>JAPEUS010000003.1:0-1200000 GCA_027946355.1 Collariella sp. IMI 366227 | reverse complement strand
AGGATTTTGGTCGGATGACATTATGGAATTCGGGGCAGTCGATTCGAGTTGTAAAGTAAAGTCCAACAGATTGATCAAGGTGATGTGCTTGTTCGTAGTTGTTCCAATCGACGGGATATCAATATGGAGTGGTGGTGATCGCGTCGCGGTGGACGCAGCGCGTCAAGGGCGCCTGCAGTCTGGTGGGGTGCAGCTTGGCGCGCGGTTGACGATGCGGGGCACAAAGTCGCAGGGTGCACGGCCCTTATCATTCCAGCTTGAGCTCCCCCAAACAACAGGGATACCTCCCGGGTCCATGTCAAAGTCAAGAGACCTGACAATATTGCAGGACAGCAGAGGCAGCGGACCTGCGAGTAGTATCACATACATTCAGATGACGTATCTAGCTGTCGTAAATGTTGTTTCATGTTCATTCTTCCTTCATCCGACTGTACACCCCCTCAGTGCTCCCTTGTCTCCAGCGTACATCCCCTCTCGGGAAAGGCAGCGACCATGTCTCAGACTCGACATGCCTCTACCGGCGACTCCCATTCCACTTCGTACACCTCTCCCTTCCCTCCCCCACCCTTACCGCGTTTCCTCTGGACATAAAAGACCAAAGCAAAGACCACGCAGATATTAACACACGAAATCCAACACTGACACCCCACGAAAGCACAGCACGCATCAAAAAAAGAATCCATAATTCTTTTGGACCGTTTTCCTTTCCTAACCTCATTCATAATTGCCCCGTGACTCCGTGACGCACCAATGAATGCCCGCCACCGCCTCATAACCACCCGCCATGATGTTGATATGTCATATAAACGAAATATTCGAAAGGCAGCCACTCAGAGACCAACTAGGCCTCCCGATACCAGCCACCGCCCAGGCTCCTTTGCCGACTAGGCAGTACCGACCTGAGAGACGCCGCCGCGCCCGCGGGGAGCGCCACCGCGGCCGCCCCGGGGCTGGCCGGTGAAGCCGCCACGGCCGCCGCCCTGGCTGCCAGAACGCGACTCAAACCCACCGCGGCCACCGCGGCTGGGGCCGCCCCGTGTGGTGTTGTAGTTGGTGCCGCCATAGGCGTTAGCCTTGGGGCGGCGCTGCTCGACGATCACGTTCTCGCCGTTCACGACGTGGGGGTTCGCAGCGATGGCAGCCAGATAGCCGGCCTGGGTCTTAAACTCGACAAAGGCGCAGTTCTGAAATCAGTCAGCGTGATACTCTTCTGCCAATTTTTTTTGAGGGTCTTACCTTCTGGCGGTTGATGTCGAAGTACGAGAGCTCCGAAAACTTGCCGAGGACGGCCTTAAGATCCTCCTCCTGCACCTTGTCGGTGACAAACTTGATGTACGCCAGGATACCCTCCTTCTCGGTGGGAACGGACGGCGGGGGCTGGGCGCGGCCCGGGCGCTTGGTCTCGGCAGTCTGCCACTCGCCCTGGTCCTTGGGAGCCGCAGGCGCGGAAACATTCTCTTGCTTCGGGGCGGCCGGTGCGGCTTGCTGGGCAGCAGCAGGGGCTGGAGCGCGTGGCTGGGCCGGCGCAGGGGGTGGCGGTCTTGGGACGACCGGAGCAACGGGGCGCGGCCCGGCAGAGGCAGCGACGCGGCTGGCCCACGACATGGGCTTAGGGGCTCCTTGGGCTTCTCGGGCTGGGCCGGAGCAGGGGCCGCAGCGGGAGCGCGGACCGGCGCAGGCGCGGGCGCGGGCGCAGCGGCGGGTGTAGGGCGGGATCCTTGGGCTCCTCGGGCTTCTTGACCTCCTCCTCGGCAATCTCCTCAACCGTTTTCTCAACGTCAGCCTCAACCGGGGTCTCCTCGACCGGGGCAACCTCCTCCTCAGCAGCGGGCTCAGCGGCAGGAGACTCGGCGGCAGGAGCTTCCTCAGCGGCGGGCGGCTCGACGGCAGCCTCCTCCAGCTTCTCGGTGACGGCAGCAGTGTCCAACGGGGCAGTCTCCTTCTCCTCGACCTCCTCAGGAGCGGGAGTCTCGGACTTGGTCTCAGCCTCGACCGGGGCCGGGGCCTCGAGGGTAGCAGTGGGCTCCTCGGCGGCCGTCTCCTCCACGTCATCGTCCATGTACCTCAGGATGTCGTTGAGAACGAAGTAGCCCGACGGTTGCTGGGCAAGCACGAATGTCTGCACGAACTTCTTGGACTCGCCCTTGCCGATCTCGCCGATGACCTGAATGACGATGTTCTCGTCGGAGCCCTGGGTGTCGACATTGGAGATGCGGACCTTGCAATCCTGGAACTCGAGACCCTTAATGCGCTCCTGGATAGCCTGTTCGCGCGCGTCAGTACGGAATGTGTGTATCGGGAGAAGCGAGCTGCGACCCACCTGTCTGCCGAGCGAAACCTGGACGACCTCGGCCTCGCGGCCAGAAACGAACTGGGACTTCTTGCTGTAGAACAGCTGCGAATCGTCAATTAGAACCCACTCAAGATATACTCGGGCGATAAACTCACATGCAGCCTCTCGGGCGACTTGGCCAGGGTTGTGTAGTATTGCTCGACAAAGTACCAGCCGACCTCATCCTTAGGGAGCGGGGCGTTGGAGGTCTCGGCGTGGGCCGGAGCATCTGTCTGGGCCGGAGCGGCGTACTGCTCAGGCATATTAACATTACCGTTCGTCGCCATGGTTGCTAATGGTTGTGGCGATCGAGGATGGTGATTGTCCAAAAGCTGATGCCAAAAGCTGGCGCGTGTGGGATGTTGGTTGGGCGGTCGAGAAGCGAAGGGTTTTCGTGCGGTCGGTCGGCGGAGAACGAGGAGAGGTCTGGGCGGCGAAACAAGCTCAGCGGAAGCTCGAGAAAAAGCAGCTGTTCGTCGGGGAGGGATGCCTACGCTTCAAGGGAGCTTGCGGTGACGGCGGAAAAGCACCAAACAAGCACGGTGTGGTGACCTGATGGGTGATGGAGGAGTCAAGGTTGTTGGGGTAGCGGCGAGAGCGCAGAAGGCAGGCTGAGGCGAGAAGCAGGAAGCAGGTGACCAAGCGGTTCGAGAATTGAAGTGTGGGGAAAGAGAAAACTGCTCCGCCCTGGGGTGGGTATTTCTGGCGGCGACGTTGTTGAATGGGGAATGAGCAGCTCGAAGTGCAGCTTCTGGGTCGCAAAACCTCAGGTTAGTCTTCGTCAACGGCCCAGTGCCCGCAGAAAATTGATTTGGGCAAGTTCGGGCCGGCGCACAAAGCACAGACCTTTGGCTTGGCAGCCCTGAGGACGGAGGACGGCCCTCCACTGAGCTTCAACCTGCCTGCTTGCTACCACAAATGAGGTGCTGATCAGCTATCAAACCCCAGGAATGACTTCATCGAGATCGAGAGAGCTCAGGACGCGGCAGAGTCTGAAAAGGTTTTTTTTTTTTATTGTATCGAAGACTTGAGGTGTCTCGATCACCAAGAAGCATAGGCCGAGCTTGTTTCCGGTTGAGTACCGAGCGCTTTGAGAGGCTCTAAGATTTCAAGATACTATCAACTACTTGATGTTGAACCAGGCCGAGTCTGGCCGAAGAGTTCGCCATTCCTACCTAGATGGGGGCTGGCAAACGGAAGCCGAGGAGGCTTTACGCAAGGCTACTGGCCTATGATCGATCACAGCTTGGTCCGGATCGGATCATGCTGCATACAAGAAAAATGGAGTATGGTTGACGATGGGAAGACGGACACTTTTGCCATTGGAAAGCTTGACCTCGCCATTGGCCATCAAGCTCGACTCTCAAATTGGCCGAAGCAAACGCTGGAGTTGGCAAGAGAGACTCACCTCCAAGTGGGACTTTTGGTTGCCTAGCCGTGAAGCTTGGAACATTCAACACGGCTATTTTTTTTTTCTGTCTTCCCTCTCTCGCTGATAAAATTCCCAATTCTTGTCACCGAGTTTCCACGAAAGGGCAATTTTTGCAACTGCTCTACGCCGAGCTTTGTCAAGATTTCTATCCATACTTACCTCGGCCTATTTGTTTCAGGGCTCAACGCTTGCAACATCTTCCTGATTGTCTTCGTCTTTAATCTCTTCCCTCGAAGTCAACAGTCCATGGACCCACACAAGATCAAAATCATGAGCACCGCCTACCATAGTCATCATCACTCAAGGTCCGATGTTGGGAGTCTAGCGGCTTCTGAAAACCGTCGACGACGCCAGAGTGTTGAGGCGTCGCAAGACATTCACAATGCCCAAATCGACTTCTGGCGATCCTTGGTCGATTGATGCCAAGAACTCGGCATCGGCACACACGGTCCGAAGTCCCCAAGCTCCAGCTCGGCGATCGGGAGACTTGTCCCCTATCCTTCGCTGCGTGTCACATCTGACTGCTCCCCAACCGCCACCGCTGACCGGTTCAGCTGCAAGCAGCCTGTGTCCGCTCCTTCTCCTTCCCGTCTCGGCACCTCAGTGGCGCCAATCGGGGAAGCTTTTATGGTGCCGGGACCCAGCCCGAACGCTTTGGGCATCTGTCACATGGAAAATACAATACCGACCCTGCCTGTGTACTAACTGCTGCATCAGCTTCCGGGCAGGCTTCACTGTCTCACCAGCCTTCATCAAGTCGTCGAAGACCTTAAGTTTCTTTTCACAGCCCGCGTGTTTGTGCACAGAGAGTGTCATGAAACCTCAGATGTCCCGGGAACACAGCTGATCGACGCCAAGGATATCGACCTGGATCGCCAATTTGCTCCACTGCCACCAGGCCCAGGATCGCGAACGGTGGGACTCGGTTGGCGTTCAGGGTCACCAGGGTAATACCGTCCCAGCACAGGGGCACCGGCCACTGACAGCAGATGGAACAGCAGTTGATGGGCTGGGATGGAGAAGTTCAACCCCTTTCCCGAGTCTTTGTGGGGACGGCAATCCCTCGATCCCCCGATCTCCCGATTCTTTGATTGTTTCTGGAGCCTACTCGGTCTGCTCTGGCAAGGTGCTCCCTTGTTTCGTCCTTTGTTGACGCCCAGGATTCAGCATCTTCCTTCACAGCTACCCTGAAGGCGTCCTGTCAACCACGCCAACGAAGCACCACCAAGACACCATTCGTCAGCCTCCTTGCATTCCCCTGAGCTCGGCGACCAACATCAGCGGAACTCGCCGTCTTTGACTGGAGCCCCGCACTCAGGCACTGCCGACAGCAACGCTATCCCCGCCGAGGACAAGGGCGACGTTCCGTCTGCCGCAGCCGGGTCGAACGCCTCCGTCTTACCAGCCCTGGCTGGGGTCTTCACTGGCTCGCCATCACTAGGGATGCTGGAGATGCCGTCTCATGCTTCTGCAGAGGATCCCCATTCCCCCTGCCAAACGAGCTGCGTGCAGGGATGGAACTGCTGGTCATTTGCTGCCATCTCCAGCCCGCCGGCGATCTGCTTTCCCTCCTTGGTTTAACTGCCCAACGCCTGCCCTTCTTCGGAGCGAGAACAAACTCTCAGAGTTGAAACGCGTGACGAGCTGAATACCCGTCCTGGCTTCATTCCCGTCTGTATGAATCCACCCCGCCATGGTCTATTGTGGGAAGGCATCACAGGGCTGCCAGAGCTGCCGAACAAGACGAATCAAGGTAAGCCCCTCCGTTGTCGTCTCAAGACTTTTCCCATGCGGCTCGTGTCTGGTCAAGGCTCGGCCTGCATCATAGGGCTGAGCTTGAATTGCCGCGTCCCGTCCCGTCCCGACCCTTTCTTGCCCCTTGATATCAATTCGATCCTCCCAAGCTGGACGTCTCCGAGACTGACCTGCGCTAGTGCGACAAAGTGAGACCCCAATGCACACAATGCGTCCGAGTCCGCAAGCCCTGCCCAGGATACCGGGACCAGCTGTCGTTGATGTTCCGGGATGAGAGCACCAAGGTCATGCAGAGAGCACACGCCCAGTGGGGAGTCGCGGAGTCGTCCGAATTGGGAGAACCCTCCGCGTCATCGTCTCGGTCGGCCTCGCCCGCTTCAACACGGAGCCGGACATCGATCTCGGAGGGGTCAACATCTCGACCCACTTCCGCAGTGAAGAATCGAAGGGCGTCAGACGGGAAGCAGCTGGCCAGTGAGATATGTGCAACGCCAGCCGACAAGGCCATCCACTTCTACATCGAACACTTTGTCATAGGCCTCCCCGATGAGCCCAAGGTTAGCCATGAGCTGCGGGACAGCAAATGGGTTCACTCACGCGAGACCCGAGATATCATGGCCGCCATCGGGTTGGCTGGTTTGGCGAATCTCACCGGCGACAAAGAGATGAACACCCTATCAAAACATCACTACGGACTGGCTCTCAGCCACATGGCAGGAGCCATTCGAAATCCGGGCAGCTTTGATGTCGAACTTATCCTCCGTGCCACGGTGATGATGGCCATGTATGAGGTGAGATTCTCTCCACCGGACACTGAGATTCCTGGAGCCCGCAGTCCTGGAATCAACATGTGCTTATCCTCACCAGGTCACACGAGGGAGAGACGAGCCCGTCAGCCCTGCACGAACACACATCATGGGCGGCGCTGCCATTCTGACTAGCATTCTGCCCCTTCGACAGGGGCCAACAGATGGACCTCGCGGCCTCCTGCAGCTGTGCTTCTCTATGCTGGCCTCAATACAAGGTTCTTTCCAGTACTCATCACCAGAACCTAACATCTTGATACCCGCCATCCCCGAACCGCAATGCGCCGACGCCCTTCCCGAGACCTTCTCCAGCTGGCTCTCCGTGAGCGACAAGACAGTCTCAACCCAAGACGCGCCCTCCGCCGACCTCATCAAAATCATCGCCCGCTTCGTCCAACTCTCCTCCCTCGTACGCAGCCAGCCCCTCCTTGACAACACCCCCCAACCCGCCTCTATCATCCGCGAAGCTCTCGCCATCGACAAGGCTCTTGACGACTGGCAGGCCCTCCAGACCGGCGACTGGGCCATCACCGAAGAGCGCTTCAACAACACCACTCCCTTGCCCCCCGATGATGCCGTCTTTGAAGCCTCCTACCACGTCTACTCCAACATGTACATCGCCCGCGTCTGGAACCACTACCGCTGGGCGCGCACCCTCGTCAACCAGCTCCTCCTCGAATCCCTCACCAAATTCCCTCTCACCACCCGCATCCTCCTCCCCCAACCAACATTCCTTTCCCTACCCTCCTCGCCCACCTCGCCCGCTCAACCCTAATCTCCACCCCAACCCACTACCGTCACCCGCACCTCCAACCATCCCACTGCGTGTACTGACAAGACAAAGGGCGGGCAGGGATTGGGATTGCAGGGATTCCGACGCTCTTGTTTGAGGTGAAGGTCGCGGCGTGTGTACCCGGGATTCCGCATGGGTATAGGCGGTGGGCGTTGGGCTTGCTGGAGACGGTGTGGAGGGATACGGTATGTTTCAGGCGAGGAGGTTGGCGGGGTTTTGAGGGTTTGTTGAGAGGGAGGCGGAGGGGGTTTAGAGGAGGAGGGAGGTTTGGAGAGGGGAGGTTAAGGTGGAGCCTGGGGTTGAGACTGGTTTTGGAAGAGGGTGTCACGGGTTGGTAGGGCTGGTGAGGGGTGGGTATGTGGAAGTGGGATGGTGAGGGTAGAAGTAGGGAGGTGAGGGTGGATGGTTTGCCTTGATCAAGGCAGGGAAGAGAGAAAGGCGGTGCTGGTTGATGCAGGCTGGGTCAGGGGGCAGCTGAGGGATGGTAGATTATTCGATAATTGCCTGAGAGGGGGTGGATGTGAAAGATTTGACGACGCTGCTTTCGGAGGCTCGGCCGACGTGGAAACCGTCTGGGGCTGGGTCATGATTTGCAAAGATACCTCTTGGGATTTGGGCATCACGGAGTTTTGGGGGATACCGAGGCTGCATCTAAGTAATATAATTCACACAAATCTCATCTTGTCAATAACTATCCAAAAGGCACCAATTCGAATGATACCGCTGCTTGTTGAACCTTCCATCTCCCGTCACACAAGCACTTGATATCATGTGGAAACGCTTGGGAAAACAAACATCAACACTCCAAAAGTCACAAGCAAAAGCCACAAGAGTCGTCCTTCAGTCTGTAATACCAACACCACCCTGCATCATCTTTTATTCATTTGTTACGATATGCCCTCGCAATAGGAGGTATCATGTACATAAACAACTAGTTACAGATATTAGGGAACACTTGAGATCCAAGGCTTGTCAATATGCTCTATAGATTTTGAAACTAAGGTGAGATCCCTTGATAGGCATCACCCCGTCTAATCCTGGTTAATATTACTCCCATCCACCTTACTCTTATATTTCTTCCCCTCAACCCCCTCATCCGCCCTCCACGTCTCCGCCAACGCAAACTCCGGATCCGGCTCCGGAAACCCCAACTTCGCCCTCACCTTCAAAATCTCAGCCCTCATCCTCATCGCACACTCAATCCGAATCTCCTCGCCTCCCCCCCACCTTTAACTCCTCACTCTCCAACTCCCCACCCCCATTCCCACCATTCATCTCCCTCCTCCCCATATCCACCCCTTCCAACCTCAACCTCCTCTCTTCATCCCTCTTCACCAACCCCTCCCACCTTCTCTTCAAATCCCCAAACACCCCTCATAATCCAACACCTCCCCAAACGCCACCCTCACCGTCCTCCCAACCCTCGGCAAAAATCTCGGAAACCCGCGGTCCTCGTGCATCACCCGCTGCGTACCATCAATAAACATCGGCAGCACATCCGGCGCGGGGTCGGATTCAAGAATCAGCCGCGCTAAACCCCATTTGAAGTATCGCAGGTCGGTCGACGCGTGCTGGTGCACGCAGCCCTCGGGGAAGACGTGCACCCAGCTGTAGCGGCGGTAGGAGGAAGGAGAGGGGAGAGAGGTGGGTGTCGTGCCCGGTGGTGGTGTAGGTTAGTTCCGATTGGGGTGGGGTGGTTGGGGCGTGGAGAGGAGGCGGATGGCTTGGGTGAGGCCGGTTGGAAGGGCCCGCCGTAGGGGAGTGTTTGAGGCGGTGGCAGGGGAGGACTTGGCCGGCGGTGAAGAAAGAGGAGAGAAATCTGTGAGAGGTTAGTAGGTGGGTTGGGTCAAAGGGGACGGGAGGGGAGGTACTTGTTGGCAAAGCAGATGTCGGCGGCGCCGAGGGTCCAGCGTAGGTTGGACGGGTCGAAGGAATAGCGCAGGGGGAGGATGCCCCAGACTTGTGGTTAGATACTACAGGAGGTCAGCATATATTAGATTTGGGCTAAGGTATCTCGAGTCGCACCAGTCAGGAGCCCGCGCTTCCTGTTCGCGGGATCTTTACGGCTGTCTAAGATGGCGAGGAACCGGTCCAGCCCCGTCACCTCCACCTTGTTGAATCCGTACAAAAAGACTCGTGAGAGGACACCCGTCATGCCCATGATCATGGCGGACTTGATGCGCCATGAGAGGCTTGGCCTCTGGTGAGAGGGCGACACGGGGTCCGACATGGCGTTGAGGTGAAGTCAAACTCAAATTTTCCGAGCCGGGTTCAAGGGAAGGGAGACATGATCTCGAGGCCGTGGTTTCGACTGTCGTACAGGACACTCGCGGTCACATTAACAAAACGAAAACAAGGAACAAACAACTGAATCTTCAATTGAAGACCCGGAACAATCGAAGCTTTCGACCGATTCGCCCCAGACTTCGAGGTTCCACTCTGCAACGTTAATTGTTGGGGATGATGGCAATTCCCTCAACCCTGTAAAAAAGTCGCGTCAAAGATTGCCGAGACGCGAGAAGCTGGCGCTTTTTGCACGTGTCAGCAGAAATGTCAGACAGGGGGTGTGTTCCCCCACAGCGCGCTAAGAGCTTAGACCCGCACTGTCTGTGTTGCAAGCGAGGATCGATCTTGGACGAGTCTTGGCAGCGGAAGCTCTGCTCCAGCTTCTAGCCTCAACATCACCAACCCATAACTGGCCGAGTTACGCTCGTCACCACCACAATGGCGCACAGTAAGTGTCACATCGGTATAATTAGGGATTTGACATCAAGGCTGACCTTCCAGGCAAAAGAAACACCAGCCGGCCCATCTTCACGTCCCACGAGCGGGCCATGGCGCGCGCCGCCTGGGGCTCGTCGACCGCCCGCCTCTCGCGCGACTCCTTCCTGCCCTTTGCCTCGTGCTGGTTGTGTCTCGAACCTGCCATAGACCCCGTCTCGTGCGCCCACGGCGACATCTTCTGCCGCGAGTGCGCCCTCAGCAACATCCTGGCGCAGAAGAAGGAGATCAAGCGCGCCGAGAAGGCCCGCGAGCAGGAGCAGCGGGACGCCCTGGAGGACAAGGCGCGTCGGGACTCAGAGGCGCAGGAGCGCGCGGTGCGCGAGTTTGAGATGACGCAAGCGGGGTTGAGTATCAGGAGGGAGAGTACGGGCGGAGGGGGAGGGAGAAGACGGAGACGCCAGGGCGGGAGGCGCAGGGTGAAACACCACGGAGCGAGAAGAATGGACAAGATACGAGGCCAAAAATAGGGGAGAAGCGCAAGTTTTCACTTGATGCGGACGAGGTTGCCCGTATTGCCGAGGACGAGCGGGCAAAGGCGAGAAGAGCCATTGACGATGAAAAGGTGGGTTGGGTTCATGGTTACCCCTGACTCTCAGCTAACTTCCTTGAACAGGCATCAAAACCGACATTGCCTTCCTTCTGGTCGCCGACAGTAACACCAGGATCAAGTAGCAACAATACGCTATACGAAGTGAAAAAGAAGATTAAGACACAGCCGACCTGCCCAGCCTCCTCCGAAAACGAACCGCATCACTACTCACTACACACCCTTATCACCGTCAACTTCACCGAAGAAACCGACTCCAAAACGAAGAAGCCACAGAGGATATGTCCCGCCTGCACCAAGAGCCTGACAAACTCCTCCAGGGCAACGCTGGCGAAGCCGTGCGGGCACGTCCTCTGCAAGAGCTGCGTGGACCAGTTTATGAAGCCGGCCAACGGAGAGCCCTTACGGTGTTATGTTTGCGAGGCTAACCTGGCGGAAAAAAAAGAGTCTGGCAAGAAAGAAGGCAAGGCAGAAAAGGAGAAAATCCGGCCTGGCCTAGTTGAGCTGCGTCGGGAGGGCACCGGGTTCACAGCAGGCGGGAACAACACGGTCAAGAAGAACGGGGTGATGTTCACCTGTTAGGCTTGTTATGGCGTTGTGCTCGGCTGAAGAGAAAATGATGGCATGCCAGACACAATCAACGCAGGAAATGGGCCTGGCTTATCGTCAGGCTGTCTATTCGTCTCATTTGCCTGTCTTCCCAAGGCCTCCACTGAGGAGGCTGGCGGCCTTCTGTGTCTCCGAATCAACTGCATTCTTGACATAGCGCGCCCCTTTTCGAACTTCACTCACCCCTGACGACGAAGCCCGGAGATAGCGCTCCCGTGCGTCCTCGCGGGCCTTCTTCATCTTATCCGACAGCCTCAGCCTAAACTGGGGATGCCTCCTCAAAGCAGCCAAAACGGCAAAGTAAAGCCGCACAATAAACCCATGAATGATGTCCTTGGACAGCATCGTCGTGCCGTGGCTAAAGAACCCCTTTAGCAGCTCCCCACCAATCCCATCATACAACGCCCCTGGCCCCTCGGCCCTTGCGATCCCCAGCACCGTAGCAAAGATGGTCTTCTTCCCTTCCCCCTCCTTTTCACCCCCCGACGGCGCCGACACCTGCACCCTCGCCTTGGCGATTGAAAACGGATACGTCACCGCCGTCGCAACCACCTTGCTCACCGCCGCAAGCAGGAACGTCGTCCCAGCTCCTGGCTCCTCCCACTTCTCCCTTGGTACGGCCGCCCGCTTCAGCATCTGCTGCAGGAAGAAGGTGATGCTTGGGTTGAGCGTCAGAACCAGACTCGCCGAGTACCCGGCCCAAAGCCCGAGCACGCCGCGCTCCTGTCTGATTTCCTCGACGATTTCGGCGAAGCTTCGGTCTTGCGCCATGGTCTGGGGGCTGCTATCGTCTTTGTTGTCGTTGCTGCTGCTCTCAAGCAATCTCGCCGTCTGCCGCCTTGTGACAACGTTGCTCACCGGCGTGGTGAATAGCTTCGCACACGCGCCCGCGGCCGCCCCCACCGCCAGCTCTTCCGCGACCCGGAGATACGGCGGGAGGTCTTTCCTGTCGCTGCTGAGCAGTCTGCTTGCGCGGAACCACTGCTCGCTGATCAGCTCCCAAACTCAAGTATGTCTCAACCAACGAACACCCCGCCTCCACAACCAAACCTCAACCTCCAGTCCACCCACAACCCCCAGGGGCCCCGACCACCACAATTTCCCAGCAAACCAAGAAAGTGAAAATAGATGAGACAACTTACAGTATAAAACAAAAACCACAATCCCCATCAACCGCGCTCTTCCCAACCTCCGTGCCCACCCCTCAAACAACCCCCCACCTCCCTCCGTCTCATACACCCTCACAAATGCGTCCCAAAGCCCATCATAAGCATTTTGTGCACTGAGCGCACCATCACTCTGCAGTTGCCTCTGAACCTTGAGCCGGGTGGTCACCAAGTCCAGGGGGTAGGTGAGCAGGGTCGAGAGGGTCGTGCCGAGGGAGCCGGAGAGGGCGTGGGAGAGGGCGGGGAGGAGGGAATCGTTCATTTTCTTTGGTGGTTGGGATGTATGGGTTTGGAGAGGAGATTGATCTTGGTTTGGTATTGGCTTTGTTTGTATCTGGTATGTATTTGGTCTGGGATTGTTATGGATGGCGGTGATGGTTAAAGGGGGTAGTGGTAGTCAGAGTGTTAAAGGGCAAGGGTTAAGGGGTATCCGTAGATAGAGGAAGAGGTGGCGGAAAGGTCATGGGTATATTCAATAAAAAGATTCATGCAAAGATTGGGAATGCCGATAGAGATTTGAACAAGCCTTTGGATGATATATCCTCGAAGCTGGCCGTGTTGGTAACGGGTTACTTGGTGTAAGCCGAGGTCTGCGACGCCCAGCAACGACGTCATCCCGCATTTAGTTTCCGAGGGTTCGGGTCCGATCCGAAACACCGCATCATGCTTGTGAGTTTCCATGATCGACATGGTTGGACTCCTTTTGCTTCTAAAGATTTGAGAAAAATGAACATTGCCGCCTCATTTGACTTCTGTGAAAATTGCGCTTCTCGTCTCACCTTTTGCTCTCCTGTCCTCCTGCCTCAGCACCCTGTCACAGACAACGTAACCCTGTTCTCCTTTCTCGGTCACTAACTGTCACCACATCCTACACAATGAGAGACCCCATGAAAAGACAAATCTCTTCCAAAACAAAAACAAATCAAACCCAAACTCTCTCAAAAAGTTAGGATATCCACTTTGGACGAGCTGGGAATCGAACCCAGGACCTTTCGCATAACCGTTTCAACTTCCTCCTCTCGGAGAGAAGATCAACCAGAAATGCTAAGCGAACGCTCTACCAACTGAGCCACACGCCCCTCACACACAGAAGTACCCCAATGGACGAGCTGGGAATCGAACCCAGGACCTTTCGCATAACCGGAACACAGACACTGACTCTGACGAGAAAGAGATGAACTAGGAATGCTAAGCGAACGCTCTACCAACTGAGCCACACGCCCTTGCTTGTTGTTGTGTGATGTGATGGGGTTGGGGAGCGCTAGATGGGGTTTATTGAGAGATTGTTGAAAGAGGGTGTGGAACGATTGGGGTTTTGGGATGGGGTATGGATGGGCCAGACTCCGAGCATGGGGCCGGGTGGTGGAGAAGAGGGTTTGTGAACGGAACCATGGATGGAGAGGGTGGGAATGGAGGCATGGAGAGAAGGGAATGGGAGGAAAGGGAAAATGTTTCATGAAAAATATGTTTCAGGTTGGTATGTGTCCCTACAGTACCCTATCACCAAACCGTGCAATACAAAGTACACAAAGACGACGGCAGCCCACCCAATCCGACGATGCACGCCCAAGAATCATGTGTTTCCACTTCCCCCCTCATGCACAAGCCAAACCTCCATGTACCCCCATCCCAAAGCCTCAAATGCGCAGAGCAAAAACACGAGGGCCACCCTCCCAACGCCTTCCTTATTCATCTAGAGCCATCCCAGGTCCAGGCCAGAGGCCAAACCCCAAGCGCCAATGGAAAAGGGAAAATAAAAATAAAAATAGAAAACCGGTATCACGCACGCAGGGTATATACTCTCCCCTTTCCCACCACCACGCATGCGCAGAAGGAAAAGAAAACAGAAAAAGAAAAGTACAACAACACCGTCTTATGAGACCATCCCAACCTGGTATCAGCACCAGCACCCTTTCACCCCGTTCCCTCTCCTCCCCCAGTTCCCATTCTCACCCACTCAAACCCCCATCACCAACCTCAATCCCAACCCCTACCCCAATTTCCTTCCTCCTAACCTCGCTTTGCACATCTCCCACAACACCAACACCATGTAAAGCCCCCACCCCGCCAATAGCAACCCCAGTCGAAGGCGAGGTCAGCGCGGCGCCATACACAGCCAACCTAGGTGAAGGATAGGGCGGCAGGGCATATGTGGGACGCAAGTTGTGGCTGCCTGTGATGGCGATGGCGGCGGCGAGCGATTCGGCGGGGAATGTTACCTGGAGGAGGGGGGAGGATGAAGAGAAGATTTGGTGTTGGTTGCTGTTCGGGGGTTGAATTTCGGGTTGTGGTGCAAGGCCATTTTGGGGTTGTGGCTGCGATTCGGTCATGAATTCTTGATATTCGAGTTCGAGTTGTGTTCGAGTTTGAACTTGGGGTTGGGGGTGGGAGTGAGTTTGGGGTTCGGCTTGAAGCCAGGACAGACACTTGGTGTGTGCCTGCAGCTCGGGAAGAGATAGAGTGGAAGGTCCAACCCTCTCGTGTGTCTGAACCTTCTCTGCCGCGCGCCCCATCCCTTCCCCATACCCAACCTCCACTCAACCTCCCTCAACCTCCCCACGCCACCTCCCTCTTCCTTTCCGCCTCTCTCAACCCCAATTTTCCCCACTCCTCCATCTCCAACTCCCCAATTGACCTCACCCTCGGCCTGACCTCCGTCCGCGCCTTCAGCGCCAACAGATCCTGCGCGACAAACTTCCTCTCCAGCTCCGCCTGCATCTTGGCCCGTACCGCAGGATGTGCCGGCTGCTGGGTTTTAAGGTAGGCCTCAGCCTGGAGCTTCGCGCGCGCCTGAATCTGGGCGAGGAGTTGCTCTTGGGCGTGGGCGGGCGGGATAGACGGGGATGGGAGGGGCCGAGGGTCAGGGGTTGGCCGGCTTCGGCGCGCATTTGTTGGAAGATTTGGTGGGTGCGGTTGTTGATGCTTGAGCGGCGAGGTTTTTCGTCGCTGCGGTTGGGTTGGTTGATCGAGGGGAAGGCTGGTTCGGGGGTTGTTGGGTGCGGCAGCTGGACTGCTTCCGGGGGTTGTTGCTGTGAAGCAGGAATGGCACCAAGAGACGCTGCGTTTAAACTCTTACGCCGGACTCCTGATGGCCTCCGCGGACTGTCCACAGTTGTATCCGGTACCAACTTACTCCATGAATATAAAGCTGAATCCTCCCCGCTCATCTGTTGTCGCCACTGCTGCCGTACTTGCTGCAACTGCACCTCCCTCTGCGACTTAGAAACAACCTCCAGTAAACTCGTAGATCGGTCGCTCTACGCCCGACCCGAGACCGACGGCCGTCGCTGAAAGGGACCACCAAGGCCAAAACTCGACGAGCGCCGCGAAGAGTCCACCATGGTGACCGAGTTGTCGGGCTCGCCCGGCGCGTCCTCAAAATCTCCGCCCAGCCCGGGGTGGCCGTCGGGTAACCGTTGGGCGCCGAAGCCGACGACCTTAAAGATGTTGACGCGGCCGCCGTTCGTGGCTGTTTGCAATTGCTCGTGCAAACGCGCCAGCTGGTACTGCCGTTTCGTCGGTTGGAAAACAGGTTGCGGCACGACGGGCTGCGGGTTCCAGTTCGCCAGGGCCGACATGACGGCGGCCGTCTCCTCGTCGCTGTCGACTGTCCCGGCATTGATGTCGTCCTCATCCTCCAGCGGCGCATTGGCATCAATGGCGGCCTTCTGTTGCTTCGCCTGGTTCTTCTTCTGGTACGCCGCCAGAAGCATATCGTACGGCAAAGACCGGCCGGGCACGGCTCGCTTCGCGCTCATGCTGTGGCTCTTACACGTCAGTGAGCGCGCGCAAGGCTGGCCGTTGGGCAGCAGCACGCCACACTGCCGTTCCACATCCACAGGCCCCTTGGGCTTCGCGACCTTGGGTTTAGGATCGTCCTTCTTCTTCTTCGCCTTGCCCTTGTCGAGATCCCCTTCCGCCTTTCGCTTCTTCCCAGCAACATTCTTCTTCGCCTTCCCCGTCGTCTTTCCCGCATTCCCAAGTTTCCTCTCATCATCATCGTCACTATCATCATCTCCCTGGCCGGCCCCATCCTCGCCCGCCTTGCGCGCCTCCTCCTCCCGTGCAGCTTCCTTCAGCCGCTCGCGGGCCTCACGGGCCTCCTTCTTGCGCTGGGCCTTCTCCTTCTTGATGCGCAGGCACTGAGCGATGTGCTCGCTCGAGGCGGACCGCGTAATGCCTTTCTTACAGTGCTTGCACTGGAACATGTCCGGGAGATCCTCGAGCGGGCGGCCGGTGGTGAAGGTCTCGCGGCTCATGTCATCGAGCTGGTTCGTGGCGGGGCTGGGGGACGTGGCAGTTATCGCATTGTCTTTGGCTTTTTTCTTGTCTTCTGCATGTAAAGAGTTAGTGTGCGGGGGTTGGAATGGTGGGAGTGGTTGGAGAGGCGAACCCTCGACGACGTTGGCCTCTTTCCAATTGCCGGGCTTTGCTTGTTTTGGCGGGGCTTTTCTGAGTTTGATCTTGCCGAATGATTGCGGTCGGGGGGTAACAGATTTTTTTGTGGAGGCGACCTTTATGGTGGCCTCCTCGTCTGTTGCGGTTGAGAAATGGTGGTTAGCTTTGGGAGGTGCGGGAAGGAGCACGAGTTGGGAGGGAGGGTGACGCGAACGTACCTCTCCGTGAATCCATCGCGGCGGTTGTGGGTAGCGATCGTGTTATCAAAAGCGTTTGGGCATGGGCTGGCACCGACTAAAGAGAACGGCGGGAGACCACAGTTTTGAGTGGCAGTTGGGTGCTGCCCATCGTAAGGCATCCAGATGGGAGTTGGTCGTAGGTTGTGTGGAGTGAAGCCGGATGTCGGAAGCACGCGAACACGCACCCAAAGGCCAATGACCACGAAAGGTGGAGCATGGGGATGAATTAAGGTTATCGTTATGCAGATACCGGAAGATCGCCTGATGCCTGGTGCAGCAACTGTGGGTATCCCTGTGACCATGTTACCTACATAAACAGCACAGACGCGCTGCCTATCTGCATGTCCTTCAAAGCACCCCTTGAGGTCCTTGATGCCTTGTGAACCATATCTGAAAAGAATCAGAAAGAATCATGCATATGAAAATACGCTCTATCGGCTATGCTCTCTACCCCGAAACTACCCCCTGTTCATACAGGCTACCACCGCAGCCCTTCCCGTCCATTACCTCCCCCCCCCACCGCCCCATCTGCCGCATGAAGTGAGAGACCCAAAAAATCGTCATCATGACCATGTACGTAGCCTCCTCCGTCCACTCATTGCCGCAACCAGGCCATGTCAAGAATGTCGGCATGAATGATTTCTCCCTTACCATTACCTGCCAGCACAAGGCGTGGCGACCAAAATCGCGAGGGGATGCTGCACCAGGCTCGGTCTAAGCGTTCGCATCCAACCGTCTGTCGGGGGAAGCTGTCACCCCAGATAGACCACGATTAAGCAGGTCAGTGGCCAGAAACTGGTATAAATCCCCAGCTGGTATACCTGGTATCCACCGCTCCGTCAAAGGACCTCCGCGGACCACCTTCACTGCCCTTCTTCGGTTGCTTCTGTCCAAAATCCCGTTCAGGGATAGTAGTTATATGCAGGCGCACCCGGCGGCAAACACTAATAGCCGCCAGAGTAGCCCTGGCTTGGGACAGTCTGCTGGTAGCCGCCATGGGGGTGCATCATCTGCTGCTGCTGGAGATGCTGCTGCTGCGAATGCATGTTGTGCGGGGCCTGGGCAACCATCAGGTCGGCGAACCACTGGTGCTTGAGGGCGTCAGCGGCCGAGATGCGCAGCTCGGGCCGCACTTGAAGCATGCGCTGCAGCAGGTCGATGCCGAGCGGATCGATCTGCGGCAGGATGCTGGTGAGCGGCTGCGTCGCGTACATCTGCCACGTCGTCTTGTACTCGGGGAACTGCGACAATCCCGGCCACGTGCGCTCCGTCGGCGTCCCCATGATGCGGAAGATGCGGATGATCTGGTCCTCGTTGGTCGTGCCGGGAAAGAGAGGCCGACCCGAGAACATCTCGGCCATAATGCAGCCGGCTGACCAGATGTCGATGCTCGTGTTGTAGGTCCTACTACCGAGCAGAACATCAGGGGCGCGGTACCAGAGCGTGACGACCTCGTTCGAGAAGGTGTTGACGGGGATGCCGAACGCCCTGGCAAGACCGAAATCACCCAGCTTGAGCTGGCCCTTATTGTTGATCAAAAGATTCTGAGGCTTCAGGTCGCGGTGAAGGACCCGGTTCTTGTGGCAGAAATCGATGCCCTTGAGCAGCTGGTACATGAAGGACTTGATGACGGGCGGCTTTAGGGCCCCTCTATCGCCCTGAGTGTCCATGTACTTCTTGAGATCGCCGTCCAAGAACTCAAAGACGAGCATTAGCTTGTTCTCGGTGTGAATAACATCGTGAAGGGCGACAATGTTCTCGTGTTTGAGCTCCTTCATTAGGGAGATCTCGCGGATGGCCGTGCTAGGGGTGCCCTCCTCCGAGTCGAGGTGAATCTCCTTGAGAGCGACGAGCTCGCCTGTTTGGCGGTTGCGGCCTTTGAAGACCTGGTCGCGGTTAGTACACGATGAACGAGAAGAGCTACGCCATCGCAAATGGGCTACTCACTGTAGCGTATGTCCCCTCGCCAAGCTTCTCCAGCTGCTGGAAGGAAGCGGCGTGCCTCTTGCCATCCATGGCTGCGGTGTGTAGGAGGGTCGTGCTGGAGGGCGTGGCAATGCGCTCAAGACCGCCAGAGACTACGAAGCGAGCAACCGGCGGCGGCTGCGGGCGCGACGTGTGGGCAGGGCTAAAGAGGGCGCTGCCGGGGGTGACGATGTTGCGAAGAGAACTAGGCCGGGTGTCCGAAGGCGTCGGCGGCCGGAATGCGTGAGAAGCCGTGGTGCGAGGAGCAGAGATGGGCGCCTCTGCAAATGGTGGGGCGACGGTTTGCGCTGGGAGGATGGAAATGGGCGAGGCGAGCGTTCTGGCGTCTCTTCCTTTTCCTGGGTGTCTGGTGGATAGAGACGGACGGGTTTATGATGGCCCCGCGGTGAATGGCAACTGGGAGGTGAAGGGGCAAAGGGTGGGCGCGAGGATGAAGGATCGCGACTGAAAGAATATGCCTGGGAGCTGCGGGCGCTTTTTTCTGCTGACTGTTTAAGATGGTCTGCCGAAGACGGTTCAAAGCCAACTAAAACACTTGCAAGTTGCGTCAGGTTGCAGAGGAGGCCAGGCCGGGCTGCCAGGGTGAGCGCCGCGGCGGGTATTTCAGGTTGGGAGCGCTGGAGGTCGCCCCGCGCCCCACCAAAATCATTCCTTTGAGACCCACTCAGATATTCCCTGGGCCTGGACTCGGCCATCCACGAGAAGACATGACAACTCCAGCCAGTTGATGGAAATGCTGTGACTCTTTTTTTTGTTTCTAAATCACTTTTAGTTGCGTAGGAAGCAAGACCTTATTCTCTTGTCGTTCACAACGGAAAAGACATGGGGCCCAGCAAGCCAATCCTCGACCTCATGGCACAAGGATTTCTCCCGAGTTCACCCCATGTCATTATTTCGAGGCCGAGTTCTCATTTCCACCACTGAAGTGTTCCTTGATATTCAAACCGAGTACTGTTTACCTCGGCGTCCCTCAGGGACACAGGAGGATAATCCAAACATGCCCCATCACATTGTGTAGGCGTTCTCGTAGTGATCTGCCGTCACCTACCCTGTCCTTCCTTCCCCCTTTGCCCCCATTCCCCCATCCCCGGCTTGGTGTTCTGCACATCCATCCACTCCAGAGTAAACGCCGTCACGATCCTCGCCCAGTCCTTGACCGTCGCCATATCCAAATGCTCCCCATCATCCTCCATCGTATGCCACACGTCCGGAAAAGGCTGTGGAATCAAATGCAGCACCGGCGCGCCCCTCTTCATAAACGGCACATGGTCATCCCCCACAAAACTCCTCCCATCAAATGCCGTGGCCATCTTCCCTCCATCCCCCAAAAACGGCTTCCCATCCTTCGTCTGGCTCTCCAACAGCCCCATCTCCCTCATCCGCCCCTCCAGTGCAGCCATCCGCTGATACGCCCAATGCGTCCCCTGAAAATACGACGGCACCCGCGGACTCGCCGCCCCCAACAAATCCAACAACACAAACAAACTTATCTGCCTCATCGGATTCGTAAACCTCGCGCCCGCAGGGTGCACTTCCCTTTCCCACTCCTCCGCCAGTGCCCTGCTCCCATACAAACTATCCTCGTCCGTCCACCTCTCCCACGCCTCCTCCCCATCCAACAACAAAATCTGCACACCCTCATTCCTCTGCGCCCCCCCATTCGCCCACATCCGCCCAATCCACCCTTCCACAACCCTTGCCACCTCCATCAGCACCGCGCACGATGCAGCACTATCCGTCGCGCCAATAAACCCCTCAGGAGTAACCTTGCTGTCGTAGTGCGCAACAAGCGTGAGATACCCCGTCCTACCTTGCCCCCAAATTCCCGGCCCCTATCCCTTCCCCACATTCCCCTCCTCCTTTCGCCTCCCGCCCCGGCGATCCCTCCCTAAAAATCAAATTCCCAAACGGATTTGCCTATCCCCGTAAGTGGTGTGGTGGCGGTTGAGTTCTGCCAGATGATCTCCCATTCCGGCAGATTTTGCTGGAAGAATGACACAAAATGGTGTTGGGCAGCGGTTTGGCCTGGGGTGCCGGGCACGCGGGTGGTGAGGAGGGGGCGAGGAGGGTTCCGTTCGTTGGGAAAAAGGATGTGTCGAGGGGTGGGGAGGGATTGCAGGAGGGGTTGAGAGCGGGTGTATGCCGATATGGGGGAGGAGACCGAGGAGGAGGGGAGGAGGGGGGGTTATGGGGTGAGCGTGGTGAGATGCATGGTGTGGTGGTTGTAGTGGTGGTGATACCGCGGTGGTGGGTTATTAGTGAAGAGATATCGATCAAGGCGGCTCGACTAGCTGAGCGGTGTGAGGCACATGCTCATGCTCAGTATTCGTTGTCGTTGGCTTGTTGGTGGTTGTCTCCGCGGGTTGTGTTCGATGTGGTGATGGTTTCGGATGACAAGAATGGGAGACGGGACCAGCGCACATTGACACTCTGTGGGCGGCGGGTGGATAGTCCAGTTATTATGTCATGGCCCTCACAGTAGCAAAATGAGATTATCTTCGAGATGATGGGGCATCGGGAGCTGGAGTCGTCGTAGTGTCCGAGCTCGATCCGTGTCTCTGGGACACTTGACACGGTCGCTTGTGCGCTGATTGGTCGGGTTGTTGTGCTGCAACGGCGGCCGGCAAGCTCCACAGGGTAGGTCAATCGGGGCTTGGCATCGGATCCGCATCCGCCATCGCCAAGACCTTGCCCTTTGGGCACCTTGCCTCGGTTCTGAACTTCTGAATCTCTGGCACGTTTGGGTACTAAAGGGAATCCAAAGACGCCGTTAGATGGAATAAAAACACAATTCACCAGGCGCAGCTATGACGGACATGTTTAGAAACGGCAAAGCACTCGCTGTATTTCCCACCAGATCCTATCCTGTGCCATACCCAGCCTCCGCTCCCACCAAATGGTATCTCGATGCAGCCTCTCTACTCCGTAATGGTACATGTATGGATGATCCGCGCCGCCAGCCCACCCGAAGACCTAACCAGTCACCGTCATTACCCAGAACCTCGCTCGTATCAGAATGTTTGATAGGAAAGGAAAAAAACAAAAAAACGACTGGATATCGGAAACAACAAGCATGCATCCATGCCCAATCCAAAGCCACCGACCCCCCTCCCCCAAAACCAAATCAAAACGTAGTTCAGCCCTCCCCATCCTCAACGTAAACCCTCTACTCCTCCTCCTCCTCATCCCCTCCTCCCCCCGCCAACCTCCTCCTCTCCATCTCCTCCTCAATCGCCAACCTCTCCGAAAAGCTCCTTGGCACACCCCAGCCAATCCCCTTCCCCATCACCAAACTCGCGGCCCTATAACTCCCCATATCCGCCGCCTCCACCCCACTCCTCCCATCCACACTCCCAACAAAGAACGGCACACCCTTCATGCCCGCAATCTCCTCGTACAACCTCGGATCCTTTATCGGCCCCGTCGTCAGCGACCGACCCATATACGAGCCGATGCTATGAGAGAACAGGACCGCTGAGGGAGACATGGGGGTTCGGTTGATGAGCCTTCGGTAGTTTGGGCTTGTTGTGGTTGTTGTGCTGTTGCTGCTTGTTCGCGGGCGAGCGAGCGCAGTCGGCCCGGGGTGGCGTCGGAGTCAGAGTCATCCGCGTCCGGGAGGTATTTGGCAGGTTGTTTGCTTGCTGCTGGGGGCTTCGTCGTCGAGGTCGAAGAAGGGTCCTCGTCATCTTCGGTGGGGGTTGCGCGCCGTTGGGCTCGGATGTGGGGGTTTGGGGTTGGATGTTAAGCGCTGGGGAGATGGGTGGGCGAAGGGGTTCTGCGCTGGTGGTGAGGGAGTCTTCTTCTTGGGCCGCATCGCCAGGAACTCCTCGTCTGATGCGTTCTCGTCCTCGTCGTCGTACTTCGTCAACTCTTCGATGGGCGAGCCGAGATCTCCATTCCCCGGTTGGTCCTCTCTATCGTCCGCCCGGATGGTTGCCTGCGAATCGACCTTGTCGCCCAAAGTGCCCTGACCACTCTTGAACTGTTTCTCGCCGTTCATCTTCGCAGGCTCCTCGAAATCAGCATTGACCACAGTCCACGTTGTGCCTTCCTCCAGCGGACTTCGGGTAAGTGCTTGCAGCGCCTGTGTCGAGGACACCTTTTTTGGCCTCGGGACCCAATCTTCCTCGCCTTCGATGTCCAGCAGCGATGTGCCACCGTACGCGGTTGACTCATCGGGATCGGTGGCAATAGCTGGCGCTTCAGCCTGGGGAGACTGAGACTCAGCCCCAATTTTCGGGGTCTCTGGAATGGCGACGACGGGAGACGGCCTGGGCGGAGGAGAACCTGCTGGAAACACCTCCTCACCATCAAAATCGAACCGTACGCGGCGTGGGCTGCCCTTGTTCGACGATGACCGACGCAGCGCACTCCTACGTACTTTCGAGTCGCTCCCCGAAGACGCGACTGATGACGTCGACCCGTCGGTCAGGCGCCTAATCGGGGCCGGCCGGGCCTGAGAACTCGCCAACGGAGCTGCCTCCTTTGCCTCCTCTACCTTCTTGACGTTATCAGTCGACAGCGGGAGGGGCGGCCCTACGGGCGTCGGCGGTGTTGGCATCGGGCGCGCGGGCAAGAAGAGATCTTTGCTCTCGAGGAGGGGAAGGTAAGTCGGTGTGAATAGCCCCTGGAACTCTATCTCGCGCGCGTGCGGGCTCCGTGGACCGTCCTTGGGAACGCCTGAGGTGTGACGGAGAACCGGCGGCGGCGACTTGCGGCGTTCCAAAGCACTGAGATCGACGGCCGAGGAGTCTGGTACGCGAGGGGGTTGTTGGGTTCAGCGCCGGATATTTGCCCGCTGACATGGACTCGGTGATGACTTGGGAGACCTCGCTCGAGAAGTGGCCCGGGTAATTCTTGAGACAGTCCTCCATGTGCTTGTGGAATTCGGCCAGCATGTCGCGCTGATATGCGGCCACCTTGCCATCGAGTTCGGCAAGCTTGTGGTGGAGTTCCGACACGAGGCTCGCGGCGTCGTCCATTTTCAGTTGGTGGGCGGCGATGCCGGAGTGACCCCGCGGGACGGGATGTTAGTGGTGCGCGTGACTCGATTGATTAAACGATCAGCAGGCGGCAAAGCATGGTTTGCGCCTTGTGACCGTCGGGGAGGGCAAAGCTGGGGCGGGCTGTCGTCGCGCGGGGGTCGAGATGCTCTGAAAAGCAGGGGCTGAGGTAGACGTTCCAGGTTGAATTTTCGCAGGGGAAGCCGTCCTGGAGCAATGGGGCTGTGGTGATGAGGTAAGTGTCATCGAGGAGCCTCCACCGCGACAGTGCAACCAGCCCGTTCCAGAACCTGCAAGTCCCACCAAAGCCTAGCTTCAGCAGCTCCGCCTTAGCATCGTAGGGCGCCGCTGCCCGGTCGGGGCCGCCAGTGAGGGTGCGTGGCTGGTCGGTGGGGGTCGCGCTTATTCGCGGAAGCGGGGCTGATAGAAGCGGGGCCAGAGCCAAAGCCCCAGAAGTCGGATGCCATCCATTGGCGATCACTTCGATCCGACATCAACACCGAGATCAAAACCGGTCAACCCTGGTGAGAGGGATGGTGGTTGCGCAATTGGCAAGTGTGGTAACACGCAATTTTTGGAATAAAAGAAAAAGATAAAAGGAGAACACGAGAAAACAGTTGGAAATCAAGAGATGACTTTACCGAAGAGTCTGAACAGCAGTTGTCGCATCTCAAAGCCAAACTACAGCCTACAGATGGACTCCCGGCAAAGAGAATGAGCATCGACACGCAGGAAAATACGAAATTTGTTCGTACCACAAGGCGTTAGTCCCCAGGCCACAGTGAAACGTTTTGTCAGTCACTTCAATTTCGTTCAGCTTGAGTCGCTAAACGCCGTTCATCGAACCATCGGAGTACTAGATTAGAGTCGCCCAGCTTCAGCGAATATCCCTTCAGCACAACTGAATGCATGTGCCAATAGCCTGTTGAGTCCCTCCCCTAACTTCACTCAAAGCATCAAACAAAAAACCAGATCACCAACCAACGAAAACTCAACCTGGCGAGAACCACACCAACTGAGGGATGAACTGAGCTTCCAACCGTAACCACGAAAACGGCTATCGCTTGGAACAGTAGCGAGGAAGATGAAAATTATGCGAGTCATTGAAACGAAGCAGCAATGAAAAGAGGTAAATAAGAAAAAAGGGGGCAGGTAAGAAACGGGAGAGGTGAAGTACGAGACGTGATTGACGCACTTGTCAAAGTGTGATCAGTAGAGAGCAAAGCCAAAACGCATTGAATCCAAGGACGAGAAAAACAGCCGCCCTGATGCGTCCCAGCGCCCGAGGTTCTCATTCAGGGTTGAAGCCCGAGAGGCATCCCGCATGGGCACGTCTTTGCTAGAGACTATCAAGGAGATCACTCCCGCTTGATGGACACACCGCCAGTAGGATCCCCCGCAGGGGCCGCCTTCCTCTTGACGAAGACGGCATCAGGGACTCCATAATTGATGCTATCGCTGATCGAGATGTCGGCAGGGGAGGTGGAAGCTTGCGCAGCAGCATTCTGCTCATGAGCAGCAGTGGCTTCGCTGTCGATGGTTGTGGCTGCCGTCTCATCAGGTTGAATAGACTTGACAGGCTCTGCGGTACCCTGCAGCGCCTCCTTAAAGCAATCGTCAACCTGGCCGAGCAACTCATAGACCTCGTTGCGGGCGACGGACAGAGCTGTGAAAATGTTTTGGATTCCAAACATTGGGGTGTAGCTCTTATCGATGAGGGGGTCACAATCTCCTCGACCTTTGTCCGCATTGCCGACTCGCCGTTGTCGATTGTGCCCTTGAGAGCAGTCTCCGTCTCCTTGGTGGTTTGTTGGAACATGCGTTCTCGCTCCTCATCGACATACTGGATTATGTGGGCTTTCATGCGCTTGAAACAGCCCTTGCCTGTAGACCGGTCAGTATCTGTTTGCAGAGTTCTGTGACAGTAGGTTTCGAATTCTCACAAGTCTCTTCAATGCAAGTTGAGTAGGCGTCGGCTATCACCGCGCTTATGGCGGGAATGAAGAGGCGACTTGCTTCTTTCTGACCTGTGCTAATCATGGCCTTAAGGTCTATGGTGTCCTCGAAGCCTCTCTCCAGAATCTGACTTGGCGGGTGGCCAAAGTGAATGATAAGGCCTTTTTTTGCTGCATCCGCTTGTTCATCTCCGCACGGAAAGAGGCAAAGGATTTTTTGATGGGAGACTCGTCAAGGATGTCGAGCCGTTCAGAGAGGTAGTGGGAGAAGGCATACTCCCAAGATCCAGCCAGATGTTTGGTTATGGGCTCTGTAAGCGCTATAGAGTGTTAGTATCCTAAAGCTCTTGATCAAGCCTAAAGGAACGGGATCCCCGGGAGTAAACAGTTCGGGGATTGGAGCATGCTCACCGTTGTTGAAGTCCATTGGTCCTCTCTTGCCTTTGAAGACTCCGCTTGGTGAGTTATTAGTGATGAATGGCTGCCAAAACAGTCAGACTTGATAGAGGGGACATACTCTCGAATGCAAGTCACACGGAATGTTGTATATGCTAAACCTCCATCGCCTTTGTGGCAAGTTCAGCATCTGACTGTCGGGATGGCGGCATCAGAGACAATTCGAGCAGCTGATTTTAACTTCTTGTAGATCTTGGAACTGACGACATCCCGGCACTGGGCAAAGGTCTGCTGGATTGCAGCATCAAGTTTTTGAGCAAAGGTGGATGACGATCAGTAAAAAGAGTTCTGTATTCTGCGAGTACTCTCTTTCTACATTCGTGAGCTTATCCATCGATTGTGCGAGACACCGGGGTTTTTTTTTTTTTTTTTTAAAAAAGATCATCGGCCAGCTTCAGTGGCTGCTCTGCGAGAACGACTTGAAGATAAAGATACGTCAAGAATTTGACGAGATCGCCGAGAAAGTGGTGGCAAACCACCGCTCTTGTCTGTCCCACGATGCACAACGCATGCTTCTGCAGGGCAGAAATCTCGGTGTCTTCATGACGGCTAAAGCCCGCAAGCTGCACAAAATTTTCGAGCCTTTCAGAAATCTTCTGGTAAGCTTTGTTTGGGACGCAAAAGACCGACAGCTTCTTCGCAACATCGGCGTAGTCGCGATGGACTTGGGTGGGGTCAAAGTGCTCTTCGTCCTAAGCAGCGTTCTCTTGGTCAATCCTGAGGCATCATCAGCGTCACGAAGGAGTCACGATTGCCATGAATGAGCACTTACTCTCGAATACCCTCGGCAAACTGAGCCTGGATGGTGGGCCGGACGCTGTCGTTGCGCCACTTGATGCAAGCGGACTGATATCCGTCTTCAGTGACCTTAACCCCTTTTGACTTCCTTGTACCTCTGCAAGCGAGGGGGCAGTTGCTGCCTCAACTCCTTACGCTCGGCTGGCAATGCAGTGAGTTGGGCCTCAGCATCTTGTAATTGCTGCTCCGCCATCTTCCTTGGAATACGCTCCTCTGCGGGCTCAGATCCGACACGCTCAACTCATCCCCAATATCATCATAGAGCTCATCATCGTCAGTCTCATTGCTGGCGCAGAGCCGCACACGCCTTCGGGTCTAGAGGGCGGCCTGACGGAGACGCCGCTTGCTCGAACTCTGTAATGGAACCAAGACAATCTCGTTCTCCTGTGCTACGGCACGGATGGCGAAGGCGAGACGGCTGTTCTCATAGTATAGCTGCCCCTGTTCTTGGGAAAGTTGCACCTCCCGTTTCTTGAGATCAGTAATTTCCACTTGGAGCGTGTTGCGCTCTACGTCCAGAAGTTGAAACCGAGCGTTAAGACGATGTGCCTGTGCGTCTTCAGACAAGGTATTCAATACTTCCGTGACCGACATGTCGTCGGCTTTGGGGCAGACCACTGTGACGCTGGAATATAAAAAAATAATTGCTCGAACTTAAAGCAGCGCCGAGAAAAACTGAGCATGTACCTGCAGAGCTCGGGAGGCCGGCTTCAGACTTCGAAACGGAAGGGCAAGATGTTTCCAAAAGAGACTGCGTCATAAATCGGGCGCAACACTGCCGTGATGGCGTCGTAGACTGTGTGAAAGGTCAGAGAGCGCGAAATGAGGAGGGTCGGGACATCCTGTGTCTGAGGACTGTGTCGGATGAGAGAGGAGAGGATGGAATAGGAGAGAAGGATTGAAAAAAGAAAATTGTGAAGCAGATAGTTTCCAGTCGGTTGGGAGGAAGGGAAGAAAATGCAATTCGGTCAATTGCAGTAAAGGCGTGATGGATTTGAGGTGAAGGGAGCGGGCTTCAGACTAATGGAGAAAAGTATTGGTTCAGTGGAAGAGCGGACGGGGGAGCTAAAAAGGTCGGGGAGAAGGATTGGGTGAAAAGAGAGGAAAGAAGCTGGGAGGAGACTCAAAATGGTTAGAAGACAGTGAGCCAAAGGTTTGAAAAACGCTTGGAAGCAAGAACCGGAAACCTGGTGAAATTGCCGAGAATTGAAACTGGCGGGACTTGTTGGAGAGTCGCCAACCTCATTCGTGTGAGCCGCCCGGGGGCCGGGGGGTTGCGATAGTTAGAAAGAGAAGTGCAAAACAAGCAGAAGTTTCAGTTGGTTCAAACAGATGATCTATAAAAATCGAACAGGTTACCGCTTAGTATGACCTTTAACGTTTGGGAAACAACCTTTTTCGTTGTGCCAAATATTTAGTGCCATGTACTTTGAGAGGAATATAAAGTTTCATTTTCTACTTTGGGACGAAGGCACACTGAAAGTTTGTAGACAACAAACAATGGGTTCAACGTAAATGTCAAAAGGTCATCAATGGTACCATAAGGGGAAGAGAAAGTGACAGATGGTAAGAGGGGAATGGGCAGAGGGGGAAAAGACGAAAGCAAAATGGAGAAACGATTATAAACATAAAAATATGGGAATAAGAGAGGGGAGTATTACGAGTGGCTGAAGTAGTGCCAAAAACGAATATTGAGACACTCAATTCCAATCAAAATGAAGCTATTCCGAACTTGCGACCCTCATTCTGAAATCTGGAGGAATGATGTTGCAGTAATGCGGCTCAACCCGTCTCTGCCAAGATGGTGGTGGGTCCATTGCGCCCCACCTTTAACTGACCGCCTTCTTCCTCCAACATTCGTTCTGCCGCTGTTCATCACATCAACTGCGCTGCAGTCCTCGCAGCCGCCCAAGATCCCGCTCCCCTTCAACGCGAACCAGCCCGAAACCATCCGCCTCTACCCGCTGTCTAACTACACATTCGGCGTCAAGGAGACACAGCCCGAGGAAGATCCCTCCGTAGTCGCGCGGCTGAAGCGCCTCGAGGAGCACTACCAGGAGCACGGGATGCGGCGCACCTGCGAGGGCATCCTGGTCTGCCACGAGCACAACCACCCGCACATCCTGATGCTGCAGATCGCCAACGCCTTCTTCAAGCTGCCCGGCGACTACCTGCTGCCCGAGGACGACGAGGTGGACGGCTTCAAGAAGCGCCTGGACGAGCGCCTCGCCCCCGTCGGCAGCCTTGGCGAGGGCAACAAGGCTGGTGACTGGGACGTCGGCGACTGCCTCGCCCAGTGGTGGCGCCCCAACTTCGAGACCTTCATGTACCCTTTTGTGCCGGCGCATATTACGCGCCCCAAGGAGTGCAAGAAGGTTTACTTTATCCAGCTGCCGGAGTCGAGTATGTTTTGATCGCCAAGGAATTTGAGGCTGGATGTGATGCTAACGGTGGAAACTACAGAGGTGCTCAGCGTTCCCAAGAACATGAAGCTGCTCGCCGTCCCGCTGTTCGAGCTCTACGAGAACACCCAAAGATACGGGCCCCAGCTGTCCGCCATCCCTCACCTACTCAGCCGCTACAACTTTGAGTTTGTCGATGAGCAAGGCAAGGTGGTCGCCATGACGCCCGGCGCCCGTGCGGACGGCGGCTACGTGCCCCAGACCAAGGTCTTGGCGGGCGGCGACGACGTGGACATGAAGACGGAGAACGGCGCATACTGATTGGGGTCGCTCATGGAGTCAATTGGTTTTTAGGAGGCGTCTGGCGTCCGGGTGGGGGTTCTCAACATAGCGGCAGTGAAACGGGTAGACATGGGTGGCTTGGAGACAGCAGCTTGTCTGCGCCCGTCTTCGAAGAGGGCACAATCTGCCGGAATTTAATTGATCAAAATTTCCCTCGTCATGCTTTTGCCTTCTCACCCTGGATCGTGGCAACTACTCTGCGCGAGTGCTTCATCGCACGGAACTCGAGGTACCAGATCCCCTGCCAGGTCCCGGTGCACTAGAAGCTGTCAGCCATCCTCCCTTGCCCAACACACCCCACGTCAAACTTACCAGCTTGCCATCCTTAATGGGAATCGTCACGCTCGCCCCAATTAACGCAGACTTGACATGAGCCGGCATGTCATCCGGTCCTGCCCCCAAATAATTAGCCTGTCCTTCAACAAACCCTTCCCACCCTGCCCCCCTCATCACAAAACAACATAAACCTACCTTCATCATCATGCCGATACAACGCCTCCCCCTTCGGCCCGGCCTCCGGCGCGATCCGATCCAACGCATCGCTCATATCCGTCCTGACATCCTCGTCCCAGTTCTCATTCAAGCTCAGCGCGCAGCTCGTGTGCTGGATAAACAGGTTCAGCAGCCCCACCTTGTACTCGCGCAGCTCCGGCAGCTCCTTGAGTACCGTGTCGGTGATGAGGTAGGAGCCGCGCGAGCGCGAGGGGAGGGTGAATTGCTTTTGGTACCACATTGTGTGGGATTGGGTGTCGCCGTTTCCGCAGTGGACGATTGGGGCTGCTGATGGGGGTGGTGGGGTAGTTTGGGGTGGGAGGGAAGAAGAGGCGCAGGGGAGGGTCCAGAGGAGGTGGAAGGTGTTGGGAAAAAATGCGAGAAAGAGGAGGGTTAGGAGGAGAAGGGTTGTTGTTGTTGTGCTGGTTGTGGTGGGTGGGGAGGGCTGGCGGCGTGGTGGTGAGGTTGGGCGTGGTGGTGGTTTGGGAGGCATCGCGATTAGATTTGAGTGGTGGAGGAGGTGCGGGCTAAAACGTCATCTTCTGGAAGGGAAGGGCGGTGGGGTTTGTTGGAGCTTGGGTGAAAGAGCTTATTGGTGGGTTTCGGGGTAGGGCTGCGTTGCGGGAAGGAACCCGGAGGGACGTCTTCTTCGGGGATCGAGTTGGGCCCTGAGATGATGGGCAGGGCAGAAGTTGTCTTGGACATTGGGCAATTGATATTCCAGGTTGTATGCTGAGACCGCGTAAGACTGTCGCAGCCGCTGAAGTCAGAGCGCGTCTCCGAGGAGATCTACCCCAAATCAAATCGCATTCTTCCCCGCATGGCTGCTGGAAAACAGCCCATGTCCCTCCAAAGCTGGTGATGCTACACGTGGTTGTATCCGCGACACAAAGCTGGCCTCGCGGTTTCTGACAAAGCATCTCGACGAGGCAGACGATGCTGCCGTCACTCGGTTCCTGGAGATCGTTGCAGCGCGGTCAATGAATGGAACAGGTGTGGATCGGGCTCCGATTCTCGGGTGGGGTAAGAGCTGTTAACGCAGAACCCAATATTAACGCTTTTCCCAGCATTTTAAGAGCAATCTTAAAGTTTTTTTCTAACTTTACAGCCACCTAGCGCCCCTCTCCCCGCTAGGAGCGGCATGCAGCTGGGATAACCCCAGCGGCCTAGAGCCCCATCACCCTGGGTTGCTGACAATTCAAGTCCACAATTCCACGCCCACGGCGCGTTGGCTCGCTGCACGGCGGCGCGCTTACTCTCAATTTTCTTTTAACGTCTTCTCTTTTCCATCGACCTCGAACAGCGAGGACGAGGACCCGAGTTAGAGAGTGTCACCAATGTGCCAGCTGCATATCTGACTGGGCAGCTTCTCGACGGGTATCAGCCTGTGTCTCGTGCCGATCTTGTTCACAGGACGTCATCTCCAATTCGCTGCGATCGGGAACCGTTCAGACCGAGACCCACCGCCACGCGAAGCTCTGCAACCTCCGGACCTCAAACTCTCACACCTTCCTTCTGACATGACCATTCTGCCCGCCATCTCGAGGTGATAACAACCGTGACAATGGGGCCGCACGATTTTAGCGACGGCCTTCAGAAGGTCATGGTCGAGACGGGGTCCTTCAGCGGCTACCGTCCCGTCATGTCCGAGCTCGGCTTCGGCTATCTCAGCGCCGCGACCGTCTTCAGCCAGCCATTCTGCGGAAACGAGGAGGGATGGGGCCCGCTGAGCCCCTTTCGATATGATTTTACGCCGTGCTTCATCGACGTGTGGGTGGCGACGGTCGCTGCCTTTGGTGTCTTTATTGGCGCCATTGCCGTGTGGTGGTTGCTGAAGAGGCAACCAACTCCCGTGTCGAAGGATTGGCATTTCTGGACAAAGCAGGTAGGTTTTGTTGCGACTTGGAGGCGTGGACTATCGTTCTGACTCGGGAATAGACACTTCTCGGGCTTATTATCGCAGACGTCGCCGTGCAATTGGCGTTCCAAATCATCAGCTACCGCGATATCTGGTACGGTGACTTTAGGGTCTACACCACGGCAGCCACGATCCTGTCGCTATTCGTCATCTTTGCGATCCAATGGCTCGAACACTCGCGATTGCGAAACGCCAACGGCGTCGTTTTATTCTACTGGCTCTTCCTCTTGATTGCCCTCGCCGTCAAGCTCCGCTCCCTGATCTCGCAGCAGATCTACGCCAAGAATTTGCCATACTTCGTCACCTACTGCGTCGGGTTTGGTCTCTCGGTGGTCGAGTTTTTCTTCGAGTGGCTGTGGCCCAAGAAGAACAGCACGTACTCGGCTCTGGTCGACGAGGAAGAGTGCCCCGTGGAATACGCCACCGTCTTCTCGCTCCTCACCTTCTCATGGATGACGCCCCTAATGAAGCACGGCTACTCCACGTTTTTGACCGAGGAAGACCTCTGGGGGTTGTCAAAGCATGATGCGACCAAGAACACGGGCGACGCCTTCGAGAAGAAGTGGCAGCATGAGCTGGAGCACCGCAAACACCCCTCCCTGTGGCGTGCCCTCTTCGGCGCCTATGGTCGCCCCTACATGCTCGCCGCTGTCTTCAAGATTGGCAACGACGTTTCCCAGTTCACTCAACCTCAGCTCCTGCGCCTTTTGATCTCTTTTTGTCGCGTCTTGGCAGCCCGGCCGGGAGCCACAGCCGATGGCCAAGGGTGCTGCCATCGCCATTGGCATGTTCGCAGTGGCAGTCTTCCAGACAACCATGATCCACCAGTACTTCCAGCTGGCCTTCGTCACTGGCATGAGAATCAAGGGTGGCTTGACATCCTCCATCTACAAGAAGGCCCTTAAGCTCTCGAACGAGGGCCGGTCGTCCAAGACCACCGGAGACATCGTGAACTACATGGCTGTTGATGGCCAGCGTCTCCAGGACCTTACCCAGTTCGCTCAGCAGATATGGTCTGCACCTTTCCAGATTGTCATCTGCATGGTCTCACTTTATCAGTTGGTCGGCTGGTCCATGCTGGCGGGCATCGGCGTCATGATCATTATGATCCCCGTCAACGGCATGATTGCGCGCATCATGAAGAACCTGCAAAAGCAGCAGATGAAGAACAAGGATGCCAGAAGCCGCCTCATTGCCGAGATCGTCAACAACATGAAGAGCATCAAACTCTATGCTTGGGGCGCCGCTTTCATGAACAAGCTGAACTACATCCGGAACGACCAGGAGCTCAAAAACCTTCGCAAGATTGGCGCTGGCCAGGCCTTTGCCAACTTCACCTGGTCAAGCACCCCGTTCCTCGTTTCCTGCACGACCTTTGCTGTGTTCGTGCTTACCACCGACCGTCCCCTGACGACCGACATCGTCTTCCCTGCCCTTGGTACGTTGCTTCATAACGGGTGTTGTAACTTGCGCTGACATATTCACACACAGCCTTGTTCAACCTGCTCACTTTCCCCCTGGCCGTCCTCCCTATGGTCATCACCTCTCTTATCGAGGCCAGCGTTGCCGTCGGCCGTCTCACCTCTTACCTGATTGCTGAGGAGATTCAGCCCGAGGCTGTTGTGGTGAAGCCGGCTGCTACTATTATGGGCGAGGAAACCGTTCAAATCCGCGACGGCTCTTTCTCCTGGAACCGTCACGAGGACAAGACCGTTCTGAAAAACATTAACTTCAGCGCTCACAAGGGCGATCTGTCGTGCGTTGTTGGCCGTGTCGGAGCAGGCAAGAGCTCGCTCTTGCAGAGCGTCCTCGGTGACCTGTTTAAAGTCAACGGCGAAGTAACAATCCACGGAACGGTTGCCTATGTCGCCCAGTCGCCCTGGATTATGAACGCTACGGTTCGCGAAAACATCGTCTTTGGATACCGTTACGACTCGAATTTCTACGAGAGGACAGTAAAGGCTTGTGCCCTGTTGGACGACTTTGCTCAGCTTCCCGATGGCGATGAGACTGTTGTCGGAGAGCGTGGTATTTCGCTCAGTGGTGGTCAGAAGGCCCGCGTGGCCCTGGCGAGAGCAGTCTATGCGAGAGCAGATATCTATCTCCTGGATGACTGCCTGTCTGCCGTCGACTCCCACGTCGGCCGCCATATTATTGACAATGTCCTCGGCCCGAAAGGTCTGCTTAGCTCGAAGACAAGGATTCTGGCTACCAACTCAATTCCTGTCCTCGTTCAGTCAGACTATATCTCCATGCTCAAGGAAGGCGAGATTGTCGAGAAGGGGACATACCGCCAGCTCGTCGCAATGAAGGGCATGGTGTTTGATCTCATCAAGACCGCTGGGAAGAATGAGTCGGGCACAAGCTCCTCGGCCGCATCCCCCTCGGGCAGCGACAGCGACAGCGAGTCATCCACTGTTATTGACGGCCCCAGCACCAGCCAGGATAAGGAGGAGATAGAGGAAGCCCAGGAAGGATTGGGCACGCTTCAGTCCATCAAGCCAGGTCCCTCGCTCCATTCGCAGCCCAAACCTCGGGCGGACAGCATGGCTACCCTCCGCCGGGCGAGTGCGGCTAGTTTCCAGGGCCCCAGGGGCAAGCTCCACGACGAAGAGAACCCTAGCAAGACCAGGCAGGCCAAGGAGCACTCCGAGCAAGGGAAGGTCAAGTGGTCAGGTCTGTTGCCCCTTGGGTCTTCAACGACTCAATCTCATGTGCTAACACGAGGCAGTCTACGGCGAATATGCCAAGACCAACAATCTCTACGCGGTTGCTGTCTACATGGTTACTCTCATCGCTGCCCAGGCGGCGCAGATTGGTGAGTGACCATCTTTTTTTGGATTCCTTTCGAATGCATCACAGGATCGCCGCTGGAGCATATATCGCCCGCGGTACCTTCACCGCCACTCTTCACGAGCATCACTGCATCCCGTTGCCACCGAAGATTACGGTCGCACGGCTCGCTAACTCGGCTCCAGCTGGTAGTGTATGGCTCAAGAATTGGGCCGAAGAAAACACCAAGGCCGGCGGCAACCCCCACGTTGGCAAGTATCTCGGCATCTACTTCGTGTTCGGCATCGGCGCCGCCGCTCTTACCGTCGTGCAGACCCTCATTCTCTGGATCTTCTGCTCCATCGAGGTAAGTGGGCACGGAGAATGCGGACCAGGGCTCGGACTCACATATGGTTCGCATAGGCATCGCGCAAGTTACACGAGAGGATGGCCACGGCTATCTTCAGATCGCCCATGTCCTTTTTCGATGTCACGCCGGCTGGCCGCATTTTGAACAGGTTCTCGAGGTGCGTTTGTTGTTCTCGGCCCTCTATATCCCCATGCTTCCCAGTTTGCTTCTGCATTTGGTAGGATGAGCTTGCTGCTGTGCGAGGGGGCTTGAGCCAAGTGGCTCCAACGGTGCGGGAACCACCGAGCCAGCACTGCCGTGCTCCCATGGCACACAACATGCATCTCGTTCCCAATCCAGCACAGCACAAGGCAGCCTCAATCCTCCGCATGTGCTGACCGTTTCGCAGTGACATTTACCGTGTCGACGAGGTACTTGCTCGGACATTCAACATGCTGTTTAACAACCTAGCTCGATCAGGCTTCACGCTCGTGGTCATCTCACTGGCCACGCCCCCCTTTATCGCGCTGATCATTCCGCTGGGCGCCATGTACATCTGGATCCAGCGGTACTACCTGCGGACATCCCGAGAGCTCAAGAGACTGGACAGCGTGAGCCGCAGCCCAATCTACGCGCACTTCCAGGAGTCGCTGGGCGGCATCTCGACCATCCGTGCGTACCGCCAGCAGGACCGGTTCGAGCTGGAGAACGAGTGGCGAGTGGACGCCAACCTGCGGGCCTACTTTCCCTCCATCAGCGCCAACCGGTGGCTGGCAGTCAGACTCGAGTTCATTGGCGCCGTGGTCATCTTGGCTGCGGCCGGCTTCTCGGTCATCTCAGTCGCCAGCGGCACCCCGCTGTCCGAGGGTTGGGTCGGCCTGGCCATGTCGTATGGGCTGCAGATCACCACGTCCCTCAACTGGATCGTCCGCCAGACGGTCGAGGTCGAGACCAACATCGTCTCGGTCGAGCGCGTGCTCGAGTATGCCCGCCTGCCCAGCGAGGCGCCCGAGATCATCCACCGCAGCCGCCCGCCCGTCAGCTGGCCGTCGCGCGGCGAGGTCGAGTTTGAGAACTACAGCGCGCGCTACCGCGAGGGCCTCGACCTGGTCCTCAAAAACATCAGCCTTGACATCAAGTCGCACGAGAAGATTGGCGTCGTGGGCCGCACCGGCGCCGGCAAGTCGTCGCTGACCCTCGCCCTGTTCCGCATCATCGAGCCCGACTCGGGCCACATCTCTCTCGACGCCCTCAACACCTCCACCATCGGTCTGCTTGACTTGCGCAGGCGCCTGGCTATCATCCCCCAGGATGCGGCTCTGTTTGAGGGCACCATCCGGGACAATCTCGACCCGGGACACGTCCATGATGATACGGAGCTTTGGAGCGTTCTTGGTACGTTTTTTCGTCTTGCGTTCGTTGGCTGGTGGGCAATCGTTACACGTGGAATCTTTTCCTCCCACCACACCCCTTCCCTCCCTACCCCTCCACCACGGTTGTTCACATGGCCCTTGCCGTTTCTTATTGGGGCACACAAGGAGGAGACTAATTCGTTCTGGCGCAACAGAGCACGCCCGGTTGAAGGACCACGTCGCGTCCATGGAGGGCGGGTTGGAGGCGAAGTTAAGCGAAGGAGGTAAGATACGCTGTTCTTTTATTCATTGCGCGCCGATGTTCCGCTCGTGTTGTTGGTTCTTCTTTCGTCTGGCCTTGCGCTCGCTTTCTGTCGGCTTTTCGTTGGTTGTGTGTGCGGTTGTCCGTGGTGCCATGCCCGGCCATCGCATCATCCCAGGTCGATGCTGGGGCTTGTGAGGGAATTCATACCTCGGTATCACCCTGGCGCCAACGCGGCTGGCTGCGTTGCTTGCGTGCCATGGCGGCGATCAGGGTCGCCTCCAGAATACGAAGCAGGCAAAAGGGTGTTCGCCAACCTGGCCGAGCGCTCCTTGTCCTACTGGATGGCGTGCGTGCCATGATAGCAGAGGGGTGATAGGTGGTGGTGGCCCAAGCCCTCGACGGGCCGAGGCTCCGTTTCCTGTCACACCTCCTTACTCTGTCTCGGTGTGCCATGTGTGCAGGAGCAAGGTCCCTGCAGAATCTCATCTCGGATGCAAGTGTGAGAGGGATGTCGGATTTCGGCAGGGTTTGTGAGTCTTGTGGCTTTGTGGTCTTGCTGATACCATGTTGTCCGCATTCGTGTTCTGTTCGGCTTGGGCTTCGTGTGGCGGGCTGGGACCGAGTGGTTCCGCGGGCGGTTTACGGCCATGGCATCGGTGTCACTTTCCACACCCCACAAGGAAGCCTGCAGGATCTCGATCTCGATTCGGAGCTGTGATGGAACATCCCATCCTCCCTACCTCACCTCTGACCTACTTCCACCCCATCCATTCACGCCCACCTTCGTACACACTACGCCCCCCTAACAAACAACCCACTAACGCCCCCTTAGGTTCCAACCTCTCCCAAGGTCAACGCCAACTCGTCTCCCTCGCGCGCGCTATGCTGACGCCCTCCAACATCCTCGTCCTCGACGAGGCCACCGCCGCCGTCGACGTCCAGACCGACGCCATGCTGCAGACCACCCTGCGCGGCCCACTCTTTGCCAACCGTACCATCATCACCGTCGCGCACAGGATCAATACCATTATGGATAGTGATCGCGTTGTGGTGCTTGAGAAGGGCGAGGTGGTGGAGTTTGACACGCCGAGGGAGTTGGTGAGGAGGAAGGGGGTGTTTTGGGGACTGGTGAGGGAGGCGGGGTTGTTGGATGAGGCGGATATGTAAACGGTAAACGGGGGGTGAAATTAGGTGGAGGTTTGTTCGGATGGGACGGGGGGTGAAGAGAAGATAGGAGTGGAAGAACAAAAGTATTGTGGTTGATTACCACGCGTCAGTGTGTTTTTCTGGTGGATGGAAGTGGAATCGCATTGCGTCGGGGCATTTTCTCTTTGGGACAGATAGGTAGGGTAAAAAAATATGTATCAACTGTCGTAAAGGGGTTACAGTAATGTTATATTGTGGTGTGTCTGTCTCACATACTCTTCTTCCGTACCGGGAGACGGTGGTTGGTTGCTGGAAACGGCTGCCGTTACTGATGCACAGCTGCCTTCGAGTCTCGTTTGTTACGAAGAGTGTGTATGACATCGAGGCCAACAGGGTAAGTCCTTGTCGTTGCTATCCCTTGTGACTTCCCCTTGCTTGCACCAAACGGTTGGAGATCTGTTAGGTTCACCGCTATGTCATTAGGTCTAGTCGACTATCCTCACCTTAAGAGAGGCGGGACTGGTAGAGAGGAAAGGTGTTACTGAAGATGCATGTAAGCATAGCACGGCAGGCCATGGTGGGATGCCGTACGGCAGCAAACGTAGAAGATAATTCTTCAATCAAATACCCAGTTATGGCGAACTGAAAACGAAAAAGAAAATATTGGGGAGAAAATAATTGGAGAAGGCAGCGGAAAGGGTAAGTCAAGAAACAGGGAATGAGAACTGAATATGCCGTAGCTATCATGAACAGGAGCAAAGCACGACATATTTATCCCCGGTCAAGCTCCGTCTCCATCCAATATTTCACGGTTGTATTTGTTACGGGTGTATTGCCCTTTCGTTTCACTTCACACACACACACACACACACACACACACACACACACACACTCCGGAGGTTTTGCTACTGTCGACCAAGCTTTTCAGCAAGATACTTTTGAGCCTTTGCTCGGCTATCGCTGGAAACAGAAGTCTCGTGATCGAAAGTTCATGCTGTGTAACCATGTTTGGGTCAGTAGTTTGGCTGAGGTGGGTTTGAAGTCAGTGCGCGTGTAGGCTTGGGGATGGTTATTGGCTCGAAGTGGGAAGATGGAGGGTACACGGAGGTACATATGTATGTATGTACGGTGGTAGAGTCGGGAGGGGAAGGTTGGTTGGGCTGGTGGGAGGGGTGAGGAGGGAGATAAGAGGATGTGTAAAAAGGGGACGGAAGTTGGAGGAGTAAAGACTAGGAGAAAGGAGGAGGAGGAAGATGGATTGGATAGAGATGGCTGGAACCGGGGGTAGAAGAGAAAGACAAAGACGGGGAGAGCGAAAAGAGAGGAGAGACGGGACAACAGTGCCACTCTGGCACAGCACATTGCGATAGTATCAGCACAGTAAGCAAATGTTTCACCTCGAGCTATCTTTTGGAGGAGTAAGCAATACCTCAATATACTCACGATTTCGAGCTGACGGGCAGCGGTGCATGTAACAGAAAGATGGGATGGATAAACCCAGGTGCGAGCAGGTGCAATGGGAACTCAAGATCATGCAGGCAACCGAGGGCACAGAGCGTTGCAAGTGATGTCTTGGGTACAATCTTTTCTTGGAATAAATCTTTCGAATAACCTTGATTAAAAAAAGGCTTCTCAGACCTGATGTTTAAGTTGTGTGGAAGATGCTGGCGACGGCTCAGGTGAGATCCAAGAAAGAGTTTGGATGTGAACTAGGCATAAACAATGCCATGCAAGGTCCTGACTAAACAAGATGAGCGTTATGGGCGGCAAAACAGAGACAGATCAAATGAACAAAGTTGGTGTGCACCCAGGCGTCTGGGTTGCAACGGTGGGATGATACCGCTCTGTTTGGTATGGATGATCTGATCCTCTTAAGTTTCTTGGCCAGCAGGAAGGGAAGCGAATCCCATGCCACCCTCTTTCGTTCAACTGCATGCAGAGACTATTTCCCGACCCCCAAACCATCGCCCTTGGTCCACGCCAGCCCTGGGTACCGTTCCCTTTCTGGCCTGCCTCCCTTGTCCGTACCTCTCTGCCGCATGCATGGCATTCCAGAAACAGGGCCCTGGCGGTTCGAATGACAATGCTGTGTAACCATTGAGCGTGATGTCTCTGATTGTCCGGCTAAGCGTGTCGACGGCACTTCCGTTGCTGGCCGGCCACCGCTGTTTAGAATATTGACTCGAGATCCGGGAATAAAAATACGGCGGAGGAGAGACATGTAATTGGGATCAACAGGGCAGCGGCGGTCGTACGATCCATTTCATTGGAAGGAGGGTGGGACAGGAACGGCGCCCGCCGCCGGACAAGCGTCTTAGATTCTGCGGTTGGCGTTAGATGAACGAGTTGCACAGGTTTCCAAGCCACTGCCGTCGACGAGGGGTTACGCAAGGGGAGGTGAGATGGTCGCACATGTGGTGCTGTCGATCATGCTGATGGAGCTTCAGGCGGTGAGGTGAAGTCTCGAGATGGAGATAGGAGATAACCTTAAGGATGGGTTCGATGTCTTTGAACCGCTCATGAAAGAGAGGGCTCGGACTCGGCGGCCGCGTGATTAATTTTAAGTGTGAGGGACGTGTCCTACCCGGTATGAAGTCAGCAGGTGCATATCTCCCAACGGCTGCTATGCTGAGCCTTTTCCTGAGAGCTTCCAAAAGATTGCAAAGCCATTCCTGTGAAGGTGGGGGTTCCTGCGACGCCTTGTGTCCCAGACGTGCAAGACAGCACGAGAAGGGAAGTGAGGCGGCGGCGCGGGGGGCTGGAGGGAGCTGAATTGCCATCGGCGGTTTTTTTCTCTGGTATCAAGACGCCTCGTGGGTCCAATTTCGCAGATACCGTTGACCATGTGAGCGATTCGGTCCTGTTCGAGGCTTGACTTGGCCCACCTTGGCTGTCACCGAAGGTGAGCTTCTGCAGTTAATCTGGGCAACCTTCGGCTTAGCGATGTCCCGGCAGGCGTCTGATTTGTGGCGCCGATAGACGCCTTGTCAAGGTGCTTCAAGCAGTGTCATGAGTGGACGCCTCCTTCTCATTGGGCTGGTGATGGACGCAGGGGAAAGCGAAAGAGGCAAGGGTTGGAAACAAGAGCATGCTGTGTTACCCCAACTGCCCCCCGAGCCAGATGATGACTGCAGTGCCGAGTCAACCCCGGCCGGCAGGCTTGAGACTCTGGGGAAACGCCATCTCGCGTTGCAAGAGTCCCCGTGTCCGAGTCATGATTTGGACAACGAGTTGAAGGGTTTCCATGGCCTGGCCTCAGAGACCCTTGTTGTCAGAGTCGGCAACCACAAAGTAAACATCTCCCACGACAAGGGAAAGTTTGGTCCCATGATGCTCGAACGAAGGGGATTGGTAGAGAGATTCAAGGGAATTCAGGCACAATGCATTGGGATGGCGGCCGTTTCAATGGAGGGGAGCCATGGCCACCACACGAACCAGCGCCACCAAGCGGCAAGACTTGGCGAGTTGTGCAACGGTGATGCAAAACAACCCGACGTCTTTATGCTCGCGCTGTGGACGAGCCACCAATACTAGTATTAGATTATTGGCGAACCTTTGCGGCACATCGGTCGACATTGCACAGACGGATGGACCCATTTCGCGTGTTACGACACTCCTGTGCTCCTGTGCTCCTCTGCTTCTCTGCTCCTCTGCTTCTCTGCTCCTCTGGAAACCGGCCAGAAAACAGCGAGGAGGCAGATAAGTTAACGTTGAAGACCGAGGCGGGGCAGCTGGCGGCCACGCGAGAGTCCCGGGAGGGCGGTTGTCACTTCTCGTACAGACAGAAAGAAGCATTGCCGGGTGCAATTTGGTGGGATGCCGGTGATGTGTGCCTGGACCGGCGACCTGGGTCGAGTCACGCTGTGGCGGGCTGGCGAGGATCCATGGGAATGCCCCCCTTCGTCGCCAACAGAAATAAGCTGGATGGAGGTGCCGAAGCGAGTGTGATGGAGAACGGCCATAGGCTGGGCTGGCTCAAGCGAGGGAGCGAGGGGCAAATGGTGTGTTGTCGGGCTGGCGACATTGGTTACGTCGCGGTTGGGGATTTGGCGTGGGTGGGAGTCGAGTGACACGAGCGAGACGACGATGGCCGCGGAGATGGCACTTGTTTCCCATCAAAACTAGAGGCTGTGCCATTGTTTATTGACAAGATGGAAATCGGCGGGTTTATTTCTATTGTTCAAGTGATTTGATTGTTAGAGTTAGCGCGCGCAAAGGCGGCTGCTGGCAAGGGCCGTTCCGAGCAGTTGGGACCGGATCTGGCGCCGGCGTCGGTCAGGGTGAGAAGAGAGAGCGGCGCCCAGCTGGGGGGCTTTCTAGGCTGCTACTAGCTACTTTGGGCCTAGCGCAGCGGGCACGGTACGATCAGTGGGTCCGGTACTGTACGGGGATCGTGGTTTGCACTTCCGAGCATGCCTCTTGGCAGATATGTGCTGCCTTGCGCTTGCCATTGGCTGATTTTCTCTCCAATGAAACGGGGGTTTGAATGCTGTCTTCTCGGTTTGAATAGGACCTGGAAGTTGGGCTGTCGGTTTGAAGGAGCTGTGGCTGCCCGAAACGCCCAGTCTGTGTTTCAGTCTCTCAATGGTGGTTGTTCAGGCTGCGGGTGCTGCTCATTGAGAGAAAGGGAATTGTGCATCGCCTTAGGTTACATGGGAGGTACGGATACTGTGTTGTTCATTGATCTCATCTCGATCCAAGGCTTGGATTTTGGGTGAGAGAACCACATCATCGTCATCAACTTCAGCCCAATGTGCGATTTTGGGCAGTTTGCCACCCTTTTGACCGTTGCTCTGGGACCTGCAGTCCACCCGGAAGCTGTTCCACATTCCGGTGAAGTGGGCATTGAGCCCAACAAAGTCCAGGCTTCCTGTTGGCCGCTTGGGGGCTGCATGGCACGCTGTGGCGTATCATGTCGACTTCCTTGTTCATCGCCATGCGTCACAGGACGTGTCGTTTCCCATCAATCGGCGTGGTCCCGAGAATTTGGGCTCCTCTGCAGGCCTCGGCGCGTCGGTTTGAAGCATCCATGCTGCATGCTCGCGATAAAGCTGCGTCGGCCCCTGTCCGATGCCCCGCACCAAGGCTCAAGACCCGGCGATCCAGATTCTAGATCCTGACTCTCTCAATCTTTGTAACGTACTGTACGGACGGGAATAAGAAGGGCAAATTTCTTAATCCATCTACTCTGTATCATTACCCTGCTGTTTATTTTAAAACCTGAAAAACAACCCCACGGCAGCATGCCCTTTGCCCTGGCGGTGAGCCTCGGGGCCACGGCCGTTCTGCCCCCATTGCGGACATCGCTTGCATGGCGCACATGCAGCTGCCCGGCAGTTTGGCTTATCCAAAAGCTGAAAAGGGCCCGATTCCGAGTCTAATGCAAACGGAGCAATTGGTTGTCGCCATCCACACCCACGATCGCGCGGCTCGTCGCCGTGGCGGTGCAACATTCCACCGAGCTCGATGTCTTGCCTCTCCATGCCCACCTGCCACACGCCGGGGAAATGCCACAAATGCGGGAAAGGGTCAAGACAGAGAGACGTCATCTGTGCCCCCGAGGCTGGCCACGCGGCACCTACACGCCCCCCTCTCCCAAAATTGTTGTCTTGGGAAATCTCTGATTCTGTGTTCAAAGTGTGCCCGTTCCAATCGGTGTAACACACCGCCGTAATGCCCGTAATGCTAGGCTGGAGTGTGCTGAATTTCATCAAAAGTCTGTGCGCTGTCTCCACGTGGACCCCAGGCTGCGAAGTGGAGCTCATGGACCACACCATCCCGTCCCCGCGGAGCTCCATGCTGATCTTGGTCTTTCTCGGCTTGACTGCCTCATCAACTTTCGACCTCCGCGCCAAGGACCGAAGTCACCAAAGTCACCAAAAGCCAAGGTCCGTTGGCGGTGGCCTGCATGGCCTCACTTTGCCTTTTTTTCTGTTCATGGGCATCACGCATGAGTGGGGGGGGTAGGTCTGGATGTGGCTTCGTTCGAGAAGGCATTCTGCTCTGTCCATGTTTCTTATTGCACCCTCATCTGCCAATCGCCATCCTCTCAAGCCACCCGAATCACTGGCACGAGGCTCTCTGCCCCCGATTCGCCTGCTTGCCATTATGGAGGGTGCCATCGATGCTGCGCTCACTGCCTCTGCCAGCTGAAACCTTTAAATTGTGGTCCACGAGCATCGCGACGCGCCCTCATAAGCAGCCACCCGAAACACGAAGACACCCAGCATGGGCGTTCGGCAAGTGCTGCGTCAAGGACATGGGAAAAGCTTGTTGATGGCTGGGTGTCCGAACTCTGTACGCCACAGCCAACGGGCCTGTCTTTCGCTCCCCTGCTGCAATCAAACCGCGTCCGTTTTTGACGAGGCCATGGAAACGCTCGACGAGACCCCCGCTCGCCCCCCGCCCTCCTCCACATCCGCCGGTACTTGCGACTACGAGGTACATTACAGTGCAACACACCCCTTCCCCCAGCCGTGGTCGCAGTCGGATCCAGCATTAGCCAGGCCAGTAGCCGTCGCCGCCGCCTTTTTTGTGTCCCGTCGCTCGATGTTGTGCGTTATGAGCATTGGCCTTGGGCTTCTCACCTTTTCCATGCTCTCGTTGACATGCCACAGCGTCGGTTGTGGAACTGAGAACTTGCGGACGGCCGAGCCAGTCGCTGCTATATTTTGTTTCCTCACCTCCTACCTCTCGTTTCAGGTCGCCCTTCTTTCCTTTTTGTCCCGAGAATTTCAGCACTTCGTGATTCGACGAGGCACTCCTCTTCTCTCTCGGCCTGAAGCAGCACATCCCTTGAGCCTCTCGCGTCGCTGTCACACTTCTTGGAACAGTTCTTTCTGCACCTGCTCAGCCTGTTGTTTCTGCCCCAGAAACCCGGACGCAGCCAGTCGGAGTTACAGTCGTTCTTGTTTTCCTCCCCCTCATCACCTAAAAGTAAGTCTGCGACAGTCCCCTCCTGTGCCCGCTCCTGGCGTGAGGATCCAAGCTCTGGTTTAAGATGTCAATATTGACTTCAAATTAACTTGTTAGACCACCCAGCTTCCCAAACCCAAGACTCCTCGATTAGCAACACAGTCCGCGTCCCCCGAAGACAAGACTCCACCTCCTGCGCGGTTCCGTCGACCCAGGGACTTCGATTGGGCGGCATCACTGCTTCCAGACCTTGTGTTCTCCTATGAGATATCCACCCCCAACAAGGGCCAAAACAGCTGCCAAATAGGGAGCAGGCTGCTGCCGTCCTAGCCTCTCCTCCGCACCGTTGGCTCCCGCCACTGACCCTGTCGGTGTCCCTGTCAGCCACTTGAACCGTGTGTGATCCTTGCGCCCAAGGGTCCCGGCCACTGAACCAGATCCCCAAGACGGGCACTGGTGCTTTGGCTTCTTCAAAGGTAGGGGGCGCCCTCCACAACACGAGCTCTCACATACATACACACACACACACACACACACACACACACACACACACACACACACACACACACCCACACCCACACCCACACATCAACCCTCCGCAACACCCCTCCGCAACACACTCAAGACAAGACCTTCCCTTCCTGAACTGTCCCAGGACGGCCCAGTTGCGGAAAACCAGACTATCGTAAGCTGCTAGCATTAAGTGGTCAGTTCCAGCCCCTATTGTCTCATAGCCGCACGAGCAGACAAAGAAGACTGACTGCAGGGTCCCGCCGCCCCAGGTTGCCAATCTCAACTAGCTGATATCACTGTTTGAGACCGTCACGGCTCTGAATCCACCGCTCCAATAGGCAGCAAACTCCATCCGTCTTGCCCACCGACAGCACACCGTCAGCCAACTTATCGTCCCGTGCCCGACGGCAGTTCCTGACAGCAGTTTCTAACACTGCCGCTGCCTCACCCAGTTGAACTTCGGGATATTTGGATCCCATACTGCTTTGGCTTAGATATCCGCCGAGTCTTTGCGCCTTCTGCACACCAGTTCCCAAGGGGGGCAGTGTTCACTTTCAGCCCTCCAAGCATCATCGTGCTTATTCTCCGCGCCTGAACTACTGCAATCTAAGCGTTCCGTCTTTGTCTTCTCCCGGTCTGCCCAGCCCAAACTCCGCGGCCCCTGAATCGGCTTCTCAACATCCAGGACCCACTACGGCACCCGCTGTGTCTTATCAGACTAAGGCCCCGACCTCGACCGGGTTTCAACCGTCTTGACGGCAGAATCTTATATCTACGACCTCTCCGCTCGTTTGCTTCACTCAAGGTTGTCAAACCGCTTTTACTTCCCGTTCTTCGAGAACCCGGACCATTTCTGAGCTTCGACACCGGCCCGTGCTGCAGTCTCCCGTCTTGTCTGCTTCACGTTGCTTTGATATCACAAGGCGCCACCGCTGGTCGATATGGTGACGTACCCCGTCGACATGGATTGTTGTCCCAACTGTGGCCATTCCCAGTGGGATGCTGGAGGCAGGCTTCCCGGAACGCACGTTGTGGTACGGCCACCCCTCAACTCCTTGATCCTGTTCTAGAGCTCTGTTTACTCAACCCCTTGACTGATGGCTGACCGTAACACAGACTATTGCCAGAGCCCTTACTGAACAGTGCAGAATACCCCTTAAGAGCTACTTCCTTGCCACCTACCTGGGCAAGGGGAACTTTGCGTATTTCACCAGTCCCCGAAAGGTTGATGATGAAGATGTCCGCCTCATGTTCAAGAGGGAGAAGTTCCTTCAGTTCATGAATCGAGATCCACCCAGTAAGCCATCTCAACGAGACAGCAACCTTATCGCCGCAATCCACTGACTAAGCCAGGAGAGAGCCGCCTGCGACCCCACGAGGGCGACCACTACCAGGACGGCTTCGCAGGGGACTACAATCCCCAGGACTACAACGCCCAACTGGACGGCATAGATACCAGACGCCGAAAGCGAGCGAGATCCAGCCGGCGGCGCGAAGTCGACGATGATCTGGCGCCTGTCATCGCCAACTCGATGCGGGCGCTGACGATCGGCAACCAGGAGGAGGTGTGGAAGTTTTACGAACACCGCTTCAAATGCATCCAGCAAACCGCCTGCAAGGAGGTAGCCAAGGCCTTCATGAAGGTCATCGCCCCGAAGAAGCAGGCCAACAACCCGTACACCGGCGGCGACCGCACCGCCCCGAGCTGGTGGCCGCAGCCCTGGGGCCCGGGCGAGAAAGATAAGGTGCGGCATATTGAGCCGGATCATCAGTGGAAGAGGGGTTGGTAGTTTGTCTGTCTGGTTTGGAGGGCGCGGCTGACCAGGCGATAGAGCGTGTTCATCTCCTGACTCACATCATGAGGATGATTGTCGAGCCGGCCGAGAATCAGCACGCGGATATTAGAGGGCTGGGCGTCAATGTGGCGAAGCTGGAGACAGTAGCCATGGAGTCGCTGTCTGCGTGGCTCGACGACAAGAACAAGCCCAAGAACGCCAAGAAGCGTTCCATTCTGAAGGAGCTTTTCAAGGTTGCCAAGATGGAGGAGAAGGCCAAAAAGAACGAAATTGGTATGCGAATACGGATCTCTCGCATGCCATGCAATCACTAACACCCCCCTTCAGATGCCACCACTCGTATCATGATCACCCAAGATGACATGGTCATGGACTTCTGCTTCGAGAAGGACGATGAAGAAGACGAGGAAGAAGAGCAGGTCAATCTCAAACAAGAACGCCTGCACGCCGACTCCCTCACCATCCCCCGAGTCTCTCCGCCCTGCTCAACAGGCGGCATCCCCGTCCATGCTCCCCGCCCCCTCCTGCAAACACCAGCAGCATCCAAGCCCTCGCCGCCCAAATGGAAGCCGCCCCTTTATGCCCGACCTCCGCGGCGCCGCCCTCAGTTTCCCACCACCACCCTCCTCACCCAAGACCTCACCGCAGACCACTACCCCTACACCACAACCGCCGACCTTACCCTGCAATCCCTCCACCACGTCCACCACACGCACCACCCGCAGCAAACTTCCCTACAGATGCACGACCTCCTCACCGCCAGCCCGACCCGCTACCACCCCCACCCTCACACCCATCACCCTCACTCCGCCGACACGAGCCGCCGCTCCTCCGTCTTCGCCACCACCGACTTCACCACTGCCGCTGCTGCGGGCCCTCCCCATCCTCTGCAATGTACAGCCCCTGGTCGACCTCCTCCCCGCCCCAAGCCACCCCAACCACCACAGCCACAAGCACACCCGACACGTCCCCAATCTTCGCATACAACGTCGCCCAGCAGCATCATCAGCAGGTTTCGGCGTCGACGGGTCCGCCAGCCCTCCACCCTCCCCCCCGCCCCCAGCCCCACCACCACCACCACCATCACCGAGGCAGCCCATACGCAACGCAGTTTGAGGGCCTGTCGCTTGCAGAACAGCAGCATCAGCAGCATCTCCAGCACCAGCAAGAACAGATGCAGCGCCATCATGAACAGCAGCGCGCCCAGCAACAGCAGCAGCAGCAGCAGCAGCAGCAGGGTCTGTTTGCAAGGGGCGGCTTGCAGCTTAGTATGCCGCATCCGCACCATCATGGGTATGCGGGGCCGTATGGGGCGTTAAAACCTGAGGAGGGGGCGTGGGATGGTGATGGGGGTGGGAGGGTTCGGGGTAGGGGTGATGGTGGGTTTGGGTTGGGTTGAAGGATGATGGGTTGAGGGGTGGGTAATTATGTGATATGCTGGGTGTGGGGTTTGGGTTTGATCAGGGGTGTGGTTGGCTTGCTATGGGTTTGGGAGATGGTCATGGATGGGGTGTGTTGGAAAGGTGGCGGGTGAGATGATGAAAGGCTGCAAGAGGGTGGAAAGGGGAGAAAAGAATGGAATGTGAAAACGTGAGGTGGAGATATATATGGTGGTGACATGGTCCTTACGGCCTCTTGTTGTCTATCTTTCTTTTCATTTTGTCCTTTTTTCCCCCTCACGAACCTGTATGGTGCGGCAAGTCTGTTTGAAAAGCTTTTTTGTTTGGCATTTTTTCCTTGTCTTTCATCATGTTGCCTTTTGTCTTAACGTTGAGTGAGTGGCAGATTGCTTCGAGGTTTAATGCCAGGTTTCCATGATGGCCTCGGCAATTGTGTCATGACAACAACAACCAACAACAACCAACAACTGGGATTTTTCAGGTGGGACTCAACAGGACACCAGAAAAAAAATAATCCTACAGTACAATGGCCTGAGAAAAAGGAGGATACAAGGCTGGATATCACAATTTTGGCCTAGGTTTCATTTTCGGCGGCAGTCTCTTTTCCCCATTCTTGCTGGCTCTATGGCTGGCAGGTACCGGTGGTGTTATTAGATACCCGGGGGAGGCTCACGTGTTTTTTTTTTTTTTTTTTGTGTTTTGAGAGGTGGGAGTGGAGGAGACACTAATTTTGTGTGTTTGGAATTTGGGGTTTACGTTTTGGATAGCGTTGGTGGTGGTGATGGCAGGAGATTGATAGCAATTGATAGCAGCAACTGCAAGTTGGTTCTTAACTTTGTTTGCTGCCATTCTCCTTGACTTTGTGAGTAGTGATGTCTTGTGTTGCTAAGGTCGACCTTGTGCTGTGCTGTGTCGTGGTGTCTCTTCTCTCATTCTCTCACTTCCCTCTTAGTATCTCTCTCATGGGTATAACCTCTGTCTGCTTTTGACATCTTGTTATTCATTGACATCCTGGAAAGCCAATTGTACCAAAACATCAAGAGTCAGACTTGCAGGTTGTGGCTGGCCAGACAGTGGCCTTGTTATCCACCCAGGGGTATATTTACATGGAAATGTTGTGTTTCTGTCCATGAGTGCATCAAAATAAAGCCCCCAGGCCACTTAAGTCGTTCATCTGGAGATTGGGTTCTGCAAGGAAACTGGCTAGACATCGGGCTGTCTTGTTCAAGACACTGTACAGAGAGTTGTGTTACTGCTATTGTTAGCACTGCTCAAGCTTGTTTTGTTATACTGCATGGGGCATTCCAGGCCCCTGTTAAGGAGTCAAATAACACAGACTTCTGATCATCATCAAGCTTCTTTCGGATTTTAAAGCTGTCATTTCCACCCCTGGCGCTCCTGACACTTTCTAAGATTATGTCATTCTCCCGCTGACATGGACCTCCACCTATCTCCGACATGCTATCAGTTGAAAGTCTTAAGGTCAGTTTGTCCTAATTCAGGGAACAAAGACATTAAGACTGAGGCACACAAAAATGACACCTCTGCTGCCCCTAATGGCCCTTGACGCAAACCTCAGTGCACTGAGCACAGTGTTGGACAGGCAAAATACAAGGTCAGGGCAGGGACTTCGACAGCCTCATTCTGCCAGGATCAGTGCCTATCCTATCTAATCCTTACTCTCTCCATCAATCCATTCCAAATCAAGCCAAGGACAGACACTACACTGGTCTCATGATCACTCTCATCCATGCCTCTCATATGCCGGGAAGAGTGGACGATCCCTACAGGTACCTCCTTTCTCGATCAAGTCGGGAAGAGCAGGATTGAAAACATGGCGATGGCCATGGCAATGACCATTGCAATGACACAATTTACCCTTTCTTTTCCCCATCCATTCAAATTTCCACATCTCGCCCAACAGCAAGCCAAGCACACTTTTGCAGAAACGAACTGCCAACGCATCAATGCATTGATCAGCTGAAGCAGCGGCCTACATAAACGTACATACCCAATACATGCTCGTACATGAACAAAGAAAACAAACACTGATCCATCATCTGTCGCGGCTCTTTCTCCTCCTCCTCCTGGCCGTCCCCCGCCCTCCTTGTACCTAAGAGGGGAAGTACAGCCACGCCCAAGCACTTAGAAGTTTGGCATCACCTGGGCCCAGAAATAATGGATCATGGGCCAAAGTAAGGGGTTCTACATGCACATACATACCTTACATAAACCACTTCACTTGGCAGGTACGACCTGCGTTTCTGGAAGGGCGTGGAAGCGTGGGGTTTTGCTTGCTGTTGCTGCCAAAAGAAACGAGAGGTTGATGAAAGGGGGGACAGGAGAAAGGCGGGGAGAGGGGGGCAGATGACTTGTAGCATGTTCTTGATGGGAATGACGGTGTTGATGGGAATAACGGTGTTGATGGGAATGACGGTGTTGATGGGAATAACGGTGTTGATGGGGAGGGAGAAGGGGTCCAACATGTGACTGAGGGCGTGGTTCGTTTGGTGCTGCAGATTGTCGGGGGTGCGGAGATGCGTGGTGCTGTGTGTCTTGGATGTATGCGTGGTAGAGGGATGTGTGTCTTGGATTTGTTTCTTTGTTTCGGCAGCTTTTTCGGCATCTGTTGCGTGTTGGTGGTGGTGTTGGTGCCGCTGGGGCGTTGGGAGGTTGGGGATGGTACTTGTGATAGGGGGCTGGTGTCGGAGGGTTCCGTCTGTGTTGTGGGTGGCGGTTTGGGGGGGTGATGGCTGCTGTCTGGTGTCGGGTCTTCTCTGTTTACATGATAGGATGACTGTTGACCGCCGCCGGGTGTTTGGATACAACATCGTAATGGCAATAAGGGCATCGTATTCGCGCTGTTGAGCTTGTCACGAGGGAAGGGCCTCGGCTAAGGGCATCTGCCCCGTCCCACCCACATTCTCACTTGTATTCCCTGAGGGTTAGTGGCAGCTCGGCCCGGGCGGGCAGGAAGTCAAAGTTCTGTCTAGGCTCGTCCGTCGTCAACTCAGTTGAAGAGGACCATCGGCTGCGGGCGGAAGCCGACGCCGGAAGGAAGCAGGCAAGCGAGTCGAGCAGTCAGCAGTGTGATATCGAGATTAGCGAAGGCGTGGAGACGCCCAATGCCGTTTGTCTGAGGAAGATCTTTTCCGATCTTTGATCCCCATCGTCATCTTCGATCGGTTGTCTGCCACGCGATGTATCGGAGGGGAAGCTGCATGGGACGGCAGGTCAGGTGGCAGCCACAGCTCCCCTTTCTGTCTTCAGGATGCAGAATGCTTTCTTGAAGGCCAGCTGTACGAAGACGCGGGGAATGGCGAGGAGGCCCGGACGAAGAGAAGGGAGCACCCGGGTTTGTGGACTGGCCGGGACCGTTGGTTGCCCCTTACCCCCCCTTTCTGCCCCGTATAATGTCGTGGAGCTTAACACGACGGCTATCGCGGCTTGGCATATAATGGGAACTTCAGTGGACTGAGTCTTTGCTGGCATTCGGGCTCCTGCATTCCTTCTTGCTTGCATCAACCGATCGTCTTTGGGCGGGCTGGGATCTGTCCATCGATTTCGGTGTCGATTGCATCGAAGAGTGGTTTCTGAACTGTCGCCTGCATAACAGGCGGCCGGCCGCTTTGCCTCGACAGAAGAAAGGGTGTCCTGCACTGGGGACACTGCAAAAGTCATCCTCTAGGGAGTGGTCCCGGAGCAGGGAGGGGAAAGGAGCCGCTTCAGGGCCGGCCCGTGTGCGGATTATTCGCCCTCTAAGAACCATGTGGTATTGCTCAGTCGACAAGGACAAGGGGGGGTTGATGAGCAGAATGGGCCCGATAGGGTCTTGAAGCGGGTGACTGCAGATGGCTTCTAGGCTGAGAAAGGCTAAGACAGGTTCGGGTTGCGATACAACTGGACGTACACCGTGTAAGAGGCAGACTCGAAATCTGGAGGCAGAAGGTATCCTAAAGTATCTCGCTCGTCGACGGACGACGGAGGGGGGGAAAACGGTGGGGGTGTATTTGTGGGCTTGCCACGACCGTTTGTCCATGCTGAGGTGCCACCACGATCCCGCAAGGTGGCAATCTTAGCTCTGGTGATTCCAAGATCCCGCGCTCACCAGGTTACCTTACACGGCTTTACAGCTAGTTTCGGTGCTTCTTCTCCATCATGGTGGGTTACTCGAGCACTCTCTTGTCGAGGGCGTCTTGTGGGTGCTGTCCTCGTGTGTGCTGCTGCTGATACCCTTCCTTAGTGATCATCTCCAGGTCGCCCAGCCCCTTTCAGGATCCAGACAGGGGCAGCAATCCCTTGACGGCAACTTCCGCAACACATCATCATGCTAGAAAGCCGGTCAATGAAGGCTTGAACAGAGCGGACTGTGTCTTGAATAAATGCTGAATTAGGGCTATCTCAGGGCTCCATCGGGCTCCGCGAAGCGGCGGGCTTTGGCCGGCGCCAAGACCGGCGGCGACCGGTGCTCCACAACGTTGAACGGAGACGGCTAGGCCGGGGCCTAGACCCGTGACGAGGCGCAGTGGCTGCTGTGATGCAAGAGACGCCAACAACGGCCCCGTGTCTCATCATCCTCTCCACGTTTCTGAGGATGAGCAGGAGCAAGGCAGTCATTGCATCTCGGCAGCCCCCGAGAAATCCGGGGGAAGGCTCACGATAGACCAGCCTCTCCGGGTGACCCGGGTGCTGTGGCTGCCTCTGTGTCCGTGCTGGAGTTGACACCCGTGGCTCCCAAAGTCGAACAACTCTCCCTGTCACGGTTTATGGCGACAAGGGGGGTTCTTCCTTAAACAATTATCCTAGAGCCATGAGGGAATGAATCGCCTCGTTCGTTCAATGGCAGGGCGTTGCTTCCACGGAATCTATGTTAGAGCAAATAGAGAAAACTTGATCCGTGCTTTCAGGAGGCAAATTGAATCCTCCCAATGCCCTACTGCTTTGTAACCCGGAATAAGATGGTGATTCAGAAACGAGCAAGGTCAGGTCTGGCGAGACTATGACAGGCTTGACATCCACTCCTCCAACTTGGCCGACTTTATCAGTCCCAGCAAAAGGCGCAGCTATCCCTGGGCTGTTCCGGGACGCTGGCCGGCCAGACCCCTCCCTTCGAACTGCTCTGGTGAAAGTCGATTTGTGAAGGATGCTACCACCCGTGTTCCACGGACTCAAGAGTGCTGCTGAAGACCAGGTCGTGTCTACTATCCGTTGGAGCTCATGCCTCGCTCATCCACTTCACCCCCCAGGGGTCAACCATGTGCTTAGGTGTGTTGGGCGGAATAATTGTATCTCAGACTTTGTCACTGGACTCAAAACTTCCATCGGGACTCTCGTGTGTCGAGTATTCTGTAACCGGCCCTCAACCGCCCTCAGTTGACGCAGAGCTCAACCCGGGAGCATTTGTGTGTTGAAATGCTCCATGAAACCCAGGCTTCAACCCTCATCGCTCGACCCAGAGCTCAAATAAGATAGTTGAGTGTTGAGGCTTCCGCCGGAACTCGTGCTTCAGTCGTTGCCGCTCGGCTGTGAGCTCCATCGTGGTTGTCGAGTGCTGAGTATTCCGTAAAACACGGGCCTCAATTACCGTAACTCTCAGGCCCTGAGCTCAACAAGGTCATCCGAGTCCTGAGTTGTGCCGTAGAAGCTGAGCTTCAATCTTCGTCGCTGGCCTCATCACCACTTCCCAGTTTATGATCGGTTTGATCCTCGCCTTTGTCACCTTCGTTGTCGTTGTTGTCCTTTCCACCATTCCCTTTCCCAGCACCCTCCTCGGCACCCTCCTTGGCACCCTGGTCACCACCCTCTCCCTCCAACTCATCCTCCTCCTCCCCCACCCCTCATTTTCATCCTCATCACTAACGACCCAATCTTTAACTTCCTCTTCATCACCACTCTCCCCACCCCTCTTCCTCTTCCCCTTCCCCCTTAGTATCTACCTCCCCCTCCTCCCAAAAACAAAACTCCTCGCCCCCTCTCCTCCCCTCCACGCTTTCTGCGCCACCTCCCCGTCTTCCTATTCCTCACCACGCCCAACGTCCTCGCATGTCCATACCCCGGGTATACCCCAGCCACAAATTTAAAGCTCCTCTCCACCTGCAGCCCCGCATGACGCGCGAGGTCCCGTACGTTCCACAGCGTGTAGGGCTCGCCTTCGAAGAGGGTGACGATGATGGTGCCCCCCGGGGCGAGGGAGCGTTGGGCGTGAGTGAAGAAGGATACGAGAAGTTCTTGGTTGGCGCGGACTTGGGGGATCGTGGAATTTGAGTTTGGGGGTGGGTTTGGATTTGGAGGTGGGGGTGGAGGTGAAGGCGGGCATCTTGCGGGCGTCGACGCCGTAGAGCAGGCGGCAGTTGGGGAGGGCGGGGACTCGATGACGGCGGTGTTGGCGGCGACGTGGGGGTATTTGGCGCTGAGGGAGTTGAAGTCAGGCTCGAGGACGGTGGCGGTGATGTTGGTGCAGCGGTGGTGGGTGATGAGCGAGGCGGCGAAGGAGGTCGCCTTCGCCGACGAGGAGGATGGGGTCGGAGGGGAGAAGGGGATGGTGGGTTGTTGGTTTTGCTGGAGGTGTTGGTTTTTGTTTTTGGGCTTGGGCTTGGGGGCGGTTGTCGTCGTCTTCTGCTTCTTGGCTGCTGGCGGGCCCAAGGGGGGTTGCTGCTTCGATCCGGGCTTGTGCTTCTGCTTGACTGCCTTGACGGCGTGCTGCAGACGGCCACCGCCCTTGGCCATTGTGATTTGGTTCTTTGGGAGTGTTTCGGGAGCTGAGGTCGGAGACTCGGACGGGCGGCAACGGCAGCCTGACGGGCAGAGTGGCAGAGTCAGGTCGGATCCGGAACGGAAGGGATGGGCAATGGACGGAACAGCACGCGGTCGGTGATCAATGCCCCGGAGCCCCCGAGACTCGGAAATTGGCGGCGAAAATTTAGCTCCCGCCAGCTCGGCTCCAGCCGCAAGCCGCGAGCTGTGGGCCTGGAGGGTACGTACCGATCTGGCGGTTGTTCGTGGAATCGTGGAATCGGTGGATGGATGGATGGCAGGGGAGCGCCAAGCCGGCTCCGGACTGAAACTGTGGGCTTGCCTGTTTGGGCGTTGGGGAACACAGCGACAGGCACAGCACAGGCACAGGCACAGGCAGAGAGAGCACCCGACATGGACACAGAGACGAGACACTCTCACAACGATGGCCAGGCCGGGCTGTCCAACAGCGGCCGGCGGCGGGGGCGTTGTGGCACGCGTCTCAGACATGCCGACGTCTTCTCTCGCGGCGGATCCATCGGTCTGGTTTTGCTGCCGCGGTCACAAAGAGAGGTGCCAGTGTTGTTGGCTTTCGAGAGATGGGTTTGTGGCTCGAAGACGTTGGATTTATTGTCATCGACCACATACCTAGTTTTTAAAACGGCGGCATTGATTTTTCCGAGTTGCCAGTCCTGGTAGAAGCTCTACGAAGTATGTAACCACAGCGCGGCAGGAACAACGTCGGCTCTTCCAGCTTGCCATTGACACGTGCGTCAGAGGCAAGCAGAGGCACGACATCTTTGACGCGGTTCTTGCAGATGGTCGGGACAAAATAATGTCGATAGATGTGTTATTGTATTCGGTAGTTATTGACGCCAGCTTGTCAGCTGATTTTGTCTCGATGGGCGGTTTGGAGAGCGCATCGACTGGCGGTTGCTGCTGGTCATGGTCTTGGCTCTCGCACAAACACAATCCGCTGCTGGCAAGGTTGAACAAGAGCTGGCAATCAGCAGCGACAAAAAAAAAGACAATGCTCCAGACAATGCAATAAACCCTTGAATTGGTCAAGTGCCTGAACCGCAATGAAATTTGCTCAACAGACCGCGAGACAGAACCCTCTTGAGAAAAAAAGAAAAAAAAGACAGAAAGCCAAAAGTCAAAAAGACGAGAGGGCGATCGCAAAACAGTTGCTGAGGGCAGTCCCTATTCACTCTATCCATCTTTTTTCTCCCGTCTATTGTCGCCGGTGTCCCGTACTGTGGACAGTGGCCTCAGTCAGTCGGTCGACAGCCCGTCCTTTTTCTCATCGACTGCACACCGAGCCTCTACTTAATCTTTGGCCCTCGACGCTTCTTCCTCCTCGCTTTGCAATCAGCAAACCCTACGTCGTCCCTCATCACACATGACCTCTACAAGCGACCCCCGAATTTTGTCATCTTCGGTCCGTCCATCTTCCCTTACCTTCCGACGAAGACTTCTTCTCCCCTCGCTTTTCCTGCTCCCACTCCCGCATCGCCAACACCAACACCACCTCAGTCAGAGTGCTCACCTCGACTTTCTTGCCGTCGTCTTACCAAAACGGTACTGCAATTCCACTACTCCCCCTCTTCCCCCTTCATTTTTCGGCGTACGCCATATTGCTTGCATCACCGTGCACCAGCGCTCTCACCGGCTGTTGACCAGCAAACCCACCATTTTCAGCCTTCCACCGACTGACCCGCAGCCAGATATCTGCTCAATCTTGTCATTACATCACTTCTACACCAAAAACGTGTGGAAGCCTCGCCCTATTCTTGCCAGGTAGAGTCGGCACAAATTAACCCTCAACATCCGCTGCTCCGACTACAAGAGTTTGCACCCTGCCCCTCCACCACTTACCATCACTGATCGCTTGCCATCAACGGTGATATCCGCGTCACTACCACCGCCAACCTCAATTTCTTTTTCCGTCACCACATCCACACACATCACCATGAGTCAACAGAGCAGTTTCCGCGTCCTCGACGCCTACCAGATCGAAAAGGCCATGTCGGAAGACGCACCCACCAACCACGCCAGCCCCGCCAGAGCCACCACCAGCGGTAGAGGCAGAGGCCGTGGCCGCTATGCTCGCGCCAAAAATGGCCGAGTCACCAAGCCTACCCAGCAGAAAGCCGCCACCGGCCGTGGCCGCCGCCAGAAGGTCTATGACGACCCCAAACTGCAGGCTGCCCACGAGCGTTCCCAGGAGTTGAAGCAGGCCTTCAGCACCATCGTCAAAGCTGTCAAGCCGGCCGTTCAGGAGATCTCCGACCGCTCCGTCAATGAGCTGCTTGAGAACCCCCGATAGGTACAAGGAGGTGCCCGAGTACGACACCATCACCAATTTCCTGCGCCAGCGCCGCGATGACACCATCGAGCAAGCCGCTCGTGCCCGCGACTATGGCCTCCAAATGACCCGCCATGTTTACGACGCCGAGGTCAAGAAGGTTTTCGAGACCCTCAGCGTAAGCTGCAATCCCGCACCGCCTTTGTCGTGTCTGTTACTAAACCCAATCATTCAATACAGACGAAAGCCGCCGAACTGTGTGAAGCAGAATACGGCCGTATTCTCAAGGAACTCGACAGGCTCGAGTACCTCTATGACAACAACTTGCCCGCAGACGTAAGTTTTCCAGGTCTGCCTGCCTTCTTCCTCTCGTACACCGGCTAACCTGCTGTAAAAGCTGCCACCCTTGGATGATGACCGATACGAGTACAAGGACATCAGCCAAGAGGACGCCGACTGGCAGGGTGTTTTCTATCAGACCCAGGAGAACGGGGTCGAGCTGCCCTACAGTGGCAAGCCCCTTTCCCAGCTCATGCAGAAGCCGCAGACCCAGCCGCTGGACCCGTCAAAGCGCAAGGCGGACAGCCAGCCCGAGGGCCAGCACGCTCCCAAGATCGCTGCCACCGGCAAGGACGACGAGGGTCTGCCGCAGATGCCGCGTCACCCGGCCGGCCTTCTCGGCGCCTCCGACGCCATTGAGGAGAGCGCGGCTCCCACCCCGGACTCGGGCTCGGCTCGCCAGACCCCCGCTCCCGAGCCCGTCGAAGAAGTCCCACTGAAGCGGGTCAGCCAGCGCGTCGCCAGCGGTCCCGCAACTCCTGCGGACGCTGCCAAAGCCGACCTTCCCCCGTGGCGCGACAGATCCCGACGAGTTTGGTGTTCGTCTCATCTCGAGGCGACCCACTCGGATGGACATCCCGAACAACCGCATCGTGCTGCCCAACCTCTTCGAGTGGGACGACCTCGACATCGGCTTCCGGGACTCGACCAACTGCGCCAAGAAGGGCGCCACCAAGGCCCGCCGCGGCAACTACCTGGGGCAGCCCGGATCCAGCTACCTGTTCGTTGACCGGCGGGTTGGCATCTGGGACTCCACCCTGGCCGCGGGGGAGCTGGATGAGGAGCTGGTGAAGAAACACAATCTTCACCCACGCCTGGGGCTCCCTCTCCCCAGCTCCACCAACGCCTGGGAGCCGCCCAAGCCGATTGCCGACGGCTGGAAGCCCGTGGTCTGCGTGCCGCCAAAGGGCGCCGCCATCCATGCCTCGAGAACGATCGAGGACGCGCGTGTCGACGCCGACACGGACGAGATCGAGAGGCGGATGGCCTTCAAGCGGGCGATGCACGAGTTCTGCAATGGGGCGGACATCCAGGCGGAGGAGGTCGGGCCGGATGCGGCGCTGCTTGAGGAGCGCCGGGCCAAGACGCTGGCCGCCCACGGTATCGACCCCACCGTTGCCGCCCAGCCCGAACCGTCCCCGCCTCCCCGGAGCCCTCGTCACCGAGGACACGGAGGCGTTTGCCCGCTTTGCCGGCGATATTCTCGGCGCTGCAGCCAGCGTCGAGGCGGTGGAGGAGGCTCCCCGCACGGCTGCTCCCAAGCGCTCTCGGGCCCCGTACGACGCCATCCGGGACGTTTTCGGCGACAACCAGCCCACGCGCCAGCCCTCTCCTCCTGCCGCACAGGAGGCTCTCGCTTCCCCGGACACCACTAATCTCCTGGCCTTGGCCACTCTCACCCTGGAGCTTGCCACCGCCCAGGTTCCCACGACCGAGCCGGCTCCGTACAACCAGCCGCAGCCAAACGGAGCGGCTGTTCACGAACAGCCGCAGGCTGAAGAGTCTCGGCTTGAGTCCGTAGTTGAGTCCGCCCGCTTCGCTCGGCAAAACGCAGCCCCGGTACACGTCGAGCCGGCTCGGTCCCACGACTTCCTCAGGACCGCCCTGAACCTGAGGACCCCTCCCCCGCCTCAATTCCCCGCCATGTCCCACGAGGAGTACATGGCCGCGCCTGTTCGCCCGCCCACCCAGTACGCACAACCTCCGCTCGGTATGCCCATGCAGGCGCCGCAACCGCCTGCCGGCCGCACTCCCTTCTCCAATACGGGGACTGCGAAGGCACTCCCTGCGTTGCGTCCCATGCGCGGGCTGCTCAACGAGCCCCCAGCACAGCCCGAGCCCCAACCTGGCATGCACCACAGCGGCATGGTTCCCTCCAACACCGGCTCCTACTACGCCCCGGTGACCAGCCGCCCCTACCACAACGGCTACTCGCTCCAGGAACCTATGCAGCCCATGATGCAGCACCAGCCGATGGGCAACCTGCTCCAACCCCGCTCGGCGGCCCTCCCAGCAGAGGAGACTGTACTCCGTTTCACCGCCGCCCTATCACCAGGGCATCAACCTTTTCCATGGCCCAACCCCCAATGCACTTCCAAAGCGGACCCCCACCTCTCGCCCCAGCTCGGCCCACGCTCGCGTCCAGGCAGCTCCTCGGCCGCGTCCGCTCCCATCCCTCCACAGGGCCCTCCCAACTCCTCCTCCGCCGCCTCGTCCAAATACCGCAAACTCGAACCCGCGCCCACCCTCCCCACCGCCTCTCGTACGCCGGCAACGGCCAGGGCTGCGCACGGTGCAGTTCGATTACAAGGAGGCTATCAAGGACTACACGCCGGTTGAGCCGCCGCCGAGGCATGGGCCGACGCAGATTAGAGGCTGGACGCATAACAATATTCGAAAGACGGCTGCGGCTATTACTGGTGCCAATGCTGCTAGGTCGAAGAGCGGGGATGCGAACAACAGCAATGCTAACTCGGATGAGCACGCTTCTTAGAAGGGAGCGGGTCGTTCGGGTGGGAAGGGGAAGAAGATTGTAAAGGGTGGCACCAAGATGAGGGCGAGGGAGGAGGAGGATGATGATCAGGGTGAGCAGGGAAGGGGGAAAAGGGTTAAGCGGGGTGAGCAGACTATTGGGAGTGCTCCTGCGACCACTACTGCTGCTGCTGTACAAGATGGCGGTGTTGCAACTGCCAGCAAGACACGCGCGAGGGAGGAGGACAACGACCAGGGCGACAGCAATCAGGGAAGAGAGAAGAAGCGCGTCAGATGGGCTGAACCAACAACCTCCGCCAGCCCTCCCATTACCGGCTACCCGGCCATCTCTCAACCCCGTGGTCGACTTCTCGCGCCTGCCCCCCCGCGTGTGCAGCCCGCTCCGCCTCATTATTTCGGCCATCCCCATGGCCCCGGCCTCCAGGGTGTCCTAGCCTCTCCGCAGGCGTTTGCCCCCCTGCCGGCACCCATTTCCTCGTCTTACTATGACCCTATGTTGGCGCACAGAACCCCCGCGGTGTCGATGTTCTCGGTGCAGTATGGCCCTGAGTGGGGCGAAGGAGAATCTGGGGCTGGCAAGTCTTCCTCGATGCATACATCCGCCTCCGCAAACATAACCTCTTCGGAACATATCGCGTCCTTCTACAACCAACCACCGACGGCGTACACCACATCAACGGCACACATGCCCGCCCCGCAGCAGAGCCCGCTTGCAGCATTGGAGTATGTCTCGCCCGAGGATCTTCTTCCACTTGCCTCGGCTGCGTATCGCGGGCTGCATCAGGCCAGGGAGGCTACCCCGGTGTCTGGGGGGAAACAGGGGCAGCAACAGGAGGTTATAGAGAACACACCCGCCACAGTGTCACCTGCGCAGAACCTTTCCGTGGAGAACCTGCCCTCGCAAACCACACCGGCACCGGCACCGAAATCGAACAAGCTAGCCGCCAAACTGATAAAGTCTAGAGCGAGGTCCGTCGCGCGCGCTGTGCCTGCGACTAGGAGCCCGTATAACCTTAGGAGGCGTCGGGGTAATACACCCGCAGTGTCAACCACAGCCACCACAACGTCAGCAGCAGCACCGGTCACAGCCTCCACAACGTCGGCAGCAGCATTAACGGCAGCCTCGACCGCACCTACCACAATGTCGACAGCAGGGTTGACCACGACCACTACCCCTTCAGCAGCAGTCTCAACCACCATGGCCGCGACACCAAGCCCGTCGACCACTCCGGCCGCAGCAACATCAACACCGCCCACAACCTTGACCACTCCCCACGTCAACACCTTTACCATCAAAGACTGCTGCATCTACGATGTTGACTGCCCTTGCGCTTGAAGACGACAAAATACCTGCGAGAGGACTGATTGACGCCGCTTGGCTTTGCCTGCCCCCCTCTCACTGCTGGATAGTGAGGAGGGCGCTTTTCGGGGCGACATGAGGGAATGGGATGCGATTACATCGTACCATGCCATGAGACACAAGTCTTACTTTGCAGCACCACACTACATTGTGCACCATATTTACCACGGAGATGAGAGTGCTGGGCTGGCAGTGGCGGATTTTGGATGGGGAGCAAATGCTGGTGGATGGTGATAAGAAGGAGATTGAGATGAAGATTAGGGTCACGAGCAGGAAGAAGAGTATGGATTTGCTTTTGAGTTGGGATTGTGGATAGATAGGCGGGTGCATGGATGGATGGACATACGAAGGATGACTTGACACATACATACATAACTGCATGGTATGGATGCACTGCATGGATTGATGGAATGGATACCCCCCATCGTGGAGAGAGCATGCGTACATATATACAATGGTGGATTTGATTAAGGAGCTGGACTGGATTGGGATGGACTGGATGGGAAAAGAATGGGATTGGGTTTGGGGTGCATTTGTGTGTTTGTTTTAGAAATGGTCTTAGGAGGGATGGCCGAGATGGCCTGCTGGATGGGTTGGTCTGATATCAAGTGTTGAGAGAGAATATAAACAGTGGTAAAATCTTTTTGAGAAGGCATGAATAGAATTGATATCGGCATCACAATTAGTATCAATGCTGCTAGTAATGAGTGTTGGTTGAGAGATTTAAAATGATGATCAAACGTTGGGTCACTTTTGTTTCCATACCTTGTATGAGAATTGTAAGGGAGCCAAGGTTGGTCATCTTTGAACAGCTACCATTTTCTGAAAACATTAAAAAACAGAAAACACGACTAGATCCAAAATCAATCCTTTTCTCCCAATCCACTTTTTTTTCTTTTTTTGCTATTTGTTTTTAAAAATTAGTTCTGGGGTGGAAAATGTGCAGTGTATTAGGTGTGTTTTGGTGTAATTCCGGCGACGAGACCCAACTCTTTGACCATCACTATAGCCTAGAGAGTTCCAGCGGACAGTTTGAAAGCCAGGCCGGCGTTGGCTATCCTCAAAGAAGAGAGAGACAAGTAAGGCACACGAGGGAATATCTATTGAAATCTCTGCCTATCATACTCCCCTCAAGCTGAGGGCCCGGTCAAGCTCTGCTTTCTATGCAAACACCCCATCTTCATGCAACAGGCACAACCCCTGCCCACCCACTCCTCCCGTCACAGCCGCCGGCATCTCACCACCTACATCTACACCAGCCGCCGCAGCCGCCGCAGCCACCGCCTCCTCCACGCCCACCAACTCCCCCGAAAGCGGCAACAACGCCCTCCCCAAGCTTCCGTCCGGATGCAGCGCATAAACCCCCGCCTCCATCGCCTCCCCATCAAACACCAAAAAGTTCTGAATCGGCTGCTGCGTCTGCCCTAGCACATTGATCACGTCCTGCGCCAGCTGGCCCCCCAGCACCGCCGCTACGGGCGCCACCTCCCCACCCACATTCTGCAAGAACGACCGCAACACCTCACTACGCAGCGTCTCGGACGGCAGCCCCAGCTTCTTGTGCTGCTCGCCGCAGAGCAGAGTGAACTGGGCCAGATGGGCGTGGTTGTCGCGCTGGGGCGGGACGCCGTAGAGGGTTGTGAATTCCCAGAGGGCGCGCAGGCAGGAGAGGAGGAGGGGCGTGACGACGCGGCGGCGGCGCGGGGAGCGGAGGATCTCCGCAGGAAGCTGGGAGACGCTGGAGGCGAGGTACCAGGTGGAGTAGAGCTCGCGTTTGGTGACGAGTTCGGTCTTGGCTTCGTCGCCGGGCTTGGGCGAGACGGTGAGGATGGAGCGGGTGCGGGATTCCGGACCGAGAGGGGTGGCGATGTTGGATTTGGAGCGCGAGATGACAAAGTCGTGCTCGATCAGGTCCGCGAAGAGGAAGCCATACATGCCGTGGCTGCCGGCGGCGTAGAAGGGGCGGTTGTGCATGCGCGTCGCGGTGTTGATGATGTTGAGGGCGGCTGAGTCGAGGTCTGTGGCGATGATGATGTCGAAGGGGGCGAAGAAGGAGGGCGGTTGGAGGCGCACGTCGACAGTGTCGACCTGTACGCGCACCCGCGGGTTGAGGCGCTGGAGCGCTGGGATGGCGGCGGCGGCTCTGTTGGTGCCAATCGGTGTGTCCTCCTCAGAGAGAAGGAACTGTGCGCCGAGATCAGGTGGGGTGACTGGCTCGGAGTCGAGGATGGTGATGGAGCCAACGCCGGCGAGGACGAGGTTCTTGGCGATCTCATTGGCGAGTGCCTTCATGGTGATCAATAGGATGCTGGCATTGCGGATCTTTTCTTGGGCCTTCATCCCCCAGAGACGGATCTGGCGGTCGTAGAGGGCGATCTCATCTGCGGCAGTTAGAGGGTGGTGAGCTGTAAGGTTGGCAGTCGTGGATTACTCACCAGCGCTGATGCCGTTTGAGGGCGCCATGCCGTTGCTCTCTTGTTTGTCCATGGTACGAGTTGGAAAATTCGATCAAGAAGGTGGTTGAAGGTTGACCAATGCGGAGAGAACCAGAGATGGCTTCCAAATTTGAAGCAAGCAGTTGACGAGGCAGTCACTTGTAAATTGTAACAGCCAAAGGCATGTCAAACAAAGTTGAGCTGCAACAAACAACGGTTTACGCTTTTTGGTCTAGGTGATTTAGGCCTCAAAGCCTCAAAGCACGGTGGTAAAGTCCCTCGCCTGCCTGCCGGCCAAGTAAAAAAAAAACAGAATTGAACCTTAAATTGAATTTGCTCTCAACACCTGCTTGTTTTCGATCTTGACCAAGGCGACTAACAAGAGCTGTTGAATCCTGGAAGTCGATTACTGCAGTCAAATGCCAAGCGTGTCGCTCTTGGCGCGAGAGCGCGTTTAAGAGGAGTGAGAGGGACCCCGCTTGGCGCATAAGCGCGGCTACAAAGTGGGCACACGCTAACAGGCTGCTGCCCCACCGTCAGGCAACGTTAAAACCCCACAATCAACCCTGCCTCAGACAGTGGCAGGACCCCGCCAAGCGCTTATCGGGCCCTTGCTGCTGCCTCCCACAACCGAACCCGCAACCTGCAACTTCCACCACAACCCGTCTCTGTCCTCCGCCTTGCTGCATGCGCTCAATTCACCCTCGACTTCGTTAACGCTGCTCCACCAAGACAGCGCCCGGATAAAACGAGACCGAGAGATATTTCGCTCGCATTCCTGCTCTTCAACAGTGTCGCGCCCCAGCATTAACCTGCTATACCCCGCTAGCGACCAGACGGTGGCTTTGTTGCCCCATGGTGAGTTGTCCGCTGTTCCCACTCTGATTCTGTGATGGCCACCTGCCACCTGCCTCTGCCGTTTATTAGCTGTCCAAACTGGCCACGTACTCACAAGCACATTCGCCCTTCTGCTCTTGCATTCTAACTCGTATATAGTCGGACAACCGTCCCCGCCCTCCAGTGCTGGAACCAGGGACCTTTCGCGCCGCCGACGGATCTGTGCGCCGCTTCAGCGACTACCGCCCCTCCGCAAATGACCGACCCGCCCACAGCTCTTCCGCGACGCTGTACACTGTAATCGAGCAATTCCACCGCGACCTCGACAGGCTCAGTCGCCAGCTGTTCGAATCTACCGGTAGCGATCCCGACACGGTCAGGATGGCTGAGAGCTCTGATCGCGACTTGCGACTCAGGTTCAACCGCGACCCGCAACCTCAAAACGATACTTTGCCGGACTCCTCCGCTATCGCCTCACATAATATTCCCTCATCGCTCCCGCCTCTACGGTCACGGGCCCGGGCCCCTATCATCAACGCCGCCTCTCGGTCCAGCCGATATCGCAGCGTCAACCGGGGCCTCGAGAGACTTCACTCGCAGCTCGACGATATGAACAGGAACTTTCGGGACAACAACTCTGACCTCCGGGCACTACTGGACTACAATCCCACCTCACCTCGCACCACATCTCCCGTGCCGCCTATTATTTACCCGCTCGATATGCCCGACGAGACCCGCCAGACCAAGCGCCGTAAGCTGGACGCGGACAAGCTTGCTTCGGGGTTCAAAGGATTTCAGTATGGTCAGTACGGCCAAGTCGAGCCGGGCCAGCTGGATATGGAGATTGTGAGCTGCGACGGGGGTTTATACTCGGACGAGCACTCGTACCCACCCGAGAACATCCTCAAGAACGATGCCTCGGTTTACTGCACCAAGGGGAACCGCTGCAACATTATCTTACGGCACCAAGCAGGGACCGTATTCAGCCTCTCGGAGCTGGTCATCAAGGCTCCAGGGACGCGATTTTCCTGCCCGTACGTTTCTGCGGCCTCACCGTTCACGACCTCTCTACTCACCGATGCCCCCAGGGTCCGCGAAGGATTGGTCTTTGTATCCATGGATTCCAACGACATCTTGACGCGCACCGCGCAATACCAAATCCAGTACTTGCCACCCCGAAATCCACGCCGTAGCACTGTCGTCTTCCGCCACGATGAGGACGGCGTCGTCTCGCGCCACCAATCGCGCGGAGTCAGAGCCTACGCCTACTTCGGCGGCCCCGACGAGGACGACGATTACCAGGAAGAACAGGACTACCCAACCGCGCAGATCCCCCGAATTCACTGTCTCCCCACCCCTTTCACCGTCACCACCGACTATAGCGAGGTCGAAAGCGAGGACGACCCCACCGCCCGCCCACGGCCCCCACCGCCGAACCCCAACCGCATTGGGCAGCTCCCCTTCGAAAGCGACGACGACAGCGACGACACCATGGCCATGTATACGCGCGGCGGCGGCGGCGGCATTCCCCCGCCCTGGCCCGAAGCCATGGTCGACAACAGCATGGAATTCCTCCACGGCACCACCCGCGCCCTCAACGTCCGCGGCCGCGACCGCTTGCACCGCCGCCAGCTGCAGCAGCGGCGCGCCGCGGCCCTCCGCGCTGCCGAGATGGACATCGGCGAGCTCCCCGGGACTACCACAACCTCAGCCGGCGGGATGACGCTCGAGGAGGCGCAGGAGCAATCGCAGCTCGCGACGCAGGAGGCCGTGCGCGCCGTGGGAGGGGAATTGCTTGCGCCGCTGGCGCACTTTTCGATGGAGAATAAGCGGAATAGGTGCCACGTCAAGTTTGACCCGCCCGTGACGGGGCGGTATGTGCTGCTGAAGATGTGGAGTCCGGTTCTGGATCCGGTTAACAAGAATATTGATATTCAGACGGTGGTGGTGAAGGGGGTTTGCGGGGCCGAGGTATGAGCCGGCGGTTGAGATGGCTTAGCTATTCTGGTTGTGGTTGTTTGGGGGTTGGGATATGCTAGAGTTTTGTTCTTGGGTTCGGCCTTGGGTTTGAAAGGGTCTTTTGCGCTGGGAAGACGGGAACATTCGACTGCATCATATCATCACTTAGAGAGGTTGGGACTGGGACACATGGGCGTACTGGCTGGCTTGTTATACTAAGGATGGGATAACGGGATAAATACATCGTGGCTTGCGATATGGGCGGCGCACGGTTGGGACACGGAAGGGACGGGACGGGATAGGGTCATGATTTTACGGCACAATGCCTTTACCGCATCGATGGCGGATGATAGATGTAGGTAGGTAGGTGTATTAAGGGAGATATTATGGTGCGGCCTGGTCCATCCAGCCGACAGAGCAATGGAAATGATTGTATTCAACCCCACGCTGACTGGTTGAGTGGTGTTTTTGTGAAGAGATATGATTCCGAGTGGGAAAAAGAGTGGGGAAAAGAAAGAGAAAAGGGGTGGGAAAGCGAAAGAGAAAAAGAGTGAGAAAAAGAGCGAGAAAAAGAGTGAGAGAAAGAGTGAGAAAAAGAGTGAGAAAAGAAACAAAAAGAACAAAGGAATTGCAATAGCCAATGGCAAAATCAATTCAAAGCAAAGAGAAGCACCAATAACAGTCTTCGCCGATGATTCACTATGAAACCACCCGTCTTAGTCACCAGCCAGGCCACTTCTTTGTAGTGAGCTGACTGGGGCTGTGGGAACGCTGCAGCTCAACCTTGCCGCTCTTGGCTGGACTGAGTCATCCGGACTGGCTCAAGAAGATGGCGATTTTTGAGTGGCATGCTTTGAGCCAATTCGAGCATGGCCTGAGGGTTGTTGCGAATGACGGTGGGAGTTTTGAGATTCCAGTCTCGTCCCTTAAATGTATGAAGTGGTAAGGAAACTCAACGACGATTGTAATTTTCGTGTAACTTTCGAACCTCTTATCGAAACCTGTGGCCTGCCAATGTCGAAACTCATCTGTGCTGGAACTATGAAGCATACCAACGAGAAACAAACACAAGAAAATTTCAGTATCGAAGAACATGACGGCCAAATGATTATGATTGCTCAAGGAAGGCTGAGCAAAGCCAAGGGCTGTCGGTGCATGTCACATCCATGCAGAGCCAGCAGGCAGGATTACGGATACAGACCCAAAGAGAAAGAAGGTTGCCCCACCTCGATTTCTGCCATCTGAAATCTATATCTCGCCTCCACACCCCCTCCTTCTGCAAGGCTCAAACAGACCAAACCAAACCACCACAGCGACACGACCTCTCGGTCCCCAGACGACGACTTTCGAGACTCTCGACCTTCCTAATTCTCTTTTCAGAACAAACAGCACCACTGAACATTAGATAATCCGACATCATGGCCGTGCGCGCGCAGTTCGAAAACTCCAACGAGTAAGCATCCATCCAGTTTTGCCCCGCCCCACCACCGCCGTCTGCACCAAACCCAACTTTGACCCCGCGACGAAGGGGGCAGAGATACGACGGCAGGATGTATGGGGAAAATGAGAAGAGAATGGCTGGCTAACCACGGCGACGCAACAGGGTTGGCGTCTTTTCGACATTAACAAACTCGTACGCCCTGGTGGCGGTCGGCGCGAGCGAGAACTTCTACAGCGTGTTCGAGGCCGAGCTCCAGGACGTGATCCCCATCTGCAGGACGACGATTGCTGGCACGAGGATCATTGGGCGGTTAACAGCTGGGTATGTCTTCTACACTCAGTGCCAATACCAGGAAGGATGTGGGTTGCTAACGGCGTCTTGCCCATAGCAACCGCAAGGGCCTTCTCGTCCCCACGACCACAACCGACCAGGAGCTGCAGCACCTGCGCAACAGCCTGCCGGACGAAGTGCGCATCCAGCGCATCGAGGAGCGCCTGTCGGCGCTCGGCAACGTGATCGTTACCAACGACCACACGGCGACCACACGGCGCTGATCCACCCGGACCTGGAGCGCGAGACGGAGGAAATCATCGCCGACGTGCTGGGCGTCGAGGTGTTCCGGCAGACGGTCGCCGACCACGTGCTGGTCGGCTCCTACATGGCGCTGAGCAACCAGGGCGGCCTCGTCCACCCCAAGACCAGCATCCAGGACCAGGACGAGCTGAGCTCCCTGCTGCAGGTCCCGCTGGTAGCCGGCAGTGTGAACCGGGGCAGCAATGTGATTGGTGGTGGAATGGTTGTCAACGACTGGATGGCGGTTACGGGGCTGGATACCACGGCGCCCGAGCTGAGTGTCATTGAGAGCGTGTTCAGGCTGGGTGAGGGCGCGGCGCCGGGCGCGATTAATACGAGCATGAAGGAGACGATAGTCGAGTCGTTCTACTGAGCGGCGGCGGCTGTGGGGACATGGTTTCTTTTGGGAGGGGGAGGGGGAAGGCTTTGCTGGTGTCTGCAGGGTGTGGACATGGCAGGGCTGGGTTCGCGCCGTTGGTGCGCGAGGGCAGCGAAGGCATAAGGATATCCTGACCACCCTTGTGTTGGCGCAAGCTGTGGAACGTGGCTCGGATACGAAGAGCATGGTTGTGTTCGGACTCAAGCTGATGCTGCTGTCCAACCCGGAAACCTGACTTGGACACTCGATCACGACTGTCATCATCGTCTTCGGCAAGGTGGGTCGTCTTGGTTCGGACCGGGTTTCTGGACCCTGGCCGGCGCCAAGTATGATGGCGCTTGCCGCTTTTGTCAACAGAGCTCATCTCGGTCATCCAATGTTTTTCCCTGGCCATTTCTGGCTGTCTTCCTTTCCCCTTTCGTGCTGCCAGACTCGAGGTGATTGATCCAAGAAAGCCAACGAATTTGAGAGCGTCTATCCAGACTCTTTCCCCGTGAGAACCCTCGTGCCGAGCAACAGATATTTAACAGCAACGCACTCCCGAGGTTGTTTGTTTGGGATCGGCGAGAACCCGTCGGCCGGTCAATCAACTGTTCTCAACCAAGGGCAGCTCACATTCATCTCAGACCCTGGAACACACCATCTTCACCAGCTTCTCACGCCCGCCCTTTTGGACCACGCCTTTCACGTGTCCGACAACCATTCGGGCTGCGGCGCTTGAGCAGCTGTCTTAGCTCGGGGGCCGACGCTCTCGTTGGGCCACCTCAGCCGCGCCAAAGCTAGGGGAAACGTGGGAAATCCATCACCACGACCTCCCCTGTTCTTGATGTCCAACTGTCACCTCACATATCGCACGAGTTGACCTCGCCAAACGAAACGCAGCCCGCCCAACAGGACATCGGGATTTTGGTAGCGATTCAGGGATACCCTCGGTGCCCCTGAAACAACACCCATCATGCAAACTGGCAACCCTGTCCCCTCCTCCTCGCCCGTGGAGGTGCATCCTCCACCGCACACTGTCCCTGCACACCCATTACCCCCGCAGGTAGCTCTCCCGGACACTGGATACGTCTCTCCGCGCCAGCACTTCGAAAGACGCACACCCACCGGGTCGCCCTTCCAGCCCGGCCAGAAGCAGCCGCAGCTTGTGCTGAACCCACCGCGCCCGTCACTCTCGCCCTTATCAGAGTACCATAGCGGCTTCTCCAATGAGGACATTGTCTCCTCTCCCTGCCCCTCGCCCTCCCCATCCAGCCTAGCCAACCACCGCCGGCAGCACTCCTTCCCGAACCTACTGCCGCTCGCCTTCCGGAGCAGGACACCCTCGCCCGTGCGCAAGACGCACGCCCGGTCGCCGTCAGAGCAGATGCCCTACACCGGCGACCACCGGACCGGTGGCAGGGCAGCGGGAGGAGGGGGAGGGTTCATGGGCTGGTTAAGCGGGCCGTCAGAGTCCCACGGCGCGAACGGCCCCTCCTCCTCATCATCCAAAGATGCCTCTGCTACAACCCCAGACACAACACCCACCCGCCTCCGCCGCGGCACCACCGCAGACCTCACCACCCCAAAATCCACCACCACCATCCCCATGACCACCGCCTCTCGCTTCATGTCTGCCCTGTTCAACCCTAACACCAACGCACCAAGCACCCCCAACCCCACCACCGTCACCACCAACAACAACGACGACGATGATCTTTTAACCCTAGACATCCCCACAGCCCTCTTTCCCACCTCCCCTACCTCTTCCTTATCCCAACGACCCGACACGTTCTCCCCCTCAGCCTTCAAAACCTGCACCAAACCGCCCTGGGCCTCTTGACAAAAATGCAGGCTGCCTACCGCACACAGGCTGTGACGCTGCAGCAGGCGCGGGAGGAAAAGGCGGCCGCGCTGCGTGATGCACAGGAGGAAAAGGGGGTGCTGCAGGACGAGCTGGAGGAGGCACAGATGCGGGTGAGGCACTTGAGGGGCCAGTTGGGGGATGGCGGGGAGGGCGGAGGAGTGTGAGCTACTTTTTATATTTCTTTTTCTCCCACGATATGGAATGGAATTGAATAAATGACTGACGTTATCAACAGGTGAAGAAAAAGTAACAAAGCTAGAAGCAGAGTTAGAGGGCGAAAAGGCACGGAGAAGGGCTGCAGAGGGGAGATTTTCCGGGTTATCTTTGACTGCCGGGCCTGGGTCAGTGGCTGGTGAAGGGGCTTCAATGGTGTCAGAGGATTTGGGGGTGGATGAGGAGTATAAGCGGAGGAGGAGGAGGAGGAGGAGCAACAGGAAGAGTTGGAAGAGTCGGGGCAGTGGGGTTTCTTTCGAAGAGGGCGAGGAGGAGACGGATGAGGAGGAGGATGAGAGTGTTGAGAGCGAGAGTGTCTTTTCAAGGTGTCGGAGCCCGGCGCTGCCTCAGCTGCCGGCCCAGGCGCATACGGTATCGGATGGGGCGTCGGTGATGGGATTTACTATGGATGGGGCGATACAGCCTGCTGCTAAGCAACAGCAGAATGGTGCATCGGCGAATGCTATGCCTAAGCGGAGAAGCGGGCAGCCGCAGCAGCCGATGAATGCGCTGCAGAAGATTCTGAAGGGGATTTCGGGGGATGGTGCGGAGGCGGACGGGGGGTGTGGAAATTGTCAGGGGAAGGATGCGAGTGTAGCGTGGGATACGGTGGGGTTGTTGAGGGATGAGAATAAGCATTTGAAGAAGAGGGTGGGCGAGTTGGAGGTGGCGGTGGAGGGCGCGTTGGATTTGGTGAAGGGGGTTGGGTTGTAGCTTGAGGTTTGGGTATGTCTGTGTCATCTTTGGCGTTGGTTGGATAGGAAAGCAAGCCGGGGCGGGAGTTGAATGGATTTTTGGCATTTTTGATGTGCATTTTGGTTGGGGAACTGCTGTATAGACTGGTCATATGGATAAGTCTGACATTGGGATATGGGGGTATTGTTATCCATCATAGGGAGAGGGCCGTGTCTGAGCTCAGAGGTAGTTAGCCTCATGGTCAGCGGGGCTGATGTTAATTGATCTCCCTGGACTAGCTGCAGGTCGTTTATATGGCTTGATCTGGAGCTTTTTGACGTCGTTCATTGTCCTACACCCAAACTTCAACCACCAATGTCCCACTCCGAGGAGACGACTGCCTTGAAATGTACAGTCCCATTCTCTCCTCGCGCATATATCATGCATCTACGGAGTCTATGGTTCGCTCTCTCACTGGATATCAACACCGCCCGTACCACCACCACCACTCGCACGTCCTTCTCAACCCCCATGGGCGTCCAGGAGTCTATCCCATTGAATGGCACATCCCATGACAATCAAAAGACACAGACAGCCCCCCTCCTACCTCAGCCACCATCCTCCCCTCGCCACCTTTATCTTGCAGTCTCCTTTAGCCACCCACAACACTCAAAATCCAGCCCGCTTAGTGGTGCTCCTCCCCGTGGTGGTGCTCCTCCTTCATGAAGAAGTGCTCGTACGCGCAGTAGCCCGCGAAAGCGACGGTCGCGATGCCCAGGCCGGGGAACGAGTTCTTGAAGCGGTTGAAGCGGGAGAAGCGGCCCGTGTATCGCCATGCCTCGCTGGGGTCTCTGTGTTAGTATATAGTCTAATGCTGGTTGTTGGGTAAGAGATTGTGACGTCGGGGGACGGAGAGGGGCAGTGCAAGGTCGGGGTGTGAGGGGATTCGAGGCTAGGGGGGTTCGTGGTAGAGGGAATTCGAGGCTGTGGTAAGTCGAGGAGCCAGATGGAGGAGAACGCACTTCCTCTCCCACGGGTCGTAGCGCGGGGTCCCGGTAGCGCGGAGGAAATTCTTCATGTCGAAGCCGGTGATGTTGGGCTTCGGCTCGCCATTGGCGGCACGCAGTATTCTGGGTAAGAAAGTAATTAGCGATTAGGGTTCGTGAATAGTCAGAGGAGCTGGAGAAGGTGTCGCACCTGGACGGCTGCATTGTGGCGCTGGCAATTGCTCGTCGTGATCGGGCGGCTGCTCAGCAGGATGGGAGCTCGTCAATGACAGAGGTCGCAGCCAGGTGGTGGAGGTGGTTCGAGCTTGGCCCAGACGCCGAATGCCAAGCCGCTTAGTCAACCCCAGGCCCGCCCCAGAAAACAGGGTGGCTCGTGCACCTGCGGGCCTGTGCCTCCTGGCAACTCCAACCGTGCAGTGGCTGTCGTGCTGAGTGTTCGCTTTGGGCCATGAACGAACCTGCCGCCGCTTCGACCTCTTTCAGCCCCCGCGCATATGACCCGTGAAAACACAACACACCCAGCGACCTCGACTGCCCGCCAAACCATTGCGATCGACCCACCGCTTTTCGAGCAATCTCTGTCGCCAGAATATAATAGAACCCCATCGACGGCTAATTCTCGACGACAAACGGCGCGGAACAGCATATCCATCCCCCACAACCCGACACGGCCTGGTCTCGCGACTCAACCCAGCCGTCGCCGCCATCCGTCTTGACCACCCGAGGGACGGGAATGGTCCCTTCAAAGCCCAACTCGGACACCGCTCTTAGGATACAGCCTTTACGATAGGCTCGACATAGAGGCAACAGCGACTCCCGGCGCCGCCACCACGCGATGCCTCCGCCGCTCAACCGCTTCCCCAGCGGGCCCAACGCCATCTCGGCCTACCACCAGCAATTCGCCTCCCATGCCCACGCCCAGCACCCAGCGAGCCACCCGCCCGCCCTCGGTGGCAGCACCGCATACCTCAATGCCCACCTCGGCCAGGCCAACCCGTTCGGCGCCAGCTCCAACCTCCTAGGCCTCGCCGGCGGGCTCAATGCTGGCGCCGGCTTCGGCGTCGGTCAAGATTCAGGTCTCGGGAGCCATGCCGCGCGCATGGGTTTTGCTCACGCGGGGAGTCTGCAGCAACAGCAACAGTCGCAGCAGCAGGCCCTGCAACAGCAACAGTCACAGCACGCCCAGCACGGCCCGCCTGTGCAGCATCCACAACATTCCCAGCAGCAGAGCCACGGTATGCCCGACCATGCCGCGCGGGTAGCACAGTCCAAAGGACGGATAAGAGACGTCTGGAAGCACAACTTGCATGAGGAGATGGCGAACCTGCGGGACCTGATCGACAGGTATCCGTATATTGCTATGGTGGGCTGACATTCTGTCCGTATGCGGTACGGGGAATAGGGAGAGGCTGACACGAATCCCTTCGAGTAGGATACCGAGTTTCCGGGCGTCGTGGCAAGGCCAATGGGTGCCTTCCGAGGAAAGAGCGACTACCACTACCAATGTCTGCGCACGAACGTGGACTTGTTAAAGATCATACAGATCGGCATCGCCCTCTTCAATGAGGATGGCGAGCAGCCCCCCGCGCGGCCGACATCGACCGACGCGACAGACCTGCGGAGGACGGGCAACCAGGCGCCGCTGCCCTACGCATGGCAGTTCAACTTCAAGTACTCCCTCAAGGACGACATGTATAACCAGACATCGATCGAGTCCCTGCAGCAGGCGGGCATAGACTTCGCTCTTCTGGAGCGGGACGGCATTGACCCGCACGAATTCGCGTCGCTGCTGATCCCGTCGGGCCTGGTCTGCTTTGAGAACGTGCGCTGGCTCAGCTTCCATGGCGGCTACGATTTTGGGTACCTCACCAAGCTGCTCATCTGCCACACGCTGCCCGGCGACGAGGTCGAGTTTGAGGATATCATGAAGCTCTACTTTCCCTCAACGTACGACGTCAAGCACCTCATGAAGCACGCCATCAAGCTGCTCAACAGCGGCATGCTCCAGCCCTCCGACCCGGGGTGCACCGAAATCCTGCAAAAGTTCGAGCAGAAATCCGGCCTCGAAAACGTCGCCGACGCACTCAAAATCAAACGCGTCGGCAACGCCCACCAAGCCGGCTCTGACAGCCTCCTCACAGGCCGCGTCTTCTTCGAGCTCCGCAAGCGCATCTTCAACAGCGACATCTCAGACGACCACCTGGGCAAGATCTGGGGCCTGGGCATCCCCGACTTCTCCATCGCCGGCGCCCCCATCACGGCAGGTCCCGGGAACACCGGTGCCTCTACCGGCGCCGCCGAAAACACCCCGCCCACCCACCACCACCACCCGGCCGCCAACGGCAACGCCTCCCTCGTGGCAAGGAAGGGACTGCACGCTTGCTTGCTTCGGTGGTTTTTCTTTTAGGCCTGGGGGCGTTTGCCTTTGTGCTCTCTCTCTCTCTACCGCTACCCAACCTATCTAAGCTACTTCTACACGTCTCTCTCATTCCCTTTTCTGACTTGTATTTGACGGGGTGGGAGGGATTGCGAACATGCATTCTTCACACCAAGCGGTTTTGATTTTGAAAACGGGCCGTGCCAGCGTAGGGGTCGAAGGTCATCCATCCAGCCCAAGAAAAGCATGCATAATCAACAGGCTAGGCTTCAAGTGATGAAGACGTCGCTAATATTGTGCCATAAATCTGGCTCTGTGCAAAACGCTACCTTTTCAAACTGTTGCAAAAGGACGGAATCCCATCGCGCCGTGACCCAAAGTTCTGTACCAACCTGTTCCGTTCCATGTGCGTGCCAACCCCCCGTAGTAAAGCAACCCATTCCCCGTCCCAAAACGCCTGTCATGCATCGTTTCTTTGCTATGTCGTGTCCTGGCCAAAACCTGCACCTCCTCCCAACCGCCCTCCCCAAAAACCAAACCCAAAACCGAGACCCAAGTTAAGTAACAAAAACCTTCCTCCTCCCCTCCCCAAAAACCTCCCCGTCACCAAGTCCTTCCACTTCCCTGGCCCGCCAGTCCCGACAGCGCCGCGTACTCGTCCAGCCGAGCCTTGCCATACACCCGCCCGTTGCAGCACCAAGTCGTGCTCGAGCAGCCTGTTTGAGTGGTGCGCGTAGCGCACCGAGCGGGCGAGCGCGTTGAGCTCGGTTGAACAGATCGGGCAGACACGGGCTGTAAGGGAGGTGGTGCTGTGCGGGGTGGATGTGGTTGAAGAGGTGGCGAGGCTTGGGTTGGGGGTTGGGTTGAGCTGGGATGCAGGTTGGGGTTGTGTTTGGGATGCGGGGAGGAGGTGGTGGTGCTGGTGCTGGGGCTTGAGGGGGAGGCGGGGAGTTCGTTAGAGGGATTGGAGGCAGGGGTGAGGGGGTTGGTGCTGCTGCTGTGGCAAGAGGGGGTTTTGAGGGCGGAGAGGCCGGAGGACAGGGCGACGTGTAGGAGGGGGGTGCTGGGGAGGTTGAGGAGCTTGAGGTTGGCTTCGACAAAGGTGGAGGCGAGACGGTGCCAGCGGTCGGCGCTGTAGAGGGAGATGTAGGGCTCGAGTTGAGTGGTGGGGCGGTAGGCGAGGAGACCGGCCATGTTGCTGACTTCAACGGGGAAGGTGTCGTTGAATGGGGTGATGTACTTCCGGGCGTGGTTGATAGCCTCGAGCATCTTGGTCTGCGAGCCCGTACGCATCATCTCGATGTACTGCTGGCAGCGCAGCATAAATTCGAGGTTGGACCCCATTTTGCGCAGCTCTTTCTTGTTTTCGTTGCACCATGTCAACGCCTCCTGCACGCTGCCGTCGTGAAGCGACTTGCGGATCCTACTCATGGTGACAAAAACGTCGATGTCGACCAGGTCGCGGATGCCGCGCTCGTCAGCTAGGGCTGTCGCCGACGCGGTGTAGTCGTGGCGGAGCATAAAGTCGACCAGCAGGCGGTCAAGACGCTGGCGCGACCAGTCCTCGTACTTGACGTCGTTGACCGTGTCCATGGCGGCGAGCTCGCGCATGTGGCCGACGCGGGCGTTCATCTGGCGGTAGAGGCGGTCCTCCTCGTCGGCAACGGCGGTCAGCTTGCGCTTCAAGCCCCCGCATTTTGGCGAGCATCTGGTCCAGGTTCTTGACGACATCTTGGGGCGAGGCCTTGCCGTTGAGCGAGCCGTTGGCTGTTTCTTTCAGCAGGTTCTTCACAAAGGTCGACTCCTTCTCGAAGGGGAGGTGGGCGGCGCGGAAGTTTTTTCGGAGGAGCTCGTAGGGGAGGCGGAGGCAAGGTTGGTCCTGCACAAGGTCAGAGGTTAGTGAGGCGGTGGGAGCGGGATCCGTCCCGACGGACGGCACCGATGACGTCGCCTTACAAGAAGGAGGTGGTTGTCGTGGTTGATTTTGGACGCTTCAAGGTCCGCCATGGTGAGAGGTCTGGCTCTTCCCGCCGAGGATGTAGGAGGATGGATGTGAAAATAGGTATGATGATTGTAGGGGACAGTGAGTTGTGTGCCAACAGGTGAGGTTCAGGCAAGTTGAACAGGTCGAAGTCGGCGCCGACCCTTCCCGATCAGGAAGACCCCAGTCAACGGCCAGTCTGCTCGGGCAGCGATCCGATTCGCTGCAAGTTGGACATGGACAAACGAGCACGATCAGAGGTACCACAGCACAACTGTTAATCGATGGGATAGCCCCAAGATGAGAGAGGAACTTGCCAAGCTTTCGACAACTCAAACAATACCCACCACTGGATTGTTTGGGAGTAAGAGCCCTGTTCTGCGAGAAGGCTAAGATGTTTACTTGTCTCGACCTTGTGGTGAACAACCCTAACCCGGGAAGCTACCATCTTCCATAAGAGTGTCCTCCATCCCTTGTTAGTTTTGGTGAAGTTCAAGGCAACCGGCTGGCATCGCGATACAACAATGACGAATAATCTGGGAGAGCGAAAGATAAGCAGAAAACCAACAAGTCGGCTGCAGCTGCCTCGTGACATACCCAGGGGATCGAATCATGTGCGAAGACTGTCTCACTGCCTTCACCTGAACAGCGAGGAGGGTTGCAACAAGGTGGGGCAAGGCGGGTGATGGTGGTTCTGGATTCGGTGTCGATCTCGGGGTGGTGTGCTCGGGGGCGCCAGGGAAATTCACGTGGAGGGTGGGAGGCTGGGTTTATGCTGGAATCGGCGGCGAGGAGGCTGCGGCTCTGAAATAGCTAGAAATGAGGGTTGCAGTCCACGGCTGCGACTTGGGGCATTCTGGACTCTGCTCATTTTGACTTGTCTCAACTCAAGGAGGACCCGGCGTGTGGAGGGGAATAAAGGCAGCAGTGGCACGCTTCTCGGTGAGTGGTGCTGATCGCTGGCATCGAATGAGAGCACTGGGAAGGCTGATTCGGTCCCAGAAAGTGGCTCGTGCGCCTGCGTCCCCAGGGCCCGCATTTTGATTAACTAACCTCCCGCCTCAGCTCACATGATCTCCTCTCGCCCATCTCTTCGACTTCGCCCATCAAGCATCACTGCAGAGCCACCGCGCAAGTCGATCTATCAAACAAATGTATGTCTGGGGAAGCCGGGTTCTGCGCGACGTGACGCGCTATTTATCACAGCCCGAGGCTTCTTGAGGATGAGGCCACCGCGCATACTTCCAAGAAGCGCGGCGGGGTTACCGAGGACTGCCCTTCACACCCCGAAATAGCTTCATTGTGAATGTCTGCAGCAAACCAGGCCATGGTTCAAAATTTTGATGTCTTCGTTCAATTCAGACTGACATGTGGCCGCAGGATTGACGATTCTACAACCCGCTATGGCCGCGTCTGTTGTCATCCACCCCGATTACTCTGAAGCCTCGACGTCGCCCGGCCAGAAGCGGAAGCGTGCGAGCGAGTCCGCGTCACCCGACTCGCGCCGGAGCAAGCGCACCGGCCCCGTCCCAGTCATGCCGGTGCCCGACCCTGAGCCTCAGCCCTTCCTCGGGGACACGGTAAGCATCGCGCAGGCCGCTCATGACCACGTCAACGTGGAGGACTTCAGCGCTCTGGCCCAGGCTACGGCCGCGGACCACAACGATGCAACCGACACGGCGAATGCCTCAAACACGGCGGCTGCTGCCTTAAACATGTACCCGTCGCTCCATGTACCTCAGTCCACCGAGGAAGCCTTTGCGAATCAGGCCACACCAGAGACACACCATGAAGAGAACGCCTACAACAACCACGCCGTCAGTCAACCGCCTCCAGACGGCCTGCCGATGGCGCCTCCCGCGCTACAGCAGCAGCAACCTACACCACCCAACGGAGTGCAGCAAGAGCAGCGCTACAGCGCTCCGCCAAATCCCAAGCCTGCCGTCGGTTCTGAGGAGTGGCACAAAATGCGCAAGGACAATCACAAGGAAGGCGAGTTACACATCCCAGACAACCCTTGAGCTCTGTACTGACCGTTTTTGCAGTCGAGCGTCGCCGGCGCGAGACAATCAACGAGGGCATTAACGAGCTCGCCAAGATTGTCCCGGGCTGCGAGAAGAATAAGGGGTCCATTCTCCAACGGGCCGTGGCCTTCATCACTCAACTTAAGGAGAACGAAACGCAGAACATCGAGAAATGGACGCTCGAGAAGCTGCTCACTGAGCAGGCCATCGCCGAGCTCAGTCAGTCTAACGACAAGCTGAAAATCGAGTGCGACCGCGCGTATCGGGAGCTGGATACGTGGAAACAGATTGCTCAAAACGCCGGTCTGCAGCTGCCGCAGCAGAAGGAGGAGCCTGGGAACAGCAGCTAGGTACTCGGTGCCCTTGCTCCCCTTTCGGCAGGCGCTGACTCTCCTCAAGTAAACGCTTCGATGTTTCTGCGGTTGGAGGAGGCGCTTTGCGCATTGGAAGCTGAGCCGTCTCGATCGGGCGCCTTATCTTCTAATGCCGGGGACGCGCTGCTGTATCCCCGGCTGACGAACTTTCACGATCGCGTTTACACGCCCCCTTTTCAAGAGCTGGATGTTTTTCGCTATCCCCGGCTGGCGGAGTTGTTTGGTAGGATGTACACCTCCAAGTTTGCTGCGGCCTGGGGAGCCGCGGGACCGCCGGTTCTTTAGCAGTGCTTGAGGCTATACCCGGTGACTTCCTCTCACCTGTTTTCTTTCATCTCACCGATATGGATAGGGTCATGTCCATTTGTTCACCAGCCCAGAGTCGCGTTTGGAATTGGCTGGGCGCGTCTCGCTATACCACGAGTTGGAGGGCGGATTTTTTTATTTTGTTCAACGTTGTTTCTGCGCACTGGTTTTTGCAACTGCTTTGGGATTCAGCGACGGATACGGAGGAAAGTACAGGGCGTTGGAAGGGCCGGCTTGCCGCTGGCGTACTGGCCTCGGTGTTGGCAGGAGGAGATGGTGTGAGAGCTGGGGATGGTCACCCTCTCTCGCACTCATGGTTCGCCTGGTTGTGTTCAGGCCGATAGGCTGACACCAGAATAACAAGTGAGGGCAGACGCGAATATACGGACATTTTCCACACAAACTGATGTCTCTGGGGTATTTATTCGGCACTCTTACCCATCTTGGCAATCAGTGTTTTACCCTCTCTCCCACATCCCACTCACTCCGGCCTGCTTCGGCGTTAACGATGAGATGATGGGGGGGATGTGTGGCAAAGCTGCATGCGGCTGCAGTTTATTTACTTTAGTATCAGGCCATCACACCCCGTTCCGGCAGATAGGAGCTTTGCCCATGCTCCCCTCTACCGGAGCGGGGCCACGGCGGGTAGGGCGTGTCGGCAGTCTCGGGGGCTGGGCGATGGGAGCTGCGGGGTGGCCTGATTGCGAACCTCCCCTTGTGCTCCCCAGGCACCCCTCCCTGTGCCCCTGACTGACCGACCAGCTTCCGATCGCGGGCCGGGCTCTTGGTCACAGCATCTCGGAACCAATTCCCAAATTCCGCCAAGCAGCGCGCTGATAAGGGACTGGGGCGGCGCCCAGACCGCCGCCTCAAGAGACCCCGGACAGCGCGGGGGGTGCCAGCTGACGCCCGTGACGCTTCCCGACTGGCTGGCCCAGGGGTGGGAGATGCGCCACGCCAGACGCTCCGAGATCCATCGCCGGGCCCGATCTCGCAGGATTTTTGGGTTGGTGATCACGGTTAGGACGGAGACAGCACGGGGCAGGGCTTGATTTTGGTGATATGGAAAGAAGGTGATCATCATCGAAATGGGTATCTCTTGATGGAGAACATGGGGGATGTTCCACTCATATCTCGTCGCTTCCCTGAACTGCTCCATGGAATTGGAGATCGGGACTGACGTAATCGGAGATTGGAGCTGTCACGGCAGCTTCCATCCCTGAGCTTCGCGCCTTCACCAACCTTGTCGCTGCAGCTTCCCCCGCATCCGAAGCTCGAACTCGACGCGGCAGCCAGACCTTTGTGGGACAAGGCGTGGCCAGGGCCTTCTCAGGGACAGAATATAAGCCGGCGATATCCTTCGCGCAACCACCACGCCCCCCTCTTAGTCTCCCCCCATCCCGTGCGACCTGCAAGCCTCGAGCACCCTTCACATCGACGACAGCCAGCACACCGCGGGAGATCAAGAGCCATCGGGTGCCCCGATTACACCATCCCCTCCATCCATTTATTGCCATTGAAGGCTTGAGTTGGGTTTGGCCAGCCAGACGAGACGACGACAATCAGAGGAAGCACATCACATAAATCAGACGCCATCATGTCGGCGAGCAAAGCGCTCCGGGGCGGCAACGCCCTTCTGCGCGCTTCCAAGGTCACCAGGCCCGCTGTCGTTGAGTCCCGCCGCCAGTTCACCGCTTCCGCCCGCGCCATGTCTTCCTTCTACGACTGGGAGCCCAAGGGCCCGTCGGTCAAGACCGAGATTCCCGGCCCCAAGTCCAAGGCGGCCATCGCCGAGCTCGACAAGGTGTTTGACACCCGCAGCTTGAACATGCTCACCGACTACTCCAAGTGCGCGGGCAATTACATTGCGGATCCGGATGGCAATGTGCTGCTGGATGTGTAAGTGCTGAACGGCAAACGTGGTGGAAGTGGACTGAGAGCTGACTGAGACAGCTACGCCCAGATCGCCTCCATTCCGGTCGGGTACAACAACCCGGCCTTGGCCAAGGCGGCCCAGAGCGATGAGATGATCAACGGCATCATCAACCGCCCTGCTCTCGGCAACTTCCCACCGGTCGAGTGGGCCGAGGTGCTCAACACGGGCATTCTCAAGGTCGCCCCCAAGGGCCTCAACCAGGTGTTCACCGCCATGGCCGGCTCCGACGCCAACGAGACCGCCTACAAGGCCGCCTTCATGTGGCGGCGCCAGAAGGAGCGCGGCGGCGCCCAAGTCGAGTTTACCGAGGAAGAGATGAACTCGGTCATGAACAACCAAAGCCCCGGCACCTCGCAGCTCTCCATCCTCAGCTTCAAGTCGGGCTTCCACGGCCGCCTCTTCGGCTCTCTCTCCACTACGCGCTCTAAGCCCATCCACAAGCTCGACATCCCCGCCTTCGACTGGCCGCAGGCCACCTTCCCTCAGCTTAAGTACCCCCTCGACGCACACGCGGCTGAGAACGCCGCCATCGAGAAAGCCGCTCTCGACGAGGTCGAGCACCTCATCCAGAATTACCACATCCCCCCCGCCGCCATCATCATCGAGCCCATCCAGTCCGAGGGCGGCGACAACCACGCGACCCCGGCCTTCTTCCGCGGCCTGCGCGACATCACCCGCAAGCACGGCGTGCTGATGATTGTCGACGAGGTGCAGACCGGCGTCGGCGCCACGGGCCGCTTCTGGGCCCACGAGCACTGGGACCTGCCCCACCCTCCGGACATGGTGACTTTCAGCAAGAAGGCCCAGACCGCGGGTTATTACTTCGGCAACCCCGAACTCCGCCCCAACAAGCCCTACCGCCAGTTCAACACGTGGATGGGCGACCCGGCGCGGGCGCTGCTGTTCCGCGCGATCATCGACGAGGTCGAGAGGCTGGACCTGGTCAAGAACACGGCGCGGGTGGGCGATTATCTGTATAGCAAGCTGGAGGCGTTGGCGAAGAAGTACCCCGGGGAGTTCCAGAACTTGAGAGGCAAGGGCATGGGCACGTTTATTGCGTTTGATAACCCGCGCAGGGACGAGTTTTTGGTCAAGGCGAAGAAGGCGGGCGTGAATATTGGCGGGAGTGGGCAGAGTGCTGTGAGGCTGAGGCCGATGTTGGTGTTTGAGGAGAAGCATGCGGATATTTTGCTGGCGGCGTTGGAGAAGATTGTGACGTCTTGGTAAGGGGGGGTGACCTTCTGAGGGGTAAGGCCGAGGGTTGTTAGGGATGGGATGAAGGGATGGAGGCGGGGATAAAAGTGGGGGATGAAAAAGGAAGCAAAAGGGGAAATATGTGATTGTGTTTTTTCTTGATGATGGTATTAGCTAGCAGGAGTTTGCGACTTGCGATGCGCTGAGCTTGAGCACGCATGGTTGAAATTGATGACGAGGAACTGATCTGTCTTGGGCATATGCCTCGTTCAGTTTGACTGAGGTGATAGTCATTTTTTTTAAGAAACTGCACTTCATCGAGTTGTTGTATGTGTGTTTCTATGGAAACTGGTGTCTGTTCTGAATGGTGTTGAAAACTGGAACGTTGTTTATTTTCCAGCGACACCAAGCATAGCAAAGAGAGAATGTCTCCCGCCAGAACCATCACCATAACCGTCACTTTCAAACAACCCCCCCAGGTCTGCGATTGAGCAGAAAGGGGTTTATCTTTGTTTGCTGCCCATATCTGAACAATCCCGATGGTATATGGTGTTGTGTTCATCACTCTCCAACCTCCTCAAACTCGGCCCATCCATACCGTTCTAATGCAGCCAAATCGCGTGTCTGAAGTTAAAGAATGAATAGAGACGCTGAAAAGGGGTTAATTACAAACCAGGTATAACATGGTATGGGACAGTATCAAAAGTCTAGCAAGCCAGCAAGGAAACAGTGACGTGTTGGTATGCAGAAGACGAATTTTCTGAGCGATGCACTCTTTTCCCCGTGGCGAGGAGTAGGGAAGAAGGATGCCTCCGTCTAGGTATAGCAAGCATTCAACAATGATAGTTCAGAAGTAGATACTATATCCTCACGCACCCTCGCGTTTATCTTTGAAGAGAATCCGCTCTAGGTTCCCATTCTACATGAGACCAAGTAATGAGAAACACAACGCAGCCCACCACCTTTTTCGAGATCTTCAGCTATCCTCTATTTGTCTGTCTCTCTCTTTGTATCTGCTGCCTCGCCGTGAAATGCCCGCTCCGCTCTGCTCAGTTGGGCAGATCAGATGGATAAACCCAGGGACCTCGCGGTAGAAATGAGGATACCTGTTGAGAGACAATTAAAAAGGGGGTATGTATGTATGATATGTACGCGGTCGATAGATAGGTAGGCTAGGGAAGGGCGTCTGTAGCTGACCCGCCCCTGCCGCACCCCCAACTTCCCTGGAAAATGAAAACAAACTTGCAGCTTTAACTCCTAGACCCCGAGCTCAGTGACTCAACACCGCCTGCTGCTGCTGCTGCTGTTGCGGCGAGGTATCAACATCAACATCCATGTCCCCACCCCCATTCACAGCCCCATTAACCCTCACCACCACCCCATTCCGATCTTTATATTCTTCGCTATCCGCGAAAGCCGCCTCATCCTCCAGCCTCTGCGCCTCCTCATTCTCCCGCATAAGCGCCTCCTCCTGCTCGCGCATCGACCTCTCCTCTTCAGTCGCAGGCGGGGTATCCATCGGCGGTGGGGGTGGCGAGGCTGGCGGGCCGGGGATATGATTGTTGTGATGATAATCGGATTCATCCTCCTTAACGCGCTTCAGGAGGGCGTCTCAGACGGCGGGCCGTTGCCATCGGGGAGTCGACGTGGTCGTGGTCTGGGGAGTCGTGGTCTGAGCGCTTGCGCTTGCGGCCTGAGGAGCTGGCTGGGCTGCTAGTGGTGGAGGGGGAATGGGGATATGTTGAGGGGTTCGTCTTTGAGGGGGTGGTGATTGAGCTGGTGGTGGTGGTGGTGTCCTCGTGGGGGCGGGTGGGCCGGCTGCCCCGGGCCTTCTTCTTCTCGTAGTCGGTATACTTGACGACGGCGCGGGCGAAGAAGTCGTGGGCGTATTGCCGAACTTTCTTGGCTTGCTTGGAGGAGATGGCGGTTGGATCGTCGACTCGGCTATTTTTGTAGTCCGAGGCGACGAGTTTCTTGTTAACCTCACGCGCGAACTTTTTGAGCTCGTCTTTGGGGAGCTTGTCGTGGAATTTGCCGACTACGTGCTTGACGTGGGGGAAGATCTGGGAGCGGTGTTAGCATGGATTCATGAGAAAGAGGAGATAAGAAGAACTCACAGTGTTCTCGTAGATCTTCATCTGTTTGTCGATCGGCAGAGAACGCCACTTTTCCTTCTTGGGCTCGGCCATGGGCGTGGTGGACCGCTGTGGTGTCGCAGAATGCCGCGGCGTCGGCTCCTTGTCGATGCTGTCGATAATATCCTGCAACGCCTTCTGGTTCTGCTGCGCCTTGGCGGCCGCCTTGGGGGTCTCGACGGCGGGCACGGTGGGACGCTGCCACTGCACCTTCCCGTTTACGTCGTAGAAGTAGTACCGACCGGTCTTATCGGTGGCGACGGACCATCCGGTGGGCAGGCTGGTGGGCGGCTTCCGCTGCCGCTGGGGGTTGAAAAAGTTGGCGTTTCGCTGGGGAATGCTGCTGCGGGGCCCTGTTGGGATCACCACGTTCGCGAAGGGGTCTGCTTGCTTCGCTGGCTCTTCGCGGTCCTTGTTGCGGCGCTCCTCCTCGAACGAATTCGTGGTGGCTGGCGCGGCGTGGTTGTGCTTCTTGCGCGGGATGCGGTAGGCTGTCTCCAGCTTGGCCCATTCGTCCAGCAATTTCTTGGCAGCCTCAGCAACGCCCTCATGCTCGGACGAGGCCAGGGGTTGCACCGCTGCCTCGACGTTCGAATCTGAAATCTTGTTTTTCGTGATCCGGGGCAGCTGGTACAAGATGTCGAGTATTTGCAAGACGACGTTGGTGTCGCCCTTGAATGTGTTGAGCGTGCTCTTTAAAATCTGGTAGCCGTGCATCCTCACCACCCTATGGCGGAGATGCTCGTCCTCGGTGGCCTGGACACGCGAAAGCAGCTTGACTGCGATCCACTTCTCCTTGCACTGCATGAGGGTGGCCATGACCTTGTTGACGCCGTCCTGGTCGAGGGCCCGAGGCTGAAAGCTGTTGACATAGTCTTCGTCGTCCTCGTGGGTCTTCTTCTTGCGGGGCTTCTTGGCAACCGCCGTGTCCCAGCTGTCGCCATCTTCAATGCCGAGCGCCTCAATTGTCGCCAGCGGCAGTTTCGTGGCCCGCTCTGTTTGCGTCTTGCCGCCGATAAAGCCGACGCAGTTGGGTTCGCCGCAGTAGCAGGGTTGAGGATCGGCGCCGTAGCGGTCGACATTGTAATTGAAGACGAGCTCCTCACCAACCCGAATTTGGCGGGCGGCAAAAATGCCCATGCGCAGCTTCTCGCCCACCACCCACTTGTCCACATAACAATTGGGGTTGCAGGAGTGGTTGCAGAACCTGCCGAGATTGCCCTTCTTGGTTGCGTCCACAAACTCGCTTTTGGTCAGCGACATGAAATAGAAGTGCTTGATGCCCTCCTTGTCGTATTTGACCGTGCGGTTGCGGAATGTCGGCTCGTTGATAACCTCGCCGACATACTCAAAGATAAAGTCATTGGGGTGCAGGTCAGCGTCTGCCCGCAGGCCGAACCCCTTCTTTTCAGTCTTGATGACCGAGACCTTGGCATACTGCTTGCGCTGGAATCGCTGGTTCTGGCAGCCCTCGCCGCAATTGCACTCGCCAATGACACATTCGATCTTTGTCGCCCGGTTGATGCAGTCCGAGTCTTCGCCGCAGGCATGGTTTTGGTTGTCATCTGTAGGGGTGAAATCGACGTTAGGGGGGGGGGGGGACGTCACCCACCAACAGAGGGGCGGTGGAGAGGAGACTTACGCCACTCTTCAGCGCAATCACAATCCAGCGCGTCGTGGTCCGATGACCCCATGTTCCGGGAGCCATAGAGACAGTCGTTGATGACTTGAAATGCCTGGCACGCGTCCTCGGTGGCATCTGGGAGATGATCAAACAGCGGAGGGGGTGTTCTTGCTGTTTTCTGGGACATCTTTCTTGATAGCTTCGGGGCCGGGGCGGTCTCTGGAATCGATGCGCTGCCGTTGGCAGACTTTTCTTCGTCGGGCGACATGCTGGCAGCTCGCGAGTCGATTTTGAGGCCGTTCGGGGTGGCCGCGCCGCCGTTGTCCTCCATTTTCACCTTGAATCCATTTAGCCTCGGTCGTTCCTCCAAACTTGACCCCGCCAGCGTGCCTGAGACACGATCGTTATCCTCCATGGTCGACAAAATGTGCGCGCAGAGCGCGGCTTGGGTGGTCGAGGCTTAGGGACGAAATGCAGCGACGGTCGGAAGTAGGGGGGTTGAAGGGTAGCGAAAATGACGGGAGCCGACGTTGTGGAATGTGGCGTTCATAGGACAAAATCCAACACGAAGGAAGGGTTGTGGGGAGAAATTGGGCGAGTGGTTTCGGGGGAGGAAAAGAGGCAGAGGTTGTTGAGGACGAGGAAGCTATTCTGCTGCGCGCCGAACTGGATGCGACATGGCAAGCCCCCCCAAAAGATCAATACGGGCTCAGGCGCGCCCTGGAGAAGCCGAGAGCTGATAAAATATGGCAAAAACAGTCGTAAATCCTGTCGCGTCCCAGTTATGCTCTTTAAATCCGCGTGTCCTCCATACCACGGTGTCCTTCCATCACTCGAGTTGCGTCCGCCAAATGTTGAGACCACTGTGGGTGCTGAAGATGGACAGCGGGCATCTCCAGGTCGGCAAAGTCCAGACCGCGACATCGAACACGGCGCCAATCTTACGCCTCCTCGATATCGATAAGTGGGGTGCCAAGGCTGATTCTCGGGCCGTTGATTCTCCGCAGATCATCTCGCAGGAAGCGCCCCACCAACAAGCAATGCCCCACACAGCCCAACTTGCGCTCAAACAGCAGGCTGTTGAACTCGAAGTTCATCATGAACTCAAAACTTCTCTTTGAAATCGTTTCCTCAATGAGAAAAGCAAGAACCATGATCTCACATTGTTTCTTTGCTCCGTCTTTTTTTTCTTCTTTTTTTTTTTTTTTCCTTTCAATTTCCCGTCGTCAAACCTCATCCTCCCATTGTCCAGAAGTGTAAGTCACATAAGGCCGGTGAACAAGGAGTGAGAGCTGGGAGGAGTTTGGAGCCAACGAGCCTGGGTACATGCTGGTTTCTATCTGGAATTCCGGTGACTCAAACTCTGGTCCCCGTAAGCTGGTGGTAAAGTCATCTGTCTTGCGGTGTTGCAGACCTCTCTAGTCAGGCCGCCCAGACGAAAGTCCATCATCCATTGGACCGTGGTCCGCTGAGGAGCTTCCATCTGAACCCTGGTTATTCCATGTAAGAAACTCTTGACCGTCTCCTCAGGAATGTTCAAAACAGCAACATTTGGCATCATTTTGGGGTGCCTTCTGGAAGAGTTCCGGATGATGGTCCCATGGATCTCACGACGGAACCTTGCAGCGGACCGAGGCGGTGTGCATGGCTGGTGTCTGGCTGGCATGGCTGGCACCTCGGCGGGCACCACGGCATGACGAACCGGCCCAAAACGGCCCCCCTTATATAGCTCTGTAACCTGTAGGAACTTGGAAGAGCTCCCGCGAGCCCGTGCCAGCTCATCGTGCAGGAGGCATGTGGATCGGAGCCCAAGGCACGAAGACACAAACCGAGCAGCATTTAAGATGTGGCGATGCTGCTGCCCTTGAGGTTCGCCGTCTATGCAAATTCCATCCAATATCGCGAGAATCCCATCACTTCTCACTTCTCACTTCTCTCCAGCAATGACCCACCGCGACGATACGATGCGGCTCTTGTTCGAGAAGGGATCGATCCCTCGCAGAGGCGGCGTGACGAGCCGGCTGTCGACCTGAACAATGCCATTGGCGAACCTTCTTCACAACTGCAGCCAATGGGCCTCGAAAACGGGCCACTCCCACCCCAGGCCAGTGGAGACCCCTCTGGACAAACACGGCCAATTGGGCTGAGTCTTTGGAAGCATCGACTTCATCTCATCAACGAGTCTCTTTGCGCAAGGCTGAGTCGAGGCATCTCCATTGTCTCATTCTGAGGCAGGCGAGTTTCCAGAAACAGGCGAGATGCTGAGGGCTGGGTGAAGATTGGGCGCTTGATCAGGCCGAAATCAATCTGACAACCCGTCCAGACCGACCGGAAGGCGCCCTCTCCAGACGGCCACACCCTATCACGGCAGGGCAAGATCAAGGGGGGGTCACATGTGCAGCTGCACGTCGCCCCTGGGTGCAGATGGTCGGCCCATTCATCAAAGCAACGCCATTTGCGGAAGGCATCTGGCCATGGCTGCAGTCTGGCAGTTGCCATGCCGGAACGCGGATGGGACATCCATCTCGCAGCCATCGCAGCCATCTCAGGAAGCATGTCGCCAATCTTGGAAACCACGGTGTTTTTGCCCTGGTCGACTCGGCAGCTGGGAGGGCGCAGCCGTGGATCACGCCGGGCTTTGGCTCGGGAACTCTCCCTGGCACTCTCGGTCGCTCGGATGAAACCTGGAACTGGGAAAGCGCCATCTCGGGAGAAGAGCCGACCGGCTGAGGAAGACGTGGGAATCGTTGGTGGCTGCTGAGCTTCACCAGACAAATGGGAACTTGGCACAAACCGCCAGCGCCAAGTCCAACCTATGGATCTCGACTCTCAGACAGGTCGAGTCGCTCATCAACGCCCAAGTTGTTTGGCCTTCCTCCTTGATCCTTGGTTTGGTCGGCCAACCCGTCCCGTCCCCTTCCCTTCGTCTCGCGCAACACAGGCTGCGGCTACGGCCATGTCCACACCATCTTGCCTGCTTCCGGCCACATGCTCTAAAGTATTAGCCCACCCGGACAGTCACTTGATCGGCCTGCAGCTGCATGCTCTGTGAGACACCCAAAGGAACCAAAAAAAAATTCCAGAGGGGCGCAGATGCGCGACACGCGCTGTGGATCCAAGACATTGAGGGTTTGGAACAGCTGATCCTGCCAGATCTAGGTTGGTGTTGCTGATTCACGGCTTTTCAAAGTTCACGGGCGCTTGGATCTTTGTGGAGCACAGCACAACCGAACCTGGAACGGGGGAAGACGCACAGCACACGGGCGGGCCGAGCTTCACCAAGACTCTGGGCGGGCGCTGGGCCTGGATGGGAGCATGGGCAAGGGGTGGGCAGCGTGTGGGTTTTGGTTTGGCTTGGTTTGGTTTGGTTTTCGGTGGGACTCTGGTCGCTTGTTTGCAGCAGGGTTTCAGGCCCCTTGTTCAATGTTGACGGCGGACGCTCTCGCCTCGCTTGGGCAGATCTCGACACTCGTTTCTTCCTTCGTCCGTTCGTTTTCAAACATTGACGCTTGCTACCTGACTACGTCTTCGCCCGCAGATGCAGCCCGCGCGACGGCCGCTGTAACCAGCAGACTGCCCACCCCCTCCCGTCTCATAAATCGGTACTTTACTTTCTTGCCTTACCTACCGCTTCGCCACCGCTTGCCGATGCTGCTGCAACCCGGCCTCTGATCACGAGCGGCCTCTTCATCTCGACCAACTTGGCATTTCTGCGCCCTGTCTCGCCTTGTCTAATGCGCCCGCCTATGTCCCCTTTCTTTCTTTTTACCGCTCCTTTCCTCCCGTGGCACCCCGTAGCCGCTTCAAACCATGGATTCCTTTAATGATTACGAAATGGTATGTTGCCGCACCCGGCCGCGGCCGCAGCCCGCCCCTTGCCCTCGCACATGACCTAACTACTTGTCACTGCTACACAGCGCTGGGTTCTCGGCGAGATGCTCAAGGTCAGCGATATGGACGTGGGCCTTCTCATCAACTTCGTCAAGTCGCAGGGCATCGAGCCAAACTGGGGGCAGATGCTGCTTCCCAGAGGTAGGCCATTCTCTGGCAGACACGCCGATAACTCAAGTGCAGCCCAGACACCTAACTTGGCATCACAGGGCGCAACGTGGACCAATGTTACTATGCTGCCGAGCTCATGCTCAACACACGTCTGCCTCCACCTGTCTTCTCGCCCTTGAAGCGCAAGTCCCTGGGCGATCTCCCCCGAGTACGCCCCTTCGAAACGACGGGCCATCGGGTCTCCAGGCGAGCTATCGCCGCGTGGGTTTCCTCCGCCCGGTGCCAGTCTTCCGTCTCTAGGACCGCAAGGCACCATACACCCAAGACCCAACGGCTACGCTCCGATATCAGTAGCTCCCAGCCCTACCGTCTCGGCCACGCCGTACAATCCAGCGCCCCCCGCCCGCAAACGAGGACGCCCGCCCAAGACGGCCCAGCCGACATGGCAGGTATCGACCGGCCCGAAGTCGATTGCGCCCTCGCCCGCTCCTACAACTGCACCCGCTTCTCAACCCCACAGCCCGGGCCTCATGCACTTGACCCATCCGACCTCGGCTTACCAGCTGCCTGATTTAAAGAGTCGGAAGAAAGCACTGCAAGAGATTGCGCCCCGGCCAGCTCAGGGGACGCCGGGTGGCGATACGGGGGTCAGATCGCCGGCATTACCAGGGGGCTCAGAAAATCAAAGCTGGCGGGAAGAGACGTCCCGTAGGGAGTATTATCAACTTCAGCCTGGTGAACCGGCTGCTAGAGAACAGCGACCATATGCGCCGATCTTGCCTCGTCTAATGAGCCCTTATCCTCCGTTGAGGGAGGCACCACGCCCTAGGTCGACGGAGCCGATGGATTTTAGGGAGGCTCCTCCGCCTGCTGCTCAGGGGGGGCCGAGGGTTGAGGGGGGAAGGAGTCAGAGGGGGAATCGGCTAAATCATAAGATCGTCTTGCGACTTTAGGTCGGGTGTCGCGCGAGAGGCGTTCAAGTGGCGGATTCCTTTGCGTTTGCATCAACTCATCGACATATACCCGGGCTCTACAGGATGGGAGGAGGTCTTTGCGCTTCTTTCATTATCTCCTTTGGCGGCGGATATTTCACAAGACACAATCATTGCGACGGACAGCACCGACGACCAGGAATCTTGCATACAAGGCACGATACCGTACCATGACAGCACGACACTGCAACGGCCAATCTACAACGAAAAGAACAACAACAATCAAATCAATTACGATCATTCTCCCATATACGTCATGCAGCACGACAGCAATGACCCAGCGCCTTGGGACGGGCCCGAGCCACGGGCACAACATTCACTCATCTACTATGACAGCACGACACTGCAATGGCCGGTCTACACCGAAAACAACAACTACAATGACACCGATCCTCCCCCCACACAGGCCATGCCACACACGACACCGACGAGCAACCCACAGCATTGGAACGCGCCATGAGTACTAACACTGGCACAACAATGACACTCACTTATGTTTCTTTGATGAGACAAACGTACGATGGATGATAGACGGCTTCTGGGGGTGGACTTGATTTATTTTTCCTTTCTTTCTTCCCTAGCTTCTTAGCTCTCTCGATCTTTCTTTTTTTTTTTTTTTGTTGTTGTCACGGCCTGATTTCTCAGCATACTCTTTCTTTCCTTATAGTTTGCCCTGCGGGGAACCTGCTTGCTCTGCTTTCCTGATCAGTGTTAGACCACGGGTCGACCATTTCCATTTCAGTTGGTGATGAAAGCAGGGGTTTGTTGTTGTATGATAGAGATGTACCAAGACCCGGGGGGGCTGGGTATTTTATTTGAGGTGGGAAGGAAGATTGTGTGACTGACTGGGGTGGTAATTGTAATTTGTATTGGTGGCAGAAGAAGATGATGGGATTTGGGTTGGTGGATGAGAGGATGTTAGAATGGGTGGCCATGAGGGAGTGGCCCCGTTGTCTCTCTGGCTGGCCCCTATGAGCTAGTTGTGCTGGAGCTGTTCATGCGCGCGCGGGGCTGAGGCTGAATAACGACACCAAAAGAGAAATGAAGATATCCCATCCACCCAGCCATCACTCTCACTATGCTGATGTTATGCCCCGTGCTTCCGTTTGTTCCAGAAGAAGAGACCCCAATCCTTGAAAGACGTCTACCTTCCCCCTCTCAGCCATCTTTCTCTGAGCCATCCTACTCTCAGGCATCATCATTCATTCACATGACCCAAAGAGACGCACCATAGCCTCTTATACGGCTTATGTCCAGGATAATTGTATTCCATTCGCACGCGCCAATCAACCTGGCATACGGTGACCCCCCGGAACTGCCAGCCAACCAGATTGTGGACTATGTAGATAGGATGTTGGTTGATGGAGCATGATCTGTTGTCTTGAGCAGGGGCGTGACTGGCTGGCCTGTTCCATTAGCCAGTCAGGTAAGGCTATTATCGGTGGTGGGATTGTCATACGGGGGAAGCATGATGGGTGGATAGAGGGCTGCCAGTGGGAATCAAAGGTTTGGGCTGTGTAATGTGTTTTTTTTTTTTTTCTCGTTGAAGGCTCACGTTTGGGAGAAATATGTCGAGCTTAAGAATTATGGGTGAGTTAGGTTGTGGTTTTGCTGATGGATTTGTTGAGTCTTTGGAAGAATAACCCATCCAGCTGCGTGTGAAGTGGTTGGTACCACTACTTGGATTTGTGGTAATGTCTCCTTTTATCGATGGAAAGTGGTTGATGCTGTTAACTTCACATCGGCATGATCCCAGCATTGGGTAGTGCTCATGCTTGTTCTAGCTGAGAAGGTATCGTCGCCCTTTAGGGTTCAGCTTTGAGAATTGCTAACCAAGAAAAGGTTCTGACAGATTTAGGTCAATGATAGTTCAACACACACACCTTCTTAATTCAGGGAAGCTAATTGGAAGAGCCATATCGGGTCGCAGTTTGTCTTGTCTTTGGGAGACGTCACCAGGATAAACAGACGTCTTATCCAGCCTCATTCTTTCAGGGTGTTATGTTCAGAGAATCCCTTGGGTTCGTCAAATAGGTGCTTGTGTCTACCTGCGTAGGGAAATCGTCTGGCAGAAGAAGGCTCCAGGTTCAATTTCTTGACTTAATCAACGGCCAACACCCTCCTTTAATCCATCCGACCCCCGTCTGACTTCCTCCCTCATCAATGATCAGACGGATGACTGATCAACTGGAGTTCGGATGATCTCCGGCAGGCCCCGTCACCCACCCAGGAAGTTCCCAGAGCAGGGAGCCGACGCATGAACGGAGAGAAAGGTCTCGAAGCCAGCCGTCGCCCTCCGATCCAGACCCACAGATTGACGAGTATGACTCTGTTGCCCAGCCAGTGGACCTAACGGTTAAAACTTCGGTGCTCGAACAAGCTTCAGCAAATGAGATCCCCAAAGCTTGGTGATGACGAGGCCGGGTGTCGTCGAAGGCAAGCTGGAATGGAACATCCTAAATTTGAGCAGCAAGACTGGCACTTCCCAACAACCAACCTTCAAAGCTGGCAGATTCGGAGAAGCTGCCTCACATCTCATCTCCTTTCCCAACACGGCAGTCTTCCCCGCCCGACGAAGTCTCCAGCATGTGATGTCACGGCCGCGCCGTACCAAGGAACCACCGCCAACCCCAGCTTTCATCTCAAGAACCATGGTTCCTGCCCCTGGCTGCAACAGTTTCACCAAAGCACATGGCTCTGGCGGGTGGGAGCTAGAGCTGCCACATCAGAGCGCAGGGACCGGCCCTGTTGAGAGTCAGCCTGCAGCAGCGGGAAATGAAAGTGAGGGGCTGTTGAGGTCTCTGCCGGGCCTGACCGGCAATGCCTGTCGTCAGCAACCCACCCGAGGAGGAGACATGGAGGAAAAAACCAAAACAGAAAAAAAAAAAAAAACTTTTTTTTTTCTTGCAAAACTCTCCGGAGAGGAGAACCAGGGAAACGGGAAATTGGTGATCGCTTCCCACCATGGCGCCCATCGGCTCCGGGGGTCTCGGAACAAGGAGGCGAAGCGGGGTGGATTGGCGAATCAAGACGGAGAGGGATGATGACTGCATCGACTTCCAACCTTTTCGTGTGTCCGAGGAGTTGGTCCGATCGATCGAGCACATCCAAAAACAACCCGAAAAGATGTGGAAGAAAGATGCCCTGGAGGAGGTGATTGCCTCTGTTTGGCTTCTCTTCCTTCATGAAACCCAACCCAAAACCCAGCTTCGGACTCTGAGAACCCCTTCAAAAAGGAAACATTTTGCTATTCTTGGAACCGTTGGGTTGGATCGTCTACCCCCTCCTCCCACGAGGAATCGACCGTCAGTCAGCCCGATTGTGTTGGTGGTGAGTGGTGGAGCGGGGCTTTCCCAGGGATTGGTGGGCCATGCCTGCTTCAGCATGGCATCGGCAAACGTTTTTCTGGCTTAGGGCTGGTACCTGCGTCAGCCAGCCGGCGCTAGGCCGGAAGGGGAAGTCAGTGCAGAGTCTGGGGTGTTTCAGGGCTTGAGGGTCGCACTGTAACACGATTGAAGGGGGAATCGTTGTTTCGACTCTGAGAGACACCTACCAAACTACCGGCAAACCACCGGCAGCATGGGGGAGGAGGATGGGGAGGGTGAGTCAAAAGGTTAGCAGGATTTGGGTCATGGTCAGTGGTTAACTGTAGCGGTTGCCGTTGTGAAAAGCAAGGCTGGGGAAAGAGAGAGTGAGGGGCAGGGAGAAAGGCACATGTTCATGCTCCGTTATTCGTAACTCGAAAGTCCTCCGTATCGGAAGTAGGGAACCGTTTCTCTAGCTTCTTCCCTTCGATTTATTTCTCGCTCGCTTCTTACCTTGAAATTTTCAGGGTGGATACGAGAGGTACCTGAGCAAAGAAGCCGGAGGAGCAAGCAGTTTCGTTTCGGTTTGTTTTCTTCCGACATCTCCCCTCCGTCGTCATGAATTTTCCCTCGTGGCCTTGTTGGGGCTGATTGAGAGACCCCACAAGGCTCCGAGTTGGCCGCTTGGCGGTCCCGGCAATCCTTTCTGGAAGCAAGATGAAGCGAGCCATGTGGATCCGTGGTTCTCAAGGCAATTGTTCGCGGGCCGGTTGGCTCCGGCTGCTTCAGATTCGGCCTCGTCTGGTGTTGGGAGACATGGGACGGTTTGTCACGGTTCCGGGGAAGGGTTGGTGAGAGAATCACATACCGAACGGAGGAGCTACGAGTCCGCCCGGAAATGGCAGTGAATTGGAGAGACTAGGACAAGACCGCTGATTGCTGTGGCCGTCAGCGATACCTTGGCCGAGCGAGGCCGAGGCAGACGGTCTGTCACCGGTGAGCCCGCAAACAATGCTTTCGCATAGGACGGAGGGCCAGCAGTTTGAGGAAGGAGAGCCGGTGGTATAAGATAGCTTTTATACACAACATGTAGTAGGTTCCTGCCGAGGACCTGCTGTGCGACATGATCCCACCCCTTTGCTGAGTGTCGAATCGTCTGTCCGACCCGTCCGAAGCGCCCTCAGCTCGTGCTTGTGCGGCTCTCGAGGCAGAGATGACTGGATCTGGCATTGGCATGTTGGTCTCATCCTCATTGTCATCGAGCCACCAATCGTCTCACGGAGTCGACGAGGTTTCACCGGCCGTAACGTTAATCGAGGGAGAGCTAGCCAAAACTTGGAGCTGATTGGAACAATCCCATCCAACAGCTGCCTTCCCTTTTCAGCCAATGGTAGGAATTTCAGGACAAACACATTGTTGGAGGCTTGAAGCATTGAATGCCGCAACAGCTCCCGTCAGTTGTGCCTGAGATGTCACATTTCAGAGACAGAGAGAGAGATGGTGGGACGATGAGATGACAATCTGGAAGAAATGACATGCGCTAGCATCGCGATGGACCGGCTCGATCTTGCTGCTCCTGCCTCGTCTGCCAGCCTTGGCCAGCTCACCGGGAAGCCCCATGTCACCCTCCCAGACCCGAGGGGGCCGCAATCACGCAAGCGAGCAGGGACTTCCTTGTCAGGGCTGGCAACGGCTCCATCCCGCCCACACCCCCTCCACAGCCCCTCCACACACCCTCCACACTACGCTGCCCAGCAAGGCACGGCATCCAACTTGCAGGACTGGGCGACAACAAAGGTTGGCTTCGGGGCCGCCCCCAGCAAGCGGATCTCCACGCGATCCGGGACGCGTGCGCCTTTGCTGCTGGCTGCTCTGAGGTCTGTGGTTTGCTACATTTAGCCGGGGAAACCCACGTCAAGAACGGGCGGCCGAGAATCCCAGGTTCTGCTTTCGAAATTTCGTCCCTTCGTTTCGTTTCCTCTGCTGTCTGGTTGTGGCTTCCTTCTCTCCCACACCACCGAGATATCCTTCGTTTGGCTCTCTGCCTCCAGACATCTGGCCCATTCGGGACATTGCGGGCGGGATCCTGGAAGATTTAGGATTACCTAGCAGCATTGGACCTTCTCTTCTCATCCCTCGGCATAACACACTCTTCACACCTCACACTCGCCGCGGCATACAGACCAATTGTGTCTCCTAGGTCCGGCTAAGTCCAAAGCACCAGTGCCACACGTGGTCATCCATCAGGAGCACAGTTGGTGAACCTCGTTCGACTTATAGCACCGTCATCCCCCAGGACCCGTTGACTGGAAGCTCCTGTCCTGGCCAAACATACCAGCCCGGAAGCTGCCTCGACCTCGCCCCGGGAATCAGAAGTTTGAACGCCTGTCTTTTTAGCCCGTCGAAAGTCAGCAGAGCCGCAGGGAAGGAGTTCTGCTGGGCGTTGCATCGAAGGGAGATCCTTCCTGAAGTTGAAAGAGGAGGAACGGGTGGCCCCAGCTTGCTTTCGGCCGACCGTCCCGGACGGGTACACGCAGTCTCCCGTTTGCCCACCGGCCCCGACCACCAAAGGCATTCGATAAAACCCGTTTCAGCATCCTAACTTCGCCTGGGCCTGTCTCACCCTGAGCTCGGCACCCCAGATTCCAGGAGCTGCCGAAGATGGCGATCCCCCCAAGTCTCCCAGCCCTGCTGGGAGCAATAGCGTTCCTCCCGACGACAGCCATCATGGGTATCCATATTATCCTGGCCCGGTCACCGGCTGACCGCGCCCCGTCAGTCAGGGCAACAGCCATCGTTGCCGCCGTCCTCGAAGCCATCATCTTTGTCACCATCCCCTGCCTCAGTCTCGCCCATGTCGCACCATGGGCACCAAACGGCCAGCGAAGGAGTTTAAGAGTCGTTTGGTTCAAAGCGGGTTTGCTGTTATGCACAGTGGCTGCCGCCTTGTCGATATCGAACCTTGCCCTCCTCAGCAAGGTGGTTGATGTTCCGTCGAGTACCATTCTCGGCACGAAGGCCACGAACTTCATGGTCGGGTCCGCAGTCGTGCTGGGCCTGGCGTTTGCGACACAGCTCGCCTTCTTCGTCTGCCACTTCCTTGCCGGAAGAGAACAGAATTTGAACGTTTTCTTCCCGGGCACCGACGGAGGCAACCAGCCGCTCCCGAACGTCAAATCGATACCCTACCACGAGACGGCCCCCATCACAAAGGAGAGTGGCTCCTTCGAATCGCCAACACCACCAGGATCAAGCGGCGGACGCTCGGCCACAGAGACGATAACCTCGCTTCGGTCATCCCTCTCAACCGTGGTACGGCCCATGAACTCTAGGACGCGTCTGCTGTCCGTCAGCCGTCGGTCATCTCACCGCCCACCCTCCCTCGACACGACAAGCCCTCGCCAATCCAGGACGCGCTCAACAGTAGAAGGCTTTGACTCCTGGGACACATCAGCAGTCGACCCAGATAACCGCCAAACCGTTCTCGAATCCTCGTCGCCACCCCTAACCCGCTTCCTCGAACCCATCCCGGCCAGCCCAGCAACGAGCCGCAGCCCTAGCCCGGGCACACCGGTCGAAATCCTCGAACCTCCGCGCGCCAGGCGCAGAAGTCGCAGCTTCAGCCCCGTATCAACGCGCATCATCGAAGCGCAACGCGCCGCCTTCACGCAGCAGGAGTCCAACAGCGAGGCGCACATTCACCCACTGTTCCGCTCGGACTCGCCCGTCCCTCCGCCTAGCGCGACTCCCGGGACGGTGGTGGTCGCCGCGCCGAACGCGGGTCAGATCATCGCGGCGGACAAGCAGAGCATCCGCAGCATCAAGAGCATGCGGCGGCTGCGCAGCGAGAGCCTGCCAACCGTGCCGAGCCCGCTGGGCAGGGCCGAGTCGTGCGACTCGTTTGTTGGCGGCGTGAGGAGCAGGGCGGGGAGTATCTCGCCTGAGGAGGGGATTCGTGAGGAGGAGGATGAGGTGCTGGAAATGGGGGCGAGGAGGAGGGTGGTGGTGGCAGAGGGGGAGAGGAAGATGACGCCGCCTATTCCGGAGTGGGTTCTGGGTGCGGGGACTCCGTCGCCGAGGGGGAGCTTGCGGTATAACAAGGTGAGGCGGTCGAGGACGGTTGGGGAGGAGGAGAGGAGGGTTGCTGAGCAAGGAGTGTGATGAAGCTCGTCATGACGAAAGGTCTGCAGGCTGCTGGTTTCATTTGTGCTTGGCTTGGGTTTGGGGGAAAGATACCAGTGATGATACTTAGCGCGGCGTTCGAAAAGGAAGATCAGGCAAGGTAGGACGGACAGGAAAAGTCGGTTTCGTGGGGGGGTGGCTAGAGGGTAGAAAAATAGAAATCATGTCCAGACAAACATCCTCACGATAGTCAAATTCAAAACAACAAGCCACTGCGCCTTCAGAATCCACTGTGCAGTTATCATATGATGGCCTCTGTCATACCTACTGCAGGTGGGCTGAGTGTCGCATCTCCAGGTGGTTCTCGTTGGCGAGGCGACAGCGCTCGATTGCAGTCCAGCCCCCGGGTCCAGGCAAGAAAAAGCGGAGCATACCACTGCTAGGCGACAGCCCGCCGCGTGCTCCAAATGCCCCACTTCGACCACAGCAAGAGCCAGTGCTTCTTCCTTTCAGATCGGTTGATTCATCGAGCGCTGCCTTCCATCTTCCTGCCTTTTGCCACGGAACAATCCACAGCTCCCCGGCTTCCAGCTCGATAAATCGTCAGATCATCTGCGACGGCTGGCATTTCTTCCCCCTTTCCCTCGCGAATATCACCCCAGACAGATCCTAGAAAGCAGCCGTCGCCGGCATCAAATAGCCCAACATGAAGGTGACGATCAAGGTATGTTGGACCTGGGGGAGCTGAAACAACACCGGCTTTGCTTGCCCGAAACCAATGCCCGTGCGAAGCAAGTGTGGGCGCTTTGGAGCAGAGGCTGATTTTCCGCTCTCGTGCAGGATTTGAAGCAGCAGAAGTTCGTCATCGAGATCGAGCCGACCGCCCTCGTAGGTTACCCCTCCTCAAGCTCTGACGGCCGCCTCCCCGCCAAGTTGCTCGATGTTTTGGCCGCTTTCTCGGCCACATCAACGGACAACAAGCGCTCTACATTTCTGCTGTCATTGGGGGTTCGCACTGGGGCTGGCAGCTGATGGGTTTTATAGGTCTCTGCTCTCAAGCAGAAGGTTTCGGAGGAGCGGGGTTGGGAGCCCAAGAACCAAAAGCTCATCTACTCTGGTATGCTCCCAACCCAAACACTGTCTGGTCATAGCTCTTGCGGCCTGCTAACCCAACACTACAGGCAAGATCCTTAAGGACGATGATACCTTAGAGTCGTACAAGATCGAGGAGAAGGGCTTCGTCGTCTGTGTGGTCAACAAGGTGCGTTAGAACAGTTATGCATGCATGGATTCCGCTAACAACACCTGCTGCAGCCCAAGGAGGTCAAGCCTGCGCCTGCCGCCCAGGCGTCCACATCCGCACCGCCTGCGACCCCCGCTCCCGCGACGACCGCAACCCCGGCGCCTCCCGCGGCCCCTGCCCCGGCCTCCGGCACCGCCGCCGCCGCTCCTTCTACTCCGAGCCCGAACCGCACTGCCACCGCCGAGGCTGGCGCTAGCGATGCCAACGCCCTCGCGATGGGCGAGGCGCGTGCCGAGGCTATTGCCAACATGGAGGCCATGGGCTTCCCGCGCACGGAAATCGATGCCGCGATGCGCGCTGCCTTCTACAATCCCGAGCGTGCTGTGGAGTATCTCCTCACTGTATGTCGCGCCAGACGGAACTGGTGTAAATGTTTGCAGTGGCTAACATCTCGTAGGGAATCCCTGAGAGCGCCCGCCAGGAAGCGCCTGCTTCTCGCCAGGCTGCTCAGACTTCCGGGACTGCCCAGGCTGCCTCCTCACCAGCCCCGGCCGCCGGCGGTGACGAGCCCGTGAACCTCTTTGACCTGGCCGCTCAGGCTCGCGGCTCTGGAGCGCGCGGTGGCGGCGCTGCGGGTGCAGAAGGCCAGGGGCTTGGAAACCTCGACTGGCTCCGCTCCAACGCCCAGTTCCAGCAGCTCCGCCAGGTTGTACAGCAGCAACCCCAGATGCTTGAGCCGATCCTTCAGCAGCTCGGTGCTAGCAACCCGCAGCTCGCCCAGCTGATCGCTCAGAACCCAGACCAGTTTTTGGGGCTTCTCAGCGAGGCATCGGGCGACGACGACGCGCCGCTGCCCCCCGGCGCCACCCAGATTCAGGTCTCACAGGAGGAGCACGACGCGATTGAGCGGCTGACTCGCCTGGGCTTCACGCAGGAACAAGCTGTCCAGGCGTACTTTGCTTGTGACAAGAACGAGGAGTTGGCTGCCAACCTCCTCTTCGACCAGCCGGAAGACGATGACGACTTGAACCTGCAGTAACTTCACAATACCCTCATTTTTTCGGAGTTTCTGGTGGTGGGAGGAGGCCGTCATCCCTGGTTTCGTACGCTTCTTCTCGTTGGTTGCGGCTGGGCTGCGATAAGGGGGGTGAGGTTGGGTCAGGGGATTGAGCTCGACTCGGCCCTCTGAGCTTCGGATGAGACGAGAGGATGATAGTTTGGGCGGATGGGGAGGACGGGATGGGAATGGAAACAAACGTGTGGGTGGTAGTTGGTCTCCGAGGCACACCGTCTTATCTACCCGGCAGCATCATTTTCCCTGGGAGACGCAAAGTGGTGGTCACCGATTACGTCAAACGGGCAATGGGAACTACCACTAGCTTACAGTGGCTTGGGGTTAATGAAACGAGGGATAGGCGTGGAAGGGAGAGATAGCCGTCGAGGGAAGGGGGGGCGGTGGAAGCTGCTTGCTTCAAGCGATGCCGCCTGTGGCAAGGGTTGATATCCTGGGGTTTCGGGGTAGGGGAGGAGTTTGTTTGCTCCCTTGAGAGCGGCCTGCCCGGGACCTGGTAATGGATTTTAGTACATCCTGACGAGAGACGTCTTTTTTCAGACGAGGAATTTGACAGCGCGTTGCACTTTTACTGATTGCGTGAGTGAGGGTAGATGGTGAATCAATAAATGATGGATGCTGAAGTTGGGATACTCTGCGTCTGAGATGACACTCTCTAGCGGACTTCGAGTTCGTCATCATACTTGACTCAGCTATGCAGCGGGTTGGGCTCCCACTAGACGCACACGCGTGTGCGCCTTAGTCAGCCCAAATTAATTAGTCAGCATAAAAAATGCATCTAACGCAGCATCAACCCTGTGCCCACAGAGCCCCTGAATGCCATCACCATCATCACCACCACTATGGCCACCTTCCCAGACGACTGCCTCCCTCCCGAAGGCTATTTTGAGTCTCGACAGGCCTTGTTTGAATCAATCAATACCTGGGCTAAGCCTCGAGGCTATGCCTTTACAACCCAGAGGTCAATTCGTGAGGCAACTGGCTTCCTCAGAGTCTTCTATGCATGTGATCGCAGCCGCCGACTACCTTCTCAAGGCAACTTACGCGAGGGAAAGAGAAAAAACAACCACACGCATGACGAATTGCCCTTTTTCAGTCCTCGCCAGGGAGTCTAGCGAAGGCTGGACTCTGAAACACCGCCCTGAAGTACGCTTTGCTGTCCATAACCACGAGCCAAGCCTTCACCCGTCTGCGCACCCTATCCACCGACAGCTCTCTGGCGGCACGTCACAATTGGCAGCACTCTCAGACGCTGGCCTCGCGCCGAAGGAGATCCAGACAGTCGTACGGCAAAGCGGCTCTTTAGCGACACGCCAAGATATCTACAACCGTATCGCCGAAGTCCGCCGAGACTCTCGTCAAGGCGAGAGCCCAATTCACGCGCTTTCAAATCAGCTTGAGAAGGAAGGCTTCTGGAGCCGTGTGCAGTACGGGCCAGATAGGCACGTAACAGCAGTTCTCTTTGCGCACCCTGACTCTCTTGTCTACCTTCGAGCGTACCCTGAAGTCCTCCTCCTCGATTGTACGTACAAGACGAATAAATACGGCATGCCGCTCCTCGATATGATTGGCGTTGATGCGACTGGGCGCTCCTTCTGTATCGCCTTTGCGTTCTTGAGTGGCGAGACAGAAGAAGACTACACATGGGCCCTCGAGCGGTTAAAGATGTTGTACGAGCAGTGTGGCAGAGTCTTCCCATCTGTCATTTTGACAGACCGATGCCTAGCAGTCATGAACGCGGCTTCGATTCTCTTTCCATCAGCAACATCTCTTTGCGTTTGGCATGCAAATAAGGCAGTCCTCGCGCGATGTCAGCCTGTTTTCCAGACAGCTAAGGAATGGGAGAGTTCTATACTTCCTGGTTCTTGATTCTTGGCTCGCCGACTGAAGAGGCGTATAAGGAGCGCCTAAAGGAGTTCGAGAAGAAGTATACCTCAACAAACCTCGAGCAGGTTGGTTATATCAAGGAGACGTGGCTTCTGCCATACAAGGAGAAGCTTGTTGCTGCATGGGTCAACCAGCAAGCTCATTTTGGGAATACAGCTACTTCCCGTGTTGAAGGGATTCACGCGCTTCTCGTCGTACCTTAAGAGGTCGACGTTCGACCTCTTCGAAGCGTGGAAGGCGATTCGGCTTGCCTTAAATAACCAACTCTCCGAGTTGCAGTCCAACCAAGCAAAGCAGCAGATTCGTACACCCCTTGAGCTTGACAAGGCTCTATATAGGGCTATACAAGGCTGGGTCTCTACGATCTATGGGCTCCCATGCGTACACGTGCTAACTCTACGCCAAGGCGAACCTCTTCTTCTCGAAGACTTTCACTCGCACTGGCGCTTGATACGCGATGGGGCTCCACTTCACCTTCTTGAGCCTCGCCAGCGTATCGAGCCAATTCGGACCCAAAGTGCACTCCCAACATCAAGATCAAGCACTCAGCGGGAGCCGAGCCAGTTTGAAGCGGTTGAGGCCCAGGCCTGTCGGGCACCAACCACGTGTTCGAAGTGCCACGCAGTTGGCCATATAAGGACCTCAAGGGCATGCCCTTTGCGGTATTCAGATAGTTAGGCAGAGTAGTGGTGGTGACATTTAGGGGCTCAGTGGGTGCACAGGGTTGATGCTGCGTTAGATGCATTTTATGCTGGGTTGGCTGTAATGGAAAGCGGGTATCAATATAATCCTTCTAGAATGTAAGTTCTTACAGAATCCTCTACGCAAGTCCTCCTGGTTTTCCCCTGGCAACGAACCTGTTGTTCCCTTCTTGAACCATGAGATACCCTGAACCCATCCCCAGCCATTCCCATCCCCAATGAAAAGCATCGCACCGCCCATTTTGCAGCTCGAGTACTGTAACAGAATCTGGCAACGCAACGCCGAACGAAAGAAGCCGGGCAACAAATGCCCTCCCCCAACTCTCTACAACCCCACAAAATTCTGCTTCTTCTTCCTCCCCTCCCTTGCCCCCTTCTTCAGCCCCTCCTCCCCAACGGAACTATTCAACTGCGCCAACACCTCCTCCTTCTTCCTGCGCACCTCCTCGGTCTTCTCATCCTCCAGCGCCTTCTGCCTCGCCTCAAACTCCTCCTCGGCTTTGCGCTGCTCGGCATAAATCGCCTCGGCCGTCTCGTACTCCTGGCCCGTGGCCTTCTTGTACGCGTCCATGTCGATGCTGACCGTCTTCTGCCCGACCAGCGCGGCGTTGATGCGCGCCGGGTTGACGCGCTCCTCGCGGTTGAACTTGAGCTTGATGTGCTTGCGACTTTTGGATTTGAACATGCGGCAGATGGTGTCGAAGTCGGTGCCGAAGGCCGAGAGGGCTTGGTAGAAGAGCTCGGTCTCGTCGTCGGTCCATTGTTGGGGTTTCAGGTTGCGGCGTAGGTAGGTGGCGGTGGTGGTGTGGTGCGTGAAGTCGTTTTCTTCGATCTCGACGAGCTCGCCGGCTTCTTCGCGTGCGCGTGCGTGTCGGTCAACTTGGAGTGAGCGGTGGTCGAGGACAATTTCACCGTCGATGATTTGGTAGGTTTCGCCGATGGGGGCGCGGTTGGAGGCGGAGGGTTCGGGGTCGGTGGTGGGTTCGGTGCCGGTGCCCGCGGCGGGAGTGGGTTGGGTGTTGGTGTTGGCGTCGGTGGAACTGCTGGCCGCGGGGGTTTCGCCTTCTTTGATGGGGGTGCTGCTATTGTCGTCGTCGGCGTCCTCGCCGTTTTGTTGCCGCTTTCGCCGGTCCTGAGCTCGAAGCCGCTTTGCACGCTCGCGCTCCATTAGCTCGTCGTGGAGGCTGAATTTCTTGCCGATGTGCATGTCCTTGGCTAGATCCGCCATCTTGACTTGGGTGATGTCGATCTCGACGGCCTCGGCATCGGGGGGTGTCGCCTCGCGCTGTGCTCGCGGAGGAAGCTTCCTCTTCAGCCGTGTTGATCCATCTTCGTCCTCTTCCTCAACGGCTCCGTCTTCTGTGGTGGACGCGTCGCGCTTTCGGCTCCGTGTTGCCCTCGGAGCGGCGGCTTGGTATCCCTCTTCGCCTGGAAGCGCAGCGGCTCTCTTTCGCGGTCGCTTTGCGGCCGGAGCACGAGTGCTAGGCTCACCAGAGTCGCCAGCAGTTGCTGCGGCTGCCGCGCGTTTACGGCCTCGTGCTGGCTTTGCCGTTTCGGTCTGTTGATTAGAGGGCTCGACAGGTTCCGGGACCGGTTGCACCGGAGTAGCAGATCCATCTGGAGACACCGCTTCTTCGACTGACTCGTCTTGAGGACCCGCAACTTGAACGCGGGCTGCCGAGATAGGCTGGGTAGTGGGTGGAATCGGGGCGCGTGTGGGAGTGGTGCTGGAGGGTTGCCTGGTCGCGGCCGGGGCAGTCGGTGCCTTCGAGGAAATGTCAGCCGCGGCTACATTTGCGCTGCCGGCGACTGTTGTCCCGGGGAGCGTAGGCACTGGCGCCTTGAATGCCTTCAACTGGGCTGGAGTCGCCGACCTCTCTTCCCTCCCCGCTGCAACCACAGTTGCCGCAGTCGAGCTGACGCTGCTCCGCGGTGCTTCCTCCGACACAGTTTTCCCGACATCCTTCCCCCGCGCCTGCGCAGGCGCTACGATATCTGCTGCTGGTGCATTGGGCGAAACGGGAGGGGCGCTCGGGGTCGGTTCAGCGGCGGGCTGTGACGATGGGGTTGGCTCCTTGGGCGCGGGTGTCTTCGAGGGTTCAGCAGGCGATGGCCGCTGGGAGGCCTGGGGCGCAGATGCGGGCGGCGGGCGGCGGACGGCAGCCTTGGGCTTGAAGGCGGTTTTCTTGTTCAACATGGTGGTTCAGTGCCCCGCAGCACACACCGTTTGCTCTCAAGGGTCGCGCGTTTACTCGCGCATTCGTCGAGAACTGTGGGGGTAAAAAACTGGAGTGTGGTAATTCTCCGTATTGATGGCAATACCTCAGATATTCTTCCTTATCGGGGTCGCTTTCGTGGATTGTTGTTGCTTGGGGAAGCGAAGAGGGCGGACGTGAAAGTTGAATTGATGGACGAAATCGTGAAATGGCGGGGGATGTTTCTGGTTTCTGGCAGATGCACCCCTGGGCGGGAGGTGGATACGACCATAGGCGGCACGCTAGCGTCCATAATCGCCTAGTGCGGCCCCGCTGCATTCGAAAATGCGCTTTCCTTGGTCGATTCGGTCGCTTGCAACTCGAAGACCCGTTCTTTCTCTCGGTCCTTGCCAAAAGAGCCAAAGTTGTTCCCGTTCCCCAAACCGCACGCTCCTTTTCCACCACCGGCACTCGCCCTTTCAGCCCGTCCAGCTTCATTTTTCTGGCGGTAGTCGCCCCGGCCCAGCACGACTGGCGCCCATTCTGCCGCTTTCCCGCCTCCGGAATACCATTTATATTTTTTTCTTCGACTCTTGCTCCCGTCCTGCTCTCCGTCGCTGCGCCTTTTCTGATGCCGATTGCCACTTCGACCTCCGCCCTGCCCCGTCCTGCCGCTCTCGCCAAGATGGAGGACAGGAAGAGACCCGCGTCCAGCGCGGTCGACGATGGCGCGCCGCCCAGCAAGCGCCAGGCTGTCAACGGCAGCAAGTCCAAGGACGACTCCGCCGACATGAAGGAGGAGGCCTGGATCGAGGTGAGTGTGTCACACGACCGCCCCCTGCGTCGTCATCATCCCGCTCTGCCCCGGCCTGGGTCCGTGCCGACGCCGATGCCGCTGCCTCTTCTCCTTGGGCGACCGCGGCCATCCAACGCGATCATCCCTCAGGGTCTCCTCGCCTTGACAGTGGCTAATGCGCGGCCTGCTGGAAACAGCACGCTCGGCTCCCAGGCCTTCCCCTGCTTTCAGTGCCCTCCTCCTCTTCACCATCACTCCGCTGGTTCTTCGCTACCATGTACATGAAGCTCTTTCGCGGCGATTCAAGCGGCGGCCCGGCTAACCCGGTTGTGTGTGCAGGAATACCAGAAAGGCGCCATCTATCGCCAGATGCTCGAGTACAAGCGGGAGAAGATCAACCTGGAGAGTCGCGTCCTAGAGCTTGAGAAGAACTCGACCGATCACGACGACCACATCAGGATAGTCGACGCATGGGTGCTCCAGGTACGTCTGGCATCTCTCAGCCCACCACCGTGGACCCAGCTGACAGCGCCTACCTAGCTATTGCAAGAACTCGAGATTCTTGTTGAGGGCTCAGTATCCTCTCGCAGTTCAGCAGATTTGTCACCCGGCTCCGCCCTCTCCTTCAAGGACAGCAAGGATTTCCAGAGGCATCTCGGCGACAAAGGAAAGGCCTTCAAGGCGAAAACCGATGCGATACTAAAGCGACTAGCTGGTGCGCGAGGTGACGTCAAACCCGAAGTCGCCCAGCTCGAATCCCAGGTCAAATCTTTGCTGGCCCAGCAGAAGGAGTTGGTTGTCAAGGTCGACCGGCTTGAGACCCAAAATGCATCGCTTTCGGACCAGTACGACAAGGCGACATTGAAGGTGATCAAGGCGGAACGCAAGCTTGACCGCGCAAAGAGCGCTCAGGTGCAGAAGCTGGAGCAACAAGCGCTGGCTGGCGCCACCTCCCTCGCGACCTCTAAGGACGAAAACGGCGCCAGCTCGACGTCGGACGCAGACAGCGGGGCCTTTAAACTGCAATACCAGGAGGCCATGGCCGTTGTAGCCAAGCAGAAACAACAACTCGAAGCCGCATTATCCGAAAACAAGGCGCTCGTGGAGGAGAATTCGACCTTCAAGATTAAGAAGGACGCGGTAACGGACGAGGAATATGCGCGGACCGACGTCTTCAAGCAATTCAAGCTGCAGAACGAAGACCTTATCAAACGCATCAACCATCTCGAAGCCACGAATAAGCAGCTCCGTGAGGAAGCGGAGAGGCTGCGTGGAGAGAGAACCGAGTGGAAGGTCAAGTTGGAGACCGAGGCACAAATCGTTGCCTCGGAACTGGAGGACCAACTGCAGCAGAAGGACCAGGACCTTACCCGAATTCGCTCAGCCCGCGACGAGTTGTTTGCCGATGTGGCGATGCGCAAAGCAAGCCAAGAACAGGAGAAGATCGCCCCCACCCAGTTGAAGGAATTGGTGGAAGCCCAGGCGGATCGCATTGCCGAACTGGAATTGGAGCTCGACCGGATACGGCCAAGCGAAGACACGACCATGTCAGATCCGCGGCCAGATCTCGAAGCCCTCGCCGGGGAAGATCTACGTGCGCGGTACATCAAGCTGGAAAAGGATTTCGCCGCGATTAACAAGGAGCTGCCGCTCCTCGAAAAGTCGTACAAGAAGTCGATGGCTCTGGCGCACAAGAAGGTCATGGACTACACCGCGCTCGAGGACCGGGTAGCTACGCTGATTGCTGAGAAGGGAAAGGCGGACCAAAAGTACTTCGCAGCGCGGAAGGACATGGACATTCGGATAAACGAGATTCGGTCGCTGCGAGCACAGAATGGGAAGAGCTCGGAAATCATTTCTCAGCTGAAGGATGTCGAGACAGCGAACAAGACTCTTATCGGGAACTTTGAGAAGCAGATCGCGGCCTTCAAGCAGGAAATTGCCACCACCGTGGCGGAGAAGAAGAGATTGGAGCAGCTGGCGGCCGACGCGACACGAAAAGCCGACTCGTGCAAATCGCAAATATCCAGCCTCACCGACCTCGTACGAGCGAAGGACGCTCAAGTTGCTTCCATGAAGGAGCAACTTTTGAGGGCTGAGACGGAGCTGGAGAAGGCTAAGGTGGACGTCAAGGAGATTACCAGAGACTGCAGCAAGTGGAAACAGAAGTGCCAGAGCAATTCGTCCGAGGAGGAAGAGGCGCTCAGGGTGGGTGCCCTTTCGGCTTGCTACCAAGATATCATGCTAACTGGGTACAGAATCTGGTTATCTGTTCCGTATGTCGGAGCAACTTCAAGAACACCATTCTCAAAGGCTGCGGCCACGTCTTCTGCAACAACTGTGTCGACGACCGCCTAGCGAACCGGATGAGGAAGTGCCCTAGTTGCAACAAGGCCTTCGATCGGTCTGATGCCATGGCCGCCCATCTATAACGGGCTTGCGCCCAGCATTGGGATGTGAGGACGCAGCGCGCTGCTGCGCCAAGGATTGGAGGAGCAACACAGAAAGTCGCCATTTATTTCCCTGTCAGTTCTAGCTGACGATGTCAGCGGACAGAGCAGGGTGGGCAAGGCTCATGATGGACGCATGTATGAAGCTAGGTTGTTGGCTACCAAATGTACTTTAGCAGTGTGATATTAGGGTTGGCGTGCGCGTTGGACGGGAGTGAGCATTATTCAGGCACGTCGCTGGCGCTTTTAGTCTTGGGGGTAGCAGGATATAGAGCCGGCGTTGACGCTGTGGTATCGATTACTACAAAGCGGAGGTTTATTGATTCCCAAATATCTAACTTCACACCCTCGTCCTCAGCGGCGACTGGTCGATCCGTAGCCTGTGCTCTCGTGTCGCGAACCCGATCCCGAGCTGCTTCCGCTTGACGTCCTCCCACCTCCCCAACCAGACCCGGACCCCGATCCCCAACTCCTCGTCTCGTACTCGTCGTGACCCCAGGGCCTGTTTGCCCGGCCATAGTTCCGCTCGTTATTCCGCTGTGCCCGATTCCCCGCGAGATACCCTGCCGCAGCACCGCTAGCCGCGCCAGACCAAAACCCAGGCCTCCACCCTTGCTGCTGCTCTGCCGTCGTCGACGAACTCGGCTTTGGCGGCGGCGTGGGCCCAGTCCCAGGGTACGGCGGCGGCGGATCGTCACCACCCCACCAGGCCCCCAACCCGGCCCCCATCCCCACCTCCACCTCCACCACCACCCTCCTTCCCCATTCCCCCTCCCAACACCCTCGCCCCCGCCTCCCTCGCTCTCCAAAAAGCACTATACACGATCCACCCCAACACCCCCAAAACAGCACCATAAACCCCACCGCCCCCACCCCCTTTTCCCCTCCCCAAACCCATGCCTCCCCTCCCCCCTTCCCACCCCGACCCTGGCCAACCTCCCTCGCCAAATCAGGATACTCCCTCACCCCCTCCTCTGTAAGTCTCAACGTATACTCCACCCCGCAACTCCCCTTGAGGACATAAACATCATCCGGACCGCTATACCCCTCACAGATGACCTCTGTTTGATCCAGTTGCAAGGAAGAGGGGAGGGTCGCGGTGCAGGACCATTCGATGTCTTGCGAGGTGTAGGAGGCGCCCGTGTTGAGGCAGCGCATGGTGGAGAGGCGCATTTTGGGTGGGTTGTTTGGCCCGCGCAGGCCGTCGGTATGTTGTTTCTGTTGATGTGTTAAATTTGAGTTGCCGACAAGTTGTTAAAAAGTGAGGTCGTCGCGGCTGAGGGTGCTATTAGGATGTAAATGACCCACTGGTGCTCTGAGGGGTTGTTCAATAGAAAAAGCCTGACATGGCTGGCGTAAGGCTAAAATGTAAAAGGAGCCAAAAGGACAGCTGGCAGCTTTGCAGATTCAAGGTTCCCCCACGTTTTAAAGAGTGTTATGGTAAGGCTGAATCGGGCGGCTACCGAAGGCGAGAGGTGTGTGTGGTGTGTTGGTTGGTTGGTGGGGATGTTCGCGGCCTTTTGAGACTCAAAAGATCATAGAAGGCGGCGAGGCGGTGGCGAGTTCTCGGCCCTGGCGACGTCAGCCAATGCCTGGGCCTCGAACCCAGCAGGAAGGCCAGTGGGACCGGATCAGAAAGCCCCAACAAGCTCTTAATGAAGCGGGTTGCCGAGTTTGTATTTTGAAGGATTAAAATCCAAAGCAATGATGCTCGTCTTCATCCTTGGCCACCAGGCCGTCTGGTGAGCTCAAGCCGTCAGTTTCAATATCAGACATTCGAATGAAAACACATGAAAACAACCACCCAAGCACAGCTACCACCCGGCAAGACACATCATAATCATAACACAGACCAAGTCGCTTCTCTATGCAATGCAAATGGTGGTGATTCGCTTCTCTATACAATATACGAAGTGGCGATTCGCTTCTTTACCCTCGCTGTACAACCAACCACCCATCACAAAGGGCAGCACACAAAGGCCACCACCAAATCTAACCCGTCCCAAGCATGTATGCATGCATGCACGTATTTATACCAAAAAACGCCTGTATCATATTATCCCAACAAACCACCCCTCCTCGTAGTCGCCGATGACCTTACCTGTTCTTCTCCAAGCTCTGCAAATTCACCAGTTCCGCATACCTTCCATTCGCCTTCATCAACTCGACATGCGTGCCCCTCTCCACAATCCTTCCTTGGTCAAACACATAGATGATATCCGCCTTCTGAATAGTGCTCAGACGATGCGCCACGGCAATCGTCGTCCTGCCCTTGGCGGCCTTATCCAGCGCGGCCTGGACGACATGCTCGCTCTCTGAGTCAAGCGCACTGGTGGCCTCGTCGAGCAACAAAATCTTGGGGTCGCGGATTAGGGCCCGCGCGATGGCGATGCGCTGCTTCTGCCCGCCGCTGAGCAGCGCGCCCTTGGAGCCGACGACCGTGTTGAAGCCGTCCGGGAGCGAGAGGATAAAGTCAAAGATGTTGGCCTCTTTGCACGCAAACATAATCTGCTCCTCGGTGACCTCGTGCGGTGCCCCGAGCATGATGTTGTCCTTGATGGTGCCCTGGTACAGCGTCGGCTCCTGCGACACGAGCGCGATGAAGCTGCGGTACTCGTTGATGTTGAGCGTGCTGATCTCCTTGCCGTCGACGTAGATGCCGCCGGCGAGCGGGTCGTAGAAGCGCTCTAGGAGGGCGATGGTTGTCGACTTGCCGCATCCGGACGCGCCCACGAGCGCGATGTACTGACCGGGCTGGATTGACAGGTTCAGGCCGCGCAGCACGGGCTGCTCGGGGCGGGTCGGGTAGCGGAAGTGCACGTCGCGGAACTCGATGGCGCCGTTGACCGCCTCGACCTTGTCGCCGCCCGAAGACCACGTGTCGATGATCGGCTTGCGGTCAAACAGAGTCTTGAGCGCGCGGGACGCCTCGACAGCCTTGCCCATGTCAGGTGCAAAACTGAAGACCGTACCAGCAGACTGGGCGCTGAAGATGACAGACGAGAAGACGATAAAAAAACTGGAACATGTCGTACTCGTACTTGGCGATCAAAGTGCCACCGTACCAGAAGCCAAGGGCGAAGGCGAGGAACATGGCGGACTGCGACGCGGCGTACAGCGAGCTGGACTTGAGCACCGACATGAGGCTGGATCGCTGCTGCTCGGCAAGGGCCGCCTTGTAGTGGTTGAGGACGTCTTCTTCGCGGGTCAGCGCAGCAACAGTGCGGATCGCGGTGATAGCCTCCGACGCATAGCTGGCCGAGCTGGAATAGGCCTGCTTCGCACGCCGCTGATAGTGGGCGAGCATCCAGAAGCGGAAGAAGCCGCAGCCGATGAGAATGGGCATGGTCGCGATGCACACAAGCGCCAGCTTCCAACCCATCGCTAGCGCAACCGTACACGCAGCAACCAAAGTTGTGAACACCAGAACAAGTGTGCCGAGGGTGGAACCGCTGAGACCAGCAACCTGTGTCGTCTCGGTGCTAAGGAAGGACGTGAGGGCACCAGCCGAGTTCTCGTCGAGATCAAAGTACTCAACGTCCTGGCGGAGCATGGACCGAAACGACATGTCGCGCACCCGGTGGACCAGCCGTTCGCTGCACTTGGCAAAAACGACGCCCTGGATGGCGAACGAGATGAGCATGACGAAGGCGAGCATCAGGTACATGAGACTCCAGAAAGACGCCTCTGACTTGATGTGGGGAATCGTGGCCTCGGAGACAGGGACGGAGCTGTGACCTTTGTCAGAGTTAAAGAAGATAAATGGCAAGAGGGAAACACTTACAGAGCACTGATCAGCTTGGCGAAGAAGACGGCCTGTGTCGGGTTGCCACAACCACAGATGGCAGAGAAGAACAGGCCGACCAACATCAGCTTCCACTCCTGCCTGTTGAAGCTGGCAATCACCTTGATCAGAGTCCACAGACCATATTTCTTGCCAGGTTGGGACTTCCGGGCAGCCAGGGCCAACGAGCTGGCACTTTGTTGAGTCTGGCTCCGGTTGAGCTTGGCCTGAATGTTGTCATCGGGGTCTTCGGGCGTGGAGTTGTTGCGATTCGATGCCTTGCGAATAAGAAGTTCTTCCTCCCTGATCGATAGCCTCCTCCTCCTCGGCCGTCATCTCGTTGACCGCGGCAATGGCCTGGGCCGTGACAAGGTTGAAGTATGCGCCACGCTTCTCGAGGAGTTCGTCATGCGCGCCCTGCTCAACAATGCGGCCCGTTGACATGACAACAATGTTGTGGGCGTCCTTGATGGTCGACAGCCGATGGGCAATAGAGATTGTGGTGCGACCTTCCGAGGCGACCTCCAGAGCAGCTTGCACGACGCCTTCCGACTTGGTATCCAGGGCGCTCGTGGCCTCGTCGAGGAGGAGAATCTTGGGGTCCGAAACGACGGCGCGTGCAATGGCAATGCGCTGCTTCTGCCCACCACTGAGCAGGAACCCGCGCTCGCCGACATTTGTCTCGTACCCTTCCGGGAGCGAGGTGATGAAGTCGTGTGCATTGGCCATCTTTGCTGCGTCTTCGACAAGCTCCTTCTGTCTCTCGGGGCCCTCGTTCTCCCACTTGGTGCCGATCAGGCCGTGACGAATGTTCTCGTAAATGGTGGTGCCAAAAAGGGTGGGCTCCTGAGACACGAGCGATATTTGTTGACGCAGCCAGCGGATGTTGAGGGTCGTGATATCCACATCGTCCAAGAACACGGTGCCCTCAATGGGGGAGTAAAATCTCTCAACCAAGCCGATGATAGTCGACTTGCCGCTTCCAGAGGCGCCAACAAGCGCCGTGGTCTTGCCGGCAGGGATGTTGAGCGAGACGTTGTCCATGACGACCACTTCGGGACGCGAAGGGTAGATGTGCTTGATGTTTTCCAGACGGATGGTGCCAACCACGTTTTCGAGCTTGCGCCCCGTGTCGCTCGACGAATCGATCGGAGACGAGCGATCGATGGTGCTGTAGATTTTGGCGGCGGCGCCGAGGGCAGTTGTGAAGGCCTGAATGTTCGGAGCGACGTTTCCGAGGTTGAAGGCACCAATCATGACGCTCATCATGACGATCAGGACCTTGCTCAGAGCGACCTCGCCGCCGACGAGGAAGCGCGAACCCATCCAGAAGGCCAGGCCGTAATTGAGGTACAATATACACATCATGCCGGCGACCATAACGCCGAGGGTGGTCTTGAGCTTGAAGCCAAAGGTCTCGGCACGGATGAGGTGAGTGTCGTACTGCTTGGCCAGGCGGTCTTGAGTGCCAAAGGCAACGGCATTGCGCACGCTACTAATGACCTCCTCGGCGATGGAACCGCCCTGTGCGTAGGCGGCAATGTTCTGCCTCGAATACTTGACAATGAATCTCGAGCCACCGCCCATGCAGAGCATGAGGGCGACCACAGTGCTCACCAGGATGAGGGTCAACTTCCAGAAACTGATGAACCCAATGACGAAGGCGGCAACGAAAGTGGCGACGGCCTGCATCGTCAAGCCGACCTTCTCGGAGATGCCCTCCTGGATCAAGTTGGTGTCGGCCGTGATGCGAGTAGTGACCTCGCCGGCGCCCAGCTTGTCGAAGAAGCCAATGTTTTGTTTCATGCAGCTCTCGAGGTAGTGCTCGCGGATCTTAGCGCTGATATGCTCTCCCGTGTAGATGAATCCCACAGTGGCAATGTACGCCGTGACGAACTCGCCAATAGCCAGGTACACGAAGTACAATACCAGCCTTCCCAGCTCGTCGGTGAACTCGTCGTATGTCATGCCCGTCCCGGGCGTGAAGTAATCCTGGAAGGTTCCCTGGAGATTACCGAAAATAACGGTCATCAGAGGCAGGGCAGCGCCAGAGGCGATGGCACAGATGGAAGCCACAAAGATGATGATGAGGTCGTTGCGCGACGAGTAGCGGTAGAGGGTGGCCAGTCCCACCTGGACATCGGGGGTGTGTACCTGGTCCTTGAGAATCTTGGCCTCGCGCTCGTCGAGGTGGGCAAACGGATCGGGGTTGGCTTCATCCTTGACGGCCTTGCTGTCTACCTTGGAGAGGTCGACCGTCTGTTCCTTGTTGGCGTCCGAGGAACCGTCGTGGCTAGTTTCCCGAGCGGGCAGAACGTTGCTCGACGGGGGCTGGTTCTCGAAGGAATTGTCATGGCTAGGGCGTTGAACGGGCGAGACGTTGCCCAGTTGTGGCTCTTTCTCGGTGATGGGGTCGGCCATGGTGAGGTTGACACGAGAGAGACTCGTATGAGAGTTGTGTTGTCAATGCCTCCAGCGGCGAGGGGCTGGAAGCTGAAGCTCGCAAAATGCCGAGGTGCTCGTCCACAGCAGCGACGGTGGGAGGAACTGATTCAACGAGCAGAGTGCTCGGAATTACCGATTGTGTCTTAATTCATCCGCGATGTTAGATGGCGGCCAGTAGACACAGAAGAGGTGCTCAAGTTGATCAGTGAAGGGCGAACCAGAAGTGAAATTAGGAGAAATGGAAGCACTGGAACGAAAAAACGAGCGGCAGGGTCGAGAAGTCTGATCGAGCAGAGCAGTCGGACCCAAATATATAAATTTGGTTGCATTCAGCGCTGCCCCTCGACGGCCAACAAGTTCCTGTTAATCTTTCCGCACAGCCAAATCGAGAATGGCTCGCTTGTTTTCAGATGGACCCAGACGGGAACCAGGCAAGGATCCTGCCACTGCCCGAGCTCCAACAAATCCTCCAACCGCCTTCTTCTCAGAAAGACACGCCCCGGCCTTCGCACTTGCCACCGGCCCGAGCAAGACAATCACAGGAGAAGGAGCGTTGTGTCAGCGTGTTCTCGCTTGCTTGCATGTGGACTGGAGGCCACACCCTGGTCTTCAGCCCCACCCAGCAAATTGCAAGGCTCCGTCGCAACGCACAGTCCATCGAATGGACCCCAATTCTGAATTCATCACAGAAAACGTCTTGGACACGGGATGCCATCAGGTCAATCACTCAACGTTACTGCCGTCGCTGCCGAAGAGGATCGCGCGTCTCTGCCCCGAGACACACTGAGACCGTGTCAGACGGCGGAATCTTTTGTGATCCTTCCAAATGCGAAGAGTCACCGTATGACGCATGCCACGGAGGATTGGGAGCTGCTGTGCAACCAATCTCTTGTTTGAGAGGAAGCGGAGACACGGAGTTTAGGACCTCCGATGGTTGATCTTTTCAACCTTAAGTCTCCGGATCAGGGGTCTCCTCCCGACCAAATGCGACGAATGCGACGAATGCGGGCCCCAGGATCTGGGTGCTGCTTCGATATCTACGGCGTAAGCTCCCGCACTTCTTGGCACTTGGCAAAGCGCGGCTTGCAAGCCTCAGTGGCTCCGACGCCTGCGATCTGGAGTTTGTTATCCATCTGTTGGTTTGACACCACACCGTTGCTCCCAATGTCACGGGCCGTGCCGTGGCTTTTTGGCCGACTGTTTCATCCATACTCGTACATACATACATCTTACCTGTTACAGACGAGTCAACTTCCAGGTTAGGAGAGCATCTACCATGCTTGGAACTGCCAGGTAGGACAGAGGCATGGCTGCGTGTTACTTGGTATTACCACCAGCCCTGTAGTCAATCCCGTGTCCATTCTCCCGATTCTCATTCGCGGAGAGACGTTGGATACTATCCGAGACTGCCACAACTTTCAAGTTGTTCGAGAGGATCAAACCAAATACTCGGAGTCCGATTGCATCTGAGACCTTCAACCCTAACCCTGAAGTTTACAAAGCTACCTGTAGATAGTCATCGTGGTTTGTGAGCGCAGGACGCGCTGTTTAAACCGACCCCCTTGATGTTTGAGTTTTCAACTATTAATGGTGTTGAAAAGACACTTCGGCAACGGCCAACATTGAGTTACGGGGTTTCCCCTTCATCTGAAAGGGCCTGGTGGTGTTGACAGGGAATTCGTCGGATGGAAAAACAAGCGGCCTATCAGAGCGGGGCTCTCCAATCGTCCCCAGTTTGGGCGGGGCTGTAGCGACACCGCCCAAAAATTCCCGTGGCAGAAAAAAATCCCAGGTCGAGATTCGCAGCGCTGGACTGGCTGCCGCTGGAGACAACAACGACCCCCTCGACAGTTGCATAATCAACAACCTCGAGAAACCACCACGCCCGAAAACTCAAACACCCAATACATCACCCCCCTCCAATCCATTGATCGGTCACTTTATCCAGTACCAAATCACACACAACCGCCACCATGCCCAAGTCAAAACGCGCCAAGGTCTTCAACCTCACCCAGGTGTCCAAGAAGGGCCGCGAGCAGAAGGACAAGCTCTTCGCCAACATCCGCGAGTGCATCCCGCAGTACCAGCACTGCATCGTCTTCAACATTGACAACATGCGCAACAACTACCTCAAGGACGTGCGCCGCGAGCTCAGCGACTGCCGGTGCGCAGCCCCCTCCATCCTAAACCACCCCCTCCTCCAAACCTAACCATTGATCTCGCAGCATCTTCTTCGGCAAAACCAAACTCACCGCCCGCGCCCTCGGCACAACCCCCGAAGATGCCCAAGCCGACGGCCTGCACCTTCTAACCCGCTACCTCTCGGGCTCCGTCGGCCTGCTCTTCACCAACCGCACGCCCGCCGCCATCGCCAGCTACTTCTCGTCCCTCACCCACGTCGACTTCGCGCGCGCGGGGTCCGTCGCCACGCGCACCTTCACCGTGCCCCCGGGCATCGTCTACTCGACGGGCGGCGAGGTCCCCGCGGAGCATGACGTGCCCGTGGCGCACACGCTCGAGCCCGAGCTGCGCCGGCTGGGCATGCCGACGCGCATGGACAAGGGCAAGGTGTCGCTTGGTGCGGACATGTCCGCTGCCGGTGGGGAGGAGGGGTACACGATCTGCAAGGAGGGGCAGACGCTGGACTCGAGGCAGACGAGGCTGTTGAAGCTGTTTAGCGTGTGCATGAGCGAGTTCCACGTGGGGCTGTTGGCGTACTGGAGTGCGGCGGACGGGAAGGTCACCGAGTTGGAGGAGGGGAAGAAGTTCCGGGAGGGGCTGAAGCGGGTCAAGAAGGAGGCGGCGGTGGCGGACAAGATGGAGGAGGATGAGGACGAGGAGGATGATGAGTGATTTGGTCGCTGATCTGGGTCGGTTTGTTTTTCTGTGTTGTGGATTTTCATTGTGCATAATAGGGGTACTTTTGCATGATACCATAGCTTTTTGACGGGCTGGGTTTCGGGTTATGTACTGGCGTCATCAGGAACGGGGATATAAAAAGACACAAGAATAGAGCATTTCCTGTCAGCAGCTCGTCGTCACTTCGGCCCGGAAGTCTACCGATTCCGTGATGCCCTCATCAACAACTTGAGGGTCTGCTAATGCCAACTGCTTGGATTCTACAGCAGGACACGATTGACTATTGTCGGATAGACAGGCAGCTTTGACCAGTCCGGGCCGGCGGTAGGAAAGAAACAAGAATGTCCCTACCTCTGACCTTACCTTCCCGCGCGACCACTTCATTGGAAACAGTGAAAAGCATGATTACCTAAAACCATCCCACTCTCCTCTCTTCCCTTCATTTTTGTTACAACGCACCATCGACTAGAATAAATACAAAACGAAAAAAAAAAGTTACCTTCCGCGGGCGCTCCCTTATCGCTCAGCGGTGGTAAGTCCTTTTGGAGAAGATATCGATGTGTTCCAGTGGATGGTGGGTAGGTTTGCTTGGTTCCCTTGAGGTGGTGACCAACCACCTGCAACATCCAGGTGACAAATGGGCCGTTCCGGTCGGCTTCGCTTCCCCTTGAAATTGGAGGAACAGCAGGAAAAGTGATGCGAGGTTACCTTGCCCGTAGATAACCAGACTTTGGGCGCATCCGGTGCCTGACTGGCGGACTGTTGTATCCGTCCTGATGGGTTTGGAGTAATTCTTCCCAAGATGGTGACGACAAAAGCGCCGGCTTACCCTCATGTTCGAGCTGAAGACGAGAGAAAGTGATGGATGGTGATGATGAGAGTGAAAAAAGTGATACCCACCACAAGGCCCATGATGATTGTGTGATGTTGTGTATCTCACCAGGTCTTGTCGTCAGTAGCTTATCGCGCTTAGTAGCGGCGCAGCTTCCTCGGGTCCTCGTAGCCGCCGCCATCGTACCCACGCTTACGCGAGTCGTCGTAGTCCCGAGGCCGATCATAGTCCCTGCCGCCGCCGTGATACCCACCATTCTCGTTGCCGCGCGGCCGGATGGGCTCCATGTTGCTGCCAGACTGCCTCGGGTTGCGGTCACGGTAGCCTCCGCCGCCCGATCTGTCATCATATGAGCGTGAGCCGCCGCCATCACGGCCATACCCACCGCCGCCTCCAGGGCCGTCCCGTCTGCTGTCGCGGCCGCCGTAGCCGCCGGGTCCGCTCGGCGCGTTGGGCGGACCGCCATTGGGACCACCAAACCCACGATCACGGCCGCCATACCCACCACCGCCAGGACCACCAGGACCACCAGGAGGGCCAGAGCGGTATCCACGGTCGCCGCCGCCAAAGCCACCGCCACCACCCCTGAACCCGCGATCTCGTCCCCTGAAGCCGCCGCCAAAGCCGCCGCGGAAGCCACCACCGAACCCGCCGGGACCCATAGGCCTGGTCATAGCAGTCTTGGTGTACCCGCGGCCTCCGAGGCCGCCGCCCAGGCGGCGAGGCTTCCACCCCTTGACTGTCCTGCCGCGCTCGACATCAACCTTGATGCGGCGGTCCTTGATGCGGATGCCATCACACCCGTCTAGAGCAGCTAGATTGCGCACGCGCCGTGATGCGCTTGTGTCAGTAAGGCCTTACCCACTGAGGAATGATACTACCTTTGCGGTGTACAGAGAGGGGCAGATGGTAGAATAGAAATGGAAACAGAAGGGAACAGGACTGGCAAGCTTGAGGGCCATTGTGTGTGTCCTGGGGTTGTGGGGCGCTCCGGCAAGCGGCGGGTGGGTGGCATAATAATATGTATCGGAATCAAAGTGGTGGCAGCATTACCTCTCATGTCTTTCTCGCGCTCGAAGACCACAAAACCGTAGCCACGGTGTGGTTTTTGTTTTTTGTTGCCCTTCTCATGGGCGTGGGTGTCGCGGATGATGCGGATCTGCGGAGGTCAGCACTCATTTCCAATACACACAAGGGGGAAAACGCACCCGCTCAATCGGTCCAAACCTTCCAAACTCGCGCTCCAAATCCTTCTCATCCGCGCTGTAGTCCAGCCGCGCCACAATGAGCGTCTTGAATGCATCACCGCGGATGTTGGGGTCGTCGTGCGGGTTAACTACCCCCAGAGTCAGCACCTCTCCCAACTTCCCCCCGCGTTCCTCCTTCAAAAACATACAGTGCTTCGGCCCCTCAGTAACGACATTCTCCAACTCCTCTAGCTTCTCGCGCTTCTTGCGGTCGCGCGCCTCAAGCCAGCTCTCGGTCGGGTGGTACTCGTGCTCGCGCTCGTACTGGGCCATAGCCGGCAGGAACTCGGCGAGACCGGCCACGGCGGCCGTCTTGCGCTGCTCGGGCGCATGATCGCACGGCGGCACCCAGCGCAGCGGCGGACGCGGCGCAAAGAGCGCCAGGAGATTGGGCGGGAGGCGGTCCGTCATTGTCGCGTGGCTGGGAGCTGCGGAGGGGTGGTGGGTGGTGTTGTTTGTTGGGTCGGGGGTGAGCGATGAGCTCGGTGTCGTCGAGGGAGGTACGATCCGGTTTGTGATAAAATTTGTGCCAATAAATTTAAGCCGAGCTAGCAGCTAGACACTCGTTCGCGACCCTTGTTGTGTGTTCGTGAAGGGCGCCAGTCGCGAGTTGAGTGGTGATGGAGCAGCGACCCAAGCAATGAAGTCGCGAGAAATTGGGAGCTTGCAACGGGAAGCATGCCTGGCCTTGCCAAGCTGGACCGTGCACAGCAACAATGGACCAATGGCAGACAGTAGCCCCCACTTATTTTTCTGCTGCGTTTGAGCCGGCGACTGGCCATTTTCTGCCGAACCACCTCGCGATCCGGATCATGCTCTGGCGACGACGACGGCGACGATGACGATACGGGCACTGACGCAGATCTCCACCGGCCGGGTAGGCAGTCCCCAACCCCAGGAAATTTCTCGGCCCGCATACTGACCGCCCACCAGAACGGCGTCGGCGCCTTCGTCTTGCAATGCAAGAAGATTGACATTCACTACTGCGACTGGGCGGGTAGCTCACGGGGCATGAAGTACGGTTGCTCCCTTCCCCTTTCCCCTTTCTCCCATGCCCCGTTATTCTGACATCTTTTCGCAGCGGCTTCATCAAGTCTCTCCTCCCCAAATTCGCCGCCGCCCACCCGCAGATCGAGCTCACCGTGTCGCCCCGCCCGGCCAAGCACCCCGTGCTCATCGCGCAGTATATCAACGGGCGCGAGAAGGCCGTGTGCGTGCGCAACATGGAGCCGTACGAGATTCTCAAGAAGGCCGAGCTGCTGCGCGACGCCAGCGGCGAGAAGCTCAAGCGCACCCACAAGCCCGTCACCAGTATCAACCCGTCCGTCAGAGGCGTCTGGTCGCCGTACCACGGCGAGGGGATGCGCGTGTAAGGAGGGTTACGAGGGGTGGGTTAGTTGAGGTTGTGGGAGGTGTTGTTGGTTGGCATGGCATGTACGACGGTGGATAAAGGTGCTTGATGTTGTAACAATACGAATAATTCCCCATCACTACTTGGGCGGGACTTGTGATGCTTGGATGGAAGATGTTGCCCTGAAAGGGACGGGCAATTGCATTTCATTCGTTGCTAAGAGTCATGGCCATTTATATCCTCGCCATCGCGTTTCCGTTATCCCCCTTTTTAGTGGTCCTAAAAGTCCGGGATGAGCCTAGTCTTGATATTTCTTGACGGATAAGCTCACAGGTTGGAGTTGATGATGTCGATGACTGGCCAAGTTAGATTTTGCGTCTTGTATATGGAAAGAAGATACTCACACTCAGGCTTCAGGCTGGCGCCGCCAACCAGGAAACCGTCAATGTCCTGCTCCTTGGCAAGGTCCTTGCAGTTCTTGCCGTTGACGCTGCCGCCGTACAGGATGCGGGTCTCGTCGGCGACGGTCTCGCTGACGTTGGCGCGGAGCCACTTGCGGATGGCGGCGTGCACTTCCTGGGCCTGCTCAACGGTGGCGACCTTGCCGGTGCCGATGGCCCAGATGGGCTCGTAGGCAATCACAATCTTCTTCCAATCGTCGCCCGACACCTTGGCGGCGAGGGCGGCCAGCTGGCCCTCGATGACGGAGACGGTGTCGCCCTTCTCGCGCTGCTCGAGCGACTCGCCGCAGCACCACACGACGCTGATGCCGCCGTCAATGGCAAACTTGGTCTTGGAGGCCACCACCGCGTCCGACTCGCCCAGCAGCGTCCGCCGCTCCGAGTGGCCCAGGATGGTCCAGTGGATGCCGCTGTCCTTGAGCTGCTCCACGCTGATCTCGCCGGTGAACGCGCCGTTGGGCTTGTCGAAGACGTTCTGGGCAGACACCTCGACGTTGGACTTGTTGAGGGAGTCCTGGGCGAGCTGGAGGTAGAGAGAGGGGGGAGCGATCACAACCTCTGGAATGAGGGGTTAGCTAGCTGCTTCTGGGTCGGTTTGGGGGTGGAAGGGTAACATACCGACATTGGAGTCCAAGTTAGCCTCGTTAAGGCCCTTGACAATGCTCTTGATGGACTCCTTAGTCCCGTTCCTGGACGTCGCGGTGGTCAGCCCAGCTCTTCGCTTGAAGTTACCGCCGACGAAAAACTTGCGAGCCATGGTGGGCAATTGGTTGGGGTATTAGACGGTAAAAATGGTGTGAATGTCGAGAGACTGAAGCGGTGGTGTGCGAGAGAAAGTTGTCAAGTTGGACGAGTGTGCTTGGGAGAGATTGAGGTTGTTGTCTGGAGGTGGGTGACTTTTGGGGGGGAGCTGCGGGCCTGAAAAGTGGTGCCACTCTTTTGGCTTGGTGCGACCCCCCATCGTCCCCAGTCCATCCATGGCCACTTGCAGATCACTGACAGTGGTGTGCTTTTTCTCTGAGCCAAATCGTAACGAGATTAACCGATTCCTTTTACTGCATGGTTCCGTTGCCGTTTACTCCGTACACTATGCCTTTTCCATATTCCAGGATCTATCCTCTAGAAGCCCTCGCAGAGTGACAAAAAACCACCATCCTGTGGCCAAACACTATCATGCAATACATCCGAGGACGCCTTCATGCCAAGAGTTTCGGCTCCCGTCCATGGATGCTCCGGCTCTGCCCGGCAATTGAAGCTCCACGAGGACCCGGGCAAGTCCGCCCGGCCAACGAACTTCGGCCTTGTTTCCCCCTGTCCCCATTCCTCCGCCGTCTCAAGGGTGGCTCAACAACTACCTCACAAAGAATCCACCCTTTGATTGGGCTACACGGTCTCTCCGCAGCAGCGTGTCCTTCAAGTTGCGAGACTGCTGCTTCACCTTCGGCGCCAGCCTCCCGTCACCCGCACCAGCCACAACCCGATACGCTGTTGACCCCACCCGCTTGTCCTTCGGAAGCTTGGGCTGACGGAGGAGCGAGGACTCAACGCTGCCGAGTTTCCTCCGCTTGTTCTTGCCGTCTGCGGCCGAGTTGACTTGCTGGGCCATGTCGTCCTCGTCGTCCGACTCCAAGAAGTGAGAGAGCAGCTTGGGCACCGCCGCCTTCTTCTCCTCAGCCGGCTCGGCCACGTCCTCATCTGAGTCTTCTGGAGCTGCGGGCTTTTGAGTGCGCTTCCTCTCTTCCGCCTGCTGCTTGAAGAAGGCGTCACGTTCTTGCCGTTTCCGCTTCAAGGCAGCTGCTTGTCTGTGATGTGTTAGAAATCATCTTTAAGTTGAAGTGATCAAGATGTTGGTGGCTTACTTCTCAGCCGCTTTCGCGGCAGCCTCGGCGGCTTTTTGGTTCTCAGCTCCAGCGGCCCGAGTAGAAACAGCTTCCGGCGCCTCATCGTCACTCTCCTCCTCCTCTTCCTCGTCATCGTCCTCGGCCTGCGTTGACTTGGGGATGTTGCTTTCGAGAGGATTCCTTGAAGGCGCCTCCCTTGGCGTGACATACTCGTCGTGGTCGCTCATGTCGTCAAACGTGATGTGCTTCCTCTCCCGCGGGGTCTTGAACACCTCCTCCACGTTCTCCTCCTCGCTGCCATCGTCCTCCGTCTTACGACGAAAGTCTGATGATGTCGGCAGCGGAATCTCGATGCTGACGTGCCTGTGCTTGACAGATCCGGTGTCCTTAACTCGCACAGACAGTTTTGCCCTGGGCGTTGACTCCGGCGAATCTTGCTGGGCTTCCTTCTCTGATTTGTCGGTCTTGTATTTGATCCCGGCTGCCCTCATGAGCGGTTGCTCAATGGCCTCGGGGCTCTTGGGGCCTGTCTCTGGCACCTCATCCTCGGCGGCGGAAGCCTCTGGCTCAGAATCGGACAAGATCTCAATAACGGTTGGCTTCTCGGGTTTCTTCTGAGTTTCCTGAGACAGGTTCCTGAGTGACCTCCGAGCAGGCATGATGGTATGTGTTCCAGCGATGGGACGCTGGTTGAATGAAAATAAGTACTTTAAAAATTCGGTCCAGATTGTTGTTGCCGGAGTGAAAGGGTCTTGTATATTGTTGAGTTTGAAGAGTGAGGCGTTGGGTTCTTTTCTTGGCTGAATTTCATGAATGAAAAGAGCAGAAAAGGCTTCATTTCTTCCAAAGAGCCAGTGCCTAAACTTTTTTTTGCTGAAAGGGCAGGGTCCAAGCGCGCTGTTCATTGGATACCGAACGGATATCGACCCACAACTTTAATCCCAGCAACTCTTGGCTTTCAAGGCACAGGCAGTTGGTTCGCGGCTATTGACATCTACATCGACGCTGAGCTCTCTTGAGCTTCCATCCTCGACTTTGAACCCCAACCCTCAACATCCCAAAGAATTCCCCTGTATCGCAGCAGCTTTTAGCCCTTGGTCGTTAATTGGGATTTTCATCTGATTTGTTTCCAACTATCTAGCCCTGGGCTCACAACACCCCCCAGCCCACCCGCAATTCCAGGTTATCCGGTGTCACTATCACTTCCTGGCCGCCTGCACATCTTCCCTCTGGGTTCGTGATGTTCCCATCCCGGGCCTCCGCCCCGACAGGGCGGGCTTTTCGAGCCGCTTTTTACGCCGACCTACCCAACCGGGCTCTACAGCCCCCCATTAGCCTTGCCTGGGCTACCCAACAACGCCGCCAGTATGCTATGCAATCCCCGACTGTTCGGAGGAATGCTCGGAACAGGTTAAGACCAAAGGAACCCCTTAAAAAGGGCCTTTGGGACGACATCTCTGTATTTGACCTTCCGTCCTTAGCTTTCTGGCGGGAATTCCAATCCCGTAATGGGCTTGGGGACTTGACACCGGAGCAATGCCACAATGCAACTAAAGGGTTTCTCAACCTCGTCCGCTCTTACAGCTCACCTGCCGAGAGAAAGAGTTCGTCCCCTCCAGTGACCCCCCCGCGCTCTCTTGTCTGAAACTAACATTAGCAGGCTCTATGGCAGCAGGACTAGCAGAAAACGACATCGACCACTACGCGCTCCATTGTGCAGCCCTACCGCTGGCCTTTTCACAGTCTGGAGCTATTCCGGAGAGGCTAGGCTTACAAATGCTCATGATTCTTGTGGAGATGGGCTACACGCCCTCCATCCTGACAGTCGTTGATCTTGTCTTACGCTCATCTGGCGACTCCGTCACCCAGGAGGGAGGGGCGTTCCATGATGCCTTAGTGCGGTTCAAGCGTCTAGCTGAGGCCGGGAACAATCCCCAGATAATGACTCTGCACGGCCTCTTGCTCATGCGCCAGGGGCGTTCTGACATTTCTGCACTGCGCTCCTTCGACAAGGCGATTGAAGCAGGGCGCTTCCTCCGAAGCATCCCGGACACCAGGCCGCGATCCGGAATGAAGCGCAGCGACACCTCCACGATCCGCCTACCGAAATGGCGGCACGAGGGCCACTGCCACGTAAAGCGCGGCGAGCTGCTCGTCAAGCTAGGCCGCGCTAAAGAAGCGATGGCCGCCTTCAAAATCGCAGCCTTCGAGCTGGACCTCGGCGACGGCTACTTTGGGATGGCCAAGCTGCTTCCGCCTGAGGCCCCGGAGCGGGAAACCTACCTTCTCCAGGCTGCCCAGTCTGTCTTGCCTACCTTCGAAGCGTGCAATATCCTCGCCCTCAACATGGCTAACAAGGCCGCCAACCGGAGCCTCAGTCAGGAAGACCGCATTTTCCATGCCAACCAGGCATATGAGTGGGCTCAGATGGAGTTGGATCCTGTGAAGAGGAGGGGCGTGATGGCGCAGGTGTATGAGAAGGTGAGGGACGTTACTGGGCAGATGAGTAGGAAGTGGGTGGAGCGGTGGATGGCTACTCGGCACGCTTGAGTTGGACGGGCACAAGGGTTGTCCTTCAACTGGATGCTTACCCCTGGAATGTTAATCCATCTGAGATTGTATAAATATGTACTATAAACCGGCGGAGATGGAAGAAACAGATATCCTTTTGGATGTTGTCCACCTATACACAGACGATGTGCCCTTGCAGACCTCCTGACCGTATTGAGGCTACACGCCCGCGACATCTTCGGCAAACGACAACCGGGAGAGAGAGCATCTACAGCACACTAGGCAAGCAAACTGCAACTGAAAGTGAACACTACCACGCCTGTGTATGTGGATACCTCCCCATCAAGAACCAACCCATTTGTCAAACGTATGTGTATGCCCAGCCGTCCAAGTTGTGCCCCCGATCATCTCGAAATTCGAATACTCCAACGCCTGACCACCAATAGCCCATCGTCAAAACAAGCCAATTCCCAATCCCCTTTACTACCTCTTAACCCTCTTCCTCGCCCTCCCTTCCCTCTCCACTCCCGCTGCCACCCCCACCAGCACCGTGACTCCTCCTGCCCCATCCCCTTTCCCCTCCTCGCCACCATCACCACCCCCTCCCCATCCTCCTCCTCCTCCCCATCTCCCTTCCCCCACCTCCCTCTTCTCATTCCCCTTCTTGATACTAATCAAACACCCCTGCTCCTTCAACCTCTTCGTCAGCCCGGTACTCGCCATCATCCCCGGAAAATCCTTCGCATTATACACCTGAAAACCCCGCTCATAACCGTCGCCACAATCGCGCTCCTCTCCCCAACCTTCATCCTCCCCGGATCCAACACCACCAGCGCAAACTTCAGCCTGAACCCCCGGCGTCCTGCAACTCAAATCGGGAAAACAAAAACACCCCTCCTCCCCTTCTCATCCGTCCCCACAAACGGGCTCGACACCAGCGTGCCCATTAGCCGGCGCTGTTGCTGCCGGAAGTCCTCGGGCATCGCCGACATGTCGATGGTGCCCGAGGTGTCAAAGATGGAGCAGTGCACGACGGAGAACTGGTGGCGCAGGCGGATAGCGTGTTCGGACGGGGTGAGGGAGGGGTTGTGAAGGGTGAGTTGGACGATGGGCGGCGGATCGATCACGCGCCGGTCGCGCTCGCCGAAGCCGCAGGAGCGGGCGGCTAGAGGTTGTTGGCGGACTGTGAGGGTGTAGGTTGTGGGGTGGGGGTGGGTTGGTGGTGGTTGTGGTGGGTTTTGGAGGGAAGGTGGTGGTTTTGTTGGGGCGGTGGTGGTTTGGGCGGCTGAGGGGTGGCGAGGAGGTTGGAGATGCTCATTGATTTGGGCTCTTGTCGGGGGAGGTGCTGTTGTGTACCGCGCGGGCTTTTGGGGGGCCGTGGAGCGACGGGTCGGCCGCTGGGTGTCATAGAGGCAGAATAGGGGGGTTTGTTGAGTTTGCTGGTCATGGTTGACGGCAGGGCGCCGTTTCGTTGGAGAGTGTTTCCCCTTGTCCGTGGAGATGGTTGGATGAAGGAGGGACGAGGTGGTTGTCCCGAAGTCTGCGGCTCGCGCCTGTTGCTGCTCGTCCGCCTTGGCTGTAACTCCCGAGTCATCTCTATGCTTAACCTATCGCCGATTGTTAATGGTGTTGCTGATGACTGCAGGGTGTCCCCTCTCTCTACTGCCAGAGGATGCGAGTCGCGGCTCGTCAGAGGAAGCTGGGGTGGTGTTCGCGCCACGGGCGAGGGGATTGTGAAGTCACGAAAGTAACCTGATCTCCCATCATAGAAAGAGGCGTCGGGACTGCTGGAAAGAACGGGGGGAATGAGTTGAAGTCATGGCGGAAAACATGGTGGCCATGGGGGGCAGTCGTGGGAGCTGTTTGGGTCGGGATGGCCCTTGGAACTCCTGGTCTCGAGCATGGTGCCCATGGGGCCCAGAAACGTAGGGATCGTGATAGCTCTGGCGCTGTGCCATACTATTCAACAGTATCTCACAACCAAAATTGTGAAGAGCAAAGTCTACAGCGGCAGACATCTGGAAGCGCTCGATAAAGGAACCGGCGTGATTCGCTCGTTTGCAATCGTCATCAGCTCGTGTCGCTTGGAATCGGGTCGGCCAGTCGATCAACAGCGCTGGGTAGCCTTACAGGATGGGCAGCCACTTCTTGCGAGAGTCTGGCAACCACAGATACGAATCCGGAACCCGGGTTCTCGAGCCGGCGAGTAGTGCGTGTCTCACCAGGGAGCACAGAACAGCCCGCTAGCCTGGTCCAACCCTGACGCTGTCCCAATCCTATCCAGTACCCACTTACCCCGGGCCTGGATCTTCAACGGTGAGCACCCCGCGGTCTGTAGGACAGGCTCTCGCTGCGATGGGGGCAGGTGTCTCATGCAACGGCAGGAGCCACGTCGAGTCCAGCACGGGTAATGGTGAGCCACCACGATCGGGAGGCGGTGTCACACGTGGGGGGTTGGGTAACTGGGTTGATGGTCTCCTTGCCACTATTATGGAAAGGTCCGAGACTTTTGGTGTCGTGGAACTCGGTTCAAAAACTGGCGGGTAGAGAATTGGAGGGGCGTAGATACACAGGGCCAGAAGTGTCGTTGGTTCACCGAAGCGCGTCCGCGGGCATACTCTTATGCCCTTCTCGGAGATTCCGAAGTCTGGTGGACGTCCCGGGCGAGTCTGAGGAAGCTGTAGTGTCAACCGCCGGAAATAATGAAGATTGCTGTCCAAATCAGTCGTGAGACATATGTCAGAGGAAGATAGTAGAACCGGGTAAGTGGGCCGTCATGGGAAAGTGAGGATGCTTCGATATCAAGAGGACGTATTGGCACCAGCTGTCTGCTAGGGCAGAGGGAAGGCTGGCCAGCCCAACAAGTTGTCGATGTAATGAGGGGACGGAGCAGAGATCCTGCAGGTTGATAGGTCAAGGATATCACCGGCTATCATGTCAATCTAGGGAGAGCCCAATGCCCTGATTTGTCTTCTTAGTGCGCGCCACTTGAGATGGGGCGTGGAAACATCAGTGCGGTAAATGGAACTCAGCTGGCAAACCAAGGAAACTTGATTCATGGCAGGAAAAGAGAGGAAAACCAGAATTGGGGGTCCAGTGTTGGTCAGGTGTGGGAGCGTCGAACTGGGTGAACCCCTTGTGTTTCCACGTTGTGTGGCACCACGCGATGGAATGTACATCAACAGCTCGTCCCCCAGCGTTTCCGTCAAAAGCGTCAAAAGCCGGCAGAGCGGCTGCCTTCATGTCCGATGGAACCCCGCAAGTCCACCCGGATCGAAAAGCCAGGGTACGCCGTAGACAGCCAAACTGGGCGAGAAAACCAGGGAGCGCGGGCTTCCAACGGGAGGCAGCTGTCTGTCTGAGCCCCCCACATGGTGTGCGCAGTACGAATTATGCAGGGAACGTGTCTGTGATGACGGACAGGCTGTGTGGTTGTGAGCGTGGAGGGAGGCATGGCAGGAGACATGGCAGAGAGCCACGAAGGCGGCGGCTGGCGTGTCCTAGGCGGCGTATCGCGGGTGCCCAACGAGGTGCAAACAGGTGAAACTGAGTAATGCTCGAGGCCAGTGCATGGCCGGAGAGAGCCGCGGATCTTCGTCTCCATGTTCCGACTCTCCTGGGGCAAACTGGAAGTTATCCCACAGGTAGGCACAGACTGTAAGATCAGGCCCAGACCAATGGAAGCAGCTAAATGCGACATGGTACCGTACCAGTGTCCAGGCATGCCAATGACAGAATCTCACCGGATTCCAGAGAATTGGGTCGAGGCAGCGGTTCATCCCACTTTGAACCAGCGGTAGGTTCCTGGCTGTGAAGGTGCTCTAGGCTGCCACCACTTCCCCAACGCAGACACTGGTCGTAAGAACGGATCTATGGCTGTCATTCTTTCTGCCTTGATGGACGCGTGACGGGAAAGGATGGGGGGGATTTTCAGCACTGCGCAGGAGCGACGTTCAAGGCTGCAGGGATACTACCTGCAGTCTCCGCGGGCCCCCACCCCCCCGGTTCCGGCAGTCTCAGCCTTCTCGCCATTGGCCCTAACTTCGGATATGGAGCTTAGGTTGGTCTCTCTTGAGCTGCCAGCTGCTAGCTGCGATCTGCCAGGTTTTCACCTTGCTTCCAGCTGCAAATTCCTCCCAGCAACAACAACTCCAGCCCAAGTTTGAGCCACTTCGTCCTCCATCCTCTGCAAGACCTCAGGGTACCCGGGCCTTCCTTCTCTAGGCACCTATCTTCTACTGACCTTCTAGAAGTTGACACACTAACCACTAGGTCTTGGCCCGCGAACAGAGGTTGACTGTGGCCTGTGTCACACGAATCATCGGCCAACTCTCTTTTGTTGCTGGTGGAGGGCCGCTTCGCGACAAAATCAATGTCTCAAATCGGGGAGGGCCAACTTGGCAAGAAGCACGAGGAAAATAACAACATCTCCGAATACCCGGCCACCCGCACGAGGATCAGCGTGCCGCTTGTCACCCTCCATCAACACCATTGCGCGGCCGCCTGCCCGTCTGCAATCTCATAACCTGCCCCTCCTCGATCCTCATCTTGCAGCACGCAGTGCAGATGTCCGAAACTGCCACGCAAACCCTCCGTTGAAGGCCTGCTTCTGCCTTGCAGCTGTGTGGCGTCCTCAAAATTTCGGTCACCAGTCCACTTCCCAGCCCATGGACGCTCGACACGGCCACCCGCATGAGGCCCCATTTCCCAAGCCGCTTCTGGCGCCTCACCCGCCCTCTGATTCACTTCGGACCGGTCGAACCACTAAGAACAGTGACCATGTCTCATGCATCGTCTCCGTCATGTATGAGCAGCCTGCAGGACCACTAGAAGCTCACGTCCCTCGGAAGCCTCCTGTTACCTGGCATCGGGTGCCACATACCTGGAAAGGCACCGAGGTAGCCGTCTTCGAGAATAGGGCCTGCCGTCCCACCTGAGGATTCGCCTGCGGTTGGATGGAAGGACGCAACCTCGAATCTCGGTCTCCCTGTGTGTACCATGCCGGGAGCTACTTGAACTTCAGTTCGTGGCCCATATGCGCCCCGTCGAGCGGCACTTGGGCAAACTGATTAACGCCTGAATGCATCTCCACTTGAGATTCAGCACACACATGTCACCGTGGATCATACATGCACTCTCAACCTGTGCAGCCTCGGCCAACAAAAATACAACCACAATTCTGCCAGCATATGAACGCTGAGCCAGTTGCTCCCAAATCCCAACTCTCGTCTGTTCGGCCACCCTCCCCTTCATGCTTGTCTTGGGATTGGGCGCGCATGATCCCCTTTCGGGACTCATACATCTGGAGAGCCTAATCAATGGAGCCATGTGGCGGCTGGCCTCGGTGCCGAAGACCACCCACGGACTGCCTCACCCTGGCCTCACTGAGAAGAGGCACGCGCAGCAGAGGCTAGAAGCCCATCCAGCATTAATGTGGGCTCCCGAACCGTGCTTCTTTCGGGTGCCGGTCCCTTGTATCTAAAGCCTGATCATCCCGTCCAGGTGGAGACGCGGCATCCGGCATGTGCTTGGCACGGCCCGCTCTTGGTCCGGCCGCCGACCCCGGCCCCCGGCTTCTTTCTTCCCACCGCCGTTTCCATGACGCCGTGGCGCTCCGGTGCGAATTCAGGGGCAGGCAAGTGCGCGTGGAAAAGGCGGAACATCCCGCACGGCCGACTCCATCATGACCTGAAGGATGGCACACCAGCGTGCAAACAATCTAGTTCCCAAGTCACTCCTCAGGAGGACAAGCGACCAGTCAGAGCCTGGCACAAGGCTGAGCGTGGCCTCATAATCATCTCATAAGCAGCCATGGGAAAGACCGGGCGTTTCTGCTCACCATTATCGTATTTTCAGGCTAGCTCACGAATGTCACGCCCATCATGCTGGGTTGGGACGCCAACACACAGGGCGCCCCTCTACCACCGCTCCACGCATCGGTCCCGAATACTCCTCTCGCGGCAACCTTGCAGTTTCAAACCGAACAGGCGGAGTATGAGGTCACACAGCATTTAAAGGATGTTGTCTAAGGGTCCGAAAACCCCAAGTCTTTCTGTGTTACACAGCTTAGCGCTCTGCTCACCCAGCAAGATACGTAATTGCCAAGCTGGAAACCATGTGTAGTGCTTGAACTCCAGTGCCAACGGTAAAACCAATCACTTTGTTGTTCCTCTGCGAGTTGGGTTCGGAGTTTAGCCTACCTTTCTCCCCTCGATGAGTTCGCCTGCAAGTCTCACTGGGGCGCATCAGATTCGAGAAATCGAGGCGGCATTTGAACTGAGACAGTGTTGAAATTAATAGGGACATAACCAAGATGCCAAAGTAAAGAAGAAAAAAAAACGTCGAGTGCTAGTCTAGCTGTGGTCAGAGAAATCTCCAAGAACCGGGACATGTGCTTAGTAGAGTCGTTCATCCAATGCCTTTTGTCAATAGCCATCTTACCTGCCAGCATGGACTTAAGCCCCCTGGGCAATCCAGCGTATACAGCCTCATCTCCACCCCCGTAAACTGCATTGGGAAAACCAACTTGATCCAAGTCGAACCTTGAGCAACAATAGCCAGACACACAATCAGAAGATTGTGGTTGCCAGATTGTCAGACCTGGACCTCATGGCGTGAAAACTTGGGCACAATCGATGCTCTCCACATCTCATTCCCATCTTTAGCCTCGCTTCCTGGAAACTGTGTCTTGTTTGAGGCTTTACATAAGTGCTTTCTTCCGGGCCCCCATTTTCATGAGAAGTAATTATCGTCATCTAGGGTATGTTTCGTTCAGTCTGTAAGAAAATGGACAGAGACAGTGGCCAGTGTCAGAAATGACGCTTGAGAGCTGCGGAAAATGTGTACGGCAGAGGGATGGCCTTGTCTCAGTGACTGTTCATTTCAATTTGTATAAGGTGTCAAAGTATTCTTTGATTTGCCCAACAGCAGGCAAAAGCATTTGCTGTCAGACTGGAGATGGTAACATCCGCTAGGTTGAATTTTTTTTGATACAGTAGGGACGGGAAAGGGAGTCAAATGAGGCATATGTGCAGGTTTCTGTCGTCGAAGGAAAGATATTGTGAAGAAACGCTGGGTGTAATAAAAAAAAAACAGGAAATGGGACGGGTCGTGGAAGAACAAAGTGATGAGAAGAATGCCAAATTGAAATAGCCGCAGAAACGTACAGATAACTATAGTTGAATGCAGGTTTATTATAATATATGCTTTTTGCGTAGACAGAGACATACGGGTACACCACAAAGGTCTTCAACGGTATTGCCTGCTGGCAAAAACTGTTCCTCCCAATCTAATACATATAATGGGAGACGTAGTCGAGGCGTCATTGTGGGAAGTGTAATGGTCATTGGACTTCTGAGGGTTCAGGGGGGACAGGGGCGTCAGGCGGTGCTCCTGATCAGGCTCGTGCGGTCGAGGCTGAATCAGCTTTATGACAGCTGCTCAAGCTCACACGGGCCGCTTACATAAAAGTTTGGTGAAGCATGAGCGTTAAAGACGAAACATAGCGTTCGTGGCAGGCTTCTGAGCCAGGTATAAGTTCCCGCCGTCGATGCTTTTGTGTTGTGGTTTTGGGACTGAAGTCGGACACTTTGCTCTTGTCAAGTTGAGAACTACCGGGGTAATCCGTTAAAGTTGGAAAGCTATATTGTTCAAACAGCACATTTTGGGTTGGAGTGTAAAGGTATTTTCTTTCCTAAAAGCTGGGTGAGCTTATTGCCAGAAGGCAACTCTCGGGTTCACTGTGACGAGGCAGGGTTACCTCAAGGCTCGGGAAAGAGCTTTGTCACCAACTAAGCTGGGGTGGGTTGAGTTTGCACTCCAACCTTTCTAGTCACAATTCAGAGTTCTGGTTCTCGTTGCGACTGAACTTCCTATTGCTAATGATTCAGCCTCTGGCAATGATTGCCATTTAAAATCTGGCATCCCTTCACTTTAGGACATAAACACTATCGGATATTCCAGGAGGGTTTGGGGCAGCTACAGTCCATCGAAACTAGTCCTCTCTGTGATGCTTCCCCGTTCTCTAAACTTTTGTGGGCGAAGGCGTGGTCAGACAGCCTGTCTCTAAACCTTTACTGACTTTGGAAACTCATCTTAGCGCAAGAGCTGATGCTTATAGAACCACTCCAAACTTTTCACAGCCTAGTTGATATCTAGAGTACGTTTGATATGCTTCCGTTTTGTCCACCCAACTCACCTGTACCGCAAACCAGACTTGCCCCTGAGTTAGGTAAACAAACCCCCGAGCTCCACCACTCAAAGTTAAAATGCCAAGATCGCCCAACTGGCACTGAACAACACTCCGGGCAGGTGTTCTTAAATTAATAACAAGCGGATAGAGTCAGTCAAGGGATGAAGAGAACGAGGGGAGTCAAGGTTGATCGATCTATTTTTGGTTGAAACGTGTTGAGACGCGCATCTCCCACTAGACATAAACTGGGTAGTCAACACAAATGGAGCTTGGAACATAGCTTGCGACTAAGCATCGGCTTCTATTCTTCCCTGTCCCACCTTTACTCCTAGCCAAATCACACAGCATTAGAATTTACAATAAAGGTATCTCAGTAGTTAATCCCAAACCCTCCCCATTCCCCGCCCATCTGGTTCTTCTCCTCCCTTATCCTTCGTGCGTTTAGCAAGAATCCTTTCCCTCCTCCCCTTCCACAAAAAAACAACAACACCGAGCGCCATGCCAAAAATGCCATGTACATCTGACGTACATGTGTAAAAAAGCAGAAAACTTGATGCCGCCAGGTGCTTTTTTCTTCCCTCTCCCCCTTCATCCTGAAAGAAAAGGGACAACCAAATTAGTGCTGTGCAGAGCGTTTCCATAACCGCTCCCAAACCACCCCATGACTGGTAATCTCCTCAGACAAGCCAAAAGACGGCCGCAACCAATGGCAGCGCCATCAAAAACTCCAGGCCCCGCACCCCCTTCACCCCGGCCGAAGGCACCTCCGCGGCCAACGTCTCATTCACAAACCCCGGCCCACAAATCGTATTCACCTGCCTCGCCGCCGCCGGATACGTATTCACAATCATCTGCCTGCGATCCGCCGTGACCGCCTGATACACCTCCATCGTTCTCCTAATACACTCCCCACACGTCGGCACCGTGCTCCCAGGCAGACTAATATTCAGCGGCAAAAAGTAAAAATACGAATTACTCGGATTTGTCAGGTTCGTCGCGGCGTTGGCGTAGCAGTAGGCGCCCGTGTCGTCGTCGCGCAGGCAGCCCACGCTGTAGATGGGCGCGTAGGCGGACAAGGCCTTGTACGCGTCGACGACGGTCGCGCGCCGGATTTGGTACTCGGTGCCGCAGTTGGTGGGGAGGATGAGATCCCGTGCGAGGGAGAGCATGTAGGTAGTACAGGTGGTGGCGTTGGCGGCGCAGGTGGCGTCGAGGGTGCGGGTTAGGCCGACAAGTGACTTTTGGGCTTCGAAGAAGGAGCGGGATTTCTGGGAGGGTGGGTTAGTGATGGGGTGGAAGGGGAGCTTTGGGATGGCTCACGTCGAAGAGCATGGATAGGGGGTAGCAGTCTTTGAAGGCTTGGCTGGTGAGGAAGTTGTTGATGAAGGTGTAGCAGGGCGATGGTTTCCCGTCGTCACTTGATACAAAGTCGTTGACTGATAGACTGTCGAGGGGGCTTGGGAGAGCACTGGTCCATGCTGTCGCGCTCGGTTTCGTGTTCCCCACGCCGACGGAAAATGTCGAGGTCACGGACTCGCTTGTCGAGGATTCCACAGGGTCTGATGTCGCCGTAGCCTCCAACGATTCCGATGTAGCCCGCCTCTGCATCCCCCGTATCCGGGGCTCCTGTTCTGATCCTGTCGCCCATTGTTGGCCGTGTCGATATGGTGATCTGTGGCCAATAGCTGGTGGCACGGCAGCTCCTGGAGCGGCTGCCAGCGCATGTGAAACGAAGCAGACAAAGACGGTGAGGAGGAGGGTCCACGACGTCGGTTGCCGTCTGCTGGTCGAGGATGGAAGGCGGTCCGGCCGGGACGAACGGCTCGGGGTGTGGGCGGCCGCGAACGGGGCTGTGGTGGAAGTCATTGTGTCGCAGCTGCAGGAGAGTGGCATGGCTGGTGCAACATCACTCTGTGCGACGCCTCCAGGTTGTAAAACGAGCGACTGGATTTCCGATAGTCCGGGTCGGACAGACAGATCGGCGGCCAGACAGGAGTGCAACCCGCGTCAGGTTGATGTGTCGTGACAGGTATCCCAATCGAGTGTCCTCGACGCACTCGACCTTAATATATCTGTCGGTCGAGATGCTCAGTGGCGGTCCGGGACGTCTCCGTCAGGGCTCGAGCAAGAAGATTGTCGTCGACGTGCTGGGCCCAATCAATTGGACAATATGGGCGTTCCGGGTAAATAACCGTAGTGCCACGCGGAGGATGTCGGCACCAATGGGATGGTGAAGGTGGGCAACAAATATCTGGGTGAGAATGCGCCGCTGAGCTGGGACTGGGTGTCGTTGGCTGACTGATGCGTGGAGACAAAAGGGGATGAGTCGAGGGCTGTTCAGCTGTGGTGAGTTTCTTCGTGACCCTGGGTTTTTGGTGGTGCTCCGAGGCAAAAGGAAATTTGTTGTCCTGTTGCTCACAAAGACGGCGAGGGGTGACGTTGTCTTTCGGCGGAAGGTTTGTTGGAGCAAGCAGCAATGATAAAATAGAAACAAAACGCGGCAGACAGGCCGGGCGCTGGGCGAGACCACTCCCGTCCCGCCCTCGACACGATCTGCTCCAGGGGTCAGCTGCTGCACCACCGGCGGGCTGCCGGGGTCCCCGGGCTGAAGCCACGATCTGAAGTCGCTGAACCAATGGCCAACTGTGCCTGGGCTCCCAGGAGGTGGGGGAAGCCAGCGTCGACATCACGGGCTGGCCTGGTTGGGACGGTTGAAGCATCGTCTATTGAACCCTCTTTTCCTCTTTGGGACACTCGCCAACGCCCCCAAGACCTTGGCGATGAACAGCGACGGCATGGTGGGTGGAGAACAAAGCAGCAGCGCAGCAGTTTGCGGATTATTGGCGCCTCGCAGATTGTCAAAGCGACAGAATCAGGCAGTTCGAGCGTTGTTGATGCCAAATTCGGTCGTCGAGGCTCGGGTGGCTTCGATGGCGGTGGTGGAGACGGCGACGGCGACGACGGACGACAAATCTGAATCATTCGTGGCTTGTACCATCCCGTGGCGTTGCCAGAGAATTATCGAAGCATGTACCGGCCAGATATGAATTGCGGAGGGCGGACCGGGCGCAATGTTGGCCGCCAATGCAGGTCCAAATTGAAAGCGACGCTTGAAAGGACGGGAAGTGCCACATGGGACGGGAGGAGGTTGATGATGCCCGACCACCGTCTGTCAAAGCTGAAGTCGGCTGCCGAAGCGACGGAAGATTCTGTCACCCGCCTTGTTGAGCCGTGTCCGTACCTGAGATGTCCAAGATTCGAATGCGACTGCATGCATGCCCGTCATCTGTCACCATCCATCCAGTTCATGATGAACCCTCTCGCCTTCGCGGTCAGCATCGCAACCATCCTCCTTGTCCCGTCCTGCAAGGGCCCGTCATGGCCTCGGATGATCAGCGGTCCTCCACGTGGTGGTCGCTGGAAGCAGCCGGATCGGCGAGCGACATCAATCCATGGATGATGGCACGGATCTGTTCAGTCGCCGCCGCGAGGGCAGGAAACGAAAAATGATTGAACATTATTGGACCCACTGAGGGACAGTGGCTTGAGCCATTGGCAGGCGTTGAGATCCATCACAAAGATAAACTCGAAGGACAACTGCAGGCGGACGATTGCAGGCCGGCGGAAAGGAAGGCATCTCGCCGCCAATGTGAGCTCGACGCCAATGGCCGTTGCGACGGGAGCATGCCATCTGCTCGCGTGCGGCGGGTTGCACCGCAGCCTGTTGTGACTCGGCAAGCGAGGGACGAATCAAGCGTTGGTTGCGAGAACACTGTCTGACAGGAACACTGTCCAAGGCAGGGATCGGGATGTCTGAATATACCCACATGCATGCAGGAGCTCCAAAAACTGTGAGGCGGACGAGATGCATCCGCAGGCAGAGACAGCAGGGCAGAGTTTTCTCCGGCTATGTCAGACAACAGGAATTTGTGACGCAGGAAAGACAGGGCATAGGAGAGAAGGAGAGACTCTTCTTGTCAGCTTGGCGCGCTCACTTGGTGCTGACAGGATGCTCAGCACGGAGTAACGGTGCAGTTGCTCACTCTGCAGTCATCCATCTCTACCTAGCTGAATCTTCCATGAAGTCTTGATTCCCGAGCGACGCCCTCCATCACTTTGCACACTCCTGTCACTCTAGCTTCCGCCCCCAAGACTGGTAAGACCCGAAAACAAACTCTCGCTGAAGTCAATTATCCGGAGCATCAGCCCCCTTCATACGCCCTGAACCCACACAATCCATTGCACTCATGCCCAGTTCCCGCCACAGGACGTTCGCCCTGGCTACAGTATAACCCTAAGCAAGTACCCAACGCCGTGTTCACAAATACCATCTGAAGCAAACCTTGTCCGTCTCGTTTCTCCCCATCCCGTATCCCAACTCTGCCGCTGAAGGCGCCTCGATGGATGTTTACGCAAGGTAGACGTATGACCCATCCTCGACCTCAATGTAATCCTTCTCGATAAGCCTGTGGCAAAAGATTAGTATGGATTCCCAGCATAACTATTCACAGCGGGAAGAGACTCACTTCTCAATATTCGCCTTAATCTCCCCCGCGTCCACGGCCCCCCTACTCTTCGTCTGATTAATCACCTCAGCCACTAGCTGCGCAGGCGCCATCGTCTTGCGACTCTTCATGATGCGCACAATCGCCGCCTGCGTCTCGAACTGCCGGTCCGCCACCACCCGCTCGTGCGTCGCCTTGTTCTCCGCCCGCGTCTCCTTCAGCTGGATCTGGTTGATCTTGACCCGGAACTTGGCGTCCGTGAAGGCCTTGTTGACCGTGAACGTGTCTGTGGGATTCACCTCACGGCCCTTGGGGTGCTTGGTGAGAACCCGCGCCTTGCCGCAGGCGAGGGATTGGAGCGTGCGGTTGAGCTCGCCGCCTTCGAGGCCGGTGGATTGGGAGATTTGATCGTAGGTGAGGGCGCCGGCGGGGTTGGCGGTGGTGCTGGAGGAGGATGAGTCTTCGACTTCGTTGAAAAGCATGAGGATTGCGGCTTGCGGGGCGCTGACGAGGAGGTCTTTCGGCCCGCGGTTGAATTGGGCTCGGATGACGCAGTGAGCCATGTTATGTTTCCATGTCAGCCGCCGGCCAGTGTGTTTGCTCTTGTAGAATGCGTCGAACGTCTGGATCGGCTCGATCACCTCCCGCGGGAGGAGAACCTTGACATCGGGAAAGCTTGGCCACGCCGCGGACGAGAGGACGTGCACCGTCAGGTCGATGCCGCCGTTGCTGCGGCCGGTACCCGCCATCCAGTCTTTGTATGATGACATCTCTTCCTTGGACAGCTCCTGGTCCTTAAACATCTGCTCTAGGTTCTGGGTGAAGCTGGAACCGCACTCAGCCTTGAGCTTGGACAGCATGCTGCGCTCCGCATCCTGGCTTGCACTCCGGCCCAGAAGGAGGCGCCGGGCCAAGTCTTTCTTGTAGAATGCGTCGAAGACGTCCTTGCCCTCGATGAAGCGGAACAGGTCAAGGCTGTAGTCCAGCTGCCGGTCCAGTTCGGCGTCTTCGTCGCCCGTGCTGGCCAACCCGCTCTTCTCGGCATCCGCTTTGTCTTTGTTGTCGGACAGCAGCGATTTTGGGAGCGTCTTGAGGCCTCCGCGCAGAAGCATGTCGATGTGCTTGGCGATCATCTCGCCAACCTTTGACGTGCCCGTGTTCCACGCCGAAGCGCACTTCTTGTCGTTGATGAAGTGCTTGAAAGAGTCTCTCAAAGCGGAGGTGAACACAGGATCCTTCGAGAACGCATCCCGTATCATGATATCCAGCGACCGCCGCAGCTCAAGCAGACAGATGATCATTTCGTCTCCTCGCTGTGTGTCGCAAACGATCTTCGTCCCCGTCTTCACCATGTGGTCCTTCCAGGGCCCTTCGAGGCGCTTCTGAAGGCCGGACAGCTTCAGCAGCTCGTAGAGTGCTCTCATAGACTCAACATCTTGCGTTTCCAGAAGAGCCCCAACACTGCCGCTGTCAAGCAGCTTGTCCGCATACACCTCGATCAGGAGGTTGTGGGCGTCGTCCAGCAGCTGGCGCTTGGTGGTGCTCTCGAAGTTGTAAAAGTCGCAGATCTCGGCCTCCCTCTCGAGCCGCTGCTTCACAAGCGTGATATAAACCTTGAGGCCATACGCTGCACTTGTCTCCTTCGCCCAAGTCCCAAAGTAGTCGTGCGACTCGGCGAGGAACACAGGCTCAAAGAGCCTCCCGTAGACCCCGCAAAGCCTCAACATCCCAATCAAATCCTTCAAGAGCTCCTTGGATTGCCCCTCCTCCTTCTCCCGGATATACTTCACCAGCTGACACACCCCTCCACCACCGCCCTCCCACGGGCGTCCCCCACCCCCTCGACGACCCAAACACCGCCTTCCGAAACAACGAGATCCCTATCTCATTAATCCCCTGCCTCCCCTTCCCCACCTGCATTAGCAAATACCCCGATCCAAACAACTATACACCCCTCACCACAAATAACACCTCATTCCACCTCCTCCACCTTGCCACAACCTCCTTCACCAACCCCACCGCCTCCGTCCTCCTCCTGCTCTCATTCCCCTTCTCCTCCCCCTCTCCTCTCCCCCGCTCACTAAACCCTCCCACAACCCCAACATCTCCCCACTCCCCAACCACGCATCACACTGCGCCTTTAACCGATCCGTCAGCTCCTGTGCGTACCCGCCCCGGCAAATATCCTCCACGCCGCGATACAACTTCTCCATGGGCTGCGCCGGCGGCCGCCTCGCAAAGATGGCTGCCAGCGCGGCAGCCAGCTCGGCGTGGGTGCGGGTGTAGTAGGAGTCGACATTAGAGGGGTGGGTGGTGGACGCGGTGGGGCGGAGGTTCTGACCACCAGCTTGCGCGAGCCCATGTGGGATTTGAGGCTGTCGATGGGTTTGGGATTGGAATTATGGTGGTTGGAGGTGAGGTTGATGGGGTTGTGGCGGGTGCCCGGGCCGGGGCCGGGGTTCGGGTGGGCGTGGGCAAACATGGGGGCGGATGCGGCGGGGGTGGTGGCGGTGGGCGGTGTAGTGTTCGGAGCGCGGGCGCTTGGGGTTGGGGCGGTGGTGGAGGGGTGGATGTTGTCGTCGGCGGAGTGGTCGCCGTGGGAGTTGACGCGGGTTCTCCGGCGGGGAATGCGGATGGGGAGGTCGGGAGGGATGTGGTGGTGGTGGGATTGGAGGGGCCGGGCGGGGAGGCGTGTACGTTGGGGGAGGCATGGACCACGCAGGTCCTACTTCGGGACAATAGTTCTCGTTCGGTAGGTGTGGTTGAGCTCCGGCGAGCGAGCTTGGGTTTGTCTGTGAGGCTCGGCCGCTCGTTTTCGCTGCTATAGTGCTATTGTCGATATTATGGTTTGAGTATCTGACGAAGTGAGCGCCGAATAATATCAACCGACCAACTTATATTTCGTGTGCCGCGTAGCGTAATTTCTGACCCGGCCCTGTCCCGGTGAAGAGAGGGAATCTGTCGTGAAGTTGGTGGTTGTGGTGGATGGCGTTAAGCTGCACTGTTGCCGTGCTGAGAGCTCTCCCTATCGATACGAACCAGGTGTCAACTCCACCAAATCCACTCGATCCACAAAAAGAACCTTCCGTGCGTCTGGCCCTGCCTCGGACAGCGCGATGATGATCTGACATGCAGTGCGTTTCGGCCCAGAATTTCCGTCGAATTTTCCGACTTCATCTCCTCTTGACCGTACAGGATATCGATCTTGCATGTGCGGCCCCCTTATAAGCTGTCAGTCAAGGACAGCCTCCCCGAGTCAACACTTCAAAAAATTCATCCCGAGTTGATGATCTGCTTCGACACTTCGGCAATCCGGCTCCCTATTCCGGTCTCTCCTCTCTGAAAGCGACATCCAGACAACCTCGACCGGGTCTCTTCGAACAATGGCGCCCCCAACCGGGCCCCTGAACCTCGATGTCGAGGCCATCTCCGGCATCTGCGGGTATGCAAGCTCCCAAGAGGCACACTGTCGACATCCTGTTCCATTGCGAACGACATGCTAACAAGCACGGGACAGCTCGATTTCAATTGCCTGCTGGGTCGTCGTCTTCTCGCCGCAGATCATCGAAAACTTCCGCCGGAGTAGTTCCGAGGGCCTCTCAATCCAGTTTATCGTTGTTTGGCTGGCCGGCGATGTCTTCAACATCTTAGGGGCTGTCCTGCAGGGGGTCTTGCCTACCATGATCATCCTGGCCATCTACTACACAATAGCCGACATCGTCCTGCTGATGCAGTGCTTCTACTACCGCGGCTTCACCTTGAGGGACGAGATCACCCCGCCGGCACCTCCACCACCGAGACCGAAACGCAACGAAAACGCATCCCAGAACGTCGAACCGAACGAGCGCACCAGGCTAGTCACAAATGGGGGCTCGCCTTACTACAGCATCGACGACCACGAGCGGAGGGGCTCTTGGACCCACCTGTCGCCCGCGGTGCCGTTCGTCGAGGAGCCCGAAACAGCGTCGCCACCGAGACCGACGACATGGCTGCAGTCGTTTGCGTTCAACAGTCTCGCCATCTTCATGGTTTGCGCCGCCGGCATTGCAGGGTGGTGGCTAAGCCGGACATATGGTGGGCGCGGCAAGGACAGTGCTGGGAAGACACCAGAGGGACAGGGCAACCCACTGGAGATGAACACGCTGGGCCAGGTCTTTGGCTGGCTCTGTGCCGTCTTTTACCTCGGGTCACGGCTGCCCCAGCTCCTTCTCAACTGGAGACGCAAGTCGACAGAAGGAGTGTCGGTGCTGTTCTTTTTGTTTGCCTGCCTCGGAAACCTGACATACGTCCTATCGATCCTCGCATATGACCCGAAGTGCGATGGTGAGGACGGGTGCAAGAAGGGAGAAGCTGCCAAGATCTTTTGGCAATATATACTTGTCAACCTGTCATGGTTGGCTGGCAGCGCGGGTACGCTGCTGCTTGACTTGGGTATTTTTGCCCAGTTCTTCGTTTATGCCAAGAGCATTGAGGGTGAGGGTGAGGAAGAAGAGAGCAGCGACAGCCAAAGTTTGGACGAGGAGGAAAGCATTGGCGGGGATACTTGGGACCAACGGCCTCTTTTGGAAAGAAACAATACCGGGTACTAGGGCGCTTGGGCACAGGGTTTTGGAAAAGGCGTTGGAAAACGGAAAACATGATGTGATTTACTGTACACATACCTTGAATTTAAAGAGACTAAGACTTTTTAAATACCTGGGTTCGCAAGTTTAAAAAGACACTGGCAGGATAACGAGCTTTTGTTCACTTAGCTAACACCATCTATCTTATAGCCATCCCAGCTTCTTCCATAGATAACTCCCGCCGCTGAAGAACGCAGTAGCGCCGGTGAAAGCGATCAGCCCTCCGTAACCGCTGCCATACCCCCCAAAAGCCTGATCCTTCCACGGCATCTCCTTGAGCAGCGCCTCGCTCAACGGGCCCGAAACAATATTCCCCACGCCCCGTCCCATCGCCAGAAAGGCAAACACCATACTCGGGTCCGCGAACTTTCCGCTCCCACTCCCACTCCCACTCCCACTTCCACCATCCGACTGCTCCACGGAATAATTCTTCGTAATTTCCTTCATCACGCCCGGCCACGCCGACGTATATGACCCAGCAAACAACCCATACACCACACAAAACACATACAACACCGGGAGGTTAACGGAAAATCCCCAAAACAAAAACGTCCCCAGCGTCGCCCCAACCGCCGACACCAACAAACACATCGTCACCTCCATCTTATCGATCAACGACCCCATCGCCACGCACCCAAACACACTCGCGACATTGACCAGCATCATGGCCACAACCGACGGAAACGGCTTCGCGCCCAGCACCGCGCGCGCATACGACGGCAGATAAATCCCGGGCAAGAAAAACCCTACCGCCTCCAGCACATTGAAAAGCTGATATAGCATGAACGGCCTCTGCACCACAAACCCCAGCGAGAACGGCTTCGCATGACTCGCCTGCGCCACCGGCAGCCTTGGCTTAATGAACCAGCTCAGCGGCGCCGTCAGCGCAAACACCACGACCGCAAAGATCCTTAGCGTCGTCTGATACCCCTTGACGGACAGCAACCACTCCAGCAGCAGGGGGAGCACGACCCCCGCGAGGCCTGTAGCCGACCACATGATGCCGAAGGCCAGGCCGCGGCGGGAGACAAACCACTCCTCGATGTAGACAATGCAGGACGAGTAGGCGATGGAGCCGCCGATGGCGTAGAAGATGCCTTGGGTGATGATGAGGTGGGTGACGGTGGTGGAGAAGGAGGAGAGTGCCAGCGCGAGGCACATGATGAGTAGCCCGATGATGGTGGAGTGGCGCGCTTGTTTGGGGAAGCGTCGATGGAGGTACATGACGATGGGTGTGTCGAGGTACATGATACCCTACAAAGGGAGGGGGGTTAGTGGGTGGTGGTAAAGGTGGGGCGGGTTGGGAGGGGGAGGTACCATGGCGCAGGTGCCTACAACGGCAATGTTGCTTTCCCCGGCGAAGGGGGGGTTGCTGCTGTAGTAAGCCTGGAAGACACCGAAGGAGTAGCCAAAGCCTGGAAAGGGGTTCTGGTTAGATGTTTGGTTTCTTGGGATTGTAGGGCTGAGTTCATACCCCAGACAAGAGCCTCGATCATGAAGCAGGCGGCCAGAAACAACCAGGCGTCTTTGCCGCCGTCAACGGGAGGCAGACTGGCCATCTCATGGCCGTTTCCATCCTCGACCTCGCGTTCGGGACTGGGCGTTCGAGGAGAGTTGGCGAAGCTCTGAAGCTCGATGGTGGTGGTGGATCCCGTCCGAGAACCCATCTTGTCTCGTCTAGGCAGTGTTGAAGCACGAGGTGTCTGGAAATCAACAAATAAGTTCCATTTGATCAAATTCAAGACTCATGAACAAGCCGACGCAGGCTTATATAGAGCTGCTGCCCCGTCCACAGGATTGACTCTATCGGGATGTTCCCGACCCCACAGTACGCCCTTCTCTTGATCGTTCCAACGATAACGGAAAGGATTGAAATTGGCCAATGAAGAAGTACACTTCCTTGATCTGGGATCCTGGCGGTCGACTCCACAGCAGCTCAATCCTCCGGGAACCAGACATCGACGTCGGAATCTCAATGGCGAGTCCCAGCCCCGTGCAGAACTCGGTTTAGCGCCGCTCGGCAGAGGCCAAGGCCCGGACGGAGCACCCGGATCTTGGCAGACGCGACCACGACCTCCGGGCTGGCGCCAGTCCCAATCGAATCCTTTTGTCTTTCGGGATCCTGGTTTTCTGGACGCTCTGTGGTGAGAATTCGGGGCAAACAGCGCGGAGCGACCCCTGCTTCCCAACCGAATGCGGGGAGCCGAGGTCCCGCAGAGCTGTGGGGCCTCATGTCTCGCTCTGGAAACAGCAGCCGAGGACATCAACATCGTTCTTCTTGGTATAAGTGTTGAGTTGCAGCTTCGTTGTTTCGTTGGTCCACTCATTTTCAGGTAGCTCTAAAGTGAGATTTGAGACCAATTTCACCTCACTCCGCTCCTTCTGTGTGATTGTTAAAGACCATCCCCAACATGGCTTCGTCCTCCCCCATCAAGGTCGAGTACCGTGGCCGGCTCGCCATCATCACCATCGACAACGAGAAGAAGCTCAACGCGCTCGACCAGTCGGCCTATTATGACTTAGCCCAAAGCCTACGCGAAATTGCCACTCACGATGAGGTCTACATCACCCTGATTATTGGCAAGGGCCGCTACTTCTCCGCGTAAGCCCCCGCTCCCTCATCTACACCATAATAAGATTATGTACCTAATACCCCCAGCGGCGCTGACGTCTCCCTCTCCCGCCCTCCCCCGAACAAGCCGCCCAACAAGCCGGCTCCCGCACCGCTTCTGGCTTCAATCCTTCGTGGCCTTCAACTTGAACTGCACGCAAGCCTTCTACTCGCACCCCAAGATCCTGGTCGTCGGGCTCAACGGGCCCGTCGTGGGGCTTTCCGCCGCCCTTATCTCGCTCGCCGACTTCATCTACTGCGTGCCGCACACCTTCCTGCTCACGCCCTTCAGCTCGCTGGGCCTGGTAACCGAGGGCGCGGCGTCACGCGCGCTGGTGCAGAGGCTGGGCCTGGCCAAGGCGAACGAGGCGTTGATTATGAGTAAGCGGATTAGCTGTGAGGAGCTGGTGGCGACGGGGTTTGTGAACAAGTGTTTTGAGGAGTGTGCAAAGGGGGAGGATGAGAAGTTTAGGGGGCTGGTGCTGCGGGAGATTGATGAGCGGTTAGGGGAGCATTTGAATGGGGAGAGTTTGCTGGGGATTAAGAAGCTGATTCGCAGGCCCGATTTGGAGGTGATGGAGATGCAGAATGTGAAGGAGGTGTTTGCTGGTTTGGACAGGTTCGTGGCGGGCGTGCCACAGGGGGAGTTTTTGAAGGTTGCCACGGGTCAGAAGAGGCATAAGCTTTAGGTGTGATGTGTATTATGTGTGATGATATCCTGTAGCAGGTGGTTTTGGGTATTTATGTCAACAGGCCGAACAGCAGCCCTGTCCGCTTGAAGTAGTCTTGGGATGACTTCGCCAGCCGCTCCTTGGCTGGTTTCTCTAGACCCGACTTCTGGTAAAATGTGTGCTCCAGCTCTTTGAGTGCGTCTTCCGACCCAAGGAACAACCGCAGGTAGGAGATGTCCATGAGCCACTGCACCAGCAGGTCTTGGTGCTGCTTGAGGGCGTCCTCCGCCTCCTTGCCTGTATCTTCTTGGGGAGGTTCCTCATTCTCCGCAGCTTCCCCATCGGTGCCCTTGACCTCGGCCCCCTCGGAAATACCCAGGGCACCAAAAACCTCCATCCAGGCCTCGGATAGCTGCTTGTTCAGGTGTTGCTTCAACACCCGAACAGCTGCAGGGCTCCACAGGTCTCCGCCCGCATCACCCATTGCTGTAACCAAATTCCTCAAGAACCTAAACGTTCCCGGCGATGGCGACCCTGGCAGCGCCGGTTGACCTTCCCAGAGGCTCCTTCCAACAACCGTCTTCCGAGCGAGAGCACTGGTAGCAAAATTGTCCAGCGGTGTGATAATCACCGTCTTTGCGACTACCTCGTGAAGCGACGGCACCGCAGCCAGACCGAAACCTTTAACCGCCTCCAATTTCGGCAGTCGGGCGCGAATATCTCGGAGGAGCCGCACAAAGTACATAGCGATCGCACCGTTGTTCGGCCCTTCGCGTTGTCCGTTCCAGAGTGTCGCAAGCTGCTCGTCCAGCCGTTTGTATGCCTCGCCAAGCAACCGATCTAGATGTTGGCTCAACGCTAGAGCATCGTTATCCCAACGCTGCCGCTTCAGCTGGTCCACGACCTGACCCACGTCGTCGATGACGTGGAACCAGCTCTTGTAGCTCGTAACGGCCTTGGAAACGGCGTCGTTCCTGCCATAGAGTCGGGCAACAACATCCTGTGTGAATTGCGCCGCCCCACTGGAGAGATCCGTGTCGAACGAGGCAACATCCCAAAGGCTCTGGTGCTTGTCGGTGATGTCCTCGCGCCAGGCTTCGAGCGCCGCCGAGACCTCAGACCCGACGAGGCGCAGCTTGGCCACCTTGGTTTCGAGGACGCGCAGCATGTGCTTGTTGAAGACGTCCCGGAGTTCGTCCAGCATCTCGGAGGGGTCGAAACCACGCGCCTTGCCGCCCTCGGCAATCCACAGCTTCAAGATGCTCGTGCGGAACTCGACGATGGCCTTGAACTCTGTCATGCTCTCCAACGTATGTTCAAGCCCACGGAGAAAGACCTGCCACCCCTTCTCTGCCCAATCTGTGAGCATCTTGCGCGCCTGCTCCCCGGTCAGGTCATCGTGCCGGATGAAGGGTGTGTAGAACTGGATCTCGTCGCCACACCACCGCTTGTGCACATCTAGCCTCAGACCTTCCATCTCTTTTAGCGCTGCATTCTCCAACAGCTTTTCTCCCTTCAAAGCGACAAGCGCCTCGGTAAGCTTATGCGGGACCAGCGCCTGCACGTCTTGCAGAGTCTTTGTGTACAAGCCCAGCGCGCGGAGGACATCCCTCGGGTTCCTCGGGGCTCTCTCCTCCTCGTCCCCGCTCAGCGCCAGCGCAATCGCCTTGGCCCTCACGGTCAAAAAGTGTGCCAGCACATCCCTCGCGCCGGAACTCGTCGCCAGACTGTACGCGCTCAATCCCCTCAAAACATCCCCCTGCTTCATCGCCCTCTCGCTCCCGCTCCTCAGCACCGCATCAATACACCTCCCCAGCCTCTCCCGATGCACATTCTCCAACTGCCTCCTCGCCGCTTCCACTCGTCCCCCCTCCCCAAGGCTCTTAGCCACCAATCTCCCCAACACATACAACCTCGCCGCCAGCACTAGCTTCTCCCTCTTTTCCCTATTATCATTATTCCTCAGCCCCTCAAAACCCCTCTCAACCCCAACAGCACCCTCCAACAACCTCCCCTCGCCACAGCCCCCATCTCCAACCCCCTCTCACTTACACTTCCACCCATTCTTTCCTCAAACCCCTTAACCCCTTAACCTTCCTGCCGACTACCCCCGTCCACACTTGGCCCCAGGACGGATGAGTGGTGGTTGTTTGTTTGTTGAGGTCGAGATTTCGTGGTGTTTAGGTGGGTTATGTTGTCGTAAGGGCCATCGATTACAAGCGAGACTCGCGGTGAGTTTTTATTCGTCGTCGTCAATGAGTGCGCGTCCCGGGTGCGGGAGCAATGGCTGCGAGTTGGATGTGCGTGGTGGTGGTTTGTTGTTCATGTTCGAGGCACAAGCGCAAGCTGTCGCGATTGGGAAGGAGAAGACGACCCTAACCCTAACCCAGAAGAGAGGTGGAAGCTCAACAACTCAATTACTTGAGGAACTTGAGCGTGTTTGAACTAAGAAGGTGGCTGTAAATAATAAAGTGCGAGTATAATACCATATAGTAGTCACCGTTATCTTGAGCGGATCTCGCAATACACTCGACTCTCGCAGGTCCGTCGCTCGTCGCTTTCACGTGTTATGTTCATGTCTATGCCGTTTCAACAATAAGGTGCTCTCGAGAGCAATCAAGACCCTTTTCTTCGGCGATTATTCCACCCGCACGGCAGGAAAGCTCCAATTGTCAGCAAAACAGCTGTTGATCCTATTACTCATCATCTTCAATGTCGACTGGCACAGGATCGGGTGGAGCTCCGGGCCGGCGCCGCCAGGACCCCGCCCCCGCCTCGGCCCCGACCTCAAAACAGCCTCGATGACTCGGACCATGCAGTCGTCGGCTCTCCAGTCTAAGGCATTGAGATAAATATCAGACATCTCACGACACTCACTCACTCCCCTCGAGGCTCATCCGCCATCACTTCAACCAACCGTCCTCAACCTCCCACCGCCCACCCCATCCCACTCACCATGTCCACCCCAGCGCTCCCCTCCTCCCAGCAGAGGACTACCGTCTCTCCTTTCTGCGCAGTGACACGCCCTTCCTGTCCGCCGCCTTCGCCCACCCCACCGCGCGCTTCCTGCTGCTCAACAACCTGTGTCCACTCGTCCAGGCGTCGGCTGACCCGGCCAACCTGGCGTTTGCCTCGCACGCTGACGTGGTGCCGCTCGTTGGGGATGATGTTTTCGCGAAGGGGAGGAGGAGATGGTGAGGAGTTTGATTCGGGGAGGAGCAGGTTGTGGTGGTGTTTTTGGGAATTGATGAGAAGGGGAGTTGAGTGGTAAGGGGTGAGGGGCCGGTATTTGAGTACAGGGAGTTTAAGGGGGCGCCGTACTTCGCCGTGGATGTCACACCTAGGGGGAAGAAGGCGGGCGAGGCGGAGAAGTTGATCGAGGGGATGAAGGAGAGGGGATTTGGCTTTCAGGATAACTCGCCGCGGCATCTGGGGCTGCATGCGGGGCAGGGTAGGTCTACAAATCTCCTCAAAGTGCTCTCTACACTGTACTAACACACCCAACAGCCGCCATGTACGGCCAAGCCCGCGCCCTCATGGACTGGAATGCGCGCACGCCGTTCTGCGCTCAGTGCGGGCAACCCACCCTCTCCGTCCACGCGGGCACGAAGCGCGTATGCCCGCCAACCGACAAGGTCGGCGGTCAGGTCCACGACCGCAAACCATGCGCCACACGGGGCACCGTCTCCAATCACAGCTTCCCGCGCACCGACCCGACCGTCATTATGGCGGTGCTCAGCGCCGATGGCAGCAAGATCCTGCTTGGGCGGCAGCGGCGCTGGCCCAAGTACTGGTTCAGCACGCTCGCTGGGTTTCAGGAGCCGGGCGAGTCAATCGAGGAGGCGGTGCGCCGCGAGGTGTGGGAGGAGAGCGGTGTCAAGGTTGGGAGGGTTATCATCCACAGTTCGCAGCCGTGGCCGTTCCCCGCGAGTTTGATGATTGGGGCTGTTGGGCAGGCGCTGCCGGGGGATGGGGAGAATATCTACCTGGGGCACGACGCTGAGTTGGAGAGCGCGAAGTGGTTTCCCCTGGAGGAGGTTAAGGAGGCGTTGCTCAGAGGGACAAGCAGCCTGGGCGAGGCGGCGCCAGAGGGTTACAAAGAGGGTGCGTTGAGGCTACCGCCGCAGACGGCGATTGCGAACCGCTTGATGACGGCGGTGGTTGAAGGGTGGTGGATTCAGTCGAGGATGTAGATGCGGTTTCAGAGCGAGCGTCATGCCTTGCCTCTAGATCTGATAGAATAGTGCAACCCAAAAGAAGGGCATTATATTGTTGCTCTCAAAGCCACAGTGAGGCATGGCGCTGTGCTGAACCCACAAGGGCCGGGAACGGGCCCAGCGTCGCCAATCTTCAAACGGAAGTACGGGCTCGGTGCTGCTGGGAAAGGCACAACGAAGGACAATCCCACCCGCTTGCAAAACGCAGACATTTCAGCGCTAATTGCAGAGGCACGTCGGAAACGAGCAGGAATGGCGCAGCATCGCGTTTCGCAACATCGCTGTCGAAACGACGAGCAGGCAGGCCAACGGTCCCAACCGACGATTGACCGACCGATCGCGCGAGTCCAACAGTCTGCTCGCCCATCAAATCATTTCACCGCATCTCACACACAAAATATCACATATTTTCCAGCAAATGTCGAAACCACCCCACCGCCCCGCACCTCGGCGAGTCGCCGTGCGCGGCTTAGTAGAAGGGAAGAGGTGGCCAGCATTTTTGTAGGAGGCCGGGAACGGAGGAAGACCCATAGAGAATAAGAATAACCCTCAGCAAGCCACGATGTGGAGCCGCCTGATCAACAGCAGGCACAGAGTCCGCGCCAACGTCCTCTTCACATGGCGGTGTAAAAAAGCAGCTGGTTTCGGTCAAAAGAGGATGGAATCATCGAAATTACGGCTGACAACCTGAAAGATATCATCAATCAACGGTTCACTTGAACTCTAAACCTCAAGCTGTGGTGGGCAGACACGCGGTTGGAACAGGGCACATCGATAATCACACGGCACGCAACATTCAACAGAGCCAAATTCGCAGGATAACACAGATCTCAATTTAATGGATACTATCGTGCTATAATCTGCTCAGCCTGAGACCGAATCCCCAGGTCCTCTCCTTGTGAGAGCGCTTAGTACAGGCGCTTGGGAGGGGACATGGTAGCCTTAATGGTCAGGCTGCCAACGTTCTGCCAGCCCTTCTTGAGCAGAGAGACCAGGTAGTTGATGGCCAACATGACGTTAGCAACTAGCTGCTCTTGGGTCATGCCGACGTTGCCGACGGCGACACCCATGCACAGAACCTTCTTGAGCTGGAACTTGACGGTCGACTTGACCTCGGTGATCTTGCCGGAGAGGTCGTCGGCGTGCGAGACGGGGTGGGGAACTTGCCAGCTGGGAGGGGTCAGCGGGCTGCTGCAAACAGGGGATTGAGAGGAGGATCACGTACCCTTGGACAGACCGGGACCCAACAGACGGGGGATCTGCTTGATCAGAGTCTCGGAAGCGACGAAAGCATCGTACTTGCGAGCGAGCTTCTTGATCAGCTTCTTGTTCTTGTTGAGCTTCTTGAGATCGTCGGCGCTCATGGCGTCAACACCGCCGTGCTTCGCACGATCGATATCGAACTGGTCACCGAGAATGCAGATGCTCATGTTCGGGCGGGGAACAGTGGGCAGCTTGACGGTGCCAGAGAAACGCTTGTCACGCTGGGGGTCATAGTTCTTCAGGCCGATCTGGAGCCTTGGGAGCTGTCAGCTTCTGGTTTCGGTGTCGGGTTTTGTCGGTCGGGGTGGCTTACTCGACGGTCTCCAAGAAGTTGCGCTTCTTGGTGTTGTTGCTGTAGTCGAGAACATCAGCGACGTTCTGACGCACACCGGCTGGGAAATTGTCAGCGCAAGGCACAGAAGGCAATCGGTGGTGGTCGTGGCTGCGTACCGACGGTAATCTTGGACATGTTGGCCGTCTTCCAGTAGAATTTCTTCTATAGGTGAGGTTTATTGCGTCGTTGTCGAGAGGTTGCTGGACAATCGAGAAGGAGGGGACGAATTTGCGGAATCTACCTGAATTTTTGTGTGTCGGAAGGCAGGGGGTCAGACCACTGCGCTAGTCCAGAAATGGTCAAGCAGCACTTTCATTCCAGCTGCCAACAGCTGGTCGCCAAATCTTGTCAACTCGGTGTCATGGATAATGGAAGATGCATAACATGCTCCTTCACCGAACGAGTGTCATAGACCGCCGCCATCGACATTAATGCGATTCGATCCGTAGGAGAAAACGTCACAGGTTGCAGCCTCATTAGGACCAAATTTTGCAAACATCGTCTGCCTAACACACCGCCTGGACTCAACCTAACCTGACTCCTCACTCCAACTTAACCTCGTTTGAGGTCAACACCCTTCCCGATCTCAATTTAGAATAATACAGCATGCTCGATCGCTTTCTGATGAGTCGAAGACTGCCATTATGAGTCTTAAGGAGGGGATTTAATGTCCTAATACTGTCATCCATTTCGAATAACCCGTCCCCGGATCACCTACCCTTTGTGGGCAGCAGACACCGCGCGGTACTGAACCGCGCGTCTTACGCCCACGAGCTCCACGAGTCCAATCCGCTCCTTTGAACTCTCCTCTGCTTGCTGTTGGTCATCTTCGGTGTCTGAAGAGGAATCCGGCTCTGGTGACGAGCACGATGGCGAGCAGTTGGAGCTACTTTGCGGTTGCCAGTGAGATGGGGGAGGCGGCGGCGGCGGCAGAAACTCTCGGCTTGCATCTGTTCCCCCGAAGGTTGGTTGCCAGCCGTAACCCCTAGTAGAGACGAAGTCGGATCATCCACCAGCACTCCGCTCTTCCAGTTCTCCTTCCGAAGCAAGTGGTGGAAGTAAAAGCCACCACGCCAAAGGAAATCCAACACCAGCTGCATCTGGCCCCTGTCGTTCTCGCCTTCGGGTACGTACTCGGACACGATGGCAAAGTACTGCCGGTCGGGGGGATAAAATGTTCGAAACCACTTCCCAGTTTCACCGAGGCGCGCATCTTTTGAGGAAGGCTGTGGAGCTGTTCGCTGCTAATCTTCAGCCACCTGAAACACTTCTTCATGTGCGGGATAGATGATATTTCAACGGCGTCGGCGTCCTTGACTCGCTGAACCTGCTGGCCCTCGGTGGAAAACGCAAGCAAGTTTTCTATCGCGTCCCCGTAATCAGAAGGCTGGGAGTGCAACGGTATCGGGGGGCTTCTGAGTCGTGGCTCACGGCAGCTGCCATTTTCTCGAGGAGCGCAGCGTTTACGCTCTCTCGCTGCACTGCGAAGTACATGTCACCCCTTTTGGCCGGTTCTGGGTCCCGGAACTTGCCTGCATGTAAGCGCCTTCCGCCTGCCGAAAAGTTGAAGCCAAGGGAGGTCTACGGACCACTTTGAAGACAAAGGGTCTCTGATCACCGAATGTGACTTTTAGGCGAAGCCATCAAAACACCATCCAACCGGTTAATCCAGATTATCGTCTTGAGATTAAAAGGGGATCGCCGAAGAAGTGGTCGAAAAAAGGCAGCTTCTGAGCAGTCGGGTGGTCCCACCATCGGCTCTTGGTCGCAAAAAGGCCGATGACGGAGGGAGCCCTGGTGGTGGGTGCTCGATAGATTGGGATTCATTGCGAGGCAATCAAGAAGTCGAGATGGCAATGAAAATCTCGAGACATCTGGCAAGATATCAGCTAGGAATACTGGGGAGTGAAGGATGTAAAGGAGAAAGGTCGTTCTGTGCTGGCTGCTCGCTTTTGAGGCTTGTGGCCGCAGCGGAACTGTTGGGCTCGTGCCAGGCAAGCTGCAGTTCCCTTTTCAGGTTCTATTAGATGAGGCGAGCCAGCCGCTCTCCCGAGGTATCTTGCCCCTTGATCCGTTTGTTCTTTCGCGTTCATCATCTTAATTCTTTTTGCTTCACCAACACTCCTGTGTTGTGTTAAAATGCCCTCCATTTATTCTGATGTGAGCCTCCACCGCTACCTTCCCCTCTCTCCTCACCGTTTTGTTCAGCTTGTGGTGTGCGGTCTTGTACTAGAGCATCTCGAATGGTCGATGCTGCTGACAGTCTAAAATGCTACAAAGCGCCTTTATCCGCTCAGTACAAGTGCATTGTCTCATGTATGCACCACGAAGCCATCAACAACAAACCCCAAAATCCAGCAATATGCCTTACACGGAGTTGCTCAATACCCTGTTGACATCGAGTCCCCCATTAAACCCAACATACACTCCCACATCATTTTTGCTGGTCCAACAGATCTCAAAGGGGATCATAGATCAAAAGAACATCTTGGAATGTCTGATAATGCCGGAGCCTTTGCTGACTCAATCCGTTGCAAAAGAACCGTTATCAAAAGGGGGTTTCCGAATTAATGCAGACGGTTGTGGTTCGAGCCTGAGTCTCCCCCCGACTGGTATAACGGAGAGCATTAGTGAGTGGACGTTGTAGCTTGGTAACGTATGCCATGGAAGCTCCTGGTAGTAGGGTTTTAAGAACAGAACTTCAGGAAAACTCAAAGAAAAGAAACAATACAGGGGGCTTACAGGGGTCCAATGGCCATGGAAACTCCGTTATATCTACAGGCTTGACCGGACCGGGACTGCGATCTGGTGGTAGGTTTATGGGCTGAATGATGACCAACGAGGCCATGCCTGGAGATTGCAACAAAGGGCCCTCGGTCGGGATTGAAGAGTAGAAGGTGGTCTATGACTGGATATGCGCGGAGCGTCCGAAACCGCATTACCAGACCTGGTGTACAATGAACTCATCCTTAACATCACCGATACTGCTCTTTTATATGCCCATCTTTCTTCAACACCTTGTCCTCCCCCAAGGGACAGTGTTGGGTGAGATCTCAAGTGTGTTGGGAAACAGGTGCACAAACTGCCGTCGTCTAACCTCCGAACAAGCTGTCAGCACCAGATTTCTCCCGTTGTGGAAGGGCGTGCTCTTTAAACCAACCCAATCCAGGTCTTCTGCCCAGGAGCGAACCCCCGTAGGACTTTTCTGCCCATTTTCCGAGAGAATCAAGCTGCACCTATGGCTCGTTCAAGGTTGGCAAGGCCCATCTGGTCCAGGTCGTGGGAGTGTCAGGCAGATTCAGGGGTAGCATGAGGATCGATCAGTCTCAAGCTAGCGAAGAAATGACCAAGAAAACAGCGTTAACCAACGTCAGAGCAAGACACTCAGCGACAATGAGGTCATGAGAAGCAACAGGTCAGAATGTGGCTTCATCTAGCGGGTGTCGGCGGAGGGCCAGCCTCCTCTCAAGACAAACGGCTCTGAATCATTGCCGTGACCAAAGACGCTAAGTGATTTTGGCTTGACATGACTTGCCTCATCAAGCCCAAACAAGCTGAAGGATTCCACCCACAAGAGTGGCAATTCGCTGCCGCAATTCAGACCAACACAAGCAGGTGCCTTCTCATGTTCAGACCCCTCGGCTACATTAAAAGAGGAACCCACTGGCGTGGACAGTTGGCACGATATCAAAGCATACGGATATCAGGAGAAGGTCAGATCCGGCCAGATCCTTCCCGTGTGGTGGTACTCGGGCACACAGGACGGGCACACATGGCACACCACACCAGTAATGTCTGTGGCCAGTCGCAAGATCCTCCCTCACATTGACTCCTCAACACCCAAACCAAATTTGTCCAGCGAATGACAGCCGCATCTCTCCCAAATGCATGCTATTGTTGGCGTTGAAGAAATGTCGGGAAACCACGCCACCAGCATTCGCGCCATCAAGGCGTCGAATTCTGGTCCCGAAGGAAAATGGAGGCGAAGCAGACCCGGGACTCTCTAGCACTGAATATGACCGATGGCAAGTGGAGGGTGTCAAAACCGGTTGATTTATCGTGCGAAAAGTGTATGGAGAAGAAAAGAGAAAGTTTCGGATGGAAGCGCCGTCCCGAAAATATTGCAAGGGGCCAGGGGAATCCGGCTTGACGTCGGGCCGGGAAGAGGGAGCTCGAGCCACCTGCGTTCCATGGGGCTGCCCCACTTCTCCTGCAATAAAAATAAAATCGCCAGGCCTGCAAATCTCTTCCTCGACTTCACCAAAAACTTCTAGACTCGAGAAGCGAAAGTGTGCGACGCTTCAAGCTCCTGCCTGAGCAACGAAAAGTCCATACCACGCTCCTCTCCGTCGCCTCAACTGGAGCGCAGTCAAGTTTACCTTCGAGGCTTTCCTTATTTTCCGATGCCCAGACTCGCTCGAGGCATCACTTTCCCCCATCAAGCAGCATTCCCTCATGCTGCTTGCACCCCTCTCGTCTCCGAAAAACATTTAAGCGAAACCACAATTTGCCTGCCTCTGTGCTACATTCCGTGCGCAATAGGTTAACTTATATTTTATCGTTCGCGTGGAAGAAAAATCCCACGGCCTAGACAGCCAGTCCTATCCACCCTGCTGACGAGTTTCTACTTGTGCGGTAGCAGGACTAAAACGGACAAACATTTTCTGTTGATTGATGTACAATGCCATTCTATGCAAAACAAACTCCATGTTGACATGCTCGTGATCGTCATTCCCTCGTTCCTAAAAACGTCGTTTCTCTCCCATCCCACCGCACTCTGAATGCCGCAAAAGACAACCCTCACGTCTTGCCATCAAAGATGTACCTCTCGTCAGTGAACGAGAGCAGGAACTTGGCGATGAGCCGCCCGGTGTAGTTGTGGGCCACGTTGCGAGGATACGGATGGTCCTCGGTGTTGGGCAGGATCGGGTCTGCCGTCAGGTAGTCCAACTCGGACCCTGTCCTCCAGTCAGCACTGCTCCTTCGAGAACCTGGAAAGGGGAAGAACTCACAGTCGTCGTTGATAAACCGCCTCAGCTTGTGCACCATCAACAATGCCTCGCGGTCCAGCTCACCCTGCTCGAAGCAGGCATCGTCGACCAGCGGGTTGAAGCTGCGGGCTGCCGCGTCCCGCGAGTGCGTCTGGTAGATCTGGTGGAACTGAAAGGCGAACTGCTTGAACGGCATGTTTTCGATCTGGCCGTTGATGCCGAGAACAAAAGACCGCTTCCAGGCCGGGGCGTAGTGGTGGCGCAAATTGATCTCGTTGTCCGAGATGACGAAGAGGTCGGCAGCCGTCTCGACCGCCTCCATGAACAGACACAGCACCAAGAACGACGCCAGACACGGTGCCCACTCCCTCCGCAGCTTCGGCTTGAGCGACTTGCTAAAGTTTTCAAAAAAGCAGTTGCATCTCGCGGCACAGCATCTCGTCGATGACGGCCTTGATCTGCCGGTTCAGCACGCGCGGCGTCACCCACGGCACGCCCTGCGGCACCAGCCCCGTCGACTGGAGGGCCGCGATGTTGCGCTGCGTCAGGCACAGGTGCCGCGTCATGACAAAGTGCATGGCGTAGATGGACAGCGCCCGCCGCACCATGGGCACATCGCACCGCTCCGCGTAGTCGTGCACGATCTGCAGCACCTTCCGCGGCAGCTCCGTGTGCTGCGGCGCCGGCGTGACCAGCTCAGCATACCGCGGCTCGTCGACCATCGCCTGGATATACTCCCTGACGCTCCTCTTCAGCTCGCTCCTCTGCGCATCCCCCTCCCCAGCACCACTCCCCCTCCCCTTTCCCACTCCCCCATCTCCAACCCAATCGGCGCCGCCCCCTCGAATGCAAATCCACTCCGTTCCTCCCCGTCACCACATGCCAATGCTGCAACACATCCGGCGTCCTCGCGGTAAAAACTTCGCCCTCACCTCCAACACCGCCCGAAACCCCACCCACTAAACAGCTGCACCGTACACGGCACCTCGACACCGCCCACCGTAAACCCCTCTACATTCTCCTCCACAAACCTCCCCACCTCCTCCCTCCTCAAATGTCCCCTTATAAAATCCGGAAACAACACCCCCGTAAAGTCCCCAAACTGCCAACACACCACCTGCGGCACCTGCTGCGCCAGGCGCACGCACGACCGGCAGGGCGCTCCTTGTCGCAGCGCACCTTGCGCGCATGGCAGCTGAAGCAGGCGCCCATGCGGCGGACCTGAAGGGCGGACTGTTTTGTGTCGACAGCGAGCGGGCCCTTGCGGCCGCGCTGGGAGGGCCCGCGAGAGGGCGTCGAAGCATTCGAAGGGGTTGGGTTTGTCGGAGTGAAGGGAGATGGAGGAGGGGGTGACGATGAGGAATTTGCTGGTTGTGGTGGCGGCGGAGGAGGTGGAGGAGGTGGAGGTTGGGGAGGGGTGTGGGGCGGAGTTGGTGGGTTTGCGTTTTTGGGGGCTGACTGAGACGGAATCGATGGAGGGCGAGTACTCGTGGGAGGGGGAGCGTGAGAGGAAGGTCGGGTCTTCAATGATGAAGATGGGGGAGGTCTCGTTGACGGGCTGGTGGTTGTGGTTTGTTGTGCCCCTCAGCAGGCCAAGGGGTTGCCATGGTGGGACGTCGATTCGGGACTGGAGTGTCTGCAAGTTTTCCAAGCTGACGCCCTCCACTCGTGGTTGCTCTTCCAGAATGCTGGTCGAGGAAAAGGGGTTGAAGACGTCGTTGAAGTCTGCCAGGAATGTCAGCACACCTCCTCCGAGCATCAGTCCACTCCACATACCGTCGTCGTTGAACTGATCATCAAACACGAAACCACCAGGCGGCAAGAAGAAGTCCAACCCATCCTGCCCCAGACCCTGCGCCAAGAAGCTCACATCCCCCAATCCGGAAGCACTCCCAAACGCCGCACTCCCGCCCTGCTGTACCAGCGACGTCGCTAAATATGGGCTATGCTGGTCATACTCCCCACTCACCGGCGACGGTAGCGCGGCAGGCGACTGCTCTGATAATTGGCTTCCATGTCCCAGCACACCCCAAGAACTCCCTAGACTCTGCCCGGCCGGACTTGTGATGAATCCGACCGACCCTGATCCAACGCTCGGGTTGCTTATTGCTGTCCAGAAAGCGTCATCCCCGTCTCCATTTGACTCGCTCCCCGCAGGCGGAAAGTCAAACTCGAACCCTGAAAGTGGTGACGTCCCGACGGACGCGACTGATGCTGAAGCCATGACGGTAGTGTTAGGTACCCCGGTACCAATGCTGGTACGACTGTGCTGATACTGTGTTGTGTTTCCTGTTGCTCGTCCTTCGGCTCCCCTTCCTCGGCTTGAGTCTGTGTTCGTCTCGGTTCTGTAGTAGTTGTTGGTGCTGCCCGCCACCATCTGCTCCTAGACGTGATCAAAGGCGTGGGGCTGTGAGTGCGTGTTTTGTCCGGTTGAACGGGACGGGGTTCAGTTGTTTGCTAGTGTCTGACTCTGAGAGGACGCTGTTTAAGACACCGAAATCGACGGTTTACAGCGGGCTGAATATCACTTTTGTTGTAACAGGCAGACAAAACGTCGTCGTCGTCCCACGGCGGCGGGGCAAGGCCGATCTTAAGACAGACCCATCACGTCAAACCCCCTGCTCAGCCTCGGCGGGCTAAACTCGAACGGGAGACCGAATTGGAGCGCAGTTGGGGAAAACGTGGACTGGGGCGAGAGACAGGGAGGGGCTGATCGTTGACCTTCTTGGCGAAGGCTAACCGCTTTGGATCACCGAAGCGACCTTGCGTCTGCCGTGCTCACCGAGGAGCTGGGAAGAGAAGAGTATACAAGAGATATATCTTCCCAGGCGGTCCACGATAGAGTATGACTAGGAATCTGTTACGAATCGGGGATCTGGAAAGGACAAGTAGCCCTGGCGAAACTGTGTCTCTTGCGCTGCTCTCAAAGTTTGTGTGACGGGAGAGTGGCTGTGAGTGGTAAAGACAAGGGGGGTAGATGTTGGTGAACGGCGAGGTGCTGGTTCTCGAGCCTCGTCGGATGATACAAGATGCAGGATAGAAAGTGAACAGGATCAAACAAGACAGCCTTAAATCCGCTTCTTGGTACTCAGGGAAGGAAAGCCGGCCGTGCATTTGACAAGAAGCAGGGAACAACGAGTACAGAACGCCCAACCAGAACCGAATCTTTGCCATCCCATTAACGCTCTAGTAAACGTATCCACGATATGAAGGGCGTCCAGATGACCACCAGAGAACTTCAGACTCCTACCCCTGAGCAAACGGCCAAACCATCACCGCCCAAACACCAAACCAAACGAACGACGAGACAAAACAACTTCCGACTATACCATGACCCGCCAAAGAAATTGTGTCGAATCCAGACAAGACTGCATTCGTCCACAATATCCATTGAGCTGGCCTCCCACAAAGTCGTTGAGCCAGAGACAAAGGGAGGCCCCCCAAGATTCCAGAGAAAAACGTAACATGCCCCTCGCCAGGAGCCAAAAGGAAAACGTGGCCTGTTGTTGCTATCCCACCGATCCCACCATCCTTCCCAAGCGTGGTGTGTAACGTAAAGTGTTTGTCCTTCCAAGCAGTTCGCCTTGTCCCCAACCCATGGGAGAAGGCCCATACAGAAAACCCCAAGGGAAAAAACGTTGCGGTTGGGTTTGCCAACCAAGCCGTTTAAAACGGCCAAATTCCAGGAGAAAGCTACCATCCCCATGATGGCCGAGCTCTCCTCTCCCTTAACGGAACCTCACACCAGCAGACACCGCAGCCGCAGCCGCAACGCGCTCCTGGATCCGCTGTTCCGTCGAAACGTAAAGCCTGTCGAGATAATCCTGAGAGCAGTCGCGTCAGTTGCCTGCCTCCTTGAACACACACCACCTCGACAAAAAAACAAAAAGGGATAAACCTACCATCGCCTGCGCATCCTTCAAAATCTTCGCCACCTGGATCCCCGCCGAGATCAACTGCAAAATATTCCGATCATCCTTCAGCGGCCTGCTCTGATGCTTGGCCGCATGCCTCATCTCGAGCGAATTCTCCAGGATCGTTACAAACTGCTTGATCTGCCCATTATACAGCACTCTTGCCGGAATCCGCCGCTTCGTGGCCAGCCGCTTCAGCAGGTACACCCACTCGGTCCACTCGCGGTCCTGCGGACGCTCCACGGGCCGCATGTCCTGCGTCAAAGGGATCGGGAACTGGTACTTGGCCACGAAGTCGAAGGCACACTGGGCGAGGCGCTCGTTGACTTGGTTTAGCACCGCGTCCTGCTCTTGTACGAGGAGGTGGGTTGGGAGGCGGGGGGAGCTCCCGTTCCTGTAGGGCGACGTATTCGGCGGGGGGCCGCTTGAGGAACTGGTGCGGGCCGTCGAACTCGTCGCGGTTGGAGGGGCGGCGCTGCGAGCGTGGTTTGCCCATGCTCCCAACACCGCCTGCGGTGCCGTTCAGCCGGCTGCCGCTGCTGGGTTTGTGGTTCAAGTTGTGGCTGTTGTTGTTGCCAGGGGCGATGGGGCCCGGGAGGGAGTTGTCTAGGGAGTAGTCTGAGAGGCTTGGCGAGGCGAGGTCATCCATTGAGTCCGAGGGCGAGTACCGCCCTTGGTACAGCCCCTGATGGTTGCCTGGGTAACTCGGCTGCTGGTCCCACCCCCATGAGGCCTTGCTCTGGAAGGAGACCTGGCTGGGCGCCGGGCTTGTGAACTGGCCATGCTGCAGCCGGGGGTTGCATGCCGCCTGAGGAGCAAAAGGGGACTCGACCGCGGCTCGCCCGAGCTGGTTGACTCCTGGTGGTGGGAAGTTTGCTGGCAAGTTGTGTGTGGAAGCAGCGCCTTGGGTGTAGCTCACGCTTGAGAGGTCGTGTTATTCGTGCTGTCCGGAAAGGGAGGAAGGGGGCCAGGCTGGTTTTCTCATCTTACCTCTGTGGAAGAGACGGTGTACTTCCCGTCTCATACCGTGCACTATAGAAAGAGTTATTGTAAAGCGGGCTTGAGACGAGCGTCAGCTGCCACGCGCTCCTCTCCGGCCGGAGGGTCTCTTGAGTCTGTCCACACCTTCTGGAGGAAAGCCACCGCTCGTTGGCCAACGGAGCGGCCGTGCGGTAGGCAAACTCTGCCATCTCTCCTTCCCTTTCACAATCAATGATTTGAGCTCCTTGTGGACTGTTTCCTTTCCCGGCTGGGATTTTTTTCCAAAAACGGAACTCCTGGATGGCGCAGTTGGACAATCTGCGATATGGCTCCGACTCCTGGCAAAATGGCTGAAAAGGCAGAAACGCGAACAGAAAGTGAAAAAAGGGCCCTGGATATCAAGACTGCCAAATGTGTATCAGGCAGTGTCAAGTCCAAAGGGCAACTGAAAAAGAAAAACCTGCGACCGGGATGTCCTGGGATAACGGCCACCAAAAATCCAAATTCAGGGGGATCCACGGGGCGGCGAGAGCTTCACCGGGGGGTCCGGGATGTGTCCTCGGCGGCGGGAGCAGGTTGCTAACCCAGGGGAACGGTCGGCCAGACTGGCGGCGGAGTCCACCAAGCTAAGTTGGTAGTTTTGTAGCGTACCCGTCTGGTCGGGGAAACAAATAACGTGGCTCTGTTTCAACGTTAAAGGTGCTTGTCTGGCTAGGACAGGGGAGACGCTTGGAGACGAGGTCCCCAAAGATGGAGACATATATGCCCCTTTGCCGGGGCTGGTGGCAAGGTTGACGCTGTCAGGGCTGCAGACGCAGGGCAAGCAGACGGTAGACCAAGCAGCCGAACGACACACAGGGCGGCGGCACGGGGACGATTGCGCATCGAGGCTAACACAGCAGCAAGCGCAGCCTGTGGTCGGCCGTGACAATAACCGGGGAAAGTCCTGGGAGGGCGAGACAGGAGGCGGCGCTCGTGGCCCCCCGTGAGGTGAAGTCGCGCATACAATGGCAGCTCCGTGACCAGCAACAGGCGCCCGGGAGGTGGAGAAACCGGGGATCGAAGCTGGGCGATGACGAACAGGCGCGATGCGACGATCACCGAGGGGAACACCACGGAAGATCAATGCAGTGTTCGTCCAATGGACGGCAGGGTCCGGGGTCCGGCTCTCCTTCTCAGGCCTTCCATCAAGGCGGTCGTGGGAGGTCAGGGAGGCACCATGCTGCGAGGGCCGTCCGAGATTCACGATGCGGGAATGGTAGGGTACCGTTGGGCGCTGATGGGATTTCGAGCCGGTTTGCGCTGTCGCCCAATGCCCAGACACCTCGGCAGAAGTGATTGGTGCCAGGCAACACCCCGTTCGGGACAATGGCGGTGACGGCACGATACGATTTGGAGAAGGCGGGGGACGGTTGGGCAGGGACGCGCTTCGCTGGGCGAGCCCAACCATTTCACAGCTCTCCGCGCCCAGTCCTGGTGCCACGCATGATGCGCCTGGCAATCTGGCGAGCCAGTCTGGCCATGAGGAGACAATCCTCTCCAGCCTGCCGCAGCTTGACACGCGCTCAGCCATGGACCGTCCATGTCCTTAAAGAGCAAGACGTGGCCGGGATGCGCTGCCCAGCTGCCAGATCTGGATCTCTTGCTGCGAATCCGGCATGGCGGACTGCGAGCTGCCACACCCTTGATGCTGAAACAGACGACTGATAAATACCTGTCGCGGCGCAACTCTTTCCTTACCTTCACGTGTCGTCCCCGGGCAATGTAACCGATCGCCGATTCCCTCGAGCTCCGGCACGGGCCGGGGCTGGCAACCTCCTGCATGACAATAAGACACCCTGGGCCATCCACGCCACAACACGAACTTCCCTTTCGCCCTACCCATCTTCGTGAACTGAACAAGGCGGCGGCGGCTTGAACTTAAGGGCTGGGCGGTTGCGTACAGCCTCCCTTTCCTTCCCAGAATAGCAGCAGCCTTGCGTCATCGCTCTCTCACAGGGTGATACCCCTCGCCCGAAGAAGGCGAGAAAACCCCGACTGTCGGTGAGGTCAAGGCTCTAGGAAAATGCACCCACCGGTGGTCATCCCTGGTGTAAGATCTACCTGCCCGGTGCCTGCTTGTGGTAGTCAATGATCCCCCGTTCCGGCCGGGTGGGGGAGGGGAGACGACCTAGGTCGGCAGTCACCGGGGGCCGGTAGGTTGGATGGGATGGCGGCCCGCCGAACGCCCGGTGGCCGGCGCCGAGACTCCTGCTTCTGATGACATCATCATTTGTTTGCAGACAAGATGAGCTGGACAACACCACGCCGTGTCCTTCTAGAATTTCGGTTGGCGCCCATTCGACGGAAGAATAAGACGGTATCGCTTGCTGAGACCCTTCGTACAACTGGGAGAGATGCTGTGCGCTTTCAAAACCATCGTCCATCGGGCTACGTCCAGATCGTCACCTTCGAGAGCTACCGCTGGCCGGGCATTTTGTTGAGATATTTCTGGGAACGGCATGATGCCAGATACTGGTCTGTGAGTGTTCCCGGATAACTTTGGAGCTGATACATCATCAAACGCTGACGGTTGTGGTTGTGGTCAGCAACACTGGCCCATGCTGAGCCACAATGAGGGTTGTACGAAGCGGCCGCTCGACCGATGTGTTTTCGACAATTGTCGGCCTTGCTGCCCGGTTTTCGAAGATACCAACCCGGTAGTGCTGCTGTTGTGTCAGCATCCTCTTGCTGTGAGTGCTTGAAAAGCGCGAGGCAAAGCCCCTTTCAGGAGACCATTGAACTTCAGGGCTGACCATCATCAGGCTTGACCAAACGTCTGGTGCTCGATGCCGTAATTGCGTTCAGGACGCTGGCACTCCCTGGCGGGTCTGCCCTTCCTTTGGCAAACAGATCTTTGTCGACAAAGGAGGTCCGTCTCCAGGAAGTCCCTCAGCCGTTGGGATCACTTACTCCTCTTGAAGGAGATGCCAGGACGCTCGACTAGACCGGTTGGCTGCGGGCTGTCGGATCTAAGACTTTGTCCCTCCCCCCTTTGCCCTCGAGAACTCGAAGAAGGAAATCTGAGTCAACTTGGCACAACTGACGGAAGCAGAGCTGTCATCTTCCTGCGGCATTGAGCTGGCACCATGCCCACGTTGTGTGATTTCAACACAACCCGGGCGGGGGTGCCGAAGCCCAGCCGGCCATCAGCAGCTTCGTCGGTTTGCTGGCATGCTCAATGACTTGTTACAGTGAGGGGATCTGCAGAGACGGCTCTCGAAGATCCTCGTGTCTGTTGGTGGGCTGAAGCAATGGCTCAAGGGCCGCTTGTGAATGGACGCCCTCCACCCAATAGCTGAAGCTAATGTTGGGGCGGCAATCGCGGAAGGGCTCAAGATGGACAACGAGCATCGGCTTCATGCGGCCCCTCGTTTTGGTACTCTGGCGTTGACGCGGCTCGAGGCATGCCAGGTGAGTCGAGTCCAGACCACATCAACGTAACCTTGGTTGCAACAGGGAGATGAGGGCGAATCAGACCGGTCATGCCATGTCACGCTTCCAGCCCTTCCTCTGGCTTGGCTGGTGAAGCTGGCATGTTTAGGAGGATGCGCTCGGTGTCGTGATCGACACCATGGCAGCATGCCTGGAGAAGGAGACGCCGGTTGAGATGACGATTTGGGGCGAAGGCCGAGGCTGAGCAGGGCGAGTTCTCTCGCTGTGAAGTTCTCGAAGACACAAAGCTCGTGCTCTTCAGAGAGCACATTGTCCAACGCCTGACTCTCATTCTGGAGCGCGCAGGACCAGTCAACCCCACACCTCTCCGCCCCCAACGACGACTCAGGGGCAAGATGCTGCTGCATCAGGGCGCATGGGCTGTTCACATTGGTTGAGAGCGGCTGCTTTGTCGCCCACTCACCAACACAGAGCGGCGCCGCAGTGGCAGCGGCAGCAGCGGGCAATCTTGAAGTCTCCCAGCCAAGCAAGTTCGTGCGAGCCCCAGCTCGGAACATGCCACTCAACGTCAGCACCGTTCGATTTTTGCCCAGTACTCCGAGACAATCTTGTCTGAGGGACAACATGTCCCTCGAGAACGGCTCTTCTGCCTGTGAAGCAGCAGACGGCGGAAGATGCGGAATCCTCATCAGATTGCCAGTCGAGTTGGCACTTGAGCTGTCGGTGTGCTCTGACGCTCTCGATGGGGAGCGTGGTGACGGCGTCGAATCCGGTAGCAGAGCCGCCCTGCTCCCCTCAGGAGACAGTCGAAGAAGCGGGCTGGCTCGGCTGCAGTGATGCGTTGGCACTCCCATTGCTGCCCCCTGCTCCCTGCCCCCTGTAAGTGCTGCGGGCTAGCGGACGTTGGATGGCATGATAGGTCCAAGCCGCGGTTTCTGCCCCGCCGAGACCCCCCATCAGCCACGGGAAACAGGAAAGCAGCGCCAGTCAACAGCGGTGTGCGACGCGGGGAGGGGGCGCGCCGGCCTATGGGAGTCGAGGGAGCTTGGTGCCAGCTCAGACTTGCGACGGTGACGGGCCGCGAGCACGCCGAGGTGCTGTGATGAAAGCAAAAGTGGGGCAGGCAATGTCCCGGATTGCATGGGGCCAACGAGGAAGTTGGTCTCGTCCCAGGATTAAAACCCGACGTCCCCTTCTCTGCCCAACGGCCTACTCTTTTCCTCCTAAACTTCCAACCAGAGCCCAACGACCCGCCGACGTTTCTGCCCAACGACCCAGTGCTTGACCTTTCTGTGTCTGCTCTCTGTTTTCTCACACGCCCCTGACCATCTTGTCTCAACACCTCCCCTTCTTATACGCCGACTCTCTCTCCACTCTCACGGTTGCCTCTTCTTGCTTCTCAAATCACCGCCTCAAGAAAGGACCCTCTGTTGTACAGGCGCAGTTACTTGCAGCACCACTTCAGAGTTCAGCCCACAGGATTTCTTTTTTTGCCCAAGGATTTGGACACACGCGGGAGCCCCCAGTGTTGTTCACCGGAACGGACTCGAGCAATTGCCTGCTCTTGGATGCCCAAGGATTGACTGCCGTGGTTTTGCCCCGGACAGAGACCATGACTGCCTACACCCAACTTGAGCTGGACGAGGTTCAAACCCCCTCGAGGTATTTTCTGCTTTCATATGTCTCTCTGGGAGGTCCATTGTGCTTTCTGCTTTTGCTCTTCATCCTGTTGCGAACCGAGTCGTGTTTTCCTTTGTCTCGAAGAACCGCCGGCCACCTCAGTGAGGCGAGCCTGGACAGCCATCATCGACAAAAAATTCCAAATGGACAAGCCGGATCAGGATCATGGATGGAGCCTTGGATTATGCCGTGGAATGCCAGGATTTGCCAGGACTGCCGGATTTTCTTTTTTTCTCTGACACGGATTGCCATGGACATGGACTGCCGTGGATTTGCCTGGATTCGACTCGTCCGAGTCGTGGGACAGGTGGCCGTCGAGTTCGTCAGACTCTGGCCACCTTTTGAAACTTTATGACAGACATCAACATGCTCGTCAGAGCTCTCGGTGAGTATTGGAAAACAACATCGACCCGTCAGGATCTTCTTCTTTTCAAACTTCAGCCCACAGGATTCAGGATCAGAGTGTGCCCCTTGCACTGGATTGCCGGATGGATTTCTTTTGTCTCGCTGGCCATGGACTTGAATTTCTTTTGTCATGCTGCCCAAGCAACCACAGGAAAAGGAGATCTCGTCAACCTAGTGGTCATCTCCTAAATAGCCGGGACAGGAGCCAGTCAAAGCCGGACTTTTCTTTTCTCGCCCCTGATGGATCATTTCTCGACTCGACTAGATTTGAACATGCTTCGACCGAATGCAGTCTCACCAACGGAACGGAATCCAGACGACTCAGCTGCCATGAGCCTCGTCTTCACTGATCAATGGAAACGTCGATCGCCTCGGCTCGCTTCTGCTCTTGTCTGGGTTTTCCCCGACGATCGCGACTCAACCCTGGACGGTTCTATTGCTCTCGCCAGAAGACTTCTTTTGTTCTCTCAAACTTTTGCCATGGATGACCCAGGAGATATCATTGCGGACCGGATTGCTCTTGTTTTCTTTTTCAGTTGGCTCCATGCCAGTCTACGATGCTCCATCAGGACCAGGATTACTTTGCTGCCATACGGATCCTAAAAATCAACATGCTCAGTTTGGTCTGTCCTCACCTAAACGACGCCGAAGAAGAACAACACTAACCTCCGCTGCAGGAACAAAGTTGTGCCATCTGACGCCTTCTTTGGTCTTTCTCATTCTCCTGTCTTGCCAGTCGGTGGTGGAACAGCACACTAACCTTTACCCAGCGATTACAGCTTTGCCCAGCAAAACATGTTTTCCTCCAGTGCTTCTGGATTGTTTTCCTATTGTCACACAGGACCAGCGGACCTGGCCGGTTCGTCCTGGGATACGACAGCAGAAGGAACACAGAACTTTCATGATGCCGCTGGCTATTACGCCGGAGAAGCCGAGGATTTTGTTCTTCCTTTCGGGCACAACACGCCCAGGCCGGATACCATGGATGCCACGGATGACTTTCAGGCCAGATGGACCTCTGCTGCCGCAGCGGAGAAGAAGGCTCTGAAGGCAGAGCCCATGCGCAGGGGGACCTCGCGCAGCTCCACCGCGAGCCACAAGACCAGGAGCATGAAGCCCTCAGCGGCGGCCATGAAGAAGACTCGATCCCGAGTCCAGTCAATGCTGTCTCAGACATCGTCACAATTGTCAAAGCTTGACATGACAGGTAACGTCTCGTCGGCCGACGCCCAGGGCCGCATCTTGGACGTTCAGCAATACCTTGCCCAGAACTTGGATACCCTCTCGGTCTCACCGCAGGTCAATGACCCTGCCTTTTACTCCGGACTCGTGGGTTTTGCCGATGGCCTGCCCTACTGCGGGGACTATGGCGCTGCCATGGCCCAGCATGTGAACCCTCAGATCTTTGGCACGGGTCTGATTGCTGCCTCGCCGCACTCTTGGGGCTCGCTGAGCCCTGCTGAGTCGCGTCTCTCGTCGCCCGGTCTTCAGGATGGCTCAGATGGTGTGTGGTCTGCGGCCCAGTCTGCGTCCTCGCCAGGAGAAAGCCATAACTCGAACTCGCCGAATCTGCCCGGTCAATCACCCAGGTGAGTTGCGCTGATGCGCTTACTGTTCGTTTGTGAGAACAATCTCTTACTCTCTCTGCTACCACAGGATGACGCGGAAGCTGGATGGCTCCTCCCAGTATGCCACTTCTGCCGAGGACCTACAGAGCAATTACATTCCCGCCGTGGGAGAGGATGGATTTGCCCTGCCGCACTCCGCCTTCGGCTCTCGCCGACTCAGCGGCGAAGGTGAGTCTGCTAGGGACCACCCGCTTTACAGGAGTGCGATGCCCCAGGCAGACGGTATGTTCCACTGCCCATGGGAGGGCCAGGCCAACTGCAACCACAAGCCCGAGAGAAGCTCAAGTGCAACTACGAGTAAGAGAGACGCCTTCATTGCTTTTGGTTTTCTACGTCTAACCACGTTCTACAGCAAGTTTGTGGATTCCCACCTCAAGCCCTACCGCTGCCGGGTTGAGGGTTGCCAGAACACTCGATTCTCCTCCACTGCTTGCCTCCTCCGGCATGAGCGTGAGGCCCACGCAATGCACGGCCATGGTGAGAAGCCTTACCTCTGTACCTATGAGGGTTGCGAGCGCGCCATTCCCGGCCACGGTTTCCCCCGCCAGTGGAACCTGCGGGACCACATGAAGCGGGTGCACAACGACAGCGGCGTCCCTGTCCAGCCAGCTTCGCCCCCGCCCACTGGAGTCACCACATCCAGCAGGGGCCGCAAGAGAAAGAGCAACTCCCAGGAGAAGCAGCCCGCTCAGGAGAAGCCCAGCTCCCGGAAGTCGAACAAGGCGGTGCCGGAGCCGGCTGCCCCCAAGCAGCCTGAGGTTGTCACCCACCCCGAGCTCGACCAGTGGTACGAGCACCAAAAGGCCCTCCAGGTCTTCCTCCAGGGATGTGTCCAGCCGGACGACCCTCAGACCATCCAGTACATTAAGGATGCTCAGCACCACTTGAACGCCATGGGCAAGATCTCGAACGGTCTTATTCAGACCTCCTACCGCACTTGGGGTTGAATGACTGGTGAGTCTCTTGCCACTTTTTCTGGCAACCAGCATCCGCTAACACATTCGCCACAGATTTGATTCATCAGCGTTTCCAACCCAACGTATGTCACCTACAAGTGTCCTGCAAGTGCAGGACGCTGTTTGGTGCTTAAATATCAGCCGATATGGATGCCACTGGATAGGATGAATTACTTGGACCTCGCCCCCTTGGCGGACTGTCCGCATCACGGCGCCAGCCGTGCCCACGGAAGAGACGCTGACGCATGTCCGTCATGCTTTTGGTTTTCCGGAATTGTGAAGTGGTCTTATGCCCAGTGACCAAGGACTGGAGGACTTCGCACGTTCAAGGCTTTGTTTTGTCAAAGTGACTGTTTGTGCTGTTGTGGTGGAGTTGAGGAGAAATTGTCGATTCGAGAGGTCGGGGAGAGGAAGAAAAAAAGAGGAAGAAGGAAGAAAGAAAGATAAAGGCAAAGTCGAAGAGAAGACAAAGAGAATTAAAGGGAAAACAGAACAGAAGGTGGGGACCATAAATTGGATCTCTGATGGTATCGTCTCGTCTATGTCATGGGACAACTGGGAGGAAGGCTTTTTGGTTATGACTTGATGACTGATGAATTTCTTCTCATATTTGGGGTTTTGGATTTGGTATTCGGACATTTGGGCATATAGTTGATAGACAAACTTGGTAACATTGGACAACATGGTTGATATTTAGGAGGTTTGGAGACTGGCGCTGGATGGGAATGAAAAAACATGTATGCCTCAGGGCGAGAGGGATTTGAGTAACAGACTTGTTTTATGTAGAGGTATTAGGGAATTTATTTCACTTTGTTTAGACTATTTTGGGGGTGTTGAGGGTCGGTGGTGGTTTCATTGGGGGATGAGGTTTGAGGATAAACAGCAGTTTGTTTGTATTGCATGTTGGCGGGTATTGGGGTTCATGTGTGCCGGGACACTAGACAGACCAAGAACAGACCAAGAACACTCGGTTCAAGGATTTAGAGCTCAAGTCCGTCTTCACTCCATGATCATGTGCCTTCGGTGTTTAAGTAGTGAATTTTCAAGACCATCTTCAGCTTGCCATCTGACAACTACCTTGCACTTGGCACTGATAAATCACCTCAGAAGATCTCAACTCGAAGGAATCCAACGTTGTCTATTAGCTATGTTTTACTCCTTCATTCTATTACCCTCTGTCTTTCTGAGAATCAAGAAACCATTCAGCCACCTCCCTGTCCGAAAACAAGGAGCAGAATAATTACTGGTTTCCTATCCTCTCCCATCTATCTATCTTTCAATCCCCACACCATCCCCTTCACACTAGCGAGAGAAATCTCACTCTTCCTGTTTAACGGGGGAGCAGATCCTCACCATCAAAGATGACACCACTCTCCTTGGCAGCGCGGTGGGCGCGGGCGACCATGCCGTAGGCGGGCATGTAGCGGTCGAGCCAGGGGAGGAGCTCCTTGGCGCCGGGGGAGGCGCGCCAGTCGCGCATGAGGTCGCAGACGATGGCGAACAGCGAGACGACGTTGACACCCGCGCGCATCAGCTGGTCGTTGGAGATGTCGCGGATCTCCTTGGTGGTGGTGCCGGAGGCCTCGAGGTTGGCCCAAACGGAGTAGCCCTCGGCACGGAGGGAGCGGGCGAGGAAGGCGGTGCCTTTTGGGGGTGTGTGTTAGTGTGTGGTTTGGGGAAAGGGGGTGAGTGGAGAACTTACAGACGTCGGTGACGATACCGGCGATGATGATCTGGGTGCGGTTGGTAGCCTTGATGGCGTTGCGGAAGTCGACGTTGTCCCAAGCATCGACCTCACCCTGGCGCTTAATGAGGGGCGCGTTGGGGTACATGTCGAGAATCTCCTGAGGGAGCGGGCCGTTGGGGCCTGGGAGGGGTCAGTGGCTGTGGAGAACAAAAGGGGGTTGAGGGGAGGCTCACCGTTCTCAGCGCTAGAGGAGAGAATGACGGGCATGTCGAAGACCTTGCCGAGGGCGGAGTGAGCCATCATGTTGTCGCGGTAGAGGGTAGCATCCCAGTCGCGAGCCAGGGAGTAGAGACCCTCCTGGAGATCGAGAATCACCAGCACCTGAGCAGGTTAGCCAAGCATTTTTTGAGAAAGGTAGCAGAAGCCATACCGAGTCGTTCTTGTTGAGTCTCTCCCAGGGGAAGGCATTGCCGGTGCTCACAACCTGGTTGTTGTTGTTGGTGTTGCACGAGTTGCCGCGGCACTTGTCGTTGCCGTTGCCGGCGAGGGCAGTGCCGGCCATGAGGCCGACAGAGAGGAGGGCGTTGAAGAACTTCATGTTGACAAGTTGACAAGTTGACAAGTTGACAATTGTGGGATGAGAGAAGTAGAGGACTGATGCTGGTGATGTGAGACTCTGATCTGCTCTTCAAAACCCAGAAGGGCGTCGTCGACGGCCCTCTTTATACAGAATGCCTCTCGGTCCTGAGCCTTCTTCCCCTTCAGCCATCTAGCAGTCTCCTCCTCTTGGCGGATCATCGGCTCCGTCTCATTTGCGATGTTTTCCGCCCAACGTTCTCCCTTCTCCCTGGCCTTCGGCTATCACAGAATGGCCGAGATGAGTGCTGAGTGTGGTCACTGCCGTCGAGCATTGGATAATCCTTGCTCAGCAGAGTCTGGCAGGCTGGTGGTGGTGCCGAGGTAGCACTCAGTATGGGGTCGACACAGCTCGCCGGAGCCGGCCCCGCCCTGATCGCCGATGTAAACCCCATCTTGAGAGGATGGAGATGTTGGCAGGTAGTGTTAGTTGTGGAATGGCGGTGATGAGGTTGTCAGGGGGCGGCTTGCCGTGACTAAGCCAGGGCTCTGGAACCCCACAGGATGCCTTTCACTGAGTGCTTGTGTCAGCAGTATTCAGCAATTGCCAAGCATGTGCCAAATGGTGCCTGATCGGTGGATGGAACCTGTGTGGAATCGCTGATTCAGCACCCATGTTACACTGCTACTCTGCTGCCCTCCCGCGGCCTTGGGGGTTCGTATCACGGGGTCGAGCTGAAAGATAGGTGTTCCAGGATCTACCAAGGGCGTGGGATAGCTCTGTCTCCTGCCTTATTCAGCACCGCGGTTGCGGGGATGATTCTAGAAGAGGAAGGATGGGTGTACCGTGTTTGGTGGGCTTTGGTTGAAGTTCTCCATCCTCGATCCCCAGTTTCATATGGTCTGTGCTCAGAACTGCCACCTTGGCATATCTCGGCTCGTGGGAAGTGGGGCACACTCAAACTTCAGTTGCCCCACATCTCAGTCAGTCCCGGCCCCACTCCCAGCACTTCCATTCTTCGAGTGGATCTTCCACGAACTTCCTCTCAGAAAGTGTATCTTGAGTCTTTGAGAGGACCACCCACGTCCCACCGAAGCTTCATCATGGGACTAAGAAAAATCTGTTCTTCAACATCCACCATCTGTCTTTTTTTCACCCTGTTTCACTTTCAACAATGGTGATGTCCCGAGGAAGGTTGCGTCAGCCTCAGTGCGATATGGCAGCCCTTGAAACACCATGGCGCTCGAGGTCTCCTCCCCTTGCGCTCGGGTGAGAGCTGTCATTGGATTTCCAGCTCCTACGACTTCTACCCGCGCCTGCACGTTTCGCTCAATCAGGTGGCGCAGTTGCTTCACCAATTTACCATGCCGCCGCCACTGTTTTGTGTGACAGGAAGCTGGGGCAAAATGCTGAACAAGCTGGTGCTTCTGCGCAACTCCGAGTCAGTGCGGCAGGGGATCAAACTCCAAGTCAACGGCCGTTGCCACTTAACCTGTCGAACATCAGGTCTGAATCGGCCATCACCAAGTGGTGTTTTCTTCATCGTTGTTTCCCTGGTGGCTCTTCTTCTTGCCAGCAACAGCTTTTGGTTCATCTACCCATGGCTGCTGAGTCAATGACTTGAATCTACCCTCCTGGCCACGACGCTCAACCCCTTGCTAGTTGTATTCAATTCGTCTGCCCTAAAACACCATGAAGATATCAATCAAGCTGCTTCCGTTCTTCGTTGTCCCGCTTTGGGCTCTTAGCGACTTGGGGCATGCTAGATTGTGCGACATCAGCTCGTCATTGATACTTCCTGGCGGTCCAGTCTGCCTTAGTGGGTTTGGATTTCTGGGACCTGGTCACAAGAACATCACTACTTGGCTCACCGAGAGTAGTTGGCATGGTCGTGGTGACAGCTACCATGGTGTTCCCCAACATGCCTGGTCAAACTCGGCGCCGTGTTTTCAAAGCGAGGACTCAGACGAGCAGATATGCGTCTTTACTGACACAAGCTTCGCTGGGGGGCGAGGCATCTCGCTGATCACAGGGCCCCAACGAGCCAATTTTATGGCTACGATGCCAGCATTTACCGAGTCTGAATTATTCGAGGGAATCAACCAGGAACTCAACCGGACTACGCCAGCCAGGTATGAGATGAAAGAAATTCCCGGCAAAGGCATGGGCCTCATCGCCAAGGACTTCATCCGCCGCGGTGACCTGCTCATAGCCAACACGGCCTCGCTCATGATTGACTACCGCGCCTTCAACGAGCTTACCGAAGAGCAATACACAACCCTCCAGCTCCACGCAGTCAACAACCTCCCCAAACCCCACCGCGCAACCATCCTCAACCTCTCCCCGCATGACCCCGACACCTCGGGCCTCACCCGGCAAGACCTCATCGACAAAATCGCCGCAACCAACGGCTTCGACATCGAACCCGACGACGACGACGAAGACCAGCACCACAGCTTTTTCGTCCTCTTCCCCGACATCGCCCGCATGAACCACGACTGCCGGCCCAACGCTGAGTACCGCTACGAACACCCCACCTTCTCGCAGTCCGTCCGCGCCGCCCGCGATATCTTTCCAGGCGAGGAGCTGACCCTGTCGTACATCAACCCACTGATGTCCCGTGCGGAACGCATGGCGAAGCTGGAGACTTGGGGGTTTCGGTGCACTTGTCCATTGTGCTCGCTTGATGGGGCACGGGCGGAGGAGTCTGATGCGAGGATCGAGCAGATTGGGAGGGTGAAGAAGGAGTTGAGGGATTGGAGTAAGGGGAGTAGGGCGTGCCCTGAGATGGCGGAGCTGTTGGTGGGGCTGTACGAGATGGAGAGGCTGTGGGGGGTCATGTATGAGGCGTATATGCTGGCTGCGCTGGAGTTTAGTGCGTCAGGAGATGCCTGGACGGCGGTCAAGTATGCGAGGCTTGGGGTGGAGTGGGGAATTCCGATGGTGGGAGAGGAGGATGAAGATAAAAGTGGTGGGAAAGGGGGAGAGGAGGGCGGAGGGAAAGGGGAGGAAGGACTATCATGAGGAACTGTGAATATGGGCTGTGTGGGCATGAGTGACTATAGGAGGGTATATGGGGACAACGGCGTTTTAGCTACTGCTTGCTGGCTTTGATAAACAAACACATCTCAGGGGTGATTCGTGGTCTATTCTGGCAATGAATTGGATCTTGAGGATGTAGGGAGTAAGTGAATGGGATTCAACTCTGAAACTACAAGCCGACTCGGTTCAAGTGTCCCAGCTCAAGGCCAAACCATGCCATATTACGGTCATTTGTTTTTACTCAATCAGACGCAGTTCAAAGCCCATCATTGGACTCCCTTCTCTCATCTTGAGACACTCAGCATCAGGGGGTCCAGACCTTTGGATGGGTGGAGTGCGGGGTACCCACTGTGGGTTACATTTTCCCAATGATGTCAACAGCCCCCAACAACCCGCTCCAACCCACCTCAACCCACCAAAGCTTCAGGTTCCGTCGTCCATCCCTTCTCGTGAACCGGCAGCTTCTCCATCGCCAAACAAAAATTCAATAAAACCCAAAATGGCAGCTGATCCCCCAAAGGCCGACCCGGCGAAAGCGATCGAGGCGATCCGCGAAGCTCGCCCACCCGCGACCGACCGCTTCACGTACCTGACCATCGTCGAGGCCAACCTGCTCCCCGAAGTGCTCCCGACACTCAACGAAGTCCTCCAGGACGCCGAGCTCACCCAGGAAATAGGATGGGATTTGGTCTTCAATCTTGTCAGCCTCCCCGGCTCCGAGGACTGTCTCGAGACTGTCGCACGACTGGGCAATCCCCGGGAGGTGATCCTCAAGGTTCTCGAAGCCCTGGAACTCTTGGCGGGCGACGAGGGCAGCGAGAGCGACGAAGAGGAGCAAGATGAGGAACACGAAAGGAAACCCGAACACACCGTCACGCCAACACAGAAGTTCATCACCCTCCTCGGCATGCTCGCCATCTTGCACAAGCGCATCAAGACCAAATACCCCAGTCGCTTCCTCGCGCAGACCCTGCAGACCGTCTACATCAGCTACCGCCCGAACCAGGAGATGACGGCTGCGGTCATCAATCTGGTACACAACCTGTCCGGCCGGCGGAGACCGCCACTGCCGACTCGGCAGTCGACCGTGAGCGTCGCCAACCCGGATAAGGACGGGGATGCGTCCAAGAATGCGCCCGATCCCGAGGCGGATAAGGAAGAGAGGGAGGACCCGACCGAGAGTGAGGTGCAGGATAAGCTGTTGCTGAGCTTTGCCACGTGTATCTTGGAGGCGTACGCTAATGGGAACGAACTGTCGTGGGCGGCAAGATTGCTGGAGTATTATAACCCGGATAAGATCGTCCCTGGGAGGAGGACGTTGATGGCGGCGTTTAGGGAGGAGAAGGAGCTTCTGGAGAGGGATGCGATTGTGGGGAACCTGGTGGTGAGTATCAGACTGTCATTCTCCGTAATTTATTGTTGCTAACTTTTGCAGGCACTCATCAGTGACCTTGGGCTTGACTCCTGTTCCAAGACCTTCATCCACCAGCTCTGCGACGGGCCAATGCACAGCGAGCCGCTGGCCAACGCAGACGACGTATCCGTCCCAGAGGATATCGCCCTCTCAACTGGCGGCTGCGTTTGCCTGGTCGCCTACTGGGTCTTCTCATCCACCGTATTCGAAGCCACCCACCCCCAGCCCGAGATGAACATCTTCCCCGAGCACTTCGCGGTCCTCGACAAATTTCTTCAAGACGACGCGCACTCCCAGATCCAAAGATCCACCGGCACGATTGAAGGCCTCCTCACCATCGGTCTCTGGCTACAATCCCACCACTTCATCTCTGCCAACCCAACCTCCCCGCTCACAAACCCCACCACCTCCCCGGAGGACCCAACCTCAGACTTCATGCGCTACACCCACCTCACCACCCTCATCGCGCTGTACCACCCAGCCCTGCAAGTTCGCAACGCAGCCACTGTCCTTGCCGGCCTCGTCCTGCACTCAGACCCCTCCGACGACGACCGCCTCAAGATCCTCGAGGACCTCCTCGAGAACTGCATGTTCGCGTCGCTCAAGGCCCGCGCCGTCGCCTGGTTGCGCGAGGAGCTGCTCGCCGCCGCGGACCCCGCAACCTCCATTCCGCGCCAGAACAATCTGTTCGCGACGCCGCAGGCCCTCGAGACGGTGCAGTACGTCGTGTTCCCCGCGCTGGCGTCCCTGCTGGATCTGCCGACGACGCAGGACTTGGTCGAGTATCTGATGGTGAATGCGCCGTTTGTGATGCAGGCGGTGAATTTTGCGCTGTTTTTATGGGGGAGCACGACGCCTGATGGGGAGGGAGGCAGGTGGAAGGGGTGATACCCGCGGGGATGGAGGCGGCGGTAAGGGAGAGGTGGTTTGAGCCGTTGAGGAGGTGGTGGAGAGGGTGCGTGGAGTGGATAGGTGTTTATGTTGTGCTCCGGGGAGGTTTTGTACGGCGAAGTGTTCGTTTCCTTTCTATGGTGATGGTTTGAGCGCGGATAACAAAAGGGTAGCAATTCATGGTGCTTTGAGTATCCGGGAAGTTTGTGAAGATGTTTGTTCATGCTCTGATCTAGCTGTGGACTGAGAGAAGGTTCTCTTGGAAAGTCTTGTCGGATTAACCACCATCCTCGCCTTAGAAGAGGGATATGGAGGCCCCACTCTCACGTTTGCCAAGACCGGGAAACTGACTGGACCACGCTAGCGCCGAGCTTAATTTAGACCCCTGCCACTTGGAGCTCTGCTGATGATGTCATTGCTGTTGTGAAGCTCTTGGTGCGAGAGAGAGAGATAGGAGAAGATGGAGCTCAGCGCGTGGTTGTCTGGGCACAATTTGCCATGATTTTCCAATCCAAGGCAGCTTTACACAGATAACACAAGCCACGGTGCCATCTCATTTGGTAGGGTAGCACCACGGTTGCAACGGCACGCAAGGTACGCAAAACATTCGCTGGCATTTGGACTCGGCGTTACGTCAGGAGCACGCATGCCCAGCCTAGATTGCCCGTGTTCCTTCCTGCAACTCGAAGGGACAACTTGAACACAAATAAACCTGCCCGTAGTCCTTCGTATTTTCCACATCAGCCACGAGATCTGTGTCTCTTTAAGCAGGAACAGCGCGTCGACTACCCGTATTTTTTACTCCATACGTTTGGTTCCGTACCTGAAATAGCAAGCAAAGAGCATGTCCTAGCCGACGATCATCTTCGCCGATCACCTACGCAGGACCTCTACGATCATCAATACCGCCAACAGCCACCTAAGTACCTGCAGCCAGCGTCACGATGTCCGCGCCATCCAGTCCGCCGACGGGAGAAGACGACGGCGTCCGCGTGGTAACCGCACTTCACAATGGACGTCAAGCCACTGTGGTCCGCGACACAGCAGGCAACATCATCTACCCTTCCTATGTCCCTCCCGCAACCCAGTCGCCGTCCAGCGCTGAATTGCGGGATCACATCCAACCACCCGCCGCAGGCCCAAGCCCACACCGAGAAAAGGTCGAGCCAGAAGCGGCAAGCGACGCGGTCTTTCTCGATCTTCACGACCCACGACCAACGCCCCCGAGCCCCAAGCGACGGGAAACAGAGCCTCTCCAACAGAGCGAGAGCATACCACCCGCGCTGCGCCGAGCGGGGACAAGCGCCTCTGCGATGGACCAGGCAGCGCGAGCGGCGGACGACTACTCGTCGTCGTCCTCCTCCGACTCTTCTTCAGACGAGGAGGACAGCCAGCCGGCAAAAATAAGAAAGAAACAGAGAAAGCCAAAAGGCAAAAAGAAAGATGTTGACAACGACGACCGCTACCGCCGCTTCCGCATCGGCAATGAGCACTACCGCAGCAAGGGCAAGGTCTCCAAGCGCGACGGCCGGCTAGCCATCTCGCTCCGCGACACCAGCAACACAGGCTACCTTGCCAAAGCTCTAGGAACCGCAGCGCGGAAGATGGCGCCCCTCGCCGAGAAGCTCACCACCGACCAACACGAACAACCACCTCCCCAGCACCCCCGCCCCCAAGCAAACAACAACTCGCTTTAAACCTCTCACCGACCTCCCCCCAGACCACAACCCCCACCCCGCCTCAACATCGTCATCATGGTCATCGGCTCGCGCGGCGACGCCCAGCCCTTCCTCAAGATTGCCCAGCTACTGCACACCCAGCACGGCCACCGCGTGCGCATCGCCACGCACCCCGCTTTCCGCGACTTCGTCGCCCGCGCCTGCCCAGGGATCGAGTTCTTCTCCGTCGGCGGCGACCCTTCTGAGCTGATGGCTTTTATGGTCAAGAACCCCGGCATGATCCCTACCTTGGAGAGCGTCAAGGCGGGGGACATCGGGCGGCGCCGGGCGGCAATGAAGGCCATGTTTGAGGGGTTTTGGCGGGCGTGTATTAACGCTGCGGATGACGAGGGGGATGAGCAGAATGTGCGGATGATGGGGCGGCGGGATCCATTTGTGGCGGATGCGATTATCGCGAATCCGCCGAGTTTTGCGCACATCCATTGTGCCGAGGCGTTGGGGATTCCGGTGCATTTGATGTTTACTTTCCCGTATACGCCTACGCAGGCATTTCCGCATCCGCTGGCGAGGGTGAAGAGGTCGAATGTAGACCCCGGGTACGCGAATTGGATTTCGTATCCGTTGGTTGAGATGATGGTGTGGCAGGGGTTGGGGGACTTGGTGAATGAGTTCCGGGTGAGGACGCTGGGGCTAGATCCGGTGTCGACGCTGTGGGCGCCCGGCGCGACGTACAGGCTTCATGTACCGTTTACGTATCTGTGGAGTCCGGGGCTGGTGCCGAAGCCGTCGGACTGGGGGGAGGAGGTGGACGTGGCGGGGTTTGTGTTTCTGGATCTGGCGTCATCGTTCGAGCCGCCAGAGGGGTTGAAGAAGTTTCTGGAGAAGGGGGAGGAGCCGCCGATTTATATTGGGTTTGGGTCGATTGTGGTGGACGATGCGGATCGGTTTACGCAGATGATCTTCGAGGCGGTCAAGCTTGCGGGCGTCAGGGCGCTGGTGTCTAAGGGGTGGGGTGGACTGGGGAAGGACGGCTTGGACATTCCCGACGATGTGTACATGCTCGACAACACGCCACACGACTGGTTGTTTCCAAGAGTTCGTGCTTGTGTTATCCATGGTGGCGCCGGCACCACCGCCATCGCGCTCAAGTGCGGCAAGCCAACCATGGTCGTGCCCTTCTTCGGAGATCAGTACTTCTGGGGCTCGATGATCGGCAACGCGGGCGCAGGACCGGATCCGGTGCCGTACAAGCACCTGACGGCGCAGAAGCTGGCTGACGGAATCAAGTACTGTATTACCGACGAGGCCAGGAAGGAGGCCGAGAGGATCGCGCGGGATATTGAGCGCGAAGGTGACGGGGCGGAGACCGCGTGCAAGGCGTTCCACCGCGGACTTGTGCTGAAGGGCAACGATTCAATGAGGTGCTCTATTCTGCCGGACAGGGTGGCGGTGTGGCAGATGAAGAAGACCGGGTTGAGGTTAAGCGCGGAGGCGGCGGAATTGCTGGTAGAAAGGGGGCTTGTATCATGGAAGAAGCTGCGGCTGCTGAGGCACAACGAGTGGAACGACTTCGAGGGACCTGGCGAGCCACTGACAGGCGCGGCTGGGTCGTTGATGACTTCGGTCGGCAACATATTCGGCGGTGTTGGAGGAGTGCCGTATCGAATTGGAAAGAGCGCAAAGAAAAGGAAGGAAAATAAGAAGCAGAAAAAAAAGAAAGAGAAAGAAGCGGCCAAGTCAGGGGAAGACGGGAAACAGGATTCAGGGGCTTCGGAGTCTAATGGTTCGCCTAAACAACCCAACACGAACCAATCCGAACCCCCTCAAGTCGAAACAACAACAACCCACGCTATCGACCGCCGCAACACGTCGTCAACAGTAGCCACCAATCCCGCCGAAGAGGTGGTCCGTCAAGTTGGCCGCGGCGCCCGCAAGTCTGCATCGGCTCTCGCCCGCACTCCCGTCGATCTTTCCCTCGCTCTGGCCCAAGGTTTTCACAACGCACCCCGTCTCTACGGCGACGACACGGTCCGCCGCCCAACCCGCGTCACCGGCATCCGATCTGGCCTACGCGCTGCCCGCCACGAATTTGCGTACGGGATATATGACGGCTGGACCGGTGTTATCCGACTTCCCGTGCGAGGTGCTCGCAACGACGGTGTGCGCGGGTTCATCTCTGGGGTTGGAATGGGACTCACCGGGTTTGTGCTGAAAGATATCGCAGCGATCATTGGGCCAGTCGGGTATACCCTGAAAGGCGTGGTGAAACAAGCCGAGAGACGGCGGCAGCCGCTCAAGTACATCAGGAGAGCGAGGGTAGTGCAGGGCCAGAGAGAGATCGGCACTTTGGACCAGAGTGAGCGCAGCAAGAGAATGACAGAGGTTATTGATGGGTGGCGGCTCATGTGGGGAGTTGTGGGAGGCGATGAAGCGAGCAGAGAGGAAAAAAGAGAAGGGATTCAGGGGCAGGTTTAGCGGGAGCGCCAAGCGGTTGAGGAAGAGCACGCAGTGGAACATGGTGTTTGAGAACGTCGAGGTGGCGGAACGCGCGCTGGACGCGCTGAAGAGGGGGGACGGACTCGACAGCGTGCTGGAAAGAGAGAAGGACACCAACCCGGTGCTGGAGTACTTTCGATCGCCCAAGGCAGATGGCAAAGCGTCTTCTGGCGCTGCTGACAGGAGCCCTACGCCCGGCTCGGCACACGATTCCGCCCATGGTTCAGCCCACGACTCGGTTCACGATATGCTCGTTGGCGATGAAGTCAAACCAACGGCGGATGACAAGACGCCCGTGGATGAGAACCCCTTTTCAGCCACCACTGTCACTATTGCCGAGAACAAGCTCGAGAACAACCAGACGATGACGGCGCTGAACGTGCAGCCCACGAGCTAACACATGGTTTTGAGAGGAGCCCATGCCTGCGAGGCACAGCGAGGGGGGCGGGGGTTATGCCTGCGAGGCACAGCGAGGGGGGCGGGGGTTAGAACGAGGTGTATGTTGTTAGACGGGGCATCATGGTGGCCAGCGTATTGTAGGAGTATCTGGAAGCGTTGTTTCTGTCCGGTTGGTTGGCGACTCGGTGTTGAGGTGTTGCGGGAGAGCTCAAGGACCTGGAGAACATTAATGTACATGTATCTCTTGCTCCTATTCGTACCCGCTCGGGAGTGACTCTTGTGTACCTTATGTCCATGAAATGGTAGGTGTGTTTGTTCTGGCTGTCGTACCCAACCTGCAAGTCTTGAGGCCTGGCGAAATGGGTGCACTGATTGTGCATTTTCGCATTTTGACACTTTCGACGGAGGTAGGTAACGTGAAAGGTGGGCAAGATTTCCCATCCATGGAGCAGACAGGTGGTGGTCTGGCGGAGCGCCCAGCGCGAAGGTCCGTTGGAGACTTTTGAGGCTGCCTGGAAAACAGGACAAGGGCTGCAGCACGCCGGGCGACAGATTTTGGACATCAACTGCAGTCAGGACTCCCAGCGAATGAGATCCGTACTTCTGTGGGATTTTAACCGCATGAACGTGTACATGTATCTCTTTAGTATCTGTCTACATGCATGGAAAAGCATGTGACAAGCTGGGGAATCACCAGCAGCCCCAGCCACTGCCTCACCTACAGCCTCATCAGCCTACTTGACACTTCCAGGCCTCGGGCTGTGGGAGCCTTGGATGTGCCCCTCTATTTGAGGTACGAACGATCCTAGGACGAGAGAGCAACAAATTCCGGCAAGAAGTGGAAGGAGAAGCTTGGGTCTAAGACGACCTCGTCTATCGTCTCGGACCGGCCAATCAAAAGGGAAGGAATCCTCACGCCTTTGATGCCGGATGCCGTCGATGAGCTGAAGAAGAAGCGCAGCCGGAATATCCTGCTCAAGTGTGCATTACCCCCGTCCCCCCCCTTCTCTGTCCCATAGCAACAGTCGACTTATGAAGTGCTGGAGCATCTCTATAGCGGGCAGAGCAAGAATGGGCAAGACAGATTGCTCCCGTGCTGACTAGCAACTATAGTGTAGCGCGAGAGCGAGCGAAACATGGTAAAGAACCGGGCGAGAGTGTTCGAGGAAGAGCGGTCCCAACAAGAAGCTGCTGAGCGCCAGCTCGAGGAAGAGCTGTCCCATCGAGCAGTTGAGCTCGAGGAGGAGCGAGCCAGATGGGCAACTGAACGGCAGAAGCTTGAGGCTGAGGTTAGGGACCTGGAAGCGGTGCGAGGGATAGACGGGCAGCTAATCAGCGACAGCTCGAGAAAGAACGAGCCAGACGGGCAGCAGATTAGCACGGGTCGGGTGAGCTGTTGCTGGTTCTTACAGATAAACGTCGAGGGTGCCACATGGTGTGTTTCGTTTGGTGCGGCACCACGACAAGTGTGGCGCATGTGCTCTGTGAAAGCGAGGTTTCGGGTTCTGTTTGGTTGGGGCGTCGTTGGAAGCTGAGGATCCCAGGTAACAATATCCCCTTGGCATTGTCGAGGCATGAACGGGCGCAGAAGTTGTTGGGTTGCGATCGTGTGAGGACTCGCGCATTCACATTTATCGTACTCGGTACAAAAGACGGCGAAGCCACTCGCTCAATGAGACTCATGTTTCAGATCCTCTGCGTATGCGTGTGCTTGGCACTTCGATTGGATGATGGAAAGGGAAATTTAACCTTCTTGATGTGCTTGCCAAACCCAGACAAAAGACGCGAGATGACCCCATCGGAGAACTTGAAGGTTAAGATGATCAGTACAAGGACATGCAATTGCATTGTAAAATGCACAGTCACAAAGCAGACCCAAAGGGCATCAACAGCGCTGTGAGACATTCACGATAAGCGAAATGTTGTTTGTAGATTCCCCCTGCATTTTGCATTTTGGCAGAGACAAGTTGGGGCAAGATGTGCTGGCAGTGGGGTCATAGGGCGAGATGAGAGTGGATCTTTATCGGGAAAGCTAAAATGGGGCCTTGGCAGGAACCGCCATGGGATGCTGGAATCTGTAACCCAATACGTTTTCTTACAAAAATACAAGCGATCCTGCTCAGCGGAGGGCAACTTGAGATTTCAAAAGAAGGTCCTCGTCTCATTTTCGCAAGAAACACCCTCTTGCTCAACTGCATACCAGCGGTCTTTTTGGTTTCCGAACTTGTACCTAAACATAAAGCTGTGTCACGGTTAATGACGCACTCTGCCCGATGCGTGCTAGTGATTACGGTCGCAACGGACGGCTTGCTCTGGCAACCTGAGGTATCCAGCCAAGCAGGAGGAAGATGGGTTCGAAAACAAGAAAAGGGAGAAGTTCCCTTTCCGACGCCAACAAGCGAGCACCGAGTGATGGTCATCTCTTCTCCCCTGCTCCTGAACATCAGCCCAAGCCCCAACTTCCGAGATCCGGAATCCCAGCGCCGCGGATCGTTGTTGTGTGAAGCGAAAGAAAAACTTGACGCGATCTTGCTGACATTGAATTGCCCCCCCTGTCCCCAGCTACATCCTAGACCTCCATCGTCTCACTTCTCTCTCACCGTGGGCGCTGTACCACAACTTGTGACACCCGATCACCCTCAGCCGAGAACCATGTTCCTTCCAACACGCTTGCCACAATAGCCGCCTCCACAACGACGACAAACTCACTCTCGGCTCCCATCTCCACCTTGAGACGTTCTCAAAAAATGGACTCCCATTACCGCCCAGCCCCCTTCCCCCACGACGACGCCCTCATCCACGGCCACGGCATCGAGCTCGCCCCTACAAAACCGTCCTACCAAGAACACCACTCCCAACCAGGTCTCGAGGTGGCAACACACTCCACACTCGAGCTCGCAAAATCCTCGCCCGCCTCCCACCTGCACCAGAAAGAGCACCTTCTCCCCCACCCCGGCGCCGTCTTTGATCCTAGCAAGCTCGGTTGGGCCGAACCGAACTCAAAACCGAGCTCTATCTACAGACAGTCGACGACGCCGTCGGTGGGCACTACGGCGCGCGGGGTGAGGTACAGTTACAGTGACTTTACTAGTCCGTTTGATCGGAGGCCGTTGGTGGTAACGCCGCCGGGTGTGAGGGTGAGGGAGGGGATGGAGAGGGTGGGAAGAGGAGAGGATATGTGGGGTAAAAAGGAGGTTGTTTTGGATTATTTTGGCGTTTGGAATATTTGTGGTCGTTGTTGCGGTTGCGACAGGCGTTGGGGTGGGGGTTGGGATGTCGGAGAAGAAGAGGTTGGTTAAATTTTTTTGCGTCAAGGTTGGGGAGAGCGGAGGTTGTTGGTGCTGTGGGATGGATGTGCCGTTACAGCCCCGGCCAAATCGGTTCCGACAGCACGGCTCAGCCAAATCGGCGGGTCGGCCCAACTCTCTCTCCCGATCAGCTCACTCCAATATCACGCCCTCCCTCCTGAAAGCATATCACTAACTCCTCCCAGCACCCTCACCAACCGCGACATCAACACGCACTCTCCCATTCCCACCGCTACCTTTACCTCCTCACCCTCCGCCTCCCCAATCTCCTGTCCCCCAATAACCTCACCCTCTACACCTCCTCCGCCAACACCCAAAAAAGTACCTCCTCCTCTGCGGCCGCGGTACGTTCCCCTTTCCCCCCCACCCCTTTCTCCCGTCCTCCTCATACTAACCCCACACCTACCTACGTACAGACTACAACTCCAACGTCGGCACAACCCAAGACATGTACCACACCCCGACCGACACTCTATCCGAGTGCCTCGACGCCTGTGCACAACAGGACGGCTGTGTGGGCGCGGGCTGGGGCAGCGGCAATGTGGGCGGCGGTGTGCCGATTTGCTGGTTGAAGAGTAAACTGGGGGCGATGAATGAGGCGTTGGAGTGGAGCTTTTTCGTTGAGGATAAGGAGGACGTGTCTGAGACTCGGCGGAGAGAGGGAGGTGATGGAATGGGAAAGAGGGGGGGTTGGCTCTTGGGCGAAAGAGAGAGTGGATGGTGGGTTGTTGAAAAGGAAGAGGTTGGAAAGTGGTAATAAGGGGGGTGGTTTGGCGTTTTTACAGAGCTAGCGTGAGAAAAGAGTTTATTGATTACCGGTAAGGGAGAGAATGGTCTTGTTTTTTTTGGTCGGATCTGGCGTTCGAGCGGGAATGAGGTGTGAAATCGTGATGTCTGATGGTAATGGGATAGCGGGAGCGGGAGTGGGGTTACAGATGTGTATTTTAATTGAGCGTGGCTAACCTGGTTGTTCTGGATACCTTGTATTTGATGGAGTTGGTAATGTAAGCCCTTAGACAGGTGCTGTTTATTTCTTGGGAGTTAAAATACTTGTCTAGAAAGGGCATTGACAAGCAACAGTGTCACACGTTACAAAAAGCAAGGGCCCGTTTCTCTTGTTGAAATGTCCACTTAGATGCCTGTTTCTTTTAACCCCGCCCTAAAATAAAGGTAGAATTTATGAACTCGTTTGAGAGAAGACCACCCAAAAGTGGCATATGTACCTAAATACTAACTATTTCAATACGTCCTCTCATTGCCCGCTACCCTCTCCGAGCCCTTCCCATCACCTCCCATCCCACCCACCCCAACCCCAACGCCTCACACTGCTCCCCTCCTAAACCCTCTCTGCCCCCATCGGCCAATCCAGCACCCTCATCGTCACTCCCCCTCCTCGCAGCCTCCCACCTCCCGCCTCTCCCCACCATCCCCATCGTTCCCTCATACCCCCTCGCCCTCAAAAAACCCCAATCCGGATTCGGATCCCCGTCCGCACAAACGCCGCAAAGCTATCCAGCACGTACTGCTCAAACGTCAGATCCCCCTCATCCCGCATCGGCAGGCCCTGACGGTGCAGGTTCCCGAAGACATAGTACAGCTCGCCCGAGTGGCAGCGCAGGTAGGGTTTTGAAGGGTCGCCGTGCGGGTGGGAAGGGTGCGGGACGGTTCGCATACGTCGGTGCCGGGCCAGCCTTGGGTTTGGTAGGTGCGGTCAAACTCGTAGTAGTATATTTGGTCGAGACGGGTGTGGGAGAGAGGGAGGAGGCGGTTGTTTGTGCTGCGCAGCGGAAGATGCCGTCGGTGGCGAGGCGGGATGAGGCGGTGTATAGGTCGAGGGTGGCGTTGCCGGTTTTGATGATGGGGAAGAGGTGGGCGGGTGGGACGGAGAAGCCTTGGGAGGCGAGGTAGGCGGTTTGGTTGGTGGTTGTGGGGAAGCTGATCATGGGTGCGCCGTCGTCGCGCGTGATGCCCATCATGAGGCGGATGGGGAGGCGCGGGCCGGTGAGAGGAGGGAGGGATGGTGAGGTAGGTTCCGTCGACGACGAGGTAGCGCGCACCGAGCTGGGTGAGGGTGTGGGCGGGGACGGCGCGGAGGCAGTCAACCTGGGAGGGGGTGTTGGTGCAATTGGTGGCATCGAGGATAGAGTTGGCCACAATCTTGACCTGCTCATCGATGGTGTAGTAATGGGAGTAGGTGGTGCCGTAGTTAATGCCGCCCAGCCCGCTGAGCATGATGGCGCTGGAGAACTTGCCAGCAGTCTTTGGCGAAGCGATTAAGGCCCGCACAGAGGCAGCGCCTGCTGACTGGCCAAAGATGGTGATGCGGTCCGGATCGCCTCCAAAGTTGCGGATATGTGCGCGGACCCAGTCCAGAGCCGTGATCTGGTCGGCCAAGCCATAGTTGCCGTTGGTTTTGCCGTCCTTCAGCGCCAGAAAACCAAGTGTGGACAGGCGGTAGTTGATGGCCACCATCACCATGTCTCCCCTTGAGACGATGTTTGCTCCGTCAAACGTTGCGTCGTTAGCAGTTCCCCCCGTAAAGGCACCACCATGAATCCAGACGGCTACAGGGCGGAGGTTCTTCTTGGGCGGCGCAGAGTTGGGGTTGGGGAGGTATGGTGTCCAGATGTTGAGAAACAAGCAGTCCTCGCTGCCGGTGTCAGACCACTGCGCGCACTGGAAACCGTACTCCAGGGCGGATGCAGCTTCTCCGGACCCCTTAAACAGAGTTGGGTAGGTAAATCTCTGCGGCTGCGGCGCATAACGAATTCCTAGGAAGCGAAAAGAGAGGCGGTCGCGGAAGCTGTTATTGTCAGCTTGATCCTGGGTCTCACTATCCAGCCGTGACGTACCCCGTAAGCGTCTGATTGTTTACATCCAGACTGATCTGCCACTTTGAACTGGTGTCTTGCGAGTCCTGTGTCGAAAACGGCGCCGTGTTTGTGCACAAGCCCGGGAATCGCTCATTCCCCGGCTTGGACTGGCTGTGGCCCACAAGATCCACGGTATTGGAGCTCGAGTCTGACAAGACCCAGAACTTGGACGAGTCATCGGCTGTCCCTTTGTACTTCAAGTACTCGGAAAATGGCAGAGCCGTAGCGTCTCTCTTGTGTCCTCGCTTTGGTTGCCACAGTTTCTCGCTCAGCTTGGCACACACGCCCTGGGACACTTCTTGGTACGGACGAGCATCCGTGAGAATCAAGGCCGTGTCCGCGTGAGGACTAGCTGCTCCTAAAAAACATCAGTTTAAGATATGAAAACCGGTTAAACCGCAGCTTACCTTGGAGGTCATTGTTGGTCAGGATGGTTAAACTGGTGTCCAGGCGCTTGAGAGACGCGCCAACCACAAGGCTGACGAGAGCCAGTGTCACTCCGACAAGACGCATCTTGGGAGGATGGAGCTTGTGTGCAAGTATGATGAAGGCAAGGCCTGGGGGAAAAGAATCGCAATTACGATATGGGCGATGGTCTCTAATATATGGACTTCATGATACGGGTCCTTTGAACATGTAACCACTGTCCAGTGTCACCGTCCAAGGTATTGCAACCACTCAGCGTCTTGAGCTGCCGCTTCTCTTCCTTGTTTTTAGCTATGGCCATTGTGGCTCCGAGATTGGGGCCATCCCGCGTTGGAGCTTGTATATTACCCGGAGGTGCGCACTCGGTTCCGGCATCCAGATCGCTGTGGTAACGCAAACACCAGCCGCCCGCCAGTCAGTCCATTATCGGGGCTTCCGGAGCAATCGAAAATCGTTCTTGAGCCCGTCCCCAGCGAGAGATCATGTGGGCGTGAGTAACATCGTTCCGGTGTTTTGAATAGGCTAAATCGGGGATCCTGCCTCGCCTTGGGGGCTCTGGGGTCACCAAGTGGAGAACCTCGCTCCTTGAAAAGGAGGTGATGTTGTTGTTGGTAATGAGTTGTTGTTGTACGTTTTGAACGTTTGTTTTCCTTAAGACGGCAGTCGCCGAGGCATCTCCGTCCAACCGACTTTAGGGGGGGAAGGGCGGTCACAGCTGTGCCCGGTGAACCAAGACCGTGGCTGGCTGCAGACCCAAGTTTTGACTTTCGATGAGCTGGCGAGAAGGAGAATTCCAAGGTTAAGTATTGACCGGCGTGCGATGGCAGCAGTCAAGAGCCTCAAATCTTTACATCCCCAAGCGGCTTCACCACAACCTCATGTAGCACCATCGACAGCCTCGCGGCCACCGCATCATCCGTCTCGTCATCCTTTTCCGACAGTCCCAGTTCCCTCCCTCCGGCAATAGACTTTCTCGCCGCCATCTCATACACCTCGCCCATCAACCCCCCCAAATCAGCAATCTGCTCCTCCGCAAGCAGCTGCTCCCTCACCCTAAGCGCAATCGACGGGCGCCCCCTTGCAGCATTCACATCAATCCCCAACACCGCTTCCACCGGCGCCCAGTGGGCAATCTCCACTAGCAGCACGCCAAGGCTGTAGATATCAAAGCTCTTCTTGAAGCGAGCGCGCTCCTCCGGACAGAAGCTCGACTGCGCGCCCGGGTGACGGTACAGGTTGTACTCTGCGTCATCTCCGGGGCCTGGGATGTCAGTCATCTCGTCAGCGCGGGCGGGACGCGCGAAGTCGAAGCCTGAGAGAAAGGGTTTGGAGTAGTCGACGCGGCGGCCGCCGGCGGTGCGGAAGAAGATGACGTTGTGACTGCGCAGGCCTTTGTGCAGCCAATTGACCGCGTGCAGATAGAGGAGGCAGTTGCTGATGGCGTGGGCGAGTCTAATGCGGTCGGTGACGCGCGGTTTGCGTGAGGTGGAGAGGAGCTCACGGAGGGAGATGGGTGGGAGAGTTGTGTCTAGGTCGTTGTCGAGGGGACGTTCGAAGACGAGGCCGAGGCGCATGTTGAGGATGTCTTCTTCGTCTTCGACGCCGGCGGAGCTCGCTTTGTCGAAGTAGCCCAAGCAGTGTGGTGTCCGGAATGCCTCGGGCTTGGGCATGTGGTTTAGGAGGGCGGCTAGTTTTCCGACCCTCTCGACAATGACCTGTTTAGGCGGTGACAAATCTCCCGGCCGCTGGCGGTCATACTCTTTCCACTCCACCCAAACCTTCTTCCTCTTGCCATCTGGGAGGCGGAGGGTAGCCTCACACCTTGGCAAGTCAGCCTCTTCGGCAACAGGGTCGATCTCAACAACTGAGCGGTCAAGCACAAGGTTCTTTGACTCGCCCGGCTTGCCCAGCTCAAGACACATTGATGTGGCCTCATCCCATGGCGTCTTTTTGTTTGATTCGATCGACTCGTTGAAGGCTTTGAACTTGGCGAGCTGGGAAATAAGCTGAAGGCTGTCGGCATTGGCTCGTTTCTGGACCAGCGACATGTGTGATGCGGGAATTGGCGAGGAAGAGCTGGCCTCGAGTTTGATGTTCAAGGCCATGACAAGCCGAGACAGATCGGTGATCTTGTGGTGCAGCTGAAGCACACCACGGTTTGTGTCCTGGACGGTATGATGAATTTCAACTTGCATCCGAGCGTCGAGAATGTTGGTCATGCTGTCGTTCAGTGTGGAAAATTTGGAAAGCAGGAGCTCAAACGCTGATTTGTCAAACGACACCCATCTTAGTCTCTGTGAGGCTTCATGTGATGTCTCTCTCAACTTCAGCATGGCTTTCTTGATGAAGTCCCTGCGCCGTTGGGAGAGGGGGAAGTTGGCGTCGGCCGCATCCTTCTCAGGCTTCTGGAGGAGTTGGTCGGGGTCAGGGGTAGTCTGAAGGCGCTTGTTCCGTGTCTGATGCTCCTTAAACTCCTTGAACAGACACTCGACTTGGACCAGAAGATCTAGCACGGTCTGGCGATGCAGGACGAATGTGTTTGACTCGAGCACTTTCTCCTGATTCTTGGCGTCCAGGTCAAGTAGGCCCGAGGCCTCGCTCCAGGCAAACAGGCGCTGCTGCTCCATGCGCAAGCGAAGGTTGAGATATTTGCAATCCTCCGGGAAGTGGGCAGCCGTGATAAGCAGCTGGATGCCCTGGATGGCGCCCGAGTACACCTGCAGGCTTATTGACGCCACGCCAATGGCGAGGCCTGCTATAGAGACAGGATCCATGACGGGATATCAAACAGTCTCTAGGGTGTATGTCCTATCAAAGTATTAGCCACAGTGCCAGGTTAAGAAAGTAGTGGTGTTGAGAAGGGGGGAAGTGTCATAGTCATCCCACATACGGACGGATACAGCAAAGCTTCGTTTCAGAAGAGTAGCAGTTGCAGTCAGATCAAAGCTATCGCCAATCCAAGCCAGTCTTGTCTCCCGCTCTTGGAACAGGTGCCAGAATGGGGTCAGTGTCACAGAGCGGTGTTCTCACTCAAAGTGGCGGGACCTTCAATTGCTCTCATCTTGTGTGACGCCGGTGGGCCATCCGGTTTCTCTGCCTATCGGGTAGCGTGATGGGTCCCGGGCATGTAACCCAGTGATAGGAGGAGAGGTGCAGAGATGGATCTGCAGCACGCCGTGTGCAGTGGTATCTTGGACTATTGGAACGAACACGAACAAGCCCGCAAGAGCTTGTCCTATGCATTCCGCACCTTGCGAACGTTTGGCAGAGAAAGAAGTAGCAGCTTCAATGAATCTTCAGATCCAGACTGTTGGGACCTTCCATCCCTTCAGACAGTCCAAGGGTCCATGATATTGGACCGGCTTACATGTATTGGGGTGGTGAAGCTGTTCTGCTTGATTAAGCAATTCAGGTCGTGAAAAATGCCGGCCTGCAAATATTTGAAATCCCAATTCCCGTCAGACATCCGTCAAATTGTTGATCCCACCAATGCTCGGAGCCCGGGCAGTGCTCAAACATCGACTTCAACATGCGAATGCAAAAGTGCGGCGGAAGGGGAAGCAAAAGAGAACCCAGGGATCCACCTTACCAGCCAAGGAGGTGGGTGTGGACCGGAAGAAAGAAAGCCCAGAGTTGGTTGGGATGGCTTCCAGCTATTCGTAGTTATCACGTGCAGCTTTAGCTTAAAATGGGTCTATCCCAGTCAACGGGTTCAGGGTTAGGTGCTTGTGAGGGTTGCCTGGCTTCAACCTGGTGAATGTCTGATTACCTGCTCTTTCCTGGTCGTTGTCTTCGATTTTGTGCCATGTCGAATATCTGGTCAAACCCACCGCAACCGTCTCCCGCTTGGACGACATGTCTCTTCTGCCAACCTGGAAGCTGCCACATTCAACTGCCTTGATGAACGAGCCCGCTTTGAATGCCCCAGCGTTGCATTCCCGCCGTTTCAATCTGCAAGGGCCTCTTTTCGGCGCCAATCAGAACTCCATGGCTTGTTGAGCTTTGGGAACCGTGCCTTGTCCTCATCGCCGACCCGTGGTTGAGCAATCAGATCGTGAAACCTGGGGTGGAGGGACCCAGGAATGTGATTTGATTGAGTGTCCTGAGGAACTGGCGTCTGGTGCCTCTCCGAGCTGCCTTGCTTGCCGTAAATACTGCTTGGTTGCGCATCTAGTCTCAGTCACTCCCCCTTGTTGACAGTTGTGTGCTTGGACCATCACAATAATTACCCCTATTTCCCATTGATGATCTACCATCACCAGGTGAGATCGAGTGACGGAGTGGCAGGGGATCTTGTGCGATGCTTCGGCTGCATACATCAGAAAATTGAAAAGCAGGGCAGCGAACCGGGACAATCCTAAGCAAGCGGTCCCGCCAAGCTCCATCTCTCCTCTCCAACCGCCGCTGGCCGAAGATCTCCAATCTCGCCGACGAGTCGAAAAGAGGCCTCAAGTCGCACGAGCAGGGTCGGGGTCCCGAAGAGAAGGTCAGACTCGCCCAAACACCTCCCCCATGCCTTCAAGACGATCCTTGCATTCTTCGGGACGCGCCAGGGCGGGCGGGACTCGGGAGGGACCGTCCAGGGCCAAAACATGGAGGTTGTGGAGAGGAGACTGACAATCGCCGAGCAGTGATCCCCTTCATCCGCCATTCAACCGTCCATCTCCATCATCCTGCGGGCCCTCGGTGAGAGCCCCGAGCTAGAGGAACGCAACGCCAAACCGGGCACGCTGTCCTGTCGCTCCTGTGAGCTTTGGTCCTTGGATCGACTACCTGTACTGGGTTGACCCGCTTCGTGGTCCGCTGTAACCTCCTTCATCAATCGCGCCTCCGACTGTGCGGTTCTCCCCCCCCCCCTTCTTCCGGCGCGCTCTCGGCCTTCGAAATACCCACGTTCAGATTAGAATCGTCTGATCTGGTTGCCGACCATGGAGTCTTTCGCAGCCGGCGCCCCACAAATGCCCGGTGCTTCCACTCACGGCTCGCCGTCGGTGTCCAGCGCCAGCCCGGAGACGGCGACCTCGTCTTCCACCCCGATGCTATCGGCGACCACTCAGCCAGCCGCACCTCCCTCCGTCCCCGCAGCATGTCTCGCTTGTGTGAGTGCCATGCTCAGCTGTTCCTTTTCATGTTGACACTGTTGCTTTCTGTAACTATTGATGTGCTAATAATACTCTATGACAGCGTGGCAAGCACCTCAAGTGCGATGGGGTCACCCCTTGTTCGCGCTGTATAGCCTCCAGCACCGAGTGTCTGTATGTGCCGTCTCGCCGCGGCTACAAGGGGCCGCGCAGGAACACGGCCCATAATCCGAACAAACGGCATGCTTCCTCGTCACCGCCCTATGCGGGACCAGCCGAGAGCTGTCCCATGCTGCTGGGACACCCCCCTGTTATCCCCGGCTTCAGCCCAAACATTGTCCTCCCGGATCAATCCCCAGTCTCGTATATGGCGCCTTCTCCTCTCACCAACATCCCCCTTTTCCGCAGCCCGTTCCCCGTAGGTATGGATTCGAATGCGCTGGCTCTGACAGCCACCACCGCGATTGTGCCCCCGGCTCAGCCGCCGGTGCCCACGTTGGCCGAGCGGTGCTTCGATGCCTTCTACCATTACTTCCACGCTGGCCATCCGTTTGTGCTTCCCAAGCAGTATTTTATCCGCCTGCTCAAGGATGGTACAGCTCCGAATCTCAGCATCGTCATGGCCGCCATGCGGTACATCGGCTCTCTGTACGTCGATGCTGGGCCTGCACGAGCAAGCTATCTCGACGAGGCTATTCGTCTATGTTACCAACCCGGAACGACAAAGGATGGCTTTTTGATCCAAGCGCTACTGCTGATCATTGTCGGCTTGGACGGGCAATGTGACCAGGGAAGAGCGAGGGAACTGCTGGCCGACTGCGAGCGGTTCGCCCTAGAGATTGACCTCAACAAGCGCGAGTTTGCGGCGCTACACGGTCATGGCAACCATGTGCTCGAGGAGAGCTGGCGGCGGACCTGGTGGGATCTCTATGTCTGCGACGGCATGATCGCCGGCGTCCACCGGGTGACCAAGTTTCTGCTGTTCGATATCCCGAACGATGTAGGCCTGCCGTGTGAGGAGCAGCAGTATCTCTCGGGGGTAAGACTACTTCTGTAACAGTCTTGAGGCCTTGCTGACACTCCCCAGCGCATCCCGCCACCGCTCTACATAGAGGACTTTGACGACCAGACGTTCTCCGGCGAGGACCGCGAGTTCTCTTCCTTTACTTACCGCATCGCTGCGGCCCGCAATCTCGGCCGAATGATGCGCATGCCGCCCGTTATGTTCCCGGGCGATGACAACATCAACCGTGTGCAGTCACTGCTCACCAACTGGCGTATCCACCTCCCCGATTCGAAACGCGACGACCTCAGCAAGAACTGCCAGCTTGACGAAATGATGTTCCAGGCGCACTTCATCACCCATGCGTATGTCCCTCCCTCTCCTTCTCCTGTCCAAATCTTTCCCATAGTAACACACACCCCCCTCCCCCAGCTGCACAATTATGCTCCACCAACCCCTCTCCCAACTCGACACCTCCCCAGCCCAAGCCGTCAACTCGTGCGCGCCTCACCGGCCCACCCCCTCGGGCGACGCCTTCAACACGCACACGCGGCACACGCTCACCGCGGCCTCGGACATCTCCGCCATGATCACGCAACCCGTGCCCATCACCCACCACACGCACTTCTTCACCTGCGTCATCACCCTCTCCTCCATCGTGCACCTCTCCCGCTGGGCCCTGTACTTCGTCGACGACGAGGACCACCTGCGGCAGCAGATCCGGCTGAACATCGGTGCGTTGAATAAGCTGAGCGGGGTGTGGAAGGCCGCGGACACCGCGTGGGGACAGGTCAAGGGGGTCGCGCAGGAGATTTATAGGGGGAAGAAGGCGCAGCAGATTAGTCCTGCGTTCTGGGTGGGTTTTACGCAGGAGCAAATGATGAGGAGTTTGAGGGCGGATGAGGGGATTATGAGCGAGTTTGAGAATGTGGGTGGTGCCGGGGTTTGTTGCAGGGTGCCGGAGGGGGGATGGGATGGCGCATGGCCGGGGAGGGGTTAGTCAGGGATAGGGGTGTGAGTAAGGGAAGGAGGTTGAGGTAATGTTTGGGTTTGGGTTTGGGTTTTGGGTATAGCGGGTCTTTGAGGAGGGGGTATGCTATGGAATTGGAGTTGGTTCTGTTGGTGTTGGGACTTTGTTGGGCAGGACTGGGACGGACGCACATTGGGTGCCAGGCTTCTTGGTGGACTCGAGACGAAAACAGAGTTTGCCAAGGGCTAAAAGTTGGTACCCTTGCAATGCGTGTGCGTGTTGCCGACAAAAGAGTGGCATATTCTGCTCAACATGAGTTGCGGTTCTGGCTTGGGGGGCAGAAGGCACTGTATGGACGCTTGATGGTGCAGGTTGGTTTGTCCAACGGAGCCAGGGGTTTCAAGACGACCTTTTGCTCCTCTGCCGTCTTTGGAGACTTTGTGCACGTTGCTTCGTTCGAGGTCACCGATGGTTTGCCGTCGTTTGGTCTCAGGGTGTATTTTCGGGTGGTCGCCGACAAGCCGTCGGTGGCTAGACCTCTCCTGTGACAGAACAAGCATGTCAAGGAGGCATTCGAGGTCTGAAAAGAAATTGAACATGTTTGGGTGACACGGCCAGAAATGACCGCCGATGACAACGGCGATGGGTGGCTAATATCAGAAAAGAAGTGGTGGTCGCCGTCGGGTTTCACGGTCAAGCCGGGGACCTCAGCCTCGTCGTGACCGGCTCCCTTTTGTGTGACCCCGTCTGCCCCATTTGAGGTTCCCGTGCCGCGCCGGGTCGTGGTTTCGGCACCGGCACCCGGTACAAACAACGGACCCACGCAGATAATCGGCGACTCCCGGGATGGAGTGAGACCTAGCGGCGTCCAGCTCACCAGCCTCGCTCGCTACTGCGTTGAAGCGGGCCCCCACCCCATTTGCACTCCAGGCAACCAATCTGGTGTACGAAGGTCTTGTGCTGATTGGTATGGGTGTGAAAACAACCCAGGAGCTGATCTGACATGCATGACATGCACCAGCGATGACCGCCATTGGTTGCTTTAAGCGCGAGTTCGGCTTCACCGTCCGTCAGATTCAAAATACTTCCTGAGATGGGTGACAGTGTGTTGGCAGAAGCAATTGGGAGTTGTGTTGTGAGTTGTGATACAGCTGGTCCCCGGCGGTCCAGGGCGCAAGCAGTGGCTGAAACAACATGGCTGAAGACAGCACAATTTGGTCGTTCAGTCCGATAGCTTGCTGCGGCACTGGGGCTTCTGTAAGAAGACCAGGGTTCGAGAGTGATGCCCGAGGTTTCGCTTCTGCGCGATGAGATGACTGGTCCATCAGCTTGTCCTCCGCGTACCGAGTGTCAGCGGGGACTACTCTGGCTTGTGTGGGCCTGGTCCCCCAGTCTTGGATTTGGTTGCTCCTAGGGTACTTAGGTAGATGACTATCATCTTGTCGAAGGAGGTCTTTTTTTCTCGTCTTTGGCCAGTCTTTGTGTTGAATACTTACAGTTGTCTTCTGGTGGTTTCTCGTAACCTCACTCAGTAGTCGCCCACCATGAACCTCACAAGCATCTCCTCTTCGGTATCCGGGGCCAAGGAGATGCCAAACGTCGATATCGAGCAGGGCAGCATCGCAGGCGGTCACCTACGCAACACCACAGTCCACAACCTCTCCTGGAAGGGTGTGACTGTGACAGTCAAAGACCGAGAGACGAAGCTTCCCAAGACCATCGTCGACAATGTCGAGGGCATTGTCGAAGCAGGTAAGATCTTTACTTACCCCCTTTCACCCTCACTCTACCCCTTCTGCAACCCAAACAAAGTCCCCTGCCTCACAACCAAACTCAAATCTAACCCCACGTCAGGAGAAATCCTCGCTCTCATGGGCCCCTCCGGCTCAGGCAAAACCACCCTCCTCAACTTCCTCGCCTCACGCCCCACCAGCGCCGCCAGCACCTCCGGCAGCGTCCTCATCAACGGCACCCCGCCCTCCCGCACAACCCTCCAGTCCATCTCGCGCTTTGTCGAGCAAGACGACGCTCTTATCGGCGCGCTCTCGGTGCGCGAGACCCTGACCTTCGCCTCGCGCCTGTCCGGCACCACCGCCAGCGCTGGTGGATCAGCGGCAGCGGGAAGGGAGAGGGTTGCAAGAATTGAGGGGCTGTTGGATGCGTTTGGGTTGAGGGAGCAGGCTGATGCGTTGGTTGGGACGCCGCTGAGGAAGGGGATTAGTGGCGGGCAGAAGAGGAGGCTGGGAGTGGCGAGTCAGTTGATTACGGCGCCCAAGGTGTTGTTTTTGGATGAGCCGACTAGTGGGCTGGATTCAGTGGCTAGTTGGGAGGTGGTGAGGTTTCTGAGGGCGGTTGCGAGGAGGGAGAAGGTGAGCTTTTCTTGGGTTTGGGGTGGTGTGTTAAGAGAGAGGGCTAACAAGGGGTAGTTGATTGTCATTGCGTCAATCCATCAGCCCAGCACGAGCACCTTCAATCTGTTCGACAGGCTGCTGCTCATGTCGCACGGCAAGACGCATTACTTCGGGCCTGTGGGCGCGGTCGTGCCGCATTATGAGGCGCTTGGGAGGCAGATGCCGGTGCATGTCAACCCGGCCGAGTTCTTGCTCGAGATGGTCAACACGGACTTTACCTTGGACAGGCACACGGCGATCTCGCGACTGGACGAAATGCAGCTTGCTTGGGCCAGCTCGAGCAGGGCTTATGAGGTTGGTGCTGCGGTGGCGGCTCTCGAGCAACAGGGGTCGGGGGTGGTCGAGGTAGAGATGGCCCAGAAGAAGCCCAGCCTCCCGAGCCTCATCTTAACATTGGTGCACCGGAGCTTTGTCAAAAGCTATCGGGACGTGGTGGCGTACGGTATCCGGCTGGCTATGTACACGGGTGAGTATCAACTACTGACTGAGGCCGTGGAGTAGACTTACTGATGGTTGTGACAGCTCTTGCGATTATGATGGGCACCGTCTGGCTCAGATTGGATGCTGCGCAGGAATCCATCATCCCCCTGATCAACTCCATCTTCTTGTAGGTGCAGATGATTGACATTGGCGGGTTTGGTTGCTAACAATTGACAGTGGTTCCGCTTTCATGTCCTTCATGGCCGTCGCCTACTGCCCGGCATACCTCGAAGACTACATGCAGTTTGTCAAGGAGAAGCGAAACGGCCTCTACGGCGCAACTGCAATGAACCTAGCCAACTTCCCTGACCGGCCTCCCTTACCTTTGTATGTCCTTCCAGATCTGACGTGCCAAACATGGGCAAGCTAACCTGTCTCAGTCGTTTTCTCTCTCGTCTTCTCAGCCATCTCGTACTGGCTGGCCAACTTTCAGCCGACCGCGCAGGCCTTCTTCACCTCGATGCTCTGGCTGTTTCTCGACCTTATCGCCGCCGAGAGCCTGGTGGTGTTCATGACGTCGCTCTTCCCGTCTTTCGTCATCTCGCTCGCCCTCGTCGCCTTTGCCAACGGGCTGTGGATGAGTGTGAACGGGTTCATGGTGCCGCCAACGGTGCTCAACGTGTTCTACAAATACGTGTTCCACTACTGGGATTACCAGAAGTACGTGTTTGAGAACATGATGGTGAACGAGTTCAGCAAGCGGGTATACAGCTGTGCGACGGTTGGGGATGGGTGTCAGTGTAAGTCGGCCCCTGTATTTCGGTCTCTGCTTCCTTAACTAGGTTCTCCTGAATTCGTCCCTGGAAACTGACACGTTTGAACTTGTAGGCATGTGGCAGACGGACCTGGCCGACCAATGCTTGATTCGCGGTCAGGGTGTGCTGGACCAGTATGGGTATAAGCCGGGATATATGGGCAAAGATGTGGGCATCATGATTGGCATCATCGTTGGATACCGTCTCGCCGCATGGCTGGTGCTGAAGTTGAAGAAGTAAAACACCTTAGGTAGACATTGTTAGAGTAGACTGTCGGGTTAGGGTTCATAGCGAAGGCAAAAAGATTTTGGCCCTTTCAAAGGTTTGAAGAGGATTGGGGGCAACTCGTAATTAAGCTCCAAATATGTCAGCCGACAAAGATAAGTTGCCCGAAGATTTGATTGTCCTCTTTGTTGGGACGAACTCGGTTGCTGTGCTGTATGGAAGAGATAGGTAGTTGAAAGAGCAAGATGAAAGAGAAAAGGGAAAAGAATGTGTAACGTCATGTAAGGTTCCACTCAAGCAATCGACAAACGCCCTAAATGGCCCCACTTATCGCGTGAAAGCGCGCTGCTTTTTGGCGTCTCGTGGGTCTGATCCCCAGTCCCCACGAACACCCTCCTCTCCTCCCAGGGCACTTGCCTCGGGCTTCATCTCAAATGTTCCAAGAGACTGTCCACTCGACGAAGCAACGCTTGGTCTGGCCTCTTTCCCAGGATGGAGCTGACACCGCCCCTTACCTCCTTGACGAACGTGTCCACGCCCGAATCGTATCACACAGCGCGAGGCTCGCCATCAAACGCCGCCGATGACACAAGTCTCAGCAGCCCCATCCCAGAGCCCCTGCCTGAGGGTTCAGGATACCGCGATGCTGAACAGCTTCCTCACGAGTTGAAGTCCCACTGTCAAATTCATCTGGAGGAACAGCTATGTCTGTTCCGCTTCTCCCTGCTCCCGTCCTTGGACTGTCCCGCTAACACCCCAGAACCCCAGACACGGCAGCAATACACATTCTTTCTTGTCTGCTCTGCGACGGCAGCATTGTTCAACATCCCCTCCAACTCAAACATCAAAAACCAACACCCGCGCACATCGCACCCCCGTCTCAGCTTGCACTCCTCGCAACCCTCATCATCCACCCGTCCTTTACCTCCCGAGCTCCCGAAACAAACCATCTCCACATCGCCTCGTACGCCTTCTCTTACCTCCGAGGCCTCCTCAACACAGTCGGACCCGTCAACGCCGACCTCCGCGCCGCGTTTGAGTTTACCAACTCCGGCACCCGTTCCAGCGCCAGAGGCGGCGGGGGCGGAGCCGCCGGCACAAGCGGCCACACCTCCAACGATGACGATTCCGACTCGGTTGGCGGCAACTTTGCGCGGTCGCAGCTCCTATTCCGTCGCGCTCCCGATTTCTGGGCGGTTTTGGGTTGGGCGTTCCGCTGTGCGGCTGAATACCCGCAGAGGTGGCAGCACTGGCGGGTTTGGTTGGAGTATCTGGTGTCTGTGCTCGAGGCGGATTGGGACGAGAGGTTGGCGAGGGATCCGGAAGGAGGGCGGGTTGGTATGGGCAAGTCCTCCCGGCCGTATCCCATGCTGTTCGAGAGTTTACTGGTGGGGTATCTCGAAGGGTTGAAGAGGGAGAGGAGGAATGGTTTGAAAGATGTGATGCGCGCCTTGTTTGCTTTTAGCGACAGTGAGTCGGCCACATCGGATCGGGCTTTGTACAACGAGGTTTTTGAGAAAGAGACTGCTGTGTCAAAACCCGGGGACAATAGCAAGCGGAAGCGGGGAGAGGTGGCAGCGGTGGACTTGGAGAACGATCAGTTCGGCGACTACCTCGACAACTCCTCCTCCTCGGCCTCTCCACCCCCCACCAAGCGAGCAACAACCCCCACTCCTAAACGCCGCGGCTGCAAACCAAAATCCCGTCCCGCCCAATCTTTCACCCTCACCGACCCCATCTCCAAAACTGTCCCCTTCCGCCTCCGCCTCTTCCGCCTCCTCTCCGCCGCATCCTTCTACCTCCCCTCCTCCCTCGCCCCGTCGACGAGCTCTACGAGAGCTTCACCTCGCACGTCCGCAACCTCCCCTGCCCATCTACCGCCTGTTCATCGAGTCCCAGTCCTACCACCTACCAGAAAATGTCAAGATTTCCTTCCTCCGCCAGGTCGTCGAAGACCTCCTCCCGTCCAACCACCCGGACCCGGAAACTATCAATCCTGAAGGTGGGAAGGAGAGAATGGTGTTACGGTGCGCGTGATGTGCAAGTGCTTTTTGCCGTTTGCTGCGCACAGGGTTACGGCTGAGGATAATGCGAAGCTGTCGCTGGCGCTGGAGAGTTTGATGGGGTTTGTGTATGCGACGATTGAGGTTGAGGATGTTGAGGGGTTGAGGAGGGCGGTGGAGAAGGGGATAAAGGCGAGGGAGGAGAAGGTTGAGGGTACGGGGAGGAAGAGGAGAGGTGCTGGTGCTGGTGGTGGGGGTGGAGGAGCGGCGGAGAAGGGGGCGAGGGAGGTGCTGGCTAGGTCGGGGAGGGGTTGAGAAGGTTGGTGGAGGTTGTTGCTGCTGCGGGATTGTAGGTTTTATGGGGAGCTAGTGATGGGCTGTTTAAAAGGGGCTGGTGTTGGTGTAGGTGTTGTACGGTTTGTGTCTTGGTATTGTGGTCTCGGTTGGGTCAGGCTGGGTTTTTGGCATTTTGATACCCCGGCGTTGGTCACTGTCAAGGACGATCACATATTTTGACTGTCATGGTTGGGCTGGTATTCTTGTTGCTATCCAATACTCAGAATTGTAGGCATTCAGGGTTACACTGTGATGGAGACCTCAGGGTGTACGGAGTAGTTGAAAACAGAAGTCTGGCATTGCCTATTTACAAGCTTCTGTGTTAACAGGGACGAAAGTTGAGAGGTGGCAAGGATACGCTTTCATGCTAATCTTCTTTTACACGGACCGACTATGGTTCAATATCCGCCCGGAGACCTTGGGTCCGAAGAACAAACCGCCAAATCCGCCATCCAGTTACTCTTGATACACTCTTGTTGATACAAGCGCTCCTTTGAGCGCTTCCCGCTTCTCTGGGCAAGCCAGTCCCTGGTCTGTCACCAGTTTTCTGCCCGACTCGCGCAGGCCTACCACTTCATTTGGAGGCGATGCTTCGTTCCCAATCCTATTTAATCGCGGGTACCCAAACAAACTCTCCCCTCTTTATCCCCATCCCAACCACCTCTTCATTTCTTCGACCTTGCAGCCGGCTCCCAAGCCTGTGGCTGCCACTTCTCGCTCGGCCCTCCTCTCGTCTGTTTCCACGGATTTGGCACCTCCTCCTCTTTCCTTCCCTTCGCCTCCGCCTCCTGTTGTATTCTCTGCCAGGACTCCTCCCTCTGATTCACCGCCCCCTGGTCTCCCAAAGCCACCTCATCCGTCGATCCCATCGACTTCGAGGTCGCCTCTCCACCAGCCACCACCTCCTCCACAGCCCCCTTCTCCTCCGTCGCCGACCCCGGACCAACCCTCCTCTCCGTATCCAACGCCGGCTCTCTACTCCTCACACCCAGCATCCCCGCCGTCCCTGTGCGCGTAGGACCCTCCATAACCCTTGGCTTCGCCTCCCACCGCGCGTCAGCCTGCGCCGCGAGCACTTGCATGCGCGCCCGCCGCGCGACTTCGGCTTGTTGCTCGGCAATGGAGGGAGGATCGGACCGTGTGTGTCGCAGCCACTGGTGCCATGCTGGCGGGACGTTGACGTCGCTGGGGTGGGCGCGGCCCGGGTAGCGCACGATGCGGCGCCAGCGGACTGGCGGGGTGTGATTTGTGATGGAGGAGGTTGGGGGAAGGGAGGCGCCGCGGTCGAGGAATTCCCAGTAGGTGTTTCCGTTTAGGTCGAGGCCTATGGTGGGGAAGAGTTAGGATGGATGGGGGGTTTATGGGAGGGAAGATGGCGGGATGGACATGCCGATTAGAAATTGGCGCCGCCAGGGAAGACGGAGCATTTTCCATTTGTACCAGGCCCGCAGAAGCGGGGAGATTTGGTTGGGTGACATTTTGGGGGGATTGTCTGGATGTTCAAGTGGTCGTCCAACACCAACGCGGAATGTCGCGACAGAGCTCATGAATGTGGAGTTTTTTTTTTGAAGCTCAGGGCGCGGTGACGTCGTGCCAAGCCTGCAGGGGGGCATTGCATCCGCTAGCTCCAGCCACACTTCAATGCAACACCAGCCTTCCCCGTTCCTTGATTGTGGCTTCCACCAAGAACGACCCCACCTCCAGTGGGGTTCTTGAAATGCACCCAATTCCTGGAATGGCATGCAATTAACTAATGCCTGGAGGCCGCAAGTGAGACCCCTTTCTTCAAAAGAACTTAATGTCTTCTGTTATCACCAAGGATTGGAATGCTTCTGGTTACCAGCGCAACATTTTCTCTGAAGCCCAGCGCCCATAACCGCTGTTGCGACCACCAACCTCGCTGCCGCGTCATCGCCGATCGTGACCCCGCTGTTGGAAACCACCGAAGCTGCTTACACCACTGAAGGCGCTGACGCAGCTGCGCCCAACGCGCTGTTTCCACAGGGGACAGATAGACATTCCACTTTCGACTTCCCCCTCCGACACAACCGACGATATTTACTACGAACCCAACACACATTTGAAGACACGCGCCCACCATGGCGTCGGTATCATCGTTGGACAGGGACCTGCGCAGGCTGCGTCTCGAAAAGTACAGTCCCGCCGCTGCAAACGAGGCGCGGCAATGGATCGAGGGCGTCCTCGGCGAGCGCCTGCCAGGGGATGACCTGCTCGAGGGACTGAAAGATGGCGTGGCGCTTTGCAAGTGAGTTCAACGGCAGTCGTTTCAATACATAAACCTAACCCGTGGCAGACTCGTCAATCTCGCCGTTGGGCCGCCCGGCGTCAAGTTCAAGAAGTCCGCCATGCCGTTCGTGCAGATGGAGAACATCTCGCACTTCCTGCGCGCCTGCCAGTCCCCGCCCCTGAACCTCCAACAGCACGACATGTTCCTGACCGTCGATCTCTTCGAGCAAAAGGACCCTGCCCAGGTTCTCCAGTGCATCGCCTCTTTCAGTCGCGCCGCCAATACCGTTAAGCCCTCCGTTTTCCGGGATGTGATCGGCCCCAAGACCTCGCGCATCATGAGTCCACAGTCGACGGGCCCGACCACTCCCACAGGCCTCCGCAGCTCCCTCATATCGAACTCTAGCTACGGGAAAGGAGCGGCATTGGGCCCGGCGAGGACTGGCGATTCTGCCTCCGGCCGTTGGAGCCCAACCAAGTCGCCAGCCGCCAGCCCTCCGCCTCCTGTCAGTAGCTGGAGCAAGAAAGAGCATGAGGGTGCTACAGCCCCGGCCTGGAATATCGCACAGTACGGCTATATGGGAGGCGCGAGCCAGGGAAACCTTGGCATTGCCTTTGGCGCCCGGCGTCAGGTTACTACCAGCGGTCCTCACGTCCCAAGTCTCGCAGAGAAGGAGAAGAGGAGGAAGGAGCAAGAGGCTGAAGCTGAACGACAACGCCAGGAGGAGGAGCGTCAACGCAGGGCCGAGATCGAGGCAGAGGAGCAGCGCGCCCGGCTGGAAGAAGAGCGTAGGTGGGAGGACGAGGCTCGCCGTCTCAAGGAAGAAGAACGGAGGCAGCTAGAGGAGGAAAAGAGGCGGTGGCATGAGGAAGAGCGGCAGTGGAGGTTAAATGAGGAGAAGAGACGCCACGAGGAGGAGGAAGCCGAGACTCGGCTGCGGGCGGAACGCGAGATGGCTCAGCCGAGGAGCAACAACCAACTGCGTGGCCAGTTTCTCAGCCAATACCAAGCCGAACAAGATTCGGGCGACAAGGCACGTATCAGAGAACTTGAACAACAACTCGAGAAGGCCCGCCAGCGCGAGGCCCAGTACGAGAGGGAGCGCCAGGGACGGTCTCTCCGGCCGGGCGGCAGCGACAACAAGAAAGCGCGGTCTCGGTCACGCGCACGATCAAAGTCTCGCAACAGAGCCGAGGAACCCGTTTCCAGGCAAGATTCGTGGAGCGTACGCGACGAGCGCAACTTTGCCGCGAAACGACCGCATCAGCAATCCTTGGAGCACCACCAAGAAGAGGACGAGCCGCTTACATCTCCGCCTCTTCCTATCTCCCCACGCCCATTACCGGACCCTACAGCCGGCGGCTTTTTATCCCCCAAGGCCATAATCCCCAGGACAGAAGACGCGCCGCCTCCCCTTCCCATCCGGAAACAACACACTGGCTCACGGCCATTGCCAGACCCAACCACCTACTCCCCAGAGACATCCCGCCAGCGCTCCCCTCCCATCTCCCAACCCCTCCCTCAACCCCACCACCACCAGTCCAGCCCGCACCTCCCCGAACCGACCGTTTTCTCGCTACCAACCCTGCCCCTGCCCAAGCAACCCCGAAACCCACTTACTCCCGCGAACTCCTCGGCACCACCGACGAGCGCGACTCAGAGGACCGCCGCCGCGCCGCTGTCACCAAGAAGACGGCCGCGGGCGGCTGGGCCTCCAAGTCGCTGCTGGAACGCGAGATGGAGATGGAGCGCCAGCGCCAGCGGGAGTGGGAGGAAGCGCAGAAAGAGACGGCCAAGGCCGCGCGCCCCGCTGGGGATGGGGGTGGATGGGATTGGAGGGGGTTGGGTGGACGGTGGGATGTTAATCAGTGGACAGGGTTTACCGGGGATTCGCAGAATAGGGGAGCGCAGGGGATTGGGGCTGGGAGGAGCAGATTGTTGGGGCCGAGGCCGTTGCCGGATTTGCCGCCGAGGTAGGAGTGTTACTCCATCTTTTGACTAGTGAGGCTGGGAAGGGAGGTTTGGGTGAGTAATTGTCGGGGTAAGAGGGAAGAAGTGGTATACTGCGCGGTAGATCATACCGGGAGCTGTGGGGGGGGGATTCAGTTAAGGGAGGAGGATGTCTGCTTTTGGAGTATGGAATACCTTAGGTGTTGGGGATAGCTAGAGAAGGCTGAATATGATTTGAGTTGCTTGACTCTTTCTCCTGAGTGGTTCCAGTTCCTTAACGTAACCACCATGTCTTTGAGCATCTTGAAACGATATCGCCAGTCAAACTATTAAATCAAAATCAGAGCATCACTTTCTTCTACTGGAGCATACGAGTATGCAATTACGAACAGAACGACGTGAACAACAGGACGGTGGTTTTGGACTTCCTACTTCACTCGAATACCAACCATCCCAAGTAAGGACCAGAATAGATCCAAGTAGGAACCGGGACAGGTCCAAGAACCAGAACGGATCCAAACTGAAGCCACGATAGATCCGAGTAGGAACCGCGAGGGCTCCAGGTAAGAACCAACTTCCATTCATCTTACGCTACAACATTAAAATGAATAAGGTAAGTAGGTAGGTACAAAAACACAGAGAACGATCCGTGCCAACGGAATGATACACAGCAGCAGGCTTTTGAACACCCTCCCATAAGGTACCTTTAACCAGCCCCCAGGTCATGCCCGCCCGCCCACTCATGCAGCATTCAACATAACCCCTTTCAGTCGTGACGCCTCCCTTTACCCCTGCCGCCAACCAACCCCCAATGATCCCCTTGATATATCTACAACCCGCGAGCGGGACAAACATTATACAGAAACGTTGTAGCCAAAAAAAAAAAAAAAAAAAAAAAAAAAAAAGCCAGTTGAAGCTGTACACCGCCAACCATTTACTTTTTCTCTTCTCAATTCACAACCTCCCCGCCTTCCCAGCGACATGCCCCGTATTCGGCGCATGCCTCGCCTTCCAATCCCACTTCCCCCTCTCAAACCCGCCGACTCCGCCACTCCTAAACCTCCCTGCCACACTCCCCAGGGCTTCTGTGACAGACATTGGCTCGCGCTGGTCTGGCATCAGACGCGGGGATGCGTAGTAGGGGAGGATGGGCTTTTTCTTTGCGGGTGTTGTTGTTGGTGGTGCTTTTAAGGGTGTTGTGGTTTTGGTTGTTGTTTTGGTTGTTGATGTTGTGGGAGGGGAGGCTGTTGCAGCGGACTTCTTAGCGGCTGTGATTGTGGCAGTCGCAGTTCCAGTTGTAGCAGAGTTGCGCACAGGGAGCGACGGAAGTGACGGAGGTTTCCTCGTGTCCTTGAGAATCTCGCGGAACTCGCTTTCCTCATTGCAGATCTGCGCGCGGACGAAGCGCAGCTCGGCAGTCGCGTCGGCGTTTTCGGCTTCGCGGAGCTCTTGCATGACGGGTTTGCGCGGAACGTACTCGATGCCGTCCAGCTTGGGTGCGAATCTGGCTGGGACGATGGATTCGTCGAGGTGTGCGAGGTCGCCCTTGGCGAGGAGTTGGGTGATATCGACTGTTTCGCCGGGGGCGATAGGGGTTGGGTTGCTTGGTGTGATGCAGTCCATGTCGACTTCTTTGCGGAGCACGCTGTCGATGTCGACGGCCGAAAAGAAGGCGCAGCTCTGCGGAAGGTCGTCAATGCCCACCTGCTGGGCGAACATGGCGCGCGTCCAGAGGTTGGCAACCTGCAGAGCCATGGCGGCGCGGTACTTATCGTGGTCCTCGACGAGGTAACGGATCTCGTCGTGCACGGTGAGCGCGAGGCGGGCCGCGAGGTTGAAGCGGCGCGTGAGGTAGTCCATGGCAACGATAAGGAGGTGCAGGTAATCAACGCCGCTGGACTGGATGGCCCAGTTAATGCGCGACGTTAGGTAACCGCCCCTACTCATGAAGCGGCTCATGAGAGCCTCTGTGATGCCAGCGCCCAGAACGGGTGTGCGTGGGCGCTCCTGTTCGGCAAACTCTTCGAGCTTGTTGAACACGAAAGACTCGGTACCGCCACGCCAGAATGGGCGTTTGTAGAGGACCTTGCGGTTCGTCTTGGTGCCCTTTGTGGTGGCGTAAAGCTTGCTGGCAATGGCGATGGTCTCCTTTTCGCTGAGGCTGGGGTTGAACTGGCGAAGGAGCTGGCCGGCGAACTTGAGGCCGGCGCCGTAGATGCGGCCGTAGTTGAAGACTTTGGCGTCGTTACGGGTGATGCCCAGAATTGATGCTGTGCGGCTGTGCAGGTCGGTGCTAGCGGCTTTGGTGCCCTCGAGGGTCATGAAGCCAATGGCGTTGCCGCCGTGAATCTTGAAAGTGGCATCACCCACTACCGAGGCGATCCACAACTCTTCCGAGTCGACATCGGCGCCGACGAAGACGTGGCCCGGCGGAGCACGGACCATGGCCTTGAGCTCCGATCCGACGCGGTTTTTCTTCGCGTTGGATGCCGTGAGCCAGGTGTTCTCAACAGCGCGGCGGGTAATGGTGCCCATAGGGATGACCTGCGGCAGAATAAAACCACCGACTGGGCTCTCAATAGCTTCGGGATTTGCCTGTAATGAGTTGCCGGTGGCGCCCGACGGGAGGTCGTCCTTGTAGACCACCAACTGGGACATAATTCTATCCCGCGCACTGATCCAGTACGAACAGGAGGCGTTCATCTCAAGCGCCTCCTTCGCATACGAGTACTCTGATGATAAAGTCCCCTTCTCAAAATAGGCGAGGTACGACTTGGCCATCGGAGTGACACATCGCGCCGTTGGCCCGTCCTTGTGCGGCAGCTTGAAGTAGGCATGGTCTCTGTCTTCCTTCAGGGCCACAACGGTCTCCTCTGCGAAATCGCACGGGGCCATTTGCCTCTCAAAGTACCTTTTCGCCTCGGCCCGTGGTACCCTGAAGGTCCAGCCGTACTTGTCTGACCAGAAGAGAGGATAGCTGTCCCAGGACAGCCGGAGGAGCAGCGGCGCTATCCTCGTGCGAACGCTGATGTTGATGGGACCGTCGGTCTTGGGAAACAGGTCCTTGTACCACTGAGGCATACCCGGCTTCTTCTGCCTCGCGGCCGGCCGCGGGGGATCGTTTTTCTTCTTGCCCTTGACCATCTTGATCTCCTGGCCAGACCAGTCCAGCTGCTTCAACCAGGGATCGTTGCTCCATTTTTCAGGGTCGCCCTTGATCTCCAGGGCCTTCTCGGTCAGCGACACCAAGCGGTCCTGAACAGCGTCGGAGAGGCTGTGGTAGGTGGCTTCGGCGTTTGCGAGGTAGGAATCCCAAGACTTGTTCACGGGCAGGATGACAGAAGAAAGATGACGAAGGGCGGCGAAGCTAACGGGGTGGGGACAAGTACGGAGGAAATTGGGGAAGACGATCTGGTAGACGCGGTGTGTGATGGCGACGTCTGCGGCGCAGTAGGTCAGTAGTGAATCCAGCTTCTCCACAACACCCTCCCTGCTCAGCTCGCCGAAAGCGTTTCGGAGCTCCTTGTCGATCGAGATATTCAAATGGAACTGGGCGACGTCCCGGAGGGAGTTGATGGAACTCCTCTCGACCCACAGCTCCTCCTCCTCGGCGGAAAAGGCGCCGTTATTCAGCAGCTCGACCAGCTCGACATTGCTCGATTCCTTTGCGATCTTGTCCCGCAGTTCCCGGTTTTTCTTGTGCTTCATCCAGGTCGGGCGCTGGCGCGAGCACATGCCATTGACGGCGACATGGAGCGACATGGTATCGAGAAAGGAATTTCGCGACTGTTGCAAATCGTACTCCTCCAATATCCTCGCGCGATCGTAGCCAACATTGTGTCCCACGATCACCTTCTCCCTCGTCGGATCTCCCAACGGTACCAGATTGCGGTCGTTCTCAGTCTCACCCAGCAGCCAGGGCGACAGCCACGCATACCAAGCGTCCGGGGCGGCGGCGCAAGCCATGACGGCAAAGGGGCTCTCTTTCCACAGAACCTCTGTGTCGAAGACGAGCATGTTCCCCTCGGGGGCATCAACCTGCTCAGTGCGGCCATCCGGGTAGTACTTTGTCCATCCGCTTCGGTGCACCCATGATCGTGGCTTTGGTGGGAGGGATGCCTTGGCCAACTGCTTTGCGTGGGTCAGGAAGGGCTCGGCAGCGTCGACGCCGAGTTTGTAAAAGTGTTCATCGAGCGTCTGACCTGCTAGCGGGGGCAGGTTGAAGGCAATGGGGTTGTTGTTGTCGGTGTTCTTGCCGAGCAGATCGTGGCGGCGCAAGTGGTCGCGCGCAAGTTCGACAAGCTGGGGAGGGCGGGAGGTGTTGCCGCGGGGGAAGAGCTGCTCGTAAATGCTGCTGCTCAACTGCTGGACACCGATCTCGTTGAAGCGCGGCTGGCACGGGAGCGAGAGATCCTTGCTCTCAGCCACCGGCGGCGTCGTTGTCGTCGACTCCCAGCGACGTGAGAGAACGGAGTTCAGGGGTCGCCACGATCGGCGGGCGGCGCGGTGTCGCGCAAGACGGACGAAGCTCGCGGCGGGCGCATCTCCTCCTGGAAAACCACGGATCGAGATGAGCATTCTGCACTGGGAGCGGAGGCAGCGCCGCACTCAAGGCATGGTAGCTCTGAGTATGTGATTCGGTTGGAATAGAAAGGGCTGTCGTGGGGGTGTCGAGATGGATGGACGTCGAGACGTCGGGATGTCGAAACTCAAGCCAATGCCCAAGCAGTCGAAAAAGTCGGCTCTTCCGGGGTGCAGGCGACAAAACACAGCTCCACAGCTGCAGTTTTAGCGCGGCGGGTTCACATACAGTGGAGCCCTGCCCCACCAGATGACGCTCCCCACAGGTCAGGGGTCTGGCCACAGGTCGATTTCTCGATTTCTCGATTTGGAACTGGGACCCTTGAATTTCTTCAGATCTCGAAATAAAATAGTATACATTTTGACTGCAGGATAAAGTTAGAAGCGGTGAAAGACACTGTAGCCTCGTTAGGAGCTGACAGTTTCCAGGCTGCACTGCAGGCACATTTGATACCTTGCCTGGGTGCCTAAGTATGGCTGTTGGTGGTAACTTGCGTGTTCTGTCTTCCGGGTTCTTCATCAACACCCCTTTGACACGATGAACTCCCCATCAGCATCTCAATTTCGGCTGCTGGACCCAAGAAGACCTCGTGCTTGGAATCACGTTCCCATCTCGGGCTTCAAACCTCTAGTGTGCGGGACGGAAGGACCTACCCACTCGTCCCGGCGCTTTCAGTGGGCCACCCCCGGCCACGCCACGCCGCACGGAACCTTCTCCCATCGATGCTTGGCTCAGACTCTCAGCGACAGACCCGATTCTGTCTCCATCCCAACTTAATTCACCCTCGCTTCAGGTTCGCACTCACGCCCGCCTCCCCACCCCAGAGGCCTTCCCGCAACCTCAAACCCTGCCAACAACCTCAATTTCCCTCGACTTTTTTCACACCGACCGCCACCCTCGCCGCGTTCACCCCCATCCTCGAACCCCGCGCCACACTCTCAACACCGACTCCATTACGGGCACACCTGTGCAAAGACCGACTTTCGAAATAGCAAATTTTGGCCACGACATAGGCAACAACAGCTCGGAGTCGCTGTCCGACGTCCTGCCTCTCTCCGCCATGTCTACAAACACTCGGTCCAAGAGAACGGTCCGCGCCGGCGACTTGACCATGCCTTTAGCACCCAGCCAGGCCGGTCAGCCGTCGAGGGCCACCAGAAGCGGCTCGCGCCCCTCCTCTTCCAGCAATAAGCGCAAACGCGGCACCGACAAGGATGACCTTTTTGGTAGTGATGTCTTTGGCGACGGTAAGCATAGAATCGCCAGTTTCTGCCATCTGGATCCAATCTAATGCCCCATCTAGGCCACCTCTTCTGCTCCGAATGCCTTCACTCCGCCCTCAACATTGACCCGTCCCGCCGAATCTGCCCCATCTGCCGCCAGAAAATCGACAACCTGCCCCAGTCTGGGAAGTTCACCAGCAAAAACAAAGGGTTTTACCCCCTCGAGCTCAAGTTGATGACCAGGCAAACTATCGGCCGGAGCACCAACACCCTCCAGGCTTCCCAGTCTGCTCAAAACGGTCGCGAGTCGTAGGGTTGAGGTTGCACGCAACCGCGATCTGATCTCACAACGCAGGTCAAGCCATATTGAGCGCGATTTTGGAAGATCTTTACGCTTCCGGGATGCTTAGTCTGGGATGTGGGCATCAGCCAATCGTGCATAATTTTTCCACTTTTCCTCTTGGGTTTGGGGCTTTTGGGTGTAGCATGTAACGTCTTGGAAAGGGTCGCAAGCAACAATACCCGGGAAGGGGACACTCTTTCTTGATACACGCTGAGCACCCACCCCGAGATTGTTTTGTTTTCAAGATCACATCACATAGCAAGGATAGGCAGGGACAGGCAGGGATATTTTCGATGGCGTATGGTGTTTTGTAAAGATACCCCTTCTCACAGGCCCGGCGCAGTGTATCTGGGTACGGCATCGCATGGTTGCATGGCATGCATGACTTGGGATGGCTGGGTTTCATGGATTTGGCACGAGGCGACAGGACAGGGCGAACAGGACTGGGCAACATAATGAAAAGGGTTAGCCTTTCTTTCATGGCTGGAACATTGTGATGACTGCTCACTTGGTTGGTCTGCCCGGGCGAGAGTGTTGAGTGTCTCTTGATCGTTCTGCCATGTTTGACAGAAAGTAACTCTGGACACAAGGTGTGGTACCACCATACATCGCTGAAATGAGGAGAACCAGTTAATTCCTTCCAATGGGTCTATTCCAAACCAGACCTCACCTGACCTACAACAAGATAAATGAGTACAATAATTCCAAGCTATGCTCCCATGTTCTTTAGTTGCCACGCCAACTGCCTGTTCATCCCTCCTTTTGAGGCCTTCTTCCGCCCCTTCTGCCGTTCTCCTCACTCCATCTCTTCCGTTCTTTGGCTCACTCTGCGAGCTTCCCACTCACTACCCGTCTACCTCATCAACTTCCTCTCCTCAGTGGAAAAGCGTTGTGTTCACCCGCGGCTTCTCGGTAGGCATCTGTTCGTTCTCAAACTGTCGTCATGTTAGCATCTCATAAAATGATGCGATCACCCTCTCCCTCTCAAGAGTGAGAGGCTGTTTGGGAAAGAAGAGGTAAGGAGGAAAGGGTGGAGGGAGAGAACATACCTCCAAAAACCCCGTCGCCGCAATCAACAACATAAACGCCTCAGCCAATTCATCAATCCTCTCCTCCAACAACTCCCTCGCCACCGCATCACCACCAGCCTCCTTCCCACCCCTAACACCAATCAAACTCCCCAACACCCCATTCCCATTCCCACCCTATCCTCCCCCAACACCACCATTCTGCACCATCCCAATCCCCACGCTCCTCTTCAACACATGCACAACCAGCATCCGATGCCCCGCCAAGAACCTCCTCCCCTGCACAACATTATGCTCGCCTCTCGCCAGCACCGCAGCACCCACCACCCTTGCCAGCAACACCAGCAACGCATAATGGCGTTCCAGCGCCCGCGCGTCGCGCGCATCGACCTGCAGCTCCGGGTCGGCGGCAAAGGCGCCCGAGAGCTCGAGCGCGCGGAAGAGGCCCGCCTGTAGGATGTACTTGGCGCCGGTGCGGGTTTGGGCAATTTGTTGGAGGAGGGAGAGTTTGGCTTGGAGGTAGGGGTGGTGGGAGAGGGGTTGTTGTTGGTAGTGTGCGGGGCGGAGGGTGGCGTCGAAGGAGGTGGGCTCGAAGGAGGGAGAGCCAGTCGGCGAGGATGGTTTTGAGGAGTCGACGAGGACGCCGATGAAGTTGAGGCGGTTGAGGGAGTCGATGATTTGAGAGGGTGGGGAGGGGGAAGAGGGGTCTGAGGGGAGGAGGAGAGGTGGACGAGGGAGGAGAGCAGGATCATGGCCGCTGTTTGGCAGGCGGGGTCGCTGCCGTAGGCGTCGTCGCAGATGACGTTAAGAAGGCGGTCGCCGTGGATCTGGATGGCCTTGAGGGTGCGGGCGCGCGCAGTGGCGAGGTTGCGACTGCGTGGGTGGGTGGCTCCCGTGGTTGTAGTGTCCTTGTCGACGACGGCGGTCAGATAGCGGTAGCAGATGCCGTAGTAGAGGGCACGCAGCTCGGCGGTGCTGGACCACTTGCCCAGGGCGCCAAGGCAGACCTGGAACAGCTGGAAGAGCTTGTCGCTGATGAGATTGCCGACGGTGAACTTCTGCTTGTCAAGGCCCGCGTCGTCCTCGTCGGAGAATTCGAGCTTGAAGAGCAGAACTTTGGCAACCCGCGCGAGTTCAAACGACTCGGCAGTGCTGAGCGTGCTGTAGGCCTCGAGCGTCGGGAGAATGGCCTGCAGCGCTTGCAGTAAGAAGGCCATCTTGGGCGTGCCCTTGAAGTCGTTGGCCTCGAACATTACAAGCAGCAGGTTTGTCCACGCTCTGAGTAACCTGAGTCTCGATGCGACAAAGAGCTTTTGGCGGTTGGTGAAAGTCAGCCACTCTACCAGTATCCTCTCTTCCGTCTCAATGGCGTCGAGGTGCTGCTGAGGCGCTACCTGGAGCGTGTCCCGGAACTCGTTCCGCTTGAGAGCGATAGTCTCTTTGACCTTGCGGATGTTGTACTGCAGCCCGGCCTCTGGGTCTTCTACAGCACATGGCCTGAGTTCGAGGTCCTTGTAAACAACGAACTGTGGCCGGGGAACATCCCAATTGGCATCAGGGTTCAAAAAGTCGAAGAAATCAAAAATGTTGGCGAGACTCAGGGGCTCCTCGGCGTCCAGCTTGATTTGCCCGCTCAATGCATCGAAGATCTGGCGTTTGATGGAGGGTATCCGGTTCTGCGAGACGCTGCACAGCTCCTTGCCAATGTACTCGAAGATCATAGCCCGCGAGCCGAGGTAGTCGATGTACGCCACGGAGGCGCCCGACAGCAAGAACTCGGGGTTGTTGGCCTCAAGATCGTCCCACCTCAAGTCAGGCTGGATCTGGATCTCTCTCAACAGCATGTGAAACATGAAGTTGGTAGCCCGCAGCTCATCCATGACCAGGGTCGCCGACAGCGGCGACTTCCACAAGATTTGAAGGATGCGTAGGATCCGGTGCTTCAGAGTAATCAGATACCCTCGCATCCCACGCTCCTCCTCATACACCGAAAGACCTATGACGACGTTGAGGAGACTGTGGAAAAGCGACTTCTGCGCGTCGAAAGCACTCCTGGGCTCAATGCCGAGCCTGTTAAGCTCGCAGTGGAAGCCGAGAAGTAGATGAGCGATGGTCGGCTGGTCCGGCGTCGCGCACAGGCATTCATAGAGGAAGTCGAGGATGAACAACTTAACAACGTAGTCCTCCGACTCCGCCTCCATCACCGGATCGAGCGGGGATGAGATGCTCGCAGCTAACGAGGCGGCAATGATCTGGCCCTCACCGTCCCTCTCCAGCTGGACGATGGCCTTGTTTCGGTGGCCCAGTCGACCCGTGGCTGGGTTCCATTCCGAGATGATCCTGGGAGATGTGGAGATCTTCTCGAGCAACTTCAAGCAGGCGAGCGTCAGCTCGCCATGACCAAGATTGCAGTACTTGCCCAGATCAACCACCAGCGAGAGGTGGCTCAGGATACCGTCCTCGAAGGAAGAATATGCAGCGTTCGCCACGGAAGCACGGCGCTTTCCAGCTTGTGACTGGATTAAAGGCCGCACAAGGTGAAGATATGTCTCTTGCAAGTCGAGAGCCTTGATCATGATTTGAACACCCCGCAGGATACCAAGCACCAGGGGTGAGTCTGGTGATGCACTGCTTAGAACGCTGGGATCTTGGTGGATGGTGTTGATGAGGGCGGTGATGACCTTTCCGTTGAACAGCCACTCCATAACGCGGGCAAACGGATGGAGGCGCACGTATGCGGCCAGGTCTGTGGTGGGCATGGCGACGTCGATGGCAATATTGCTCTCGTTGCCGAGGATGATGAGATCCTCGTTGAAGGTTGATAGACAAGTCAGGGCGAACTCGAGACAGCTGAGGCGCAACGCCCTGAGCTGGGCAGGGTCAACTAGATCCTGTGATTTCTGAGCCAGCACCTGGAAGACGAAGTCGACGTAGGGTTCCATGCCGGAAATACGCGTGTTGCTACCCAGGTCTTCGGGGAAGGTCAGGCTGTCGTTCAGCCCCTCGGGGCCATCAAGCGGCGCGAAAAGAGACGTGAGCAGCTGAATAAAGGCATTTGACTCTTCGAAGCCGTTGCTGAGGTCGCTCAGAACGGCCTCCATCGAGGCCTGGGGGGTCAAAGGCTGGCCGAGATATGACATTCTCAGTGTGCCCACAGGACCGCCAAACGTACCGGTCACCCACTCCTCAACAAATCTCCACATGACATCGTTCTCTCCCACCTGTTTTCGTGTCATGAGAGCCTTGAGAACGTAAAAGATGGAAGCACGGAGCCGGGGCGGGATTGCGCCATCGGCCAGCTTTAGCAAGGTCTCGACCAGGCGCACTTCGTCGTCTGTGAGCATTTTCACTCTCGCGACCTCGCTCTCGGATGCAAGCTTAGCCATCAAGCGCAGATAGCATTCCAACATCAGGGCCCGCTCGGGCTCGGCCTCGGCAAGGTCAGCGCCTGGCTTGCCGGGGCGGTGCATAGCGTGCAGCTGGGAAGCATTAGGCTTCTCGGTGAATTTGTTTGTGAAGTATGCCAACTCCTTGAAGATCTGAGACCAGGTCAGGGATTGGGTCCGCTTCATCTTGCCGGAAGACTGTTGGCCTTCGTCGAGAAGGAAGTTGTGGGCAGCGGTTGCGCACTCCTCGCTGTCGGCGAGACACTGGAGCATCTCGCAGAAGGCTGTGACGAGAGGGGTCGAGGCTCGCCTTGACGCCCACTGCAAGAAACCGGCCAGGTTGCTTTCGGGGTCCTCCCAAAACTGCATGGCCGCGTCGGGCCTGCCCTCGAACGCATACGAGATGATGATCAGGAAGCGCTCGAGGTCGAGATCCTGCTCGTGGTTTTGGCTAAGCTGCCGTTGCTCGTCCTCCTCTGTCCTTAGTCTCCGGAGCACATCCGGAATATTGGCAATGGCGGCGTCGACAAAGCCCTCCAGGTGGGCCATCAAGCTTTGCTGGAAAGAATGGCTGAAAGGAAACGGGTCAGACGCGAGGGTCGGGGACTTCCGTGGCAGCCATTGCCGCATTCCCAGCCTAGATGGGTCTTGCCATTCCTGCGCCCTGCAGTCGGCGGCAACCGCCAAGATGAAGTCGAAGGCATCCTCCTTCAGGCATTCTGTAAATTGCTTGGTCCTCTCTGCGTCTTCCTGATCCAGGTTGATATTCTGAAGGTCGTAGGCGGTATCGTCCAGGTACCATCCGCAATACTCGGCAATCCACCACGCCCGGACGGTTGCCCGGAGGTATGAGAGGCGCCAGGAGCCGTCGTCAGCCTGTTTGCAGATGACGTCGTTTAGTTGGCGGGATTGCTGGAGATCGCCGATTCCTTCAGTCGAGCCGAAGACGGTGATGTATGCCGCGAGGGCCGGAAACAAATGAACTAAAAATATAAGCAAGATTTCCTGTCAAAAGAATGGGGCTAGTTGACCGTACCGAGGAAGTGGTCGTACTTTTCGACCTGTTTGAGCGCTTGTATGAAGTCCTGGAAGTCACGTACAGTGGCGTGGCGCTTCTCAATGGCGGCATGTAGAATTGCTGCCAAGCACTCGTGCTGCTCCACGAGACTGGATCGCGAGAAGTCAAATGTCTCTTGGTTTTCTGGCGGCTTCACCAAGCTGGCCTGCTGCAAAACATTCCGGGCAGCCGCCTTGTCCTGCATGGCCAGCAGCATGGACCTGACGCTCTGCATGGCCTCCATGCATTTCGAAACGATCTTCTTCGCCGAACAGTCCGGACGCGACCCGGGTTGGGGGACGCCGAAAACCTTCTCCTCTGCCAGGGCACCAAAGGCATCTTGGAGGCCCGGCTCCAGGTCCTCATCGCTGGCGATCTCAACGCACAGGCGCATGCAGTCCAGCAGGTATCTCCGTTCCTGATGGAATCGAATAACGGCGCATTCCCACAGGGATCGGCTCTGTGTCTCGGCGTCGCCTGCGGCATCGCAGTCCAGCAGAATCCTTGCGGCCTCAAGCTCGTCCAGGTCCAGGTCGTCGGCCACTTTCAGGCAGTCGTTGACGAAGTCGTCATTGATCGCGTACTCCTCCTCGCCAATCCGGACCTTGCCTAGCTTCAGCGTCAGCACCCAGCCATAATGCGATGACCGTTACCCCCCCCCCTGGAAGTTCCTACCGGTCCCTAGCGTTTGCCGATTAACTGTGTTTCGTGGGGGCTTCTCGATGAGCTTCTTGAAGGCGTCTGTTTGCACATCGAGGAGCTGCTCCAAGACGGGCAAGCCCTCATACCGGTGCTGGCGGACGGCGACCAGCTCCGCGTGCAGGGCCTGGAGGGCCTCGAGCGCGCGCGGTTCAGACATGGTCGGCGGGGGGTCGAGTCGCCTCAGCACATTCTCTTCGAAGAGTATCGGGGACGCGTTGTCAAACCCTGGGGACGTCGAGTCTTGTGTCGAGAATCAAGGGAAGCGCGGGCGTTGTTGGTCAATGGCTCAGAATGAAAGACCAAGGTGTGGCGTTCGATGTCGCGGTCGTCGGTTCGGGAAGTTGCTGTGTGAGCTGGAGCTGGAACTGAGACTGGAAACTGCCCAGAATCGCGATCAAGTCCCGTGCTAGCTTACCTGCCGATTGGTGCCAGCCCTGTTGCAGTCAACAAAAGAATTAGGCGGTGAGCGATTCTGCCCAGCGCAACTGCCCAGGCAGGGGTCGCAGCTAAAAGGTGGGTCTTCTTGAGGAGCTGTCTTGGTGAGACACTCAGTGAGCAACACCTCATTCCACTCTTTGCAGTGAGCATGGAATGTTTTTAAGTAAAGTCTAAACTAATAGAGCAGCAACAAAATGAGACATGGCATACATCAATAATTGCGAAATATTTGAGAATGACAAAGTGTAGTACATGACAGAATTACCGTACACAACCAGACACTGTGAGTGTGAGTTCGGGTTTCTGCCTTGAGGTCAATCATAAGGCTGACTCTTTTCCCGTTCAACTTCTGAGGTTCTGCCTTTCGACAAAAGGCGATGGAGTATCTGATGAAGATAATCGAAATTTGAAAAACTACCCAGGCCTGGAAAATACAAAGAGATCAATCATCAACCTGTTTACTACCTCAAGCTCTTCCCGTTTCGTTGGTGCTGCTGGATGCTCACTCACACTGTGTCTAATCCAGACTCCAGCCTTGGGCGCATCCATGCAAGTGGCTGCCTTTTTTGGTCCCGACAGCGACTTCCACTCCGCTAAGCAATTCATCTCATCCATTTCCATTTGAAGGCCCAAATTCCAGGTTGGCTTATGAGTTTGACCTGCGTATTTGTCTTATCGTGGGAACAGTCGATGGATTCCCTTTTCCATCAGACTTCGGACTTCTAGGGTTGGTTGTTTGTTTACTTCCCGGGGACTCAACCGGTCTTTGTCAAACAGAACACCCTCATCTGAAGCACCACCGACCTCAGCTCCATCATCAAAGGCAGGACTGGAAACTCCCTTGATAAGTAGTGAGAATGCGCCGAGCAAAGAGTTACAGCTACACTGGGGAGACAGTCAATTTTAAGCAACTCACTGGTAAGCACGCGATGTGGTTGGCCGAAGATCGACTCGGGAGCCATGACATGGAGTTTCTGACACCAGCCCTAGCACTTCTCACCGCCGACGCGGCCAAGACACGCAAAGACGCCCTCGACAGTAAGTCTCTGGTCTTGGCTCACTGTTGGATTCGTAACGACTAAATTGACTCTCCTGCAGCTCTATCGGCCTATTTCATCAATGCTGGAAGGGGCTATCAGAACCAACAGTACCCTTTGGTCCACCACCCCTTTTCGCATACAACTTCTGCTAACGGGTATCAGTGACTCCTTTGATGACAAGGTCTTCCACAGGCTGTTTGAAGGCATCTTTGGCTGTGCTCTGATAGAGAAGGAACAGTACTTCGACTCGAAGAGGGCTCCTGGGTCCCGTGCGAACGCTGGCATACGCCTGGAGAGATGTGGCGACGTGCTCAGGCTTGCTGTCCGTCATGGAGCTACTAGGATTAAGCGCAAGACGGCCAAAGCTGTGCTCGACCACATCACTCAGATTCTTCCAGGCCCCGACGACAGCTACATTACCCCTCTTCTCCAGAACTATCTCAAGGCTCTGGTTACCATGCTGGAACATTCGTCCACCGCCGAGGCCATCGCCGCCTCCACTTCCGATACTTGGGAAGCTGGGGTCGACTTCTGCGTCGAGGGTCTTTCCCGCTTTCATGACTCCGGCGGAAGAGACGGCAGCTCCTTAGGCCGCGCATCCCCAGCCTCAGGCGTACCTACCAGATCAGGCTTTTTTGCGGCATCACAAGGGTCCAACCAACTTGCGAGTGGCGTTGCTCTGGACTTCCTGATGTGCCTTCACGCCCTGGTGGTTGCCCCAAACGCGCCAGTAGCCAGAAAGGCAGACAGGGTTTCGGAAGTGTTGCTAAACATTCTCCGGATGCGCAGCTTGACAATTGGCGAGCTACAGAAAGTATCATTCTCCGCTTTCAACGCCTTGTTTCAACGCACTCAGACCGACGACGTCTCGCTGTCCAAGAAACTGGCCAGGAATCTAATTCCCCTCCTTTCTCACTGGTGGCAGCCTCGTGCTCTTTCGAGAGACGCGATGCTGAATTCTATCCGCGACGAGATGCTCAAAACCATTTACGGAACACACTTGTATGTGGAAAGCTTGCTCCGAGAATCCGCCGATGAGTCCTTCTTCCAGGAGGTTGAAGACTTGCTCGATGCCTTGTGGTCCGAATACTCAAGGCGCGATGAGCGCGCACGTATCCAGCTGGACGACGTGACCTTCACAACAATGCGTCTGCCAGAGCACCACCCTTCTACCACAGTCTTCAGTCTCCGCTCATACAACCAAGCGGGCGAGCAAAACTGGGCTCTCTTGGAGAACTTGGCCATTTTGGAAACCGCCTATTCTCGGTATTCGCAAAGGGAACGCAGCCAGCAGCAGCCCGACAACGACCAGCCTCGGAAGAGACGTCGAATGGCTGGCAGCTCGAACAGGATACACCAGAAGCTCCAATCTCTAGATCCTGCCGTCCGCCTGTCTGCCCTACAACTCATTCCATTTCTCATGAAACAGAGGCAGCCTTCCTTGGAAGACATTACCATTATCGTAGCAGAGTTGACCAAATCCGTGACTGCGAAGCAAGGCACGGTGGCCTCATGGGCAATGCTTGCATGTGCCAGGTAGGTACAACCGTGATATTTCTGTCAAATACTAGCAGGCTTACAAGTTGCAGCTTCACGGGGTATGAGACGTCACGGCATGCCTCCCTCAGCCTTTCCTGGAAACTGCTCTGGCAGCTTGGTGTGCGCGCTCTGTCTCTACCGGCAGCCAGTCGTGCCGCCTGCGTCCTCCTCCACTCTATCCTGAAAGCGAACATTCTTCCTCGCCATGAGTTGGCCGATGATGTGAACCAAATCGTCACTACCGCCGACATCAGCGGGCCTGCGGTTCTTGTCGACTCTTCACTGGTTCTGATGCTCAGCTTGCTGCGACTTCGCAACAACATGTTCCCCAATGCCAGTCAGGCTACTTCGAATCACATTATCAGATGGGTATTTGTCAGGTGGAATCCTGGTGAGTTGCCCTGGGCAGTATAGTTCAGGCTCGTTCTAACACGTCCACAGCGGAGTTGATTTATGCCTCCCTTCACGCCATACATGCAGCACCGTACGACCTAGCCAACCTCTTGCGCGCTTGCTATGGAGCATCCGCCCTCACCATGGAAATTCCGCTTCGTCTCTTTGAAGGTTCTATCGGCCAGTTCTGGAAAGGGCAGGCAGAATTTCAGCCCATCGTCCAGTACTTGTTGCTCCTGGACCAAGACGATGAGCCCAACCTTACCATGACACGCTCGGCGGAGGAGCAGGCGAGTGAAGCTCAGGAGGTATTTGATCCAACGGGGTCGCATGCAGCAAGGCGTCTGGTCCTTGAACTGCTCCACCCGAAAGTCGAGGAGTTACAGCAGTTGGCAGAATCATGGCAGAAGCGCGGCACTGAAGTAGCAGCACCCGTCTCAACCGAACGGCTGCAGAGCATGGTCCTCGCTTGCCTCGCAGCCGTGCTCTTACTTCCTGAGCTTGTCAACCTCAACACGTCCATGTCTCGGGATCTTGAGACTGCGATTTTTGGCATTGTTGATGTCACATTCAAAGTAATTCTCGCCGCACCCTCCAGCGAGAACTTCTTCGAGCTGGTCTTGACGTCTTCGGCACCCTACATACCTCCTCTCACCCATGCAGAGCTAGCGCATCTAGTGCTGGACCAGCCATATCTGCTCAAGTTCTTTGGGAAGCTTTCGGATGCTTTGCATGAGAGATCCCGCCGGGAGTCTTCGCTCCGAACTGCTGACAGTCTCGACATTGACGACGAATTCGAATCACAGACGAGCCAGAACAGCACCGCCGCTAAACACAAATCACTACCCAGAAGGGACATCCTGTTGTGTTATACGCCCGAGTCTTTCTATCTCGAGACAAGTCTACGGGTGAATTTTCTCGACGCCCTCCGGCTCGATGATGGTGAGATTGGGCGCGTACCAAAATCCATTGTCGACCAGCTCGCTGAGCTTCCAAAGGAACAATTTCTACTCTGCTGGAAGTTCATGCAGGAACTCTTTACATCGGATGCCATCACCTCCGTAGAGTCCGCTATGAATGTGCTAGGAATCGCTGGACGCATTTGCAGCAGCGACGAGTTCATGTGCTGCGAGGTGGCATTGTGCAACTTCCTCGACATTGCGGATAGCTTCATCAGCATGTGGACAGACGAGGAGCTACTTGACATTGCCGAGATGGCCGGGGACTTCTACTATCACCTGGTCAAGACTGGTTTACCGAACAACCTTTTATCACCGGCTGCACAAACTCGTTTTTCCAGCCTGCTCCTGCACCTGCTGGAAGTCAAATCCTCTTATGCCTCCAGCCTGGAGCTCCCGTCTTCTCGGTCCACTCTCATGACCATTCTGCAGGAGGGTTCCATGGAGGCCAAATACACCATTGGACGCAATCTCTCCAAGATCTTTGGTCTCTACGTTCTCAAGACTCATGACACGATCTTCGTTGATGTGCTCGAGAGTCTCCCCTCAGATCCGGAAGACACAGAGGGGATCGCATTTCGGTTGTTTGTCCTGGCGGAACTCGCATGCAGATGGCCAACGCTGCTGCGCCGTTGCATTTATCACATCTTTGAGACACCGGGGAAGATCTCACAGTCGGGAAAATATGCCGCCAGCTGCTTGAAACGGATTGCTCGAACGCTCAACCTAAGCGGGCCCCAAGTCTTGTTCAGACTCTTTGCTCCCCAATTGCTGTACACATGGCTGTACACAGACTCCATCCAGGTCATTCCTTTTGAGATCTTTGGCTACCCAAGTCTTCATGATCTTCTCAAAGAAGCCCAGACAGAGGCTGCCGCCATCATGATTATGCGCGGACAGGAGAAGGAGGCCCTAGACCTTGCGCAGTCCCTGGGCTTGACTACCGAGAAACTGGTCCAGCAAAGCTTCACCAAGATTATTTCCTACAGCATCGCGCACGACATCAGCGTCCCGGGCGGTGCGGACTATGTGACCGGAGAGAGTCGTCTTAGGAAGATCCTTGGAAAGGAAGGGTTCCTGTCAAACATCCACCTCAACTTCGCCGACATCATCGCCACATTCTTCGACATCTTCGACCAGGAAGGCCCAATTGAGAAGGCTTTTCAGCGTGATGACCGTTTTGCATCGGCGGCGAAGGTCATGGACGACATCAAAAAGCTGGGACATCAGCCAGCCGCCTTGCCCCCAAACCAGCAGCCAATGTTCAAGGCCAAGTACCTACCGAGGGAGATCCTCCACCTGTGCAGTCGAACGCCTTATGAGCCAGAGACCCTATGGACTCCAGCTTTGGTTGTCTTCGTTGCCCGCAAGCTACTGAACACAATCCATCCCGCGCTCGGCCCACTGCACGCTTGCTCTATACTTCGTAAGATCCGCGTCCTGATCTGCATGGCTGGCGACCACGCCACAACCGCATATCCCTTAGAGATGCTGCTGCAGTCCCTACGCACGTTTGTGGTTGACCCGGAGTGTGCCGATGACGCCCTGGGCATCACCCAATACCTCGTCCTTAAAGGTGACGCCCACCTCCGGCAAACCCCCTCCTTCCTCGCCGGGTACGCCCTCTCCAGCTTGGCGGACCTGCGTGTCTTCCTTGAGTCGAGCCAGTCCAGCACAACGCAAGAGAGCCAGTTCAAGGCGACCATGACCAAGGCCCAGCTCTTCCACTCGTGGTTTTCTGAATACCTCGCCGGCTATGAGTCCCCAGCCTTCCAGGACGGCGCCCAAAAGGCCGCGTTCAAAACCATCACGCAGTCGGCTGCGCACATCCGTGCCTCGGGCAACGCTGAGAAGGGTACCCATGAGAGCAACCTGCTGCTGGAGATTCTGCAGGACTGGGCTCGCGAAAAGCAGCTGCTCAATGAGCCTGCGCGAGATGTTGCGCTGTCTATGCTCTGCGGGGTGTTCAAAGTTCCGCCGTCGAGCAGGCTTGATGTCATTGAAACGGACGAAGACGCGCTCTCGCACGGTGCCGTGGTTTGGAAGAGCTGTGCCTCGCCCAAGCTGAGCGGCGAGTATTTAGCTTGGGCTGGGCGCGTTTTGGGCCGCTCGTTTGCGGCGTCGGGCGAGGTGCCGGACCAGCTGCTGCGCGAATCGCAGTTGAAGGAGTACCGCAGGTTGGCGCTAGAAATTGGAGGGTCGGAGGAGGGATTGTTGAATCTCATCGAGGCACTGACCGTCAGTGGGGATTTCTTCACGGCAGGGCTGGCGGAGGCTGCGTTGCGGACTGTTGTTTCCGACGCCGTTGGTGATGACGATCAGGATCTGCTCGGTGCGTGCCAACAGAGTCTGTCCGAGCCGCTGCTGGTCTCGTCCAACTGGGACCCGTATCGCACACCGCAATCGGACCAGTTCAAGGTTGACACGCCTGCTGCGGCGGAGGTGTTCTCACCGAAACATCTGGAAAGCCCGAGCTGGTCGCAAGACCTGGCGACTCTCTTGGCTCATTCGGTGCCCGAAATTGTCACGTTGAGGGTGCTGCCTCCGATTCTGAGCAAGGTCAAGGGGTTTGCGGAGCGCGCGTTTCCCTTTGTTGTCCATCTGGTCTTGACGTACCAACTGGACAAACAACAGGGAGTCAAGAGGCAGCTGTCGGAGGCGTTGAGGCAATGGCTGAATGCCTCGTCTGATGCGGCCAAGGAGAACCTGAAGCTGCTGATTAACACCATCCTCTATCTGAGGACTCAGCCGCTGCCGGGCGAGGCCTCGATTGCGGATCGTGGTCACTGGTTGGATCTCAACTTTTCCAGCGCAGCAGCCGCCGCCACGAGATGCGGCATGTTCAAGGTCGCCGTCTTGTTTGTCGAGCTGGCCAACTCAGAGTCCTCAAGGACGTCGCGGCGCTCCTCTGTCATCAGAGAAATCGAAGACTCTAGCGAGATTTTGCTGGACATCTTCGAGAACATTGATGACCCCGATGCCTACTACGGCCTCAACCAGGATGCCTCCCTCTCCACTGTCCTCTCCCGCCTCGAGTACGAAAATGACGGCGGTAAGAGCCTCGCTTTCCGCGGCGCGCAATACGACAGCCACCTGCGCAGTCGAGACGCTGGCTCGAGACAGGATGGCCAGGCGCTCATTAAGGCTTTGAGCAGCCTCGGCCTTGCGGGGCTGGCCAATTCGCTGCTTCAGACCCAGCAGAGCCTAGACGGGTCGTCGGACTCGCTGGATGGGACATTCACCACGGCGAGGAGGCTCGAGATGTGGAACCTCCCCACGCCATCGACCAGCGATAACTGGGCTGTGACGGTGTACAGGGGGTATCAGAGCATGCACCAGGCGCCGGATGTCGATGCGGTCCGGGCTGTGATTCACGATGGGTTGAGGAGCACTGTGAAACATCTGACGAGTCGGAGTTTGAACACCTCGACACTGCGGCACCAGTTGGGAGCACTGGCGGTGCTTGCTGAGCTGGATGATGTGTTGAATGTGGCGGATCAGGGGGAGCTGCAGCATGCGTTGAAGAACTTTGAGAGGAGGTCGAAGTGGATGATGAGCGGGCGGTGAGTTTTCTGTTTCGAGACATTGTTGGAATGAATGCTAACGAGTCTAGGTACCCCGACGTGGGCCAGATTCTCTCATGCAGAGAGACGACGCTGAGCATGTGGAGCCAGCATCACAAACTGAGGGCGACGGGGTTGACGCCAGCAGACGCTCGCCTCGTGCAAATTCGTGGCATACTGCTTTCGTCTGATATCTTCCGCTTCCACCGCGCAAACCAAGAGACCTTGAACTTGTCGACAACACTCACAGATCTCATCCCCTCATGCGAGTCTCTAGGGCTTAGCGTCGATGCTGCCATCAGAATTGAGGCGGCCAACTCGCTGTGGGACCACGGGGAGATGATCTCGTCCATTCGAATGCTGCAGAATATTGACAAGGAGTCTTTGAAGAAGCAAACAGTTCCCGTCAGCCGATCAGACCTTCTCTCCAAGATCGGATACCAAGTCTCAGTTGCGAGACTTGAGAGTCCGGACAGCATTCAAAAGAAGTACCTTGAGCCGGCACTCAAAGAGTTGAAGGGCAAGCTCGAAGGCAAGGAGGCTGGCCAGGTATTCCACCAGTTTGCTATGTTCTGCGACGAGCAGCTGCAAAACCCCGACAGCTTAGAGGATTTGGCTCGCCTCCAAAGCCTCAAGAAGGGTAAAGATGAGGAAGTCGCGCAGCTAAAGGCGATGATTGCCAACTCCAAGGACTCCCAGCACAGGAATCGGTACTCGAGTCATCTTGCGAAAGCAAGGCAGTGGCAAGAGCTCGATCAGCAGGAGCTTCGCCGGGTGGAGCAGACTCGATCCGAGTTTCTCAGGTTAAGTTTGGAGAATTACCTCTTGTCTCTTGCGGCATCTGATGAGCACAACAACGACGCCTTGCGATTCATGGCTTTGTGGCTGGAACAGTCGGAGGAGAACGTAACGAATGAGGCTGTCAAGAAGTACATTGGCAAGGTGCCCACTCGCAAGTTCGCGCCCCTGATGAACCAGCTCTCGTCTCGTTTGCAGGACCAATCGGTCCTCTTCCAGAAGCTGTTGATCGATTTGGTCTATCGCATTTGTGTCGATCATCCCTACCATGGGATGTATCATATCTGGTCCGGAGCCAGAACTCGCGTCAACAAGGACGATGAGGTGGCCGTCTCCCGGCAGAAGGCAACTGACAGAGTGGCCAAGGCGCTCACCAAGTCGGAGACGGTGTCCAGAATCTGGCCCGCCATCGACCAAACCAGCCGAGCATACCATGCTCTTGCCATGGATCGCGATCCTAACAGGTACAAAGCCGGGCAGAAGATGGCGATCAAAAACTCGTCCGTTGGGCAGAACTTCCTGAGCATCCTCGCCAAATATCCCATTCCACCTCCCACCATGCAGATCACACTGTCCGCCAGCCAGGACTACTCGGATGTGCCTATGATCCACAAGTTCGAGCCCGAGATGTCCATCGCCTCAGGCGTCAGCGCACCCAAGATCATCACCGCCATCGGCACCAACGGCCAGAAATTCAAGCAGCTCGTCAAGGGCGGCAACGACGACCTCCGCCAGGACGCCATTATGGAACAAGTCTTTGCCGCCGTCTCGGAGCTCCTCAAACTTCACCGCACCACCCGCCAACGCAACCTCCACGTGCGCACCTACAAAGTCCTCCCCCTGACCTCCTCCTCAGGCCTCATTGAATTCGTCTCCAACACCACCCCTCTCCACGAATACCTCATGCCCGCGCACGAGCGGTACCACCCAAAGGACCTCAAGGGCTCGCAATGCCGCAAGGAGATCTCCAATGCGCAGACTAAGTCCATCGAGACCCGCATTGCCGTCTACCGCAAGGTTACGGAGCGCTTCCACCCCGTCATGCGCTACTTCTTCATGGAGCACTTTGTGGATCCGGACGAGTGGTTTATGCGGCGCACCGCTTACACCCGCACCACCGCCGCCATCTCGGTGCTGGGCCATGTGCTTGGGCTTGGCGATCGCCACGGTCACAATATTTTGCTGGATACCAAGACGGGTGAGGTTGTGCACATTGATTTGGGCGTTGCCTTTGAGATGGGTCGGGTGCTGCCTGTCCCCGAGCTCGTGCCGTTCCGCCTGACGCGGGATATCGTCGACGGCATGGGCGTGACCAAAACCGAGGGGGTGTTCCGCCGGTGCTGCGAGTTCACGCTGGATGCGCTGCGCGAGGAGGCCGGATCGATCCAGACGATTTTGGATAGTCTGAGGCATGACACGCTGTATCAATGGTCAATTTCGCCGGTACGCATGGCCAAACTGCAGAACGCAAGGGGGATGCTGAGGAGGGCGAGGGCGGGGAGGAAGAGGTGGGTGGTGCTGGTGGCGGTGTGGGGAAGGAGAAGAAGAAGGGGTCGGTCAACGAGCCGAGCGAGGCGGACCGCGCGATCGAGGTGGTCAAGAAAAAGCTGAGCAAGACGTTGAGTGTGATGGCGACGGTGAATGACCTGATTAACCAGGCGACGAGCGTGTCGAATTTAGCGGTTTTGTATTCGGGTAAGCCGGATCTACTCTCCTTTTTCTCACTGTTGTATCGGGTTTGCTAACATCTGTTAGGTTGGGCGGCATGTTGTTATGTTCTGTCTCTCAGACTCTTGCTTTTCTCATCCACTGCTCTCCGTAAACTTGTGCTGGTCTCCCAGGAGGGTGACCTTCAATCTTACTGAAAACCCTCTACGGCAGTGGAACAACGCAGAGTTCTCAACAACCCAAAGGATATGTATGGTACCGATGAACAAGTAGTGCTCCAGTCGTGGGGCCTCTTCCTTCGCGTATGGCCCGAGAAATCGGAAGGCTTTCCCTTCCTTCCCATGATGTCTAGTAAAAATTATGCTGTTTGTACAGTACATCCAAGAGAGTTTCCAAGGCCTCCCAGCTGACCAGCGCTCAGCCTAGGGGAGGACAAGATAGAGTATGTAGACACCGCTCCTAGGCATCTCCTGGTCGCAACCCCTTTTCCCACCACTTTTTCAACAAAAAAAGATCCAACACCTATAGGTAAACCAATAAGTCCCAACCAAACCCGATTTAAAGCCAAGCACCTGAACACCGCCCCTTCACCATCCTATCAGCACCGCCTCTAGCTTCTCTCTCCGCTTTCCTCTCAAGTTATGTCCCAAAAAAGCCCATCAAGAACGCAACGAAAACCAAAATCTGCCGACAGCCTTCTAAACCGCCTGCCCATTCGCCCTCAACCGTGCCATGACCCTCTCCCGATGCGCACGGTTCTTCAAATGCACCTCAAAGTTCTGCACCGTCGTGTCCGGCCCGGCGGTGTACGACTTGCCGGGGCAGTCCTTGCAGCGGATGCGGGGCAGCCAGGCAAACTGGATGTTTGGCGGGGCGGGCTCTGCCAGGGGCAGCGACATGAACGAGTTGGTGTCGGGGTTGATGGCGCAGTAGCGCATAATGGCCTCGAAGGCGTCAGCCGGGTAGGCTTGTTGGAGGTCGGACAGGGAGAGGCTTAGCCAGTCTGGGGGTGGGGGCTGCGGGTCGGGGTTTGAATTAGCTTTGGGGATGTCAAGGGTGAGATAGGAGGAGGAGGAAGGGGAAGGAGGCGAACAGCTGGTTGGTTTGGCGCGGTGCCTGTTGGTCCTGGTGGTGGAGCGGGCACGCGGCCGAGTTGGCCTTGGAGAGGAGGGGGACGGAGTTGGATTTTGACGGGAGGGATTGATTGGCGGAGGAGGGGTTGAGGGAGGAGCATGGATCCCGGGGTGGCGATGCTTGGGCGTGGCTGGTGGGCGAGGGTTGGGGTGACGGATGCTGAGGGTAGCTGTCGCATTTGCTGGCGTACAGCGAGGTCGTGCATGAGCTTTCGCAGCCTGACGGGGTTGACCTTGAGGGTGACAACGTGGCGTGATGGCTCTTCGGTCTGTTCGCGAGTCGCTTCGCGGCCGAATCGCCGAGATGTTCGGGTCTCGTGGTGGTGGATAATGGCTTCGGGGGTTTCGGACCGCCCGAGGTTCGCCATGCGCTGGACCGCTGCACTGGCGGCTCCGCGCAATCCCCTTCTGGTGGGAGCCTGGAGCTGTGACATGGCTGGAGACTCGGGGGCGGAATCGTCACTGTCTTCGGAGTCGGAAATATCGCCGTCGCGGATTGCCCCCCTCTTGCCTCTCCCTGCCAGTCCAACACCTGTCGCCCGCTTGAACAACCGGCTCTCTTCAATGTCAAGGGCAGCCCCAGGTAATACTGAGGAAACGATCGACGTCCGTATCGTCCGTTGCCTCTCCTTGAGATCTGGCAGCTGAGGGCCGCCGCGCCTGTTGATGGAGCGCTTCTGCCTTCTCTGCTCACGCGAGAACATGGTCTCAGCCCTTTCAAGCTCTGTTTCTGTGTTCTCGTAAAGGTATGGCGCGTAGTCCTTGGCCTGCTGCTGGGGCCGAAAAACGGAGGGCAAAGGCGAGGGGAGAAAGGCGGCGACGAGGTCCGCGTCTTCGATCGGGCGGCCGTCAAAGGGGTGGCCGATGCTGTACAAGCTGCGTGTGAAAAGCTGCGTCTGTTCTCGTATGCAGTGAGCAATTGCGGTCGTAAACTCGCCGGAGAGAGACAGATCACGGGCCATAGCGGTGGCAAACTTCTCCGGAGAGTTCATGGGGTTGTTGATGTCCCATTCGAACTGGTCAACGAGGGTGTGGGCGCCGATGGTGATGTTGAGCTTGACCAGTATCCGCATCTCGTCGTTCTTGTAAGCAGAGTATGGAAGTTCGGGGTCGAGGGCATCTTCCTCGGAGTAGGCGAAGGGGTAGAAGTCATTCAACTGTTCGTGGATCTGTTGGACGACCTGGTCGTAGACGGGCTTGTCCTGCGCCGAATTCAGACCCATGTCTTCGACCAGCTGGGAAGCGAAAAGCTCGACGGGTATAAGACGCTCGTGGAGATTGAAGGTAAAGGTGTCGCGCAGCTTGATCTTTTCCCAGTCGACGTCTATCCGGACAGGCACCAGCTCCTCGTGCTGCTCGGCCTGCTTCTTCATTTCCTTCTTGTTGAACTTGAACGCGGGCGTGGCCCTCTTGCCCGGGCGCGGCTTTTGCGCAGGATAGGTGATCTTGGTAGTGGTGCCGTTCTCGGTGTAGCCGTTTCCATGAGCGCGGTAGCCCTCACCGTAGAGTCTGGCAGGATAGGCGGCATAGTATTCCTTGTACGTGCGGTGGTCGCTTGCGCGGGCGAGCATATCCTTGATATCCTTCTCAACGCGAACCTGGGCGTCCTTGATGGCGACGGAGTGTAACCAGTCGCGTGTCTGAAAGCGCTCGACAAGAAGATTGTTGAGGGCGTCCTTGTCACGGGGGGGGATCGCGGGTGTCGCATCGCCGGGCGGCGTGGCGGGTTTTGATGACGCGCCAGCAGGAGCGGCAGCTAGGGGACTCGTCGACGTTGATGCAGCGGCAGCTGTGGAGGGTCCTGCTGTGTGAGCGTCACCGTCGCCGCCTGCGGCTGACGATGACAGCTGTGATGTGGCCATCGCCTAAAGTCTTTGGAAGATAAGAAAAGAAAAGGAGACGAAACAAAAAAGGAAGAAGAGAAGAGAAGCGAAGCGTCGCCGTGGCGAGATGGCAGAGAGGGCGACAGGCGCGATTCGGCCGGGATGTGAATCGCGTGGACTGGGCCGTGCGGTACTACTGTTGGGTGTGGCTGGTTGGGGAAGTGAAGCTCTTGATCGCGGTGCGCGGGAGGTGTGAGACGTGAGGCGGCGCCCAATGGGGAATCTGGGGATGGAAGGGATGCGCGAAGGTTGAAGAAACGACGGAGCGCGACTGGTCCAAGTCATTGGCCAATGAAAGACAGAAAGTGTGGGCCAGCCTGGTGATCTTGGCATCGACAAGGGAACGCTCTGCCAAGCCGCGGCTGGAGCCCCTCCAAATCGTCACAGCCCAGAAGCCACCAGTCAGCTCGTCGCCTTCCCGCAGCTTCCAGCTTCCAGGTTGGTTGCTGCTGCAAAGCTCAGGTGGAGAGCGGGGCCCGGGACACAAACACAGAAACCCCTTCCCCCGCCTTCACAAAATCAAACCTTGGAACCAAGCTGCCGTAGCTCAAAATCATCACGCGCCCCGCCCGCAGCTTGCTTCCTTCTCCCTACCTCTCTTTTGACTTACCCCCCTGATACTTCGTACTTCGAATTGTTAGACAGACGCTCGCTCGCTCGAGTCCAACTTAGTCAAGATGGCGACCGAAAACCAGGAGATTGGTCAGTGAACGAGCATGCTGTCGACTACCTAGCTCCAGCTCCCGTCCTCCCCTTCCCGTCGTCCCCTCCCTCGTCCTCTGCCCCCATTCCCGTCAGTTGGTCCCATCGATCTGGTCGGTCCGGATGTGTACTTGCTCCCCAGCTCCCCAGCTCCCCAGCTGCCCCTGTCTCACCTTAGCCCGTCCCGTCCCGGCCGGCTGGTTCTGGTCCAATGCCAGACAGACCACTACCTCTTTATTTGGAAGCTACTGTGCATGTGCCGAGGACTAACCCTCGCTCCAGACTACACCCTCAACAACCCCGACACCCTTACCAAGTACAAGACGGCGGCCCAGATCTCCGAGAAGGTGCTTGCCGATGTGTCCAAGCTCTGCGTCCCCGGCGCCAAGATTGTCGACATCTGCGAGAAGGGCGACAAGCTCATCGAGGAGGAGTTGACCAAGGTCTTCCGTGGCAAGAAGATCACCAAGGGCTTCTCGCACCCGACGACTGTCTCTCCCGCCGCCTTTGTCACTCCCTACACCCCGCTCAAGACGGACGAGAAAGAGGCTGCTGTCGAGATCCAGGCCGGCGAGCCCGTCAAGATCCAGCTGGGTGCTCAGATTGACGGTTTCGGCTCCATTGTCTGCGACACGGTCATTGCCCAGGAGAAGTCCGAAGATGTCGTCGAGGGCCGGAACGCCGACCTCATGCTCGCCACTCACTATGCCAACGAGCTCATGCTGCGCTTGATGCTGCCCCCGGGCCTCCTGGCCCAGGGCACCGAAGAGGAGAAGGCGAAGGCTGCCGCGGCCAAGGCGCCCACTCAGGCCAAGATCACCAGCCTCCTGGAGAAGGTGGCCAAGTCGTACGACTGCAACCTCGTCGAGAGCACAACCTCGTGGCTGTTTGACCGCAACGAGATTGAGGGCAAGAAGAAGATCGTCATTGCGCCCGGCGAGAGCACCAAGGGCGAGGGTGTCCCGGAGATTGGCGAGGCCTGGGGTGTTGAGATTGGCGTCAGTCTTGGGTCGGGCAAGGTCAAGCAGTTCGAGCAGCGGACGACGCTCCACCGCCGCACCGCCAACACGTACGCGCTGAAGCGTCCCTCGTCGCGCAAGATTCTGTCGGAGGTGCAGAAGAAGTTCGGCACCTTCCCGTTCAGCCTGCGGCAACTCGAGGACGAGCGTGACGCCAAGTCGGGCGTCATCGAGTGCGTCCGCGGCAACGTCTTCCGCCAGTACGAGGTTACGGGCGACAAGGACAACTCGCCTGTCGCCAGGCTTCTCACCACGATCGGTAAGGATGGGCCCAGCCTGGGTAGGAGGTTCAGAAGGCTAATTATGTCACAGCGATCACCAAGAACGGCATCACCAAGCTCGGTGCGCCGCCGGCCCTGGATGTGAGCAAGTTCAAGACGGACAAGAAGATTGTGGACGAGGAGATCCTCAAGATCTTGGAGCAGCCTCTGGCGCGGAACACGGGCAAGAACAAGAAGAAGAACAAGAAGAAGAAGGCGGCCAAGAAGGAGGATGAGGAGAGCGACGAGGAGTAAAGGAGGGGTGCAGAACGACGGTCTGTGGCAGGATTTGGGCGGATACCTGCGCGGTTCGAGACTCGGCGCAGGTTCTTGCCTGGAACGGTGCCAGAACTGTGCAGTGGCTTGTGATTTCCGATATTGCCGGAGGGCGGAGCGATCTGAGCGTTTCAAGCTCTGGAGCCGTGGGAGGATTTGAGCAGTCATCACCTTGACTTATCGCCCTGTCCAGGGCCCAGCGTATACTCATAGTGAGCAAGCCACCCCGCAGAAACGGGGGGAATCAAACCCCGATACCCATTTTAGCCTACAGTGGAATGGAATGCATGTTAAGAACGGATATTGTGCTACCCAAGATGACAGGTGATGATGTGTATGGTGGAGTTGAGGGTGAATGCCCTGAGGCCGCAGCGTGGAGTTTAGTGTTCGCCATGCGCGGAAGGACGCACGACGGGAGTGAAAAGCCTGGGGTAGTCCTGGAAATCTCTCCTCGATTTATTTTTTGTGTGGTTCTTCAGGATCTCGGTGACTACCGTGCTATTGTGATGCTGCTGAGAATAGCATTGTGGAAAATCAAGTTGGCCTCTTGAACGGCAAGCAGCAAGGCCCGTCTCCCCTTCTCCTCCGCCCACTGTTTTCCTCAAAATCCCCTTTCCTCTCACGCTTCCTCCCCGACTTCCACCACCACGCTTTGTTTCCTTCGACCCAACAAACCTCTCACTTGCAAACTCCTGATTATCATCATCTCGAGTGAGCAAGAGAAAAACTCAACATCGCGTCGCGCCAGCGGATTTACTTTACTTACACCCGGTACCTTACCCCCTGACTCCCCACAGCCAACCCAAGCTGAAGGTCGACGCCATCATCAGCTCGACCCAAACCATCAGGAGAACATCAGGATCGGTGAGAACAGAAATTCAGAAGACGAATCACGCGTCTCCTCCTTCGAGGGAATTCGAAATCAGCTTACGAATACCGGTCAATTTTTATTTTCGGTGGTGATTTGTGTCAGTGCCCCCAGCAAGGTGCACCCGCGCCCCCTGTCAATCGCCCGTCACCCCCCGGACACAGCGAGGGAGCGGTCTCCCTCTGGCCCCTGGCACAGTAGAGCACAGCACAACACAGCAGCGCCTCCTGCTTTTCCGCCCTTTTCCCAACACCCCACGCTCAACCACGCGCGCGCCCACCAAAAACGCGACTTTTTCGCCCTGATTCATGTCGTAGGACGGCAGAACAGTACGTATTTCCGAAATCACGATTTTTAGCCGCGGCGATGCTGACCCAGGTGCCCAGGCGCGAGGCGACCGCGGACTGTTGTTGGTTCCATCGCAGACCGAGACCGAGACGGAGAAGGGGGCCACCACCACCGGCAAGCGGCCTGCCTTTGCCTCTCGCGCGTCTGCTCTCGCCAGCAACCCCACGCCCGCCATGGCGTCGAACAATGTCTCAGGAAATACGCGCGCTACCCGATCGAGGTTTTCGAGCCCGCTGACGGTCGCTGCGACCGAGTCGTCGGGGGCGCCGTCCTCGAGGGTCCGCGCTGTCAGCAGTAGCGCAAACGGCGGCGGTGCGAGCACCAACGGCTCCGAAGGACAAAAACAATTCATGCACCGCTGGCTCGAGCCGCCCGTGCAGGTCAAGGCGAGCTATCAGGACGCCGGCCTCGTGCGCCACGGCGTCGTCGAGAACATGGTGCCGCTGGGGACCCTGCCCAAGGTTGGCCTTTTTAAGAAGACAGCGCCACCTGCGGCTGCCGCCCCCGAGCGCCCGCTCATTCGGAAGATTGTCGTCAAGCAGAAGACGGCTGCTACTCCTACGCCAGCCCCAGCCCCTCCGCCGCCGCCCTCCGCGCCCGTGGAAGACGAGACGGAGGACGAGGCAAAGACCGATGTGGTCGAGGACCAAGACGAAGAGAAGCTCGGAGGCCTCGGCAAGGACGAAGCCGCGACTAAGGAGGACGACAAGGCACGCAAGACGGCTGCATCCCGGCGTGCCCGCCGTTCGGTGGTCTCCGGCGAGACGGACGACGAGGAGTGGGCGCGCCAGTCCTCAACGCAAAAAGCCACGGGCCGGCGGAGCGCATCACGGGCAAGCACCGAGGTGCAACAGTCCGATTCTGGAGCAATTGCAGGCCCGCGGGCGGGCAGCCAGAAGGATTTCATCGCCAAGGTGGTGGACGGCGCGGTGGACGAGGCGCTCACCCATTATCGGTACCCCACAGCCTGGGCCCTGCGCACACTGTTTGAGGAAAATTCATCCAACCAAGAATTCCTCGACATGATCCAGAAGGTGTTTCTGCAGACCGCCAACGCAGACACCCTCGAGCAATTCTGCATCCTCCTCCAGGACCGGAAGAGGGAGGGCAAGCGGCACAATCAGGCATTTGCCTATTTCAACGAGCAGAACCACAACTTCGCGCCGCACCCGCCCCGACGCGCACCCTTCAGCAACCTCGTCAAGTTTGACGTGTCGGCCCTGCATCTTGACCAGCACCGCGCCAAATCTCAGTCTCAATCTCAGTCTCAGTCTCAGCATCAGCAGCCGCAGGAGTTGCAGCAGCGTCTCAAGCAGCAGAAGCCGAAGAGGAAGCGGCCCGCCAAGGAGAAGGAAATCGAGCCTGAGCCTGAGCCTGAGCCTCAGCTTGAAGCTCAGCCTGAGCCCCAGCCGAAGCAGGAGGCGGACCCCGAACCCGAGCTGCCGCCGCGCAAAAAGCGCAAGGCAGGCAAGCAGCCGGTCAACACGGCTACCGCCTCATCGTCGTCCAAGATGGCTACCACGAATGGCGTCAACGGCAAGGCCTCGACAGAAACGCCACCGCGCAGGCGGACGATGTCGCGGTCGATTTCAAGCACTTCATCGCTGTCCAGCGCGCGCTCCCTGTCGCCGCCGGGTGAGCCCCCCCAGCCCCAGGATGACGGCGAGGGCGAAGGGTTTGATGAGACCCCCTCCCGCTCCAGCCCTGCCGCGCGGCAGCCAATCACAACGGCGAAGCGCAGACGGTCCAACGCACCGCGCAAGAGCCGGAACGTGTCACCCTCTACTGCCACCAGCACCGTGTCGCAGTCCCGCTCGCAGTCGCGGTCCACGGCCGCTGCTGCAAAGGAGCAGAAGAAATCTGCCCCATCGCGACGCCAATCATCCCCCGCTGCTGCTGAACACTCGGCAGCGGACGTTGAGGAGACACCTTATGAGATGCCTGCGGTCGTCGACTCGCCACTGTTTCCCAATTTTAATTCCAAGAAGGGGCCCCTGGGTGCGGATAAGGCCAAATTCGCCGAGCTCAACATCGCGACGAAGCTCGGCAAGCTGGACGAGAACGACCCGCGCCAGCTTCTGCGCCTGAAGGCGAAGAAGGTCACCACCAACAGCCACACGCCCTTCCCCTTGAGCAACATCAGGGACAGCCCCACGCTGGACGAGCAACCCGAAGAGCCCGCGCAGCCCACGACGGCGACCCCGGCGTCCGCATCACGCCTGCGGAGTGCCGCCGCCTCGTCTCGCCAGACGCCAGCGCTCCGGGAAGGCCGGAGCACGCGCGCTTCATTCAAGCGCACCTACGATGACCTCGAAGACCAGTCATCGCCCATCGCCGCCAACTTCCCTGGGTCTGAAGTCGCCTCCACTACGGCCGGCTCACGTGCTGGGACACCAGCTCTGCGACCAGCCAAGAGGCCCAGGACCGGGCTCCGAGTGAAGACCTCGTAAGCATTTCAAGGCATAATGTCGCTTGGAACGTTGCACAGCTAGCTAACCATTTTGTCAGTCCGGTCAAGAGGAGGAATGCGTCAGCAGGCATTCCTCGTCCCAGCGGCGAGCGCAGCAGTCCCGTGGGCAACGCCATGCGTGAGGTACGAAATGATTCCATCCGCTTCCCCTTGCTCGTTATCATGATTTTTTTTATTTTATTTTTTTGGCATCATTGCTGGGTGGGTGCGAGTGCATCTGCCCTGGTCCTTGAGCTGAGGAGAACGGTGCCCCCATCCCCCAACCTCTCCCACCCCAAGAAAAAAAAGATGACGGCCAATCTTAGCGGCAAGCCGCCGGAACTGGCTCGAGCCTTTCCCCTTTGCCGAAATAGCGCGCACACCCCTTCCGAACCCCCCTGGCCTGGTCTGGTACAAGGGCATGTTGCTGACTTGGCGCCCACCCACAGGACGACAACGACGACTATTGCTCGTCTTGCGGCGGCAATGGCGAGCTCGTCTGCTGCGACGGCTGCACACGCTCGTTCCACTTTACCTGCGTCGACCCGGTGCTCTCGCCGGACGCCATGCCCGTCGAGTGGTTCTGCAACATCTGCCGTGTCCAGCGCGATCCGGGCGCCCTCCCCAGCAATGGCGGCGCGTTTGCCTCGTTGCTTGACAAGCTCGCGGTCAAAAACTCGAGCGCCTTCCGTCTACCGCCTGTGGTGAGGGACCGTTTTGAGGGTGTGCGCACCGGCGTCGACGGCGAGTACGAGGAGATCGTGCCGGTGGTGAAGCCTGCTACCCGGTAAGCGATTTGTGGTTTCTTTTAACCCCTGGTTCAGACACTGACCATCCAATAGTAAAAAGAAGAATGACGAGGACCAAGCCCCGGACTTCTTCCGCACCCGCGACGCAGATGGCAAAATCGCCCTCTGTCACTCCTGCGACGAGGTCAGCACCTCGAACCGCCCCATCCTCCCCTGCAGCCAGTGCGGCATCTTCTGGCACATGGACTGCCTGGATCCGCCCGCCACCTACCCACCCCATCCGCGCTCCTTCCGGTGTCCGCTGCACGCCGACGAGCTGCTTGCCAAGATCGGCGAGTCGCTCGGCTCGTCCCATAAGCACCGCCGGATCAAAGACGCGCCCGTCATTCGCCCCGTCTTCAGCAGGGGCTATGCTAACAATGGCTGGATTGAGGTTGATCTGGACGACAGCGGTGACGAGACGGGCTGGCGGGACGTCGTCACATTCGGCAGGACCGTCCGCCTGTCAGAGAAAGGCATTAAGTTGGATTTTCTCTCCCGGGTCCACGCTCAGAGGGAGAAGAGCGCGGCGGCTGCTGCTGCTGCTGCTACCTCGAAGGCCGCCACACCCGCCCCCCCGCCGACCATCCCGATGGAGCGCCGCTCGCTTAAGGAGCAGCAGGCTGCGCTCAACTTGACGCAGCTCAGCCGCAGCAGCAGCATCGACAACAACGGTGGTGACGGCGGTAACGACCGCATTTCAACCCTCATCAACGTCATGCTCTCTTCTGCCGACCCGTCCGCCATCGCCCTCATTGGCCGTGCTAACGTCACCCGCCTCGAGAGTGGCAAGCTCACTCATATGGATCAGCAGAGCCTGCGCGCTGTCCTTGCGAATGCTGAGTCTATCGCCAATCATGTCAAGCAGCTCCTCGGTGCTGCTCCCGCCACAACCGACACCACCTTACAGCAATCCTTCAACCCAAACAATACCGAGGAGCACATCAACAGCGCCATGGATGTCGATGTTGATCCCACAACAAAAAGCCCCGCCGCCGCAACCTCGCCTGCCACAGCCTCGGATGATGATGTCCCGGCTATGACGCAGGGCGAGAAGACGCCTGCGTTGGGAGACCAGTCACCGGCTGCACCCTTGCCGTTGCAAATGGAGGAGAATGTGCCTAGTGTGCCGGCTACCCCGACCAAAGGCGGGGAAGGTCAGGGGGAGGAGTTGGTTGTTGTTGAGGAGGAGAAAGAGCTGGAGGGGGGGCAGGGTGGTGATGTTTAAGACTGGAGTTGTTGAGGGACAAAAAGGGGGTGAGGAATGGAAGATTTCCTTCACCACAGCAGCAAAGCGAGCGAGCATGTTACTTGCATGGTGCCATTTTTGGGCACAAGCAAAAGGAATTTTACGGCTTTCACAACACGATATAATCAATCACTACATCACCTCATATCGGCCGACATTTCACCACTGGCGGCATATCACAGCCATGGGCCTTTCCTTCCCGACTTTTCAGCCATCTGATCAGTTGATCCCAGCCGGTTTGGATGCTGTCTTCCAGGGACTGGTCTGGTCTGGTGTACTTCAAACATTGGGCGGAAGCAACAGGAATATTTGGTGCACATTCTCACTCATCCAAACAAAGATTCCCGGATCAGTTCCATGTTGCTGGTTGCGTGGGAAACCTCAATCCTCGCTATTTCGGCTTTATCCACCTGATCTCGCCATCACACCTCTTCCCGGTCCATCTCACCATCCCTTGCCTTCACCTGGAACCGACGGTCAGCCCTCACCAAGCTCATCACTTCAGCAAGAATGGTCTCCACAAAGAGGAACCGGCATCCATGAGACAAAAGGATGGGATCGGTAGTTTAATGGACGACCCGAGCATCAACACTGGGAGAAAGGAAGAAGGGGAGTGGACATATCAACGTCTTTGCTTTCCCCCCCCATGTATCCCCCATTTTCCCTACGTTCTTTTTCCTTTTTCTCTTTTTTTGCTCTCTTCCGCCTTATCACGCCACCATTACCAGGCCATCACACGGCAGGGACAAGGCAACCCAAGGCATTGTGTCACTAATAGCGAAGTTGGCGTTTTTTTGTGTTTTTTTGGGAGTGGGAGTTTCAGGAGTTTGGCTCAAGACTTCGGGTTCGAGTTTTGAGCTTGAGTTCATTCAGCCAGAGTCGGAAGTGAGACTCTCTGACTGCCATGGGATCTGGGTTTCTTTTATTGGGATCGCGGGTTTTATGGGATGGGTGGCTGACTGGGCATGGCCCTTTCTAGAGGGCTAACGTACTGCGTGTGACGTACAACGAGTAGTATATTTTTCCCTCGGATTGCTTTCCTTGTGTTGTTGTTGCTTTGGGTGTTGTGTTTTGCATGTATTGTTATCATGGGATGTTTTGACTCGCCTTTTCCCCCGCCATCATCAACCGAACCGGTCATGCTTGGACGTGGCTGCTTTGTTTCTTTATGCTTATGCCCTTATGTCACAGAAGGGAGAGGGAAGGGATGGTTGAGGTGGTGGCTGAAGGTAGCTGGATGGTCGCTTGAGAGGAACAGCTGCGGGAAGAGGTACTTTCGTTGCGTGGGTTTGAAAGGGAGTGTGGTCTATTGTTTAGGAGTTGGGTTGCATACAGTTCATGGGCGGATTGGGAAAGGCAAAATTGTGGTCTAGTTCCTCTTCTGCTACTAGATCCTCCATGTGTTGTGCTTTGTACATGAGAATGACACAGTAACCGTTGCAGTATGAACCAGCTGACCCCACATGGCTTCTATACTCGTAGCCTTTTTTCTATTTAAACCGAGACCTAAATAAGATGCAATTAGGCCTGCTCTCTTCCAGCCTCGCCAACTTGGTCTGAGCCAGGTCACATCAAGGACAAATCCAGCTTAGTGTTCTTGAAGACGTCAGTCTTCTCTAAGGTACCCAGGGGACTCGGCAGAAAGCAAGGCAGTAACATACCAAACTCGGCCAGTCCCCAAACATGTTCCATTTGACACAGCGGAGTCATACACCTACCCAGCAGGCAGAAAGCAAGATAATCATACTTGTCTAACATTCAATACTACTTTACTTTACTCGTTTAGCAGGACTCTCTCTAACCTGGACGACAAAAAAAAAACAGGACAAGAAACAACACACCCTCCAATTTTCCTACCTGCCCAGTTCCGCGTCATCGATCAACAGCCCTCAACCGCCAACCCAAAGAATGAACAAGAATCGAATGCGTCAAGCAAAAGTAAAGGCATACACACACCCCCACTCGTCTGCGTCTCCCAGCCAACACCGGGGAGTGTGAGAGGAAAAGGGTACAAGTCTAATCAACAAAATAAAACCAGGATTCTTGTTCGTGCTCATGCAGTTCGTTTTCTCGCTGTTCGGCCGGTCATGAGCAACTTAGGCCTCTACATGTTACCATACAATACCACACAACCTTCACTCTTCCTCTCTCACCACACCCTTCACCCTCCTACCATCCACTACCTCAGACTTACCTCAACTCACTGCCTCCCCCTCCGCCCATCAGGCTGCGGGCTCCTGCCACCCTTTCCCTCTGTACCCTCGAAGGCCAACCCCCGCTGTTCCTGCCCATACCCCGTCACCGGCGACGGTACACCATACCCATACCCGCCCATGCCAGGCGGCGGCGGCATGCCAAACCCGGGCGCAGGCGGGACTGCGCAGCAGCGTTCGGGATTGACTGCCGTTAACAGCCGGGCCACGGTACTGGTGGTGGTCGACCAGGGCGGCTGGGCCTTGCTGGAAGGAGGCATATCCGGGGAAGTAGCTGTTCATTTGGGGCGGCGGGGGGCCAGCGGCAGCACGGGAAAGCTGGTACTGCATCTGCTGGTGCTGAAGACCCATAGGGGCGGGGGTTGGAGGGCGGGTAGAGGGCTGTTGGGCGTTGAAGGCCGGGAACTGGTCGACGCCTTCGGTGGAGCTGCGCGGGAGGCCGTAGTCGTAGGCGGCGGGGTTGGTGGCGGAGAGAGGGCTGTAGTACTGTTGGTTGCCACTGTATTGGGGCTGCTGTTGCTGCACGTGCTGTTGGTGGTGGTGCTGGCCGTGGGCGGTTTGGCGAGAACCGGGGCGCTGCCGCTCGGGGTTGCCGTGATCGCGGGAGCCGCCGGCGCCTCCGCTGCTGCGGGTGGAGAGGCCGACTTCGTCCATCAACCGCTTGTAGCCCTGCCCGGGCTGCGCCTTGATGCGGATCAGGACGGCCTTAACGGTCTCAACGACCTGGCCGCGGATCGTCTCGTCAAAGAAGGGCGTGGTCAGGACCTTGAAGATCAGCGTCGCGCCGCAGGCGTGGTCGCTGAGAATCGCTTCAAGGACCTGGTCGTTGGGTGTAAAGAAGAGCGCCTTGAGAATGGTGTCCCTAGCATCCGCCTCCGCCTTCTGGTTGATCACCTTCAGAACCGTCAGATACGCAACCTTGTGGGTGCACAAATGGACGAGGTAAGGGACAAGATGAGGCGACAGCACTGTCCGGCGCTGCGGGAAAGTGCACGTGTCGAGGAACCAGGTGAGGAGGAGCGCGCCGTTCGCGTTGGTGGCCAGCTGAACGCTGTGCAGCGCGATCGCGGCCGCCAGCATCCTCTGTTGATCCTTGGTCGCATGGTGGCTCTCGAGGCAGGCTCGCATGGCACGGGCGCCATACCGCCCCTGCGCAATCTCCCACATCCGGTTGAGCATGGTCTCGAAGATGAAGTCGTTGTAGGGGGCGCCAAACTTCAGGCAACCCTGCAAGACGTAGTTTCCGTATTGGTCCAGAAACAGCGGGATGGTGTAGGGGCGCAGGTGCTGCACAATCAGATTTAACTGCTGCGGCGTCTTACAAACATCGATGATCTTCTGGGCTGCCCAAGTGCCGTTCTTGTGAATACCAATTTCGGCCAAATGGGGTGCGATTTCCACCAGCATTGAGTCCCGGATGTCGTCCGAGCAGTGCTCAAACAACTTCTGAACGACTGTGTTGCCGAGATAATCCGACGCCAGCTCGGCAATCTCCGGGAGCATCTCGAGAGCAATGTTCTCGATCTCTTGCTGAGAAAGCGATTGGTTGTCGATTCTCTTGCGGATGTCCCTCAGCTTGGGCGCGTCATGCACCCTGGTGTGGGCGGGTTCCTTGATCGGCGGGATCTCGTCAACGAAGGTATTGTACTGAATTGCCTGCTGGAGGCTCATCGAGATGCGGAAGGTGTCCTCCTCGGTGGCGCCAAACTGCTCGACAATGTTGAGGATATCTCCGGTCATGTCGTGGAGAGGCGGGACAGTGGGTGTGACGTTGCCGGCAATGGCAGCCGGGCCGGCATCACCGCCCAGCGCACCCTGGCCGTTCTCCTGGCCCTTGGCAAACGGGTCGGGGCTAGGAGAAGGGATGGCTCCGTCGTGGCCCGGCGTGCCGGTGCTCGAAGGGGGCTTCGCAAAGTTAATGCGGATGGGGCCCGCGCCGGGGAAGATCTCCTTGCCGTTCATGTTGGCCTTGGCGGAAATGGCGCTATCCAACCGCTCAAAGTTCACGAAGCCGCAGTTCTTGTGGGTCAAAACCCGGGCCGACGCTATGGGCCCGTACGACTTAAACATCTCGGTCAGCGTCGACGTCGTGGTGGACGTGGGAATGCTTCCGAGCCACAGAGCACTGGTCGGCCCCTCCAAGCCCTGCTCGTCTGCTCCCAGGAGACCATTGTTCCGGCTGTTCGACCGTCCCAGGGACATGCCCGCGACAGCCTGCGGCAGGTCCTCAAAAGCCTTCTCATCCGGCATTTGGATCTCGGCGGCAGTGAAGGAATTGTCAAGCCTCGAAGGAGTCGGGAGGTAGCCCCGGAGAAGACGGGATGGGGCGTCCAAAACGCCGGCGGTCCTCGCGCGGGGCCGGGCCGCTTGATTCGCGAACGCCTGGACCGCCAAATTGTGATTGTGGATCGCAGCGTTTGTGGCGGCGAGCTGGTCCTGGAGCTGGGCATAGTGGCTCTCCATGATGGACACGGGGTCCTCGTAGTCGTCCTCGTCGTCGGCGTACTTGTCCTTGTTGTTCACCGAGTAGGAGCGGAACCGGCTGTTAACCTTGGAGAAATCGGCGTAGTTCGGGATGCTCGGGATGTACGAAGTGGCATGCGGGGTGGCGAGCTGGGCACGGGGCTGCTGGGGGGTCTCGGCCAAGCCAAGGTAGTCCAGTGTTCTCATATGAACGTCCGTCTCAGCGGTACCCTCGCGGGAGAAGTGAGACTGGGCTGGAGAACTGGGCCCGTTGGACCCCAGGCTGGCAATGCTCGCCAGGGTGTTACCCCTCTCACGGCCGGTCGGGTTCCAGCTGCTGAAGATGGAAGGCCCGAACGGGGAGCTCGTACCAGGGACGTGATTGAACGGGCTACGCTGAGGCATGGAGCCCGCGCGGAGTCTTGAGAGCAGAGTGGAGGCGTTCGAAATATCGCTGGGGGCCTCGAGACCTGGTGAGGGCGACTTGAAGGGAGTCTGCGACGGGCTTGGCCGCGACGTCTTGGAGGACATGGTAGGGATGCCGAGCAAAGCATTCCCGGCACCGCCAGGCGAGAACCTGGACGGCAAGGTGCCGGCGCGAGTGCGGCGAGCCTGCGGCAGAGTTTCGGGGGTGGGCAGCTGGGCGAAGTCGGGAAAGCCATCGGTAGGCGACTCGGGAATGTTCTCGCGGAGGGGAGTCGAGTTCCCGCTGGTCGGGGGAGGGGCCCAAGGGTTCAGCGGCAAGCTTGGAATCCCTTCCTGGGCCTGAATCTCTCGAGCACTGTGTTGCACGACAAGGTCAGCGGGCCGTTGAGCGTGGGGGCAGCGGGGACTAGGCACTCACCGCTTGGAAAACAGACGGCCAGACGCAGCCATCTCGTGGGAGGGCGAGCCGGCGCCAGAGCGTGGCGCACCCGACATCTTGGAGGTCGGGGTCAAGCCCGGAGACAGGCCGAATGGCGAGCGGAGGCTGCTGCCGGCAGACTGCGGGTCGTTCGGCGAGGTTGTTGTGGGCGAGTTGGAGCGGCCCTGGGCTGACACGGGCGGGTAGCCAACCGTCAGGTGCTCGCTTGGTCTAGAAGTCGACATTATCGATTATCTGATACCCCTCTTCATGAAAAAAAAATAAGGCTCTCGTTCCCGTCGGGAGGGTGCCACGCACGCCAGGCCCGTGGTGGTGGGCTAGCGGTGGAGTTGACGGGGTCGGGTCGGGCGGTCGAGGTGCGACGACGTGCGCTGCGCGTCGAAGGAGAGTCGATCTCTGGCGCAAATCTTGCAATTAAGCAGGAATGGATAGTAGGGACACCGGGCCGAAGCAAGGCTGTCGCGGTGTGAGGGTCTCAAGAGGGGAGGACAGGACAGGCTGGCGGGCTGGGTGCGATTACAATGCCGATGCGACAGAGGTCGGTTCGGAAGAGAAGAGTGTCGGATGGCGACTGGCGGAAAAAGAAAAAGTTGGCTCAGCAACTTCTCAAAAAGGGAGTGTGTGTGTGTCGGGGCCACGCGAGGCAGGCGAGCAAGCGACGGCGCAGGACAATGGCAACCGACGCTGGGTCAGGGTCGAGGTTTGATGGGCGGGATGCTCTCGTGCTGGGCTGAGAATGCTGTTCAGGTCGGAGTGCTGGCTGGCACTGGCGCGGATGCAGGAAATGCTGGGGAGGCTCCCGGACAGGCAGGTTTGGCTTCCCTGCCACACTTCCAGGATGCTTCGTCCAGGATGGCGGCGCTCCACAGTGGAAGTGGAAACAGATGGACCGTGTTCTCGGCGGGCTAACTCCCGGGTCTAAGAAAAGGACGGGGCGGGACGAGAAGAGAGTTGAAAGATCTAATCAATATACAGGCGTCATTAGGGTAGAATTTTGCCTGGCGAAGGAGAAGGCTGAGGGAAGGGGTAGAGTCCCAGAGCAGCAGACTCAGAGATGGGAGATGTTGGGAAGCTGGACGGGGACGGAGCAAAAAAGTAAAAGGGACTTGGAACGGTTCAACATGAAACACCTTTTTAGGGGGTGCGTCGGTACGTACCGCTGGGCTGCCCGCCTCAGTGCCTACCGCCAATTGGGCAACGAGAGGAGCCAGTGAACTGGGTCATCGGGTCAAGATTTTCTGGGCTTCTCCAAAACTGCATCTCCAACAACTCAATGCAGCCACTTGTTGTTCCTGTTGGACACTGACCCTCTTGCGGCAGATGGTGCACAGCTCAGGGGACTCTCAGGACTGCGTCTTGGATGTACACCTTCGGTTGTCCGTGTGTGAAGTGGATGTCGTTTCCTCCTTCCATCCTCCCTTGCATTGCTGATTATCAGCACTCTCTATCTCGGGATGGCCACGAGGTATCAACGTCATCGCATTGGAGTCGTTGTCGGCTCGCCTGATCTTTCCCTTTTCTTTTTTTTTTTTAAAAAAAACCAAACCACAAGTTACGAATTACATACAACATCCTTTGACATGGAAGTGTCGGACAGTCCGTCAGGTCCGAGGGCCGCGATCCCACATTTCACATTCCACGTCCACGGCCTTGTGCCACCCAGCACCTGCAGCTACCCATCGACAACTACCTGCTTGCAGCCCGCCGAGCCCGTCTCACGCTCTGTTCGCTTGAACCAGAGAATCCAATCGAGCTGTTACCCCCCCCTCCCCGGACCTCGTTGGTCTCCCTCAAAACCCAGTCAGGACTGGCAGCACAGCTGCTTGGATATGTGTGGGGTGGAGGTCATATCGTATTGCCGGCCAGCCCCTCCCGTCTGCGGTATAGAATGTCAATAGTTCTTTGATGCTCCAGCTCGCCGCTGAGCATTACAAGCCTCGCTCCAATATATGCACTCACACGACATACCGCTCCTCATGGAGGGCGTCTCAGTCCCCCTCAGCAGCGTGGAGAGGCTGTTGGTTTGCGAAGTGCCCCCCAAGACAGAGGCACAAAATGCAGTTTCGTGGCTCAGCCTTCAGCGGGCGTTGCCATACCAAGCACTCTCCTCAACTAATTCGAAGACGGCCTGGCGGCAGCGCCTTTGATAGATCTGCCAATGATGCCCCTCCGTACCGCTTCGGGTGAGTGATCAGATGGCGTCCGCCATCCCTTCCGACTGCATAACACGACAACGACAGCTCAGGACGCGTCCTCACGGATTCATGCCGGACCACCGACGGCCTAGCTGCCAAGCCAATCACAACCCCATGATGGCTGACCAGAAAGGGGATCTCCTCGAAATCTGAAACGTCGCGCCCAGTTACCCCAAGTTGCTGTTTCGTCCTTCCAGCGCCCAATCGTCCGGTTCCTGTTTCTACGCACACCCCGCGGCGTTCCCACCTGTGTGCTCATCCCTAAAAGCCCAGACTTGGCGGATCTCTCAGCCAAGACCCGACCACGAACAATTCCTCCCAAGTCTTGAACCTCATGTCCACACCTTCCCATGTAACAGACCCGCGGAGAAAGCCAAGAGCCCATTCGCAAGGCAGTTGCTATTTGCATTAATGCTCTTCATCAACTGGGGGGAGCATTCCACAATCAACATCCACTTGCCTCGCAAAGAAACCACGATCCATAGGCCCCTTTTTCCTGCGACTATAAACCCCCCATCCCACCCGGGCCAATGATACTGTGGGCATTGGGTATCCCCTTCAGGTATGACCGTTGAATGGAGTGAGAGCCAGTCTTCAAGGGTCGTTGGGATATGCGACGAATACAAAAAGAGGGTCAAGCGAGAACCCTTTCCCTTGCTGCCCCGCAATACCTCAGCGTCAAAACAAGGCATCATCTTGTGTATTATGTTGTGAAGCATCTCAGCCACAAGCTCCATGTCTCAGGCTCTCACAGGACTTGGAAACATTGAGCCAATCGCCGCAACAATGCAATCTTGATCTTGTGGAAGCATACATCTAGCATTGACTTTGGCCTCACCCCCTGCCTGCCGGGCTAACGGCGATCTGGAAACGAAACCGCTCCGCCCGAGACCTGGCTGTTGTTGTTGACAGTAGACAGTATCCATCAAACAAGACACATAGTCCACACTAGATAAAGCTTCATCCCAGCCACCATTAAGCGCATGAAACGCACACGCAACACCACGTACACGCAACACCACGTACACGCAACACCACGTACACGCAACACCACGTACACGCAACACCACGTACACGCAACACCACGTACACTCCCGGACAGATTAGAACACATGCTCAGGTTCAAAACAATGTCGATCAACTCGAAACAAGCCCACCAAAAACTGAGAGGAAGCGAGGAAGGAAGGCCTATGACGGACACGGAGAGGATTAAGAATGTGTAGGTATGTAAAAGTACCACCTGAATCTAGAACAAGACAGGACATAGAGTAAGCAGACACTACTGTTGCTTCACCTCATCTATCTCCAACTTATCGAGCCGCGCTCAGGATCAAAAGAGATATGAAGCAGTATATCCCAACACCCGATGCCCAGTGCCATCTGTTAAGCTTCAGTCCCCGTTCTCTCCCATTCCAACCCCTTCGCTTCCTGTCTGGGCAGTGGTAGTGTTTGTTGCGCCAGAGTTCCCCGCCAGAGACTGGATCCTCTACCCCAAATAGAAAACAGAGAGAGCCAGACACTTGGGTACCCAGGCACTACCACAAGTAGCGTCTAGACACACTGCCTCAGCGGACATCTCGAGACAGACATAGAAACAGAACCCAAATGCTAGAAAGCATTGCTAATAAAAATCCGCCCTTGCCGCTGTTTTATTCACATTGCTTGCTTGCTCGCTTACTTTACTTACTCGGTCAGCCTGTCTTCCCCTTCCCCTCGCCCAAAAAAAAAAGGCACAGACAGAGAGGCAAGAAAAGACATCCAACAATAAAAAGAAAAGAGAAAGGTATGTCCTTTCCCGCCTGTATCTTCTTGTCTGACTGTTCCTCCCGGCCAATTACCAAATCAATCAATCAATTAGTCAATCAGCCACCCATGGGTCATCGTGATAATCGTTACCCCCTAGCATCCACCCCAAACCTCTTACTCCCCCTCCTCTACCGTTGGCTGCACGACTTATTTCGCCACCCTCTTAAAAGCCAACAAATCCGCCAGACTCGCCAGCGGGCACCCATGTCTCAAAAAGTCATGGTTCAACAGCTCCTGCGCCGACGCACGGCTCTTAACGTCGACACACAGGCACACGCTCAAGAAGGCCTTGAGCTCCTTGCTCAGCTTCTCGGGCTTCTTGAGGCGCGGGGTGCCGTTGGTGGCGATCAGGTACAGGGCCTTGAGGGGCTCCTCGTTAAGGTAAGGCGGCTCCGACTCGATCATCTCGATGGCCATGATGCCGAGCGACCAGATGTCCACCTTGGGGCCGTACTCCTTCTGCTTGACCACCTCGGGGGCCATCCAGTACGGCGTGCCGACCATAGTGGCGCGCTTCGACTTGGTCTCGGTGAGCTTGGCGCAGAAGCCGAAGTCGGCTGGAATTCCTGGAGTTAGCGGGATGCTCGTGCTTTAAGAGAGAGGAAAAGACGTACTGATCTTGACGTTACCGCGCGCGTCCAGGAGCACATTGTCGCTCTTGATGTCGCGGTGGATGATGTTCTGCGAGTGCAGGTGCTCGAGGCCCTGGCAGGTCTACTCAACAGTTAGCTTGGACGCTCCACGACACTGAATATCGATGCTCATACCTCAAGGCAGATCGTCGAAATCTGCTCCTCCGTGATCACCGGGTTGTTCTCAATCACGTCCGTCAAGGCTCCGCCCTCCATGTACTCCATGACCACCCAGAGTTCCTTGTCATTATCCATCAGGAAGGAATCGAGGAAGTTGACAATGTTGGCGTGCTTGTTTTCCCGCATGACCAGAATCTCGTTGACAATCAGCTCCTTGCGCGGCTGGTGCGCAAGGTCCATCTGCTTAATCGCGACGCGGTCGCTGGCGCCGCGGACCTTCATGGGAGCGCCCGGCCTCGTACCCATGACCTTGGCAACGTAGACAGACCCGGACGCGCCCTGGCCAATCTTCTTTTGCTTGGCGTAGAGCCTGTTAGGGTCGTCCTTGGACACGACTTCACGCAACTTCGCCATCACCTCGTTCTCCGACATGGTCGACATGCGCACATCCTGCTTGCGCTCGGACGGAGAAGGCTTGGCCGTCAGGGCGGCCTCGGCAGCCTTGACAGCCTCTGAGTTACCACCGGGCTTCGAGACGTTCAAGGGCTTCACCGGTGCCGGCAGGCGGGACGGCTGTTGCACCTGAGGCTGGCCATTGGGGCCCCGCGCCTGCGCCCCCATATAGCGGGCCTGGGCGCTGGCCTGGTCGGGCCGGGGCGCTCTCTGTGCTTGCGAAGGATCGCGGACCGAGGTGGAGCTGTTCTGGTGTGCAATAGGGGGACGAGACGGAGCGGAAGGGTTGCCTGGCGGAGCAGGCGCGGGCCTCTGTGCCCTGAGTGACTGGGCGGTGGGCGCTTTGGGTGCCGCTCTTGTCGGGTTATACCGATCGGACGAGGAAGGGGGGCCTCCATAGCCGCCAAGTTCTTGCTGCGCCATGGGAACTTTTGTCTTGGGAAGCGAAGCATTGTAGGCCTCGAGTTCCCGTCGTTCACGCTCCTCCCTGTCAGCTCGTTGCCGCTCCAATTCGCGAGCGCGCTGCTCCTCCCGCATGCGGTCCGCCGAGATATAGTTAGGGGACACGTTCTGTGCATGTTGTGCCTGTGACGCTTGCTGCTCAGCCATCGACCTAGCCGAAGGCGTGGGCAGCTGCTGTGGAGTGGTCGAGTATGGCGCCGGGTTACGCTGAATAGGTTTCACCTGTCGCGGCGGGGCGACCGAGCTGCCGCCGGCGTAGCTGTACGGGTCACTCTGGAGGGGCCCGGGTGATGTGATAGGCAGAGGGGGGCCATACGGATCGGGGTTCTCGGCACGCTTCGTCATGTCGGAGTAGAAGTCCAGAACCTCGAAAACAGCTTGAGGATTCTTCTCGACGTCCTCCCTGGTGATGGCGGACGAGTTGAGCAACCTCGTCCACTCTTCCGGCATCCCTGTGAACTGACCCGTCTGCGGGTTAAAGCCGACATGAACGGCGTGGGAGAAGTTTGAGGGGTTGCTGACACCACCGGGGCAGCGGGCGTAAATGCAGTCGATCCATTCGTACAGCTCGTCGTCCGTCTTGACGCAAATCTTTAGAGACCGCACGCCGTTCTCGTCGTCGCCAGGAGGGCCGGGGTATGAGTTGGTAATGCTCCTCTTGATCTCAAAGACGGGGTCGCCGTTGTCGCTGGGAACTCGATCGACACCAATTACGTCTGCAAGCTGGATCTTGTAGAGCCACTTGCCGTTTTCGTTCTTGTGGAAGTCGAGAATATCCTGGCGGAGGATGAGGTATCTGCTCTTCCATTGCTGGAATGGGTTCTTGCTGGGCAGGCCAACTTGGCCCTGCTTGATGATAGCGAGCCCGCCAGAGCCGTCGAAACTGTTAGATCCTTGCCTCGAGATAGGCAGAGTTATGGTCGATCCGCTGTACGTGCTCGAGGCCGGCGAGGCCAAACTCATATTCGACATGCTGTTCGACAGGCTGACGTTTGGCATAAGGCCGAGGCGCGGCTTGTCTGTGGGAGGGCGAGGGGCAGGCCCAGGGTTCATGAACTGCCCGCTCGAGTAGACGCTGGGAAGAGAAAAGGGTTAGCTTTTGTCCCAATGTTTTGACGAGGTTTCGTCGCAGGCTGGATAAGCCAACGCCCTGAAACAAATCGATGTTGCGATGACAAGGAGGTCGGCTCGCGGATCGCTTCTTCGCCCAACGCCTCGTCCTCCAGATGTCCACAGAACGCCGGGCAGGCATCCGCGACCGCATCGGGGGGCTGCAGGATACATACTTGTTGTGCATAGACATTTTGGCCGAGTCGCAAGACTGGAAGTGTCGAAGTTTCAGGGGCCTGCTTCTCGGAGCCGGTATTAGCAGGGAGCCGGTGTCATGGATGGATTGGCGCCACTGACCGGATGCAGATGAGAGGTGTCTCCTCTCCTCTCAAGGAGATCGCGACCGTGAGAGTCCTGCGGGCAGAATCTTATGTAATTTGCGCGCAATCGTGCTGTAGGCGCAAAACAGCAGGAGAAGGGCGCGTTACGTCGATAATGAATAGCCGAGGAGAGGACGGTGAATGGATCGCCACGGACAGGGACCAGCGGTCAGTTCAGAGACGAACACACAGCTGGCCAGAAATCGTAGTCGGCATGTGTAGAACTCGAGGAAGAGGGGATCGGCCCGTCGCAGTTGTTAGAAGTCAAGCTGATCGGATGGCAATGGTACGCTGGACGAGGCGGGGTGTGGGTGGCGGTCAGTCGAAATGAGGACTGCCCAGTGCCGTCAGTTGGGACGGGAAATGTTGGGTTAGCTCGGCGCGCCCCAAGGAGATGCAGCCAGGCGCGAGCTGGTCCAAGAAGAAAGAGGCGCAAACAGATGCCAGCGGGGGAAATGGCCGAGTATCGCTGCTGAAGTGGGCAAGCACACGGCCGAGGTGCTGGGGCTGCAGGTTTGGTTGGCGAACGACGGGATGGAAGTACAAGGCAGAAGGTTGACAAAAGAGACGGACGGTGGATGGTGTCGGTCCAAGTTCAGGTTGCTTCAGGGAGGTCGGGTGCCTGTGGATCTCCCTCAGATTGGAAGGGCTGGGCGCACCACAGGGTCCATGCTGCGCAGAGGTGCGGGGAGGGGTAAGATGGTGGGGATCCACTCGAGCCAAAATGCACTGTGCAAACGGCTTCAGACAATAGGAAGATACGGGCTTCTATGCCCATTATGCTCGTTTTTGTTGTACCTCCTTAATGGGATCTTCACAGGGTCTGTAAAAGACACAAAGGGATTGGCTCTCCAAGCGCGGCTACGGACTGTCTGAAGCAACCCCTAACTTCACCCCTCCTGTTGACAATTCCTTCAATGCAATGTCTCAGGCTTCATCAAAAGCTGAAGAAAGACGATCAATGAAACTTCAACAAGCCATAAGTCCTTGTCTTTCAAAACCTCCTCTTTGGGTAGCCAGCTGAATAATATAGGAGATCCAAAAAGGTTTGATTGAACCGTTAAACCAACCGTGCTTTGTCTTAAAGTGGCAACCAACAATGTCCTGGCCCAATTGTGAACTTATTTCTTGCATTTCATAGCATTCCAAACTGTTAGAACTACATTGTCTATTTAGTCAGTCAAATTTCCGTCGTGCACTGAACTTGAAGCCCATCTGTTTGCCCCGCAGCCCCGAAACAACACCTCCCAAGTCTCTGGTCCTTCAAATTGCCGTGGCTCCGGACATTTTGACCGGAAAGCATTGAAGTTGGAAGGCTTAGAACAACGGATAAGGCAAGTCTCCGTCGACTGAGCAAATTCCACCCAGCAGAATCAGTCAACACGCATTTGGCATGCTTCCGACTAAGTAAATCCCTTCTACGAATACCAATCGCACGAACCTCGTGGTATTCCAGGGGTCCCAATCGCCATCGGCATGAGAAACTCTCGAGTTTCGACATCTCCAGCCGATCTTTAAAACTCATCCTCTCCTCCTTGATAAAGTGTCTCCCCTTACCCCCGCTCATCCAAGTTCCCCACCCCCGGCCCGCACCCCTTTTCCGCGTGGACCCCCGGCCGGGCGAGGCGGAGTGGCGATCATCAGGCCACTTCGAGGACTTCCGTGACAACGGATTCGCAGTTTCAAAAACACAGAGGGCAACAGCGACGGATTTCATTCGTGGATTGTCAACACTTTTAAGCTTGAGAGTGCTTTGACTCAGGAGTCATAACACAATATAAGTAAATGCTTTGGTGGATAGGTAGATACATCTAGATGCCTGTGACGGAAGAGAACTGGAAACGGAAGCAAAGCATGGCTTCTGGGTCAGGAGGCAAGACAAAAGCCAACCCGTCAGCCCGAGGTCATGACTGAAAGACAACGAAAAGGAGAATCTCTCTCAGGGCCAACGGATGCCACCATCAAACTCATCGGAAAATTTGTCTCAGCGGGTGCAAGCGCCTTGGCCTGCAGCACCTCTGCATCGGGTGCTGCTGCTTGCTGCAGGGGAAGCCAACCGCCGCATGGACGACCGGAAGGATCTCTGGATGTCTCAGACGGCTGAGCGCAGAAGGCGGCGGGAGATGCTGCAGAATGGACGATCCGGCGAGGGATGCGCACGTAACGGTGATGCTCCGTAGTTAGCCCCTCGGAGGTGAGGAGGTCCAGACGCAAAATCACAGCCACAACGCGAGAGAAAGAGCAGCTTGGACTGCAGAAGTACCATCCGAACAACCGTCTATTGTGGTAAACGCCTGGCTAGTCTTGACAAAATGCGCGCTCGCTCGCACTGCAAGTAGATCAAGACAAGACAACTAACAACCAAGCAATTCCGTTTTATCTACCCCTGATTAACCATCTACCGGATAGCAACCTCAACCTCCTGGCCCTCAAACAGCGGCAGCTCGTTCTCAATGTCCGCCCATGTCTTGGAGCCGTCGACGAGCGCCTTGATGGCGGCAATAATCTTCTCCTCCTCGGCGCGCACCTGGCGCGTGCTGTCGCGCTCACGCAGCGTGACGGTGCCGTCCTTGATGGTCTGGAAGTCAACTGTGACACCGAAGGGGGTGCCGAGTTCGTCGTTGCGGCTGTACCGCTTGCCGATGCTGGCCGACGAATCGTCAATGCGGCTGGAAACGCCCGCAGACCGGAGCATCTGCGAGAGCTTGCGCACAGCGGGTGTGAAGTCCTTGTTGGAGGAGAGAGGGACGATCAGAACCTTGGTGGGAGCGACCGCAGGGGGGAAGGAGAGAACCTAAGAATATTGGTTAGCTCTAATGGACCTCGCAACATGAAGTAGGTAAGTATGAAACTTACACCACGGGCCTCATCACCGCCATCGGTGCCTCTTGTCCAGTAGTTGTGCTCGATCAGCGAGTACAGTATCCGGCCAATGCCGAACGACGGCTCGATGACGTTAGGCGTGTACTCCCGAATGTTCTCGACGCGCTTCGTCCACTTGATGGCAAGCAGGTCCTTGCTGACCTCGACCTTGCCGTCAGCGATGCCGGCAACGTTGATAACAACCTTGCCACTCGCCTCCATCTCCTTGGCGAGCTTGCCGCGCTCCTCCTGCGAGGTGGCCAGGATAGCAGCCTCGATGGTCTTGCCGTCCTTCTTGTACATGGGGCCAAACTTCTTCTTCTCAATCTCGACGTCCCACTCCTCGATCGTGATGGGCTCGTCCAACCGCTGCCGCACGATGAGGGGCGCGCCGGTCTTCTTGGCGTGGACAGAAAGATCGTACGCGCTGCGATCGGCACAGCCGACGCACTCAACCCAGCCGGTCGAGGTCAGGAGCTCGGCATCCCAGCAGTCGCAGGCGTAGTGGGCCATCTCGTTACCCATGTGCTGCCGGAAGCGGATCTTGCTCTGGTCGATACCAATCTTCTTGAGGAAGAGGTGGATGCGGGCCAGGAAGTAGCCAAGAGTCTCATTGTCAACCAGTTTAGTCTTGACATCTTGTGGCCCTCGGGGTCGACAAAGTGCTCGATCTCAGCCATCAAGAACTCGCGGACACGCAGGAGACCGGCGCGAGGCGAGATCTCGTTGCGGTAGGACTTGCCGATCGAGGCAGATGCAAAGGGCATCTGGCCCGTGTTGAACTCAAGGAGCTTGGCGAAGTTCAGGAACTGGCCCTGGGCGGTCTCGGGCCGGAGGTAGCCGGGGAGGTTGCTGCTGGGGCCAATTGACGTTTGGAACATGAGGTTGAAGGCGACGGGAGGGCTGGGCTGCTCGCCAGTGGCAGGATTCCTGAGGTCGTACTTCTTGATGAGCTCGCCGAGCTGCTCGCCGTTGTAGTTGTCGATCTGCGCCAAGATCTCCTCATACTCCTTCACGACAGCGTCGTCAAGCTTGATGGCCTCTTGGCCCTTGGTCTTTTTCTTCTTCTTCTTGGGATCCTCCTCCTTGTCCTCCACCTTCTGGCCGCGGGCCGCCTTGTCACCCCTTAGCCGTGTCTCAAGCACGTCCTCCACAAAGTGGTCGGCACGGAGAATGTCGCCGTTCTTGGGGTCCTTGCACATCCAGTCCGCAAACTTGTCGACGTGGCCGCTGGTCTTGAGAACCTCGTGGGGGGTCAGGACGGTGCAGTCCACCTCGAGCATGTCCTCCTCGAGGATAAAGTGCTTGCGCCAGAGGTCGATGATGTTCGCCTGCAGGGAGCAGCCGGGCGGGCCATAGTCGTAGAGGCCGGAAACGCCGCCGTAGATCTCGAACGAGGGGGTGTAAAACAGGCGGCGACGCAGCATGGACTCGAGCGCGGTCTTGTCGAGGGGCTGGCCCTTGAGGGTGGTAGCGGTCGTAGTCATCTTGGGCGTGTTTTTCTTGGGCTTAAAGGGTTTAAAAGCGTAGGTGCGCGGGGCAGTAGCTGCGAAAGCAGAGAAACTGCGGACTGTGGCTGGAAAGACCCTCGGGGCCGCGATGACTTTGTGGAGGTGGAGGTTGAGTGTGATGCGACCAGCAAGTGCTGAGGGGAGAGGGGCTCGCAGAAAAGGCTTCATGAATTTGTTTTGGCGACTTGGCCCAACCAACCACAGTGAGTCACGGCGATATGAGTCGGCCTTTTTGTCCCTGACAGATCCTCTTTTTTCGCCCGATTTCAGGCCCAGGAAGCTGCTTGCTGCACTGATTGAGGGTACTCTATGACTCGCCTCCACCAGACATGCGACAGCGGCCTGTGCGACCATCGGAAATTCAATTAGCCGTTATAATTGCCCCGCACTTAGGAACCAGACCGCAGTGAGGGGCAACGGGACCCTTGTCCGCTGCCAGGGTAGCCCTGCACTGCATGGATGCGACGCTCTAGCATCGAAAAAAGTTTTGGAGATGTTGATAACGGTTTGCTTCCGATAACAGCAACCACCAACATCCAGAGAGAACCACAGCAACCATGGGCTCTGGCAGAGGATCGTCGAATGGCGGGGGTTCATTGTCCCTGAAGACCTCCAACAAGATCAGGAGGAAACAGCTCTATGTCGACCAGAAGAAGTCATCCGGCAAAGCCCGCCACGAGGAGCGCCACCGAAGACGCAGAGACGAGGCCAAGGACCCGGAACTCAAAAGGGAGCGACTCGAGAAGAACCAGCCCGCCAGCATCGACAAGAAGAGGATATGGGACGATGTCGACGATGACAGCCTCGGCGCGGTGGTTGACCTCGCCCAACTGAAGCGGCGGCGCATCGAGCAGGCCGAGGCGGCGGCAGCAGCTGAGGCAGACGCGCTGGTGGGGGGTGGCGCGGAGAAGGACGACGATGTCGACAGCATGCTGGGGTCCGAAGACGAAGAGGAAGGGGACGAAGACGACGAAGAGCGAATGGAGAAGCTCAGGCAGCAACGCGCACAGAGGCAACCCAGCATTGCCACCTCGACAGTATCGACAAACCTCGACCTAACCCCGGATGCCTTGGCGACACAATTCAAATATCTCTTCAGCGACGAACCTCCGGCAATGCCCAAAATTCTTGTTACGACTGGTCTCAATGGTACCATCCACAAGGAGGCGCAGGAGATTGCCGCTGTCCTCCCTAATGGTGGGTCTTTTCAGCTCCAGCAAGCTGTTGCTCAAGACTAACATGCTGCCAGCTACCTACATCCCTCGGAGCGCTCATCGTTACGGTCACAAATACAGCGTGAGAGAGATTGCGAAGTTTGCCATCAGTCAGTAACAACTCTATCAAGTTAAATCTTTTAGCTTGTCACTAACGGCGCTCGTCTAGACCGGGGCTACACTGCGCTGTTGGTTGTTCACGAGGATCTGAAGCGGCCCAGCCAGTTGAGCGTCTGCCATCTCAACGGTGAGGATGCGCCGCCCGGCCCTACCCTCACCTACACCATCCGGAATTACCAGCCCGGAAAGGCCATTCTTGGGCACGGCAATGCCACCAACCACTACGTACGAACCCCTCTGTAGATTCTTTTTATGCTACTCGTGCTGACAAGCGACGTAGCCGGAGCTTCTTCTTAATGGCTTCCAGACCCCGCTCGGCTTGTTGGCTGCCAAGTCCATGAACACGCTCTTCCCGGCGAAGCCTGAGTTGTCTGGCCGGCAAGTCGTTACGCTGCACAACCAGCGAGACTACCTCTTCTTCCGCAGGCATCGGTACATCTTTCGCGAGGCACGGGCAACAGAGAAGAACGTCGTGGGGGCGGACGGCAAGGAGATGGATGCCGTGAAGGGCATCCGCGCCGGTCTGCAGGAGATCGGGCCAAGTAAGTCACCCAACGCCCTTCCGAATTGAGATGTTATGGATGCTGACAGTCTATAGGGATGACCCTGAAACTCCGCAGAGTGGACAAGGGCATCGGGAAGGCTGGTAGTGAGGGTGATGATGCGCTCAAGTGGGAGTGGAAGGCCAAGATGGAGAAGAAGCGAACTCGCTTCAACTTGTAAGGATGGGAAAACTGTGATACCCGGACGGTTTCTAGCGAACAATAATCCAGACGTCATGAAAATCAAGGGATGTCTCACTGTCAAGGTTTGGTTTGCTGGTGCCTCACAATCCGCTTGGGCGGAAAGGTTCTAACCCGGCATCGCGTTTTAATCGTTCAAACTAGAATCTGCTGGCCTCGTCTCCTTCTTAGGCCTGCGATAAATGGGCTTTGGGCTGCGGGCTGCGGCTCCTATCCTTTTTTTTTTTTTTTTTTTTTTTTGGAAGAGGCCTCGTCGTCTCCATCTACATGGTGGGGAGGGCTTTCCTTCGAGGTTTATACGCTGCCTGTCTGATTATATTTAGTCTCATATTAGACAGGTGGTGTGCCTGCTTAGCATTTGTTTGAAGGTGCAAAATAATGCTACCTGGAGGGCACCGGACATTCCTGATGCGCACGCTTAAAGGAAATGATGGCTTTTGGAACTCAGAACGCGATAGCTAGAAACGGACGCAGATGATTGAAACCTCAGCTACGTCGACATCATGACACCGTGCATATTTGCAGAAAACACGGTGATGATCTTGTGGGGCTCACCCCGAAATCTGATCTCAACTCTCGAAGCACGTTTCGTTTCATCTGATCACATCTCATTTCGTCTTATTCTTGGAACTGGGGCGAGGAACAGAGTTTTTAGGAACAGGTCTTGGGTACGCAGCTTGGAGAGTGCCGCTGTCGACCTGGTCAGCGGATACGAAACATCGCCTTCGACTAGACGAGGCCGGGGCATCACAAACCTGGAAGTGCTGCGCAACACTGTCTTGAAACAAGGCCCGGCTTTCCGCCTCAACCATTGCCTCCTTTGGCCATCTTCTCTGTGTCTCATTGCCGCGCTAGGACTTGCTCGAGCAACCGACTCAAGATTTGAAGGTGGGTGCGGGACGAACACAGCCCATCAGGCAGGATGAACCTTCAGTTGTCCAGAACATCGTGAAAGACAAACCTTTATCACAGATTCCGTCATCAACTTAGACGTCGCTTATTTCAACTCCTAGGCCTCCCCAGGTCACACAGAAAATTCTATGCAGCATTGCGATATCGCACCCCCAGAATACCATGACCATATCGGGTGGGTCAGCCTCACCAACTCCGGTTGCCAATAGTGAGTCTTGATTTGCAACCAAAAAGGGCAAAAGGGAAAGAAGAAGGAAAGAAAGGGAAAAAAGAAGATAACGGGGAATAAAATGGGACTGTGAAGAAAGGACGAGGAGCAACAGTAAACATCTCTCGAAGGCTAACCCAACCTAACCTCAGGCTTCCGAAAAACAAAAACCTTCCTCGAAGACTATGGCATCTGGAAAGAAGCCCCGGTGCTTATTGGCACCACTAAATTTGACCCCCTTCCCGGTGTCAAGAATATCATGATCACCGGTGGCGCCGGCTTCATGTACGTCCCTACCAGCTCTGTCACCCTAAAATATCACAACCACTAACCCTCGCCCCAGCGCCTCCTGGCTCGTCCGCCACCTCACCCTCACCTACCCCCACGCCTACAACATCATCTCCTTCGACAAGCTAGACTACTGCGCCTCACTAAACAACACCCTCTCCCTCTCCGACCGCCGCAATTTCACCTTCCACCGCGGCGACGTCACCAACCCCTCCGACGTCCTCGCCTGCCTCGAGCAGCACAACATCGACACCATCATCCACTTCGCCGCGCAGTCCCACGTCGACCTGAGCTTCGGCAACTCGTACGGCTTCACGCACACCAACGTGTATGGCACTCACGTGCTGCTGGAAAGCGCGCGGCAGGCCGGGGGCGGGAGCCAGGTGCGGCGCTTCGTGCATGTGTCGACAGACGAGGTGTACGGCGGGGTGCGCGACGACGCTGACGATCTGCTTGAGACGAGCATACTGGCGCCAACGAACCCGTACGCGGCTAGCAAGGCCGCGGCTGAGATGCTGGTGCACTCGTATCAGAAGAGTTTTAGGCTGCCGGCGATTATTGTGAGAAGTAATAATGTTTATGGGCCGCATCAGTATCCGGAGAGTACGTCTTTACCTTATTCCCCCCTTTACACCTACCGTATTCACTAACCTCCTTTGTAGAAATAATTCCCAAATTCATCTGCCTCCTGGCACGCCGCAAGCCCATGGTCCTGCACGGCGACGGGTCACCAACCCGACGCTACCTCTACGCAGCCGATGCAGCCGACGCTTTCGACACAATCCTACACCGGGGCCAACCTGGCCAAATCTACAACGTAGGCTCGCACGATGAGATTAGCAACGTGGCCCTCTGCCACAAGCTGCTCGCGCACATGTCCCTTCCCGCCGAGGACTTCAGCCGCTGGGTCAAGTACACGCAAGACCGGCCGTACAACGACCACCGGTACGCGGTGGACGCGACCAAGCTGAGACAGCTGGGGTGGGAGCAGAAGATGAGCTTTGAGGAGGGGCTGAGGGTGACGGTGGAGTGGTACCGGAGGTTTGGGGAGCGTTGGTGGGTGGATATCGGCAAGGTGCTAAGTCCGTTTCCCGTGCTGGCTGGGACGGAGGTTATCTCGGACCATGAGCCGGTCTTGGATGAGCCTCCGCCCCCGTGGCAGCAGCAGCAGGGCAAAGAGGTGGATGGGGTGGGGAAGGGAAAAATGGGGTGGTGACGGGGAGGACGGCGTCAGGAATGGGAAGTGCGAGGCAGATGGGAATGGGATAGGTGATGAGAAGGTGAATGGGGAGGCATATGAGGGGGCGAGTGTAAATGGGGTAAGGTGCTAGGGGACGAGATACCGAGAGATGAGACGGTTCGGATAGAGGTTTACACAAGGGTGGTTGTTTGCCTTGCAAGAGATGTCTCAGGCGTATCCGTGACGTTGCCATGGATCGGATAGAGGCCCGGAAAAGGGTTGATCGCGCCAACTTGACTACTTCCAGAGCACAGGGAAAATCAGAGATCCTTCTCTTGGTAGGAAACCCGATTTACTGCGTCAAATTACACCTCCAGTGGACAGACCGTGGCCCTGGGTTGTGTGAGACAAGGCGTGGACGCAACGTGGCCCGGCTCGTATGTCGTGGGGCGAGTCTTCTGCCGTGCACGCTCCTTTCCAATATTTGCGTTGATCATCGTGGTCCCATGGGAACGGTCCTGATGGTCCCACCAGATGCTGACATGCAATGGCCCGCGATTTGAACCTCCCCGATAAGTAGGACGTATGGCGTGTCGTCGATAACACTGGGCTAAAACTGCATGCGGTTGTCCCTCCGGGAATGTGGGCCCGGTTGATGGTATTGTCCAGGGACAAGCACGCCGGCCTGTCGGGCCTGGATGCTTGGGAAAGGGGTAGGGTTCTTGGCATAGCCGGTGGCATGAGGTGTCTCTTAAACGGGCAACGGATTGCATCTCGAACTTGAAGAAATGCGGATAATACCTTGGTGTGTAACGTCCGGCCTTCTTTGTTCTCTTTCAACGAGTTGCTTCTCTGGGAATGGAGCGACGACCCAGAGGGCTGGCAAGAGTCGGGACTGGCCCGGGGCTCTCATCCGCTTGGGTACCGCCGCAGTCTCGCCCTGCAGCTCCGCATCGACTGCAGGAGAGAGAAACACGGCGATTGGAAGAACCATATTTTCGCTTCAAGAATCAATTCCCAGCGGCTCGGGACTGGGTCCGCTGAGGAGATTTGTGTGATGGGGCCCGTTGTCGTGGCAGCCTCCAGTTGGACATCGACCGAGGTCTCATGCAGTTTGGGGCACTGTCCCCCGGCCCCGGTTTCCCGGCGTCGGGTGTGCCGCACCGTACCGCAACGACAACCGTTCGTGTTTGCGTGCAGATCATGAATGGGTTTTGGCATGGCGCCGTGGTTGCGAGGCTTGCGTGTCCATGCTGTCGGGTCGGATCCCCTTGCTTCTTGCGTAGACAGGGACGACGTGGAGTCCGCCGTCCAGGATTGCTGCTCGCTTCGGTTGACTGCTGGCATGGTGCTGACCGTCGAGGCAATGATCCGAGGCAACACAGGCCTTGACTCGGAAGAGGAGCCCAGGATGGGGGGATGAAGTCCATTCCAACTTGGGCGGCGCCAGCCTGTGAAGCCCCTTTTCTGCTTTGAGCCCAGTAAAGTTGATGGATGAACTACCATAGTATGTATTGCCCCACTCTTTTTGCTGATAGCGCCGTTGATTCGGAGCTTGGAGCTGATGCCAACCAGAGCAACCGAGACTTCGTGGACAGGGCCTCTCATCATACAGCTGTGCATCAGATAATGCCCGAGGGAGGGACATGGACATGTCAGCGGCAGGATTTCCTCCCCGCCAGCGCCCGTTTCCTAACGGTGGCTTCGTGATCGTGAATTCGCTGGATTGGATCTCGCTTCGTGGTCGGTTCGGCTGCGCATCCCTGCGTCCCGCCCCGCCGTCCAGGGCCGCGGAAGCTCTGAAGCGCTCCCGTTGCGTTGAATCAGTCTTGCCAGAACAGCAGAAACGAATCCTCTCCATCCATCTGATGCCTTGATCAGACAGACGTGCGCAATACAGTGTGTCAGTGTCGGCAAGACGTTGCATGATACGCTGGCAGACGGATGAGATGATGAGAGTGTGAAAGCAAGAGGAAGACGGAAGAAGTTCCAATTGCCTTGTCCAGGGTCGAGGGGTGAGCTTGGGAGCACTACCCGGCAGGCAAGGCTATCCCAGCTAGCGTCCCCGCACTCAGCCAGGGGCCTGGAAGGTGTGGAGATGGACAACAGACTGGCAGGGGCATGAGTGGCATCCCGCCGGCGTCGGTCTGGGCATTGGCAAGGAAGTCTTGGGTGCCATTGCTCCTGCATGGACGCATGTCGTTAGCTCAGAGATGGAGAGCTCCGTCCGTCATCCTCAAGTTCGCCCATCAAGCCAAACACCTTCCCGCTCCAGTCCTCCCTTCGTCGTTTCAGAACCTCCCCCAATTCGACTTCATCAACAACAACCATCCCCACGGCGAATGGGCGCTTGACCGGGGCCGACACCAGACGTGGGCACTGCATCAGACGAACACCAGGGACAGCCCGAGACAGACACACACATCCATCTTCACGTGGGACCGTCAGCTCAGCTCGCCATTCTCCGCGCCTTGCTGACCCGGCATTGACTTGAATTGGGCCTCAGTCCCAAAACCGACACAGCGCGCTTCTGGTCGCGGCCAGTCTACTATCCCGACGAGCTTCCAACGTGCCTCCCATGCCTCACCATCAATAACTCCAATCCGCCCTCGCACACCAACCTCATGGGGAAACGCCGACGACGAACGATCGATCTCAGAGCCACAGGGTGTGTATAAGCACAGCTGGAAGCAATGACCCCGGCGCAACGGAACAACCACAGCCCAATACCCGATCCGCACTCGAGCGGAAGCCCATCAGCCCGGCAGGAACCCGGCAGCGAAGCCCATACTACTGGCGTGCTTGGTTTGACAGGCCGTCTCGACGTCGATCCCCTCTACACACAGGCCGCCGATGCCGAATTTATGCCATCCAGCGTTCGCGTGATACTCGAGGAAGACGCCCAGGTGACCGGCCTGGAGATAGACGAGGACTCGTCTGACGAGCCACTCGAGCCACTGGGTCATGGGCGCTCCGTGTACGCCCTGAGCATGTACCCCGGCGTTCCGTCTTCTTACCGAGTTGAACGCCCGTACGAATACGGCCATGACCTGGCGACAATGTACGTTGCCTTCACTTGTTGAATGCCGGGCCGAGGAGCAGACTGCTAAGTACCTCCCAGGAACTCCGCGCGAACGTTGTACGCTGCCGATGTCAACTTCGACATTGAAAACAACCGGCAGTACTGCGGCGACTACTTCCTGCCGTGCGACACGGACGAGCAGACGCGCCAATATGCCATGCACCAGGTCTACCTCAAACTGTTCGACTTCGAGCTGACGACCGTGCCCCTTAACAACCCGAGCTACATTCTCGATATCGGTACAGGCATCGGCGAGTGGGCCATCGGTATGGCAGAAAGATACCCAGAATGCGACGTATTCGGCACCGACATTGCGCCCATCCAGCCAACCCAAGTCCCCTCGAACGCCGAGTTTCACATCGACGATGCTGAGGAGGACGAATGGGTTCACCCACCAAATGCGGCCGACTTGGTGCACATCCGCAACATGGAGGGCGCCTTTTCCGACTGGACTCACGTCTACAGACAATCTTTCAGGAGCATAAAACCGGGCGGCTGGATTGAGGTCATTGACTGGGAGGACTTTTTCGCCGACAAAAACTACTTGTCCTTCTACCCGAAGGATTCGGCTGCCTACATTTTGACTACGGCGATCGTCGAAGCATCCAAGCGAGCCGGCAAACCACGCGACTCACGTCACCTGGACCCGAATCTCCTGGTTCAGGTGGGCTTCGTCGACATTCAAGAGAGGGTGTACAACATGGGCGTCGGGTCGCGTACGAACAGCAGATACGGTCATATGTGGCTCTTCGCGCTCATGACGGGCATGGAGGCCACGAGCCTGCGCCTGCTGACCAAGTATCTGCTCTGGGACGCTGATTACGTGCGCGAATTGTGCCGACAATGCGCCCAGGAGTTGAAGACGGTCGCCGAAGACCCGAAACGCATTGACCCGTTTGTGGTGAAGCTGAGGGTGGTGGTGGGGAGGAAGCCGTTGCAATGGGTCGCGTCGATGAATGGGGATGGCGATGTCAGCGGGGACGAGAGCACGATTGGGGAGAGGACGATCATCTCGGAGGACACGATTTGAACAATGGTATTTGAGAGGACATTTTTGGGCTACCAGATTCTTTGGATATTCGAAGCAAACGAGGCGGACAGCTCTGCGTTGCCCCTCCCATTTTGGACGTTTTTTTCCGTTGTACGCTGTAGATACCCATTTGCTCTTCGTGTACATAGTTTGTCTTTGGGCTTGCATAGCTTGTTTTCGTTCCTAATGATAGTCCTCCTCACATTGTTGCAGTCTCCCAATGGATCCAATGTTATCACCCAGCCAGGGGAAGCTGATTCAGGGGGTTCTCAGGGGGGGCTCGGTTCCCGGCAGGCAGTGATGTGGAGAGCTCCCAGCAATGACGCACTGACGCGGCCCAACACAACTCCCGGCCCCAGCGAGACAGCTCCTCCACTACTTCCATCCAACTGCTCACTCCAACCGCCTACATCCTACACCCGAGCGAGACCGGCGCAACATCCTCGCGCCTCTTCCACCGCTTTGAAAACTACACAACAAGTAGCCAGACCACGAAGCCACCTACCATGCGGAGCGTTTAAAACCTTGAACCCACCACGATGGCGCTCGACCCGTCCAACGGCTTCGCGCCCGACGCCACAGCCGTGGCCGGCCTCGCCGACGATGCGCCCCTGCTCCCCATCTTCGACGTCGCTCCCGTTGACCTCTCCATTGCCGCCGACCTGGTTGCGGGGCAGGCTGCCAACAATGTCTTGGTCCTCGCCCTCGCCAACGGCCGTATCCTGCGCATCGACCTGAACAAGCCGGCCGACATCGACGGTACCACGCTCCTCTCCCACCGCACCACCACCCAAACAACCCCATCCAATCTCTGCTTACTGACTCCCTTTGTCTTCTGTTAGACATCGACCTCCCCAAGAAACCCTCCGACCCCGGCCCCATCCGGCGCATGTTCCTCGACCCGACCGCCTCGCACCTCCTCATCTGCACCGCCCATGGCGAGACCTACTACCTGCACTCGCAGTCACGGCAGCCGCGCCCGCTGGCCCGCCTCAGGGGCGTCCCAATTGAGTGTGTCGCGTGGAGCCCCGCCCTGCCGACCGCCTCGACGCGCGAGATCCTGTTAGGGGCGGCGGACGGGAATGTGTACGAGGCCAGCATCGAGGCGCATGCCGAGTTTTACCGGAAGGAGGAGAAGTTTGTGAAGGTGCTGGCGAAGATGGAGGGGAAGGGGGTGACGGGGTTTGGGTGGATGTTGTTGGTGGTGGTGGTGGTGGTGGTGGTGGGGATGGGAAGCATGAGGTGAGGAGGGTGATGGTGGCCACGAGGGAGAGGTTGTACCATGTGGCGGGGAAGGTGGGCAGGGGTAATGATGGCAGCGGGTCGATATATACGAGGCTATTTGAGGGGCGAGCAGCCGGTTGTGCATGAGCTGGGCAGGACGTCTCCGGAGGCAGAGTCGATGTTAGTTGTGTCGCCGGACGCGGAGCAGCAGCATACAAGATTCAGGGATGAGGACGTGCCCGAGAGGACGTTTGCGTGGTTGTCGGCGCATGGGGTGTATCACGGGAAACTGCTGGTGGATGGTAGTGGACAGGAGTTGGGGAAGAGGGTGTTTACAGAGGCCAAACTCCTTTCAAGGGCCCAGCTGACGAGTCCAGAGGGTACGGGGAGAAGACAAGTTTCGACCGATTTTATCGATGCGATTGCGCTCACGCACTGGCATATCGTCAGCGTGGTCGGGGCTAGGGTGGTGGTGGCCAACCGGCTGACAGGAGCCATCGTCTACGACCAGGTCATCCTCCAGCCGGACCAGAAAGTGGTCGGGCTGTCTGTGGACCTGCAGAAGAATACCTTCTGGCTATTCACGCCCCAAGAGATATTGGAGATTGTTCCGCGGGATGAGGACAGGGATATCTGGGAAGATTATGTTGCAGATGCAACAGTTCGATGCCGCCTTGCAGTATGCGCACACGCCGGCGCAGAGAGATGCAGTGGCTATTGCTTCGGGCGACTACCTCGTGGGCAAGGGGCAGCACAACGAGGCGGCAGGTGTCTGGGGCAAGAGCAGCAAGCCGTTTGAAGAGGTGGCGCTCACGTTTATTGACAATGATCAACCGGACGCGCTTCGCAAGTATCTGTTGACGAAGCTCAGCACCTACAAAAAGACGTCTATCATGCAGAGGGTGATGATTGCGGCATGGCTGGTCGAGGTGTTCATGGCTAAGCTCAACTCGCTTGACGACACCATCGTCACGGGCGCGGAGCTGTCAGACACGCTGAACCCGACGCAGACGCAGGAGCAGCTCGAAGCGGTGCGAGCTGAGTTCCACGAGTTTGTCAACAGGCACAAGTCGGACCTCGATCGCAAGACCGTCTACGATGTCATCAGCAGCCACGGCCGGGAGGAAGAGCTCCTATTCTACGCCAACGCCGTCAATGATTACAACTACGTCCTCTCGTACTGGGTACAAAGAGAACGGTGGTCAGAGGCTCTGAAAGTGCTCAAGCGGCAGACCGACGCCGAGGTGTTCTACCGCTACAGCAGCGTCCTCATGACACACACAGCGACAGAGCTGGTCGAGATTCTGATGCGCCAGAACAACCTCAACCCACGCAACCTCATCCCTGCCATGCTCGAGTACGACCGTAACTACAAGGGCCACCTCGCCCAAAACCAAGCCATCCGCTACCTCCAATACGTCGTCAACCAGCTCGCTTCAACCGACTCGGCCGTCCACAACACCCTCGTCTCCATCTACGCCTCGCACCCCTCCCGCGACGAATCCGCGCTCCTCTCCTACCTCGAATCCCAAGGTGACGAGCCGCGCTTCGACCCGGACTTTGCCCTGCGCCTGTGCATCCAGAACCGCCGCGTGCTGTCCTGCGCGCGCATCTACACGGGCATGGGACAGTACGTGCAAGCGGTGGACCTAGCGCTTGCGCACGACGAAGTCGAACTCGCGTCCATTATCGCAGACCGACCCATGTCAAACCCGGCGCTGCGCAAGAAGCTGTGGCTGGCCGTGGCCAAGAAGGTCATTGCCCGGCAGGCGGGCGGTGGCGGCATCAAAACGGCCATCGAGTTCCTGCGGCGGTGCGACCTGCTGCGCATCGAGGATCTGATCCCCTTCTTCCCGGATTTTGTGGTCATTGATGACTTCAAGGACGAGATCTGCGCCGCGCTCGAGGACTACAGCCGGAACATCGACGCGCTGCGCCGCGAGATGGACGAGAGCAGCCAGACGGCGGCGAACATCAAGGTAGATATCGCGGCGCTGGACAGGCGATATGCGATCGTGGAGCCGGGGGAGAAATGCTATGTGTGTGGACTACCGCTGCTGAGTAGGCAGTTCTTTGTGTTTCCGTGCCAGCATGCGTTTCATTCGGATTGTTTGGGACGGAGGGTGCTCGAGCAGAGTACAGCAGCGAAGGCGAGGAGGATTAGGGAGTGCCAGGTGCAGATTGGGAAGGGGTTGGTGGGCGGGGATAAGAGGGAGGCTATGATTGCTGAGTTGGATGCGCTGGTGGCGTCGGCGTGGTAAGTCTTTTTGGTTTTCGAGGTAGCGGGGAGAGTGCTAACGGTGAAGTAGTATTTTGTGCAGCGATTATGCGATCAGGAGGATAGATGAGCCATTTGTAAAGGCCGGGGATAATAAAGAGGAGTGGGCTCTCTAGGGAGGTTTGCGGGTTGGTTTGCTTGATATGTACAGCAAGCAGGTAATGGGAGTTGAGGACGAGCTGATACCCAATATAACCGTTCAGATGCTCCACTTATCAGCCGAATCCCCTTCCCCCCTGATTGACTCTTTTCCAGCCCTACCTCATAGCCATACCTAACCTGCCTAGTAAGGACAAGCAGTCACCCCCAACGTCGACTTCGTCAACATCAAAATTGATACAATCACCCCATACAGCCCCAGCACCTCGGCAAAAATCAGAATGAGCACCATACCGATGTATAGCCGCGGCTGCTGTGTACTCGCGCGGACTGTCTCACCTTGTCAGCCACATTTCACAGAAACCCCCACACATAAGACAATGGGAGATACAGAGAGGAGAATAACGAACCTCCGGCATCCCCGACAACACCAATCGCGAACCCGGCCGCGAGCCCGCACAGGCCGACGGCCAGGCCCGCGCCTAACTGGAGGAAGGCCGTGTGCAAGGCCATCTTCTCGATGAGGTTGTTGGAGATGATGACGGCGGCGACCAGGCCGTAGATGGAGATGATTTGGGCCATGATGGCGCAGAGCCTGGTAAGGTGTGGAGGTTAGCATGGGGTATTGTTCTGTTTGTACAGGTAAGGGGGGGAAAGGGGTTAGATGGGGGTAGAAGAGGGAGGAAAGTGAGGTTGGGAGGCACTGGAGATGAAACGGGGCTACGAGAGTAAGGGTTGGGAATGGGACTTCTGTTATGATGAGGATGATGGGGGTGGGTTAAGTAAGGAACGCACGTGTTCTGCATCATCCGGTCCGGGCGGATGATGCCCGAGGAGAAGATGGCACCGGCCGACTTAGCGGTGCCGTAGCTAGCGCCGATGACGGTGAAGACGATGGCGCAAGCGCACCCCATCGCTCCAAAGAAGGACTGTCTAGTCAGATGGAACTCTTGTGTACAGATGGGGGTTTCAGTCAAGTAGGAGGGGTAGGGGCGTACGGCATAGACCGGGCTGGACCACAGATGTTAGTGTCTCACCAAGAGGCTGTGGGAAGTGAGTGGCCCGGAACAATACCATCGATCGAGATTGACGAGATCCATTGCCACAGGTGCTAACAGTTACTCTCCGCGGTTGACAGGGTTCTCTTCGGGGTCGTGTCTGCTGCCCAAAGGGGGTTTTGGTGACTGGTGCTCTCGAATAAGACTGTACACTCTATAAGCTTAACCAAGTCACCTGGAGATATTTGACCACATGAAGCAAACCTTCTGTGACGGGGACTAAAGAATCGAGAAGGAAAAGGAATAAGCGTATCCGTCTTTGTTCAGCGCTGAGGAGACAAGGCAATGGTCGAGGGGGCTTGCGGCACAGCTCATGTAACACAAGGTGACGCGTCCCCAAGGCTCGGTACATGGATGACTTGAGAGCTTTGACAAGATGTTTTTCCTCATTGGTGTCCTGGCCGAAAGTCCTCAGCCGCAGGACGTGGCATTTCTCCTAACTACATAAAAACGGTCTCTGGATATGAGCGCCATTGGGGGTCGAGAAGAAACAAAACCAAGGGAATTCCCCCCCTCCCCTCTAAGGAGTCGAACGGATACAAATCGTTTTCAATCGCTTTTTTTACATCCCTACATCGCCGTCGCCTTGGGGATGATGGGTGAGAGCCGTGACACATTCCATTCCTGGTCCAAGTAAGCCGGGAGAACATCAGACCGGTTTGCAGAAACAGACTGAAGCTTTAACCCCACTCTTCAGATGAATCTTTCGAGACCATCATGGAAAATCATTGGCCGCTCTCTCTCTCCCGGAGCTATGTGTGTGAAGTCGCTGGCGACGGTGCCAGATGATCCCGGAGCGGAGAGGTGCTCAAATCTCTAGCCAATTGGCAGCAAGCCAGCGATCTCCTGCGCCAAGACGTTTGTGCCCCATAGCGGATCTCTGATCTCTGACCTCCCGTCACCTCAGATCTGATTGCGCAAGACGACGAACCGCAATCGAATGCCCGTTTTCTCTTTTGTCTCTTTTCTGACCCTCACCTCACGTTTCCGACACGCTGGGCCGTTATGCGGTGGCCGCGCGATCAGTGTTACCGCTGGCGGCGCGTGCTGTGTGTAATACACTCTGTTCCTCCTGGCAACTTTTAGGTTGAAGACGTTTGTGAAGGCACAACAATTCCAACTTCTCTCTACACATTACCCCAATTCGAGACATCACAGTGAACCTTCCCATGGCTTCGAGACATCACAGTGAACCTTCCCATGGCAGACTTAGACTCAGGATGCGTCGCCCACATTTTTTTCATCCTTCGGAATTTAATCCGGGCATGCTCAACTCCAAGGGTGCCCCCTAATACTTCCCGAGGTTACCAAGGCTCGACGTCAACCGTGTGTCCCTGTCTCTGGGCAACTCTCCCTTTTGCCGTCATTTTTTGGCTCCCGAGTCGCACGAGTTCTAGTTGTTTGCGGCACTTCCCCATGCTTTGACAATGCAACTTTCCATGGAGCCTTGCTCCCGGTCCGTGGACCCGGGTGCGTCTGCAGTTGCGCACCGGTTACCCTCTGGCTCTCTATCTCCTCTGTCTCCCTTTCCTCTTATGTCCACCAATTCAACCGTTGTTTTACCTCCCCTCGGCCAGCACCTATCTCTTCTCTCTTTGTTTATTGCCTACCTATTACTTGACCCGCTCGTTTGTGCCCTATCCTGTCCGTCTCGGTGGCTGGGTTCTACCGGCTCTGACTGATAAACTTCAAAGCGTCGGCTTGCTGGTCTGATGACGAAAGAACTGCGGCCGTCCGCACAGACAAGGCATAGCCTCACCAGCGGGCCCTCAGACACTGGATATCTTAAAGTCAGAAGTAGCCCCGGACCCTTCGTTTCTTCATGTTGCACCATATGTCATGCCAGTGAACGCTCGTTCGAAACCTGCTATTCCCTCGGTGCTCGACACCAAGTAGTTGAACATGAAGACGGCGTGGCTGTTGCCCGTCGCGGCCATACTCACTCAAGCAGTCCTTGCTTTTTCAATACCAGAAAGGAGGGCTGGGCCGAGGGTGGTCGGCCTGGATACTCAGAGGAGGCCGCCCCGGAATCCAGTTCATCGAAACAAAATGCGGAAACGAGGTGCCGTTTCGGCCGACCTGGACAACGAGGTGCGCTGGGCTTCAAACATCATCTATAGCTACTCGCTCTAACAAAATCAGGAAACGCTGTACTTTATTAACGCAACTATCGGAACGCCTGCTAAGCCGGTGTTGCTGCACCTTGACACGGGCAGCAGCGACCTCTGGGTCAACACACCCACCTCAGCATTCTGCACATCGAGCAACGACCCGTGCAAGTACACCGGCACATACTCAGCGAACTCGTCCTCGACCTACGAGTACGTCGGCAGCTACTTCAACATCTCGTATGTCGACGGCTCCCGCGCAAGCGGCGACTATGTCTCGGACACCTTCACCATCGGCGAGCAGACCATCGACCGGCTCCAGTTCGGCATCGGCTACTCAAGCTCCAACTCCCAAGGGATTCTCGGCATCGGCTACCCGATCAACGAGGTGCAAGTCAGCCGCGCCAAGCTCAAGCCCTACAACAACCTCCCCGCCCAAATGGTCGCCTCCAATCTGATCCAGTCCCAGGCCTACTCCCTCTGGCTGAACGACATTGATTCCAACACAGGCACCATCCTCTTCGGCGGCATCGACGCCGAAAAGTTCGACCCCCCGCTCCAAATCCTCCCCGTCGAATCCACCTCACGCATCTACACCGAATTCATGATCACCCTCACCAACCTCGAAGTCAATGACCAACTCATCGGCGGCGGCTCCCTCGCCCACGCGGTCCTCCTTGACACAGGCTCCTCCATCACCTACCTGCCCGACTCCCTCGCCCACGAAATCTTCACCGCCATCAGCGCCACCTACGACTCCCGCTCCGAAAACGCCTACGTCCCCTGCTCCCTCATCCGCTCCTCCCAAGCCCAATCCACCCATATAACCTTCACCTTTACCTCGCCCACCATCACCGTTCCCCTCGAATCCCTCATCATCGACCTCGGCCCGGGCCACCGCCCCACCCTGCCCGACGGCTCTCCTGGCTGCCTATTCGGCATCGGCCCCGCGGGGGACGGCACCAGCGTGCTGGGGGATACCTTTCTCAGGGCGGCCTACGTGGTGTATGACTTGGAGAATAACGAGATTGCGATGGCGCAGACGAGGGTGAATGTCACGGCAAGTCGGGTGGTGGAGATTGGGCGGGGTAAGGAGGCGGTGCCGGAGGCGACGGGGATTGTTATTGGGTTGTAGATTTGGGAAGGCTTAGTGTATATATTAGGAAGATAAGGTACGTACGGGAAACGTATATGTGGGAGGAAGTATATATGGAAAACCTACATTAATGGGATTTGTATGGGTTGGTATTTTACGTTCTGGGAGAAACAAGCTGTCCAGGTGGTTGGGGCTTGAACTGGAGTTGTGGGGAGTCGTGGATTCGCGAACTGTAGGGACTTGGGAGAAAGAATCATTCATCATTCGTCTCAAAACAGAGTTTAGTGAACTCGATCGTGAAATTTTTGTGGTCGATGTGTCCATCTTCCGGCATCGGTTTCAGGTTGTGCAAGAGAGTGACTGGTGAGTCAGCCTTGCCAGCACCAGCGCTGCCTGACTGTCTGGGCAAACTCTACCTTTTTCAACCATCAAGTCACATCTCCAATCAACAACCTGGAGCATCGAAGATGGCATTTGGCAGCAATCTCAGCACCCCCTCTACCGACAGGGAGGTCGAGTTTCCTAAGGGGCCTGAGGACACCATCTCGGCGCTGCGCTGGTCGCCTGTGGCCCACCACTTGGCCGCGTCGTGCTGGGATGGGAAAGTCTACATTTATGATGCCTCCAACCCCACATCTACCGACACCATCCGAGGCGTCGCTGCCATCACCGCCGGAGCGCCCGTCCTTGACTGCGATTTCAGCAAGGTAAGTCTGACATGAAGTCTCTAACCCCACAGCTCCCGATCGATCGAGGGCGAAACACCTATCTTGAAAACGAACAAATACGAACGGTTCCAATAGGCGAGTGTGGAGTGCTTACCCGCTGCTGCCCGTGACCATGTCGACTAACTCTCAGGACAGGACGGAACCCTCGTTGCCGGCGCAGGGGCGGACCAGAAGATTCACATCATGGACCTCAACTCCCAGCAGACCATGACGCTGGAAGGTCACACTTCGCCTGTCCGGTCGGTGCGCTTCGTCGAAATCCCCTCGGCCAACGGGCCCATCCTCGCCTCGGGCTCCTGGGACAAGACGGTGCGCTACTGGCCGCCTGTGCGCTGTCACCGCCGACAACCAGGTCCACTTCGTCGACCTGCACGGCGACCCGCTCAAGGTTTCGAGGGTCGTTAAGTCGCCTCTCTCGAATCAAACCTGTGCTGTCTCCCTCTCCGCCGATGGCTCCCGTTGGGCGGTTGGCGGCATTGAAGGCCGTGCGTCAGCTCAAGTCGCGGATGAGAAGGACGAGACGTACGTTTCTTTCTCCTCCCCCCCCCCCCCCTTTCCTTTTACGCGTCAAACTAACAGGCTGCGCAGACTTAAACCCCTGAGCTTTAAGTGTCACCGGGAACCCTCGCCCACCAAGAAGAACCAGACCGACGTCTACACCGTCAACACCGTGTGCTTCGATCCGTCGCAGAAGGACGTGCTCGTCACGGCCGGTAGCGACGGCTCGTACGCGCCGTGGGACCTGACGCTTCGCCGGCGCCTCAACACCTATCCCAAGGCTGCCGGCCCCGTCACCTCGGTCGCCTTCCGCCACGACGGCAGGGCCTTGGCCTACGCTGTTGGCTACGATTGGTCCAAGGGGTTCATGCACCACGATCTGGCGGGCGGGGTTAGGAAGATTGTCGTGAGGGTTTTGGGAGGCCCGATGAAGAAGTGAGGAGTGGAGGGGGCAGTTGGTACATGTACTCTGTGGAGGGAAGGTTGAAAAGGGCCTTGAGGAGAGCATAAATTGCTTAGGACATGCGGCCGAACGAGAAGGGACATATATTGGGAACGTGGGTGCGATGTTCAGCATGGGTCTTTTCATGGTCACCTCCGCTTGGAAGGGACCGACTGGCTTGGGGAGCTACCACGCTGTGGGGAGGCAGGGCACTGATGATGGCTCGAGAGAAGAACGATGCCGAGCGGATGGCATGGGTTGTATGGGAATATGAAACAGGGCTGTACTGGGCAGTGGCAGACATGTGTGCGATGGACTCTGGAGCGACTGGAGCGTTGTGCGGGATTCTGCTTGAGCGGTGTTCGTTGTCAGCGGTCATGGGTAGATTAGCAACTAGAAAACAACCTCTTCCTCCACTTGCTTTCTTTCGTCGATGCGAGCTGCCTCGATGTGTATTTCGACGAAAAGTGAAATGTTGCTTTGTTTAATACAAGTGCATGAGGTGCGGTCAACTCAACAGTTGGTAGTGCTGAGTGTGCTACAAGGTGTCTGTATCAGACCTCCCGTCAGGAGTCTGAAGCCTGGTATGGTAGGTAAGCTCTGTAAGGTACGGTACCTTACCTACCTTAAGGTTTAAATGCTGCCTCCTGAAACTTGACCACAACTCAGCGAGCTCAACACACACAGGCCCCGCCATACGCGGCAGCAAAGTTCAGAGTGGGTCTCACTGGCCACGCCAGAGGCCAGCTCCTGGGGCACGTGTCGGTCATATTCTCATGTATAACCCTAACCCTTATTATTGATTTTCGACCCGTTGGAAAACTTCACGAAAATTCACCATCGGCTCGCGATGTTGGCCATCATCGCGTGTCATGTTTTCATGTGAGTCTTTATGAAGTTCTCACCCCAGAGTCACCAAATCTTGCGTGTCATTGGGAGCCGGTTTGATTTTGGGGCACCAGATCAACCGTGTCACTAAAGAATGGGAGCTCCTTGGAGACAATCCAGCTGGTCATCCATCATCTCAGGCACTCAATTGAAAGACATTACTCCCTGGGTCTCGGCTGCCGGTGACAAGGGACACCTGCAAAGGCTCTCTGATCCACCCTCTGCCGAGATCTGAGGGGGTGAACAGTTCAGCAGCGATCACCAGACTGCCCTCACTTCTCCTTGAGCCTCACCGACGGTGAACCACACTCCCATTTCGTCCTGCCAGTTCCACTCAGTTGAACAAGGCAGCACACAAAATGAAAGCGTTTCGAGCTTTTGGCGCCGTGGCGCGCCGTTGGAATTCAACATCACCTCCACTAAGAGCAAATTGGACAACACCATCGACACCTTTCCCAGATCCATCATCATTTCCCACCCGCGTAAGCCACACCCTTCCAAGCTTTCAAACACGGCAGATTATAAGCCCTTATTGTCTCTTCCCAGCCATTGCCATTTCTGACACTATTGCCACACAGCAAAGTCGCATTGAAGCCGCCCTCGCAGCTCTTAGAAACAAAGAGGTACCCAGCGTTTACCGGGCTTCGAAGGTGTTTGGCATTCCCAAAAGCACCCTCGACTATTACTACAACCGACTGGGTCACCGTGAAACTCCGAGACCCATTCCGGTCCCCCCATTGCCGATTGCTTCTCCCGGAGGAGGAGCAATCCCTCATCAAGACTATCGTTGCCACAGATGCCACTGCGCGTCTGATGATGACCCAGACAGCTATCAAGAACCTGGCAAGAGAGATGCTGCTTGCTAGGGGCATCGACGAGCCGTTGACCAACCACTGGTATGAAGGCCTGTTTAGAAGACATCCGGACTTGAGTGACGCGCGGTATGCTGCAAGGTACCGAGCGACCGGAAACTGTCTCGAGCGTCAGAACAGACGCTTCACCTTGGAGGAGGAGGATGAGATAATCCGAAATATCATTTTGTGGGAAACCACGACGGGCTCGGTGATGTCTAGGCGGGCCGTAATGGACCTTGGCGAGGGCATGTTGGTGAAAAAGGGCGACAACAGGCCGTTGAGCGAGAAATGGTTTACCCATTTTCTCTACAGACGCACAAGCTTTTGGGAGGCGCGGCGTGCCCGTCAACTAGAACTACGGGCACAAGGCCGGAAGAAGAAAGCCAATCGCCCTCCGACCCGGAGTCGGAAACTACACATAGAGGAAGAGGAATCCCTTTTCAGGGCCATGGACCTCTGGAAGTTTACGAATGGGTCGCCAATGCCTCCATCGACTGTCATGAGCCTTGCGACGGAAATTCTGCTTAAAAGAGGCGACGCCGGAGGCGTAAGTGCCCAGTGGTATCGTCTCTTCTCGCAGAGGCATCTGAAGAGGGAGAAGGTTGGCATCGCTCCGCCCAGCCGCGCCCCGTCCAACTTTAGTCGACGGCTGACCGGCGAGGAGGAGGAGTCCCTTCTCAAAGCTATTCACGAGTGGGAGGCGGCGAGTGGCACTATCATACCTACGCCGACTATCAGGAGCCTGGTAACGGAAATGTTGATTGCCAAGGGCGACCCTAAGCCGCTGGGCACGCACTGGTTCAGTTTTTTCCTGGCAAGGCACACGGACTACAAAGAGGCACGGTATGCCCGGCTGCGGAACGAAAAGCACGCAAGGCCTCCGCGCGGCAGTAACCCGCAGCGCAAACTACCACGGAAGCTCACCATAGAGGAGGAGGAGGCCCTTGCCAAGACGATAGAGGCATGGGAGACCGAGAGGGACTCGCCCATGACCATGGCGGCCATCGCAGGCGCTGCGGGGAAAATACTGCTTGCCAGGGTAGGTGGTGAGCCGCGTCCACTTTCTAACACGTGGGCCCGGACCTTCCTGAGCAGGCACCCCCATTTGAGGCCAAAAAAGGAGCGCAGGGGCGGCTATGGCGACTCCAACAAAAAGAGCAACGAGAGCGAAGCCCCAGTTGTGGGAAGACCTAGAGGCTGAGTCGTCGTTGAGGGTTCTGATTTCAGATTTCTGAGACGACATGCATAGCATCCAATGGATGGATTCTGTTCTCACTTCCCCAACAAGCAGCAGTCAAAGTTCAAACTCATTCCAGTTTCTTGTTTCAGAACACACCAATAGCCAACTTTGACAGCAGTCTGAGTGTTAGCGTCTTGTGGAACTCTCTATCAGTTTATCACGTTCACAACATTCACAAAGTCCACGTCGTGATTCAAACCCGACTCTCATGTTGACCGCTAGACAATAACGCTCATCTGCACGAGCCCATGGGGACTCAAGAACTCAGCGCGCCCCGAAATGAAAGTGTTCCAGGCCTTTGGCGGAGTGGCCCGCCGTTGGACGTCAACATCATCTAAACTGCCGTCGACTCCAATCCCAGACCTGTCCTCGTTTCCCACAACCGTAGGCCACTTACTTCCTCCAACCCCCACAGCGCCCTTCTGACAAAGCTCGCCAGGAAAGCCGCATCCAGGCCGCCGTCGATGCTCTGCGAAACAATCAAGTCCCCGACCGTCGTCGGGCCGCGGAGCTATTCGGCCTCTCATACAGCACCGTCTACCGCTATGCCGCTCAAGAAAAGGGGGGTCGCCCACCGCGAGTCATTCATCCCGAGGACGAGGCTTTCCTCGTCCAGGCTCTCCGTGACTCCCTTGCCGCGGGCGATTCGCTGCCGTCTATACCAGACATCAAGCGCCGTGTGGAAGACATGGGTCGTGCCAGGGGCCTCGAACCCTTGGTCTCCAGCAAGTGGTGTCTCGATCTCCTTGGTAAATACCCGGATCTGAAGGAGGCGCGGCGCGTGCAGTGGCTACAACAAAGCGGCGTGCCCGAAAACCACCACCGCACATCCCGAGCCCTCTCCCCCGAGGAGGAGGATTCCCTTGTTAAGGCCATAGACGAGTGGGATACTACGCGCAAGTCCATGATGCCTAGTGCAGCCATCAGAAACCTCGTGAACGACATGTTGGTTGCCAAGGGCGATTACACGCCGGTGGGCAATGCCTGGTATCGAAAGTGTTTGTTGGCTAGGTACCCAGATCTGAAGGAGAGGCGGCGCCTCCGGAAGCTACTTCGAGTGGGGAAACCTCCCCCTGTTATGAGGCAGCACCCAACAACGAGGTTCTCCCCGGAGCAGGAGCAAGCTCTTATCAAGGCCGCAGAAGATTGGCATACAACAAAGGGCGCGCAGATACCTAGAGCCGCCCTTGAGAGGCTTGCAGCGGAAATGTTGCTTGCCATTGGCGACCATAAACCTTTGGGTCTCAAATGGGTTGACCACTTTTTCAACAGGTATCCGCAATTGGGGGAGGCACGGCGTCTCTCGAGACTGAAACGAAGGGAGGAAATAGTTTCGAGTGGACCAGAGAACCGCAAAAAAAGACCACCCCAGAGACTCACTAAGACGGAGGAGGATTCTCTTATCAAGGCCATAGACCTATGGGATTCCACGAGGGACAGCCTAATGCCTGCAGCGGCGATCCATGAACTGGCAACGCAGATGATACGTGCCAGGGGCGACCCCAAACCATTAAGTCACGGTTGGGCTTTCAGATTTCTAATAAGATACCGACCTTTGAAGGAACGGCGGGAAGCCCAGAGAATGGAAGACCGCCAGAGGCGAGCACAAACCAGGAGGAAGTGTCCACGAGTCCTCTCTCCAGAGGATGAGGATTCCCTTTTCAGGGCGGTAGACCTATGGGATACTACCAAGGGGTCGCTAATGCCTCTGGCAACTATTCGGGCCCTTGCTTCGCAAATGGCCTTGGCTAGGGGCCGCGAGATACCAGTAAGCCAAAGCTGGTATCACGTCTTTCTTCGCAGGCATCCAAAGTTGAAGCAGAGGCGGGAAGCCGAGAAGTCGCAAGTTCGGGCCCCGAAGAAACCCAAGCCCACACCTACAACAAGGCTCTCTGCAGAGGACCTTACTCGCATTGTCAAGGCAATAGATCACTGGGAGACGACGAGGGGCTCGCGTATGCCTACGACAGCGATCATCGACTTTGCATCCCAATTGGCGGCTGCCAACGGCCGCAAGATCCCGTTCTCGACGAAATGGTATTATAGTTTCATGAAAAGGCGGCCGGATTTGAGGCAGAGGCGGGCAACCCGGCAGCTGGAATGGAAGGCCAGGGACGAGGAGCAACAGAAGAGGGAAGAGGAGGAGCAAAAGAAGGAAGAGGAGGAACAGAAGAAGGAAGAAGAGGAGCAGAAGAAGGAAGAGGAAGAGCAGAAGAAGGAAGAGGAAGAGCAGAAGAAGGAAGAGGAAGAGCAGAAGAAGGAAGAGGAGGAGCAGAAGGTAGAGGCAAGGCCAGCGGCGTAAAAGGAAGGGTGGGCTTCGTGGCGCTTGTTAGGAGGGGATTCATGTTAGAACGACTTGTTTGGTTATCCTTAAGGGATGATGGTGAGATTTGGATTCAACCATTCTGGGTTTGTTGTTTCAAAACGGATGTCCCTGGTGATATTTTGTGGATATGGTTGACTTGTGAGTACTCACTTCGACGCGTCCCTGAGCCACAAACAGGACCAACACGCCGGAAACACTCATTAAGCAGAGAGGTTGGCTGACCTAGGGACATCGCTCAATTGTATTTGCCCGAGACAGATGCAATGTTCACTACAATTGATCAACATCTACAGAGTGGTCAGCTTTATCGAAGACCTCGCCCCTTACAGGGAAGTCTGCCCACCTCCTACCCTTGCCCATTGTCTTTCTAAATGTATGTCCCAGTTGTTCTTGCTCTTGTCCCTCCTGAAAAATTTTCGCCTTCTTCCTGTTGTTTGACGCCGAGAGGGAAATCTTTCATGGGTTGAGAGACAGAAGATGGCTCTGTGAAAGGGGTAAGAAACCGGTGGCAGAGTGCAAAATAGATAAACTACCACATCATCTAGAGAAACAGAAGTTGAAACCTATTTCGGAGGGAACAGAAAGCTCCACTCTGAACCTTTTATTGGGTTCCTGGATGTCCTGTGTCACTGTGAACAGCGTGTCTATGTGTACGCGTGTTGTCCGTACCTCGTAGCCATGGCTTCCTCCACTCCTAAGCTCTCCGAAACCCCCTGGCTTTAACTCCCAGCTGTATATTTCTTACTCGGTTGTCTTCCCTGACAATCGTTCATGTGTTTTCATGCTCATAAACATGCGAGTGAAACCATCATTTCTTATCCTAACCATACCTCCTCGAAAGTGTCTCAAACCACCACCCAATTTATGATGCAAGCGAACAAGAGCAAACTTCTTAGCAAAACGAAGGGAGAGATATGGTGTTTCCCAAAACAGAGCAATCCCATCGTTTAACTACGCGTCTTCCCTTCTCCACAACGTCCGTCCAGGTACGTTCTCCCATGCCAAAACATAGTTCCCTTTGATTCTATCCGTTGGATCACCCTCCCAACCGATTAAGCAACTAACGAACGGAAGCCCATTACCGGATCAGAGAAGGTCAGACCAACCATTTCCAACCCCCTTTACTGACCGTATGAATAGCACATCCCCGACTAAGCGCAAGAACTTTGCTTTGAAGAAGAGTGGGCGTCGGGAGAAACATGTTCCTCTCTTGACTACCGCTCAAAGCAAGTCCAGTCCAAGATTCAACCTCACCTCATCCCACCTCATCCCATCCCATGTTCTTCAATTCCATCCCATCTCATGCCCATCCTTTCACCCTTACTGAGCAATTAGCCAGTCGAATCATGTATCAAAGATCTCGTATCATACCAAACTAATCGATCAGCGGCACACCAAACACAGCAGAAAAAGCAACAATCCATATAGTATCGACCCAGCGCACTCCAGGCACACAGTAACAATGGAAACAGAGAAGCAGAAGAAAGCTGGCAGCAGCAGCAGCCCATTCGTATCTAGTAAGAAACCTCAACCCTATCCCACCCCACTACCCCCCCATTGTCATGACCCGTCTCGGGCAGTATCAAATCCACCACGCCAAAGACATCTCAAACGAAACAAACAGAACCGTGAGAAGAGAGAGGGAGAGAAAAAACTCTATTCCCGCTGGCCCAGAGTAGCAAGTCTCTCATCATCATCATCATCATCATCATCAGAGAAAAGAAGTAGATCATGTCCTGTCCCATCTCCATCTTAAGGAACATAGAAGAGAAGAAAAGAGGGGTGGAAAATCCGAGGGGATATGCAGCATAACCTTTTACATGATTTACCATTGCGTCGTGACTGACTGATCCTCTCACTGATCTTGACTCCCACGCTGAGAACTCTGTGCCAAAATCCAAGCAACCAACTTGAGGCTAAACCCAGCGCGTCTGTGTCTGTGTCCGTGTCTGTGTATAAAATCGACATCTGTAAAAACATCACTAGCCCGAGAAGAAAAATAGAGAGAACGACGAGGTGTTAGGAACGCATTAACCAGATGTCCGGCACGTTGTAGACGTAAGAGTATAGATAGATAGAGAACCCGAAGTGAAGCAGCACACATGACGTATGTGGCTATTACAAAACCTTCACCTGCCCCCTCTCTAACGGCCGAAATGCACCAGCACCAGCACCAGCAGCCTGGTGGTGGTCCTCCTTATGGGTCCCCTCCCCATTCGACGCCGTGACCGACGGTGGCGTGAGAGGACTGTTAGGGTCCATGGTCAGGTTGTGTAGTGGGGCGTCGCCGTTGAGATCAAGCCGCAGCGCGGGGCCAGGCGACGTAGGGGCGGTAGACGTGGGCGTGGCAGCGGGAGTGTTTTCGGTAGCGGTTTCGGTCGAGGTGGCGGTCGTGCCGTTGGGCGTGTTTTCGCGGATGAGATTCTCCATGCAGCTGATCTGTTTGCCTGTGGCGCCCGCGACCCGCAGGCGTTGGAGGTATGGCTTCATCTTGTCGATCATCTCGTCCTTGTCTGGGCCTTGAAGGCTGTTGGCTAGTTTTTCTGGGTGATGTTAGTATCACGGGCGGCCATTGGTTACGTCGCAGCAGAAAACTTACGGATGACATAGTTCCCAAACTGATCCCTCATCAACTGGAATAGCAGGCTATCGGCGCCCTCGCCCGAGGTGGTGAGAAGATCCCGCATGGCCCGCCTCTCCTCAAGGGTGCCGTGCAATATGCACCGCTCCACGACGTGCGACCCACATTGGCTCTTCGCCAGCGCTACAAGCTGCGACATGACGAGGTTGACCATCCGGGCATGGTCTTCGGGATCTCCATTAACGATGACATGCTGGGCGACATAGTTGCCGTATGGATCCGACAACAGTGCCGGGCCGCAGTCGTGCACTTCCTTCATGAAGTCCAACTTGTCCGTTTCGGAGCCGTGCTCCAGAGCGCGCTGGATGACCCGGCAGGCGTACTGGTGGCAGGACAGCTGTTGAACGCGGGCCTTGAGGCAATCCATGATGAAGTCGATGTGCTGCCGCGGGACGACCGCGATGATCTGCGAAACGACGTGGTTGCCGTGGACGCTCTCAACGACGGTCAGGACATCCTTCTCCAGTTCCTTGACCAGCTCGGCTTGCTGATCAACCAACACGTACTCGAGAGCCTATTAGAGGTCAGCGTTAGAAGCAACCGACAATGCATCAAGCCACGCACCTTTTGGACCACCCGACAAGCGTACTTGTCCGTCGAAAGCTCGACCACCCGGCCCTTCATGGCGCGGGCTAGGGCCTTCTTGTGGGCCTGATCGCCGTGCTCGAAGAGCTTTTGGATCACATAGTTGCCGAACGCGCACTTCATCAGCTGAACCGCATTCGGCATAATCTCGTGGAAGACGTGTTCCTTCTCGTCGCTATTGGCTGATTCGAGCCTGCCTTGGATGAACCGTGACCCAGCCTGGTCACCGCAGATCTCCGAGATCTGACCGGAAAGGTTCTAGAAATACGAATAAGTATGCGGGTAACAACACATAAACAGCAGGTCTCTTACCTTCAGCTCCAGTTGTTTAATGGACCTCGAGTTCCGCCTGATCCGCTCGAGGACTTCGCTCCTCATACCCCTCCACGCGTCCTGGCCCCCCGCCTGAGGAGTCTGGACGGCGCCACCAAAGAGAAAAGGTGGAACAGGCATGCCAAAACCCGGGGTAAAGGGCGTGGGCTGTCTCGCATCGGGTACAGTTCCGTAGATCTGCTGGAAGTGTGAATACTCTGGGGCAAAATACCCGTTCTGGAACAGGTGCGCCTGCGGCTGCTGGACGAACTGCTGAGCCATGAGCCGCGGATCGGAATCCAGAGCCGTCCTAGGGTCTCTTGATCCGGGCCTGGAGGAGACGTTCCCGTTCTGATGCGGCGTGCTTGCGAAGTTTCTGGGGCTATTCAGAGGGCTGCCAGCACGGTATACGCTGCGTGGGGAGCCCCTGCTCGCTATTGAGCCTCGTGGTTCAAATACTGCGCCGTTCGCATAGAGGCTGTTTGAAGCGTCTGCCCCGTAGCCCCGTCCGTTTTCCCAAGATCGCGTCCCAGGGTTGAAACGGAAGCTTGGAAGCCCTCCGCCGTAAGAATAACCGTTGGAGGAGCCGCCCACAGCGCCGTTGGTGCCGTCAGACACGTCCAAATTTCCCAGGTAGCTCGTCGTAAGATCTAAATCCGGAAAATGCCCGGCGTTCTGATCATAACCCCTTGCGTTATTTGGCGTGAAGGGGAGCCCGGAGACTGATGGGCGTTGGGAGCGCGTTGAGGGTTCCGAGGGGGCACCGTAGCCCGAATCGCCGTAGAAGTTGCTCGCCTGCGGATGACGGTCGCTGTTGTCGTGGCCGGACCCGAAATCGCGCGAAAGACCCCGCCCAGCGTCTGTCAAGAACGCAGATTGCTGTGTTTGTGGCCGTGGGTCCATCCGGCCGAGAACACGCCAGCCCGAATCGTCGTCCGTGTTGCTCAAATTCAGCCCAGCGCTTGAGGAGTTCAGGACATTCGACATCCTCGAACCGTTGCGACGCCTCTGGGCGCCGTTGGGGCCAGCTGTGTAATGTGCCGGGTGTCCATTGAGGTCGTGAAGAGAGGTGTCGGCCCGACTTTGTGGGGAAGTGTTGCCTGAGTGCGGGCGAGTGTGCGCGTTGGCTGGCGGGTTCCAGGGGCTGGAATTGGGAAGCCATACGTCGGCTTCTGACGTCGCAGCCAGGGCGCCAGAACCCGAAGCAGCGCTAGTGAACAAATTGCTCGAATCTGAAAAGAGGCCAGCGCCCGTTCCTCCCGCGCCTCGTCCCGCTTCCCGTGTCGACGAGTTCTTGTTTGCCGTAGTGTTTCCGAAGTCGCCAAAAGGCCACCTCGAGGCAGCACCGATGGTCCCGAATCCATGTTGTGAAGTATTGTTTCCGTTGGGGCCGCCGGCGTGGTCGGCAAACCGACTGTTTCGAGTCTGGCGAAACACCCAAGGTTAATTCCATGATATTGTGGGAGACCAAAGTCAATCCCAGACGGCACCACTGACGGAGCGCTAGAACCGCAGGATGTGGTAGGATGAAGGCTGAGGCAGGATCAAGGCTGAGGCAGTGACTTACATCGGACACCATTGCGGAAGACGAGCTGTGAGTTTCGGGAGAGATGAGATGGTGGGTGGAAAAACCAAGCTTGTATGTCGAGAGTTTATGCAGCTGGCACGGAAGCCTGTCCGCCCAGAAACAAAATGACGATAGGTGCTCGTTGTGTGTTGCGCAGGCGTCGATAGCGGCGCGGATATGAACGATGGAATAAGAATAGGGTATATTGCCCCGGGGCAGTTGAGTTTCTAGGCGCTAAGTATGGGGAGGGGTTGTCAGCATCCGTTCAGAAAACTCCGAGCTGGTCGAGAACAGGTGGGCGCATATGAACCAGGCAGCCGGGAGGCGGTGGGGGTTTGAGGGAGGATTGGTAAGGCTGATGCGTCCCACACCTCGAAACTAAGGTTGCGAGGGCGGCGGGGACGGGTGCGGTGTCTGACGTCTTGAAGTCTCGACAGGTGCTCGAACACCGAGCAGCGGGCTCGGCGAGAGATGCTGAAAGAGATGGAGGAAGAGGGCGAGGGCTGGGCACCGTATGTGTATGTGTGCGACGCTGATGCAAGCACTTACTGCATGCTGGAAATTAATTAGAGTCCCAGGGCCCGCAAACACACCTTTTCCGAGACGAGTCCAAGACGGCGTCCGAGTATTAGGTAGTCATGTACTGCGTAGAAGGGTTATGGGCGTATGCGCAGGTGATGGGTGGTGGGCAAGGGTGGGTATCGAGAAGGGAAGAAGGGCGCAGGGCAGGCAGAATATGGACAGAGAAGAGAAGGAAGGGGAGCAGACGAAGATATGCGAACGACAGCAGGAAGGCAGTGGAATGAATGACGAGCCAGGCGGCGAGAGACGGTCCTCCGCGAATCTGAGAGTGTGTGCCACCAAGGGATGGTTGGTGTCTTGCCGTCTTTCGGAGCAGTGTAGGAGTGGGACCAAAGACAGACCAAGCTCAGGCTCTCCGCAGGGCAGTGGGAGGAAGAGGAGGGGCCCTTTTCTCGAGATGCACACGACAAGGAGGGCAGGGGATGGGGAGAGAAAATGGAGGTCGAGGACAGGGGGCGCGGAAATCAGGGACCAGGGTCTGGGAGTGAGAGAACGCCAACTTACGCCAAGATCCAGGTCAGTTTGGGGGATCCAGCGACCCCAAAAAAGAAAGTTTCTGTGGGGAGATCTTGGCCTGGTCGGTCTCCGAGGTGGCCGTTTCTGAGAAAGATGGCTGCGTCACGGAGCTGGGGATGAGAGAGATGGATCTCAAGCCGGATGTGGTGTGTCTCCTAGTTGGTGTCGCAGCGCCCTCCTGTCCCAACTTCAGACGATGGGATCGGATGGAGATGGGATGTCCGTGAGTCCAAGGTATTAGGCTCTCGCTGGAGGTGAGGTTGTGCTCGAGCAGCCCTGCAGGGCGTGACGCAGCTGCCGAGTTCTCGGTCTGACGCAAGGATTGTTCAGGTCCGCAGAAAAGCGGGAGGCCTGTGGGAAATGCTGCCGTGTGAGCAGGTGTCGAGAGTCGGGTTGTTTTGTTTTATCTAGGTGCCGGTACTCGGCGATGAGAAATCCACGGAATGGAAATTGACGTCGTTTTCGTTGTTGGAGCTCGCGTTCCTTCCCAGTATGTACTTCCCTGGTCAGGGTCTGGGTGTGAGTCGGGCTGATGTGGGGCGTGCCTGCCGCGCCCCCAACTGCAGTCGTTGACTCGTCGTTGGGAACTCGAAACTCCCTGCCGACGATCTCTACACACAATTTCAGACGGCAGCTCGCTTGTGCCAGGAATGATGTTGGCAGCCGCGCGGAAGATGCCCACCGAGGGCTGGGATTTGCGCTGGGACGGGCGCGAGAGCGCAAGAAGGGAGTTTGAGACGGGTGGTTGGACTGGGTGCTCCTCACAATTTTCCTGGTGTGAGTGTGGGTGTGGTTTGTGTGGTTTGTGTGGTTTGTGTGGTTTGTGTGGTTTGTGGTTTGTGTGGTGGTGCGGGGGCCAGCGGATGGGTTGGTGCTGTGTTGCTCTTGGAGCCTAGGTGATGGTGACACAAGACCCAAGCAGCACCAGCCTGCGACACCCAGATTGCAAGTTCCTCCCGGGTGGCAGCTGGGATGGTGGTCACTCACGGTCTTCTGCTCTTCCAACACCGAGTCCCTGTCTCGAGATGGAGTCGAGGGGCCGTTGGTCGACCAAATTTGCTGTTTCCAGGGACCGCGTCTGTTGGCCGATGCCCGTCTTGAATGTCAAACTCGGGTGCGCTTCCGGCCGAGATCGTTCCCAGGAGTTTGCCGATCTGAGGCGCTGGTCGAGCGATCTGGGCCCGGCTCTGATCTGCGTGCTGTGCTATGTGTCGCGGATGGCGTGTTTCTTCGTTTCAGTATGTTTGTTAGCTATCTGCAAGCCATGTTATTAACACCTGGTTTGAGCCATATTGGGACAATCACCAACATGGAGGCCACGATGGCCTTCGATACTCCGTCAAAGGTGTGTTGGGGAGAGGAGCAGGAAACGGCCGAATCATGGACAGGCAGAGGCTGATGTGATGCACCAGGGTACGAACCGTATGTACAGAGGTACCCATATACAGTGAGCTGTGTCTCCCTTTTCATGGACAGATGTTTGAAGTGCGACTCTCGAGAAATGGACGGGGCAGTCTCCCCATGATATAGACCTGAGAGCACGTCACACATGCGAGCAGATGATCTTGGGTCTTTTCTCTGCTAAGCAAGAGGTGAGCCGAGCACAGTACGCACAAAGATAAACTCAATACCCTCGGACGGTGGCATGCATTGAACATGTCAGATGCAGCAATGCCATCGCGGTGCCACCACATGGATATCTCCCAGATGCTTCCCGCCGATCCGCGCTTCCATTGGTATGAAAGTCGCCCGGCGGAGCGCAGAATCATGAAGCAGCTCGAGTCGATATGGCGATGCGCGCAACCGTGACGCAAGGGATGGCAGAACCCATACCCAGCAACTCTATCCCTCTATCGACAGAAAGTGGCATTCCCAGAATGCTCAAGAGGATTCCTCTGCATCTTCACACGCGTGGAGGCGCCGAAATTCCCAAAGGGATCGGCACAAGTGTTTCGAACCATCGCACGCTTCCCTGATATGGGGAGACCTCTTCCTTTAGCTCCCTTGAGGAGCTGAATCCGGAGCATGCCAGGTCGCCTCCCGTTGTCTCGTGACACCTTCCAAACATCTCAAACTGCCAACGGATACGTACTGACATGTATGCCAGCTTCAAAAACCAAGTGTTGGTGCCATCATCCCTGACAGACTCTCACGGGACAAAGGCGACACAGCATTCCGCTGCAAGGACGGCGGTTGTGGCTGTACAGCGTTCTTCGGCTGAAAACCGCTGGGTGTTGACGTTTGTCCTCCATAGCACTCTTTCGCTAGGCCCATTGCCTTTCAACCGTGATTTTCTAGACAGATGGAGTTGGCCGGCTTGTCACTTTACTTAGACCAAGCAGAACGGGTAGACAAGTGCAGAAAAAGTGCGTAGTTGCTGGTTTCGGAGACAAATCCCTCCTGGAATACTGGCTGTTCGATGGACGGGTTCTTCCCGGCGGCGTTGTCCTTCAATGCTTCAATGCCGGTCTTTGCTGGTGCAAACACGGTGCTGAAGATTCTCGTCCATCCAACGTGAGCGCCGCGCTCCCATCGAGGCAATATACGGATCCGAAGTCGAATGGTTGACCCCGGAAATTTCATATCAAACCAACCATCCATACCTCCGACGTTCTTCCGGGTCAGAGCGAGACACAAAACCGCGGATGGCGTATCGAAACCTCGCCATGGTAGCCTGCAACATCGGTCCTTAATTTGCCCTCAAGTCGCCTTGTGTGATCCGGTCAACGGAGTGGTGTATCGTAACATGGAGCTCGCCCGTTGGTTTGTGAGATGGCGGCGACGGTGCGTCAACGGCCACGATGTCATGTCTCAGCGAAGAACGAGCCCATCCCGAATGCCGGCATGTCGAGAATGTCTGAAGAGTGACGAATCCAGAGTGGTGTCGCCACGTTTGGTATGCTTCGGCCGGTTCCCCATGGGTGGCGCAGCGGCCAGATGGTTGCCCCGAGATTTCCCTCTCTCCCGAATTTTCTCATGCCCTCTTCTTAACGTTTTTCGTGAGCCTTCCTAGAGCATCTGGTTGTGCATGCTGAAAGAGTCATCCCCAGGAAGATGGTGATGAGGATAGCCATGTGGAGCGGTGATTGTAATCGCAATGTCGTTGGTATCTAGCAAGTGATGGACATCCTGGAATTCAAGAAGAGAAAAACAGTAAAAAGACAACAAGAGATGGGCTTGAGAAAAAGGAGAAGTGAGAGGAAGCAAACTCGAGTTGAGCCAGAGCAACAATCTCGAGTGGGAAATAACTAACAATAGATATGGGAAGCTATTCAAGATGACACTTGTCTGGGCAGCAGGAAAGGGGGGGTGGTTCCCGGGAAGTTGCCAGAGATGGATATGATTCGAGCGTTCCCTCATCTCCCCATTCACAACAATCCTGCGCTGCTTGCAGCGTGTGGAGGCAACGAGCGTTGAATGGTTGAAAGGGATGTGATGGTCTGTGGCCGGCGGCTATGATGTGACAAAGCACGTAGGCAATGCGAGGCAGAGAAAAGACCAACTGAGTCGGAGCCAAATGAATCTCTCCAAAGACCCCAGAGGAGGATAGCTCCAACGTGTTGGTGATCGGTTCCATTGACCCGCCGGCGTCTTCCGTCCTCCGTCTTCCATCTTGAAAAAGACGCCAGCACAGCCTCCTCTCCACCAAAAGAATGAGGTGTGGATGTTCGTTCCATCCAGGGGATGGATGGATGCTGACAACGACAAGGCAGAACGCTTCGCCGAATGAGAAGCGGGTGCCTGGCCTTGCCCTGGGAAGATCTCTTCGACGCACAGACCAGAACACCGGCAGCTCGTGGACAGGGATATTTTGGGCGGTTGCCAAATTGAGACCCACTCGTAATGCACGCCTTACTGCAATATGATTGGCCAGGTCTCGAATTGGATGGGGTAGTTCATCCGAATCCAGCGAAGGTGCTTGCCAGGATCGCGCTTCTGTTCTGCCTCCCCCTGAACAGCCCCATGAGGCGGTGGACAGCTGTGGGCGGTACTTGTGCAGGGCCTCGCCTGTCCGGGCCTCTCCTCACCTCCTCTTTTTCCCATCTCAACATCTCACCGTCGAACGAGCTCACGGGGACCGCGCCTCTCATTCTTTCTCTGCCACTCCTTCTCCCGCTTCCGGGAAGCAATCTTGGTATCGACTTCATTCTTTCAGTCGATTACCGTCCTATCCTTTCACCGGTGCAATTCCCCCGCAACGAGCACTATCCTCCACGCCGCACATCCCATAGCTCCCGTCCTTGGGAAACAGCTCTTGCGTAGGTTGGATCCGATACCTCCTTTTCGTTGTGAAGCTGTCGTGTACCCCATCTTTCGGAACAGCGCAATGGAAGGGATCCGGCGATGCTAACGACGTCCTGAGTTGTAGAGCTTCAGCAGTCCATATTACGATCGCTCTACAATTGCGGATTCCGCGAACCTTCGTTCTTTAACAGCAACACTCGCCCCAACACAAACAACACACTCATTATCCACAATGGACTCATTTACGAGAATCATCGCTCGCACCGAGCAACCCGGCGACAACAGCTCAATCGTCAACCTCCTCATCGCCCTCCTCGTCCTCGTCTTTGTCGGCCTCGTTGCCTTCGCATCGCTCGTCCTGCTGCGGAGGAATCGCAGGAGGAAGCAGGTGATGAACGAGACCCTGCCGCAGTACCAGGATGTCAAGCGGACAGGCAACCACCGCCGCCTCACTATCCAGACCAACAACCGCGACGGCCGGTCGAGCGTCATCGTGCTCAACGGCGGGCAGCCAATGCTGGCAAACCCCCAGTCGCCCCCTCACTCCCCGGACAACGTCCCCGAGATCCATATCACCTTCCCCGACGAGCAGGACGACCAAGGCCGCCCGAAGAGCGGCCGCGTCGTCGTTGTCCGCGTAGGCGAGACCAGTGTCGGCCTGGAGCCTCTGCACAACGAGCAGCTTCCCGCCTATGAGAAGGAGAGCAAGACTCAGTTCTACGCCATCGATATCGACAAGATTGGCGGCCTGAAGGAGAAGGAGTTCCGTTAAACGTCGTTTCAGTCAGACAAGCACACGGGGGAGGGTTCCCGGTCCCTCCCCCCCGGCAGACGATCGATCTCTCGTTCGGCCACGGGCGAGCTGACACATCCTTACGATTTTGATGGGCGTGCGGAGTTGCGACGAACGGGCGGGGATACGAAAAAAAGATACCATACATACACGCGCAGGCACTTCCTTTCTTCCTTAACTTCTATTTCGCATGCTGCCGGCGTTACCGCCCCGGCATCTCGCAAGACCAGCAGCCGGGGCCGGTTTTGAAATATTTTTGGCAAAAGGATGGTTGGGGAAGCAATGGAAAGCGAGTGCCTTCCGCGCGACGGCGGCCACGTTGCTGCGACACCGGCCAAGTACATTCGACAGCGCATGATTTTGGGCGGGGTTTCTTTAGGGGGCGGGGTGAGCAGACCGCAGCTATATATATCTACAGATTCTTTTTGGGAACGCATTGGTCAACAGCGTTTGGGCGGGCTTGTGGCATCATTTGTACGGACATATTCTCGTATTGTATAATTTATCATTCACGGCGCCTGTCTTGGGCTTCCACTGATCAGCTCCGTCCTTGTTTACGATCTGCTGTGGGGCCGGAGGGCCCGAGCCTGAGTTCCTTGTTTCTGTTCTCTGGTAGCCACCGAGGGGCATGTCAGCAGCGCTGAAGACGACAGGGGCACCGGGATGTCAACCCGAGTTTCGCGACCTGAATATGAATATCCAGGCCCCGTAAATAGTTGGGCGTGTGGGAGGTAGGTTCTTGGGACGTAGGCTTTTCGCCTTTTTTTCTTCCCCCCCCTTTCCCCTTGCCATCCTCTCCATGACCTCACGGATAGCGGTGAGTCTAGATAGCATCCCCTTCTTCCTTGTAAATGCTCACTTGTAGATGATGGGCGTCATTACTCAATCTCATCGGAACTCAAAACTCACACTCACAGTCACATCTTCTCCACGACACTGATAAAGCATAGAATCCAACGTCACAGCCAAGACAAGACGGCAGCGAGCGTGGGATGAGGTCAGGCAAGATCAGGGGTAGAGCATGCACCCTGATGGTCAGGGTTAGGGGTGCCGCAATTTAATGATCAGCCAAATGACAGTGGGGATGCCTTCCATGCGTCTGGAGCTCCAGAAGCCCGCCGCGTCGGCCACCGAATACCAAAAGATCGCGGCGCAATTCGCCGCCGCGAAACGAGCCAAGGAAGCCGAAGACGCCGCCAAGCGCAGCGACACCGATCTCCAACAACAACAAGAAGAGACAGAGAAGCAAAAAGGCCTCCTCCGCGAGCGCGAACAGCGCCGCGCAAAACTCGAAACCGCCCGCAAACAAGCCTACACCACCCGCTGGCAATGGACGGCTCTCTTCTGGGTCTGGCTGCTGCTCATCCACGTCGCCGGCATCGCCTACTTCACCAGCGGCTTTCTGCTGACACGGCTGGTGCTGGAGGAGAAGTCCGCGTGCAGCGCGCCGCCCATTGCTAGCGCCACCATGCCGGACCTGCTACCAGCGTGGCGGGGCAAGGGCACAGTCGACGGAGGCTGCTGGCACCCGCGCACGTTTGAGCGGGCTGTAGTGGTGGTGGTGGACGCGTTGCGGTATGATTTTACCGTACCGGTGGAGGATGATGAGGCGTTCCACAATGCGTTTCCGTTTCTGTGGGAGACGGCGGTGAAGCAGCCGAATAGGGCGTTTTTGAGACCGTTTATTGCAGATCCGCCAACGTCGACGTTGCAGCGACTGAAGGGGCTCACCACGGGGACGCTGCCGACGTTTGTGGATTTGGGGAGCAGCTTTGCTGGGACGGCGATCGAGGAGGATAACCTGCTGATGCAGCTGCGGGATGCGGGCAAGAGGATTGTCCACCTCGGGGATGATACCTGGGAGGCGCTGTTCCCGGGTTACTTCCAGGGGAATCTGAGCAGGGCGTATGACAGCTTCAATGTGTGGGATTTGCATACGGTGGACAACGGGGTGATTGAGCACATCTTTCCGCTGATGGAGAGGAAGAGCGAATGGGATATGGTTATTGGGCACTGTCTGGGTGTTGACCATGCGGGACACCGGTATGGGCCGAACCACCCGGAGATGACCAAGAAGCTGCGGCAGATGGACGGCTTCATCCGGGAGCTGGCATCGACCATTGACGACAAGACGGTTTTGATTGTCATGGGTGACCACGGCATGGACGGGAAGGGCGATCACGGCGGCGAGAGCGACGATGAAGTCGAGGCCGCGCTGTGGATGTACTCGCCAAAGGGCATCTTTGGCAGGACGAAGAAGGAGTACATCACGCCGCCTGCTACCGCCAAGATCCGCCCCGTCAACCAGATCGATCTTGTTCCCACCCTGGCGCTGCTGATGGGTATCCCGATCCCCTTCAACAACCTGGGAAGACCGATTGAGGAGGCTTTCGCTGGTGCTGCCGGCAACTCCTGGGCCAACCTGGCTGCTGCGGAGAGGGTAGCCGCGGCTGGTATCAAACGCTACCAGAACTCGTACTACACGGCCCGCGGGATGGAGCAACCTTCGGGAGCCGGTTCTCCCAGCGAACTTTGGGACAAGGCCGAGGCGCTCGTTGTTAAGGGTAAGAAGCAGGATTGGGTCGCCTTGTTCTCGGCCTTTTCCGCGTACCAGAAGGAGAGACTCTGCAGAAATGCAAGGGTCTCTGGGCCAGGTTCGACCTCAAGAACATGTTTTTTGGCATTGCCATCATGGCACTTGGGGTTATTGCTCTTCTTGTCTACGTCTCCAAGGGAGATGACGATTATGTTATTGACGACGAGGAGCTTGATCTCGCCGAGAAGAGCTTGGAGTTGCAGGGTGTTACGGCTGATGAAGTTTCCACTCCGGCTGACACCCTCGACAAGCGGCTGGTCTCTGCGGCGCTCCTTGGCGCCCTGCCCGGCTTCATTGGCGGTGTCATTTCGTCGTTTGTCTCAGGGGCGGGTGACTGGTACCGTGGCTCTGGCATTGCGGCTCTAACGAGCATTGGTGCTGTTTTGGTGTCAATGTACGAGGTCCAGGAGACCGGGGTGAAGCTGCTGCCAAAGACGCTCTGGGGCTGGATGGCGGTTGTCTTCACCGTCAGCCAATCTGTTGGTTTCGCCTCCAACTCTTACACCATCTGGGAGGACTCGATCCTCCTGTTTTTCATCACGACCTTTGGCTTCGTCAGCGCGCTGTCGGCGCTTCGCCTCCCTTCTCGCGCCGACCGCTACCTCGCCATCTATCACTCGGTCGTCTTCGTCCTCCTCGGCCGCCTCGCCTCCTTCTCCAAGCTCTGCCGCGAGGAGCAGATGCCCTACTGCACCTCGACCTTCTACGCCTCGGCGACATCCTCCACCTCCGCGCCATGGCAGCTCCTCATCCCCTTCCTCGTCTCCCTCGTCCTCCCCTCCATTCTCAAAGCCTACCTCCAGCCCACCCGCTCCTACGAGGGTCTCGCACCCACCTGGATCGGCTACGTCTTCCGCACAGGCCTGCTCATGTCGGCCCTGTACTGGCTCCTCGACGCGGCCGACAACGGCAACTGGTTCCCCAGCCTCCCAGACAAAGCCCTCAAAAACATTTCCGTCTACCTCGCCCAGATGATCTTGGGCCTCGCCCTCGTCGCCGGCACAACCGCCTTCATCTGGGCCCCACCCTGCGTCTCCATCATCACCTCCGCCAACCCCTCCCAACCAGGCAAAGCGCAGGTCGCCATCCTGGGCTACGCCAACGCCCACGGCGCGCGCTACCTCCTCCTGCCCCTCAACCTCCTCGCCGCCTGCCTTCTCGTCTCCAAGCCTATGGGCGCCGGAGCCCTCGGCCTCATGGCGTGGCAGATTCTCGCCCTCCTCGAGATCCTGGACCTCAACCAGCTCACCACCTCCCCCCATTGGCCCCGTCATGCTCGCCGTCCTCGGCGCGTTCCACTTCTTCACCACCGGCCATCAGGCCGTGCTTTCCTCCATCCAGTGGGACGCGGCCTTCATCCCGCTGTTTACCATCCGCTATCCCTGGTCGCCGCTCATCGTCGCGCTCAATACCTTTGCCGCGCAGATTCTCGCGACGGCCGCCGTGCCGCTGCTCGTGCTCTGGAAGGCGGGGCCGAAGCGCAAGGGTTTGTTGGAGGCGGTTAGTCGGGCCCTGGCCGGGTTGGTGGTGTATTATGCTGTGGAGAGCCTGGCGACGATGGCGTGGGCGGGGCATTTAAGAAGGCATTTGATGCTGTATCGGGTGTTTTGTCCGAAGTTTATGACGGCGGCTGTGGTGTTGGTGGTGGTGGATTTGGTGGGGATTTTGGTGGCGCTGGTGGGAGTGAGGTGTAACACGGTGGCAATTGGGGAGGTTTTTGGGTGGGCATAGCTTGGTCGGGTGTTAGTAGGTAGCCTTGTGGGAGTTGAGGGAAAAGAAACGGACTCGATCGCCATGCGTGGCTGCGAATACTTTGCATCTACATTTTGGTTTGTGGTTTATATATGCAGCAAGTTGATGTACACACAACTTGCCGACCCCATTTTCAACGCTGGTCAAGTGAGGTCCCTTTCTGGTGCCAACCACAGTCAAGTCCTCAAAAATGATTTCGGAGTCATTCATGTTTATCTCAGAACCGGTTCAAGTTGTATTTCGGAATGTTCCAGGTTGGACCCAGGTACTGGAGTGGTTTGATCAACCAAGCGCATCTGGCACAAGAAAGGTTCCGTTCAAAAACGATCAAGCTTCTATTCGATTACGATAGATTTTCAGTCTAGTTGCGTCCAGGTAATGAGAAGGTTGACCAACCATGCATGGGATATTGGAAATGCCCCAACGTTCCTTTACTGGAGACCTTGACAGGTCCAAGTTTTCTCCATTCGTCTTTTATTGCATATCCCAAAAGGGACCACGACCAGTTATCTCAAAAGATACCTTACAAGTGTCAAGGACTGTATATGGTCCTACAACCACGAAAATAATATCAATACCTGTCAACAACCAAGGTCGTTTGCTCATCAGGCTGTATCTCTAGCAAGCACTTGTCCGTCTTGTCCGACGTAGAAAGTCAAGCCCACTGTTTCTGTCACTGTTCCAATCCTTTGATGGGGCCATGTCTTCTTATTGTATCAAGTACTCTAAGTTACCATCCACCCCAAGCCAGTCTGAGCCGCTTCACACGCGCGCTGCTTGGTGAAGGCAGACCGTTCCCTGGCCAAGAACCTCGCATCTTGTTGAAGATGCAATTCGCAGCCCAAACCCAATTCCTTACTGAAAACACCTAGACCCATGGTATACCATTTTCATCCCCTGTGACCGCAAAAAAACGCCGAGTTGAGAATGGCGACCCCTCTCCCGAATATGCTAATGCTGTTGCTGTTGAACCAGACCGGATTTTCCCCTTGCCCGCCAACGCCGAGTTGAGAATGGCGCTCTTGAGGTATCATCTATCGTGACCCATTTTTAACCCGCTAGAAGACCCCAAAATGCTCAATGCTGTTGAAAAAAATCCGGAAAAGCATGGGACACCATCAAGCGATGATGTCCTGTCAGTGCGCTGCCCAGGCGTTTAGGCCTTGGAGTACTTCTCGCGGAAGAACTTGGCAGCGTTGACCATGTGGGTGAGGGCGCCCTTGACCTCGTCCCACTTGCGAGTCTTCAGACCGCAATCGGGGTTGATCCAGAGCTGCTCAGGGCGGACTGTTTCCCAGTTAGCGTGAGCTTTGTGCAACGCGGGCGACGGGAACTTACGATAGGCAAGCATCTCCTCGATGCGCTGCTTGAACTCCTCCTCGCGGGGAACGCGAGGGCTGTGGATGTCGTAGACACCGGGGCCGATGTGGCGAGGGTAGGCCTCGTCAATGAAAACCTTGAGGAGCTTGGCATCGGACTTGGAGTTCTCGATGGAGAGGACATCGGCATCCAGGGCAGCGATGGCGTGGAAGAAATCCTGGAACTCGGAGTAGCAGAAGTGGGAGTGGATCTGAGTCGAATCCTCAACGCCGGCGGTGGCGAGCTTGAAGCTGTCGACGGCCCACTTGAGGTAGGCGTCGCGCTCAGAGCCCTTGCGGAGAGGGAGACCCTCCTGTTGAATCGTTAGCATCCGGCACAGGCTCCAGGGTGATTGCTAGTTGGACTTACACGAAGGGCAGGCTCATCGACCTGGATGACGAAGATGCCGTTCTTCTCAAGGTCGACGACCTCGTCGCGAAGAGCCAGAGCGAGCTGCTGGCACTGAACGGACTGGTGGACGTCGTTACGGGGGAAAGACCACCGCAGGCAGGTGACGGGGCCAGTAAGCATGCCCTTCATGGGCTTCTTAGAGACCGAGGCAGCGTACTTGGACTCCTTGACGGTCATGGGGGCAGGGCGAGAGATATCGCCAACGATGATGGGGGGACGGACGCAGCGCGAGCCGTAAGACTGAACCCAGGCGTGGGTGGTGAAGACATAACCCTCGAGGCGCTCACCGAAGTACTGAACCATGTCATTGCGCTCAGGCTCACCGTGGACGTAGACGTCAAGGCCGAGCTCATCCTGGATCTGGACAGCGAGGTCGATCTCCTTCTTGATGAAATTGTCATACTCCTCCTCGGTGATGGTACCCTTGGTGAACTTGTTCCGCTGGACACGGATCTCGCTGGTCTGAGGGAACGAGCCAATGGTGGTGGTGGGGAAAAGAGGGAGGCTGAGGTGGGTCTTCTGCTGGGCATAGCGGGCGTCGAACTCAGACTTGCGGTCGTGCATCTGGGGGGTGACCCGAGCCTGGCGCTCCTTGACCTTGGGGTCGTTGGTGCGGGTCGACTCGGCACGAGCCTTCATGGCAGCAGTGTTGGCATCAAGCTCAGCGCGAACAGCCTGGGGGTCCGAGACGGCCTTGGCGAGGATAGCAACCTCCTTCACCTTCTCGCTGGCGAACGAGAACCACTCGTAGACATCAGCGGGCAGCTTCTTCTCGCTGGCGAGGGTGTGGGGGGTGTGGAGGAGAGAGCTGGAGGTGGCGACGATGACGCGCTCAGGGCCAAGAGCCTCGACGGCGGTCTGGAGGATGTCGAGAGACCTCCGGAAGTCGTTCTTCCAGATATTGCGGCCGTCGACGACACCGGCAGCTATTCTCGTGTTAGTGGCCATGCAAAGCTTTTAGGTATGTGCCGGAGCTACTCACAGAGAATCTGTTTGGGGCCGAGCTGCTTGAGGACGGGCTCGAGCTGCTCGGGGTTGCGGACAAGGTCGACGTGGAGACCCTGGACGTTGGCAAAAGCCGGGAGGACGTCGAAGTTGTGGACGATGTCACCGAAGTAGGTGGCAAGGATGATGGAAGGAACGGCGCTGCCCTCGGCGGCAATGGCCTCGTAGGCGGGCTTGAAAGCGTTCTTGATCTCGTCCTTGAGATCGAAGACGAGCACGGGCTCGTCAATCTGGACGGTCTCGGCACCGGCGGCCTTGAGAGCCTTCAGGAGCTCAATGTAGACGGGCACGAGCTTGTCAAGGAGGGTGATGGGGTCGACAGAGGAGCCACGGTCAGCCTTGCCGAGGGCGAGGAAAGAAACGGGGCCGACGAGAACGGGGCGGGTCTGGAAGCCAGCCTCCTTGGCCTCGAGGAACTCGCGCACGGGCTTGGGGTCCTTGGCAAGGGAGAAGGTCTGGTTGTCCTGGAGGGTAGGCTTGACGTAGTGGTAGTTCGAGTCGAACCACTTGACCATCTCGAGGGAGGGGACGTCGACACCGCCCTTCTGGTGGCCACGGCCCATGGCGAAGTACTCATCGAGCGGGGAGAGCTTCTGGGAGGTATAGCGCTCAGGGACGGCCTGTGTGATGAGGGGGCTTGGTCAGTAACGACGAACAGGGAGCAATCGACGGCTTAGGCCACTCACATTGAAGAGCTGGATGTGGTCAAGGATGTGGTCGTAGAAAGCAAAGTCGTTGGAGGGGATGATATCGACACCGGCATCCTTCTGGATCTTCCAGTGGGCGAGACGGAGCCTCTTGGCCTCAGCGAGGAGGTCCTCCTGGGAGATCTTGTCGGCCCAGTAGGCCTCGTTGGCCTTCTTGAGGTCCCGAAGGGCACCCATGCGGCTGCAAAGCGACAGTCAGCCATCTCGTCCCAACGTCGTCTAAAGCCAATTGGAAGTGGGATGAAGTGGAATGAACTCACGGGAAACCCAGAACAGATGACTGGACCATTTTGAGGCGGGGGAGGGGTCGACGGGGGATCAAGGGTCTGATGAGGGGTAGCAGTGTAAGTGAGACCTCTTCGTGGGCCTGCCTCCAGTTCAATTCGTGGAAAATGAAGCCTTTGGAGAGGAGGAGGATGGATTGATGAGGAAGAGAGAAGGAGAGAGGAAAAAAGAGGAGGGAGGATGAAGCAGTGGCGGGCGAGGGGTAATTAAGACTCTCGTCAGAGGAGACGGGACGACAGGGAAGGAGGGGGAAGGACAGCGAAGAGGACAAGCCGACAGGGGAGCTGGTCCAGGCGTGGGCCGCAATCGGTGGGGGGTTTCACTCCATTCCGCTCCACCGCAACTTTCGGAGCCCGACCGCCTCGACGTAACGAGGTCTGGGAAGGAGCGTCCCAACGCTTCCTCTTGACGGAAGGTGGGGCAGCACGAGGAAATTTTCAGGGACTTTCCGTCTTTTCGGTTCTCTCTCGAGCTCTGCCAGCCACGTCTAGGTGTTGCGTCGTCCTGGTTGGCCCTGCTTGAGCGCCCCTCTCCCATTGCAGACGCTATCGTTGGCGCGGATGATGTGACCGATACCCGAGTCGACTCCGGTTTCCTCGGGCCACTCAGAAGCCAGCAGCTCCGTGAACCGGGCTCCAGTCGCCTGCCCCTGGCCTCCAGTGCGGGGCCCCTCCGAGATCCGCCACCGCCGACAACGCTCCGGGAGTGACTCTGGGAAGTGTCTCAGGCGAAAAGTTGCCGAAAAACTCGCCAAGTTTGTTTGTTTCGGGTGTTTGAGCACAGAGATACGGAGTACATATATCAAATGCCCTAATACACCAATTCCTTGAGTTTTCCGATATTTGGCCCGTTCTCACCTCTTCACTCGAATCTTACCGCCCAGCCGTTGCCCAGACGATGACACACCGCGGGGTTGTAAATGTGGGGTGCCACCCCTCACCCCAGCCGTGCGTCGTCTTGGATGGATCAGGGGCTCAGTTCGGATCAAACCGCCTCACTTCGGTCAAACTCTCTTTTGAGGAAGAGGGAAGAAGGAAGTCAAGGGACTGACATGAGACATGTGATGACCACGACCTAGATATTTGTACAAAGCGCTGCAGCACGATACGATTGTCAAGTTGTGGTCCTCGCTTTGCAGCTTTCTCAGCTTTCCAGGTTCGAGGAGGTGGAAAAGACTGAAGTGGTTGGGCTCTGGCTGTCTGGAGCTGCAGGTTCCGTCTCTCTCACCTCCCAAAAATTTTTTCAACTTTAGGCTCTTCCTAACTTTGCCTTTCCATCTCTCTCGCCGCTTTGCTACAATCAGTGCCCCCCAGTCACGATGAGCCCGAAAAGTAAGGATCCAACAGAAGGAGATGGATGAGTTTGCACAAATGAGAGAAGGTACCATTTTGGCGCCGTCTTCGTCAAGCGGACTCTCCATCCAACCGAGTTCGTGGCTGGGCCCCAGGATGTCCATGTTCCCCGACTGAACAAGGAGAGGCTCATGAACGAGGCGCAATCATTGCGACACATCCGCCAACACACGATCATCCCGGTTCCGAGGGTGTACGGCGAATTCGAGGAAGACGGGGCGTACTATCTGATTACCGAGCGTATGGCGGGTTGAGTGATGTCGGACTTCTGGGAAGACCAAAAGGCCATACTCCACGAGGAACTCCAGAGCCATCTGGCTACGCTCAGGGGCCTCCAGTCAAACCAGCTTGGGGAACCATCCAGAATGGTTATCCCACCATATCGGGTCATGCAACGGACAGAAACAGACCAATGGTCCCTTTGACCTAAATACGTCTTCTGCCATAACGACCTCTCTCAGCAGAACATCATCGTCGACCCAGTCACGTTGAAGATCAAGGCGATTGTGGATTGAAAGTACGCCGGTTTCTATCCGCCTCAATTCGAGTACCCAACTTACAAGCAGTTTGGCCGTTTAGTTCCCACCAACGGCGAGCACAACAACTCGTTTGAGCTGCTTGAGTTTCTTAAGTCGCGGGTCAACGAACCTCCAGGCAACACTGCATGATCTCCGTTCATGCTCCCCTCCCAGGCTGAGACTTGAGGGGTTTCTGAACAAGAAGCAAATATTGATGTGAACTGCAGGTGACTTTTGTGTTGGTTGAGCAAAAAAGGAAATGACCATCGAATGTTGGGCGAGTTTGTCAAAGACAAGCTGTTGTGCCAGCGCGGGAGCCCTGGAGACTTCAGTCTTGCGTCTTGCGTCTTGTGTCTTGTGGAGGAACTGAAATTCAATGCCAGCAGTGGGTGGAGAATGGGCCCTGCACGAGCCATGTTTCCCACGTGACAGGGACCTTGAGGTGGACCTGGATGACCTGCAGTGGCGCCCCCATCATCCATTCCATGTTGGAGCATGAGCCACCCGTCAACCACTGCTTCCAGCCTCCAACTTGTTCAGGCGTCGTCATCGTTCACGCCGTCTTCGCGACCCGGGGCCACCCACTCCCTGAACTCCCACAACTCACGTCCCTTACCTGCACAGTTCGATATTTAATTGTTTCCTTGTTTCACACCGCAAACCCCTCAGCAGCGCGACACACTGGTCGCTTCTCGTGGACCCGAGCTGTCCATTTCCCCCTTTTCCGGGACCCGCACCACCGCAGCCTCGAAGACACGACCTGATCAATCGAACCGCCTGTCGCCAACCACGACGCCATGTACTCGAACCCCAACTTTTTGGGCGGCAACCTGCGCCCCGGCGCCCAGCAATATGGCTCTTCTTTCGGCGCCGGCGCTGGCCAGCCCCAGCAGCAGCAGCAGCAGCAGCCGAGTCCCTTCGCCCCTCAACCGACCGGCTTCGCCCAAGCACCGCTTCAGCAACAATACACGGGCTATCCGGGTATGCAGCCGCCGCAACCCACCGGCCAGCTTCAGCAGCAGTTTACCGGCTTTGGTCAGCCTCAGCAGCAGAACATGACCCCCGCCATGCCGCCAATGCCTGCCATCCCCCAGCAGTACCAGCAACAGTACCAGCAGCAGCTCCAGCAACAGCGCCAGCAGCAGACGAGTCCCTTCGCCTCTGCTCCAGCGCAGTCCGCTGCTCAGACCCTCGCTCCTCCTCCTCCGCCCGTAAAGCCCCAGCCCACCGGGTTCACCGAGATGGCCGCCTCTTTCCATACTGCCGGCGGCGCAAACCCTAAGCCGGCTGCCGCTCCGAGGCACGCGAATAAGGTCCCGAATATCCGTCTTTCGTTTATCACGGCCCAGGATCAGGCCAAGTTCGAGACCTTGTTTAAATCCGCCGTGGGCGACGGCCAGACCACCATGTCAGGAGAGAAGGCGCGGGATCTGTTGCTGCGGTCGAGGCTCGATGGGGATTCGCTGTCTCAGATTTGGTGGGTAGATGGGCGACAAGTCGAGCTTCTCTATTGCATTTACTGACCTGCTCCCAGGACTCTGGCCGATACCACGAGATCCGGACAGCTTCACTTTCCCGAGTTTGCTTTGGCCATGTACCTCTGCAACCTGAAGCTGACCGGAAAGTCCCTACCGCCTGCCTTGCCGGAAAATGTCAAGAACGAAGTTTCAAGCATGGTTGACATCATCAACTTTAGCATCGCTGAGGATTCAGGGCCGGGTCCCTCGCCAGCCACCAACGCCCCTGATTTTGGAGTGCGCCAGAACACCGCCACCCCTCCTGTCATCCAGCACCCGCAACCGCAGCCCTCGAGCTCGCAGCTTCTTCAAGCTCAGATGACGGGCTTTCCTACTCAGCAAACCGGATTCCTGGGCCAAGGCTTCCAGGCACAGCCGACAGGGATGCCCCAGGCGACCGGATACACGGGTCCCCGACCGCCGATGCCACCTATGCCCGCAGGTTTTGGCTCCACCCTGTCGCCAAATGCCGGTCCTGGAGGCATGATCGCGCCGTTGAACGCTCAACCCACCGGGCGCCCGGGCCAGTGGGGCCTGGTTAATACCCCTGCGACTGGCCTGCCTAATATCGATGCCTTGCAGGCCCGCATGATGCCTCAGCAGGGCCGCGAGCAGCAGAGTTACAGCACCGCTGGTCTGCAAGGAAACGCCGTTATCCCCTGGGCCATCACCAAAGATGAGAAGACCCGGTATGATGCACTGTTTCGCGCCTGGGACGGCCTGAATAAGGGCTACATCGCGGGTGATCAGGCCATTGAGATTCTTGGACAGAGTGGTTTGGAGAAGCCCGACCTTGAGCGTATCTGGACGCTCGCAGACCACGGGAACAAGGGCCGGCTGGACCTCGACGAGTTTGCGGTTGCTATGCACTTGATATACCGCAAGCTCAATGGCTATCCCACTCCGAGCCAACTGCCTGCTGAGCTGGTGCCTCCTTCTACCAGAAACTTCAACGAGTCCCTTGGCACGATCAAGAACATGCTTCACAAAGAGTCTGATTTCCGCAAGAATTCTGGCGCCGCCCTGCTGCCGCAGAAGACCGGGGTCAGCTACCTGAAGAGTCACTCGTTCAAGGGTGCCGGTGGTGCCTTTGGTAACCGCAAGGACGCCACAGTCTACAAGAATAACGACGATTCGGTTGGCTATCGGTCCAGCGCCCGCCGCAGGATCGGCAACGCCTCGCCCCGCCCTGATTCCCCTGCATCTGTCGATTCCAACGAGGATCTGTCTATTGACCAGCTCCGTAAGAAGATCAAGGAGAGGCAGGTCCTGCTGGATGCCATGGACTTTGCCGACGAGAAGGATGCCGAGGAGGATGACATTCTCGATAGACGGGACCGCCGCGAGGCTGAGGAGCTTTACCGCCGTATCCGGAGAATACAGGAGGATATTGATAACCATCCGGACGCCCAGCTGATCAGCGGAGACTCCGAGGCTGAGAGGAGGGCTCTCAAGCGCCAGCTGCAGAACCTGACAGACAAGATTCCTGAGCTGGCATCGCAGGTCAGGAAGACCGAGAAGGCTATTGCGGATGCCAGGCTGGAGCTGTTCCGTCTGAGGGATGCCAAAGCTCACCCCGGCAGCGCTGCCGCGATTATCGGCACCGGCCCTGGCGGTGTCATCACCGAGTCCGACAGGCTCAAGGCCCGCGCCAAGGCTATGATGCAGCAGCGGACTGCTGCCCTGACTGGCAGGAAGATTGATGTGAGCAGCGATCAGGATGCAGAGAAGCGGCTTGAGGAGGAGAGCATCAAGGCACGCACCGAGAAGGAGAACAATGAGCGGATGGTCCGCGACGTTGAGGACAGCGTCCGCGACTTTGCCCGGGGCATTGAGGACAACCTGAAGGAGGGCGGACAAGATTCTACCACGGAGCACGAGAGGCGCCGCTGGGAGGACGGCCTTGGTGTTGAGGACGAGATCAGAGATTTCATCTACGATCTCCAGCGGTCCAGCCGTTCCGCTCGCATCAGGACCCAGGATCGGCAGGGCGGTCGCCAGGCTGCTCAGGAGCCTGTCAAAGCCGAGGCATCCCCGGCTGCTCGTGTTGAGAGCCCCGCGGCGGCTTCTCGTACCTCCACTCCGTCTGCTCCGGCCGCTGGTGGGTCTTACTCTGCCTACAAGACGCCCGAGGAGCGCGCCGCATTTATCAAACAGCAGGCTGAGCAGCGCATGGCCGAGCGGCTTGCTGCCTTGGGTATCAAGGCTCCCACTAAGCCTGGAGAGACCGCCGCCCAGCGAATGGAGCGTGAGCGTGCTGAGCGCGCCGCCAAGCTGCGCCAGGCCGAGGAAGAGGATGCTCGCCGGGAGACCGAGAGACAGGCTAGGATTGCCGAGGAGCAAGGTGTTCCCCCGCCTGCTCCCCAGGCTCAAGCCCCTGTGGCTGAGAGCAGGAAGCCTCCCCCGCCCCCCAGCCGGAAGGTGGGCAAGACGGAAGACAAGCGCGCTGAGGAGGAGGCCGCCGCGAAGAAGGCCGAGGAAGAGCGCCTCGAGCAGGAGCGTCAGGAACAGGAGCGCCAAACTAGGGAGCTTGAGTACGTTGGCACAGCTACCCTTCGATTTACTTTTTTGCTAACGTGCGATGTAGGGACCGCGCAAAGACTCAGGAGGATGAGCTTGCCCAGGAGCGTGTGGAGGCTGACGCTCGCCTGAAGGCCCTCGAAGAGCAGGTCCGGCAGGGCAAGCTGAGGAAGGAGGAAGAAAAGCGCAAGAAGAAGGCGGCACTCGCCGAGTCAAAGGAAAAGGAGGCTCAACTCGCCCAGCGCCGGGCTCAGATTGAGGCTGCCCGGAAGCGCGAGGAAGAGCTCCGCCGGCAGCTTGAAGCCATGGATGATGAGAGCTCCTCTTCGGACGATGAAGGCCCGGAGCAAATTACACCGCAAGCCTCGACTCCCACACTTGGCGGTAGCCAGATTCAAGAGCCGGAACGCGCGCCCACTCCTCCGCCAGCGCCTGTTGTCTCCCCACCGCAAATCGTCGCCACCAGCCCTTCCGCCGAGCGCGAGAGCCGCAACCCCTATTTCAGGATGATGTCGCATTCATCCGATACATCTTCTCCTGCCGCAACCCCGGCGGCACCGGCGGCACCGGCCCCTCCTGTGGCCCCCTCCGCCACCGCAGCCTGATGTTTCCACCAACCCCTTCCACCGCATGACCGCCGCGACGCCCGCCGCCCCATCTCTCCCAACCATGCGCCGTCCCTCGACGACGACGGCTGGGGCTCCGACAAGGACTCTGACAATGACGACTCAGACGACGACGACGACAGCAGACCCGGCGGCACCTCCGCCGCCCAGCTCGCCTCCATCCTCTTCGGCACCATGGCCCCGCCGCGTCCCCTCTCCGCAGCCGACAACAAGCCCGCCTCCGCCTCCCCGCCCGCCATCTCCTCCCTCCTCCTCCCCTCCCCTCCCGCACCGCAAGACTCCGCCCCTGGCATGCCCCTCCCCACCGCCAATGCCCTCCTCCGGCGCCCCTGCTCCCCCTCCCCTCCCCTCCCCGCCGATGCCCTCTTCGGGCGCGCCATCTGCTCCTCCTCCTCCGCCGCCACCTATTCCGGGCATGGCGCCCCCGCCTCCGCCGCCGCCACCTCCGGCTGCTGCGGCCAGTGGGGTGAGGCGTCAGGTGGTGGTGGTGGTGGACGGCCGATGGGGTTCTTGGGCGAGATTCAGGCCGGGAGGGCGTTGCGGAAGACGGTCACGAAGGATAAGAGTGCTGCGGCTGTTGCAGGGAGGGTTTTGGATTGATTGGGTTGGCTGAGTGGTTGATTGAGGTTTATTCATTGGTTCATTGATTTGGTGATTGATTGGTTGAGGGTTAAAGGGGGGTTGGGATTGGGAGAGTTAATGTGGGATGTTGTGTGACTGGTGGTGGTTGGGAGTGGATGTAGAGGAAGTGCATGCATTGCATTGCATGCATGCAGAGTGGTGCTTCGGGTCGTGGTGGTGGTGTTGAATTGGGGTGGTTGGGGTGAGGGGAAGATGAAGGAGGGTTGCGAAACTGCATTGGGTGGTAACGCGCGAGTGTGGTGTCAGGGGACGAAGTGCTCTGTGTGGTTCCGGGTTGATTCTTGGGGGCTGAGGTGATGTGAGGTGGGTGCGTGGTAATCGGTTGGGAGTGGGTGGTGGCAGTCGGCTCTGAGGTGTGGTGGGATTAGGGGAATTAATTCTCGCTTCCGACTCGGGGGAGAAGGCCAGCGCCGACCTCAATCGATTTGCCTACTGAGAACCACTCAAGAACCGTAGTTTATTCCTTCATATAGATAGCAAGTTTGGGTTGGTTTAAACGATTCCTTGATGCCTCTGATGCCACAATTGTTTCGTTGAGATTGAAGGTGAAGCTGTGAGCAACGGTTCCCGCCCATCTTCTATTTTGCAACACCGGTAAAGTCTGTAACCCCTCGCAACACTGTTTACATATGGCATAGTATGGTACCATCTACCATTGACGTCGAACACAAGTAGGAAAAAGAAATCATCTGCAGTTGAAGTTTAAAGCGGTGAGGTCCCGGGTGCGCTAACCATGGGGTTTGTTCAGGTATGTACCACATCCAATATCTCGTGTACATCCCTTCCCTGCCCCTTCCCGAGCCTACATTGTCTCAGGTCTGCGATCTCCCGATCTCGAACCTAACTAGTCCGATCTGCAGCTTGGTTTATGTGTGTGCTACCAATTGCAAGGATAGCGTATAGAGAAAGTCGGATCTGAGTAGGTAGTGGAAGGCGGGCGGAAGGTGGACGGGCAATGGCCGGGAGATGGATGGATGAGAGGTATATGCGAGACGAATAGAAAACGGGATGAAATACGCAAGATACCTACCCCTGAGACATACCCCCTCTCGTTCCTCGACCCAGCCTGGCCTGGTCATGATGTGGGCGCGTGCCTGCATGCGGAATGGAGGGTTCATGCTCCGGTATGTACCATCCCTATGTATGTACAGAGAGATCTGTGTCTTGCCGTCCGTCTGTCTTGCACCTCGGTCCCGATGGAGGGAGTGTGAGTTCCATGCCCGTTTGTGTTATTCCTCCGAGGTAGGATGCTGCGAGACATGCTTTGGCCGTGTGTTGTACAATCTTTAGTTGGGCTGGTGGATGAGTGAGTGATACTTTGCAATGGGGTCTGGAGAGAAGGGGCGAAAGGGGGCGAGGTTTGAAAGTCGGATCGGGGGCCGGTGTCGGAGGGATTGCGCCGGTTGTCCGTCCGCTGCAGCGTCGAGTCGGATATTGTCTGGAGGATATGCCGACGATTGAGGTAAAATATCGCCATCTCGCCCTCCGTGATGGGATCCTTACCTCAGCCAAGAGGAGGTTTGAGGTGGCCTTGATGTTCAAGTGACGGGCAATGAGGGCCGAGAACAGTCAATGCTCGAACATACCTTATTCTAACGGGCACTGTGAACGCACGGCTCAAGGGCAGCTGGTTGCGGTCCGATGCTAGATTCAGGTGTGGGGTTGTGTCTTTTTTGGGACGTGTAAGTCGACCATCACGACTACAGCTTGTTTGAAATGGGGTGTCAATTTACTTGAAGCGGTAGCTCATGGTTAGGGAAAGATCACAGAATTATGCTCTACACAATCTAAGGCCCGCACCAAGTCAATTGAGCTTAGGGAGTGTAGAAGTCAGCGTGTAATCCGTAAGCCAGCGTGGAAATCAGCGTGCAAGTCAGCGTGTAGCGGGCGTGTAAGTAAACCCCGTGAGAGGCCAAGCCGTTGAGGCTGTGCTGCACCTCGGACTGCATGTCTGGAGGGTCTGTGGGTGGAGATGAGGGCCTGAAACGCGCTTAAGCGCAGGTCAGACCAGCCCTCCAAGGGTTCGACGACGGGGAGTTCAGAGAGTTTCTGGAGGCTGGGGATCATGGTGTGGTGATCATGCTCCTCTCTGCCTGGCCCCAATGAAAGCTCTGCCGATCGGGCGTGGTCAGGTCTCACAAAGACGATCGCCGCAACAACACCCCGCCTGCGTGCTGCAATTGATGTTTCGGGCAGACAGCTCTGGCCTGACCGGGCCGGCCACTGGGAACTGGCAGCAGAGGATTGGGGATCGACAGCGGGCATTTCTTGTCTGCTCCCTTTGTGCTCTGCCGCATCGAGTCCTCAGAAAGGCAGGGCAGATGCCAGACAGGGATGAGTTGATCAACTGGCAGGGCTCAGACGCAGCGGGGAATGTCTGTTGAAAGAATGAGAATTCCAGCCGTTTTGTGCGTCGAGCATCCCTTGATTTCCAGTCCCATGCTCGGCCCAGAACGAATCCATAATCCAGGGATCGCCTTCTGCAAGACTGTCGGCCATTACGGCTGGCTGGAGGCGTGGCATCTGAGCTCCGCCCAGGCCCGGTAGCGTCAGCCGATGGCCCCGGATTCACGCTGCATCGCGAGCACCGTGAATCTTTCCGTGGGAGCGTGGGCAGGCCCCCCAGGCGCATCGGCAATGCAGCCTCTGCCTTGCCGGCGTCAGCTGGGTTTTTCGCCTAGCGTGTCGTTTTGTGGGCCAGAGTGGCAGCAAGCGACGGAAAAGAACCAATGATGTCACCCGCCGATCAACTTCGACCCTTCGAGGCCAGTCCGTGAGAGTTCCTTGGCTGTGAGAAGCCCGAATCACGCGAGTACTGCTAGCGAACAGCAGGGAAGGCGAGCCCAAGGCAAGCTGGAAACCGAGGAAGAAATATCCAAGAAAAATTCTAGACAATCGGAATCGACCAATTCGGGCCGCAAGCCGTCTGAAATCGGGTCTTGAGCAGTCTGGGTAGAGGAAATTTACCGTTATCTTGGGGATATCGGTCTGGCTGCAACCTGTTCCCACTCACCACCAAGAGCTCCCATACGGACACACGCAAATACAATACCTCAGGAAAGCGATTTCCCACCTGAAAGATGGATCGGAAACGGATGTCAATACTTTTCTGGGCGATATCGTTGTAGCTCGGACCGAGTAATATAGGGCTGACTGTCTAGGTATCAGGCTTAGCCGACGCCGCCATCCTGTAGAAAATAAGTTTTGATTTGAGAAGGGATTGTGAGCTTCTCAGGCTGTGAAGCCAAACTTCAGGTGAAAGCCTGGGGTGTCGTTGGGCAAGAGCTCCGCATTCTGGGGTGTGACCCCATAGGGCACATCATTTGCATGCCACTGATTGGTTGGCTGATGGACAACGCGGTCAGAGCGCGCACATTTCGCGTCGAGTGGTTCCAGCAGCAGCAGTTCCCGTTGGCCAGCTCTGCCCGCCCAGAGCATCGACCTCCATTCACTCAGAGCCAACCAAGCGCCCTCGATCTCAGCAGAGTAAGACGTCTGGGCTCACACCGGCGGGCCGCCCTCTTCGTCTTGTCCCCTCACCTCTCGGTTGAAAGATTGACGTCTGCTCTGAGAAAGACCACCGCAACCCTGAGACTGACAACGGCCGTGGCTGCGACCAAAGCCCAGGTACCCAGCAAGAAGGCCAGCACAGGCCTTCGCCGCGAGCTCCGACGACGGGAATCCCGTCAGAGCAGGTGTCGATCTCTGGCTCTGCGCACTGTTTTGTCAGCTGACGGACGGTTCGATGGTCTTTTTGACAGTCCGGCGCCATCGCCCGCCATCACCGAGCCAGAAGCTGGTGACCGTGGCACGCGTGGGCAGCTTACCCTCAGGACCCTCTCATGCCTCTCTCGGACCTGTGGACTTGGGAACTCGGAGAGGATCTTGAGGTTGGGCGACCGCGGACTGCAGGAAACGGGCCGTATCCACTTTCGAACAGCGTCACTTCCACCCCTGCTCACGACACTCATAAAATCCCCCCTGCCCCCTGTCTGCGGCCAGCCCGGGTTGAATGCCCTCATCAGCCAATCTCTTTCTGTCTCTACCTCCCTGCCTGTTCACGGCCCCACTTTAAGACGTTCTTGGAACAGCGTGTGTGAGCTGGCAGCTGGTCGCACGCCCACAACCTGAACCCTCCAACCCGTCTCGGTGCCTCTTCATTCCCACTCCTCCCGCCCTGTTGCCGCCCGCCGCAGCCCGACATCCCTCCCGCCACTTTTCCTCTCCTCCGTCCCTTTGATGCGCCTTCACCTTTGCTCTGCCACCTCCGTGAATCGCCCGTTTGCGCCCTCGCACACAAAGTGTTTTCGTTTTCAGCCCACCCCGACCACGACGCGCCGATTTGCCGCTTTCGATCTATCATCCGACCCGACAATTGGCGCCGATATCCATCACCCGACTTACACCTGGAACTTACATCATCCCTTCCCTGCCTTCACCGCTTCCCCACCCGCAGCTACGTCCCCTGCCCTGTACGGAGGAGCCAAAGAGCTAAACAAGCTTGCACCCCGGTGGAGGTAAGAACTGCCCGAACAGACCTCATCCCGTCGTCGCCCTCTCCAGCAAACGCCAAAAATTCTTTCCGCGCATTGCCTTCCCGTCCGAAATTGGCGCTCGCAAACGCAGCTTTTTGTCGGCGGCTAACCCTCAAAGCTCGCATCGCTGCCGACCGCGCAACCAACCTCGGCCGTCATGGCGAGGCCTTCACGCTCCCAGGCCGTGGAACCGTTTCCCCTCTACCACGACGAGTTCTTCACCCAGCCGAATCCCATCGTCAATCACGCCCCGATGCCGTCGGCCCCAAACCCTCCCCGACAGCCCCTCCAGAGCACGAATTCCAATGTCGTGCTCAATCCACCCTCGGCCATCGCCGCGAAGCAGTCCCCCTTCAAGCCGAATGCCCGACCCTCGAATACACCACTGGCTCCACTCGGCGCGTCGCAAAGCTGCCGCCTCAACACGGTGCAGATGGTGGCTCCGACCAGCGCGCCGGCCTTGACAGACTCGCTCGAGAAGAGGCAACCCGTCATGTCGCGATTTAAGACGGTTGCGAAAAAGCCCCAACTCGAATTTAACGTGCAGTTTCCGGGCAAGGACACCGCGCACCCGCCGTTATACCCCGCACCGACACAGCAGTTTAACCTTGACCTGGAGAACTTTTACCAGAAGCCTTGTGGGAAGCGCGTCTTGATGGAGGCTGCCCCGATCAAGGAACTCAGGCCAGCAAAGAAGCAGAAGACGGACACGTCGCTCCCCCCGCACGATGCCTTCCCGCCAATCATCGACGACGGCTCGAAACCGCATCACAGCTATGCGACATTGATCGCCATGGCGATTGTCCGGTCGCCGCAACGACGGCTAACTCTGTCCCAGATCTACAAATGGATCAGCGACACGTATTCGCACTACCGGGGGCCCGAGACTGGTTGGCAGAACAGCATCCGGCACAACCTTAGCCTCAACAAGGCCTTCATCAAGATCGAGCGGCCAAAAGAGGATCCGGGAAAGGGCAATTACTGGTCGATTGAGCCAGGATCGGAGCATGTCTTGTTGAAGGAGAAGCCATCGCGAAAGTCAATCGCAACTGCCGAAAACATGCCCGTCATGTCGACAAGACTCGAGCCGTCGCAGCCGCAGCCGCAGCCGCTCCCGCAACCACCTCGCATACCCGCACCCATGCTGCCTGATCTGCTGGCGGTTCCTCCGGGCACACTTCCCCCACTTCCGCCGCTCAACCAGCAACAACACCTTGCGCCTGCTCCGCCGCTACCCGATATTTCGTCAGATGCCACCATTCCCGCGTCCGATCTTGGCCTCGTCGACGAAGGATCAGACAGGATTGCCGAAAAGGATTTACACGAGCCCGAGCTGTACTCTCCTCTCCCGGCAGCGATGCACTCGTCGCCGCCCATTCCGAAGCGCATGGAGGCTCGCCACAGCAACACACCGCCGTCTCACCGCCAGCCTCACCCGTCATCGGCCACCAAGTCTCGGCACAGGCGGAGGATGATGTCGATGGACGATAGCGGCTACATCTCGTCGCTTGAGTCCTCGGCCATGCGCCCGCATCAGCAGGCCAAGCTCCTTACGTCCGAGGCGGATCGTCCACGGCTTAAGCGGGGCCGCGCAGAGGAAGAAATCGCTCGTCTCCGCGCTTCATCGTACGACAGCCCGTCAAAGGGTCGCTCTTATGGGTACCCTCCGCCTTCATCATCGCCAATCCGGCAGCCATCGCGCACCGCCGGGCAGATGCTTCCGCCGCTCACTCCTGCGATGAAACTGAAGGCGCCACCAAGGCCGCCGCCATCCGTGTCTCCGAGCACAAATCTGCGGCTCCACCGGGAGAGCATCCAGAACATGGTCGACTCACCATATAAACGCGCCACGGCGTTGCCGTTTGGAAGTGACAATACAGTGCAGCAGACCCCCGGGTTCAACACCGACCACCTCTGGTTTGATCTTGATCAGGCGAGTCAGGACAATACTGGCTTTGCCATCTTTGAGGACGCGCCCGACTTCCAGTCCCTCTTTGGGCTTAACCCTCTCGCGCCCCACACTGGGTCTCCGATGAAGCGATCAATGAAGAAGCGGGCGTCACTTTCCGGCCCCTTGACCAACGTCACAAATACCGCTCAAGTCAGCACGCCGAACTCTGCTTCCTTCCTCAAGGTGCCCAGCCAGCCGCCGAACTTGCTCCTCGAGACTCCGAGCAAGGTTTTTGACGGCCTCCCGTCTTCGCCGACCAAGATGTATCTGAATTTCCAGTCTCCAACGAAGATGCCGCTGATCAACGACGAGAACCTGTTGACCTACAACGGATCCCTTGACGGCCTCAACACGCCGGACTTTGATGAGAATGACTTCTCCGGCTTCGACATGCTCGCCGGGTTTGAGAAGATTGGCGCTAACAATGCGCAGACGTCGCGCGGCAACAAGCAGCAGCCTTCTGGGCCAGTATCCTTTGGCCGGTCTTACTCGACGAGTTTCTAGGAGTGACCTTTCGACTTGGACCTCAACTGCCTCCGATTCGGCTTCGACCCAACCATTTTTACCCCTTTCCACTCGCAATTGGGAACGGAACATACGCGCCCCACGGCATTTTTGCTTTTTCTGTGTGGTGTTTTGTCATTGCTGCTGCTGCATTGCGTCGGAGTTGTCACGAATATAATGACGAAATGTATGGGGAATGCAAACAAGGGGAGCATAGTCCTCTTCCCATACCACACACCACACACCACATACACACACACACACACACACACACAACACAGCACAATTGGGCCGGGCTGGGAATCGGTAGCATAGCATACGGGAGTTATGGGATGTTTCTTGTCGGATATTGTACTGGGATTGCTTTGCGTTTTGCTTTTTCGGGACTCTCTTTTTTTTTAATGATCCAGCGACAAAGATGGGATGGATCACACATTCGTTTTTTTTTTTGGGAGGGCTCAGTCAAGCAAGCGACTTTGGACTGGACTTTTCTGTTTGGGGTAATTGTACACCGGCTTGGGTCTGGCTTTGGGTTGTCGTAGCGGGACAGAATACCGGCAACACACTCTTCACCATAAAGGTGCAGGGTGTATGGGATGGGATGGGATATAACAACGGTTGGGTCGGTCATCCTGGGCACGGTACGGTACGGGGCCAGTCCGGCGGGATTGTGTTCTATCATTGTCATATCAGCGAGGGGTGGGAATGGGCTCGCGGCGGGTCGGACAGTGGCTCTCTTTGCGAGTCCTATTTGAGCAATTTACACTCTTATCGATAACACCTTCTTCTCGGATGCGGTCATTGTGATCTTGATGATGCCGTGCTCAGTGTGGGACTGAAGGGGCCGAGTTGTGGGCTTCCAGCCTCCCACGCCGTGCTTGCGCAGATCTGTCTTCAGAACACGCTCCAAGTCTGAACGGACACTGTTTTCGTTGATAGTCTATCATGTTTCATTGTGGGTATCTAAGCCAATCCTCGCCCCAAACAAATCCTTCCCTCGTAAGGCAATCCTGATAACGCAGGCCCTCAACAAGCCCGAACCACACCCGTCTATCCCATACTCCAGATCCCAACGCCCAACTGATGCCCATGCCAAATCAAAACCCGGGGTCCAAGTACTACCTCCTCCATAGCTGTCATCGTCGCCATCATCATCATCATCATCATCATCATCATAATCCCCTCTCTATACGCCTCGCTTACCTTCAACATCCCGTCACTCGACCTCCGCCTGCGCTTACAAGTGACACTAAAATCAATAAATCCCCAAACTAGCAGCCCACCCCTTACCCCCAACCGATCCCACCTCCTCCACCACCGGAGAAGGCGAAGTATGTTCTTTCTGAAGCAGTGTCATACTGTCGCCGCCAACATTGATCTGGTAAGGAAAGGGTTGGATTCGTTGGTGGTGATGGGCGGGATGTGGTCCTTGTGGGCGTTGGCGAGGGTTATGGCTTTGAGGATTGTGTTTTGTAGGGTTGTGTGGGTTGCGCGGCGGACTTTGGCGCGTTCTGTTTGTTTCGGGTTAGTAATTGACGTCGAGGGTCGGTGGGGAATATGGAGGGTAAAGGGTAGAGGGGAAGGGAGAAAAAGGAGTTGTGCGAGAAAAAGAGAAACAGCCAACGCACCCCTTCCGTCCTCGGATCTGCCACCGTAACCTTAACCGTCCAGCTCTCCCAGCACACCTCATCCTCGCCGCGAATCGCATACCACGTCTTGCGCCGACGCTTTTCAAAAAACTGCACCGTAATCTGGCCCCTCCCGCCCCGCTCGGCGGCGGCGGCGGCGTGTCCCTGCCCCCTCCTCTTCCATAATTCCCAAACCCAATCCCTAGCCCGCCGCGCGCGCCGTCAAACGGTGAAGAGTGCTGGTGATGGTGCGGGGGGTGACGCTCGGCCTCGAGCTGGCGCACGAGTCCGGCCACGCGCTGGTCGATGAGCGTCTCAATCTCCGGGTCCGGGACGTAGGCGAGCTCGAGGCCAAGGACGTCGCGGGTGGAGGGCAGGACGGAAGGGAAGTAGCGGAGGAAGAAGATGGTGTGGAGGATTCCTGCTCGTCCGGGGGGACAGAGTTAGTGGTTTGTTGTTGAAAAGTGCTGTCTCGAGGAAAGGAGATGGATGGCTAGTGGGGTGGCGGCTTACCGCGGACAACGTCGCGCACCGAGGTCGGGTCTGCAAAGGCGTCGAGTATGAACTCGGGTGCGCCGCGTTGATCCATGTTGGAGAGTTGGGTGTGGTGTCGTTGGCGCGGGCTGGTGTGTTGTGTGTTGTGGTCGGGTCGCGACGGGGGCTGGATGGGCGTCGGTGGATGGGTATTCGCGGAGGGGCATTTGAATGCGAATTGAGGGGCAATAAACCGGACCAGGACGCAGCGAAATGAGCTGTGACGTTTGGGTGGTGGAGTCCGAGCTTCCAGGTGTCACGACCCCGGATTCACATTGCAGGGTCCGGGACCCACTCGGTGGAAGCTGACGGGAATCGAGTGGAGCTTTCAAAGGGTCTTTCAACAACTAAATCAACCTCAGGGCACTCGGTGAGAGAGTCAGAGGATTGATCATTCTCTTCAGCCGCTCCCAACCAATCCCTCCCTCGAAGCCAAATCAAGCACTGACTCGGGAATTTCAAGGACGACACAGAATTCAGCTCGACTTTACAATGTCGCCTGGCACATAGATAAAGGAGTCTTTCCCCCCTCCAGCAGCCTTTCCTCGACACACGCCTCAGCCCATTCTCCGTTCCGCCACTCCATGAGCATCTGCGCAAAGCTTGAGTCGTAGGCCAGATCGATCAACGAAACGCGCATCGAGTTCCGCGACCAGCCGGTGTAGTTCCCGTACAGATACCTGAAGTATTCACCCTGCTTGAGCAATGCTTCGCGGAAAGCCGTCATAAAGTCCTCAACATTGCCCTGGCGCACCTGATCGGCCACTTGCATCATGACCCGGGCGCTGTCGGGCTGGATCCGTCGCAACTTGCACCGTCGTGTCGGCTCACGGAACTCGGGTTCCAACACGCCGCCATCGAGTGTCCCGCAAAACACCACCGAAAGGCTTCGCAGCTCGCGGCACTTTCTGAGAAGGAAGTCGGCGGTGGGACCTCCGGCTATGCGAGAAGTGCCCAGCGCTGGTATCGCCAGATAGCGCACCTCGGCCACCCAGCCATGGTCAAAAGCCAAGCCTTTCAAGCCCTCGCCGCAGTACAGCGTGTCGAGGTCGAAGCGAAAAGGGCGGCAGGGCACCTTGCAGCCGGCCTCGGGGCAGAAGCGGAATCGCATGGTGGAGTGCCTGAGGGAAAAAACTCGCGACTCGTGGCATACGTGAATCAGGACCGGGAACGCCGTGTCAACCATCAAAGACCTTAGTGGTAGGAGTGTGCCCTCGTCGTCTGCGTGCTCTTTGCGGATGATGAGGACTTCGGGCTCGTCGGACGGGGGAGGGCAGAGATCCCAGATCAGGAGCCGGAGCTCGAGGGGAAGGGTAAAGAGTGTGACGGGTACTTCCATAGGGAGCACTGTGGTCTGTCGGGCGTCTTTCAGGTAACGGGCAACCAGGCGTGAGTGTGCTTTTGCTGAACTAAGTTGGGGTTCTCCAGGAGCCAAGGCTGCGAGGGGTGGGATGATGGGCTTCAAGGTCTGGGGTTAGGGTTGACCTCCTGCTTCCCCACCCGTCCCCAGACTCCCGTCGGCATCAGCCCTATCAGGACCCGCCGTGCCGAGGTTATCTGCAGCAGGGCAGGGGCCGTGCTTTCGTGCTTTCGGCTGGCAGCTGCTGGTTGCGGTTGCTGGCTGCTGATGTCAACACTGAACACCAACCTAGATACAGAGGCACATGCTCCGCCGCCTTAGCACCCTCTAGCATTCGCCAACAACACCATGCTCGCCGCCACGAGACGGTGGTTCCGGCGCAACCGCACCCCGATTGCCATTGGCGTCGGTGTTGTCGGCGCTGGCTATGTCGTCACCAGCTATGTCTTGGGCAAGCTGCGCGACGCCCGCGAGCGCATGAGCAGCGACCGCATCGCCAAGGAAAAGTAGGCTCTGTCTCTCTTCTGTCCCATTGAAGCACGCCTCTGACCACACCGCTCTCTAGCCTCCGCCGTCGCTTCGAGCAGAACCAGGAGGATTGCACCTTCACCGTCCTCGCCCTCCTCCCCACCGCCACGACCCACATCCTCGAGGCCATGGACACGGAGAAGATTACGTACGAGATCCAGCAGATAAAGGGCTCCGCCTCTGCCAGGGCCCGCAGCATCGGCTCGACCAGCCCGCCGAGTATATCCGAGACGAACGCGACCGAGGACGACGGCCGCAGCATCGTCACCGTCAGCGCCCAGAGCGAGGCCGGCGCACACACCTCCCAGATCTCGGTAACAACACCGGCGCTGACTGCGGAGAGAAGCGACGGGACTGCCGACGCGCCGCCGAAGCCACGGAAAACTAAGAGGCAGCTCTGGGATGACCTGACCATCAGCTGTAGGTTTCAATGCATTCTTTTGCCCGGCACCTACTAACGCGTCTAGCCATCACCCGCACCTACACCCTCCTCTATACCCTCGGGCTCCTCACCATGTTAACCAGGATACAACTCAATCTTCTCGGCCGGCGCAGCTACCTCTCGAGCGTTGTCTCGCTAGCCACAGGCGCCAGCAACACCTCTTCGGGGACCATTAGTCTCGAGAACAACGACGACGACAGCGCGGAGCAGGCCTACAGCACCGACTTTGACGTCAACCGCAAGTACCTGACCTTTTCGTGGTGGCTACTCAACCGCGGCTGGGTCGACGTGATGCAGCGCGTCGAGGGCTCTGTGCGCCAGGTGTTTGGCCACCTCAGCCCGCGCGACACTGTCACCCTCGACACCTTCGCCAAACTATCCCGCGACGTGCGAACCCTCGTTGAGGGCGGCAGCGGCGGCCCCGCAACCAACTGGCTTCCCTTCCTCCTCCCCACAGCCGACATGGAGGACTTTGTCATCCGCGAGTCGGGCATCTTCGACTCTGCACCACCATCCCCACCAACCTCCTCCCCGCCTCCTCCGCCTCCCTCCGCCGCCTCCTCGACGAAACAGCCGACCTCATCGACTCCCTACCTTCACGCATGTCCTCACCCAGCTCCTTGACGCGGGCTTCTCCTTCCTGCTCGAGCACAAGCTCCTCGCCGGCGTCTTTGACACGCCCACCGTCACGGCCGCAGCCGTTGATCCTCTGGCTGACATGCTGGGAACAGCAGGGAGCAGCGGGATCAGCCGCGCGGTGCTACTGCCCAAGATCTTGAGTGTGCTCACGCGTCAGGCGCATGTTATTGGCGGGGTTGGGGGAGGCCGAGCGAGTACCTGCAGGCGATGGAGGGGTCGCGGATCTGGAGGGTTTGCGGCCGTGGTGTATTCGAGTAATTGGGAGGCCGAGATTTATCCGGCGAGTGAGCAGCAGCGGCAGGGGCAGAAAGTGGGCGGTGGAGTAAAGGGGGACTGGGGTGGGAGAGAGCGTGGTTATGGTGGAAACCCCAAGGGAGTCGGCGGCCATGGTAACGACGGCGGTGAGTGAGGGGGAGAGCAGTGCATTGTTTGATAGTGTGTGGGAGAAGGCGAGTGCGAATGCGGGGGAGTGAAGTGAAAAGAATGGGGTTGTGATGACTATACATGTGTATTATCAACCGTGATGATTTACTGCTGGATGCTACTTTATGTTATGCTTGATCTGGGAGTCGGGAAGACAAGAAAGATGTGGATAAAGTGGCATGATTTATGTTATGGATGGGATTGATAATTTTGTTAGGGTTACTTACCGACATGAGGGGCATGTGAATATATCTATCTGGTTTGGTTTTTGGAAGCATTTTTTGGTCTCTGTACTTGTGGTCTGAATTGGGCTGTCCCCTCTTGTCATTCTATTGTAACGAGGACGTAATGATCCTTGATTTAAGGGCATTTAATATCTCGAAATCGGCACTTTCTTCTATTCAAGGCGAATTGCCTTGTTAGACTGCTGGGTATCTCTGTATCCTGCACTCTACAGACTGATCTTTGACTAGACCCCGGATGTCTCCCTCCCGGTTGGCTGTGCGCGACAGCGCAGCGAAGGTTCATCCTCCCTCTCATGTACGCCTTTTATCTGTTCGCGGCCGAGCGGTGCTGCCGCCCTGGCGTGCTCGTCCTGCCCCCAGGATCTATGGTCACTACTTTCCGGATTCGAGAACGCGTAGTCCCGAGCAGAACCTGTATACCCGCTCAAAAATGGAGTCTTCGGTGCGGATGAAAGCACATGGTGCGCTCCCGTTGCGGGTGTGTATCTCGGTGGCTCATCTCCATATCTTCCTCCGTTCCCCTTTCGAAAATCGACCCCTCACATCAACCCCCGAATAAACTGATCCAGCCCCAGCTCAAACAACTCGTTTCTCACCCCGCACCCCCTTATGTTCAACCGGCGACAGCGGATTCTTGACCACTACCCCTCGAATTAGCCCACCCGCCCAAAACCCCTATCCCCCAATCGACCCCCAAATAAAATACCGGGCTTACGTACCATACTCGACCCAAAGATTGATATAAATCTGATGCAGCACATTCCGCATGCTCAGCGTCGCGATGTCGGTCAGCATGACCAGCCTCAAACTGCTCGCCGTCTCGTAGTAGTGCAGCTTGTAGTTTGCGGTGCGGAACGACACAAACGCGTCATCCTCGCCGCCCAGCTTGCGCACCATGTTGCGCAGCGAGAAGACAGTGCCGAAGATGAGCTTGGCGTTGTCATCGGAGGATGAGGTCTTGGAGGAGGGGAGGAGGGCGGTGTGGGGTTGGAGGTTGGGTCCGTGGTCGAGGGGACTTTGGAGTAGATGCACTCCGCTAATGAGGGGTTGGGTGGTTAATATGCTACTTCGCGTCCTGTCTATGGGGTGTCTAGGGGGTGGAAGAGGAAGGGCAAGAGACGACGTACTGTGGCGGTCGAAGATGTAGAAGGAGTAGACGACCATGGCGGCGACGGGCGGGGCGGTCCCCTGGGCGGCTGGGCGAACGTGGCCGCGCCGGGGACGAGAGGTCGTCGGGCTAGGCAAAATGAGGCGGCAATAGCTTTGCGATGATGGTTTCAACTGTCGGGTTCGGGGGTCTGGACGTCAGAGTTTCTCGAAAAAGGGCTCGCGATGTGGTGTCGCGAAGTGGGTGTCTGAATGATGCGACGTGCGCTTGCCTCCGTCATCCCTGGACCCTGGACCTTGGACCCCTGCATGCTGGCCCATGCACGAATTGGCGTCTTGGCGTTCCTGAATGGCGGGGTAGCACGCGGGATCCCCGAAACAGTTGCATGCTCTAGAAACTACCTACCTCGACCAGTTTATAGTCAAACAAAACTTCAGACATGCGCTGTTTTACTTCCAGCGGGTCCCAGTCAACGATAATTATCTCCTCGGACACTTTCATCTTTCTTTCCACAAACAGCTTTATTGCGGTTCTTTTCTCATCCGTCAACAAATGCACTCTCGTCTTTCCCAGCTCATCTTTAGTGATGTGATCTCCCCGCTCGCCAAAGAACTTCTCATCCAAAAACGTCCAATACGCAGCGCCAAACGCCCAGCTCATTCTCGAGGCTAACTGAGCAAACTGCACACTCTCCCAGCTCTTTCGCATTTAAGTCGAAAACGCAATCGGCAGGGAACCATCACCGTGCTGTTCCATGCTCTGTTCGGCTCGCGCCAGAGCAGCCAGTCACGTCTCCAGCCGCGCTTCATACGTCTGCGTCCAGTCCTCCAACTCAGCAGCCCACGTCTCCGGCAGGTCAAGCAGCAGCCACCATGGCGGGTCGAGGACGAACTGTGCCGGTGCAGCATACGCAAACTCCCAATCGATCACAGCCACCAACCCATCTTCATCATTCAGCAACATGCTCTCCCCACGTATATCATCCCCCCATAGCAGGAACGGCCCCGCCGCCGCCGGTGCCGGGCAGAGAACACTCCCGGTTCCTTTTTGGACCCCTGCGCCGACCAGTTATCATCAGCAAACCCGAACGTCGATAGCCTGCCCTGTTTGGTCAGTCTCCGAAAGAGCTGGGGGCCAAGAATTTGTTCCGGCAGCCGTCCTCGGACGACACGGCGTCGTTGTGCTGGAAAGCTAACTGTGCCAGGTGCATCTCGGCCAGCGCTACATACCATTCGCCTACCGAACTGTACATCTTACGCTGCGGCGGCAGCACAGCTCGAGGGATGTTGGCGAGCCGGACCATGTCTGTCATATTGTGCGTGATAGGTCGCCCAGCCACCACGTAGGAGCCTGGCCTGTCATCTTCGACCAGGCCTCCGATTCTGGGGAAGGCGAGGCGAGATAGCTGCAGAAGACAGCGTGCCGCCTTGCCCCAGAGACCATCGAGCGTTGCCTCCAAAGTGTTGGGTTCCAGGACATGTACCACATTCGGATCGTCGTTCGGCATCGCCACTCGGGCGGACATAATGCCTTGGTTCTCAATGTGCGGTAAGATGATGAATGGGCCGAGCTTAGGATCCTGACAATGAAAGAAGCGCTGAGCAACCGGGATGCAGGTACGCTTCCTAACGTACTTGGCTGTAGCAGCCTCTTGCGGGGTCTGTTCTTCCGGGAACTGGATCACGCTGGGCCACGGTAAGCACACCATCACATCGGGTGAGACTCCTTCAAGACGAATGCTGTAAAGCATATTGTAACCCCCGGCAACTAGGGGTGAGACGAGGGTTGCGGGCTTTCCGAACATACGCTCTGCAAGCCGTTGTCAGCCGCAGTTGTATCAGTGACTTTTCCGAGTCGTCATCGTTCGTCCCAAACAAACTTATCGAGTTCTTCTTGTCCGTTGTACATTGTTTCCTCTCGAGTTGATGGTTAACGGAAGGCGAAATAAAGATTGGATGTTCGTAATTTGGCAGACCTCAAAGTCCCAAAATTGAAAGAGGGTGAAAGAAATAATTCAGGGTTTTGAGCGACGCAACAAACTAAACCAGAAAGTGCTGGAGTATTGAATGTTGGGCGGTCTGGCACCTGGTGAGAGCGCCACGCCTTGTTCTGCAGGCTGTGGAATAGGAACAACGTTCAACCGGGCCGACAACAACATGATTGCAAAGTTAAGGTTGCAGTACTGTGGCTTTGATGCATGTCTTCAACTCTATCCAGTGAGGCGTAGCCAGCGAGGGCGTGCTTTCTGATATTTGAATTCACTGACCCGTGACTTGTAAAATGAACATGCCGCCAGTTGAAACTTGAAAACTTTTTAAAACAAAGTGAGGTGGCAGGTTCATCAGCCTTTCACCACCCGGTCATATTTAGTATGTATTTGAGAGAACATATCTCTAATATGTTTATCAAATTCTCTCCCAAATATTACCCACCCCATCCCTCCCAATCCAGACAATTACCTCCCACCCTCCGATTCAACCAACTCCCCAACCACCTCCACCGCTCCGCAACCCTCCCAAGCCCTCAAACACCGCCTTGACCCTCCCTCAGGGTCATCAAACCTGCTTCCTCAAACTCGACAAAAACAAATACTGAAACGGCGCATCCAAACTCGGCACACTACTAATACTCGTCAAGTTAAGCCCCTTCCCCTGAACAAATCCAACACATCCGCCAACGCCCCGGCCTCCGATGCGGCACCGTAAACGACACCAAGCTTTTATACCTCCCCCTCATACGCATCCCACTCCCCGGCGGCCGGATGGGATGCCCCTTCCCACCCTCCCCACCTCCTCCCCTGTTCTTTGAGATGAATCACAAAAAACCTCGTCACATTATCCCCCGATCCTCAACCCATCTCGCAAGCACATCTAGCCCGGCCGCCCTCCCCGCCGCCTCGCTTGCAATCGCCGCCGACGTGCCCGCAGGGTCAGCCGCAGCAAGCTCCGCGGCGCGGCTCGTCGAGCTGACCTCTACCGTCTCAACCGTGCGCGGGAGATACTTCCTAGTGAACGCGCCCGTCTGGCCAAAGGCTTGCGGGTGCGAGTAGACGCGGCGGATGTGCGAGAGGGGACGAGGGGACGCCCTTGGAGGGTTCCTCCGTTGGGGACGTTGAGGATGAGGATGGGGCGGGGGTAGTGGTTGCGGGGTGGACGGCAGGCGGCCGAGGAGATAGTGGTGCACGTCAAGGTAGACCTCGTCGCAGACGGCAATGTCGGGGTACTCGGCGGCGCGGTCGGCGAGGTTGTCGAGGGTGAAGGTGACGGTGCCGTGGGTGGAGTTTTCAAAGGGGACGACGCCGTAGGGGGCGGCGCGGGATTGCACGCGATCGAAGACCTCTGGGGAAAGGTTAGTATGCGTGTTTGTTTGGTGTGTGAGAGAGGAGGGAGGAGAAGGACCTTTTATTGTGGCTGTTGGCTGGAGGTTCCATTTCTCATTGGGGAAGGCGAGTTTGGTGGCCTAGTGGGTCGGTCAGATACTATAGTACTCTCATTGTTGATCTGGATTATGAGATATTGTTAATACCTGATGAGAATAGGAATTGTATGGGCCGAGAAATGCAACGGCTGTGTTGGTGTTGTCACCCCCCTGAGTTGCCATGTTGACGATGACTGGATGTTGAGCTTCTGAATCGGAGATCAAGATTCAAGAAGAAGAGAGGGGCGCAGGTGTGAAGAAGCACAGATCACCAGCCTGTCGGCATTCCCTTGGGAAAATCCAATTTGAGATCGAAACAGTTGGCGTGTCAACTGAAGGGCGTACACAACAAAAAGGCCGTGTGACGTGTGTTGAGAGATGGATCTTGAGAGCCCCTGGTAATGAGCGGGCCGACCCGTTAACTCGGCGTTGCTGGCATGGTCTGGTGGGTAAAAAAACACCCGAAGCCCCGCAAGGACTGTGGAACGCCGAACTCGGCTCCCCCGAACTCACCACTCAGGAGGGACATCTTGTCTGTTCAAGAGCATGCAATAAATCCCTACTTGCAACCGAGTGAGATCATATACTCTGGCACTTTACGTAGGAGAACGTGGCAAATAGTAAACGAGTGATGGTCCGCAACTAGCTATCTAAGTCTCACAACCTCCCGAATCGATAGTAAAGACCGGACAGACACCGCATGGCCCGAAACGGCTGCGCGCACCAGGACGGCCGCTGGCCCGGCCATGCTGTGTCCCCAAGCATTTTATCAATCTGGCGAATTGATGCCCTGCAATGAACTTGTCGTGGCCTTGTCCGACTTCCCGATCCTACGGCAACTTCCTGCTTTCGCCGTCAGCATGCGTCCAAGGGGTAGCCCTCCAGAAGAACACACCCTTTATCCGCCGCCTCCCATCTAAGAAGCCGTCATCACAGAGCGAAGCGGGCTGGGACGCGACACCTGGTGGTCCTGGCTCGGCCCCTCCGAGAAGCCCTTCACCAGCCGCCGTTGGGCTGGCGGGAGCTTCCCGGGAGTTCGCGGCGCGGCGGCGGCCTGGCCGGCATGCGGTGTCGTCGGCTCGGGCGTGATGGCTTCAGTTCCGGGTCCCTCGTGGTCGACGAGGGAATCAACTTGTCAATCGTCATAGTAGTCATCGTCGTCGTCCACTTCGGCTAACTGCTCGAAGTTGACCTTGTAGCGGAGGATGCCGCCAATACCACCGAAGCCCTTGACGAACTGGTTGCCCTCGGTCGAACGGTCCGAGACGAACTCGAGCGTGGTACCGAAATCCTTGTAGTGCTCGGCGATCCACTCGAGGAAGGACTCCTGCGAGATAATCTCCATCTCCTGGCCAGTCTCGCTGTCCATGAACTTGTCGCGGCTGGCCGCCTCCTGCTGCTTGGTGAGGTGCAGGATGATTTCGCTGCCGTTGCTGTCCTTGAGCACAGAGCGGGTAATCTCGAGGTTCTCGAAGACGATGAGCGTCTCGACGGCGCCCAGCTCCAGCGCCTTGAGCGTGTCCTCAATACCGTAGCAGACGCGACCGGTATCCTGGCTAATCTCCTCGAAGTACTTGCCAATGAGCTTCTTCTCCTGGATGAACTTGACGTTACCGAGCGTCTCGGACGACAGCTCGATGGCCTGGTTGAAGCCGTTCTCACCACCGTACGAGACGTCGACGACCTTGACAACCTTGGTCTGAAGACGCCCGTCGAACAGATCGGAGGCATTGAGGTCGTTCTTGAAGTCGGCCGAACCGGCCAGGACGATGCCGGCGACGTTGGCCTTGTCGTTGGTGATAAAGTTCTGGACGGCCAACTCGGCAACCTTGCGGACATAGTTGTGGCGCTTCTCCTCTCTCAGACGGGCGAAACGCAGGGCGGACTGACCACCACGGCCGTGCTTCTTGGGGGAGATCGACGCTGAACTTCTGGACGATATCGCGAGTGTTGCCGCTGAGGGTGCCGAACAGGGCGCCGTTACCATCCATGACGATGAAACCGAACTTCTGATCAGACTCGAGCAGCTCGGCGAGGGCCTCGGTGTGAAACTTGTTGTCGCAGAGGTAGAGCGAGGTGTTGATGGGCTTGAAGGGCTCGAAGTCGATGTTAACCTTGCGCTCCTTGCCTTCTGAGGTCAAGATTTCACCACAGTAGACGACGAGACCGTTCGGGGGGACCTTGTTGTACAGCTTGAGGCGCTGCTGGGTCGAGGTAATGGCCGAGAGGACGGACTGGCGGTTGACACGCGACTTGATGTTCGACGCGGTACCCTGGGATGCGTTAGGCCTTGCCTATTCTTTGTAGAAGTGCTTGCTTCCAAGGCCGTGGTGACGTACGTATTCTTCAGCCAACATCTTCGCCGCACGAGAGACCTGGTCCTTCGGCGCTGGGAAACATTAGCCATGCTCGATGCTTAGTGGGAGAACTCAGAAGTCCGGGTGGCGGCGTACGGATGATCAGGGAAATCATGCTGGTGCCATTGCCGCGGGCAGCTTCAAGGCGCTTGATGAGCTTCTTGACCTTCCAGATTTCGATCTGCCGGATACCATTTTGTCAGGACACAGTCGCCAGAGACAGGCCGGAGCTGGCCGAGACTCACGTTCTTCTCCGCCTCGTTGGAGTTGGGGTCGCTCATGGTGAACGAATGTAATGGGGAAAGAACCGGCTAGAAAGAAAAATAAGTTGGCCGCGCCTAACTCCTCCTCGAGAAGAGAGAACTGGGTTCTTTTTTGCGGGTTTTGGGAAGTACGTCTTTGGGGCCCGAATTCTCGAAAAATAGTGGTGGGGTTGAGCGTGAGGGGGGTTTCACGGTTTGAAGCCTTTTATGGGTGGCACTTGGCCGGCCCACTCCAGCCCAACGCGCGTCATCATTGGCCAAGGCAGCCCATCACCCCAGACAGCTTGTTGGTCGGGCTGAGGTTCGAGGTGGGGCGTGCAGTCTCCCTTGTCGAGACTCGAGGGCTGTCTTGGGCAAGACGCAAACTTAAAAGTCACAATACTGCTGTGTAAGAAACAGTCAATGAAATGACAAGAAGCGGTCAAAAACCATGTGACTTCCCCTATCACTAATAAAATTATCTTACCACGGTTCCTCCAAGGTTAGAAGTCCCGGCACTTCCTGTTCGTCCAAGCTCTTTCCACTGCCCCCAGACAGGGCTGCTTTTTGTGGGGCATCTTGAACCAGGAACGGAACCAGGAAGCTATGATGCACTGCCAGCTGCCGACCACAACCACAACCACAACCCTCAAACTTCAACCACCCTCCTCCACCGATCCGCCCACCAACCCCCTCAAACCAACCCCCAACTTTCCTTTCAACATGTCTTCCTCCTCCCCTCCAAATCGCCGAGACCATCCAAACAGCGCATATCAAGCGCGACCCTCCCGACACACGACCTAAACCCGTCCACAGCTGCCTCACACAAGGAGCCCGTCCAGCTGGAGCCCGTGTTCCCCGACGACGGCGAGATTGACGATGACACCGCCCACTTAAACTCAGATGAGGAGGCGGAGGAGGACGACGATGACGAATACCCCACCCTCTCGGTCAAGCCGCGCCCGCGCCGCCACCACCTCCCGCCGATGCCCGACCTGCGCTTTGAGCAGAGTTATTTAAGGAGTATACAGGGTGCGGATACGTGGTGGAAGGTGGGGTGGATTACTGCGAGGGATCAGGTATGTTTGGTTGGGTGTTCTCCTTGCGCAATGGGTGGGAGTCTGGGCGGATGCGGTGGGGGAAAGGGGGGCGCAATGGAAGGGAAGGATAGACGGGTGCTGGGCTAACTAGGCACAGGTCATGATGCCGTTCGTGCAGGGCGTTCTATACAACCTGGCCATCTGCGGCTGGCAGAGCTACAACCGCAACGCGCGGATCCATGGGTCGTCGGTTGGCGCGAGGTTGAGGAGGTGGTGGTATGGGGTCAACAACTGGGCGGTACCCCCTGAGAGGAAAGCTGGTATGAAGAAGACCACATGGCGGTAGAGGGAGCTTGGTGGCGAAATTGGGGATTGGTAATTGGTTTCTCTGCGCTTCTAAGGGGATAACATTTGGAGCAAGGGAGTTGCAAGCGATCTTCGGAGTAAACAAATATATTACGGACTTGAGAGTCCGAGGACATATCTCAATGAATCCCGTTTTTTGCACACCAGTGACTCAGAAGCCTTTCCTGCTGCAACATAGCCAGCCACCCAAATAGTATCATGCCAACTGACTCCTACCATGTCTTCCCGTAACCTCTAACTCCCTTCTCGTAGCAAAAGATATCGTAAGATAAGAACAGGACCCCTCTAGTTATCTGTTTCCATTGTGGTCACAGCCACCGATTGCAGAACAGCTTTGACCCTCTCCGGGCTGTCCCTATGAGCCAGAGAAGCCGCCGGTTCGCTAGTTGGAGTCGGAGGTGCCTTTACCGCCACGTCTGCGTCCGTCATGGGGTGGTCTTCATCAACCTTCGGCTGCTTCTCGGTCCCCACTGGTTTGCTGTCAGGTTGTGTCGCAGTAGGCTCCAAGGGCGGGACACGCTTAGTCGCAACGGCAATGACATCCGCTGCAGGCCCCTCTGACTCCGTAATAATCGGCTCCGTGCTACCAGATTCAGAATCGTCGCTAACGACCACATTCCGGCGTGACGTCCTGGAGAGGTTGTGGGTTTTGTTGCCCGCGGCCGGTCGTCCAGGGATCTGCCGTACCTGGTTGTGCTCGTCAAACGAGACCCTGATCGGAAACTTAACGACAAAACTGTAGTTCGGCGCATCCTCAAGGTCGTCTTCTACCAGTTCTGCCTCCTCAAACTCTTCTTCGTCGTCCTCTTCGTCGTCCGGGACGTGCTCGTCTTCCTCATCGTCGCCAAAGTCGGGCTCGCTGCCCTCGTCATCGGACTCGTCTGACTCGTACTCATCGCTCTTCCGTTTCTTCCCCACCCAGCCATTGGCGTTGGTGCTGGCCACGGTGGACCTCAGAGAGCGCCCTGAGCGGCTCGTGGTCTGCTTCATCTCGACATCCTCGCCGTCGCCCTGCACACTGTTGGTGGTGCTGCGCGCCCCCGTGCTGCTAGCGTTCTCCGCGTTCAGCCTGCTCGGTGCCCTGACCTGCCGCCCGCTAGCTGTCGTCACCGGTCCGGCGGGCTCCGCGGGGGTGTGGTGCCTTGTGTTGCGGGTTGAGCGGCGGTTGGTCGAGTCCGAGAAGAAGTCGTTCTCGTCGTCTGAGTATGTGTATTTCATGCGTTTGCCTCTGGTGCGGCCTTCGTAGAGTGAGTAGCCAGGCTCGGGCCGGCGGAACTGCTCCTTGCGCATCTGGCGATACTCTCTCCGCCGCCTTTTTTCCTCAGTAGCCTCGAATCGCGGGATGCTGTTCAGAATCCTCTTGGAGAATGTTTTTGCTTTGGGGCCACCGTCTAGCTTTTCGAGCTTATCGCTGAGTGTCCGGAGCTCGTCGATATTCCCGGCCACATTCCACCATGTCCTCTGTATGCCGGCGGGGTTGCTCTCCCGATAGACGCGGAACGAGGTGTCGTCGTTGCCTTCGATCAAGAAGTACCGCCGCTTGTCGCCGTCACTGCCCCAGGGCTGGACACTCAGGGAAATGTTCAGGTCGTCGTCATGCCGGTTCTTGTATGACTGGCTGATGACCGCCCTGACGGCGTCGGAGGAGGATAGGGTCCAGTGGACAAGGGTGCGTAGAAGTGTAAGCTACAGGCGCCAAGTTAGCAACCGACGTCAAGAAGGTAGAAGTCATGGTGATAAACACTGGTTTGATGTGACATACCCTCTGGACTGGCGTCATGGACGAAAATGTGGCCTGCCCTGCGACCGGGTTCTTGCTCTCCCAGTCCTTCGCCCACTGCCCTTTGTGTGTCTGAACGGCCTCCTCGAGCGCGCGATTGTAATGACCCGGCCTGTAGATGTCACCAAGTCAGAATTTGTTTTGTTTCATCCATCTTGTATTCGGTACGCACTTGACATCCTGCTTGCGGTTCAGCAGCAGGCTCAGCAGGGCGCAGAGGAAGGCCTCAACGCGCTCGCCAGGAATCGCCTCAACGATATCGCGTTCAAGTTCCTGAGGACCAAAATTCGCTAAACTCTTCGGAAACGCATCGGTGAAACGGGCACGAAACATAACAATGAACTGGCACGGCCGATATTAGCTCCAAAGACCCCGGGCGGCGGGCGCGACTTCTCGCGTTGCAACGCGGTGAAGCGCGAATGATGGCGTTGGCACGTACAGCAATGTCTGGATTGTCTGCTAGGACATATTCGTGAGGTGGCGAAGGTTCCCGCTTGGGTCGGGGAGGCGTCTTCTCCTTGGGCTCCAAGGCTGGGTTCCGGTCGATTTTGTGGAAGAATTTCAGTATGCCGTGTCGCTCCTCCAATTGGATGTCGGATTCATCATCAGAAGGCGGCTCGGACAGAGAGGAAATCGAAGACAGGTCGGAAGAATCGTCATCGGCCATTTTGGGCGTTGTTTCGATGGGTTCTGATGCGCGTTTGCTCAAGGTCGGGGGACGGCGCGTTGGAAGTGGAGGAGGCAAGGCGAGGAGCACTTTAAGGTTGCCGGAGGGAGATCGGCTGCAAAGAAATTACGTACCCGGCCAGCTCTGGCCCAGGGCTTCCCAGCTTACCATTCTCAGAGCACCGAGACATGATAGGCCGAAGAACTACGTACAATCAACTCTGGCACACGGTTGCACTCCTGCTTCATGGCCACAAGGCTGCCGGTTCCCAGAGAGCAAGCCGTGGGTCCCTTCTTGCCGCTTCCCATCGATCTTGTACCAGTCCCGTCCCCATCCCATCACCACAAACTGTCGGCACCCAGCCCATTCTCTGCCAGAATCCCCAGCAGTTTCTTCATCCATCAAACAACAATGATCACTCGTCCCGCAAATGATAACAAGGGGCCCAGCGCCAACAAGCGGAGTGTTGGTTAGTTGTACGGGCACCGTAACCGCGCCGCATTCCTGAGGATCCATGACCGGCGTGGTGAGCATCCCGCAGGCGTTAATGTGGGTGGCTATGGTGGGGTGGGACACGATACTGTGCTGGGCGCAGATTTAGCTTAGACAAAAGCGGTCTCGCGTGGTGAGGCAGGAAATTTGCCAGCTCCTCGCCTCTCCCCCCAATCTTTGGTGTTTTGTTCCGCCAAACCCGTCGTGATCGTTTGATCCTGCTGACCAGTGGTCACATCGCATCAGAAGGCCGTTGCTAGAATTTTTGGCGAGCAGGTGACCCCTCTCAGCCCTGTGTTTGAAGGAGCCCCCCTTGTGAAATGCGGAGGAATCATGCAGTCTCCACAACCAGAGATCTGGTGGTTTCTTGGAGTTCTGTGCTCTTTCTCAGCCATGATCCAAACCAGAAAGATTTGATAGAATGACACTTGTCAAAAGCCACGTTAAGATGCGCCTGGACTCGGGGGAAAGAGATATGGCGCGTTCAGAGAACTGCAGAGAATTCGAAATCGACGATCCTGCCTGGGAAGGAGAAAAGGTAGGGCGATCGCAGAAAGCTTTTGATGTTTGCCAGAAACGTCGGATGGTGTTTCGCCGTTTGAGCCTCTTGACTGCACCGGGCTTGCAGCGCTGGTCGCTTGACCAGGCTGAGAACGCGCCCGTCTCTCTCGGCCGCAGCCGGGCCCGCACAGCAGGACCCAGAGCCATCAGACCCAATCCTCGTGAAACAATCATGTTCCTGAGAAGAAGCCATCAAAACGCGGCAAACAACAGCCCATCAAGCATGGTGCAAATTTGAGTCTGGATACCGTTAGTTAAGAGTCAGACGTGCGAGAAGAAGATACAATAAAGTAGGAAACATACAGTACGATGTTAGTTTCAGGATTTGTGTGGTGTTGGCCAGCCTTCTTGCAAAGACCGTGATGTCGCCATTCTCAGAAGTTGCGAGGCAGATGAGCGAGGTTGGGGAAGCACGGTCAACTTTCAGCCTGATGATGCGCGTACCGTGTGGGTCGATGATGCATTAACACGGTGCTTCCGCAGGCGGCCTTGAAAGATCAAGGCATTGCGCTCAGAGACATATCCAATGGCGTTTAGAAAGTTCGGAGCAGATTGCAAAAGCCATACCAGCTACAAGTATCCAAACCTTTGCTCTGCTGCTGGCGGTGTTGCGGGACGGAAGGGAAATCTGGCGCCTGTCTTGAGGATGGAAACTTGGGCACCTGCACTTCCAGAGCTTCTTCACGTCAGCTGGCAGCAGGGGCCGGCAGCCTTGGCATCTGCAGCGCCACATTTCTCCCCGCGTTAGGGCACCTGGCAGCCACACCAATCAACTGTGGCGGTTGCATCCACACAGAAATTTGGAAAAATATCGCTTCACTGATTTGGAGCTTTCCAGTGTCGCAACCTCAACCTCCTTCAACCACCAAGACACCCGGTCCATCCACGTTTTTCAGGTAGGAAGGACACAATGGGTCGCGTCGTAAGTACCTACACCTCGTTATTTCCAGCTTCCGAACCGCTCGAATCGAATCGGCACCGAAACCTCGACCACGGCGATTACGCGACCGACTTTGAGGGATTGGATTTTGGGATCGCGAGATTTGGGCTAGTTGAGAGACGGTGCTGACGGCTGCTTTTTTCGCATCCAGATTCGCAACCAGCGTAAGGGCCGTGGCAGCATCTTCACTGCCAACACCCGCCTGAGGAAGGCTCCCGCGAAGTTCCGCAGCCTCGACTACGCCGAGCGCCATGGCTACCTCCGCGGCATCGTGAAGGAGATCATCCACGACCCCGGCCGTGGTGCCCCCCTCGCCCGCGTTGTGTTCAACTCGCCCTACAAGTTCAAGAAGGTCACTGAGACCTTCATTGCCAACGAGGGCATGTACACCGGCCAGTTCATCTACGCCGGCAAGAACGCTGCCCTGACCGTCGGCAACGTCCTCCCCCTCGCCTCCGTCCCCGAAGGTACCGTCGTCTCCAACGTCGAGGAGAAGCCCGGTGACCGCGGTGCTCTCGGCCGCACCTCCGGCAACTATATCACCGTTGTCGGCCACAACCCCGATGAGGGCAAGACCCGCATCAAGCTCCCCTCGGGCGCCAAGAAGGTCGTCAGCAGCAGCGCTCGCGGCATGATCGGTATCGTCGCTGGTGGTGGCAGGACAGACAAGCCCCTCCTGAGTACGTTTTGCGGATGGCGGTGGAAGCCATGGGATACTGGATGATGAGAGGAGTGTTCTGACGGAGTATTACAGAGGCCTCGCGTGCCAAGCATAAGTTCGCTGTCAAGCGCAACCGCTGGCCCAAGACTCGTGGTGTTGCCATGAACCCCGTCGACCATCCCCACGGTGGTGTAAGTGCTGGACGCTTTGCTCGGAACTGGAACGTTGCGTATCTGACATGCTGCTACAGGGTAACCATCAACATATTGGTAAGGCGTCGACCATCTCCCGGTTCGCTGCCCAGGGTCAGAAGGCGGGTCTCATTGCTGCGCGGAGGACGGGTCTCCTGCGTGGTACTCAGAAGACGAAGGAGTAAGGCGGCTTTCATGGTTCTACATCTGGGCAAGGGGTTCATCGGATTGCATTGGTCTTTTGCTGCTTTGTAGTTACGGGACTGCGAAGGCGGACGGAAAACTTGCTCTTTTGTGCAAGCATCATGGCCGTGAAATGAACACAGAGATTCCCAAGCGCGGCCGGGACGAGGCTTGTTCAAAGGGCAATGTACTCGAAGAAGATCCGGGGCCGCAGGGAACAACGGGCAAGCCATGCAATCGGGGACCTTTGGGAATCAAGCAAAGCAAAGCAAGCGCGCACTCCTCGCTTCCGGGGCTACAAGCGAGACATCCTGATTGAGCCGTCGTGACTTGACTGGGGATGAGGAGTGGTCTGATGATTGAGTGAGCTGGGGAATAAATACCGAGATGTGTGGATGGACGGGAGTAGATCAATTCTCACGCCCCGTCCTTCTGACGTCAACGAACAGCTGGAAATCCATTCGTCTTTCTTTCGTGGTTTTTTTTCCTTTTTCGACGCCAGCTTTCCAGCATCTTCACGATCCATCTGCTAGTGTGCTGTGTCCGACGAACCCTCGGTCCTTCAACATGTTCCGAACTGGGTCGGCGGTCTGCTCGAGGGCCGGTGTCTTTGCCAAGCCCCTCTCGTCGGGCCTGTCTAAGACATTTCTGTCACTGGCCGATGGCGGCAGCGGACACCTGAACCCCACCAATTTGCTGCCCCGCCTCTGCTCGAGCTGGGCCTCTTCAACTGCTTCCGTCCAGAACCTGAAGAGGGGCACAAATCCTTTCAACCGCAACTTAGCTCACCACAACCGCCGGCTCAGCAACATGGCATCTACCAAGGAGTACAGACTGCTCTGCCTGGAGAACCCTCTCCTCGGTACGTACAGGAGGCTGTGGCTGCAATTGGGTGATCAAGTTAACGCAATTTGCCGTTCTGCTTGTCTCTTCCCATTGAAGTGTCGGTGTCCGAGCTTCGACTAACATCAACACCGCCTCCAGACATTCAGGCCTTCGGAAACGATGCCCTCCTCGAGAAGTATAATCTGAAGGCCAACGACGCTATCCTGGCCGAGGCCAAGCACCAGGAAATCTTTGAGGACCTCCTGAACAACTACGATGCCAAGCTGATCGCCGGCGGTGCTGCCCAGAACACCGCCCGCGGTGCCCAGTACTTGCTGCCCGAGAACAGCGTTGTTTACCTTGGCGGTGCCGGTGACGACAAGTATGCCGCCATTCTGCGCGATGCCTGCAAGCAGGCTGGTCTGCGCGTTGAGTACCGTATCGACCCCAAGATCCCTACCGGCCGCTGCGGCGTCGTCATCACCGGCCACAACCGCAGCATGTGCACCGAGCTGGGCGCTGCGAACCACTACGACCTCGAGCACCTGAAGCGCCCTGATGTCTGGGCCCTCGTTGAGAACGCCGAGGCGTACTATGTCGGTGGCTACCACTTCACCGGTGAGCCTCTCCCATGCCCTGTCCAACAGCTACTTCAGATAACTAACGTTCCCCTCAGTCTGCCCTCCGGCCATCATGGAGCTCGCCAAGCAGGCCGTTGCCGGCAACAAGCCCTTCATCCTCTCCCTCTCAGCGCCCTTCATCCCGCAGTTCTTCAAGGAGCCCCTCGACGCGTCGGCCCCTTACTGGGACTACGTGATCGGCAACGAGACCGAAGCCGAGGCCTATGCCGAGTCGCACGGCCTGGGCACCAAGGACGTCAAGGAGATTGCCAAGGCGCTGGCGAATTTGCCCAAGGAGAACAAGCAGCGCAAGCGCGTCGCTATCATTACCCAGGGCACCGAGCCCACCATCGTCGCCGTCCAAGGCGAGGATGAGGTCAAGGAGTACCCCGTGCATGCCATCCCCAAGGAGGAGATTTACGACACCAACGGCGCTGGTGATGCGTTCGCCGGTGGCTTCTGCGCTGGTATTGTCGAGGGCCGCTCCCTGGCCGAATGCGTTGACATGGGCCAGTGGCTGGCGCGGTTGAGCATCAAGGAGTTGGGTCCTTCGTAAGTTTCTCCTCGTCCTGTCTGCAAGAGGATGGTGCTCACCAGATCACAACAGATACCCCTTCCCCAAGCAGGCTTACTCCCCCCAGTAAGCTACTCTATGGGCTAGATAAGAAGGCGCTCCCAGCGCTAGAGATAGAAGCATTGGTTGGATCATTCCCCATATTCAACTAGTCATCAGAGATACACCCAGAGAGAGAGAGAGAGGAAGTTCCACCTTCCTTCCATTTTGCAGGGCAGGCGTTTGCGGTGACAATGGGAAAAGATACACAGGCAGGCAGGAAGGGTGGAAATGTTTCAACAACGGCGAAGATGGTCTGAACCAATGAATCTGAATGAAATGAATCTTGAATTCTCACGAACTTTGACTCTGTCTTGTTTTGGGGGTTTTCTCTTCTTTTTCCTTGGGTGTTTGAAAAATGATAAAATCTGGTCAATCTGGTTAATCAAACAACGGGGTCATAGAACTCGCTCAAAGCAATATAATCTGATGAATGTTCCTCTCCCATTCCTCCTCGTACTACTCTCGCCCACCACTCCTGACAGACACTCAGCCCTTGCCCAAAGATGTCTTGAGGTACTCCTCCAAGACCATGGAGGAAAATAAACGAACTGCTGTCTTCTTCCAAAAAGACATGGGAATCTTGTTTGTTCCCCAATATCCTTGCCATCCATCCAACTGACTGCTGAATCAAACAACAACCCAACGAGCTCGGCCGGAAAGGAGCAAAGGAGGGTGGGAAAGAGAGTCAAACAACACCCGGGAAGCCATCCTGCCCTGGGGGCTGGTGTGAGCTTTACGCCGGTGGCAATCGACCGCAGCAAAGCTGGCGAGAGAAGGCGAAGTGAAATTAACGCGATGCTGCAGTGCGATACATGTGACTTCAGTCGCCTGCGAAGACCCTCGTCGAGACGGCCCTACGAGCGAATCCCTTCTTCCGTTCCCGGTTGACCGTGGAGAGAACTGAGATAGGGAAGGAGGATTGTGAGGAGAGCGACTCGGTTTAATCTCTGCGGTTGAGCAAGATCGTCTTTTACGCTCTGTTGCAGGCAGGCAGGTACGTCGTGATGAAGGCCGAGTGTTGGGAACTGCAAAACTTGCCGGGCGAATAAAAAGAAGGCGCGCAGCAAGATCGGTTCCGCTCAGGATGCCCATCCAGCAAGTCGGCAAAGCAAGAAGGCTGTTTGAGCAAGACTTGCCTGAAGAAAAGCACATGCAATCATTCCGTCCATGCAACCCGACTCAACGCTTCGGCAGCCCCTGCACCACCCCATTCCCATCAACCTTCCGCACTCCACTACCACCCCACGGGTCTCCCCGACCAGCACTAGCACCCCCAGCAAACCCCTGATTCGGCACACCACTCCTCGGCCTCTGGCGAGCATCATTCCAGGCATTCACGCCCGCCGCCTGCGAACCCTGTTCACCACCACCCAGCGCCATCCCAGTCGTGGCATAGGCACCACCAGCGCTGGCATATCTGCCGCTGTTGGCCGCCGCCAACGGGGACGGGACAGTCCCGGGATGGTATCCCGAGCTGGGGCGGAGATGGCTAGGGAATGTGGGCGACTGCGTGCCCGAAGCGAAGCGCTGCGCTGCGGGTAGGCCCCAGGGGCTGTTGGCTTGCGGTAGGTTTGGAGTCTGGGTGAAATCGAAGGTTGAGAAGGGCGAAGTGGGGACGCGGCCGGTGGTGGTGGTGGTGGTGGCTGGCGCGTGGGCTTGATTGCCGTACGTGGTTTGCCACGGGTTGGCGGACGGGCCCCAGGGGTTTTGGGCCTGAGTCTGGCTCTGCTGAAGAGGGTTGGTAGACAGCCTCCCGTTAGCGGCGCCGTAGCCTTGCTCCAGCCCAAGACTCAAGGTGCGCAGGGCATCAACCTGGCTGTCGACGAGAGTCGACTGGCCCATGCTGGGATACCTCTGGTGCGCTTGCTGCATGAGCGGGTTGCCAGCCGCAGCGCCAGCTCCGGGTTGCGCGAGGCGGCCTGAGCTTGCCGGGCGCGAGAATCCTGAGCTGTTAGCTCCCCAGTTGGGGACTGGGCCACTCGCCCCCGGATTTCCACCAGGGGGTGCCGGAGTGTAGAAGTAATCCCAAGGCAGAGTCGGGAATGCCTTCGTTCCGGCAGATCCAGGCGCAGGGCTGGCTGAGCTCCCGTTTCCGAAGGCTGCAGCCACCGCGGCAGAGTCCATGCCATGATTCGTCCGTGCAACAGGGCGGTTCGGCGTTTCAGGCTTAGATGTAGAAACATGCTCGGGCGGGATCAAGAAGTCGTTAAGGATGTGGAAAAGCTGTCTCTCAATCGGAAACTCAGAGACTGGGGCGGTCAGCGCAGTCTGCGCAGTCAACGCGGCCGACACGGTTGGTGTGCGGGCAACGGCTGACCGGGCTCGTCCATTGGAAACACCGGTCGCATCCTTCTCCAGATTCGGCCCGTAGAAATCCCGGTCCTCGGAGAGTGCATTAGACTCACAGGGGCTGGGTGCCTCCATAGGTCTTTGGGGGGGTTGCTCGATGGCAGGGGCCACAGTGGATGTAGTCGGATGCTGGACAGGCAGAACGTTCCGGACTGGTTCCGGCTTTCCACCCTCCAGAAACACGAACGTCATTTGCTCTCGAGAGTCCTTTACAACCGTGGTGGAGATGATGGGGAACTTCGACTCTGTCCCGGACAGGTCAAGGGCGCAGAGGAGAATGTCCAAGGCGCGAGTGAAGGTGACATCGTCTTCCGTGTGTTTGTCGTTGTCCGGAACCTCTTCACGGCGCGGCTTGGGCTTGTGAGTAAAGGTGTCGTAGTACAGCTGGCAGCCATCGTGAATTTCCGGGCCGTTCAGACACTGGATGCCCAGGGTCATGTCATCCTCCGGGAAGCGCCATGACACCGGATCTCCGAGCTTTGGCTCACCACTCCCCATGAGATTGAAGAGAAGGGTCAGCGTGTTACTGAGCGCTGTGCACATGTTCCCAAAATGAGGTTCAAGATGAGGCCTGAACTTAACCAGCTGCGAGCCGTACGAGCAAAGCCAAGTCATGTAGACGCGGAGGAGCGGCAGGGTGCGATTAAAGGCGGGAGTGAAGTTGGTCAAGGCTTCTCCTTTGGCTGAAGCACTAGAGGACCCGGTACGTGCCTCAGCATTTCTGCGCTTCATGAGGTCGGCAATCTCGTCTCCAAGCAGACGAGTGATGGCGTGAACCATGCGAACATTCAGCAGCAAAGTGAACTCGCAGAACTGAGAGCCTTCTTCGGTCCATTCTTCTGTGACGGTGTCAGTGAGACTCACAAAGGGCACCATGCAAGGGGTCCCTACTGCTGATTCTGTCCTGGGCGGTAACATATGCAGTGATGTTGATGACGACAATTTTGAGCAGGTCTAAGTCGGAGCCATAGCCTGTTCCCGTCTTCATGGCGACAGCAAGTCGGTTGTCGACCTCGCTCTCGAGCTCCTTACGCTCGGCGAATACCTTGCCCTGAGCATAGAAGGCATGAAGCTTGACGAACCACGTCAACAAAGCATGCTTGCTGGCGGAACACTTCCGGGACTTGATGTCATTAAGGGCACGCTTGAGATTGTTCCAGGCATTGGGGTGTGGGTACTTGCACGCATAAGCGCAGTACAGGTGGTAGACAACCTGGAGATAGTCCTCGGTCCCGATGAAGATCATTCCGCACTGGTGATGGCCATAGCCAGAGTCCGGAATCAAATCGTTTGCCAGGAGATAGTAGCTCAAAGGGCCATCCCACTTGCGATCCTTGGAGCGCAGAAGCGTGCGGTACCTTGCCAGATCGCCAAGAAAAAATGAGGGTCTTGTGGCACGACTTCCTGACAATATCTTCGAGCTGTGTTGCAGCAGGGTCGACCTTGTCCTTGTCGGGAACGGCCATTTCGTTGATCCCAGCCTGGCGAGCGATGCGACGGAGATCCTTCATGTTATAGCGAGCACATATCCGCTGCAAATAGCCCTTGTAGAAATACTGGGCTGTCTTGAGGTATGTCGAGTAGAGTTTCTCGAGCTTCCGCTTGAACACGATGTGGTCGGTTCCCTGTGATTTGGCAAGAACTGCGCGGTAGGTCTTAGTGACGAGGGCATGGGTCGTCCACATGCCCTCCTCAGCCTTTTTCTCATTCGCAGCGCGGGGGTCGATCCAGATGGTTTCGATACAGGCGAGACGATAGCTAGTTGAGGTGTTAACCAAAATATTTACGGTAGGATGCGGGGGTGGTGCCAGCGCAGACTCACTTTGCCATCAGCTTCTCGACCTTCTCAAACCGAGCCAGCACATTCGCACCCTGGTCGCCATCCTCAATTTGGTCGAGCTCCTTGCTGATAGCTCCAGCCAACTTCCGGGCGACGCTATCAAGTCGGGTTAGCAAGCGCAAGCTCGCACACTACACCCCTCGCTGTTGCTTCGCCAAAATCTAGAATCCCCTTCCAAGCACTGCAAAATCGACTCACTTCCAAGCTTCATCGAGAGACGGCATGGTAGCCGGGGCAGCCAGAGCTCCCGCCGGGACTTTTGCAGTTTGTGAGGCCATGGCTGCTGTACCACCGCCAGGGAAGCCAGTCTGCGAAACAAAAACCACAGGAAGGATCAAGGCGAAGATGGTTCGGTGGGGAGGCGGCGGTTTTGTAGTTGCGAGGCAAAGCTTAGCTAAGGCCGGAGCTCACACGCAGTCTTGTTCGAGCGGGCAATGCGCAGACGGTCCATAACTCGGGCAGTCTGGTCTCTGAGCGCGGGTCTGGGAGGAGGGGCGCGGCGGGTTGCGGCTGGTAGGATGTCGGCAGCAGGTGGTGAGCGCATTGGAAAAGGAGAACACGTAATCCACGGCCGGCACGGGATGGGCGTCAGTCGGAGGATCCGAGCGGGCAAAAAGGAGGGCGACCACGGGATGGATGCGCGACCAGAAGCGGCGCAACGAAGCTCAAGGACGGTTCCAAAAATCGAAGCAATTCGCAAAAGCCGCCCACTCCATGGACGTCCTCAACAGCGACACGACATTGGCCCAGAATGTCCCGCTGCGCGCTGCGGGAGGGCAAGCGGCCAATCAGCGCCATGGAAATCGGTGACCCCACAATCAGGTCTTGGCTGAGGTGGGGCCCTTGCATCAGCCAGCAGCAGCTTTCATCAAGGTTCAACACAGTGACAGTCATCACTAGCCACTATCATCACCCATCAGAGCCTCATGTCCAAGCATCTCGAAAACTCTTGAATAAACCACGACTTTGAAGAACAACAGCCCAAAAGAAATAGAAGAAAACTTCAGAGGACAGCATCAAGAAAGGAATAGGCATCCGAATGTAACTCTGCCCCGCCTGACTTCTCCCTTCCACTCCGAAGCCTGCAGAAGAATGAAGCGCTCACGGGAACCCGAAGAGGAGCCATCAGCAGAAGTCGCAGCAACCATTCGGAGCGGTATAGCAGCCTCTGGGCCTAACCATGCCGGGCTGAAGCCAGATACCAACAACGGCGGCGACCCTTCTCAACCTGCCGCCAAGATCGCAGGACTTGACCTCTCAGACAACGACGATGCCAAAAGCATCCATATGCGCTGTTCGCTCCCACCCCACAAGGAGCCCCTAATATTCTCCTCGTACAGCGAGTATGAGACCCATTACAGGGACCAACACACCAACCGCTGCCTGGAATGCCGCAAGAACTTCCCCTCCGCCCACCTCCTCAGCCTCCACATCGAGGAGATGCATGACTCCTTCGTCCAGGTGAAGAGGGAGAAGGGGGAGCGCACTGTAAGTACCCCTTACAACTCCCCATCTGCCCCATGTAACTGACAGGCTCCCAGTACTCCTGCTTCGTCGAGATGTGTGATCGGAAATGCAGCACGCCGCAGAAGCGCAAGATGCACCTGGTCGATAAGCACATGTACCCCAAAAACTACTTCTTCGCCATCACGCGAGACGGCATTGACGGGCGGCGATCTCTGCTGCTCGAGGGCGGTGGTGGCCGTAGGAGGTCGAGCGCATCCAGCGCCGCGCCGCGTCCAAAGAAGGAGGCCTCTCAGTGGGAGCAGCGACAGCGTGCCACTTCGGAGAAACCAGTACTGACAACGACTGATGGAGCTGATGGAGAGGCATCCCAGAAAGGCCCGGGAAAGAAGCCCGACGTGGAGATGGAGGATCTGTCGAGCGCTATGTCCGCGCTGCAGTTCGTTCCGCTTAGCATCCGGTTTGGGCGAGGCAAGAAGGCCGGGTTCGCCAAAAAGTGATCCGTCAAGGGGAGAGAATGCTTTGGTGGGCATGAGCACAGGATACCACGGAAAGCTCTTGGGATACACGACATACTTCGCTGCAGAGCTTATGCTGCATAAACGTCATTATTCGTAGCCCTAAAATCACCAGCTACCTTGTCCCTGGCACGGTGAGCGTGACGGAAGAAAACTTGAGTCAAGGGGCAATCCTTACAGTCTCTATCCCATTCCCAACTTCTAGGTAACCCCGACGAACCCAGAAATGGTTGGCCCTTCCAAAGTTGCCGAATAACCTTTCCTTCGAGAACCAAAAACGACGCACCACTCTCCTTCAATCCGTCGACGCACACCCCCTACACCCACAACTGACACACTGAATCTCCTGATCCTCCTTCAACTGCGCCCTCGGCACGCGACACACACAAGTCGAGTTGAAGTTCGTCTCCTTTGTCTGAATACAGCGCAGACAGCACAGCTTCTCGTACCCCTGCTTCTTCCACTTGGCAATGAGCATGGCGTCGGCGTAGCCGTTCTTGAGCAGCCAGTCATACAGCTGCTTGCTGATGGCCTCCTTCTCGTAGTACAGCTCGTAGACGTAGCGCGAGCGCTGATGCGCGATCTGGAAGATGGGCCACTGCGCCTGGTGCTTAGGAATATTGTCGGTGGGGGTGTTCTGTGCGTCCTTCATTTTGTTGCTGAAGGTCAGCAGGTCGTCTTCGATGTCGGCGAAACCATCTGGCGGGGGCTTGCGCTTGGAGGAGGGGCGGATGGCGGGCATGGTTGGGTTTGAGAGTGGTTGATGGTGGGCGATGGAGCGGTGGGGTTTCTTCTGAGTGAGCTTAATATCGGAGTTTGGTAGCTCCTCGTGAGATATCGCAAAACTTGTATTGTTGGTGGGAGAGACTGGGAGATGGAGGGGTGAATGTTCGTCGAAGTTGAAGATGCTTGGCATCAAAGATGACTAAGCCAGCCTTGCCAGCAGTGGGGCTGCGTCATGATGCGGTGGTCCAAGCTTTCGGCAGCAGGCAATCGGGAGGACCTCGACCACAAGACTCCTAATTTCCGCCGCTCGACGACGACGACGACAAATTCGGCCGCCATGGCGATCTCACCGACCCAATTTGCCGTTACCACCAGGCAGTGTAAGCTTTTGGTCACCACCCAATCCCAATCGGCCAGCGACTAACGAGCAGCAGCGGCCAATTGGTCCGACGCGAAGAGGAGGGTGCTTGCGGCATATCGCGACTGGATCCGGGCGGTATGATAGCACCGAGCGATGTTCCTGGGACATCTCGAACGGAGAACTGACCCCAAACTTGTTTCCAGGCCCCCGAAATCCAGACCATGTACTCGGTCCCGCTGCCCGTCTCGGTCATCCGCACCCGCATCCGGCAGGAGTTTGAGCGCCACCGCTTCGTCAACAAGCTCCCTGTTGTTGACGTCCTTCTTATGCACAACAATGCCGATTACCAAGTAAGCGACACCGCCGGAGGATAAATGGCGGGATATCCGTGAGGAGGACCAGCGATCAAGCAGCTTCAGGGGGGCTACGGCAGTCGATTCATGGATTGGTTGAACAGCTTGGCTGACACCCACTTTCCTCAGGAAACCATGAACTTCTGGCGCCAGACCAACCACATCATGTCCTATTTCAAGGACGAGAACTTCAGGGGGGAGAAGCGGTTGCCATCGAGCTTCATGTCCGGATTCCTGGAGGTATGTCTCGTTCCGGCCTGTTCACAAGGAAATATCCTGCTCACTTCTACCTCCAGGGCCGCAACTAGAACAAGACACTATGCCCGCTTGTTTTTTATTGTATATAAGGCAATGACAAATCCTACCAAAACACGGCGGCCTATGCAACCTGTCCATGACTGCCCTGTCTATGCATAACCCAACCGAACAACGCCCATAACGCCATTCTCTGCTTGAGCCCGAAAGGAAGAAATCTAGGAAGAAGCGGTGGCAGCGAACTTTTCCCTGGCATCGATGAACTTGTCAGTCACGACGTCACAGAGCTCCTGAAGGTCGCGCAGCCCCTTTTCCATCGCCTCGATCGCGGTGGTGCCATCTGAGGAATGGTCAGTATGTTCTGAATCTGCTTTCAACGAAAGAAATCTGGACTTACCGAAAGTCTGGATTCTGACGTTCATCTTGGCCTCGGACGGATGAGGGATAGCATAAGCGCAGAACTCGACATCAGGGCTGAGGGCGTCTGTTAGCAGGGTTCGTGTACTGCTAAACCTGCTGCATAATCCATGAGCGTAAAGTGGACGTACTTCTTCATAATAATGTATCTGAGCGCATTCCCCAAAGTATGGCCCTCGTTGAGGAACTCAAACGAGGCAGCGGTAGGTGTTGAGCCAGGGAGCTGGTCGTCTCATCAGTATCTACCGCCCGCTCATAAACAAAACTTCCGGCATGTCTGAAACATACCAGCCTAACTCTCTGAACCTCCTCCTCCTCCTCAATCTCCTCATCCTCGGCTTCGTCATTCTCATCCTGGTCCACCGACATGTCGTCCTCGGGCTGGTGAGAGGTCGGGGCCTCGTCCATCACAACATCGGAGCCGTGCTCCTCGGTCTCCTCCTTTCTGGGCTTGGCAGCTCTCGGCATTTTAAATGAAATTGGGGTTGCCTGTTGGATAGCGAGGGAATCAACACTTGGTCGTCGAGGTGGAAGATGCCGTCTTGCACAGAGGGTTTGACTTGGACATGCGCATTGGATCCAGAAAATTTTATTGGGCACTGACACTTTTCGGCGGCGGGAGTTGCCCCACCATCTCACCCCCGCCAAACCGGGCTCCCGTCTCCATCCCTTCCTTTCCATGGATCTCACCACCGCCTCAGCCCTACGGCGGGAAATGCTAGAGTCGAAAGATTCACTTCGACGCTGGCGCATGGGCACGATGCTGAAAACATCGACGTTCTTGAAGTAGCCACAACGTATGAAGCATGGACTTCGTATTCGAACCCCTCAACGGAGGACAACCTGGCCCATCTCATTCCATCAGCGTGTGTGTGCCGCTCACTTGCGGTGGCTGCGCCTGGCGCATCTCGCAAACAATCAACCTCCATTGGAAGGCTGTCGACATTGCATGGGCATATATTGGGTTGGCACATTCCCGGAATGACTCTCATCACGCTTGACATCATCTTGCCAGCGCTTCGCAATCAATGGACGGGTAGCAACATGATCTCGTGGCGGGCGGTCTGCTGTGACTTCCTCGTGTCTGCGACTTACAGTTGCCTTTGTTCAACCTCTCGTGTTCGAGTCACCACCAACACCGTTTTTCTATCCAGCCAGCCAGCATTGGATTCGCTTCACGTGGGTGGCTGGCCACCGTCGCCGGCCGTCTCAGGGGATGCAGCACAAAACCCGGGATTTGAGCTGATTGGTTTGCCCCTCGACGGGAAATCGAAATCCTTCTGCGGCTTGAAGCAACGGGAGCCTACGGAGCTGCAACTCTCTCAGCACCAAAAAGGCGAAAGAGGATCCATACGAAAAATGGGCTATTGGCTAGGTACCAATCATTGAGGAATTCGCAATGGCGTTCGAGCAAACTCTTTTGATACCGGGAGGTGGCATGCCGCCAGCTCCTGAGGGAAGTGGAGAGATCTGGCCACGAGCAAGTTCACCGCAGGCTTCAGAACGGTGGGGTTTCAAGAATCAAATTCCAAAGTCCAGAACAAACAAAAACGGATCAAGGAGACGGGAGTCTCCAGCAACCTCAACCAGGGAGACTTGCCTCACATCACTTTGCTTGATGGCCGTTTCCGGTAGAAACCCACGAAAACTCCCGCCAAGATTTAGCCAACGCAAAGATCAAGACGAAACAGAGGCATTTTCAATCCAAAGAACCCGTCCGTCGTGGTTTTTGAAGCTTGAATGATTTTGGCGAACGGCAATCATGGATCCGAACTGGGGAGGTGGAGCAGCCTCAGCCAACGTCGCATCGCACTCTCCATGAATATCTGCACCGTGTTTCAACTGAATGAGAGATATCAGTGTCTAGTATCACATCAAACACTCTCCCCGGGCATGTACGCCGTCCAACCCGCCGAGGCCGCTTGTTGATTTTCTGGAAACTTTCAAGATCAGGTGTTGCAACTTTCGCCATGGCCCGCCAAGACTCTCAAGCAGGACTCTGGGATGGGGATCTCCATCCACGCCACTCCTGAAAGCACAGACGAGTTTCAGGCGACGCGGTCGATGCCGGAACCACAAAACGACAGGGTCTAGGAGCCTGATGGGCTGGGCCAAGCAGCCAATCATAGAGAGGAGCAGGCTCGATCCAAAACGGGCCACAGAGCTTTGAAGCCCCCCTTTGCAACCTCCTTTTCTTGATGCTTTGAAAAGATCGGGATTCTGACTGTCCCATGGGGCCATCATAATTCATCACTGCCACAGGACAGAGCAGACAGCTGGTTCAGCAGACGGTCGCCGAGAGGAATCAAACCAGAAAGCCCCTCGATCTGGCTCCGTCAAGGAACCAAGACGGCTCCACGCCTTAGTCCCAGGGTGTTCTCCTCTGACAGGGGACAGCTGCGGCCAAGACCAGCGGGCCTCCACTCAGGGCTCCACGGCGCCGAATCTCAAACACTAGAACCACTGGACCGCAGTCACCAGCTCATGATCCTGTCTGACAACCGTTCCGGCCTCCATTATGTCTCGTCGTTTTCTGCCCGCCCAAGGCCCCAAAGACACTGGCATCCATTCGGGCTCCGCTGCTTTCCAACATCACCCAGGGTTCTTGTCGGAGCCGGACCCCCTTGAAGGTTCCGGCCGCCGTCTCACAAAAACAGCCCCTCGTCCTGAACGTGATTTCACCCGTCCCCCCTTCTTAGGTTCCCGTAGTCACCAAGAGCAAACTTGACAAAACCACTCCCCCTCCTCGGTCGCCGAGTCTCTCGCTTAATTTCTTCCCCTCTTGCTTCCATCGCACCGACCAGGTCCTGGCTTTGTACGGTTGCCGGCTTCACTCCTCCATCTCCTCCATAGGCACACATATCCGAACGACTGCTGGAACGACCAGGTCCATTCACCATTGTAGCACCGTCGAAGCCACCCAAACGCCCGACATCTTCCCAGTCAATCTTTTCCACGGTCCAAACTAGGAGGAAGGCAAGAAGGGATTTCAGCAAGAAAGTTGAAGCCCCAAATCGAGGAGAACATACACAAGCGCCCGTTTCTGCCTCCACCTCGTTGCCGAAAACAGCAAGGTCGGTGCGGCACTGCGACAAGGTGTCAGTGCCCAGTCAGTGCTTCCATCCCCGGAGCCTGCGTCACACTGGGCTGCCAGCAACAAGCGCCCACCGCACAGGCCCGTCTCGAGGGTCTTGCTGCGAAACCCCTAATCGCAAGCCGACACAGGTCCGTGTGGTGTATGTGGTTCTTGATTCTCGAGACCGCCGACACGAATTTTTGCCTGAACTGGAGTTAGGCGTTATCAGCTCGACATTCCAGAATTCCAGAGCTCCAGAGCTGAGCGGGACGACGACCGACAGAAATCAGAGGTGGGACCCGCACCCTCGCTTCATCCCTCTGCACATCCAGCTGCAGTGGACAGTGTGTGGCCGTCTCATTTCCCACCGGCTCCCGCCTTCGGTTTTTCGGGGCGTTCTGACCGATTTTTGTCGGCTTTCTCAGCAAACCGCCTAACTTCCCACGGGCCACGCCTCGATCATGAGCACCGCCGTTGCAATGGGCCCTTCTCCGGCTCCCCACGACAGGCCGTCTTTCAGCTCCGACATCCCTCCTCCCAACTCTACTTCCCCAAGCGCCCAGAGGACAGCTGCCGGCCCTGCGCCGCAATCTTCGGCTGCGTCTTCGTCTGCACATCAGAGCGCCCCTGCGCCGCAATCGCGGTCTGGTAGCGGTAGCCCAAGAGGGACTGGCACAGCCGCGAGCACGCATAGATCCTCTCCGCCCAGCGCGTAAGCAATCTCAAGATATTTGCGTTCCCCTTTTCTGTTTGCCTCGAGGTCGCTGACTTGGTTGTTGTTCAACGACGCACAGATCTCGAAATACCGGTGGCCCGAAAATATTCGTGAAAAAAGAACCAGCCGGCTCGCCTCCTCCGCCTCCCTCCCGGCACCGCCCGCGGAAACTCGACCTTTCCAAGAACACGACGAACATCATCTCCCCTCACACAGGCCGCCCGCTGACTGCGCGAGAGTCGCTGGGCATTCAAGAGGTCGGAATCGCCTGCTTGTCTCCGGGCTTCGTCCCGAAGGATGCTCTGGAGCAGGCCCAGCTGAACCGCAGCATGAGCGTTCGGGAGCACCAGAGGCAGATTATTGAGGCGAGGTTACAGCAACAGTCGGCCAAGTTTGATCACCCGGACAAGGACAAGGAGGGAAGCCATTTTGCCGCGAAGACGCCCGGCCTCGCGCGCAAGCGCGGCGCGCCGCCAGGACTGAGCATCGTCGCTCCGTCGCATGAGCAATTCGCAAACGAGAGGGTCATCCAGTCTGCGCCGCTCGGCCAGACATTTACAGGGCGCCACAACCCGCTCCCTCTGACACGGCACATCACTAACCAGCCCTCCAACCTCGGCAACACCTCGCACATCCACCATGTGCCCGCAAACCAGACCAACAATCGCCTGCCCCCAATTGCCGACGTATTTGGCCAGAACCTCTCGGGCCACCCCGAGTCGAGCGGCCACGCCCTGTTCGCCAGCCAGAGCCGGCCCCTCCCATCCCCGCACCACCCGCCCCGCACTCACAGCAGCAACCGCCTCCGTCGGCGCGCTCGCGCAGTACAAATCCGCCGAGGAAGCCCAAGCCGAGCTGGCCGGCGGCCGGTCCGAGCTCCTACCAAAGTTAGTACGCTACGGCGGCGGCGGCAACACCCACCAGCCCCGACGCCGCCATCCCCCGCAACACGCCCAGCACCGCGAACCCCATCCTCCTCCTCCCCTCACCACAACACTTACCAACAAAATCACAGCCACCACCAACAACACCCCAACAACAACAGCAGCAGCAGCAACAACAACACCACCATCACCACCACCACAACCACCTGCGCGAGGGCGTGGGATTTGTTGCATTCCTAATTCTCACAAGGCATTATATTTTTTGCGCGCCTGAGACTTTTTCCTATGTGTTGCTGGAGCAGGAAGAGTGGGTGGTTGAAGGCGGTTGGGGTTATAAGCTGAGACTAAGTTGAGAGGCCCAGGTTAGGCTGAGATTGGAATGGAATGGGATGAGACGGAATGAATGGAAGAGGATGTGCCTTCATAAGGTTATTGGATTATCGGGACTGAATTATTCGACGGGCAGGCGTCAACGGCTGGGTCGTGCTGCAGTTTGGGGGAAGGGTTCGACGGAATTGGATTTTATTTACTTTATTTACTTTATTTTATTTGTCGATATATTCATACTACTAACTCACCTACTTATTCATACCTCTCTCACTTATTTTACATTATTTTATTTTTGCCTCCTCTCTTGGCTGTTTTTCCATGACTTCAAAAAAAGACTCGAGCGGACGAGCGCAGCTTGTGGAAGGATATGCCGAGATCTCGTCCTCATCTTTTGACGCCCCGGTTTTGTCAGGGTGGGTTTGGTTGAGGTATTATGATTTCAATCTGGTGGTGATAGTTGCTGGTATTTGGGATGGGGTGAGTGGGAGGGCTGTCTGTGTGTAGGTATCTGGAACGTTTTGAGCAGATGCCGCGGACGATGGAAGAGCAAGCTTGATTGGAGAGAAAGTTCACTCTGGGGTTCTTCCTCTTGTTCGTGGGTGGGAGGCGTTGGTTGCTTACTGTACTGTGGGAGCGGAATTCGGGGGCTGGGATGTCCATCGCGAGACGCAGAATAAGGAAGCGGAGATTGTGTTCGTTTTTCGCTATGTTCTGTATGGGTGTCTTGGTGTAGGCCTACTGAAGATATTAACAAGTTCAACAGAAGTTGGTATATATCTTTGCTCTCTGGGTGCTTCTGGCTCTTTAATTGCACCGCATTGCGGCGAGGGCAAGGAAGATCTCCGAGTTGCACTCGAGACTAGCTCGCAGAGTCAAGTTCATGTTTAGACCGAGACTATCTTATGGTTCTTGATGGAGGCTGCGACTTACACAAAGAGGTGAACACTCAAGTAGATTGAACCCGAGTAGCTTTCCAGAGCATCCCTAGGTAGTAACGGACGGACTTTGACAACACCATTTCCCCAGCAGCAACTTCAAGGTTGGTCTGAGGAGCAGATAAGAGCATCAGATGAACGCAAGAGTCTAAGGATCACACAACTCAAACTGTTATTTCTTCCCAGAGACCTCAAGCAACCTTTGTGCCTACCTAGTTTAAGCAACCTTCTGAGAAAGACGAAGTAACCTCGATCGCTTATATGTTCTGAAGCCTGATATCGCGACCCTGAAAGGAGGACGTTCCGTAAGCGATAAGGACATTACGAAATGAACACCAGATATCAGATTGATTTTTGACAAAAAGCTCGCTGGCTAACTCCCCAACCCCCGATAGGGTGGGAAGGTAGCCGGGTACGAAAACCTCAGGCGAAGGTTTTACTTTGACTCAAACAAGTGCTTCTCGGGCGGTGAGGCACCTGGGCGCAACACGGGAGTTTAACCCATGCCCCCCAATTGCGCCACTCTTGGGGGGTTGTTGAATGTGAGGCATTCATTCAAATACATGTAGTCCTAGCTGGTGTCTGGATGCCTCAGGTCATAGGCCCAATGCCTCCCCCAATGCGTTCCTTCCCGCACCGTCGCTCGCAACCTCAGGCAGCAGAGGTCGCCATCAAAGAAAGACCCGGCGGTTTTACGATGCCCCGGACTCAAATCTCCCGCCTTCCCGTCGACGAAGAGCCCAACAAAAGAGATAGAAAGGAGAAAAAATGAAAGAGAAGAAAACAAGATGGACAAGTAAAAAACAGCGTCAAACCATCGAGATACTTCCAACCCCATGGAGGGCACTACATTACCTTCATGTCTTCCTTCCACAACAACTTGAACACCTCAAACCAACAACCTCCACTAGCCCACAATCGACAATTTCTTTCTGCCCTCACATTCCTGATCATGCCCAAAGAACAAGACGGACAAGACATGGTATCGACGGATACACGTCTGCTCACCCGTTAAGAAAACACCAAGACAGTCTGCCGTGACGGGGAGAGTAAAGTTGGGCACCTGTGGTACATACATCCACCTGTGATATCAACACATCACCAGAGATTGTTGAAACTAGACATGTTTGTAGAGCAGGGAAGGATGGTGGGGTGATGAGTGTCAACTCAAGAGAGGGGCAAAAAGGGGCGGCGGTGGGTGGGGGTGGGTAAAGTAAATAAAGGAAGTCAAACCCAGTGATCAGTAAGAATGCTTGCAGAAGCAATGTCATCATCGCCAGGGCAGGACAGACTATGGACTGACCCGAGTTGGTGACCGATCCATCGAGGGTCCTGTCATGGAGCGTTGGGGAGGAACACTGAAGGGGCGTAGATCTGCGTTGTATGTGAGGGGGGAGGCAGCAAAGCATGCCAGAACCAAAGGCAAAATGTTTCGTATGAAGCCAAAGAAGAGGACAACGTTTCCCGGCACCGACTACCATTCGTGGCATACAAGAGTGGACTCGCCCCAGCAACAGGCAAGCAACCACCACAGGCGGGATGTTGATCGTGGAGCGCCAAGGGGAATATGAATATCTTATATATTTACCCGTCCTACCCCGTCCATCTCACGATCCAGAGCAAGCAAGATGCGATCGTTATGAGACGGCCAAAAACAAGAGGCGTCAACAAGATATAATCTAGAAAACGGCAGATCGCCTTCCACCCCCACCCCCCAACCACTGTCCCCTATCCTCCGTCTTTCAAGACGTACTGGGGAAAGTTTTGAGCCAAACAGAAAAAAAAAAAAAAAAAAGGCCGCCACCTTCACCGTCTCCTCCCACCTCCCACCTCCCACCTCCGCCCAAAATAAAACCTGTAGGTGTATGTAAAAGATAAAAACGGATGGAAAAAGCAAAGACTCCAAACTCCAATGCTGGCCCGGAACCGAGGCATTCCGTGTCGTGTCGTGATAATACGCCGTACGTGATATAGCCATCGCCGCGTTGTGCCAATGTGCTGTGTCCAGTCCTGATGTGTGGGTGTGTGTATGGGATATCGTGAGGGCATCATCATGCGGGAAAATGGAGAAAAGGTGTTGCCAGCTGGGCCGCCGGGGGGGGGGTGTGTGTGGAGGGTAGCTGGCGCTGGCTAAATAAACGGGTGCGTGCGTTGAGACAGAGAGTTCAGCAAAAAAAAATCGCAACAAGTTCCGTCAGGCGGCGGGGGTTAGGCCGGCGCCCGACGGAGCGTGTGTTAGAGGCCCTCCTCGCCGGCCTTGCAAAGTTGTATCTCTCGGCCCCACTCGGACTTGAGGACCTGGGACGCCGTGATGCGGCGCGACGGATTGGGGTCCAGGATGGAATAGATCACGTTTCTGCAGCGAGCCTGATTGCCGGAGGAGTCAATATCATTCACGCGTGAGAGCCCTTGCCGATCCTCCGCCGTTTCTGAAACACTTACCCTGTGCAGCGCTTCGATCGGAGCGTAGCCCTCCTCATCCCGCCGCCCCTCGAGGTAGCGGGTGTAGAACTCGTCCTCTTCCTTGCGGGCGACGCGCCAGAGGTGGCGGCCGGTGCGCATGGCCATGTAGATGACGCCGCAGGCCCAGATGTCGACGGCGCGGGCATCAAACTCCTTGGCCGTGTACTCCTCGGGGGCGATGTACGGGGCGGAGCCGCATAGGCCCGACACCATGTGGGCGTCGTTCTCCCAGGCCATGCGGAAGCACTCGCCGTTGCCGAAATCGGTAATCTTGAGACCGCCGTGCGTCGTAAGAAGCAGATTCTCTGGCTTCAGATCGCGGTGGGCGACGCCCATCTCGTGCATGTACTCGACGCCGCGCATCATCTGCTTGAAGAAGCAGTCGGCCTCCTGCACCTCGAGCTTGCCGGCCGACAGTACGAGGGTGTACAGGTCGCCGCCAGCGCAGAACTCCATAACCTCGCAATAATCGCCCTTGGAGTCCTTAAGCAAATCAAGGGTGTGGATGACGTTGGGGTGACGGAGCGATGACGAGATGCAGAACTCGGCCGTCAGGCGCTTGCTGTACTTCTTTTCGGTCTCCTCGGGCCGGCGGCGGAACTCCTTGACGGCGAACAGCTTCTCACCCAGGCCGTTGTCCAGCTTTTTGTGCGATATCCTGACGATGCCAAAGGCGCCGCGACCCACAATCTCCTGGCACTTGCCGTACTTCTCCGCCAGGGTTGCCGAGTGCTTGGAGCTGGTGGTTTTGTCCGGGGTGATGTTGTCCTTCTCCTGCCTCAGGCTGTCGACCCAATTCGAGACCAGGGAAAGGTCGTGGTCGGGGGCCTGCTCGGGCTTCTTGGCGCCGAGGAAGCCCTTGATCATGTCCATGAGCTTCTCTTGCCTGCGGCTGGACTTGAGGTGGTGCTCGTGGCCGCCCTGGAGCTCCGAGTTGACGACGTAGCGCTGGAGGGGCAGATTCCCATTGGCGGCCTTGGTCGGGGGCGGCGACGTGGTGGTGGTGGGGGTCCCGTCCTGAGTCTTCCTGGCCGGGGAGGCGCCGTTTAGATCAACGGCCACAGAACGCTGGGATGCGTCTCTTGTCGAGAACATGCGGGTCAAGCGGTCCTTCATGGAGCCCTTCTCGGCCGGTTTGGAGGCCTGAGAGGTGAAGGTTCCATTTTGGCCATTCAGCTTTGGTGACTTGGAGGGAGCCTCGACCGACTTGATGGATGGTGGTTGCGATGAGCGTGGCGAGGCAGACGCCACAGAGCCGTTGGAGGCTGCCATGGCGGGCTGGCTGAAGATAGGGTTACTGCTAGAGACGTTGGTGACGATCCGGGAAGTGGTGTGCTGGTGTCGCAGAGAACTGGAAACCAGAAGTTGGCGCGGTAGATGATGATGCAAGGGCCGAGCACCGGGAAGGGTGATGCAAGCGAGTCGTGCGGTTTAAGTCACTGCGCTTACACAGCATGCAAGCGGCAGCAAACTTGGCGGCGAGGTCGCCTAGAGGGTGAGTGGGCAAAGCCCGGGTGTTGTCGCCGTGGTCGATCACAAAACAGCAGCTGTGGGGAAGAGATTCCTCAATTTCTCTGCAGAAAGGGAGGAAAAGTCTGAAAGAAAAGGCCTCGCGGTCCAAGTGCGAGAAAATCCAGACGTTGAGAAGAAGCCAAGTGGGGTGTGGAGGGTGTGGAGCTGGACAGGTGGAAAGCTGATGGAGGGTGGCGGACGGACGTTGTTCCCTTCTTTTTTTTTTTTTCTTCCTTTTTTTTTATAGGTCTGGGCGGTTTTGTCTTGTTGTTGTTCTTTGCCCTGTTCGTCTCTTTTATCGTCTAGGCAAAAAGACGAGCAGTGGTCTCGGTCGTTGTTAGTGGTTCCGACAGCTCAGGGCAGATGACTGCGTGGTCAGGCGGAGAATCGACATCGTGGGAAGGGAGCATCCGAAGGGGGTGGCTTGTTGGTTAATGGGATGGGATGATGTCTTGTCGATCGGCTCAAAATGCTTGGTGACTGCGGGATGGGTTGGCTGAGTTTGGGTAGGACCGGGCGGTCAAAAGTGCTGACTTCGTGCGTGGTGGATGGTGCTGGAGGGTGCTGGTGGTGCTTGGTGGTGCTGGGATCACAGCAGGAGGCAATGGGAGGCAAAAACCGTCGGCTGATCGTGAGGGAGGATGACGGAGATGGCGGTGGAGCGACCCGGTTCTTTCAGAGCGCTGGGAGAGAGCACAGGAACACAGGGAGTGATGGAGCACAGGGAACTGCCGCCCACGTTTGGTGTGACCCGACTGGACGCAGATGCTGCAGACGCTGCAATTGGAATGGAATGCTCGCCGTTTGCCCGGGACTGAGAGACAGGCACACACACAGCCGCCCTTCAGGTCGTCGGGAATTTGCTGAGGGAGGTCGCTGCGAGCCAATCGAGCGGCAGGGCTGCCCGTGTGTTCCCACGACGTCAATGAATCGTCGAGGGAATGCGTAAGAAGGTTCCAAGTGCAAGTCCAAGTGACGACCAGAAACAAGGAAACAAGGAAACGGGCAAAAAAGACGCGGCCAGTGGCGGGAGACGGCTGACAATTTAAAAAAAAAACTGAAGAAAAGAAAAAATGAAAGAGACACCCGATCACCGACCACAGCCTGGCCACACAGGCATGCAATCAGCCCCCAAAGCCGCTTTATGTAATGGGATGGAGACAGACACCGCCCATCAACGGCGCTGACAAAAAAAGACTCGCCGAGGGGAAGCTCTTTCCACGCTTGTTGTTGAGCTAGACAATCAGACAGTGTTGTCTTGTGAGCCGGAAAGAGAAGGGCCTGGCCTGGGCCTCGCCTTGTAAGCTTACTAGCGTATCGTAACGCCGGCACTTACACGGGTCGATTCCGGTGTGAGGTACGACTGTACCTTTGCAGGGTTACTGTGCCCATTTACCTCTGCATCTTGGGCTTTGTGGAAAAAGAAGATGTCATTCATCCAATAGATTTGGTTATTAAGGTATTAGCAGTCTTGGATTCACGTAAAGTCACCACAGTTACATGCAGCCGGGTTGCGCCTGCCCTGGCGGCAATGTTTCAGAGTAGCGTCACGCTGGGCTTGACCCGGGCCGGTTCTTCCTTCCACCTTTCTGCTGCTGACCATATCCCATTTCTTGTCCTGTTCAACAAACAAATGCCCAGACATAGCCAAGCCATCTCACAAAGCCAGCGTCACACAGCAGTTTCCGAGTTTCTTCACAGTCCGAAATACTTCGTATCCTCATTCATACCTTACGCAGTGCTCAACGGCCTGAAACGGACAAGCTCGGCGGAGAGATGGAGCTGCTGCCCGCATCTCGATTTGGCTGCAAGAACCGAGGCATCAACAGCAATCCGCCAACGAGCACACCACGCAAACAACCGGACATCCACCCTCCATCCATCTCCATCCTCTGCGTTGCAGCAGTCCCTGGCGTGCGCCTTGGCGGGAGACCCTCTGGTGCGTGGGATAATTCCCCAATTCGTTCATCCGGCTCCACCTGCAGATCCAACGCCGCGATGTTTCTGCAGACGCCGCGTGCTTGGCAGCAGGCTTATTTCCACCGTCTCCAACGACTGTCTCCAACTGGCCATCCTCCCTGCTGCCGGCGTTGGCGGCCTCCCGGATCAGAGACGCGGAGTCCTGGTCGGCCAGAGAGACGGAGCCGCCACCACCCCCTCCCCGAGGCAAACCGCCAGCTCCGGTATATTGGCCGCGAGACAACAACCGTGCAGGATCTGGATTACGTACTATTCGTTCCCAGGACGTCTTCCGCAACAATGGCACAAACATTGTGCCACCCGCGCCCCGTGGTTCAGACCCTCGCAGACCCTCGCACTTCCGTACCGAGTATCACAAGCTGACCGCCGAACCATGGGCATGGATCCGGTTGCTTGCTCCTCTCGACGACACAACAACCTCCCCAACGCATCCCTGCTGCAGCATGCATTGCACACGTCTCCATGGCGCTTGCTCCCCCCGGCCAAACCTCGCTCCTCCCCAGATTCAGATGCGCGCTAGACCGAGCTGCGTCCGCACCACCAGATGATGGCCAGTGTCGTGCAGCAAACCGCTGCCTTTGGATCACAAGTTAGAGCCGTCTGTATGAGGCATTTTCTGTCTTGCTGCTCCATCGCCAACTTCACCTGCCCAGCTTGTCGTCCTCCACCAGACACACTCAGCAATTGTCAGCATCCACACAGCCCGGATACGCAACCATTGGCTCCGGCCAACTCATCAACATGCAGCTGACTGCGTTCCTCGCGAGAACTGCCATCGCCAGGACTCCCGCCCGTCGGCGTCTTGTGTGTCTCACGAATGTGACCCACGGCACCTCTCCCGCTGCCAAGCACCGCCTGTTGAGATCCGACCTTGTCGGGGGCTGGCGCCGGTCCCTTGGCGGCATTGAGTTGTGTCTCTTCATCTCTACAACCAACTCGGCGTTGAGGATCCTCGCCAGCGTTGCAGGCGCGGCAAGCTCTCCCGCTCAAGCAACCACCACCACTGCCATGTCGTTGTACAAGACGGGACGCTACCTGCCTCTTCATTTTTCATTTTCCGACGCTCCAAGACCCTTAATTGCCCACGCCCAGCACGGAACCAACCTGACGGCTATTCCTATCTGTTCCACAGATTTCGTCGTCAACTCAGAGCCGACTGCCGGGCGACAGCCCCGACAAGCGTCTGGAAAGGCCCCTCTATCCATGCTGCCGACGTTCCGCTCCACCAGGATCATACCCTGACAGAGGGCCCGGGGGACGGGTTGCGGTGTGCACCGATCGGCAGGACAAACTCCAGTACCAAGCATCCAAGCCACTGGGAATGGGAAGCCCCGGCCGTCTTGTCTCAGATCTCGCTTCTTTGGGGATCCAAGATGGAGGGCCCATCGCCACACGTGGGCTGAGAATTCGCTGCGAAAGCGTCCAGTCCTGATGCAGGCACCCTCACACCTCGGAACCAAACAGCCATAACTGCAGGTCACAGCATCGATATATTGCCCGTGCACCGACGCCTTCAAATCCAGCCTGGCAACCCTCCAGCGAGCGCGGACGGGCGGGCGTTGAACTCGGGTTGCTAACATTCGCAACAGTGTTCCATCACAGACGAACCTCGCAGACATCGACATGGCACCTCTTCTCCCTTCACCGCAAATTCCATCTCTCGAAATTCGGCACCGCCGAGACAAGCTTTTGCCAAGCGCGTGGCGTGGAAACCGGCACGGCCAAACACAGTCGTTGACGCACGACAAGCCGGTTAACAAGTGCCGATGATAGAATTCCAAGCGAGCTAGCGGCCGCTCCATGTGTCAACTGTTGACCGATCTCGGTGTTTGTCACCTGCTAGATACGTCTGAGCAAGGAAGGGAATATGTATTGTTGCACGTGTTCTGTTGTGGCCCGCTCAATGAACGGTTCCGGATGAAGCTGGATCCTTCTAGTTTGGCTGCCTCTCTGTCTCGGACTCGTTGCTGCCCATCTCGAAAGCCGAACTCGCCGATATGCGTGTGGATATTCGAAAAATGATGACTATTGTAAAGCTTGGCAGAGCGGACAGATAGCTAGAACCATCCTTTATTCCCGATGTGCCGTTCTTGATGTGATATCCCCTTTTTGGGATATCTCCTTTTGGCTTGTCTCAGCCAGAAAAGGCCTGGACTCGGCGCCAGCGTGGAAGATGCTCGAGGAACCCCCTTTAACTGTTCATTAATAGCTGTCTCAGCCACAAGGAACAGTGTCTCGAGCTTAGAAATATTCTGGGCTTTTCTTTCCCGGAAAATTCCCCCCCATTGTCTCGGTTGACCAAAAAAAAAAGAGGTTGATGAGATTCTAACCTTTTTGGCTTCTCGGGATGTTTCTGCTCGCTGTTTCAGCCAAGGGCCTGGACCTGAGATAAGTATCACTGTCAGCCCAAAATAGCCTCGGGGTTGACATGAGTTGTGACATGGGAAAGGTTTGAGAGTCAATGCGCGGTAAGCAACAGTAAGGAATCGTCGGACGTGTGTTTGGCCAGACTTGCCGGATGGGTGTGATTCCCGGCTTGCAAAAAGAGAGATACATGGACATGAAGTTACAACAGTTAAACAGTCACTAATATCCGAAGACGAGGGACTCGATGTTCCTTGGTAGTTCATCAGAACGTAGCGAGTCACAAGACTAACACTGAACAAATGTTGCCTTACTTTACCATATGATTTTGCCCGTCTGATGAGTCCTTGATTGAGCTCTGCTGCATGCAACTAGTTGTTGACATCAGATCAGTCCACTTTGACGCCCCTCGCACACACACACTTTTGTATGTTGTGGCGTGATGGGAAGTGTTGGTGCAGCAAGTAGCATCAGAACATACGCCAAGTTTCAAACTGTTCCCATGACTCTCTCTCTCTCTCTCTCTCTTGCATTAGAGGGCCGTTTATTTATGGCTTGAGGTGGCAACTTTGGCTGGGTTTATGTGTTGGATAGCAGCGTTGGGTGTTGGTGGGCGCAGGGTGGTGTTGTCAAATGGCCGACTCCCAGACAATGCAACGATCTCTGAGGGGTTGTGGCAGTGCAAACGCCGCTTCTCGCCAGGTCAGCGAGGTTAAAAAGGGGCAGGCAGCCCAACAAAACAAACAGACCGACTTAGGTAACAAATCCGGCTCTGGGCTTCTCTTGTTGCTCATTTATTTGGTTGCAATCTATGGGATCCTCAAGTCATGGGATATCATTGTTTGCTTATCCTAAGAGACATGATCCGAACATTTGCTTGCCGTCCTCCCTGTCATTCCCTCGTTTTTATCCTAATCACAGGCTTGGTCAAGAAAGAAACCAGGCATGGCAAAGTCCTGGGCGGCTGTCCCAGCTGTCCCTTTCTTCTTCTCCTCTTTCGCTCCTCTACAGCCCTTGCCACCAAATCCGCAAACCCCATCCTTCCCGCCGCGCCCGTCTTCTTGTCCCCAGAAGCAGCAGCAGCAGCCTCCTCACCAGCCCAGCCCACCCCTAGACGGCTGCTGTAATCCCAAACCCAGCAGCCCACCACCACCACCACCACCAAGCGCCCCGCCAATCCACCCCGTCCCTGCTCACTAAACCGCGTCCCATACACCATACCCGCCGCCGCCCTCCCCTGCCCCTGCGACTCGCGCTCCGCTGAATCCTCGCAATCTCTTCCTCATACGCCCGATCGTACACATTGAAATCAACCACGCTCGGCGAGTCAGAGACGATGTTGCCCCCTCTCTCTGCCGGAGAAGGAGCAGGAGGAGCAGCGGCACCACCATTACCACCACCAGCAGCGGAAGTAGGAGTAGCGTGCTCATCCTTCCCGGGAGCCGTGGGACTACTAAAGTCATCCACAATCCCCCCTGTCCCAATGCCCAACAACAACGCCGGTGGCCCACCATCACCCCCAGTATTGGGTGACCCCACGTCGGTATTGATCATCGATAGCAGCGGCAACCCATCATGTCTCGCCTCGAGCAAAATCCGGTCGAGAGACGTCTTCCCGCCGCCGGCGAGAAAGGCGTGGCGTTCGCGCAGAACGCGGGCGGCGAATTCGGCGGTGGAGTCAAGATTGCTGTCGATGTTGGGGTGGTGGGCTTGAGGCGCGGGGAGGAGAGGGGTCAGGGGCCGGTAGGGGTCGAATTTGCGGCGGGGTGGAGGTGGGGCGGGTGAGGAGGATTTGAATTTGTTGATTGCTTTCATCTGGGGACTCGGAGTTAGATGTGGGAGCTCAGGTTAAGGAAGGGGGGGTAAGAGGGAGGAGGGGCTTACCACGCAGATGAGGTGGCTCACTCGCCTGGTGAAGGCGTGGTTGAGTTCAAGGGAGTTGGGGGCTTCGACAGGTTCGGAGCAGTTCTCTTCGGCACTGAGGAGGGTGTCGGTGCCGCTTTTCGTCACCCACGGGTGATCCTAAGATGGTTAGGGTTGTGCGAACTGGGGGCTCACAGGGCGACTCACCCTGAGCTCGTCCATGATTATCCTCTTGACTGGATCCTTTTCCAGCAGCCTGGTCATTACGTCGACAAAGTCCGGGTTCTCTTCAGCAGGGAACTTTGGGGTATCGTTCTTGATGGCGTCGTAGATATCCGGCAGCAGATCACGCTCAAACGGAATCCGTCCGTAGCGGAGGCAGTACAGGGGAGACGCCCATGGACCAGATGTCGGCAGCCTTGCCCGAAACATCGCCATGCTTCACGCAGAGCTCAGGAGGCAGGAAGGCGGGCGAGCCGGCCGACTTGGCAGTCCGCATGTCGTCGGACTTTTCGAACATCTGGGACACGCCGAAGTCGACAATTTTCAGGACGTCATCGCCAGTAAGGAGTAGGTTCTCTGGCTTGATGTCGCGATGGACAACGCCTTGCGAGTGAACTGCAACCTGTGAGCTTTTAAAACATATCAAATAGACGAGGAACACTCACGATACTCGATGCCGAGAATGAGGTCGCGGAAGAAGTGGCGACATGTCTCCTCGGGATAGGGGGTCGCAGACTCGCCCAGGCCGACCTTCATGACAACTCCCTTCTTGCACATCTCAATCACCATGTAGAGGGTGTCCTCCTCAGGGTCGTCTAGGACCTCTATCAGTTGAACAAGATTGGGATGGTTCAGCTTCTTCATGATGGCAACCTCCTCGCGAATTAGATAGAGGGCATCATTGGCTTCTTTGGCGCGCTGCTCAGATAAGCCCACGATTGGGGCGTTGGGAGCGCCGAAGCCTGCGCGCGGGAAGCGTCTCGGGCCGTGGCGGAGCATCTCGGATTGGGCTCGCTTCCTGAGGCGGGTTTTGGAGAAGGCTTTGACGGCCTGGAGGGAGTTAGCAGCTTTTTCTTGACCTCACGAGAGAGTGGATTCACATATTCGTCGCCAAACTGGTCGTTGGCCAAGTAGACGGCGCCATAGGAGCCACGGCCTATCTCGTCCTTGATGACGTACTGGTTGATGCGATGCTGCGAGGGGCCGGCTTCGTCTTCGTTGGTATACTCGGACCGCGCATTCAAGGTTTCCTGGGATGTGTCAGTATAACTAGACGAAAAGGCCATTAGATGTGAGTGACACACCTTGATCTCGCGGTGAGCCGAGGGCGTCCTCCGATGGTGCCTCATGGGGCTAGGGAAGCTCTGCATGTTTGGCGGCGCCGAGCTTGGGCAGCGCCGTTAATGAGCATTCCGGTCGAGGGATACACAGACATACCGTGGATAATCTAGAGTTGCTCTTGGGTCGGGATCACCATGGAACTCAACTGAGATGCCAGGGGAGGCCAAGCCTGGGGGGATCTCGGTGGGCGCGGTTGAAGCCATGATTTCGTTGTTGGTCCGCTCGTGGTCTCGAGCTCTCAGCAGCAGGACAAAGGAAGTCGACCGGATCTGGGATTGGCTTTCCTCGCTTCCAAAAGTTACCAGAAGTATTTTAAGTTCCCAAGCTACCGAGCTTCCGCTCGGGCAGCAACAGTGACGGCCGAGGTCAGGTCGTGGGAGCAGGTGACCGGGGTGCTTCTCCGCAGAGATGTCGTGAGGTTGCAAGGGTGTTGGCTTGGTGAATTCAGATTGTTTTTATTATTCAACTTCAAACTGGTCGCATTGTTCGTCTTCTTCAGTCACAGGAACAGAAGTGTCAACGCCCAGGCACCAATCTTTGACGCCTGAGCAGATGCACTGGACGAACTCAAAGCACGACCTGATCTCACCAAGGAGGGGCACTTTGCCAAGGCATCACCAACATCCATGTCACGCACGGGCCACATCAACAACGACCGGTGTGAGGTTTGACGAACCAGATCTTTGATGGGTCTCTTCAAACTACTGAAGTTTGAATTTTCAAGTTTATAGTATCAATATTAGTTATTAGAAGTCCAGATAGCTTGTGTTCATTGGCCAGGGCTTCGAACAGGACTTGGTTAAGGGGGTTCCACTTGAGGTTGTGAACGGCAACCCTAACCCTCGACACAGGTATTGTCAAGCGACAAATCGATTCCCATTCTATAATGTTGACAACCCCGACTTACACACCAAGTCCTTCTCCGTTTATCTCACTTCACAACTACAAAAGCCTTGAACAACAAGCAAACAAAATACAGTTTGATTTCTGGAGCATCAACCCCAAAATGAAACTACCTTTCTCTTTTTCCGCCCTCCGCAGACACAGCTTCCGCCGTCCACTGGCAGCAGCAACATCAACCGCAACAACCCACCCCTTCTCCCCTCTCCATCACCACACTCCATATTCCTCCTCCCCCACCTCCCTTCAACCCTCAACATATCTTTCCCACGCCCGCCAAAAACTCCTCTCCCAACCACCCACCCTCACCCCCGACATCCTCTCCCGACCCCTCCCACCTCCTAACCCTTCCCTAGCAGACCACTGCCCCTCCCTCTTCCTCCCCACCACATTCATCCCCAACCCCAAAACCCTCTCCTCCAAACTCACCTCCCCCAGTCAACCTCATCCTCCCCAGGGCCACCACCTCGTCTACTTCCCTTGCAACTCCTGCCCTCTGAACTCATGACCGACGCACCGACCCAGCCACTGTCCCGGCGCACCGTTTGTGCGCCGCATGTGGGCGGGCGGGGAGGTGATTTTAAGCCTGGGTGGGAGAGGGAGATGAGGGTTGATGGGAGAAGGGCGGTTTGTGTGGAGAGTGTGGGCGAGCCGGTTTTGAAGATGGGGAAGGAGGAGGGGGAGAAGGTTTTGTGGAGGTGAGAAGGAGGTATGGGACTGGGGGTTAGGGAGGGTGGGAGGGAGGTGGGGATGGGGATGAGGAAATTGGGAGGAGAGTCAGGGAGGGGGGGGGCGGTGGTTGAGGAGGTGAGGAGGTTGGTGTTCATGCGGGAGATGGATGCGAGGGGTGGAGTGGGGAGGGTTGTTAGGGGTGAGTTCTGATAATTTTTTTTTTCCTTTCTCACTCTTCTTTTACTTTTGGTTGGGAGGGTTGAAGGACTGGCTGACAAGTCACAGCCCCCGCCACACCCGAGTTCACATACACCCTCAAGCCCAACCCGACACTGCTCTTCCACTTCAGCGCGCTCACCTACAATGCCCACGCCATACATCTCGATCCAGACTATGCCCGCAACGTCGAAGGGTACAAGGAGCGGCTGGTGCACGGCCCGCTGACCTTGGTGCTCATGCTGTCTGCCTTGAGGGCCAGTTTGGCACACTTGCAGTCTCAGGAGTCGGGAAAGTCTGCTTCTATCCGGAAGAGTCAGAAGCGAGAAGCGGGATGGATGCCATACGTCAAGTCGCTCAACTACCGCAACTTGGCGCCTCTTTACGTCAACGAGGATATGAAGGTGTGCTTGCGCAGGACAAGGACGGAGGGTGATGAGATGAGGTGGGATGTGTGGATCGAGGGCCCGGAGGGCGGGCTTGCTGTCAAGGGGCAGGCGGTTACCACGGGCATCTCCCAAGCTGCATAGAAGCTTAATTTGACCATAATACGCATCCCTGATTTGCATTCTTTTCATCTATGGGTATCTCGACACAACAGAATCCAACAAACGCCAACCCCTTGCCCGACCCGTGATCCATAGTACAAATACATCTTACATGGCCCCTCTTGTTCATCGAGGCCAAGGCCTATTAATAAAACCCCCCTGGCAGATGCTCAAACCTAAACCTCAAAGCCCGCCCGCCGGAAATCATCCACCATCTTTCTGAAAACCTCATCCTCCACCACCTCGCTCTCGCCAGACGACCGTCCCTCGGCCTCAGGCACCCCTTCAATAACCCGCACCTGATCCTGTTCCTTCTCAATGGCAGGCGTCTCAATCTCTGACACAGGATCCAGCGTGTCCGTCGGGCTCTCCATCCCGCCCACAAGTCGACCACTTCCGTTGGAGGGGACCGGCTGGTACTCACACGGCGAGGCGTCCGCCTCCGGAATGCTCGATGACCGCGCCACAACTCTTGCCTTGGCCATGCCCAACTCAGACCCCGTGCTAGAAGATCTCGTCGGGCCAGCAGCAGCAGCAGCAGCAAGCTCAAACCCAGGCCACCCTTCCTCTCCCGACAACAGCCCCAACATAGCACTGCTACTGCTCCGCTGATGCCTATGCCTCCTGCCCACTCCCACCCCCAAACTCTCCACACCACCCACCGTCTCTCCATCCTCCGCTACCACCACCAACCGCTCCCTATTCTCCCTCAACCTACCCTCCAGCGCACAAAACAGCCCCTCCAGCACCTCCTCAACAACCTCTCCTCCCCGCTGACCAACTCCTCCCACCGCTCCTCCCCACTCCCATGCCCCCATCCTTCCCACCCCCACCCACACCATTCCCCCAGGACCCGCCATCGTCCCCCCTCAACCCGCCCACCACACACCTCCAAATCCCCTCTCTCTCCTTCCTCGGCAGCGGAAACTCCACCACCCTACTCACACTCCCCCTTCCACACAACGAGTCCACCAAAAACCTCAAACTCGTCAAATTCCACCCGTTATCCCTGCAATCCACCGACAACAGAGTCCTGTTCTGCGCCAGCGCATGTCCCAGCGCCCCCGCGTCGGCGTGCAGGTTCTGGTTGCGGATGCGCAGGTGCGTCAGGGTGCGGTTCTGGGCGAGGGCGGAGAGCGCACGGCCGAAGCCCAGCGGGAGGTGTCCGTCGTCGAGGCGGCCTGAGAAACCGGAGAGGTCGAGGTGGGTGAGGGAGGTGTTTTCGGCGAGGAAGGAGGAGAGGGTGCGCGTGAGGGATGGGGTACAGGGGAGGTGGGAGGAGGGGGAGGGGGCGGTGCCGGCGAGGGAGAGGAGGGTTAGGTGGCGCGTGGTGGTGAGAGCGGAAAGGAGAGAGAGGTAGGAGGGTTCGGATTTGAATTCGATCATGTCGAGGTGGAGGGTGGAGGGGCCGTGTTGGGAAGTTATCGCGGTGAGGAGGAGGGGGAGGTCGGTTTCGATCGGGTTGCCTGAGAGGGAGAGGTGCATAGAGGTGTTGATGCCGATAGCGAGGAAGAGGCGGGCGGCGAGAGCGCCCGTGATGCCGCAGTGGTTGAGTGTGAGTTTGTGGAAGCGGATGGGGTGGCCTTGGACGAGGCGGAGGCTGCGGTGGTGGAGGAAGCGCTCGAGGTCGGCGAAGGTGGCGGGGTCGACCTGGGTGGGTGTTAGTAAGGGGTTGAGGTGGGATAGGGGAGGATACAAACCTTGTAGCCCGAGATATCAAGCTCCTCGAGCATCTCCATGCGTTCAAGCGCCGCAAACGGCAGTAGCGAGTCCTCGATGTAGCTCTCGGCTTGGATGCTCCCACTCAGGTTCAGCTCCCGGATATCAGTCAGGTATTGGAACAGCCCCGGTAAGATGTGTGCTGGCAGACGCCCCGGGTTGCCGGACACGGAAAGAGACTGGAGCAGACCCGGGTACTCGGTCAGGGGTAGCACAATCATATCGCGCATGCTGGCGTCGTCCAGACCACAGTATGACACGTCCAGCGCCTGGAGGGCGCCCGACTTCATGGTCTCGGCTGCGAGGGTCAGGTTAGGAACCAAACGGAAGGAGGACTCAGGGGCTGATCTTACAAAGGTCGTCAATATCGAACCTGGTCAGGAGATTGCCGCCGAGGAGCAGGCGGTTGCACTTGGTAATCCCGGTCTTCAGCAGGTTGAGAAGCGGGGAAAGGAACTGCAGGCTGGGGATCTGGTTCTTGTACTGCGCAAACCGGGTCGAGAGTGTCTTGCTGCAGTTCGTCAGGTCAATTTGCCTGATGGTCTCAGAGCAGAACGCCAGGGCGTGGAACTCCTGGTGCAAGACGGGGCTGATCCGCAGCATCTCAACTTCATCGGGTCCGAGGGACATGCCTGATATGGTTAATAAATGGTTAAGCCAGATTGTCGGCATTGACTTACAAGTACGACTCAGATACGCAACATTGGCCTTTCTGAGGGTGCTATCCTGTAGGCCATACAACACCGACAGGTCCACATCCCGGAACGACAACGAAATAAAATAGTCGTTGTAGCGCAGAGCGCGCAGCACCGCCAGAAGCTGCAGCGGTGCATACAGCCCTCGCTTTGATGGTAGAAGGCGGAACTCGGGGGCAAAGCGTGTCTTCCAGTTGATCTCCCAGTCGACGTCCTCGCACTGGTAGGCGGCCAGGTAGGCGTCCAGAGTCCGCTTGAAGCTCCCAAAGTCTTCCTTGGGCACGAGGTACTGCGGCTCCTTCAGACCCGAGACGCGGATAATCTCCCGTACCTGCCACAGCTGCGGCCAGGCGGGTTTGAGAAAGCGGTCGGCGGTGCCGAACACGCGGATGATTTGGCGGAAGTAGCGGCTTGCGAGTTCGAGAGTCACGGAGGGTTTGAAGGGGGTGCTGATGCGGTTAGCTCAGGTCTGATACTAGTTTTGCAGGGGCGACTTACCGGAACGTGATGTTGAACCGCTCCTCGTGGTGCATCCACTCGCCCTTGAAACTCTCCAGCGTGATCAAGCCGTATGATTTATGCCGACAAACCGGGTCAGCGCTCTTCCCCTTCTGGACCTCCACCAGATGGCACATGTACGTCCCAACAACGAGGTAAAACGCAGGGCCCTCCTGAGACTTCTTGGTCGCATCCTCGAGCTTGGGCATGTACTCCTTCCTTGTGTTCCCGCGCGGCACAACGGGAAAGATGTCGGGCTTGCGGTGGTGGAACTTGGGCTCCTCAGCCTCGTGCACCCTGGTCAGAGCGCCCTCAACGTTTTGGCAATGGCGGGCAGGGCCGTTCTCGCCGTGCTGGCTGGCGCGCATGGCGTGGGTGATGTGGTGCATCTGCTCGTTGCGCTCCGTGGGGTTGGTGAAGAAGAAATCGGAGCGGCAGAATGCGTGGCCGGCGAGGGGGCTCCGCCACCAGACCTCGATGCCGAAGGACGGGCGGGTGCTCTCTGCCGCGAAGACGGATATGATGGCGGCCATCGGGATAACAAGTAGCGGATCGTGGGCCGGGCCATGGGTCTCGTGTCTGCCGCTGTCGGTTCCCAACACCGGGAGAAGGGCAAGAGCGTCGGCCTTGCTCTTGGTCTTGACGAGGTAGTCGGTCGTCACAACAAGATACGGGTTCTTGGTCTTGAGGAGGAGCGTGTCGGGCTCGAGCGGCGCACATCCCTCGATCCGCTGACCTTCCCAGTTAATGGACGACGATGACGAAGTCGCGCCGCCCAGGCTCAGGCTGTCTGAAGTGGAGAGCGAGGCTCGCCTGGGGTCCTCCGAAATAGACGAGCTCTGTCGATGATGGCCGTGGATATGAGACGAAGAAGACAAGGGCCTCGATTTAGACAGCCTCCGGGCGTGGTTGCGGAAGCTGCTGGCCTTGGTCAAATCCGGGGCCGACTCTCGCTCTTTGCTGCCAAAAGAACGCCACGTCTTGCCCTTAATAGAGCTGAGGGAGAAGGCTCTGTGATCGCTCTCGAAGCTGGCCGGTGAACTTGGAATCGTGGTTGAGGCACTACCGGTCGACTCGGAACCCTCAGACTCGGACACAGTCATGGTAAAGGTTGTGGGACCAGGCCGTTTCTTGACCACCAGGTCCGGACGAGTCTTCACCTTTGACATGATACCATGTGCAGTCGTGTTCGACTTGGTGATTCCTCAGCGCACACAGGAGACACACAACTCGAATGAGGTCAAATGAGAGAGGGTCAATGTGAGAGAATCAGCGTTGAATTCAGGAACTGTTCATCCAGCAGGAAAAGAGAAAGCATGCCATCCCTCCCCCAACCCTCCGCCCTCCACCCACCTCCATCCCGCCATCCGCAATCCACATGCAATTCGTGTTGGGCAGCCGAACGGGGGGAGCGAGGGCAGCGGGGTTCCATCTCTTTGGCCGGCTTGTTGCTGTCGATCCCAGGGCTGCAATCAGGGCGGGGACAGCGGTCTGTTGATGCAGGATGATGTTATGGCCGCCGGTTCTGGAAACGCTTCTGGCCAACGGCAGCGAGGGGACGAGTGGTGCGGCCAACCCTGTCGACCAGGGTCCCCGCGGTCCCTTGGCTCCCTTCATCAGCGCGCACCAATCAGCCGGACAGTGCCATTCTGGTGGGGATGCTGCCATCGCGGGAAACAGTGGACAAGCCGCTGGACGGGTGCGAGAACCGGATGAGGCGGCGTCGATCAGCAAGCAGCTGGAAACGTGTCGGCTGCATACTTGTGTCCACTGGGCCTGGGGGGGATCATTCGATGGCGCGGAGCACTGCATGTTCAGCTGGCCGGGCACATCATGTGTGTTTTGCTGGAGGTGAAGAGAACGTTCGTCAATTGCCAAGAACGCTGTGTGAGAGAACAATTCATCATGGCCTCATGCCTCCTCCAACTCAGCAAAGGGGAGCTAGGGCGGGGGTGGTTGAAACAGAGAATCAAAATTAGATAAAGTAGAAAAGGCACCCCAGCATCAAAGGGACCCGTCAAGAACCTGAATCTCGGGTCGGTTTCAATCGAATTTTCAGGCAATTCCCAATGTTTGTTGATTTCAGATTCGCGTCCATGCAGTGGCAGTTCGGGTGGATGATGCAAGCTTCTGCTGCCAAGAGCTGCCGGTGAGTGGGGAAGAACCAAGGCCCAGAACTTCCAGGCTGAACTTCAAGGTTTTCGTGTGGCGCAAGCGAGGTGTGGCGGCCCCGACCATGCATGGTGGCGCGGCGTGGGCTTGCAGGGCGGGATCTAATGATGACATCTGGGAGCACATGCTGTTTCATGTTGAAAGGGGAGCAGCAAGCAACCATCCATCATGCCGTCAACTTGCGCAAAGAGATCCCGATCCAACAATCCAGCGATCCAACAAGGCCGTCTCCTGACCCAAAAAGGGCCGTCATCGAAAGGGGCAATTCTCTGCCAGGAAAGTCTTGTGGCTGGAGGCGCGCTCTCTGGTGATGGGCAAACCCACTTCGCCGCACCGAGGTTGTTGTCTGGTTCTTCCTTTTTTTTTCTTTTTTTTTTGATATCCACCATCATCTTCCCTCAATCTTCAATTCTTCATCAGGGTCTGGTGGGCCGGGCCGGACTGCAGCCAACATTGGACTGCCGATGCAGGCATCACAGAGAGAGAAGAACCCTGTCGTCGAAGTGCTTGGCAGATTTTCGAAATTCCTTCTTGGGGTTGGTTTGGCTGTTGGAAGTTGATGGTTTTCCTGCCGATTTCTCGAACGACAAACCGGGCTGTCGTGCCAGAAGCCTTCCTGTCCAGCCCTCTGCCACGAACCTCGGCCAAAAATTCGGATCTGTTGTTGCGCTTTGCAGACCGCTCCTTGGGCGATGACTCCATCTGCCTCTGGTCAATGCGCGTCCCGTGGTAGCCGGCGTTAGCAACTCGACTACAACACCACGCTGCTGCTAACAGCAGAACTCGCCTCCTCCCTGTTCAGCAATGATGCCTCAAACTTGTTGCAACCATTGGTCCCGCGTCCTTGTTTCCATGCCCGAGATTATTTGTCCCACGAGAAACATGCCCGGCTGCTTCAGCCGCTGGTTCCCCGTCGGTGCCGACGTCCTGGATCCAAGAGCATTGAAGAAAAGGCGGGCGGGGGGCACCAGAGCCTTGGGGCCGTCTCACCGTGACACAGAAGCGGCGCAGATAAGACAGCAAACTTGGAATTCTCGCCGCGGTGCGCGTGTTGGGAGGGCGCGGCTGGCCTGGTGATGTTGGCTGTCGGATTCAACAAAGGGGGGCGTCTGTGGGTTGCGACAGTGACGGAGGAGAATCAACATCAGCACCAACAAGCCAAAAAGGCGCCGGACGGTGGCTCCCGTCTCATGGGCGCCTCCTGTGATTTATTTCGAGACAGCCAAAATGGCGGAGTGAAAGGGTGCGAGAGGGTGTATGCCTGGCAGTTGCCACTGACCACCAGCGACCCTTGCCTCCGTCCCGAGAAGCGCCAGGGTTGGCCCGTGCTCTGTTTCATCTCAGGGGGCAGCTTCAAGCGATTGGCGAGCCCGTGGAAGCTCTGAATGGCGTCTGTCCAATCCGCCGTCGCGCCGTCGCCGTGCCCCTCACCCGTGGTCTGCTTCCCACCGAACAAGACGCTGAACCACGCGTGAGCGCCGCCGCCGCCGTCCTGGGCGACCCCCCCTCAGCCTGAATTAGCGCATCCAACTGGACGCAGTCGAGACCCCTTCAACTGCCCCACTCCTCCTCATGAATTCCCAGAGCGAGACCGTCTGAGAAGGGACTGGCATCAGCAAAAGATAGACCGACAACCTCTTCACCTCCTCCTGACCCCTTCCCCTCTCCCTCCCAGAGAGCCGTCACCGTCATCAGGCGACCTGCTGCCGTCACACACAGTACAGCGTGCCAAACACACACCACTCCGGCACCCGTCCGTATTCCTCTCTTTGTCCAACATCCGACCGATCCCTTCGGCGACATCCTCCGCATCCGCTCCTGCAGCGCACAGAACCTGAAACGAATCGCTGGACGACCGACCTCATAGCTACATCCCTACGCACCTCAGTAATTTTCAGTAATACACCTGCTCTCGCCACCCCACGCTGCTCTGATCCGTCTCTGGCTTCCGTCAAGCACACGGCTGCCCTGGAAGCAGGAGAGAAAATATCCTGGTATACTTTAATCCCGGCGCACATGCTGCCACCGACCGCTTAGTACAGTCGAGATGGCTATGCTCGCCTCCAAATCATTTCAATCGCCTCTCGGCACCCAGTCCTCTGGCATGATGGCGAGCGCATCACAGGCGGCATACCAGCCCACGCGGCGGGCGCCAGCAACCCAGATGGCGACCCAAAACTATGCCAGTCCGACCGAATCCGAGTTCGACGACCTTGACGGCCCCGATGCGGTGAAGAATTGGGACGAGGACAGTGTGTGCGAGTATCTGCGGAGTGTAAAGTGCGGAGAGTACGAGAAGATCTTCCGCAAGAACCATATCAATGGCGAGAACCTGCTGGAAATCGATAAAGAGGTTCTGAAAGAGATGGGCATTGAAAAGGTCGGCGATCGCGTACGACTCTTCCTTGGCATCAAGAAGCTGCGCACAAAGACATATGCCAACCAGAGGAGACGGAATCGGGTAGGTGGTTGATACCTCGATTGAATGGCCGTGGACATGGCCGCTGACGGTGTCTAGGAATCATTTGCCGGGCTTGACACATACATGCCGTCCTCATCCTCGCCCCGGCCCTTTGTTGGCCGTTCTCTGTCGACAAACAAGAGGTACGCCTCCCAGTCGATCCCCAACCTTCTGTCTCAGCTGCTGACCAAACGCCTACATCAAGGCCTACCTCCCCTCTCCCGAGTACCGACTACAGGACAGCCCGCCAGCGATATGCTCAGCCCCAAGGCTACCCTAGCCAACCGACGCCCCCGTCCGCGAGGTTTCCCTTGTCGCCCGAGCAACCACACTCTGGCCGGCTTCATACGAGAAATCAGTCTAGCATGGACGGCTCCCTGATGGCTGCTTTGCCGCCCGGCCAGGACGTCATCCGCGTGATATCGACTGGTGGCGTCACCAAGGTCGTCAAGATTGCTGACTGCAACACGTGTGAGGAAGTGATGAGGGTGACTCTGCGGAAATTCGCCCTGCGGGAGGACCACGAGAGGAATTATTGTTTCTGGGTACTCAATGGAGTGGACCCCGACCCGAACCAGTGCCGCCGCCTGGGCGACACAGAGCTCTGGAGAGTCATCAAGGACCATACCCGCCCGGAGCGGAACCGCCTGATCCTGCGACGAGTGCCCGCGGGAGAACCCGGAGAATCAGAGCTGGAGAGGGCTGCCGCTATTGCCATGGAGGAGGTGGCGCAGAATCACAACCGTGCCTTGGAGACCATGGACAAGCGCAGCCAGATAAAGGCGCAGAAGGTTCTTGGTGAAAAATGGGAGAGCATGCAGCCGCCGCTTTCACCTGTTTCTTACCAAGACAGAGAAAGGAACGTGTACAATGCCGCCAGGGACCTGGAGCGGCCTGTCATTGAGACGGCCCGTGCCATACCCCGTCGCAAAGGAATGCTGCGCCAGTTCGGCGGACTTCGCCCACCCAGCGAGTTGATCGCCTCAGATCTGACCAGTTACTTCCCCGACCACTCTCGGGAGGCTATTGACAGGACTGCTCGCATGTCTATGAGGCGGTCTCAACGGCTCAGTAGGGTGAACCACCGCCTGAGCGTAGCTAGCACTCTCAGCTTCGCTTCGAGCATCCAGGACGCGCCGCCGATCCCCACCATCGCAGACAGCTGGCTGACTGCGTCTAATCAAATCGCCAAGCTCCGTCCCCGCGAGCCGCGCTTCCCTCACGGATACCGGGACTCCGTCGCCTCGTCGGTGCTCGACACCTTGCAGGAGGAGTCCTCGCCGATTGAGCCCAACCGGAAATCATACGTCTCCTTTGCCGACAGCGGCTCGGACACGGCCGCGTTGAGCATCACTGACCCAGACGGCAACGTCGTCCGCCATAGCTACTTTGACGGGAGCACCACCGGCTCAGGCGGTTCACTGCAGGACGTTAATCACGCCCTGACGGAGGACGGAGAGGATGCCGACGAAGAGCTGCAGAGCTTTCTCGCCGGCGAGTCCTGGGACGATAGCAAGTGGATGAAGGGCGCCCTGATAGGCCAGGGCTCCTTCGGCAGCGTCTACCTCGCGCTGCACGCCGTCACGGGCGAGCTCCTCGCCGTCAAACAGGTAGAGACTCCCTCGCCTGGCGCCAACTCGCAAAGCGACGCCCGCAAAAAGAGCATGATCGAGGCCCTCAAGCGCGAGATCAGCCTGCTCCGCGATCTCCGCCACCCCAACATCGTGCAGTACCTCGGCTGCGGCTCCTCCGCCGAGTACCTCAATATTTTCCTCGAGTACGTCCCCGGCGGCTCGGTGCAAACCATGCTTAACTCGTACGGCGCGCTCCCGGAACCCCTCGTCCGCTCCTTCGTCCGCCAGATCCTCAACGGTCTCTCCTACCTCCACAACCGCGACATCATCCACCGCGACATCAAGGGCGCCAACATCCTGGTCGACAACAAAGGCACCATCAAGATCTCCGACTTTGGCATCTCCAAAAAGCTCGAAGCCACAAACATCCTTAACGGCGCCAACAACAACAAACACCGCCCGTCTCTCCAAGGCTCCGTCTTCTGGATGGCGCCCGAGGTCGTCAAGCAGACGTCGTACACGCGGAAGGCTGATATCTGGTCGCTCGGGTGTCTGGTGGTCGAGATGATGACGGGCCAGCACCCGTTCCCGGACTGCACGCAGCTGCAGGCGATTTTCAAGATTGGCGGCGCCAAGGCCACGCCGACGATCCCCGACCATGCGAGCGAGGAGGCGCAGGAGTTTTTGGCAAGGACGTTTGAGATCGATCATAATATGCGGCCGAGCGCGGATGAGTTGGTGGAGAGTCCGTTTTTGACGCCGAATGCGTAAGGGGGTAATCTGACGGGAGGGGAGAGGAGAGGAGGGTGGGGGAGGGGATGGTTATGGATAATGTATGGGGTGCATGACTGGATTGTGATCTTTAAGCAGAGCGATCTTGCGATTTTGACATGGGAAATGGACGTTTTCTTCTCTTTTTTGGTGTACCATCAGCAGCGCGGATTCTTGGTCAAGAGCGATACTACTTTCTGATGAATGTCATGAGTTGTTATGGGAAAGGAGGAAGAATGATGGAGGCTAGCGTTTTGAGAGAGGTGGGGGAAATATCATTCCTCCTTGTGTGGTTCACGGTACACAGATGGCAATTATCCACTTCTGCATTTTTGATCTGTGTATGGAAAGGGAGTGAATCAGCGAGTGGCATCTGTGATATATTTTTTTCGAAATTAGTCGCTCTGTTTGGCTCCGACTCTCGTCGAGTATCATGAACTCAAACCACTTCCTGCTGACTCCCTAAATGCTATAGATCCATGCCGCCAGCAGCAGCAGTACCTTCTCCTCATTTCCCCGCATAATTACGCAGAAGCAAAGTGTTTTCTCGTAATCCTTTCATGCATTTGTTTGCTTCTTAGGCCCTGCAGCAATAGCCTCCAGCAGTTCGGTGTATGTAAGCTCATCAGCCTGCAAATGATGCTGCAGAGTCTTGCTCCAGGCTGACAAAGCTTTGGACGACTTTAGGCTCTGAATCAAGAGAACCTGAAGGAGTTCCTCCGAGAGGTTGATGCCACAACCCCTAAGGTTTTCAACAATCTTTGTGTATGACTTTTGAAATTCGTCAAAGTCATTACTAACACGGGAGGGGTTGAGGGTCAGAAGTTTGCGCGAGAGGTGATGCCACGAGGCATGTGTCACTGCCTCTTTGTTGGTCTTTGCTGCTACAATTGTGATTAGGATATTGTGTGTAACTGCGTCATAGTTCTGCACTAGGCTTTTCGGAATCTTGCTCCAGGAAAGTTTCAGGGACTCTAGAGTCAAAGTTAAGATGGCCTGGCGGAACTCGACCGGAATGTCGATGCCGGAGCCATAAAGGTAATTAACCAAAAGTCTATATCTCTCGCTGTAGTCTTCAAGTTTTATGAAGTTGAATGGCTTCTTGGTTATTAACTCCTGTAGGTAGAAATACTGCCTCTCGGCGCTAGATGTGGGACTCCGGCTCTCCTCGCTACACCCAGAGCGTTGGCTTTCGTCGTTATTGGAGGAATTGTCATTACCTCGGCTTACCTTGGCCATTCTGTTAGTAGAACCCTTGAGAGATAGGGACTGTGACGCTGTTGTTGGCGGTGCCAGGGAAAACGTTAACGAGGAGCCTGCTAGCGGCTAAAACCTATATCAAGAGATAAAGCACAGTACCTAGTTGGTTGACTTTATAACCCATCCCAAGGGATGGAGCGACAAAGAATAGGATAAAGGGGTCCTTGGAGTAGCAGCCCCTTGGGTCAAGAGACGGCCCACGATGACAAATGAACCAACTGCAACATTCCCACTACAGGCATTGAACAAACAGTTGATTTGCTAGGAGAGATTTTCTAGAACTCTTTACCTCTATCTAATACGAGATACCTCTAGCAGTACTCATACCTCTTTCTTTGCATTTTTTTCATTGCTCGAGTGAGGTAAAATAATTGTTAATGCCTCTTCCTCGTCTTCTTTTTTTGTTTCCTTGTCTACGTCCTCGCCTTCACGGCATCAAGCAGTTTGTTGTAAGGCAGCTTGCCAGCCAGTACCTTCTGCTTGAGACCAAGGCTCCAGTCGTTTTCGTCACCTTCCAAAGCCTTGATTGGAATGACTTGAAGGGGCTGCTTTGGGAGGTCAATGCCGACACCATTGAGCTCTGTGACAAATTTGTCATATCGAGTGCTGAACTTGGCATAGCTCTCTTCTTTGCTCTTTTCAATGTCTAGCAATTTCCACGAGAAGCGATATCCGTCTCCTATCTCTCGTTTCTCAGCAAAGTTCTCAGGATGAGCCAGATTTTGGGGTCGCAGGAGTTCAGTCTAGAGCTCGTCAGGCGTGAACTGCAGTAACGGAGTGGCTGGGGTCCCCGGGTCGGGAATCTGCTTCAAATTCCTTATCAGAATTGCCTTGAGGAAAGTGATCGGGATGATGATGCCGTCTTGCTCAAGCCCCGAGATGAGTTTTGTGGAAAGTGCGTGAAGCCTGTTGACGTCGGACTTGTCAATGATAATCAACATATCCGCACAAGAATACCAGCTCTCGTCGCTATCGGAAGAATGAAGGGTGTTGGGCATCCTGATTGTAGAAAACTGATTCTGGAGCGATAGGGGGGCAGTTGTCGGGCACCGGTAAGGAATTCAAGAGAATCAGTTTGTTAATCACTCGCTTTTATACCCATTCACCAACACGGAGCGTAGTTAGTCGAGGCCCTTGAGCTTGGAGATGAGCGTGTCGTAGCGAGTCTTGAAGGCGCTGGGGCTGGAGAAGGAGATGTTGATGGTGAGAAATTTGTGTGCGAGTTGATACCAGTTCTCGGTGGGAGTTGAGAAGACAGCGTAGATGGCACGGCAGTAGAGTGATTGAGGGTCGTTACTGGCGCCATCGTTCGGCAGGGAGCCAATGATTGGCTTGATTGACTGGCGGATGGCTTCGAGGGCGATGGACTTCTGGCATTGGAAGAGGCGCCGCTTTGTCTTGTCTGCCGGAGAAACAATGTTGGCGCTGTGGTCGATGAACTTTGTGGCGCCAAAGGCCGAGAGGTAGCTGTGGAGGAACGACTTCCAGGTCTCGAGGCTTTCGCGGCCCTTCAGCTTGAACGTTCGGATGTCGGGGGTTAGGGACATGGTGCAGTCGGAGTTTCTGTCAGAAGAATTGTATTCTTCAGTCATTTCGTTATAGAACCTGAGGAAACAGAGAACAGTTAATGAGGGAAAGGAACAGAGTCTATTAACGAAGATAAGGAATAGAGCTGTTAAGAAAAGGGGGAAGGAAGTTGAGGATGAGCTTGCGAACGGTGATGAGAATGGAGGTGACACGGAGACTCCAGTTGGTAGTCTTATATAGACCGGCGAGTGTAGGAATAATAATAATAATAATATATAGACCGGCGAAAATGGACAAAAAAGACCAGAAGCGCCTTGAAAGATGAAACGGCCCGTCGGATGGCGGCTTACAGGCGCGAACCAGGTACCGAAGGCGGCGCTTACCATCGCGAGCAAACTTCAACTTATCATGAGCGCCAACTTTGCAGTGAAGGTTGGGCAATTCAGAACAATAGACAAAGAGAGCTTGATTCAAGAAACCCCGCGCCTAACCGGACTCCATAACCCTCTTGCCAACCACTTCCACGCATGCTAAGACCTTCCTCATCCACCCCCCTCCCGTCACCCCTTCAAGCCGAGGTGCTGCTCTTGTGCAGCTTCGCCTTGATCTTATCCTTCAAGCTAACCTTCTCCTTGTGCTCTTGTCCGGCCTCATGGGCCTGGTGCTGATGACCAGCAGCAGCAGCCTCCTCATGGTGACCATGGCGACGATGTTCATCCGAAACCCTGTTCACACCCTTCTGCTCAAGCAGACCTGCAGTGTCATCATCGTTAGCAACCCCACTCTCCAAGTAACTAGACAGAGAAAGAATGCCGAACGTATGTAAAAAAGACTCACGATCAGCCTCCTTCCCCGCCCCAGCGCGACTCGCATCAAAATCCCCTCCATCCGCATTCAACCCCGTCGACTTAATATACTCCTCACCCGTCCCACTCGCATCACCACCACCAAGCTTATTCCCACCCTCCTCCTCCCCAAGACTCTTCCCACTATCCCTCCTCTGCCCACCAGCACCCTCCGTCTCTACTCCAGTAGTAGTAGCAACAGCGCCCGCATCCCCTCCATGCTCCCGGGCAATCTCCTCCAGGGGCCTTGGCCCCGGCCCAGTGAGAGTAACATCCTCTGAGGACTTCTTCTTCCCGCGGCGTCGCCGTCAGAGGAGGAGGAGGAGGAGGAGGAGGAGGAGGACCTAGATGCAGAAGTTCTCTCGTGCTTCGTCCTCCATAACCCCTTCCCAACACCCGCCTCGCTGGCACCGGGGAGACCAGACACGTCCTTGGCGGCCTTGTGCTCCTCTGCGGTGGGCGGCGGGCGGGTATCGTTCTGGGCGTGGGTCGAGTCGCCGGTCATGCCGACGGCGGAGGGGGCGGTGGCGGCTGGGCCGGCGGGGTTGCGGGGCTGGTTTTCGAGTTTTCGGAGGTGGTGGGTGTGGTGGTGGTGTTGTTGGTGTTCAGGGAGGACTGGGGAGGGCGGATTGCTTTTCGGCGGGGTTGACGAGGGGATGATGCGGGAGGGTTTGGGAGCGGATCGTTGGTGGTGGTTGATGTGGAGTGTCGTGGTCCTTGTTCAGGGTGGTGCGGTTCTCGGTGGTTTCCTGTCCCGTCGTCGACGAGACAGCTGCCTCTTTGGGCTCGATGTTGCCGGCGTCGTACGGCTCGCCGGCGGCCGTGTTGCCCATTTTGCCAGAGACGGGCTCCTCCTGGGTCTGCCCCTCGCCCCAGATGGCCTTAGAGGCTGTGTTTGCGAGCTTGTTGATGGTCTCCATGATGCTTTTGAACGATGCAAGTTGAGGTAAGGGGCTGGTCAGGCTGAGGCTATGGATGAGGTTGATATTCTGAGACAAATTGCTCGGCACAAGCACTGATAAGGTAGTCTTTCAGATGAGGTGATAGAACTGAAACCCCACGCAAAGATGCGCGATGTTCTGGACCCTTTATGTTGAGCTTCTCCCCCTGCACCCTCCCTCCCTACCTACCTCACATCGACATCAACTGCAGCGTGGGAAGGGGTGACGTAGGAGAGCTCCCAAGGTGGTCACGCCCTCCGGTTGTGTACCAATACCGACGACCGTTGGGAGACGCTAGGAGAGAAAATGATTCGATTGGGCATCTCGCCAATTCAAGGTTCGGAAGCGACATGCCGCCTGGAAGGATCCAGAGACGAGGATGACATCGAGACTGGCCGACTACGTGAATGTCTAATTGAGATCGTTCTCTATCCCACTTGGAATTCTCCATCCTCCATGAGCTCTGTGGGGACCAATGACGTCACACTTGGCGATCTTAGCGTCGTATGAGCGACGCCACGGCATGAGCTTGTTTCTTTGTTATTTCCGTCTTGAACCGAGCCAGTCGGTTGATGTTCAGATTGTTTCCTTGTACACTAAATTGGCTGTCAATTGCCACGACGATATCAGGCTTGACACAGGCCAAAAGACAGATCCCCACATTGAGCCAAGAAGAAAAAATCGCAAAAGAGAAGGTCGTGCCCGGAATCGAACCGGGGTTGCCGGAATGTTCTGAAGAAATCAGAATCCGGAGTGATAACCGCTACACTACACAACCTTGGTTACTAGGAAACCAAAGCAATTTCGACCGCCACAAGTCTCTTGAGAGGTGGAAATACACAAGACGTCAATAATAACATCGTGACACTATGAACAATCACACTCAACATCATTTTACCCCCCTCTGCCTTTGCAATCTCTCCCTCGCAGCAAACACTCCCTACTCCGCTTTTTCCCCCGGCTTCTGACCATAAACGACGTGGCTGAGTGCATCCATCCCAAGTCAGCAACTGTAAAACACAAAATCTCCAGCCAATCTCTCACACCCCCAGGCAAACAGTAAAATACTCACAAGTTCATATGCGCATGGAACACCTGACTCTTCATCTCGTTCCGCACATGCGCCAGTAGCACCATGACCTCTTCTTGCCTCCAGCCCAAAACACCAACGAACAGCCGAAGGGAGAATCCCTCCAACCCGTTCAAGGTTTGCATGATATTGAACTTGCCCACCATTTTAAGGTCGCGGTCCTTTGCCCAGGGCCCAATGGGGAACCGGAAGACCTCATGTCTGACATTCACGAACCCCCCGTCACGCACCCAGCCCTCAAGTCGTGGGCCGGGGCACGGCTCACGGCCGGTCTGCCGGGCGGCGCCGAGCAGCGTTTTGTCCCAGACGGCCGTCTGGTGCTCAGGCGTTAACGAGCCATCCTCCGAGTAGTACTCCAAGTCGTAGTCCTGGAACTCGGCCCAGCCGCCAGGGGCGAGGTTGCTGTAGATGCTGCCAACGAGCTTGGGCCAGTCCAGAATGCAGGCCGACAGGTAGCGGGTAAAGATGAAGTCGAAGGGGGTTTGGTTCACCCACGGGCTCTCGACGTCGTCAACCAAAAAACTGACATTGGGCGGGACCCATGGCGGTTGAATCGGGCTGAGATCGTTTCCTATGACCTGCAGCGGCGAGGTTAGTCGTATGGACTAGTACTTTACAGCTGAACATCTGCTGCATCGGTTGCATGCGTATATACCTCTGCGTGGGGATACTCATCACCCATAGACATGGCCCCTGCAATCGAATAGAACGGTCACGTTAGCAAGAAAGACAGTCTGGTTGAGCGAGGGAGGGTGCTATCTCGAGGCGGTATCTACATACAAATACCGGTGCCGGTACCTACGTCCAGGACGCGGCGCATCTTCTCCGTGTCGATAGGGCAAAGGAAGAGTTTCTCGCCGATACCCTTTACCATCATGGCATGAGTCATATCTAGGCGCTCCTGCTCGGGCTCGTCGTTGGGAAGACAATAGACTGGTGATGTCAAGTCAGTCAGCCACCGAGTAGTGCAGCCAAATGCAGTCTGGTCCTGCAAACTCACCTCCAGATCGGAAAGCGTGATATCTGCGGCCATTCTCTACTGGATAATCGCGGATACTGGAAGTGATGGAAGCAGTGAAGGTGGTCCTATAATGCTTGGTCAAAAATATTGACAAGTAGTTGATGGTGCGGGTATTACCTACATGTCATCTGGAATGATAGAGTCATTGTCATCGCCCTGCAAGAGATGGCCAGAGTCAGTCACTGTATCTTGCTTTCTCAACTCCCTCAGACAAAAGGAAACTAAAACGAACCGTGTCAACCTCGATGGGTTGCTGAAGAGGAGGGGCCTCGATGGGCTGCTGGACAGGAGTGACCCCAGTCTCGGCCTGTGGTAGATCCGATGAAGCCATAGTTAGTCGAGTTAATCCTCTTTGTTGGGTGTAATTTGCAGAAGAACACAAGGCAAAGCCGCAAAATTAAAAATGGGGAATTGCGAGGAGAGGGGAAATGGCGAGAGTGAGGTCTTTACACACCTGTTGATTCTGAAGCCATGCTGGATAGCAAGAGAACCAATGAGGAAGGCCAGGAAGTTCAACCGAGCATGTTGGTCAGGCACATGCATCTCGCCAAACTCTCCGTATCTGGTGTTGAATGAGACCGGGTCTCTCAATGCGGGGATCGTTCGGCGGCACGGGGATATTCGCGCACTTTGGATTAATCTTGCAGTTGTCCTGGGTCCTATGGTAGACAGCTTACGCAGCACAATGGAGGTCGTTTGGTACTAGGCCACCATCGGCTGCTGTAGGAGAATGCGATATACTTAGCAAAGTGTTCTTTGCCCCAGTCTCTGGATCAGCGCTCACTCAGACCGTGGCTGCACCGTTGAAGGGGCAGGTGGTTGACCCTTGTCTCGCGAGACGCATCCTGAAACAGAAGCATCGAAGGCGGCCATCGACCACAGGCTGGGTGTTTATGGTTATGTGGCCGCCCAGGCACAGGCCTCAGAGGGTGGACCAGGACACTGGCGTGGGAAAATGTGCGTGGAGTAAAAGAAATGTCGAAATCTGAAGAAAGGAAAGCGTTGGGAACGGGCACAATTGGGAACGGGTTTGACCTGCCCGGTAACAGCACCTTCCATCTTGACCAAGGACGGGCTGTGTCGAACACCTTCTCCGAGACTGCGACTCCTGTTTCTAGGAAGGACAACCTCGGATCAAGAACATGGACTTTGAACAGTAGACGGGCAGCTGGTTGAAAGAAAAGAGCCCAGGACGGTGACGGAACTTGCAACGTAAAGTGTATTGTCCACAACACCAAAAGAAAAACTGCCTCCCTCACAGCTTGACACTCTTGACCAGCCCGGTCTTGATACCGGACATCTCGCCCTGGTAACCGCCGGGGCCCTCGCCGCCCTTGTACACGGCCTTGACGCTCCGCAGCTTCTTTTGCTTCTCCTCGAACTTCATCCTCTTCTTGACGCGCGGGTTGCGCACTTCCTTCTTGCGGTGCGGCGTCAGGCCCTTGTTCTTCTGGATCTGGTACGTGATCTGCCGCTTGCCATCGGCCCCGAGCGACTGTTGCTCGACGACACGCTCGCCCTTGCGGGCCTGCGCCAGCGCCTCGTACCGCGCCGCCTTGTCGGACCGCTTCTTGGCCGCCCCATGCGCCACCATGTCGTAGTACTCGTCCTCGTCGCCGCGCACCTGCTTGGCCACGGCGTCGTCGCCATCGCTGTCGTCGCCACCCAAGTCCGCGCCAAACTTGCTGCCCTTCTTGCCGCGGTTCTCGGCCTCGGCGTTGAGGCGGATCTGGCGGTCTCTCTGTGAGGCTATTAGTGCTGTGCAATTTATTACGCTTTTCAGGGGTACTTACGAAACGTTCGCGGTACGGGATATCCATGTCACCGCCAGCATCGCGGCCAGCGCCAGCACGCTTGTTGGCCTTCTGGACGATTTGCGAAGTGTAAAACTTTAAGCTCTTTTTGCGCTTGGCCTTATCAGCGGCCGTGCGGGCATCGAGCGCCTCCTCCTCGCCAAAGTCGGACCGGTTGTCGTCGTCGCCAGCATCGGCCGAGACAACAGCGGCAGCCGCCGCCGCCTTCTTGGCCTTCTTGGTGCCCTTGAGCAGCGACGACAGATCTGCCAGAGACTGTTCGGTGGCTTGGGCCCTCCTGGCCTTCTCGGCCGCCTTCTCCTTGTTCGCCTTGATCTCGGCCTTGGAGAGCTTCGTCGTCTTCCGCTTCGGTTGAGGTGCGGTGTCGTCCATCTCAATGTCCGACTCCTCAGGCGGCGAGAGCATGCCAGTGCTGAGTGCGACAGCCTTCGACCTGAGATCCTTGACCTTCTGCCAAGCCTCGCGGCACTCAATCAGAGTCTCCATAACCTCATGGTCTCTGAGCTCTGATGGGCTCAGGGTTGCTGCTGTCCCATCGCCGTCCCGTGATGGCGATGTCAAGATGGCAAAGTAGCTCGCCAACGCGGCAACGTAGCATCCCAAAAGCCACGACTGGATCGTCTCCAGCGACTTGGCCGGTTTCCCTTTCGCCTCTTGCTGGAGAGTTGGAAGAAGAGGTTGAAGTTCCCTAAACTCGTCCACGAGGTAGTCGAACTCTGGGTACCGGGCCTGTAGCAGCTTGTACCGCTCCTCTGGACCCATATCCTCCGACACCTCCACCTCTTTCAACACTTCGGTCACAACTTCCTCCTCTTCTCCAGCTTGTTCCTTTGGCGTTAACCATTCGCTCTCGTCGAAGGCGAAATCGGCCTCCTGCATCTTGGCCAACTTCTTGGCCTGGAGACGCCGTGCCTCTGTCTCTTCTTCCTGCAGTACGAGTTAGCACCAGCCACACAGGTTCCGGCATAGATTCAACCTACCAAAGCATCGGCCTCCGTCTCAATCTGATCCGCATTATAGTAATCCGTCTTCGAAGCGCCCCACCAGCCCTCATCGCCCTCCTCTTCCTCGCCTCTCCTCTCCTCATCCTCAGACACATCCGCCTCCCGTGCAGCAGCCTTTTTACCCGCTTTCCTCTTTGCAGGAGCCTCCTCCTCTTCCTCGTCGCTCTCCTCGGATTCCTCGCCAAGAATTTCCTCGTCTGAGGCCTCGAGGAAGTCGTCCTCCTTCTCCTGCCTCTTCAGGCGCTTGGAGCGCGGCTGCTCGTCGTCATCAAAGTCGATGCGGTCCTGGTTGGCCCAGTACTCGTCCCCTGAGTCGGCGACATCTTCGTAGGTCTTGACGGTGAGACGGGCGTCCTTGGCGTCAACTTCGCGGGGGCCGCTGGGCGCGGAGGGGCGCGGGGCCTTTCTCTTTTTCGCCATTGTAAAATATGGGTGACTCGGCGACACAAAAACCAGTTGGAAGTTGCAGTATCGGATTGTGGGTGTAAAGAGGCACGATCAAATGCCTTCCCTGTTGTTCGCGCGGTGGGGTTCGTTCGTTGCTGCTGAGGCTTCGGCGCAACCCAAAGTCCAGCGGCAGAAACTTTTTTTTGGCTGCTGAACGGTCTGACCGCCCTAATCTGGCCAAGCCACATCGTTCCCTTGGCGGGCCCACAGCCATGCAGACAGAACCCACTTCACTTCCGCCTCGCTTCATGAGCCAACCAGATGAATGTTCATCTGAACATTGAACAAGCAGGAACTCGCTGATTCCTGAAGCCTTGAAGCTCAACTCACCCGTCAGCAGTGAGATTGTGGCTGCTTCGTGTCTTTTTGAATCTCACTCATGGACACCTTGCACATCTTTAATATCTCGTTGCCTATTGCTACAGGAGTTCTCGGTCTCATCATCGCTCTTATCGCAACCATGGGCTTGTTCAGCAGAAAGAACCACATGCCCGTTGACGGCCGGGTAAGCCAGGACTCATGTTTCTTAACTTTTTGATGAGGGTGCACCGCTAATCCATCACAGACGATTCTCATCACCGGCGCTTCCGAGGGTACCGGCCGTAGCGCAGCCGTCCAGCTCGCCGCAAAGGGCGCCAACATCATCCTCGTAGCACGCAACGTTGGCCGCCTGGAAGAAGCTCTCACCGAGCTCAAGGTATGTTCCCCATCACCAGGCTTCTCTCACCTTAAAACAACCACTAACCCCTCCCTTCCCCAGGCCGCCGCCTCATCCCCCAGCACTCAACGCTTCACCTACATCTCAGCCGACGTCTCCCAACCAGGCTACGCCACCTCTGTCATCACCGAGGCCATCGCCTGGAACAACGGCCGCGCCCCCGACATCGTGTGGTGCGTCGCCGGCATCTCCACGCCCCTCCTCTGGACCGACGACGCCTCCCTCCCCGCCGCCCGCCGCAACATGGACGTCAACTACTTCGGCTCCGCCGAAATGTCCCGCGCAATCCTGCGCGAGTGGCTCTCCCCCGAGAACCGCACCTCTCCCGACGCCGAGCCCAAGCACATCATCTTCACCGCCTCTGTCCTGGCCTTCTTTGCCATCGTCGGCTACGGCCCCTACACCCCCAGCAAATGGGCGCTGCGCGGTCTAGCAGACACCCTCGCCATGGAAGTCGGCCTGTACCCAGACAACCCAGTCAAGGTGCACGTCGTGTACCCCGCGACGATCGTCACGGCCGGGTACGAGCGCGAGAACGAGACCAAACCTGCGATCACGCGGGAGCTGGAGAAGGATGAGCCCGGGGAGACGCCCGAGACGGTGGCGCGGCGGGCGATTGCGGGGCTAGAGAAGGGTGAGCACTTTGTGGCGGTGTCGTTTTTGGGGAATCTGATGAGGTGCGGGGTGATGGGCGGGTCACAGCGGAATAGTTGGGTGTGGGATACGCTGGTGGGGTGGTTTGTACCGGTGGTTTACTTTTTTGTGTTGAGGGGATGAATGCGCAGGTGAGGGGTGGGGAGGAAGTATGGGGATCCGGCGAAGACGAGGGTGGCGTGAGGTGGTTGAGAGGGGATTGGGAGATGGGTACTGGGTTTTGAGCGAATAATTGTTGTTGGGATATTATTGTATTGTAATTCTAGGGGGATCATCTCACCTTGGCAAGCAGAGAGGATATCAGTTGCAAGTTGCAATCAGCCTTCAGAAATGGACGACCTGGTTGTGTCCACAAGAGAGGTTAAGAACTAGCAACAACTTCCTGTTTTCTATAGGATCAATGGAAAGAAACGGAAGTTAAGTTTGCCTTCTTGTCGCACCCTGACCGGCAAGTTAGTGTAGGGATTGAGTTGCTCAAACCTTCAGTCTCCAATTGTTTCTGAGTTGCTGAGACTCAAAGCCAGCCCACCAGCTTGTGGACCTAAGAAACGCGGTTTGGCTGCTGTTTGCGAAAATTAAATTGAGATTGAAGAAACTACACGACAGTTGGAGAAAAAAAATAGCGAGGCTCTTATCGCTGAGTCAGACATCAGTCACTAAGTGGGAGGTATAAGGCGAGTTTCTCACTCGCTTGGAACTGAACAGGGACAAGATGAGAGCGTTTTCCATTGCTGGTCAGAGACTCAACAACCGGAGCCGCGCTTGGCCGCCGCCCAACTGGCTACCCACCACGCCCACTCCCTTGACGACGAGCTCAAGGGGGACCCAGCTTCCGTCTTTGACGACGTGAGGATGGGAGGCGAGGAATACGCCGCCGCCGCCGCCGCTGCTGCCGCGGCCATGGACACCGACCTCACCGAGGACGCCCACGGGGAAGCCGAGGCCGAGGCCGACATGGACGACGACGGCACCTCGGGCCTGCCGTCCCACGTCGACCTCTCAGCTGCCAGCATGCTCGCCAACGGAGGCGCCGGCGCCCCGGGCAGCGCCATGTCTCAGCCCGTCCAGGACCAGCTGCAAGAGATGCAGCAGAACCTGGCACACGCCCAGCATGCTCAGCACGCCCATCAACACCAGCAGCATACGCACCATCAGCATTACTCACACCAGCCAACCGCCCAGATGGGTGGCCCTCAGCAGATGCAGTCTCACCAGGCCATGGATCCGTCTATTGTTAAGACCACCGAGGAGCTGGCTCAAGATTCTGGCTACAAAGACCTTAACGTGGAGAGTGCCCTTGCGAAGCGTTTGGCCCGCGAGCCCGTCCAGCGCCTTGCCCAGCAGCGCAGGCCAGAGCAGAGCCTCAACCTGGCGCCGTAGGCTTCAAGTCAAGCCCCCTTTCAACTGAGCGTTCAGCTAATCGTTCTCTTAGAAACACGAAACCCCCAGGTCGTCTCCCAACACCCGACCATTATGCCAGCTACCAACCCCGGCCTTGCGCCTGAGGCAGCCTACCGCTTCACCGCCTCCCACGCGCTGATGCAATCCCACGGCGCTGGTATGGGAGCCGTCAACCACCCCAGCACCATGGTCACCAACAACGCCGTGCTCCAGCAGATGGTGACGCGCGCCATGAACGAGGTGCGCAACGCCGACAAGGCCACTCGCCAGCTCATCCAGATTGACTGCACGGCGAAGCAGCTGGCGCTGCAGATCGCCGAGTACGAGGAGATGGTCGGCGGCCAGGACCAGACCGGCGGCGGTGTGGGGCAGCAGGTCATGGGCGATGAGTCTGGGGCATAGCGTTCTCCGGAGCCGCAGCCGCAGCGGTTTGAGAATTTGGTTTCCGCCGCTGCTCTCGCATTGAAAAGCGCTGCGCCAACTTCGAAATCACAGGCTGATGATAATCGGGCACTGGTCGCTGATTCGCCTTGGCCGCAGCACCACGGCTTGGATGCTCCCATCGACCCCTCGCTCTACCACCGATATGGATATTTGCCCCGTTCGTGGCCATGACCTTTCTTCAATCATCAACACGTGACTTCTTTTTAACTTGTCAGTTTGGAATTCCCTCCTACTCGAGAAAGACACGTCCCAGAGGAACTTGCGATCATGGGAGCTGCCACCACCGGTTGCGGCTGGCATTTTGATTTTACTTTTGCGCGCATCGAGGTTCTGGTTTGGGCTCCCGGGATGCCGGGAATGGGAACGATACCCTTCATATATTTTCGGCGGCAACTACGCACCACGCCGCTACCCCCTTCGTTTTTCTTTGCTTGGCTTTGCGGGACCAACTTATGGTTTTAATAAAACACTTTTCACGTTTTCCGCGGCGGGGAGCCGGAGAGGTTCGACCCTGCTCGCGTGGAGCAGGAGCATCGAGGCTTTGGCGGGACGTTCTAGTTCTGATGGAGACTGAGTGCATGGGAGTAGAGAAGGGCACCAAACGACGACGCAGACCCGTCCTGGGCAGTCAGTTGATTGATTTTGTGGCGACGAGATTGGGGACATGCAGAAAATTGGGGGTTCGCTTGGCTTTGGTGTGCCTTGGGATGGGCAGCTTTTGTATGGACAGAGATCGGTGTCGGCGAGACGACATGTCGGTTGGGTTTGGTCAATGAAACGCTTTTTGATATTTAAACACAGAAGCTTCCTACAACATGTAGCGTTGGTGATGTTTTGCATAGAAGTGGTGGTATTGAATGGTAGATTGAGATTGGCGGTAATATCAAAGAAGGCGTGATAGCACTTCATTTCCATGCGGTCTCTAACGCCTTTCTTTAGGGAGAAGACCAAATCACCCTCATACTTCGAAGCCCTAAACCCCCATCAAGAGAACGTGTACGCAACGACTAGCACATAGCCAGAACTGACTTACCAAGCCCGGCAATTGATCGGCTTGTATTTGTAATTCTCGATGTTCTAGTTGACTACGATGACGGAGATAAATACCCATTTGAAAAGCATGTCTTCCCTCTGGTTTGGAACACGAATCTGTAGCTCACGATCCGAATAGATACATAGGCTCAAATTGATAAGAGCAAAATCAGGACGTAGTTTCAGGTGCATACATGCACCATTTAAGATGGCAGGGGCTTGAAACAGCAGCAGCAGGCGTGATACATTCGCTACAGCCTGAGTATATCCTCAATCTCCCCCCGGCTGCTCCTAGAGGCAAGCATCCTGTAGGGCCTTTCTACCCAGCATCTCTAAGGTTTGAAGGAGTTGTGTGATGACCATAGGGTTGTAAACCAATATCTTGGAAGTCTGCTTGCTTACTACATGCTAGCAGTCAATGGCCGTGTTAGCTGTGTCAATGGGGAGCCTCTGGACCAAGAGGGTCGAAGCGAGATGGGTTGCTCGCGGACAAGGGTGACGTGAATTCGGGCCGTGTTTCAGTTTCACAGGGGATGGAATACTGGCCGTGAAGTGTATCATTGACCATAAATGAGCCTCGCGTATCTGATAGTGTTTGATGACAAATGCTGGCATGACGAGGTGTAATTCAGCACGCAAACCAAGGTGACTCGACGAATGCCCGGAAAACACCCCAACCAAAGTGATCAAAAGAACGATTTCAATGACTATCAACGATAAAGGAAAATGGGGAATCCCAGCTTGACTTTGGTATATGCCCGCCCCCCAACCCGCTGCTTTCCCTTCCGCTCGCATCATAGCCCACGCACACCCGCTGTTTCCATCTCCATGCCCATCCAACGCGCTGCTCCAATGTTTACTTCGATCCTCCATCAGTCATTATCACGCTGCCACCCCCAAACTGATTTCCGCCCTTGCCCTTCCTTCTCCGCGAATACCCTCAAATGATCAAATTCGCCGTCGCGCCATACCACCCAGCAGATGTGGAGGGAGAGAGGGAGAGTGAGAGGCCAGCGCCGTTCATGCTGCCTTCGAACGAAAGAGAAATAAAAGATTGATAGAAAAAGAAAACGAGGAGGATTTCATACACAACTCAAGAACACCCAAACACGGAGATCATTATTAAACAAGATATTTTCTCCTCCTCCCAATGGTAGTGGTAAAGAAAGGGCCATTTGAATCCTCGAAATCGGCGGTAACATTGCGTTTCCCGTCTTCGAGATCGATCTTCATGAAAGGTCCGGCCATGGGTTGCGGAGGTAGACAAACCCGGGATGCAATCGAAAAAACAGCGGAGAGTCGTTATTCCGCTAGTTTCCCGGAAGCGTATTCCCGGGGAAAGGGGTATCTTCGACGGCGAAGGTATCAGCAGAGGCGGCGCAAGTTTCGTTCAGAGCGTGACTGTCCGAGAGAGCCTGCTCAGATCAGACCACAGAGACGGAGGTTCTCCTGGATGATGATGTCTGCGTCCGCGTTAGCATGTGCCCAGAAACAAGGCAACAGGAGGGTAGCTTACCATTCACGGCGGCCATGACAAAGCGGATTTGTGTTGTGTCGGTGGCGCATGTGAAATGTGTGTAAATCTGCTTGCTCTCGTGCTGATTGAGGCTGACGAAGCGGTTGAGGATGTAGTCGCAGGCAGCGCCGTAGTCGTCACCGCCCTCGTAGTCGGGGAAGTAATTCTTCATGGGGCTGACGGGCAACTTCTCCTTGAAGCGATCGATCTTGTTGAGGAACAAGATGATGGAGGTCTTGATGAACCACCTCGAGTTGCAGATAGAGTCGAAGAGGGTGAGGGCTTCTTGCATACGGTTGACCGTCTCGTCCTCGAACAGCAGCTGATCGTACTCGGAGATAGCGACCAGGAACAGAATTGTCGTGACGTTCTCGAAGCAGTGAATCCACTTCTTCCGCTCAGACCGCTGGCCACCAACGTCGAACATCCGGTATGTGAGCTCGCCAATGATAAATGTCGTCTCGGTAATACCGGTCGTCTTGACACGCGACCGCAGAACGTCCTGATCGTTGGGCATGTAGTCGGGGGCAGCGATACGGGCGATGTTATCGAAGTAGCTAAGAGCTGTCAGCAAACGGGCGCTCGAGGAGCAAGAATGGCGGGGGAGGACGTACTACCGCGCAGAGTCGTTCAATTGATATTCCCTAGACCGCTTGAAACAGCTCTGGACACCGGCATCCCTCCACAGCGCCTCGATGGCGTTGCCGACCTCAGGCGGCAGGACGTCACCCTCAATCTGTGCTGGCTGCATGAAGATGGTCTGGACGTGGTACTCCATCCTCGAGTCGGCCAGGGGCAGCTCGAGCGACTCCATGGCCTCGAGAATGACGCGCATGGACTGGACCGTGTTGCTAAAGATGATCTCCTTGAAGGATTCCCGTTCGTCGCGCGAATAGCCACCCTCATGGATGAGCTTCATCTGCTTGAGGATTGTCGATTTTCCGGATTCACCAGCACCTGCAACAGCATGTCAGATGGCGCATCCAGAAATAGGGCCGTGGCAGGCAGACGTACCCAAGAGCAGCATCTTGATCTCGTTGCGCTGTTGCATGCGATCCCTCTTCAGCTGGTTCTCGATCTCCTCGTTGCGGGCCTTGCCCTCCTTCTCCTCCGTACTCATTCCGCAACCCATCTTGGCGGCTTTTGACGGTACGGTAAAAAAAAAAAAATTATGGTAGAGAGTGTCGTGGTCGGTCGAATGAGGGTATCAAAGGGGTTCTGTGGCGGGTTCAAATGGGGTCAGTGGAGCTGTGTCTCGGTCAAGGATGCAGCTGGTGCAGCGCCTCAAGCAGGATGGGTGTGGGCAGGGGAAATGCCGCCTCCCGCGTCGGACCGCGACCGAAAAAAGAAGCGATCTCCAAGTGACTGTTGGAAGATGCTGGCACTGCAGCAACCATTCGACTTGGGCGACGCAGGAACAGGGCAAAAGGTCTAGAGGGTTCGGATGACCGGAGGTGGGATGGGGTGGACGGTGGCGTTTGCTCAGCTTCAGCTTGCTCTCACTCACTTTTGCTCCGGGCGGCGGGTCGACTCGACTTTTCGCGACGTCAATCGGATGCGCGGCCGCGGTCGGCAAGGGAAAAGAATGACGCAGAAAAATAAGAGGATGGGTCAGGGCGATTGATTGCGGCGACGGGGTGAGGTCGTCGCCGAGTTCGTGCTAACAGGAAGAAGGGTGCGACTTCGCTGGGTGGTGGATGGTCGTGGGCGGGTGTGAACCAGAGGTTGATCAGTGAGGGAAGGAGAGGAGGTGGGAGGGTTGGTTCTGTTAATGTGAGAACATGTTCTTGAAAAAGCGGCCAGAAAAAAGACGCCCCCTGGTGGGAAGGTCCCATCCACCTAGGCAGTCATTTGTTTGAGACTATCAACAGCTGCGAATCAATCCATAAGTACAGTTGATTATGTTTTCCAATACTTCCATTCCCTTTCTTTCTTCTTTTCTCTCTCTCTCAATTTTCGCCTCCCGACGGTCCCAGGCCTGAGTTTGAACCGAGGAGCGGCAAGCAGCAGACGAGAGAGGAGGCTGCTTTCCCAAAAAGGCATGGACGTTTGGCTGGCCCCTGCCAACAGCAGATTTCAGTGGCGCCTCTGCTAGCGCTGTGAACAGACCCTCCTACCTAGTAACCGAAAGTGTCAGTCGAAATATGGAATTATCGAGCTAACAGAGATGCCATGCGTCGTGGAATCGGGGACAATCAGCAAAAGAAACAGCGCCTTGTTGTTCTTCGACTGATATAAGAAGTATTGCCATGACCAGCAGCCCGCCTTCTGCTTCTTTGTTCCTGCGCCCCCCAGGATCCTCATGATTGCGACCGGCCCCAGGCACAAGAGAGACGGATATTCACATTGCATTTTCCTGCCCAACACCTCGACTCAACTCTTGACGTCCTAGAGAGCTGTCCACACTTCCCGGCTGCGGCCTGTTGATATCATGGATATTCATATCGTTCTTCAACTGAGCTTTCTTTTTGCCGAGGCACAATCATTTCGCCGTTTCCACCACTGGCCGTCAAGCATGGTCAGATCCGAGCCCCGAGAGAACATCAGACCAAATGTTTCAAGGCGAAGACGGTGGAGATGATCGACGCATGGGCAGCTTCCGGTCAATGATCACAGTCTAGCCCCAAGATTCTCAAACCAGTTCCTACGGGCAGAGAGAGTGTATTGCGAAGTCAACCAGGAAGTCTCGCCAGTCCTCAAACTCCTCACGGTATGTATCTAGATGTCTCCCAAGCTCAACGATGCCATCCCGATGGGTGCAATGCAGCAGCATCTGGGCAGACCCCAACTCCCGGACTTGACGGGTCTCAGTGGACCCTGACTCCGTCGAAACCTTCAAAAACCATACGACAAATATCACCGAATCCGGCCGCGACCACGGAGTGCCCGTCTCCTCCTGCCCTGATGCTGGACGGCGATCAGCTCCCGCTAGCTGAGGGAACAACAGCTCCGCTTTGAGGGCCTGGGCTGGATGCATCGCGAAACCGATCTTGATGGAGGTGGAATTCCACCGGCATATCTTCAATAACACCATCCGCTTTGGAAAGATGCAACCATCTCACGCATTTCCTGGTTTCAGGGGCCCGTTAGTTGAGAATCTTCTGGTTCTTGAAACCAACTCTCTCACATCACCATCCGCAGGCCAAAACACTTATGGCTGCTGTCGCTTCATGCAGCGGCGGTGCCTGAGACTGCTGCTGCTGCTGCAAGTAACCCACGAGGTTTCCATGCCTGCAGTTGCAAGATGATGCACCTTTGTGCTTCAAGACGACCCCCCAAGATCCGGAAAAGCATCCAGCTTGACAATGCCTGCTGAGTGGCACCTTTATTCTCTTCAGTTCCGCCCTGTTTGTTTGCCCACGGGAATTGGCCGTTTATTCTCCGCCGCCCCTGGCTCCCCGCAAATGGGATCGACGCCTGAGCAGCCGATCCAACAAACATTGGTTCGATCGTAGCCACATCTGTGAAGAGGCGCGCTGAAAGCGGCATCGACAAGCCGTCACCTGAAAGCTGGTTACAAGAATATCCTTCATGATTCTCACACGACCGTCAGCCTGACCGCCAAAGGAGAATTGAAGAAGCGAAAACTGGAGACAGACGGCAGAGGTAATTTCATGGCACGCTAACCTCACAGTAGCCTCCAGAACGTGTGTCCCGATGGGAGGCTATTGGCTGCCGCTCAAGGCTTCGTGATCCCTGACGGGGGTAAAGGATGGTGGAGCAGAATCCAGGAACCACACGCACCTCAACACCCCTGGTGCCTGGCAATCTGCAAGCCAGCAGCCGATGATTCGATTCGACACCTGCATGCCGCGCCCGGAACCCAAGATGGAGGGTTGCTTTCATGCAGGAAAAGGCCCGCGATTGCCCTCCATCATTCTCCCCCTCGTCCGGCAGTGAATTTCCCTTTCTTGGATACAGCCCGGACGACGGGAGAGGGGGGCAGTTTTGTCGGAGATGCCGCTCATCAGCTCACCTCCCTTCTGTTGGTGACACCGGCGCGCGGCACTTGCTGAGCGGCAACATGAAAAGTTCCTGACATGGAGATTTTGAGAGCCCCAAAATACCACCAGCAGCACCACAAGCCGCCCACCAGTTAATTACCACCATCTTACCTCCGTCTCGAACCTGGGGCTGACACGGGAGACCTGCAAATCTCATCATGTCCCAGGGCATGCCACGCGACGCCCATGCAACTTTCAATGCAGCAGCCGAACGCGAAGGCGCGACGGTTGAGTGATATCCCCGTACAACATCTCGCATGCTGTGGTTCTAGGTTTCGCGAATCCAGGAGACGAGACAGCTCGGGGCGAGATGCACCCCCAAAGTCCCCAATTCCCCGCCGTTCGTCCGCTTGCCTCACCTCACCTCACCTCACCTCTTCAGCTCCTGCCCATTACCCCTCTTCAGCTCCTGCCCATTGCCCCTCTCAGCCCAGCCCAGTCTGCCAGCCACCTCTGTGCAACATACCGGCACCACGGACAGATGAGCCGACCAGAAGGATCCTCCTCACTTCTTCCCTTCCTCCCCCCTTCCTCCAGCAGCCGACCTGCAAAAGGAAAAGAGCAAATTCACCCTCCTCAGAGACACGCGCTAGCATGGAACGGGCAATATTCTAGAAAGGGCCAACAGGCGCATGCAGGAGCAGGGGGCTGTTGGGTAAGAATTCGTCGGGATCGGATGATCGCGATGGGGACGAGTGGGAAGAAAATCCAATTTGTGACAGGGGATGGGGGGCTTGGCAAGGCGAGTGAGACCTCTCAGAGAGACATTGGCATTAATGGATAGGACAGGGGATGGGTGGGATGGGGAAAGGGAAGAGGGAAATTCGAAGATGGAAGGGATGGAAAGGAGTTCGTCTGATTGATAATGATGATGGCCCGGGAGATGCCGGGGGTGATGTCAATTTCGGGTTGCGGCTTGAGTCAGGCCATTTAAGGGTTGTTTGGTTGGGTCTTTGTTTCTTTTGGGTTGTTTCTGGAGGGGGGATGACAATAGGGATGGTGTGGTCTTCCGCTCTGTGATGTGATACCTCAATCTCTTCATCAAGAGGCATGTTGGTGATGACCAGTCTGTTGGAAGAATGTCACACAATCTGTGCAGCTCTCTTCATGAGACGAACGGCCCCCAATTGAGAGAATTGCGACTCTTGCGGCTGGCGCCGCGACAGGGGTCGCCAGCACTTGGCGCGCGATCGTCGCCGGCGTGAGGCTTGAGCGAACACCATCGCACGGTGATCTCAAAACAGCTCTTTTTGGCTTTCCCACCCGCAGCCGGTAGTCTCCGTGACATCAATCTCCTTTTAACTGGCCACCGGCCTCTAATTTGGCTCCACGATGGCGTCCTCCGCCATCCCCATGGCCCGGCTTGGGGGGCATGGTATGACATTCCGCCGAAGCCTGCTTCGCTCATGAGGGTGTGTGGCTGATGTGTCTGGGTGGCCGTGCCGCAGCCTTCAACCACTCTAGCAGCGCCGATGCAGAGGCCGAGTATGACCGGCTGCGCGATCTGGCCCGGGCCGAGGCTGACAGGAAGAAGGGCTGTTTTGATCGGGTACGCCGTTCGTCCCTGGCATGACCTACCCCTCTCAGCCTTACTCACCACCCCCTTCCCAGGCCCACGAAGCCTACGAGCGCGGCGACGGCGCCGGAGCCAGGGAGCTGTCCGAGCAGGGCAAACACCACCAGCGGAAGCAGGCCGAGTTTAACAAGCAGGCCTCCGAGTACATCTTCCGCGAGAACAACGCGCCAGGCCGCGTCGCGGGAGATACCATCGACCTCCACGGCCAGTTCGTCGAGGAGGCCGAGGACATCCTCGAAGAGCGCATCCGCTACGCCCAGTCCACGGGCCAGACGCACCTGCACGTCGTCGTCGGTAGGGGCAACCATTCCACCGGCCATGTGCAGAAGCTGAAGCCGCGCGTTGAGCGGCTGTGTCGCGAGCTGGGGCTGCAGTATGCGACTGAGGAGAATGAGGGCCGTATTTATGTCGACTTGAAGGGCGGGAGGGTGCACGGCGCGCCGCCGCTGCCGCCGCAGCCTGAGGGAAGTCATGGCGGTGGTCATCATGGGACGGGCTATGAGGCCCAGCGTCCGCCCCAGTACCAGCAACAGCCACCGCCGAAGAAGGACAAGGCGGACGGGGGTTCAGGTTGTTGCAACAACTTCTGGTGCTGCACGGCTATTCAGGAGGTCTGCGCTATGCTCTTCAGGTGCTGAGTTATTGCTGTATAAGGGGGATGTCGTGGAGACGACTGCTGGAGCAGCTGGGTTTGGTAGTTGGATTGGGATGGGCGCTGTGGGCGTTGGCGAAGTGCGTTACTTGGGCATGTATGTCAAAGGGTCTCTTACAGAAAGGACGAAATGTTGGCTTGTGACATGTCATGAGCGCAGGACCGTCTCATCGCATCACACAGAGGCCGTCATATCGAGAAGTCGCGGCTGGCTGTCTGACGTTACTTTTCCATCAACGCCACGTTGTCTTCCCTGCGCCTGCTTGATCATCACGTAGGTACCCAGCTCCTCCTGCCGCGAGAGCTTTCTTACCGCTACCCTGCTTCCGTATCCTGGTGTTCACCGGCCAGAACATCACGCAGCAATGCGCAGCTTAGTCCACCACCCCTCCCGCTACCGCCACACATCACATAGGCCCTCACGCCCACATATTTCCATGAAATCCAGACCGTCATCTACCAACCCCCACTTACCAACCATCCACCACCCTGCCACCATAAACCGAACCCCACCCAAGAACAACAACAACCCACCCACCAAACCTAAAATGCACCACAAACGCCACCACCACTACCACGAATTCGACCACCTCGCCCCCTCCTCCTCGAGCTAGTCCTCCTCGGCTTTATCATCGCAGGACTGGTAATCGTGGTGTTACTTGCTGTGGGAGTCTTTTTGAAGCAGAGAGGCAGGGGATTATCTCGCGGCGGTGAAATTTGGTGGTTGAGGCGAGGTCGTTGCTCCCTCGTGGGATGGGGAACAGGGTAAAGGGAAAGCTTTGCTTGCACGGGAGGTGGGGACGAGAGTGGTTATGGTTCCTGCTCCTATGGGGGAGGGGGGAGAAGGGGAGAGGAGGAGGAGGGGAGACTGGGATTGGGAGGGGGTTGAGGGGGTGGGTGTAAGTGTGGGATTGGGTGTGGATTGTGGGTGTGGTTGTGGGATCAGGGGTGGTCCTCGCTCGGCCAGCGATGGATCCCCCGCAAAGGGATGTCGAGTTTGGTGCTGCGAGCTGTTCGGGTATGGATGGGCAAGGAGATGGCTGCGACACCTGGGGCGAGAAGACGATGCCGCGAGAGACGCCTAAGAGCGTGGGTGGCTTCTGCAGCGGCGTCCGGCTCGTGTGAGGATTGGCGCCGGGTCTTCGGAGTGCTGGGTGGTGGGCAGGGGAGTGTCTTGTTTAGCAGCCGCTGAGTGACTGCTGCGAGGATGCCGGAGAGAGGCGCGCTGAGTACCGCTATCAGTAGCCTTGGTTTTGAATCGTTCTGTTTTGATTATCAAAAGTTCGCATCGACGTAGGCCGCAGGCTAAACAAAAGAAACGTCGCATTTATGCCCCTAAGTTGTCTGGTAGAACAGGTTTATACAGCCGGTTGCTTTGCCCCCGCCCTTGTTTCAGGCTGGAGTTGCACTCCTCATACGCCCGCCCCGCGCCGAAGCCGACGCCAACAAACGCAGGCCACGCCCTGCGCTTGAAGAGCAGCACTGAGAAGACGACGCCGAAGCCGAGGCCGAGGGAGGACTTGATGATGAGGTTCGAGAGGCAGCGGTCCCACTGGGAGGTGTGTTAGTCAGGTCGCCGAGCTCGACGGTTGCTCGTAGGAGGTGGCTGGTGCATGGCTAACCTTCTCGTTGAGGAGGGCCTCGCTGACGGGGCGCGACACGGCGCTGGAGGGCGCGGCGGGGGTGTTCGTCTCGGCCATGGCGGGCGCAAAGTGGTTGGTGACGTGACCTGGTGGACTGGGTTGGTGAGAGCGATAGACTGTCGCGTTAGCTTGGGTGGCCTGTCGCAGAGCTTCCGGGGGGTCCTACCTCTAGCGAGCGACCCAATTGACGTGGGTGTAGGCGTGGGAGTGAGTGGTGGAAGCACAGACAGCAGCTGTCTCTCTTGCTTGTGATGTCGATGAAGCTATTTTGTTTCGGGCGAACGTCGCTGCCAAGAGCTCCAATGCCTGTTAATGGCTCGGTTGCTGCCGTTGTCTCCCGAAGGCGGTGAGATCGAGATGCAGGGGTGCAGGCCAGGTGAAGCAGAACTGGGGATTTGGGGCGGCAGAATTTTGGAATTTTTGGAGCTGCTGGGACTGAAGTTGAACTGAGCGTGGGGCCCTGCACCTGTCGCACTGTAACCCGTGGTGATCGAAGGGGGCGAAGAAAACAACAACAGGGCATGCTTCTGGACATTTGATTAACTTCTAATTATAATGGGGGACTACACTAAGGTCAGTGAGGCCTCTTCCATTTTCAACTTTCTATTCTGACCAGACACAGGCAGGCGAAGCCGCCCTCACCAAAGCCGTCCGAACCCTCGACCAAGGCGACGCCGAATCGATCCCCGAACGTCTCGAACGAGTATGGGACACCCTCGAAGATTATTGCGGAGGCAGCTTTCATGCCGCCGAGGAGATGCTGCTGCGCTGGCTTCTCAAAAATATGACCGGCAACTCTGCGACCGCCGAGCGCGTGCGACGATACCCCCGCGCCTGGGACATCTTGGGCGCAGTATTCGGCCTAATTCCGCTCTTCTCTTTAGCCAAGTCGCTGGCAGACCGCCGCTTTGTGGGAATCCTTCAGCAGACACTCAAGGATATTGCCGCGCCGCAGCAGGAGGGAACCCAAACGAACGGAGCCGATTCGGACGTTGAGATGGCAGATGCGTCTGCTCCGGAAAGCTCTACGAATCCTCGGAAGCGGAAGAGGGCTGGCGCTGCTAGCTTTGATGTCTCAGTCCAAAAACTAGTGGGAGGCTGTTTGCAGACCGCCGAGGCCGCGTTCGAGGCCATCCGGGCTCTCCTTTCTCGCTGCGACAAGTCTCTGGATGGCCCGACGACCCATCGGATGGGCGCTGAGCATGTCAAGTCACTGTTCTCAACTTCTGCGGTGGATTCCATGGGTATTCTGGTTCCTTGGCTTACCGTATGCGGTCTTGCCCTGGACCGACCCAAGGTTGAGTCTCTCAGGGAGCAGTCATCTTGGCTCTCCACCTTCACCGCTTTGTGGCAGCTGCATCTTCAGGGCGCCAGCGATGCCTCCGAGGTTGCGACCCATCTGTCTGGGACGGCCACCCGGATCCTTGGCAGACTCGCCGGCATCCCGCGACAGACGCCACTTGGCGTTGATACCACCGCGCAAGAGCGTTGGACCCGAGATCTGCGCCGGTTCCTGGCGCGCAACCTGATCTTGCCCGCCCGGACGGCCTTTTTGACAAAACAGAGTCAGGAAATAGTTCAAGTCGCTGTTGACATGTCTAGCGGCTCAGCGCAAATCACTTTTCCTGTTCTCTTCGACCTGGCTAGCAAGTCGCCGCTTGAACTTGGCGGCAATACTTCCAGGAAGGACTATGAAACATGGGTCCAAGCGGTCTTCGACGCCATCCTGCATTCTACGAAGCACATCAGTCGTGATAGCAGCCGCGTCGCCGTACGGGTCATCATGGAGATGGCAGCCGAGCGTGGCATTGCGTTGTCAGTTGCTAGCCTTCGAGCTCTGTGCAAAGACTATGCTCTGGGCCAGGACGCTTACGACTGGAGTCTCCTCCTCTCCCTCGTCAAACTCAACCCGGATGTTTTTCTCATCTCTGGTGAGGGTAAAGAGCTTCTGGAACAGATTCTGGCAAAGACGAAGGAACGTGAAGTTCTGGATGCCGAAGATTTGGAAAAGGCAGCGCAGTTTATTGTCCTGCTCGCAGACGGGTACGCTCAGGCCCGCGACCTGGCGACATTCATCAAGCTATGGCTGAATCAGCTTGCTCCCACCAAAACCAAGGCCGGGCTTCAGCCTCTGTGGTCGCGAAAGGAGCTTTCAGATACCGTGGCGAAGCTAATCCAGTCGTCCCTGAACGCGAACCACTTGGTTGAGATTCTCGAATGGCTCTCGGCGCAAACACAGCCAACAGAAAGTATGGCCAGGATACACATTCTTGAGGCTATTTCGAGCGGCATCTTTCAGGAAGACCTCATCGACGCCGCAAACATGAAGACCTTTGATGGAGTCTTCCTAGAGAAATTCTCCAAAAAGGAGCTGCCTGCCATCTCGGCGTGCCGGTGGATGGTGGCCTCGAAGACGATGGCCAGGGGCACTCTCAAGGAAGCTGGCCATGTTTGGTCGCAAATCAAGTCAGACATCAAAAGCACTCTGCGGAAGTATCCTATTGACCGTGAAGATACCTTGGCTGCGTTCAAGTGCTGCGCCGCGGCGTGGCTAGCGAACCACCCTGGGGCTGCTCATGAGGAAGAAGTAGTCAAGCTGATCTGCTCCTTTGTGGAGAGACTCGAGGAGGATGGCGAGCCCATGGAGCTGGATTCAGCTGCTGAAGGAGCGTTCATCAGCAAGGGAACTTTTTTCTCGTGGATGCTTTCCGACGCGCCCCGTCTTCTGAGGTAAGCTCTAGGTCTTCTTCTCCCAAGGTAAATTTGCTAATATCACGCAGCCTCCTCATCAAGAAGAACGGGCGTGTTCCGAACGGGATACTGTCCCTGCTCACTCTCTCCGGAAATGAAGACGCAGCTCGCCTTGAATCTGCTCTGTTAGTTTCTCGGCTGCTGCTGGACCGCGAGAGCAACGTCAACAACCAAAAGCTCACGGGTGGGTGTGACATCCCACGTGCCATACACTTTTTGCTGACACTTCATAGACATGCTGATCGATACTGTAATCTCGATGGTCGACACCTCCAAGGCAAGCCGGTCAGGATGTGCGACCAAGATCGCGATCCAGTTCCTGTCTGACGTTCCTTCCGAGGTGTTGAGTCGTACCCAAAGAGAGGCTGCCATGAAGGCATTGGTCTCGCATCTGCCCAAAGACTCGGACAAGGCGGAAGCCATTGGAACCGAGCACTGGAAATCCGTGCTCAGCCTGATGGTCAAGCTGATGTCTCGGCCGACTTTCTATGAGGTATGAGTCCATGCTCTTGGGTCCTACTGAATTCGATGCTGACAGTTCTAGGACATGAGTTTCTCCCACCTCGAATCCATCGGGCGGTGCCTGCTGAAAATCCACAAACGCTCGAGCCGCCGTTCGAGGGGAGAGCTGGCCACAGACGACTTTGGAAGGGATCGGGATACGTTCAAACTCCTTCAGCAACTGGCGGTCTTGACGATAAGGTACATTACGCGAAACCTGTTAACTATCCTTTACTAACCTATGTAGGCAAATGACTAGCGGAAGCCCCGAGGAGCGTGAGAAGGCCTATCTCAAGGGTGCCATCTCAGTGCTTCAGAGCTCATGTGATGACTCGGAGGCTGCTCCAAGGATTGTTCTCCTGCAAACTTTCATCTCCACTGTCCAATCCTCGCCTGCTGTTAAGAAGCTCGAGGAGGATGGCCTGGACATCAGCGCCCTGAAGAGCCAGCTCCTCCAAGTAACCTCGCCGGTGATTACCTCCAGCAAGCGGACGGGCAAAGGACTGTTGGCACTTCTCGTCGCCCTGGAAGCGCTGGGTGACCTGGACCGTGAGACAGTCAGGCAAGCTCTGGCGGACGCTATCCCGTCTCTGCTCAAGGCGAGTGACTCGCTTCTTGACAAGGGTGTTCAGGCGGGGTGGGAAGTCCGTATGTTTGTGGCAAACTACTTCCCCGAAGCGCTCTCGTCGCCATTAAAAATCAAGATGTCTGTCGAGCCCCAAGCTTTGGCAGATGAAGACGGAGATGCAGAGGCGGACGAGCCTGCTGCCGCGCTCAGCAAGACAGCTTTGTTGCGGTATGTCGATGCTGCGGTCCGGCCTGCCGACGAAGACACCAAGCTTGGATATTTGAAAGAGCTGCTTGAGGACGGCAACGACCAGGACATGCTTGGTCGGCTGCTGGTCGTCTACCGCCTGATTCAGCACCTGAAGGGTCAGTCATTTATCACTCGTCCTTCGTACAGTCCACTCGAGCTAACTGTCCCAGGCTCTCGTCCTTCCGACACCCCAGCCCGCTTCGACCTGTCCCAAGCCCACAGCGCGCTTTGCAACCGCCTCATCCAAATCAACACCCCCGCGCAGTTCCTCCTCACCTCCAAAGCTATCCACTACCTCCTCGATCAAAACCCAGTCTGCATGACGCAGTGGAACATCGAGCTGACCCTCAGCACCGTCTCAACCCTCTGCTTCCAACCCTCCACGCAGTCCCTTATCGCCACCACACCCAGCATCTTCCCGTCCCTCACTCGCCTCGTCGAAATCGTCATCAAGCGCCACCGCAAGCGTCTCGACGGCCACTTCCACATCCTCGTCGTCGCTTTGCAAGCCCTCCTCCGCCTCCTCCTCTCACGCCCTCCTCAACCAACCCCCTTCAACCACCCCCAACCCTCCAAACCCTCTTCCACCGCCCCATCCCACGCCCGCCTCCTCACCCGCCTCGTCACCCTAATTTGCGAACCCACCGCCGCCTCCGTCACCCACATCCGTTCCTCCCACCCCATTAACCCGTCCCACCCCACCACACTCACCAACCCCACCACCTGCTCCTCGACTCGAACGCGACCGCGCGAAGCGCTACGCAGGGCAGTTCATGTACCTGGTTCTGATGGCGTACATCAAGCTGCAGCTGGAGTTTGTGCCGATGCAGAGCGGCGTGCGGGAGGCGCTGGAGCCGGGGTGTTTAGCATACTGGAGGTGACGACGAGGGATGGGATGAGGATTTTGAGCGAGGGATGGATGCGGGGGAAGGGTTGTTTTTAGGGAGGTGTGGAGGAGGTGGGAGAGGTTTGGAAGGTGGGGGTGTTTGATTTGGGAGAGGATGTGGGTGGGTGGGTTTTGCTCTGGGGAGGAGAGTTGAGGAGAAGGGGGATGTGTGTGTGTCGGAGTGTGTCAGTGTGTCGTTGTCAGGATAGTTGTTCTTTCAGCTTGGGTACGATAGAAATATGCACTGTTGATATCCCAGCACCAAATTTATGTTTTGCAATATTGAAGGCCTTTTGTTGTCAACACATTTTTATGTTGGTACACCAGACCAGTAGTACAAGAGGACGTTCTGCTATACTCTGACAAGTTCATTCTCACAACCTTCAGATTGGGTTATCCGGTATCTTCACTATGAGTCTCACACCCTGAACTGAACATCACATCTTGCTACCTCCCCTCCGTAATCCTCTGCCACCTCCTCGCAAACTCTCTAATTCCACCCTCTCCCGCCATACTCGCATCCACCACATCCTTCGGCAGCTTATGCGCCGAATACTGCGGCGAGCTAAAATTGTACGCCGACGGATCACTCTCCTCCACCAGCCTCAGCTCCGGCTCCTCCTCCTCCTCTTCCTCCTCCGTCTCCGTCTCCTCATCCGTTGTCACCCCCTGTTCCTCAGACGGAGACCCCAACAGCGGCCTCGCCACCCTTGTCCCCAACAGCTCCCGCCAGTCAAACAGCAGCGTATCTGTCCGTGGCGCCCATGGGTTGATATCAATCAGCCTCGCGCGGCCGAGCACGGTGCGCTCCCGCCCGCCGTGACCGTCGTCCTCCCCGTCGCTGTTGTCGTCGTAGTCGGCCTCGGGGATATACACGTCGAAGACGAAGCAGGCGTCGGGGAAGGTGAGGCGCATCTTGTTGAACAACTCGCGCGCGCGGCGGATGATCTGGCCTTGGATGGAGGACAGGAAGGCGTAATAGTTGAGGTCGCGCTGCGAGATGGCGATGAGGGCGCGGTCCTTGACGAAGCAGCGGAATTCGAGAGAGGGGAGAGGGTTGAAGTAGCTGCGGAGGACGAGGACGGGGTTGAAGGTCGGGTGGGGAAGGTGGTGTTGGTGGAGGAGGGGGCGGTGTCTTCGAAGGCGTGGTCGAGGTCGTGGCTGATGAAAGAGGAGGATTTGAGCAGGATGTAGATATCATTGGCGGAGGTGCACTTCATGGTGTTGGGGTGTCGAGAGATCCAGGTGGCGTCTTTCGGAGAGGACCAGTTCAGCTTCGGGCAGACAGCACCCCCTAGAGCAGTTATGGCGGAGGTAATCTCAGCATGGAGAGCGGGAAAGCGGCGGTCGGGGGATGAGCGGACTGGCCGGGTATCTTCGGTGTCGGTGTCTGAGTCGGAGGAGTAGTCTTCTTCGAGTTCGTCGCGAGGCGGCGCGGGGTGGTCGGATGTTGGGAAGGAGGGTTCCCAGTCGTCTTCGTCGCCGGAAGCGGCTGTGTCATCTTCGTTGTCTTTGGGGGTGCCCTCGTCGGCGAGGATGATGCCGTCTTCGCGGATGTAGGAGACGAAGTCGGGGGTTAGGGGGATGATGCGGGAGCGGATGCAGGAGGTACGGTATCTAAGGGTTTATGGGTTAGGCAAGCACGATGCATAAATGACAGTGTTCACAAACTTGGGAAACCAGTAGTCGTAAGAGCAGTGAAGGATGTGGTCTCGGGTGACAGGCGGGAACCGCAGTTCGTCGTCTACCGCGTTCCCAGCATGGGAAGATGTGGGCTCGAGGGCCGGCATGGTGTAGACACGAGACTCGGTGCCGCGCAAATACTCGGGGTTATAGCAGTGATGCCGAACCAACAATTGACAGACAAGATGGATGGACTAATAAAGCGTGGTACAGGCGCTGTGGTTGACAAATCAGGGGAGTGTTGAAGATGGAGATGGAATTTATGGTGGGGTTGACTCACGGACAGGGATCTGCTGCATGCTGCCCCGCAGTTTCTGCCAGCTGTTTGGACCCCTGCTAACTCTCACCGCCTTCTTAGCTCAACCTTCAAGGTTGTTGTTGCTTCAACTCCAACACGCATCGCCAACCCTCCCCCAACATTTACCTCTCTCCCCATTCCCACCACTCCACGCCCTCTCCAAACTTCACTGACCCCAAATTTCCAAAAACCCACCATGTCAGACAACGTCGGCCTCTCAACGCCGCGTGGCTCTGGCACCTCGGGCTACGTGCAGCGCAACCTGGCACACATGCGCCCGCGCGACATGGGCGCGCCCTACCCCCCGCGCGGCAGCGCCTCCGATCCCGACAGTCTGCGCCACCGCCCCCGCCAGCCCGACAAAGGTCTGCTGGAGCACGACCGCAAGCGCGAGGTTGAGGTGAAAGTGTTTGAGCTAAGGGACAAGCTCGAGGAGGAGGGGTGCGTTTGCCCACACACACTACTTGATGGTATGGGGTATGCTAACTTTTATTTCTTGCAACAATAGGGTTGAAGAAGACGAGATCGAAACCCAATGTGACGAGCTCCGGAAGAAGCTGCTGGCCGAGATGGAGAAAGAGGGGGACAGGAGGAGAGGCGGGCCTGGGCCGGCGCAGAGGAGGAACTTCAAGATGCACCAGGTTCATGAGCTGGCGGATGCGAAGCTCAGGGAGAGTGAGCGGCTGCGGCAAGCGCTGAAGATCAGCAAGGATTATGAGGAGGGGAGTCACTGGAAGAGGCAAGAGGAGAGAATTAAAAAGGCGGCAGAGCCTCAGGCGGAAGGGGGGAGCGACGAGGCGAAGAGCGGGATGGAGAGGGAGCGGGAGAGGGATAGGGGCAGAGATAGGCGGAGAGATTACGATAGGGAGAGGGACTCCAACAAGGACAAAGATTACGACAGTGAGAGAGACTACGACGGGGGAAAGGATTACGATAGGGGAAGGGACTACGACAGAGGAAGGGACTATGACAGAGGAAGGGACTACGACAAGGAGAGGGACTGAGGCAGGATTTGATGGTGAGGGTTGGAGTATTTCGGATCTGCTTTCTGTATATGGGCAGCGGCGTTTGGGTGTCAGGGCAAGGGGCATCTGGCAGGTTAATTGGTGTCGCGGTCTAACGATACGGAGTAACGGTTACTGCGGTGAATCAACAGGTTCCAATTGCGCCGGGGGCGGCTTGAATCATCAAGCATCGAAGTCACAGGCATCTCGTTGAACCCTTGACTTTCCGCGCCGTTGGGCCCTTTCTTTGCCTTCGAGGGTAGCGTGTCGTCCGTACATCAGCTCGGCCCGAATGGCAAATATGCTTGTGCTACTAGCCAACGACTTCCGAAAGCCAATCGACTCCCCTTTCCACCAGTTTTCTAGAACAACGCCAGAATATTCTTACAACGCGCCTGGTGGCAAGGGTTTGATCCAAGGCGGCCCGTCAAGCGGCCAACAAATTCAACGTCATCCCCAAGACACAACCCGTAGCCGTCTCGTCGCACAAGAAAAGGGGCAAAAGCGCAAGAAAATACCGCACCACATGGACCGATTCCTGTGGCAAGCTGTACTTTGTTCCCCAATCTGCACACCGAACCGTCCCCCTTCCGCCGTCCCGAGCACTCCGGAAGCGCGAGGACGCGTATTACAAGATCTTGTAGCGATTACAACTCTGGGCAGCAGAGGTTGAGCACTGCTTGAATACTCCCACATGCCGCTCCTGGCTGATGAGGGGCATGATCAAGCGCACGGCTTGAGAGCGGGTGGGGTGGTGCGTTTCAACCAACCAGCTGGGACTGATGTCGACGCCGCATATGCAACGGCTTTGCGCTGCTACCACACGGACGGGTTGATGAGGGGCTTGAGAGACGGGGAGGAACTCGTGACGACAAAGAAGAAAGGGGTGTAGGAGAACCGTTAGTTTTGGCATATCGAGGGATTTCCATCTGCCGGTTGTTAGGTATTTGAAAGTAGCGGATTCAGGGCATGAACAGAGCACACCATACTAAGTTCCCCCAACCTTCTATCGAGACTCGGGTCAAAGCTCGAGCTCCCATCTGGTACCCCTCCACCTGTCAGTGTCACTGCACATCCCAAACCACCAATCGACAACACGCCTCCAAATGGGAGACGGACATCAAACACGGCCCAATCGGTCCGAGCCCATTCCCTTCTGCCCAAGCCATGTGCCACTACCCCTTCAAATGCAGCCCATCACTGGCCCAGCAGAAGCGGGATGCGGCCGATCTGCAGCCAGCATGCAAAGACGACAGAGATGGCGGGGTGCTCAATCTGGGGTAGAGGAGTGACAAGGTCAAGGGAATGGAACAGAGAGAGAGCCAAGTCCTGGCTGGGTTTGATCTACATTTCGGCAGCGTGGGTGGGCCTTGACTTTCATGAAAAACGCAGTAATAGTTGTTGGGGCAAGCAGCGAGAGTTGGCCGCCTTCCTCCGCCTCACTAGTACTAGTGAAACTGTAGAGCAAGAGTCATTTCGAATGGACCGATTCCATGGGGAGAAATGGTAGAGCGGACCAAGATAGATATTCAGGATCACAAACAGATCTTGTGGGATACCCTAGACACCCTCCGATCCCAAAACCAGAAGGCGAAAATCCAGGGTGCTTCAAAACCACATGTTGCTCAACCTCGGCTCGGTAGCACTCTCACGCATAAGCCACCCGCACCCCGTGCCTCTCCTGTGTGAGAGCAAGAAATCACTTAGTCATGGAGTTACCGTATCAAATACCAAACCACAACCAGACTAGATGGGTCCCTTGATACGTGAGACAATGGCAAAGCGAAGCTGAAGCCTACAAACCCCCTCACCATCACAATCACCAACATCACTTCAAACCAAGCAAAAGCACCCAAATCAACCATCAGAAAACGCCACCTGATTCATTACAGTCATAGCTGCATCACAAGATAGCTAGGTATCTAGGTAAACAGGCAGATACCTCCCATCACTAGCCAAAGATCGGGGCTTCTAGCAGGAAACCCCCCCCCCCACTTCCACCTCGTCCCCTTTCCACACCCGTTCCACACCCTCTGTTGAGCAACAAAGCACCACCCGCAAGTCGACTTCCCAAGCAAATCCCCCATACACCAGTAACGCCATCCCTTTCTCCTAGTCGGCCAGTCGGTACATCAGCAACCACCGCCCGGAAATACACCACTCCAAGTCTCCATCTGGACCCTTGTTGTCTTTGGCTTCGTCATCTGTTCTCTCATCAACCATGCCTGCCATCTCGGGAGCCTACCCAAGCTCTATCCCCGTCTTGTCGTATCCTGGCAACACATCAAAAACTGTCTGTTATATCTGTTGTCTTTTGCCACCGTCCCGTGCCCTGCCTTCCCTGTGTTGAATCTAGGGTTTGTTTCGGGACAAAATGTCGTTTTTGTCCGCAGCTGGGACTCCTTGGCGCTTCTGACTTCCAACACGGTGTCGTCAAATTCCAACCAAGTCAATGTTCTCACATTGGTCACCATCCCCATAAACACACGTCGTTGGTTTGCCCACTCCATCTCATCTCAGGTCTCAGAGAGCACTCGTCAGAATCGGTAGGTGGGCAGGTAGCCATTGCCCCCACTGGGGCATGTCGTTCGTCGTTGTCGTTGAACTCCTTCAAAGGAATCCAGACTCGGCCAGCACTCTGCAAAGACAGTCACGTTAACATCACGGCCACACCAATGCAACCCAACTGAACAGCAAACAAAACGCAGCAAGCCAAAAGAAAGAAAAAAGCAAATTTCAAAATCCCCCTTCGGCGCAAAAAAAAAAAGTGCACCTCAAAACGCTCAAACCTGATTCAAAAAACCACCCATCACATACCTCACAATCTTCTCATCCTCCCTCTCCCGCGGCTCAATCTGCAGACTCTTGTCGTACATCTCGTGCACGTCGCCGGCCGCCTGCATGTTGCTGATGATGTAGTCCCGCAGTTCAGGGACGGGTTGCAGCGAGTAGACGACGTTCTGGTACTGCTGGATGTCGCGGATGACCTCGGCCGTCTTTGCCCGCTTGGCAAAGTTGATGAGGTTGGTCTTTTTGATAATGGACGGGATGCCGTCCTCGATGAAGGTTAGGTCGGTGAGGTAGACGCCTGGGTTGTGTTAGTTGTATCAGTGCGTTGAAGTGAAAGGGGGGAAATGGGGGCGGGGCATACCAAAGAAGGGAATGCATGGCGGGTTCGCGACGTGCAGGGCCTCTCTGTACTCGCCAAAGTTTTTGGTACTGGCCATCAGCTTGCGCATTGTCTCGAGGGTGGCCTGGATGCGCTGCGGCACCTGGTCCCAAGTGCGCTTGAGGCGGGCGATGGGCGCAGTGCCCAGCGCCGAGATGATTGAGGTTAGGGTAGAGAAGTTGTTCAAGGTGCGGCATTTCTGTTTGTGAGATTTCACCGTCAGCAAGACATTCTCAAACCGGCCGGGGAGAGATAGGGACAGATGAAAGGGGGTTTAGTTACATCAGCGACTGCCACAAAGTGCTTGATGACGACGACGCGCTTGCGGACATCGGTCTGCGACAGGATCATCTCGGCGACCCAGTTGGTCATTTGGTTGGAGTGCAAAATGAGCGCCTTGACGTTGGGTGCCGGCTCCGGCTCGCCCTCGCCGACCTTCTTCTGCCACGTCTTGTTAAGACACTCTGTCGGCTTGATCTTGCCGTAGAGGCGTGACTCGATGATGGTCAGTTGGCGGGCGAACTCGACCACGTCGATGTCGAGGAACTTGAGCTTTTTCATGTTCTTGGGCATGATGGGCGCCGGGGTATTCTGGTTGACCGTCTGGATCATACGTCTTGCCGTGTTGTCCTTGCCAATGAGGCGTTGGTCCAGGACCGCCATCAGAGGGCCGGAACCAGGCGTCTCTGCCGACTTGACTGTGTCCTTGGCAAAGTTGTACATGTCGCGAATGAGCTGCTTGCTTTCTTCGCTCTGGTCCTCCATCCAGAAGGTATCCATCCAACTCTTGAGAATGTTGACGACGCGGAAGCGGATCGGCTTCTGCTTCTTGTCCTTCCACTGCTCATACTCCGACTGGTTCAGGCCTTCGGGTGGCTGGAGACTGAACCTCTTGACCATCAGCTCAAACAGCTCCCGTGCCGTGGTGAACGACCTATAGGTAAGGAGGAAGGTGTTGTTGAAGCTTGGATCCAGCTTGTCGTGCCGCGTCAGCTGCTCAACCAAAGCAAGCAGAGACCCGCCCTTAACAGCCGGCGGCGAGACCTTCATATCCCATGACAGATCGTTCTCGTAATCCAACGTCAAGTACTCGGGGGTCTCCTCGACCACGGGCGGTGGCACCGGCGCCGGGTCCTCTCCAAAGAACCGCTTCATCTTCGAAGGATCGCCGCCCCGGTAACTGCTAGGGGGTGCGACGTCGCCTTCGGTGAATGACTGCGAACCCATCGGGAGAGTTGGTCTGGCGAATCCCCGTGATTCCGTTCGCTGGTGTGGTCGGTCGTACGGCATGGTCTCGGTCCTCCTAAGCTGGCCACGCTGCACGGCCTCCTCACGTATAAACATCTCTTGCTGCTGCTGCTGAAGAACCATCGAGGTCTGCTCAGACAGGAGCTGAAGCGAGAAGCCAATATGCGAAGAGTTGGTCTCGAGGGCCCGGGCGCACTGCCGGACATACTCGAGTCTCTCTTCCAGAGCCTGCCCCCTCACCTCAGACCACTCATCAGCCAGCGGCCCAGCAACGGCCTGGCACCCAAGGATCAAATCCGAGATGTTGTCGTACAAACTCTGCTTGTTCGTGCTGAAGTCGGTGAGCTGCGGGGTCTGAAAGCTGTTGCCAAGCAGCGAGAGATCGATCGATTCTATCACAGCGATCCAAGGCTTAAACGTCTCGAGCACCTTTCCACCGGCAGCGCAGACACCGTTGCCAATCATCTCGTGCTTGTAGGGGGAAACAACCTTGTCGGTGACCACCAGATTCTTCTCCAGCTCGCGGATGCCAGACACCAGCATCCGCTTAAGCTCGTCCAGGCGTTCCAGAAGCTTTCCATCAAGCACGACCGTAGGCTCGACAACGCCTTCTTCGTCTTCGAGGAAATTGGACGTGATGGGATCGCGTGGGCTGAGACCGTTATTCTGCCAGCTTCCACCGACCGTCGAGCCGATGACGAAGCCTGGGAAGAGACGCGGAATTTCCTCGCCGCGCTGCTGCCTTGCAACTTCGACGTAGCTGAACACTCCCAAGAGAACTCCGTCAGCTTCCTGCAGGCATTTCTGCACTGATTCAGCATTGGGCCAGTCGGCAGCGGCAATGTGTGAGGAGATGACGAGCTTCGAGAATTTGGACATCATGTCCCGGAAGTGGGGATAGAGGGCCTTGTTCGTAGAGATGATAGAGGGCTGCCCCGAGTGGTTGTCGGTTGTCCCCGAGCCGGCCGCCAGGAGAAGACGGAGATGGTCGGATATGTCTTCTGCCCGCGCGACGTATTCTGACCGGTTGCCGCTCTCGATGGCGTGGCGGTAGCGGTCAACCGCCTTCTTCATGTTCGAGACCAGCCGGCTCCATGTGAGAGGCGGGGTGGTGCCGTCGTCGAAGAACGAGCGCGGAATCGTGGCCGCGGTCGGCAGGTTGAAGCCTGCGCTGGTAAAAGAAGTAGCTGTGCCAATCATTGGAGTGGTAAGTAGGTTACCGTTCGCAAACGTGTCACCACGCGCTCTTGTCCCCGGCGGCTGGCCGTTCATCGAGTCCATCGAGGCTGACGGCGAGAGAGCGTCTCCCGGGCGCTGGGCCTGCGACCGGTAGCAATTGAACTTCGCGCCGCGTGCATGAGCGCATCGCCTTCCACTTCGGATGCCGAGTTGATGTCGGATTCCTCCTCTTCCTCCTGAGTCAAGCCTCTAGCAATCATCTCCGGTGGTGGCCTGGTCCGGTCGGGCATGCTGATGTGCATGCGGTCGCGGGGACCTGTCTCGGTTGCGGACGACGGGGACTCGAGCGGCAGCTCATTGCTGCTTTCGCCGGTCATGGTGTTGTAGTAAAAGAGCCTCCCATCGGACGTCGCTTGCGGTATCCAGAAATCGGCCCTCGACCTGTCGCCCTCGCTGCTGTCGAGCGGAACCCCCTCATCGTGGTCGGATACGTCTTCCTCGTCAAGTGGTTCCCCGTATATCTCTTGTTCGTCGTGTTCATCGTCCACCCTGTCCGTATCGCCGCCTTCTTCCATCTCTGGCAGCTCATCTGGGCTGGTGATGATCTGGCAGTAGTTGCTCGGGAACCAGCCTCTTACGCCATTGATAACGCCGTCCCACCACCCGCTCTCCAGGCGGGTGATAACCTGAATAATGTCTCCTTCATGGAAGCTCAAACTCGTCCTGTCATCAGCCTCGTAGTCGTAAAGCGCGCGCACGTACATGTGGCCCGGCGGGGCGGAGCCAACGATGCCGTTCATGATGGAGGACCTGTCGGTGGTGAAATATGCGGTGTAGGAGGAGTCGTCACGGCTCGCGGCCGAGGCAGTCGAGTTAATGGAATCGCCGTGCTGGTGGTGATGCTGGTGGTGGTGGTGGTGGGCTGCCGAGTCTGAGTACGAAGAAGCGGCCGACGTGTTCTGACCCTGGAGTGCCGACACAGGCGTCTGCGTCATGAGCATGTTGAGGTTGTCGTCAAGGCTCACGGCGAAGTCATGGAAGGAGGGTGGCTCGAGAAGGGGTCATTCGTTCAGCCCTGTGAGTGTGCGGGAGAGGTGCTGTTTCTGACCGGGTGGTGCCGAGGGTAGAACGTGGGCTGAGTGCGTCCTCTGCTGCGCGAAAGCGTCGGTGGCTTGCGGGCGCAACCAATTCGCGGCGATCTCGTTCAATTAAGAGAAGAATGCCGAGCGATGCAATCCAGCGGGTTTTCGCTCCTGTGGTTCCTGTGCGGGCGCTATCCGCAGATGGGCTTGCAAGGGGAGTGAAGGAGAGGCGCGATGGGCGATCTGACTGGCGGATGGAGTCGATGGTCTGCGCGTCAGGAGGTTGATGAGGGGGGGCGCAACCAATTCGCGGCGATCTCGTTCAATTAAGAGAAGAATGCCGAGCGATGCAATCCAGCGGGTTTTCGCTCCTGTGGTTCCTGTGCGGGCGCTATCCGCAGATGGGCTTGCAAGGGGAGTGAAGGAGAGGCGCGATGGGCGATCTGACTGGCGGATGGAGTCGATGGTCTGCGCGTCAGGAGGTTGATGAGGGGGAGGAAGCGCAGCGGTGCAATTCGCCCAATTTTTGGGACAGAAGGGCGGGCCACTGGGAGTCTGGCTCGTCTGGAAAGGGAAAAGGGATGGATCGCCCTGCTTGGCTTGCCTCGTCTGCTTGCTCTCCCCGCAGAACCGCTCCTCGCGCGAATCAATGGCTGTGGTTTGGGGTCCTCTTGTCTTCACTTTGCCGTGTCACTTGCTGTCTCAACGATGACGGGCAGACACTGTACAAAAGCCCGGCTCCAGCAGCAAGGTGTCGGATGAGGGTTGAAGGTTGAGACAACCAAGGGCAGATGTTTGGGGCTGGCAGGAGGCAGGACCAGTTCCAGGTTCCTTCCAGGTTGTGTTGGTGACCACAACTTTCGTTGAGCGGGGTGACAGGGGACCTGCTTGAGGCTCAGGAAGGGACCGCCCAGGGCAGCACCCCCAGTGCCTTCCAAATCCACGCTCCCTGAATGAACCCGTAACTCCTGATCTTCTGCAATACCACAACTTTTCGTCACTGTGTTTGAGTGGAGAACATGCCAAACAACAACACTTCACCCCGAAACAGCACCCCGAAAGTCTTCTTCTTGACGTTTGGTTCTCTGCCATTTTGCAGAACATCCCTGGTGCGGTCCTGCCCCCCAAGATTCCTACCTTGGGGTGCTGCTGGGACCGTCAGTTCTTGGCACTGGGGTGCCCCTCCCCCTTCTCCTTTTCAGTGCTGGCCATTCATTTCCACGCAGCCAGGTGTTACGTTTCAATGCAGCTCCCGTACGATACGTAATGAAATACAATACCCAATCGCGGTGTATCGCCTTGTACGATACGCATCCTGCTGTTAGCGCCTGGCAGCCAACCCCTCCAACATCTCCATGCAACTCCGAGGGAGAAGTCATTCTCAGAGCCCCTGCCGAGGTCTTGGGCGGACATCTGCGACAAACAACCCAAGGTTATCGGGCTCGTGGAGATGGCCGTTCTTGGTTTCTCCTGTTTGTCGAGGCAAGCAGACTGTTGCTTCAGATCCCGCTCACACCAATTACCCACACAGTCGTCCCAGGGAACGTTTCCCTCATCCGCAACCCCTCATTGTCAAGGAATCCTCGTCACGATAGCCTCACTTTTACTTTTCCAGGAACCAGGTTTGACTCTATCCGATATCACATATCTACCTGTATCTCAAACGATCTGCCCAGCAACGTCGGATCTCGTCCTCTCCGCAAGCTGATCGTCCTTGCGGAACTTTGCCCTTGACTTGAGCCCACTGACATCTCACAACCAAGAAGAAAAGCTCCACAAGAAAGGGACTCGAACAACCGAGTCCAAACCAGGAACCTACCCGACAGACAGGTCTCTTTCGTGGAGATGTCACTCGACTCAACAAGGCACCTAATAAACGGTATGACAGAGAAACCTTGTTTTGCTGATTGTACAAAGTGTGCTATGACCCTGTTTGTTCATCCCGTCCTTGTGTTTGTTGATTTAGTTCCTACTTCTGTAGTCTGAGATGAGATACAACTTGAGAGCCATCGACGGGTGCGGTATGCGAGACATGCCATGGAACCCGTCAACTTCCTTGAGGTGGTCATGATCTCGAAATTGAGAAAGTCGAGGAGGGCTTTGAAGCATGTTTTTCATGACGGGGAAGCATGACATCGTTTCCAGATATCTGGGCAGCATGATATCAACCAGAAACCGTTTCTTCACCTGCCATTCTCAGCGACCGAGCGTGGGTGATAGGCCAGGATATGGTTTTTTTGGAACACCACATCTACGAACGCGATATCTGCGATAACAGCATCCCACAGCATTTGCAGCGCACCCGATTTCCCGGGACGTGGCCATCGTGGCGGTTCTGTACAGCATCGAAGTTGCTTCTACGTCTGGATGATCAGCCGGTCCCGTTTCCGAGACACTTGAAGTGTTACTGATGATGGGATTCGAGTTGACAAGCTCCCACAATTTGTACAACTTCTCAGCTTGTCACGGATGGATGTGTTTCCCAAAGTCTGAGTGGGAAAAAAAAAAGCCGTTGAGCTCGGTCAGCGTTTCCAACGGCTCGCGAGCCGACACACGGCGCGGGAAGGTGTCCCGCTGGGTAACTTCACAAACTCTGGTGAGCCATTCGCACGGGCAAGCCGCGGATCTGCCTTGAGGTTGCGTCTCTCGCTCAACCCCGATGGCTGGACGTCAACAGCGTTGCTTGGCTGGTGGTCGACTCACATCCAAGTCACGAAATACGCACCTGATCACCTCTGCCCCTCCCTCACCCCTCCTCATCATGCCACGATCATGACAACTGTCCCAGCACCGCCATCCCTCACCCGCCACCACAACGCGCGTGTCTCCCGGGCAGCCGGCCTTCCCGCCCCGTCCATCCACCACCCCCGCCCGCCACCATCCGTCCCGAAATGGCGTCAACCCCGCGGCCCTCCGCCCATCCCCTCAATTTCCACCACCAACAAACGCGGTCTCGTGATCGGCCGGCGCTCCCCCTCTCCCTCCGCCATCGGCCCGCCGCCGCCGCCGCAGCACGCCGGCCCCGAATTGCACGATGCCGCGCCACAGAGCCAGCCACCAGCTGCACACCACGTGTACCCCTGACAGCGCCGCTAGGTCGTTTTCGAGGCTTCCGTACCCGTAACCCCCCCGGCCACCACCGCCGTGGTCGAGTCAGTGTCCGGCTCTCTCCCTCCGGCAGCATCATCATCACCGCCGTTTGCTGGGCTGGACTGGAAAAAAAATGGGCCTTCAACCCCGGCTCGCTTGCCCCGGACCCTTGGCGTTTTTATGCCGGGTTGGTGGAGGGGCTGTCGGTCGAAGCGCAAGGGGGTGGAATTTTTTTCTCGCACTTTTTTTCGTTGCTTTGCTTTGCTTGTTCGAAAGGTGCGGTGAGAAGGGGTTTGTTGACCGCTCGTGTGGACGGGCTGCTGAGGGTTTGTGCTTGCTTCTTGCGTGCTGGAGAAAGCTGAAGCTCGGCGTGTCTGAACAACAAGCTCGGATTGGTTCCGGGGGAAGGCTGAGAAACCCGCCTGGGAGGCCGCTCTGCCAGAGCAGATCCCTCTCGATCCCACCGATGAGACATCTCTCACTTCTCATGTGTCAGAGACGGGAACTCTTACCCAGAGCTTGAAAGAACGAACAGGGTTAGCGAGAAAAGTTCGATGGAGCCAATTTCCGAACCCTCGGCCTCGGGCCATGTGCTGAGGCCCGGATGTGACCCGGCTGGAGACGAGGTCCCACCTTCTCCAGGGCTTCAAACGCACCGGGAGCTGACAGATTGGAGGAGGAGCAAACGAGGGTTTGTCGTGTTTGAGATGAGGGGTGAAGAATTTTTTTTCATCGTGACAATCAAGCTGCTGGACGGAGAAATCGTGACTGGAGGTGAACACTGTGCTTCCCGCGGCTCAGGAGCAAGCTGCAGCACATCACAGCCCGATTTGGCTGGATGGCGATCGACGATGGTTCTTCTGGGGAGCGATAGACGTCGATGGGACCTCGATGGCTGCTTGGTCGATTGGCCGCCGAGGACGCCGAGAAGCCAGGGGTGCATCGCGCCGTTTCCTCCTTCGAGAAAAGGTCTCGTCAGCCTGTCGAATTCCGAGACCCCCGGGCGCGCATTTTGTCGCAGATTGTGGCCAAAATTCTGTGCGCTGGTTTGTGGTTGTGCCCCGACGCGTCCGGGTCCTGAATCTGGGCTGGCTCGCGAGGATCAGTCCCAAGATTTTCTGGGTATCGCGAGGAGGGTTGGCGTTCCTTCTTTTTGTGGTCCTGTTGACGCGAATGCAGGGGGGAGATGGCCCGAGGACGGCCCTCCGCGCTCCCGGATGCCAGAGATCCAGGGGTTGGATCCCGAAAATTCATCGTGCGCCGACGAAAAAGAAAAAGTCCGTGATTGTCAGAGGCTGAAATGGAAAATGGAGGGGCAATCAGCAATCAGCTCTGGACCCTGCCCGCCGCGGCGGCACCACCATCGCCAGCATTTCTTGACTCTCTTGAACCCATCAACCGCGGCCATCACGAAACCCCCTCTTCTCTTGTTGATCACTTGAGCTGCTCTCCACTCTCCACCTCGGATGCTGCACAATGCAGAGTGGAATGCGTGCCGAGGAGCTGCGGGCCGGCCGTTTCGTTCGGCCAGTCTCTGGTCGAGAAAGGAAAGCTGCTCCTGTCTCCAAATGCCCCAAATGCACCACTTGCAGGCGGGGGACGGGAGGAGGTGGGGTGGCTTGCTTATCGAAGGTTCCTCAGCAAGAGGACAAGAGGGGCTGCAGCTCTGCAGCCTCAAAGCCGGGAACCGCCAATGTGGCTAGGAAGCCGGCTTCACCTTCCGCCCCTGTCTAGCGCAATTTCCAGGGTTGTGTGCGATGGCAGGTGGCCAAGGGAGGAGGGCTGACTGACGGCCACCGTGCGCGCAATTTCAGGGGGCTGAAAAAAATTCTGAGTCTTTCCAACTTTACAAGGGATGTTATCCAAGCAATGGAACAAGAGGGCGGGCTTTGCCGGTCATGCCAGATCCGGGGAGATTGTTGGAGCTTGGATTTCACTTCGCTTATCAAAGTCGAAGCGCAATCCACCAACGGACGGCTCGCCACCAGCCATGGATGAGGCTGGACGGCTTCCCTGGTCGAAGATGCCAAGCCACCAAGCCCTGGCCGGTGGATCGCGGAGCGCAGCTGCCACCGCGCAGATGGAACCGAGGAATCTGGATGACCGGAGGACGCAATGGTCTGATGACAAGGAAGCTGGCGAGGAGGGGGAGGGGCTTTGATGACTGGGGGATTTTGACCCCGCCGACGGTTGGTTGTTGTGACGGAGTCACGCAAAGGGCCGCAGTCCGAATGAATGTGCCAGCTGGGGCTGCTCTGTGGTCACGGGACGCTTGTTGCTGAGGTGGGAGTTGTCGATGTGGCATTTTCGAGCTGTACCACGAGGATTGGCTGCGAATGCCCGTGGCCACAGCCCTACTTGCGGCGGCATTGTCGTGCATATAGTACACAGGACCTCCACCAGTAATCCTCAGCTAATAATGGGCCGAAGTGTCAAAAGGCCGCTATTTTGGGTGGCATTGAGAAACAAGAAACGTGCTGGACGGCAGCTTGTTGTTGTGGGTTCTGCTCATGTTCCTCCATCATTCGCGCTGCCCCGCGATGACAACGCAACGCTGCAACAACCGGGAAGACCCACTCGGTCCCATGGCAGGGCAGCTCTTGCAGCTGAGCTCCACTGCTCCTCGACGCCAAAAACCAGACACCATGTAGCGGTCAATAACTGCCGTCATCAAACCGGTCTTCGATATGTCTCGAGGACTGCATTGAGGGTGTTTGTTGGGGCCTGAGGAGGGCGATTGTTTGCGCGGCTGCTGCGAAAACTCTGAAGTTGAGGGGCAGGATCTGAGGGGTCTCAAAGAAGCAACCACGGCGTCCACCCAGAGACCAAAAAAGACGGGAACGTGGCCAATTTCCGCGCACCCAAACGCGAACCCGGGAGCTCCGTCCTCCAACGCGTTAGGGGACAGCGATCTGCCTGATGATCAACACCCCTAAATCGCATGTGACCCTTAAGAGAAATACCTGCTCTGCTAACTCCCGTCCCGCTCTGCCAAACGCGAGCTCTGCCCCGCGAACACCCCTTACACCCCACCCGACTGTGCGAGGACTTGAAGGGGACCTTCGACAAGAGATTCCATACCCCGCCAAAGAATTACTAGGTACGGCGACAACACACAAAAAGCAGCGGCCTCAACGCCAAAACACGCCAGCGCGCCCTCACCGCTCTCCTAGACGGCGGCAGTTGAGAGAGCTGCCGCAGACCAAAACGGCTGCCCTTGGATCAAAGTCGACGTGTGGTCTCGAATTTGTGGGCTCCCAACCACTCGGTGGGTCTGCAGCTGTTCGTTTCCCGGGCTTTTGCTGGGGACGCGAGGCGCTAGGCTTCTTCGGGATAAAGCAAAATTGTCCCACCTTTCGCACGCAGCTCGCTGGAGGACCCGCTGGAGCAACTGGAGCGACTGGGGCAGCACCCCCACCTGGCACCTTGCAGTTTCCCTTGGTCCCCTCTGTCCCCTCCTCCCCTCCGCGAACCTCCGCAGCCCATTTTTCCCCTCTCGTCCCCCTTCTTTCCCGCTGTTCTCGAACCCCTCCCGCTTTCCACTCTTCCACTTGCATCTCTGCATCTGGACCACAACCGCTTTGCGCCCCGCGTAAACCACCACCACTTCCCAGTCTTTGCTCTCAGCAGCAAGACGGCGTCAGCGTCTGATTCGGCACAGGCCAATCCCCTTCAACCCCGTCATCGACATCGTTTTCCATGATCATATCACCAATGAGCAGCTACACGATCGACAGTCACGAAGACACACTTTAAATCCCACGGGACCGCCCGAGCGAGCGAGAGGAGAGAAGGAGTTTCAGGCGATCTCAACTATCGTTCTGTGTGAGGAGGGTCCAACACACCGCCCGAGTGCCGCTGTCGTTGTCGCCAATCCGCACCGCAACCCGGCCGCGTTTCCCCCCGCTCGAGTTGCCCACCCGCGACAACAACACATCCATTCATCAAGATGCCCGGCGCAAGCGTGGCAGTCATGCCGTCCCCGGCCGCATCAGCACCCGCGGCGCGCAAGACATCCCTCGCGCCAGAGAGAAAGTACAAGTGCCAGTTCTGCAATCGGGCCTTCAGCAGAAGCGAGCACAGAAGCAGACATGAGCGATCCCGTACGTTATCCTTTACCTGACCTTTCACTTCGGTCCTTTCTTATCATCCCTTATCGCCCGCTAATTATTCAATGCAGATACCAAGGAGCGGCCGTTCAAGTGCATGAAGTGTAGGAGCACTTTCGTGCGTCGCGATCTCCTCCTCCGCCATGACCGGACCGTCCATGCCAAGGATGGCGGCGTCCCCCTCCACAGCGACGGCAAGCGTCGCGGCGGCCCGAAGGCCACCAGGCCTGCCAGCGGTCCGTCCAAATCGCCTCTCGCTGCCATCGACACTTCTGCTCTTGAGCAGATCGAAGCCAGTAGCGACGGTATTTTTGATGTGGAGACCGCCGCTATGCTTGTTGCTGACCTCCATCACAAAGCCACCGCAGCGGCTCGTGCTAATGGCAGCCACTTCGATGCCGGTTCGTCCATGTCCTTCTCCCAGAACGGCTCGTCCATGATTGAGCCCTCGGTCACGTATCCCAACGGCGCCATCGGTCTCCCGCAGTGGGAGGGATACAACGACGCCAAGGCGCAGTCAATCAGCTCGGCTGCCTCGACGTCGTTCGAATCGCAGAACCAGGCTCCCCGCGCCGCCCACAACCCCATGCCACCCGGCATGCAGGCCCTGATCAACTCGCTCCCCCCTTCCGGCGCAGCCACTCCTACGCCGGGGTCACCGTTCATGCGTCAGCGCAGCCACACTCCGGCCGACGGGTCACAGCCCCCCGCTGGTTTCAAGGCCCCGCAGGTCAGCAACGAGGAAGAGCGGAACATGATCCTCGACAACATCCGCAACACAGATAGCGAACATGCCATTCCTGAGGGCTTCCGCGTCCCCAACCTGCCCTCGTTAAATCGCTTCCTTGCGACCTACTTCGGCCTGTTCCACCATCATCTGCCCTTCCTCCACCCCGCCTCCTTTGACCCGACCCGCGCGTCGCCCCCGCTTCTCCTGGCCGTCCTTTCCATTGGCGCTCTGTATGCCTTCGACCAAGAATATGCCTACATGCTCCACATCGGGTCCAAGGTGCTGGTCAACCAGTTCCTTCAGAACAAGGAGAACTTCAGCTCCCGCAAGTGCCCGCTCTGGACCATGCAGAGCTCGCTTCTCAACATGATCTTTGCCAGCTGGAGCGGCGACCCGAAGGGCCTGGAATGGGCGTGCTCGATCAAGAGTTTGCTTGCCAACATGGTGGCTGGGAATCGGTACGAGCTGAAGCTTCGCCAGGAGGCTCGCGAGGGCCGCACACCGACTCGTGCGGAGTGGGTTGAGGACGAAGGCTGCCGGCGCACATACTACGCCGTCTACATCTTCTTTGGTCTGCTGACGCTCACCTACAACCACACCCCAGCCATCAGCTTCAACGAGTTCGAGGATCTCCAGCTCCCGTCCACCGAGGGGCTATGGAACCTCAAGGTCACTACCGATGAGGCCTGGTACGAGCACTTCAAGGCATCGCCGAGCGAGACGTTCATGGAGGCCCACGATCAGCTCTTCCAGGGGGAGACGCTCAAGTACAGCGCCTTTGCGACGCGTGTCATGATCAACGCCCTCTTCCTCGAGGTCTGGTATCACAAGCGCAGCCCCGAGGCTCTGCAAGACGTGGTCACCGAGTACAAGCTGCGGCTCGCCCTCGAGACCTGGGAGAAGTCCCTGGAGCTCTGCGAGCCCGAGGTTTTCTCGGTGCCACTGAGCGCGCCTCACAAGGGCCACCCGCTCATCTTCAACGCCAAGGCCCTGTTCCGCAACGCGCGCGCCCGGCTGGAGGTGGACCTGAAGACCGTCCAGGAAGCGCTTCGGTACCACGACTCCTACGAGGTGGCCGCAGCCATGTCGAACGCTCGGGACCGCGTCAAGCGCTCGACCGAGATGATCAAGGTCATTCAGGAGTGCTACAACTGCATCGAGACGGCCGTGATGCAGGGCGTCCGCTGGGTCGCCCGCACCTCGCCGACTAACTGGAGCATTGAGCACCCGCTGTGCGGCATGGACCTCATGATCATCCTCAGCCTGTGGCTCTACCGTCTGGAACATGACGAGGAGCCCGCCACGGAGGAGGAGCTGATCATGTACAACCGTGTCCGCCAGCTGTTTGACAAGGATCTCGACGAGTCGTATACCACGCACCTCAGCTCGGTCGTGGCCCGCCTCTGGGGTTCCATGCTTGACGAGGTGGTTGTTTGGGGGTAAGTCAATTTTTAATTTTTTTTTACCTGCTCTTTTCAGCTTGAAAGAACACGCTACTAACGCCTTCTGTAGTATCACCCGTCTTATGGGCGAATCGTTCCGCCTCCACTCCCAGGCCCTTGTTGGCTTCGTGGACGATATTGCTGCCTCCTCGAGCGTCTCGACGCCGTCCATGACCTCCCAGGGTGCGGACGAGGACAGCGTGTACTAGTTTGATGACGTCGACGATTTCTTTTGTGGGTTGTCTGTTGAGTATGGGCGGGGTTTCCTGGGGTATATACCTCTCTGCGTCGTCATTTATTTCCTACCCCGATTTTCCTACGTCGTTTTCCTTGCTTTCTTTGCGGAGAGTCGTCTTTCGCCGGCTCAGGTTCAGGCGCCGGGGAGGTGTTGGGGGTCTCATTTTCCGCGGGGATTTGTCGTTCCTCTGGTTGCCTCTTGCATTTTCTTTCTTTCCTTGATATTTTCGTGGGCTCGGCTCGGCAATGGGGGCAGGTTCAGGTTGGTTCGGTTTCGCATTCACAGCGGTCCAGTGGGAGGACCGGCGCTCCTGCAAACCTAATATCTGCACGCTGCTGGCTGGTCCATGTGGAGGGCTTTTCTCTTCTCCGTGTTTCATTTAACACCGACTATTGTCTATTAATGTTTTTTTTTTTTCTGTTTCGACAGCTTTTCCTATCTTTGTCTTTTCCGGTTTCTTCGCTTCGTCTCGGATACCTTGTTCGATATACTGTTTGTTGCTCATTTTCTTTCCTAGCATAGTTTTTGCGTTGTTTTTCCGTTGCTGCTCTTGATCTGGGTTTTTGTCCCATCTGTTTCTACTTCCTGTACTAGATACGGGCGAGGATCTAGGGAACGGAGGTATTGTGAGAGGAACGGATGGGTGGGTGGGTGGTTGGGCAGGCAGGCAGGCGGTTCGGATTGTTGTTGGGCGCGCTTTTTTCTTTGGCATTGTTTTGTTTGGAGGCTTTGTTTTTCCATGGCAAGGGAGATAGCCGCGCAGAACTTCTTCAAAACAAGATTGATAATTGTTTCCTCTCTCTCATATCAGGTTCTATCGTGGGTTTATTATCGAGCTTAGTTATTCGTAATTGGGCTTGCTTGTCATGGTAGATATTTAGTTGGCGGGTAGCCAGTGTTAAATGCATCTCCACTACTTTTGAGTTGACCGACTTGGTGTCTGTGAGTCGTCGATATGTCTGCTTGTTCCATCACAGTGAACAACCAAGCCTTCCTCCATCAACCCGGGGCTCAAAGAATAACAGTCTCACAATATGTCAGCAAATCCCTCCGAGCCCCGACAGCTGAATCGTAATGTCTCGTTTTCCTGTACAACCACCCGCCAGACCTGTTCCCCAACTAATGACGGGTTCCTACAGATGCACCTTTTCTGTTCCTGCAGTTGCCCCCGTTTTCATCTGTCAGCCTTCGGTGGTTTTCTTGGGCCAGCCACACGGGTACCTGCCTGGCCGAAGGAGGGCTATGCAAATAGGCCAAATGCAGGACTAGGATGGACCGGGTTGTTGCTTGGGATTAACTAACTGGGGTTGGGTTGGGAAGTTGTACGGAGTACGGGGTACGGATACGGAGGTGCTCTTTGCTTGCTCTGTCATAGCTGTGTTGGAATTCCGGAGATGACACAGGAAGTGCACGAGTGAGCTGTCTCCTGGCTGAATGGATTTCGGCGTGGTTACCTTGCGGCATTTCCCTCTTTTCTTCCTTGCTCCGTCTGTCTGTACGTTGGCAATGTTTGCCTTGTGTCTTGGGTTGAACTGCCAGCTCGTCTTGTTTGCCACCGCCCCCAACAGCAACACCTCGAGGTGAGGTGTTTGCCCGAGCGCGTGTTACGAGATCCCTTACCTGACGTACAGTACCGTGTAGTCGGCCGCAGCCCCTGCGTCACGCAGTGTTCTCGAACCAAGGGGTGGCCGACACCCCACGACACATGGTGGCGGACCCTGATCTTGACCACCCAACGCATTCCTGGCGAGCTTCCGCTTCCAGCTGGAAGCATAAGCCCTCCAGATTCGAGGGGAGCCATGGGCTATGGACTGCCCATGATGGCCGTGATCATGACCACAGTATCGCCACTGGCACGCCTGCCACTCGGCAAGCCCACCACCACCACATGGCGTGCTCTCCTCCTCCAAACACTCGGCATCACCATCCTTCTCAGCTGCTGGAACCACCTCCTCACCCTCCCCATGGCCCTCGCCGATTGTGAATGCGGCTACCTCTCCTCCATCGGCAACGCCAGCGATCCGCAAGATGACGCTCTCTTCACAGACCTCCTCGAGACGGACTTCACACGCCCAAACACTCTGGACTGGTCATTGGACAGGGACTGGGCAAGACAGGAGTTTAACCTGACGAAGACCCGGGCAAGGGGTGATTATGGGGAGATGTTTGCGGTGGATAATGTGGAGTATCAGAATCCGGGGAGTAGGGAGGAGGGGGATGGGAGGAGGAGGTTTACGAGTGAGGGGTTGAAGTTGTTTGTGAGGAGTGAGATTGTGGATGGGATGGTGCCGGTTGCTGAGCTTGCGAGCCGGAGGCTGGATATCTTTTATGGCACGTTTCGCGCGTCGATAAAAGTTTCTTCTACTCCAGGCACTTGCGCAGCTTTCTTCTGGGTTTGTTCCCCCCAACACAGTCCCTTTTTTTTCAGACAGAAACAAAGAAAATCACCCTACTAACACCCCCACCCAGTACTTCAACGACACCCAAGAAATCGATCTCGAATTCCTCACCAAAGACTTCCACCCCGCCACCTCCCACTACCCCATCAACCTCGTTCTCCAATCGCGCCAATCCCTCCTCCACGGCCACGACGCCTCCCGCACGCCCACCTTCACCACCCTCCTCCTCCCCTTCAACCCCACTGATTCCTTCCACGAATACCGCATCGAGCCCCGCGGGAGGAGAGCGGATTGGTGGTGAGGTATGTGAAGGCGTATTTCAACTCGTCGAGGAGGAGAGGTGGGAGGATTGGAGGGGGCGGTGTGGGAGGGGATGTGGAGAGGAGGGGCGGTGTGCAGGATTCCGGATGTGAGGGAGGGGAGGGGAGGGTGGGGAGGCGGCGGGGTGGTTTTTTGGGGATAGGGGAATATGACGGGGAATCAGACGGGATTTGTGGGGAGGTAGTGGAGGGGAGGGGAGGGGAGGGTGAGGAGAGTGGAGGGGAGGGGAGATGGGTGACGACGGTTGGGGGTTGGTGGTGATCGCTGGGTGGGTGGTGGCGTTGCTTTGAGGGGTGTTGGAGGTGGGAAGGGAGAAGGGAAAGCCGAGAATGAGATAATTTTGTAATGAAGATCAGTCTGAAGTAATGAGTTTTTGACAGCTACCAACACTGCCGTGCCAACATGCGTTCTCTTCTCTCACGGCAAGTTGGAGAACCCCGTCACTGGTTGTCCAGCAGCGGCTTTGGACCCGTCCATATCCCAAAGGAATATCAAGTCAAATGGAGTGAATACATCCAAGCTATACAGGCTAGCAACCTCGTGAGTTATGAAGCCCTTGCTATAAACCACATACCACATACCGCACCCCACATCTCAAGAATCGAAGCAGAGAGCAAAACAAGCAACATCATATCCCATCTGAGAGCGACCTGCCGAGACACAGAGGCAAACAAAAGCCCCGTATATACCCTCATTCAGCACCAACCTCCACCCAACAGCCGCAAGAGACAACTGCTCTCATCTCACCCAACCACCCGAGAACACTTCGTCATTAACAAACTCCCTACTTTCTTGCCCTCGTAACCCTCCCACCAGTCTTTGCCGAATTGGCAGCCTCCTCCTCCTCAGCATCCTTCATCTCCACATCGCCATCACCTTCCTCGGGCTCAGGCTCGGAGCGCTCGCTGTCTGTCTCATTGCGCGCAATGGCCGCTGACTTGGCTGTCTTGCCCTTGGCTTTTGCGGGCTTGGGCTTGACGGCGGCGGCTTTCTTCCCTGCTTTCGCACGAGCAGCAGCAGCGGGCTTCTTTTTCTCCGCCCTCTCCTCTTTCTCACTCTCCTCCTCCTCCTCTTCCTTCTCAGAAGCCTCAGACTCAGCGTGCATCTCAACGACCTCCTCAACCTCCTCCTCCGCCACCACCTCCTCTTCACCCTCACTCTCTTCCTCCCTCTCCCGACTTTCAACCCCATCACCCCCTCCCCACTCTCACTACCCTCTTCACCCCTCTCTACCCCCGCCTTCATACTCCCACTTCGCAACCCCATCCAACATCTCCTCATCATCATCCTCGGAATCCCGCTCCATATACGACGCATTGACACTCTTCCTCGGCCGTCCACTGCGCCGCTTCTCAGAGTCCGGGATCGCACCTCTACCACCCCTCCCTTCCTCTTCCTCATCCTCATCATCGGCACCCCTCCCGGATCGCTTTTTGGGCTTGGCAGAGGACGTTTTCTTTGGTTTTGGGGTGGTTGTGGAGGAGGTGGTAATGGATTTTCGAGAGGCGGAGGAGGATGATGGTTTGGAGGTGGTGGATTTGGGTTTGGCGTGGACGCGGGGTTTCTTTGCGGTATGGGTGCCCAGGGAGGGGTGGTGGTCGTCTGAGTAGGTGGCGAGGGATTTGCGTTTCTGGGGAGGGGTGTTAGGGTTTTCTAAGTGGTAATGTGAGTGAAAGGGAGTCTCACCTTCTTCCGATCCATTGCCCTCAAGAGCTCATCCAGCTTCTCATCAATCCCGTCCGGCACAAGCTGCTTCTCCGCAATCGCCTGCGCCTCATCGTGCGACTTGAGCGCCGTGTACAGCCCCATCGGCAGGCCGACCTTGCCCGGGTACGCGATGAACACCCAGTTCTTTTTCTCCTGCCACTTGCGCACCACCGTCTGCGCCAGGTCGCTCAGCACCTGGTGGTTCTCACTCCCAGGCGTCAGCGCATCATGCGTCTGCTTCACCCGCTCCGCGTACTTGTAGATCAGGCCCAGGTTGGACTCAGTCGCGACCAGGCTGATGTAGAACAGCATGTACCGCGCGTGGTCGACGAGTTCGTCAAGCTCGGCGCTGTAGTCCGGGTGGTGAGCCAGCAGGGAGATCAGGCGAGGCATGACGGCCTCGAGGACGGGCTGCTTGTGGTCGTGGAAGTAGCGGGCGCGCGAGCGGATCCACGTCTCGGTGCGCTGCTTGAAGTCGGCACTGGGCTCGAAGGCCATAAGGAAGACGATGGTGTAGAAGCGCGAGCGCAGCTTGCCGTCGGCGAGGTACTTTTGCAAGCTCTTGACGAACCCGTGGCGGACCTCCTGCACCGCGTCCTGGGTGGTGAGCGCGAGGGCGTTGAAGTCGTCGGCTGAGAGGAGGTCGTCAAAGTGCCTGTGCCGGCAGAGCTTGAGGAGAAGCTGTGCGGCGAGAAGTCTAAGCCGTGACCGGTGATGCTTGGGCGTCTCTTTGTTCTTGCAGATCTCGCCCTTGGACTTGATCAGCTTCATGAAGAGCTTCCACACCGGCTTGGCCTTCTCCTTTGCCTCGTCCACATCCTCCATGCTCCGCAGCCGGTTCGCCAGGGTCTTGAGAGCGAGGCACTTGGCCTGACACTCCTCGTCCAGCTCTGCGTCGTCAACCCAATCCGGATCTTTGTCGGTGGCCTCCTTGCGAACCTCGAGAAGGACCTGCTGGACGGCCATGTTGAGAATCTTGTCCTCATCCTCCTCGGTGACCTTGGGGGCGAGCAGCTCCAATTGGCTGACGGCAGCCAGCTTGTTGAGAAAGTGCTTCGATCCATACGTCCAGTCCTTTAAAATTCTTTGCAGAAGCTCAGTCGCGCTGACCATGCTCCTGTCGTCCTTCTTGGCGAGCAAGATGTTGACCGCGTACTTGGCGGCTCGAGCTGGCTGGCCGTAAAGCGCGTAGTTGATCATGGTCCGCATAAACTCTTTGTCTGCCGGCACATCCTTGGGGTATTTCTGGGCGTACGTGGAGCAGGCCTTTAGGGTCTCGACAACCACTGGATCATTCTCCCGGGTCGCGGTGGGGGACTGGTCGACGAGGTCTTTACAGAGTTGTCCGATGTGCGTCTTGAACAGGTCTGGGTTTCTCTGGGAGATCTCGTTCAGAACCTCGTGTGCGGCGGCTCCCAGGCCGTTTTCGTCCGACCTCGAGTATTCCATGATGGTGGACAAATGGCTCCGGTTGAACAACAGGCAGCCGGCGCGGTAAAGAAGAGGCAGCAGCGTGTCACGGACAACGGGGTCTTTGCCAGTCTGGATGCGCTTCATCAGCTCCTTAAGCGCCTTATGGACCGTCTTGAAGTCGTGCTCTTGGCCAATGACATATTTGATCAAGTTGTAATTCCGTCGGTCATTGGCCTTGGCGAACCGGTAGAGCTCCTGCTTTGTTTTAACCTCGTCAGGCAGAAACTGGGAGATGTACTGGGTTGTCTTGTTGAGGTTGGCCGTCTTCTTCTCGCGATTCTCGTCCATGACGCCGCCGTTAAACTGGTCGCATTGCTTGATGTAGGTTTCGAGGACATGGGCAAACTGCGGCTGCCGTGCTTGCATGGCGAAAAAGGCCTTCTTGCCCGATGTGTCGAGAGAACGGAGAAGCAGGAGTATCCTTTCTGCCCGGAGCGCATCTGGATCAGACGTGTCTGCAGCGGCAGCTTGAGACTGCGAGTTCCCGTTGGAGGCTGAGATCTTGGAGGCTTTCTTCGGTGGCGGGTATGACAGAGGAACCAGACACTCGTAGATGACCCGGTCCAACAGGACGTTGAGCTCGAGGTCATTCGCATAGAAGGAGTTGTAGATGCGGCTGGGCACCTGCCCAAGCGCAGCTATGACCGCTTCGTTGCCAGCGATCAGTTCCCCTGTCGCAACGCCCCAGAGCTTCCCTAACAAGGACATGGCGGCAACGCGAACTGCTGGTCTCCTGTCACGGCAGCGATCAGCCAGGGTAGACAGAACAGAACCTTCCTTGCCGACACCTCCATTCGGGCCAAGCTTTTGGATGACGTCCTGGAAGCTAAAAGACTCAATGGCCTTGACAGCCGCCAGTCTGACCCGCTCATCGCTGTCAGACAGCTTCTCGCCAATGCCTTGAATAAGCGCCATCTCATCTTCGCGCCCAAGGCCGATGCCACCCGCCGAGGTTGAAAGGATGTAACCGACAGCGCTCGTCCAGGCGGCTCGGATGGCTGAGAACTTGTCGTTCTTCCTGCTGAGAAAGTTGTGGAAGGTTGTATTGTGCGTTTGGGAGAAAGAGATGGCAGAAAGCGGCGTTGTTAGGATATTCGCCGCTGGCGCCACGGTCTTGTCGTCGTCGTCCAGCCTCAGGGGGGGATACGCGGCGGGATCGAGTGTAGGGGATGGTGGTGGGCCAGCCGCCCCAATACCCGAGATCATGTCGCCAAGGGTCTCGGTCGCGAGCTGGCGCAAGTGCACGTTGTCGGCAGATAGCTCAGCGTCAACCTGCGGCACAACGTTCTGGAGGATCTGGGGCGCGGCCTTCCAGATCTCGCGAATGAGCGTGTGAGCTTTCCTTAGCTCCCGCAGATCTGACTCGGACGGGCCAGATGGGCCATCTTCATCATCCCCGTCATCCCCGTGGTGACCAGACCTCCCCGCAAAACTTGTCGCATCCACAATAACATCGCTGAAGTACTGGCTGACGAAGCGGGCCATCTTGTCGGGGAACACCTGGCATAGGTGCTTCACAATCTGGTAAGCTTCCGGCTCTTCCTTGGCCAGGAGAGTCGCCTGGGTGTCGTCGATGGGCACATGGTTGTGCTTCTCCCTGCCAGTCCTAGGGGCAGCGGCGCGGAGGAACTGGGCCATCATCACGTCCACAACCTTGGCTGGAAGGCTCGTGGCGTCCTCGATAAGCACGCCCAGCAGCTCTTGCATACTGTACTCGACATCCTTGGCGACCTGCTCTCCCGAGGTCGACTTGGAGCCGGACACGCCGTCAAAAATGGTGGAGAAGAGGTGGAGCAGGAGGTTTTCGCTTCCGTCGACGTCGAGCAGCAGAACGATGCTCTTAATCTCGGCAAGAGAGCGCAGAACGTACTTGTGCTGGTTGTTGTACGGGTTGGAGGGGTCAAAAAGGGAGGGGATAATGGAGGTGACGGTCAGGTTGAAGACGTCCTAGAGTCAAATCAGCATGCGGTCTGCGCCTCGTAATAGGGTTCCGTCCGGACCTTCAACTGAGACGGTGTAAACGGCGCATCTGGGGCGCACAGCCTGAGGATGTCTACCACGCAGCAGGCGGTGTATGCCCTTACGCCCTTGTCCTTGTGGTTCAGGAGCTGGTTGGATGCGACCTCCTTGGCGACCTTGGTGAGCGAGCTCGGGTCGATGGTTTCCTGGTCCATCTCGGCCAGCTCCTTAGTCAGACGATCGAGCCTCTTTAAGAGGGTGTCGATGGGAATTGGCTTCCCCGGGCGCCATGTCAGCGGTTCGTTGAACTGCAGCTGAGTGGCTCCCTCCTCTGCTTCCTGCTCCTCCACCTCAACGGGCGCGCTCCGGCGAGGCGCCATGGCGCGCGGTATGATTTCTGATGGTTTCGACGTGGATGTCAAGTTGAATCGCAAATGTTATGGATGGTTTCAGTGTCGAGTCGGCCGTCGAGTTCGACTGAGATTGGGAGGGAGTCGAGGCAGTCGTTTGGCGGCGGCGCGTGTGTGTGCGACCTCAAGGGTAATTGGCGGAGGTCCCTCAACAACACCGCGATTGCTGGTTAGGCTGAGTTAATCTCGATGCGGCGCAGGGCGGATATTAGTCGGGTGTGATGCTGGAGTATGCTGAATATGTTGGATATCAGCTGTTCAATAATTATCGGAGAGTGGAGTGGAGAGCTGTGGTACGCGCTCCTAGTCGCGTCGCTTCTGGCGGGAACCTGGAGCTTCGCATCGTGGGTGGGGCCATGTGGCGCAAGAGCTCTTAATCGGGAAGGCGCATTGGCCCTGACGACGCCCAAAATCAATACCAACATCAGGCAATAGTCTGCCCCAAAATCACCTCTCCCAGATCTTGAAAAGGTTTGTGGTTTGCTCTGTAATGCTTAATGCCAATAAGTTACTCAATTGCTACGATTTCCTCCAGATCAACAAGTCTTTTCGAGTGGCCATGGTCTGGGGCAATTACCAAGTCTTGGCATTCAGGGGCATTGTTTACTTTGACCTTGGACATCTCGGGAGCTTGAGAGACGTCATTGTGATTGAAGCTTTTGTGATACGAGTTTCGGCTCAAATTTCTTTAATTTGAGCTGTTGTGTTGCGGGGAAGGCTTTCATTGGCGTGTTCAATGTACTTTCTGGCAAATGGCCTCGGGCTTCGCGTTGGCAAGAGGAGGACTAGAGGGTTCGTGGCATTCATTATTTGAGAATCATAATCATGTTTCCCAGATTAAAAGGCTAATTTGGAGCTCTCTCAATAAATCTTTTGCCCAGGCCTCCCAGAGTCAAGCTTTCTGATAGTTGCTGCGCCAAAGGTGTTGAAAACCACAGGCCTGAGAATCAAAGCGGTGGTCTGGTTCAAGCAGAGGTTGCAACAAAAGTCCATCACTATGTTTAATAACAAAATTTCTCTGTGGCTCTTTTATTTCCCATTCAACCTTTGTCTTTTGAAACCACCTGCAGATGAAAAGAAGAGCATGCAAGTGAGGGCAGTGTGGCTACTTGAGCCCCTAACTAGGCCCAATGATTCAGCAAAGAACAGTAAGAACGATTAATAGACATAAAAGAATAAGTCACTAAACCTATCTCTGAGAAGCATCACTGGAGTAGTTTTCGGTGATAGAGTGACTTCAAATACGTGCTGGTGATCGTTGAGGACAAATCTGAGAGGAACAAAGTTCCTTTGTCAACTTCTGGTTTCCATGGGGGCTCGTCTCTCTCTCACACAAATTATCTTGTTGGCATGGTCCCGTGTTTGAAAGACGTCCGGGAAGGAACGCGGTTTTATCTCAAGTCTGGAAAAGCCCCCCATCTCGCGTGTTGTTGTTTTCTTTTCCCTCCTTCCCGGATGTGATTTTCTGCCAGCCCTTTTCCCAAATCACTATCCCAATCTGAACGTCCATAAATTCCGGGCTTCCACCTAAACCATCTTTCCTTCTTCCCACAATTCCAAACATTTCCACCGTTGTCTCGGCGCTCGCACTCCGGACTCTCGCTCGGAACACGCGCGCAACTTCATTCTCTAGCAATTTGCGTCGATTACCGGCATCACATTCACTCAATCAAGTAAGTTTTACTTTTTTTCACACTTGAATTTTGACCGCGACCGGCCGGAACTGGCGCCGACGCAGTTGGTCAGCGCGGTGGTGGTCGACAGCGAGGTCCAGGTCTCTCGCTTCAACGGGTCATCTCCCGACACCACGGGTCTTGCGGGTATTCCATCCCAAGAACCTCAATGTTCCGGAAGGTGTTCCGGAATACCTTATCTTTGGGCATCTTAAACGATCTTATCACTCCCATATTTGATGGTTGTGGTGTCAGATCAACAGCAAAATGGCAGTCGAAACATTGCTAACGTGTGGCATCCAACAGAGTCACTCTTTCACCAATCACCATGAGCGAGAAAGAGTTTCCCAAACTGCCCAAGATGGTCAAGTGGTCTAAAAATGACCGTGATGCCGAGGCGTCCTCTTCTAAAATGCGCCCGGATGACGAGTACAACCGCGAGCTCCAGGCCTACTGGGCTGGCGCCTGGTTCGCTGCCGGCACTGCCGCTGTGGTGACCTTCATGCTGATCTTCTTTGCGGTGCTCGTCACTGGTGGTATGTCCTTACCTCCTCTTTCACATTGCTCAACGCTAACAGTTCAGCAGAAATTGGCGCCGAGGCTTCTGTGGTTGAGGTTCAGAATTCTGCTGTCCTCTACACTGCTCCAGTCGTCGCTCGCGCTTATCGCATCGACAACACCTCTGTCATCTCTGGCACTGGTTGCGCTATCGCTCTTGGTTCTACCTCGTACCCGACTCCATCCGCTGTTTTTGTCACTCAGACTGCTGACGCGACTGGCACTGATCCTTCGTCCACCACCGCGTAAGCGTTTCCATTCTCACTCTTAAAGTAACCAGCCACTAACACATTCTGTAGCACTTCGGAGTCGGCCTCCACCTGTGATGCAGCTGAGACCGTGACCATGACGGTGACTGTCACCACCAGTGCCAGTTACGACGCGGTGTCTGCGACCACCAGCACCCCGTCTGAGTCTGAGTCTACCGAGGACATCTCCACCACGGAGAACGGCGACGATATTACGGCCAGCATCACTGGTGTTTTCTCAACCACCAGCGATGTCTCTACCACCGAGAGCTCCACCACTGATATGACCACTGAAGACGTCGACGGCGTCACTGCCAGCACCACCGGTTCTTCTAGCTCCATCGCTACTGAGATTTTTACCACCGAAAACGTCGACGGCGTCACTGCAAACGGCCCCTCCACCATCTCAATCACCGCCACAACCACCCTCACCCTCACCCTCCCCAGCACTGCCCTCACTACCATCACCATCCCTTACAACCTCACCAGCCCCAACTCCACCCACCCCATCCCCCTACTTACCAACACCGCCGGCACCGCGCACTCCCTTACCATGACCAACGGCAGCTTCACCTTCCCGCACCCCACTCTCTCCCGCAGCACACTCACCAGCGGCACCTCGTCTTCCACCCCGTTGTTCGCAACCATCGTGACCAGCAGCGCGAGCAAGACGGCCGCCGACATCGATGCCTACTGCGGGTTTGTCGCCGCACTTGCGATTGGCGCTGTCGTGGGCGCGTTTATGCTCGGCTAGATCCCGCCTGCGGATGTCACGCATGAAGGGTGGCTGCTTTGCATGCCGCTGGACTAGACTAGGTTGTGATGGTAAAGGGAGGTGATTGGAGATTGGCCTAGAGGCGCGGGTGAGCGCGTGGAAGGGTTGAGATCTGGACTTGGGACATGGGAGATGTCGCAAAGAGAGATTTGGAATGGAATGTCTGCCTCAATGGATGGATTGCAGCGGGCCCGACGATAGGATGGAGGTCGGCTGGTAGGAAATGTCAAACCTGGTTATCTCTGCTTTTTGTTTGCATTTTTGTGATTTTGTCTGCTTTTCCTGGTGCAGGTGATTGTTCATATGGAAATGTTGCTAGTGGTTAACTGGTTAACATGTTCATACCATGCACAGTTGTGATGGGCAGTGAACAGGCTCTTGTTGATCAGGGAGATTGACTCACTCACGGAAAATAGCAACAAATTTGTTGATGTTTCGATTTTGTGTTGTGTGCGCGTCATTCTTGTGAATGCCCTCATGCCCTAATGCGTTTCTGTCTTTGGATGTGGCACTTTCGCAGCTGACAACCACCTAAGACGCGTCATCCCGCGCGACGACCTCAACCTAAATGGAGTCAATTTTCCTCGCCAATAAGCTTGTTGATAAGCTACAATTCCGATGAACGCCCAAGCCCAGGTTCAGCCCGGACGGTACTTTTGATGACCGAGAACCAGCTCAAAACCCATGATATACCCAACTCAAAAACGCCTTCCTAATCTCAACCCCTCTTCCCCCAAAAGATACACTCTCCCTAATGCTCCCTCCCCTGCTGCCTCCTCATTTTCCACCCATCCTTAATCCCCTTCGCCGCAGCCAACAACTCCCCCTCACTAACCGCATCCTTGATACTCTCCAGCACGCTATTCACCGTACTCACATGATTCGCCTCCGTCTTATCATCCCGAAACCGATACAACCGCCACCTCTTCTCCTCATCCAAGCAGCACTCAATCACCCGATCCTGCAGCGGATCCCCCCACGCCTTGAGTGTCTCCCACTCCTCCTCGGCTAGGTACAACGGCTCCTTAAACTCGTCATATCCCGGCGCGCCGCGGTCCGTCCCCGTGAATACCAGCAGGCGGGCGTCGGGGACGCTCTCGTAGTCGACGAAGGGGTCTGTTTGGCCATCCGCGCGCTCGGCTTCGTTGGGTTCGACGAGGGGGAAGTCGAGCTGCAGACGGAAGTCGACTGTGTTTTCGTGCGGCGCCTTCCACTTGAGGATGTGCGGGTCGGTGCCGAACTGGTAGGGGGAGGTGCGGCAGGTGAAGATGAGACCGTCGTTTTGGTGCTTGAGGCTGGGGAGGACTTCGCGAAACATCATTTCGATGCCGTAGGAAAACTGCATTTCCTTCATTTCGACCTTGAAGGCTTGGTATTGGAGTTCTCCCGGGAATTCGGCGAAGAGTTTCTTGTAGGGCTTCATGACGTGTTCTTTGAAGTAGCCGAGGCGTTTGTCGAGGGGTTTGGAGAGGAGGTCGGCTTTGCCGTCGAGGGCGAGCAAGTCGAAGACGAGAAACTTGGGCTCTTTGGTGCCGTTAGGCATTGTGTCCATGACGAGCTCGCCGTCGATGAGCGTGCCGGTGTGGAAGGCGGAGTGGTCGTTGGAGAGCGGGAAGTGCAGGTTGCGCTGGTGCAGCCACCAGTAGTCGTTCTTGCGGTCAATCAGGTAGTGGCACTCGGAGCCGTTCTCGTCGCTGGTGAGGTAGAGGAGGTAGCGGATGCCGTCCGACTTTTCGCAGACGTAATAGCTGGGGTGGTCAGCTGGGTGTGTGAAGCCTCGGGAAAGAAGAAACGTACTCCTCTTTCCTCAATTCCTCCAAATGCTTCCGCGAAAAGCTGACCGGCTGCGCCCCTGGAAAACTGTAGCTGCTCCTCTTCAACAAGTTTGCGACCTCCATGCGCAGACCGCGCAGCAGGTCCCCCTGGGCCTTGATCCCCGGGGCTGCTATGTCCCGGAGAGGGTGTGCGCTTTCGTCCATGGTGTTTGTATTGTGATTATCCTTCTTCAAACGAAAAAGCGTTCAAGAAATGTTGTGGAAGGAGGCGTGAGGGGTTGATGTGATGAGAGTGAGGAATAAGGGCTGGCGGGCTTCGATGTATGCGGATGGACTGGAGGGGGTGAGAGCGGCGAGGCGGGGGATGGAGAGGTATGGGGAACGAATGGGCGTAGATGCCTAGCGGGTGGTTGAATAAGAGAAATATATGACAGGCAGTGGCTTATTAAAACTGACGATCACACGCGAGCTGCTGTTGTGGACACTTGACGATGGTCTGGAGGATGATGGAGATGCACCGCGCAAGACGCGACGGTTGTGCTTCCCGAGAGCTTGGGTCGCTTATCTTATCGTACAAGCCTCACCTATGCTTGGCTCCCGTTGACTTCGATGAAGTAGAAGAAGCATAGCAGTCCCCAGTCTCGCTCTTCATTGCGATCTGTAGATCTTCGAGTTCACGCTGGGCTTTATCGAAAGAAAATAAACTGCCACTTTATCAACCTCACCCGGCGAGACCTGGACAGCATTTTCGTCGTCCCTGGTACCTCAGCGAGCCACCGAAATGCCAAGAATCCGGGGTAAGGGCCCACAGTAACATTGCGATCAATTTCAAGCCGAGACCGGATCATAACCATCTATTGATTCAACGCTGCCCATAACACATTACATTGGGGGTTTTAACATCATACCATGAAGCGTAATCCGTAACCAGGCCGACTACCGTCCCTTCTCACCAGCGGCGCTCCTTCCGAGCCTTCTACGACTCATCAATCTTCTCCACCTCGGCCTTTGCCTCCTCCCACGTCTCCTTGTTCTTCTTGGCCCACTCGATCTGGCTCTTTGCGTACGCAAGCTGTACTTCATGTTAGCAACTGCCATTCCCCAAACTTCTACAGAATAACATACCATGTACCGCTTCAAATCATCCTCCTTCTCCTTCTGAAACCTCTTTAGATCCTTGAGTATGCTCGCACTCGCATCCTTAACATCCTCCGCCGACGCAACCTTTGCCTGCTCCAGCTGCACAATTGCCTCCCTCGTCTTGGTAATCGTGTCACGACGTGTCTTCTCCGGATCAGCATCAACAACCCCCTGCACGGCGTGCCGGAGTGGGCCAAAGATCTTGTTGGTGATCGACGCCGCGCTCGGCGCCTTCCTATGGGTCGGTTGCGCGGGCGGCCTCTCCGGCTTGCCGATGCTGGCCGAGGGCGCCGAGGAGAAGTCGCCGTGAGTGGGCGGGAAGTCCGAGTCGATCGACGCGGTGTCTTCATTAGAGCCATCGCGGCGGTGGGACTGCGGCTCCCGCATGCTGGTCGATCTCCTTGGCGGTTGAATCTGCTGGCTGCCGCTGAGGTACTGGTCAATCCGCCTTGCTTCGGCCTCGCTCTGCTCGAGCTGTGCCAGCTGCATCTTCTTCTTGTTGAGCTCATCCGTGGTTAGGTCCTGCTGCACCCGCTTCAGAACCCTGTACCGAAGGACGCTGCGAATCACACCCGCGAATTGTGCATTCTCCCGCATCGGCTCAGCAAAACTCGCTCCCAAGGACGTGAACAGTTCCTCGGTGGCAATGTAGGACGAGTCGGCTGCCTGTCCTATCCTCTCAATCGCAGGAGAGAGCGGGGAAGCGGGTTCTGAAAGCGCGAATGCATTGTACTTGGCGCCTAACTCTGAGAGGTCCGCTGCCAGCGACGACAGATGACTTAGTGTCCGCCGGTTGACCTTCTCCATCGGGCCCGTGAGTAGCGATTCGAGTTCCCTGATAGAGGTCTCAAAAGCTGTAAAGTAGGGGTCAAGCTCCTGCTCGCTAAGATTGCTGCTCTCCGGTGGAAAGCGAGCAAAGACTTGGGCGCCAGAGGTGTGGTCTGCCGGAGGCGCTGCAGGGAGCGACTTGAGCTTGGAGGAGTTGGCGGGAATGGGAAGAAACTCGTGGCCGGGCGTAGGATTGGCAGGGCTCAGGGGTGGTGCTCTCATTATCGACTTGGGAATGGAGGACACTGGGTGGGAATGGAGGACTTCGTTCTTCGAACAGTCAGCAGAGAGCCTTGCCCAACAAAACTTAAACTTACCCAGCTCGAGTTGGGGTCGAGGAACCTCCACCAAACGCCGTCGGTGCGAACCTGCTCCATCCTCCTGCACCGGTTTAGGAAAACAGCCAGCATCCGCTTCCGCAGGTCAATTATTTGCTGGTCCTGTTTCGCGTTGGTGGGGTTGGCGGCATAGTCGGCCATGGTGTGCTTCTCGGGGATCGGGGGAATAATGAGTGTTGGGTGTAGCCTGGTAAGAGCATCTCGAAGAGATGCGAACTCTGAGTAGCGGCGGCGCACTATAAGCTCCTGGAATAGCTGGTCAGTACCTCGTTCTGCACCGCAAACAGAACATCTCCAGTCTTACCCCCGTCTTAATCGTGTAAACGATATACCTCCCACTTTCCTGGCTCTTCCCCGCCTCCGTAATCAAGATAGGCAGCTCTGGGTTTTCGTAGAGCATTTGCTCCACCCGGCTGTCGTAACCACCGGGCTTGCGGCGTGGGGCAAGCTCGCCTTGGGAGCGGGCAGCATCCTCCTCTTCGCTCTCAGCATCTGTAGTGTCGTGACGGGGTGGTTCCTCGGCTGTGGAAGACGGTGTGTTGGGGGCGTCATATCGGGGATCTATTACCTCCCAGTCGGCATCAGCATTCTTGTCCGGGGAGTCAAGGGATATGTCATGAAACTTTAAGGGATCCATGATTTTGACAGCAACAAATACGGTTTGAAAGATGAAGAGAAAGTGTATATAAACTCACAGTCTCGGGTTATGGGCGAGGAAGGGTTAGCAGAGGACGCAAATGAGTCTCTGCGTTCAAAGCTCCCATACGGATTGTTATCCTCATCGTTCCACATGATGACAGAGGGCCGGAGCGATTGCACAGACAGCTGGTGACGGAGCTGGCTGCACGCACGCACACTGAGAAAGCAGAGTCGTAGTCAATCCGGTCGAGGCCGATAAAGGACAAACGTAAGGCAGGGCACTGCAAGGGCAGAACCAGACGCTCGGGAAGCCAGGGACCGCGGGGTTGCACTTGGGCCGGGGGTAGTCGATGGCAGATGCGCTAAGTTCGTGTAGCGGCCGGAAGAATTCTAAGGTGCTGTTTTCGACAGGTTTGAGCGCCGGTTGCCAGTCCCAAAGCTGCAGAAGTTGGTCTGGAAGCTCAGGTAAAACTAATTCGCCGCTGGTTGAGATGTGGTTGCTGAGTGGTGAGTGGGCCGAAGCTCAGGTTCCAGGCGATGCGAGGCGAGGCACAGCCCGCCAAGAAGATGACGACGGTGCCGCACAGGCCAGTTATATGTTACGTAAGGCTCAAGACCCACACAGCTCCAGCAATTAGTCCGGGGAAATGATGTCCTCTCTGGATCTCAAACCAAAGATTTCATGTCGCACCTCTCAGCCCAACTTGTGTCTCCCTGCTTTTATTTTGTAATTCAGGGCTGTTTTGCTCCAATACCTTTGCAATCTGATTCTATCTCAATTTCGCATCTGGAACTTTCAGCTAAAACTTGTCCAGGGTGCTATGATGTCATCGCTCCTCAATGTCCATTCATGTGGAGCGGTCATTCAGAACTTCGGTTTGTGCTCGAGCTTCACCACCAGCCTGAAGCTTGTGGCTTATAGAGCATTTTGTAGTCTTGGAGATATGTAAGGTATTGTTGTTTCCTGTTTCCAGCTGCTAGATGTGATTTTAAGACCTCAGAAAGCCATGGCCAGCCCTGACCTCGGAGCTCCCAACCAAAGGCTCATAGGTAATCCTTCTTTGACAGCTTATTTCGCAGCAGTCAAATGTGACAAGTGGTCATGTGAAGGCACCAAGTATAACTCTACAAATGTGTATTCCGTACAAATCTCCATACAATCATCCCTCCATACATCTCCCTTCTCCCTTGTACTGCTTGGGGTATCCATACATGCATAAAAAATCCCAACAACTGCCACCCGCCCTTCTGAACACGACCCCAGCTGTTATCAACTTCACATCCTGCAATCGACCCACTTCTAATCCCCCCTCAGCGCCCGACGCATCTGATAAAACGTATCAACGACCTGATTAATCAAACCAGGACTCTCCCTCTCCCTCTCCCTCTCCCTCTCCCGCCGATATTCCTCCCTGTGACGCTCCCTCTCCTCGAAAACCCTACGACCATGATACCGCTCCCTACTCTCCCTCCGCTCCCTACTCTCCCTCCGCTCCCTACTCTCCCTCCGCTCCATACTCCCCCCTTACACCCCTCCTCCCTCATCCCTAGCATACCTCCCCTGCTTCCCCCTCTCCTCCCTCTCCTCCCTCTCCTCCCGCGACGAAGACCCCAAATATCCCGTCGTGTGAGTGTCCTCCTCACTGTCGCGCGGCAGATCAAATGACACCCTCGCCCTGTGGCGCTCCGGGCTGGGGTACTGGATGTCTGGGCTGGGGCTGGTTCTTCTGTTGTGATTGTGATGAGAGAAGTGCGGGTGGCGGAGGTTGCGGAGAGGGATGGAGGTTGAGGAGCGATTGGAGTAGATTGAAGGGGATGTGCGAAGGCGGTAGGTGGTGGTGTATCGGGAGGGACGATGGGTGCTGTGGGTGCTGTGGTTGCTGTGGACTCCGGTTTCAAGGCTGGAGTTGGTGGAGCGGGAGGTGTAGGTGAAGTCGGATTGGTAGGGGGAGGTGTTGCGGCGGCGGGGTTGGGATGTATTCGTGGGCTGCTGCTGGTGCTCGGAGGAGCGACACGGGGAGCGCGACCTGTCGGGGGAGGAAGCATGGCGTCTGGAGTCGGTTCTTCCGCGGTTGCGAGCACGGTCAGGCGGTGCTGAAAAGATTGGACGTGTCGAAGACGGAGCCGGGGGGCGTGAGCGCGGCGCAGGCGATGAAGATCTGGCGCGTTCAGATGAGCCGGAAATGGTACTGGTGTGGCCGGGCGTAGGGGCCCGGGTCCGGAAGGGAAACCAGCGTCGCCAGCTTGAGACTTTGGTAGGTGGAGAATTCTGGGTACCTCCAGCATGGGTGTGTCTAGGGGTATTCGCCGGCTCGGCAGGTTGCGGTGCAGGCGGAGCAGGTGGAGGAGGCGGAGGTGGCGGGGTGGCGGAGGAGGATAAGACGGGTAGGCGAGAACGGTGCTGCGTATTCCCTGAGCCTGAGCTTGGAGATACGGTATAGCGCCTTGGACCTGGCCCTGGCCGAAGTACGAAGGCGGAGGTGGGGGCGGAGGCTGGTATGCCGGGGATTCCGAATGATACCGGAGGTGGGGAGGAGGTACAGGTATAGGCTCATTGGGAAGTAGAGGACCAAATGCGGGCGGAGGGGGAAAAGTCGAGGAGGCAGCGGGAGTCCAATACACTGCCGGAGGAGGCGGTGGCGGAGGCATCAGGTGAACCTCCAAAGGGCCACCAGCTCCAGACTGAGTGAAAGTTCGATGGATGCTTGAAATAGCACCATCTCCAACTTGTTTGATCGTAGAGCTGTGCTTTGTCGCAGGGCCGATGATGCCTTCCTGTGGCTCAGCTTGGTTGTTGCCGTTCCTCAGTATGGAGTTCTCTTTTCTTATGTTCTTTTTAGCCTCCCCTCCATCCTCGTTATTGCCCTCAGGTTGTCGCTCCCGATGGATGGTGATGGAAATGGTGCTGGGGTCTCTTCTCGTCACCTCCCAATACGCACTTGTCACAGATCGATTGTTGCTGCCAGCTCCTTGGGGATTAGGCTTGAGTTGAAAGCGCCAGTAGAGATAGCCTAACACAATTGAAATTGCGACAACAACAAGGATGACACCAAGCTGTGCAGCATCGCTCAGACAATCCCAGCCAGAACAGAGGGTGCTTGCCGACCGTGGTGCAAGCCGAGGCTCGGCTGAGTAAGACAAGGGGGCCATGGAAATGTCCTGTACAGTGTCAGTCAAAATCAAAGGATTTTTTCGGTCGTGGCTTCAAGGAGAGACGTTCAAGAGAGACGAACCAAGTCTGATGGGCTTCCTTTGGACCGGCTTGTTTCCGCTGACAGTCGCAGAAGAAGCGAAATATTCTTATGGTGAATCAGACGACGGGACCAATAGAGCACATTAACTGTAATGGCTGTGGCCGGTCAAGAACAAAATGGTTTGCACAACCCAAGGCTTGTAGCAGCAAGATAATCACAATTACAAAAGAAATTCTGGAGGACTGCACGAAGTTGAGGGAACTGAGATGGTTACCAGGCAACAGACAGCAATAAGAGGGCGAATACAGACAGTGCGAGTACGGCTACCAATTTCGTTCCTTCCGGGCACATAATCGAGGTTCTCCTATCGCCATGGGACGGAACCCTCCCTGCTTATCGATTTCTGTCGCTATTGGAAACACACGCATCCCCAGACACGGTGTGGCTGGTGGATGCGTCATGGTAACAACCATCGTTCATTACATCTATCACCAAGTAGTGTCCAAAAATGACTGCCGTTGCGATCAGAACAAGGGAAAAAACCATCTCCCTGCATATATGATTCGGGAACGTGGTGTTTGGTGTTGCATGTCGCGCATAAAGACAATCCTCACTCAAAATGTTTGAATCAGTGAGTTGGATGTCATGGTAGATTTCCAAAAGTAAACCATGAATATTTTCTCATTCTTAATGGTAGTGTGTGAACCTTGTTTTTCTTCTGTTCAGCTGGTGATAGAGGTGAAAGGAAATACTCATGTCGAATCACAGCCTTGCTGTTGCAGCGTGGTTCGAAAAAGGATGCTCAGATCAGCCCAATCAGAGAGGGTTCTCAGTGCAAGGGTATTCGTAACTGAGTTGGAGCAAGGATCCACCGCACAAGCCTTTCTCAGCCTCATCAAAGCTCCATTCGTTGAGCGCAAGAGTGGACTCCGTCCTATTCACGACCTCGCCTCAATAGGAACAATAGGGAATTGGCTGCTGGACAACAGCAGTGGCCTCACTTCGACCTCGAGCTGCCATCCTTCTTTTCTTTAAACCCACCACACAATAACCACCAGCCATGCCGCAGTAGCAACACAACCTCGAACAACCACAACTCTCGCTTCCACCCTTTTCCCTAACTTTCTTCCAACCATCGCCCAGCTTCACGAGTCGCTCACTGTCGCGTCTTTTCCCCGACATAGAATTGAGCATCATCAGAACGAACCGACTCCTTCACCAAGTGCTTCGACAACCGACTTGATACCCGACTTCAGCTCACGATCCCTCACGCGTGACGCGTCGACTCCCTCAAGATGGCTTCGGCTCTGAGCAGCCAATCCAACGGCACAGATGCCAATGGCATCTACAAGAGCAAGCGCTTCTGCGACATCCCATCCACAATCGACCTTCCCGTACAAGATGATGAGGCCGTTGAGATTGACCTCGAGGTGCTCCCCGACGATCCCACCGAGCTTTGCGCAGTCTTCGAGAACGAGCGTGCCGCTCGGACATACTGGATGACCGTCGCCCTGGCCTATGCGAAACAGAAAAGGATCGACTTTGCCATCGAGATGCTCGTCCGTGGCGCTAATGTCCTACAGGCGAACCAGCGCGAGAAGCTCAGCATCATCACCTGCCTTTGCTGGCTCTACCTCTACAAGAGCAGGGAAGCCCCCAGAGTTCCACCCGAGGGCGCCTTGGGGTCGGACGTGAAGACCAAGGAATATTACCTCCAGCTCGCCACACAGAGTCTCAATGATGCGTCGCGCATCAACCCAGCCTTCCCGCCGCTATTCCTGGCGCGCGGCGTCCTCATCCTCCTCAGAGCCTCCATCCAGCCCCCGTCGAAAGCACCAGGCGGCGTCGATTCACACAAGGCCGAGCAGCTGCGCAACGCTCTGAAATCGTTTGAGGAGGCAATTCGTGTCTCCCAGGGAAAGAACATGCTGGCCGTCATGGGCAAGGCCCGCGTGCTCTTCACTCTTGGCCGGTACCCCGAGTCGCTGGCCGCCTACCAAGACGTCCTCACCAAGATGCCCGACATGACTGACCCGGACCCGCGCATCGGTATCGGCTGTTGCTTCTGGCAGCTCGGGTTTAAGGACGATGCGAAGTTGGCGTGGGAGCGCTGCCTGGAAATCAATCCGGACTCCAAGTACGCCAATATTCTTCTCGGCCTCTACTACCTCGACGCCAGCAGCCATGTGCCGACAAACAGCCCCGAATTCATTCGGCTCTATAAAAAGGCCATGACGGAATGTACCCAGAAATCATTTAAGCTCGACAAGAATCTCCCCCTCACCTGCGCCACTTTCGCCGGCTACTTCCTCTCCCGGAAGCAGTTCCCCAACGTCGACGCCCTGGCCCACAAGGCCATTCAGTTCACCGACGTGAACAACATTGCCAGCGACGGCTGGTACCTTCTTGCCCGAAAAGAGCATTATGCTGGCGAACTAGAGCGCGCCGGCGACTACTACCGCCGCGCCGACGATGCCAGGGGCGGCACTGAGCGCGGCTTCTTGCCTGCCAAGTTTGGTGCAGCACAGCTTTCGGTCATGAAGAACGATCTTGGTGAGGCGAAGCTTCGGTTGGAGAAGATGATTCAGCAGTCCAAGAACTACGAGGCCATGATCCTGCTCGGGACCTTGTATGCGGAGGAAGTCTTCGCCAACCAGGCCGCGGCGGTCAAGGAGGACAAGGGTGCCGAGGCTAAGAAGGCTGTCAACCTCCTCGAGGGCGTTCGCTCCGCATGGAAGGACCCCAAGAAGAACCTCGCGCCGGATGCTGCTGTCCTGCTTAATCTTGCCCGCCTGTACGAGACGGAACACCCCGACAAGGCCCTGCAGTGCCTTCAGCAGGTTGAGCAGCTCGAGGTTGACCAGATCCCTCAGTCAGAGTATCCTGCCGACGCCGAGGACGACGCCGCCGCCCGCGCTGCGATCCGCAAGCTTCTGCCGCCCCAGCTTCTCAACAATATCGGCTGCTTCTACTCCCAGGATGGAAAGCACACGCTTGCTACCGAGTTCTTTCAGGCCGCCCTTGACTCTTGCGCGCGCATCAGCCAGAGCGAGACGGACGTGGACACGGATGCTCTTCTGACGACCATCTCCTTTAACCTTGGCCGGAGTTACGAGTACGAGGGTGAGGTTGACACGGCCATTGAGACCTACGATCGTCTGCTGAGCCGCCACGGTAACTACACGGATGCGCGGACGAGGCTTGCCTACATTAAGCTGCGGAAGAACCCAAACAAAGAGGGCCCAGATATGGTCGCCAAGCTGTATCAGGAGAACCCGTCCGATTTGGAGGTTCGCGCTCTGTACGGCTGGTTCCTGGGCAAGGTCAACTCCAAGAAGAGACCCGCCAACATCGCCGAGGACCCCGAGCAGCGGCACTACAAGCACACCCTTCAAAACTACGACAAGCACGACCGCTACGCCCTCGTTGGCATGGGCAACCTGCACCTCATGTCCGCGCGCGAGATGCGCCGCGAGACCGATCAGGACAAGCAGAAGCGCAGCGCCGCGTACAGCCGCGCCGTCGAGTTCTTCGACAAGGCGCTGCAGCTGGATCCCAAGAACGCATATGCCGCTCAAGGCATTGCCATCGCGCTCGTCGAGGACCGGAAGGACTACAAGAACGCGCTGCAGATCTTCATCAAGGTGCGCGAGACCATGCAGGACCCGCACGTCTACGTCAACCTTGGCCACATCTACGCCGAGCTGAAGCAATTTAGCAAGGCCATTGAGAGCTACGAGATTGCGCTTTCCAAGGAGAACAAGGCCAATGACGCCGGCATCCTCTCCTGCCTTGGCCGCACCTGGCTCAACAAAGGCCGCGCCGAGAAGAATCTGGACGCCTACAAGATGGCGCTCGAATACGCCAAGAAGGTCAGCTCTTCCCCTTCCCCTCCCATCTATTGCTTCTTCACACTAACCCCACCCACAGACCCTCTCCGTCGCTCCAGAACAACTCCACTTCAAATTCAACGTCGCCTTCGTGCAAATCCAGCTCGCCCTCACCCTGCACTCCATGCGCGACAGCGAGCGCACCTCCTTCCAACTCGAGCAAGCCGCCGAAGGCCTCGAGTCCGCCATCACCACTCTCGACGCCATTGCCTCCTCCCCTCCCCCTTACCCAAAACACGACATCGAGCAGCGCGCCAACATGGCGCGCAACACGCAGCGCAAGCAGCTCGAGCGCGCGCTGGCGTCGCAGCGCGAGTACGAGGCCCGCAACAAGGAGAAGCTGGCGGCCGCGCTGGAGCAGCGCCAGGCGGAGCTGAGGCGCCGCGAGGCGGAGAGGAAGAAGCTGGAGGATGCGGAGAGAGAGGGCAGGAGAAGATTAGGAGGGAGAGGGAGGAGATTGCGGCGAGGGATAGGGTGTTGGGGGCGCAGAGGATGGAGGAGGAGCGCGCGAGGGTAGAGGCGGAGATGACGACTGATGAGGAGACGGGGAGAAGGTGAGAAGGGTTAAGAAGAAGGCTGGGGGAGGAGGGAGAGGGATTCGCAGTCGAAGGAGCCCAGGCCGGTTAAGAGTGGGAAGTCTCGCAACAGGGAAGAAGGCTGCGGCTGCGGAGTCGGATGGCGAGGAGAGTGGGGGTGAGGGGAAGAGGAGGCCGAAGAAGAGGCAGCGATTGACGAGCAAGAAGGAGAGCGCCAAGTTCAAGTCGGCCGAGATCGTGGTCGATAGCGATGAGGATGGTGAGGCGGACTATAAGGGGGATGAGGAGGATCCGCTGGAGCGGGCTGAGCGCGCGCTGGAGAGGACTGCGCGCAGCCGTACCCCGCCATCCGGGTCGGAGGATGAGGAGGCCGGTGAGAGGAGGCAGAAGCAGCGCAGGCAGCGGAGGCGATCGTCGGCTGCTGCGAGGTCGGAGGAGGAGGATGTGGATCGGATGGATGTGGATGAGGAGGAGGAGGGGGGAGCGGGGTGGTAGGGTAAGAGGGAGGATGAGGACGAGGAAGAGACTGTTGCGCGCAGGCCGCAGAGGTCCAGGCGTGGCAGGATCCTGGATGAGAGTGATGAGGAGGAGGAGCAGGAGGCTGCTACGCCTGCTGCCGCCGCGAGTGGTGGCGAGGAGGGTGGTAAGGGGGATACGAGCATGGTGGATGCTGATGATGAGGAGTAGGCGAGGAGGACTGAAAGATTGTAACTTGTATTATTCGTTTGCCTGGGCATTTGTTCGGTTCGTCACCTGCGAGTAGCTAGATAAAGACATGAATGAAGTATTTTGGCCGGGCGTGGAACATTGAATTTGTCTCAGCCTCTTCCTCGCGTGATGAAGGTACCTGGAGGATGTCGTTCACTTTCCACACACACACTCAGAACATCGCTTCTAGGGACCCCAGTCTACTCTGCTGTATTCAACCGAGTCCCATCCAGGTTGACTCTCTCACACATCCATCTACACTCACGGTTTCAACCCAGTTTAATTCAAGTTTCCTCTTGCTCATGCCCATCTATTTATGCCCTCGCTTTACCGCCTCCCATTGTAACCCTTTTATCTCTTCCACCAACCCCACGTCCCCAAAACCCTCTACCCTCCCAGCCCTCAATCTCCAGGGCCCATCATGGACCCTCACTACCTCCCTTATTCCCTTCAAACACCCCTCAAAACCCCTTCACATCCCACCCACCCTCAGTACCCCCTCTCCTTGTCCCCTCTCCCAGTTATTACCCCAATCTTGACCAAACACCATCCCCATCTCAAACAACTCCACCAAAACCAAACCCCCTTCTTCCGCAACTTCGTCAACATGATTGGCGATCTCCTCGTCACCATCATGAGTACCGTGAATCAACCTGACCACCGCACTGCGCAAAATATCCCGGTAGATTGAGCTAGAGTACTGGTGTTGCGGCTGCTGCTGATTCCTTCCCCCTTTCTCTCCGGGATTTGGGGTGGTGTGGACGCGAGATTGATGGTGTTCTTGTTGCTGTTGTTGCTGCTCTTGCTGCCCGTGGGTGGTGGTATCAGCGGCGTGTTGGCGGGATTCGTTGGCGTTGGCTCGTTGGGAAGTCATGATGCCGGTTAAGGCGAGGAAGATGAGAATTGGTTTGAGCGGTTTCTTGTCGTTTGTTGTTTGTGAGAGAATAATCGGTGAGGTGGTGGTGGTGGGTGGTGCTGGTGGACGATGGCGTTGCGTCGGGATGGTGAGGAGGCGGTGGCGGACAGGGAGGGGATGATTAAGGAGGGGGACATTCGAGTCTGAGTTTCGGGTGAAGAGGCAGGGGGGCGGGGCTGAGTGTCAGGAACGTGGAGTATCTTCTGGAGATGGTAGTTCAGCAGACACAGCAGCACTGCGTACCCTCCTACATTCTGAGGGTAGTCCGGGAGAAGCTCTTTGAGATATAGCAGCGCTGCTATCCGCAGGGCAGGTTCAAGATGTCCGCCTGGTCCAAGTGATGCCGGGTTGAGCTGGGCTGAAGGGATGAGCCGGTGGTGTGCGGTAAAGCCTTCTGTGGGTGATGCCGGACAGGAGTTGGTGTTGTCAGGGGAGCCGGTTGTGTAAAGGTTTATACTCGCGGGATCGTCGGGATTTATTAGTCGTAGTGGTCCTGGCCATGTGAGGAGGGCATGTAGGATAAATAGCCATTCTTCGGTGAAAGCGTGCGGGTCGTAGGCGACGGTGCCCGGGGACTCACGCGCGAGGCGGATGGAAGAGGCGAGTGCCGAGAAGGAGGAGAGGGCTGCAATAACCTCGGGGTTGATGTTGAGTGGATCGAGGAGGGAAGAGAGGGAGCGTGCTGCTTGTTGACGTGTCTCAGGCTGCAGAATGGTAGTCGCCGAGCTGTAAGAGCGGACAAACGAGAGATAGGGGGCTGAAGCCAAAGTAGCGGCGCCTTTAAGGTCTGCCCTGAGACGCTCGTTAGCCGGAACCAGCCCCTGGGCCATCGGATCAAAGCGTACTTGTGTATCTCTGCCGATAGCCACGGCGGCATTCCCCGCAAGCCCCCATTTAAGTCGAGCACTTTCTGAAGTCCTTTCATATGTAAATGCCAGTGGTCGAGCCGGCCGACGTAGCACTGGTGGACGCTCGGTCAGCTTTGGTGTTTCGAGATCCAGGGGCAGGAGCACATACTCCCATCCACGCCAGCGTGGCAATGCAATGCAGCGTCACCGCGTCCACCGGTCGGTCTTGACCTAATTTCTGGTTTAAGATGGCGCAGATCGTGGAGATGTGGTAGGCGAGGTTCTTTGGCTTTGTTCCGGAGCCGATGCCTTCCATGATGCTGCCGCACATCAACACGCAGTGCAGCGCAGCCACGTCCCCGGTGGCCATGGAGTAAAACTCGGGCGCCCTGGCCGGGTTGTGTGTCAAGATATCTTCGTATGGATAGAGCCCGCGCGGAATGGTGTCGATGTATCGCTTAAACAAACTCCAGTCCTCGCTCGAGATGGAGTTGTCCGGATCTGGCGTCGATGCTGCCGCAGGCTTCTCCGCAGCTGGACCGCCCAGAGGTGAATTGTGGCGGGGGGCATCTCGGCCTTTGGAGGGCTGTTTGATTTGGAATATGTGCTCTTCGAACGGCGCCGGGGATGGGTGTGGCGACGTTCCTGTCCTTGATGCCGGCGACTTGCCCCTGCGAGCCACCCTCCGCCGTCGTTTGGTACCCTGAGACGTATCCGAGGCTTCCACGTGCTCAGCATCGTGCTTGTAAGCCTCAAATGTATCCTTCAAAGCAGGGCTCCCCTCTTGGACGAACTTGATCTCGTGCTGAGGGAGCCTTGATCCTTCTGCTGTAGAGGAGGGGGCCGGTCCAGAACCGGCGTCTTGTGGGGAAGTGTTGACGAACGACAACCCGTTGTGCTTCTGTCTCGATATCTGCAGGCCTCGTCGAGTCTTGACCAGTCTTCCGTCCTTGACTGTTGCATTGAAGTGATCCATAACCTCTAGAAAGGAGCCAAGGGGTGCTTCCCTGGTGACGAACCAAACTGGTAACTAACAAACACAGAGACCTGAAACACTTCTTGTGGCGCTGCAATCCCGTCTCCCCGGGGCCGAGCCAAGATAAAGGCCGCAGCACAAACGAGCGTATAGCGTGACAGCTTTCTTTCTCATCACCTTGGTAAGCGGGAGGCAGTTTTTGCCACGGCTTCACTCAGCACTGAGGGCGTCAGGCCTGCTGAAGCCCGCTGATTCCACTCGCGCCAACAATGGCCTCAAACGGAGTGAATAGTCGGCCCTGAAGATATCTCGGCTGGGGGAGGGCAGCAGCCCTCGCTCGGTGTGGTGGTCTGGTTGAGCAGGGCCCGGCGATCTTGCTTGGGGTACCTTGGCTAGGCGATACGAGGCAACACTTCCAAATACGAGGACGTGCCCCGTCTGCTAAACGAATCATGGCCTCGTTCCCGCAAGCTGCAGAATTAGTCGTGGGCTATGAGTAATCCCCACCAGTCAGGTCTTGGGCGAGCTCTCGCGACTTATTGCCTCCATCGGCGTGGTCTGGCACACCCCAGAATTACTTTTTCGGCGAGGAACCAACAGCATGTGCTGCTGTACGGTTCGGTGCCATGGGGGGCATCTGCCAGCAATTACCAACCAGCCGGGTTCTGGTAAGGCTGTGAGAAGCCCTGGAATCAGCCCTTCTGAGGCTGGCAAAAACACCGGAATCATGCCCACAGCACATCAGCCCGGTCCGGCAGCCGTAACGGTGGCGTATGCAGATACAATTACAACTCCCAATCTTGAAAGTTCCTAAAGTTCTATATCGTTCCCGGCGATGTGATTCTCACGTTATCCTTCCCTACTTCCCACCCTCACGTTGTTGTCTTTCCTATGGTGGTGATTACCCGCTGCTCAGTAGAACACCTCCCCCCTTCATCAGCACACGGGCGGTTCTGTTCAAATTGACCGCAAGAATTCCCCATTTTCAATCAGTATCCCGACGTCCAGCGTGCTAGTAGGGTACCCAACGACGATGGTGTCGCTGTCGCCGGTGCTGACAGCAAGCTGGTTGGGGATCATCCCTGGGAGTTTCGACAGCCGCGCCAAGACACAAGGTCGACGTCCCGGGCATAGCTAAGTGAGCTTGCTTCATCGACAGGGCCAGGTACTTGATGTTAATTCCAAAGTGTCTGCTGGACGATTTCTGGGGGGAAGACGGGCACAAGTTTGGGCACGCTCTGGATCCTGAGGTTGAGGCCCATCCCGGTGGCACCGGCCTGTAGAATCCTCTCAAGAAGGTCCCTGAGCCCTGAGTTGGCCGCGATTCTGTCCGGATTTATAGACTCGGACGAACTCGCCTGGGTTCGATACGTCGACGAGGAACGCCTCGATGGTGAGATTGTCGTGCACCGCGAGCGTGTCGACTGGGTTGCCCGTCGGCAGCGTAAGGCCGGTTTTGGCATCAACCATCAAGACCCCAGCAGACCGAGGCAACGCAACCCTGCAGGATGAAAACATTGGATAACGCCGGGGGATACCAGTGTTAGATACTCGCAGGACAAAAAAAGATGCAGAAGGGCACAACTCGAAAAAGATGGACAATACCGGATTCGAACCGGTGACCTTTCACAAGGCGCATCGAAGCCAATGCGAAGCGAAAATCATACCCCTAGACCAATTGCCCGAGCTGATTGTTATCTCCATCAGAAAGAGAGCTCATGGATGGATAGTCGGTCTCCACCAAGGCAGATGAAGCTGACAAGCTTTAACTTTCAAGTCAATCTTTCCAAGTACTGGGGATTCACAACATGGACAAGAATGCATGCCCAGCGCTCAATCCGACATTATCCATGGCCAAGATACCCCCTCCTTCCAGGCTAAAAACCATTAGCTGAGCCCTTTTGGCCATCTCTACGGTTGCTCACCTCCAGGTATCAACGCTGCCGCATACATGACCAGTGAAATGGGGCGCAGGTCCTCGTCCGTCGAGTCCTCCAAGTAGTGGTGCCAGAAATCCACAACGGCATCCACGCTCTTCTTCAACCCCTCGTCAACTCCGTAGCACTCCAGACCCAAGCACGTGCCAAACTCCCTGAACGCCAGCCTCCGAGACGCGTCCCTCGACACCAACCCATTCTTCTCATCCAAAACGGCCCGGGCCATGCCCAAACTCTGACTCCCCAGCGTCGCCGCCCACTCCTCCTCCCTAAAGAAGTGGCTCATCCACAGCCCCATCCCCAGATCCAACGGATCCCGACTGGCATGCAGCCTCCCCTCCCTGCTCATCAGATGCCTATAATCCCCAATCTCCCCCTCCAACACCCCTTCCACACCCTGCAGCCTCCCCGCCGTCCTCTGCAACAACCGATACACCACAAACCCCGTCGCGGCATCCAAATGCCCCTCCGACGGCACCAGCGCCGTCCCCATATCCATCGACACCTTCCACACCATCCTCACCGCCTCCCCATTCCTCCTCACCACAAAATGCGGATGCACTGCCCGTGCCAGCTGCACCGCCAGCTCGCTATACTTCCTCTCCCCCGTCGCCAGCGCGAGCCTGTCCAGCGCAAACATCCACAGAGTCAAGTAGTGGTGGTACTGTCCGTCCCCGTCACTCCCGTGCTCCTCCGCCTTGCCAATCCGCAGCCCGCCCTTCAGCGGCTCGGCGTCGGTCGCGTGCGGGAGGCGGGCGGAGCCGTCGCGCGTGGAGCCGAGTACGGAGTGTACCGCTGATACGAGTTGTTTGGCGAGTGTGAGGTATGCTTCTGGGGGAGGATGTTTCGTGTGACAGGGTGATGAGGTTCACGACGCCGAATGCGTCCGTCCAGAGGTATCGCCCGCGGTGGCCGCCCGCGCCCGGGTGGTCGGGGGGTGTCCATTTGCGCGCGGATTCCGGGGAGGAGAGGTGTTGGTCGAAGGCGCCATAGACGAGTTTCATGGCTTGAGTAAAGTGGGGGAGTTTGCGGTTGTCGGCGGTGGTCGCCATTTTGCGGGTTAGTAGGTGTGAGGTACGGGTGAACATGAACTGGTGGGACTTGATCTCTAACTTTCTGATGGTGAGACCGCCCTGACGGTTTTTTGGTAAGTCGAACTCTTGGAGCTAGCTGAACGAGAATGAGCCTCTGATTTCGCATTTGGCGTGACGCAATTCAGGACGTCACAATTACAGCCCCGCGGGTTGCGAGGTCAACGAAATCAACACAGCAACCACAGGAAGGAGACATGTTGATTGTTGACACGATGCTGCCCATTCCGTCACTAGTGACTTGATCGCTCGGTAGCAAATGGATGCACTCAATCATCTCCGGTATTTGCCTGTAACTAGGCAGCTTCCCGGAAAGCCCCTCCAGGTTGCTGCTCCGCGACTCAGGTTCGCGATAGCTTCACGACCGATTTCTGTTGAAGCTGAGGAAGGAGAGCTGTGGTCAGACCACATGTCGTCACTCCTTGTCAGGGTGGCCAAGACACTACTCTGCATCCGGTTAGAGCCTTATCTGCGGCCTCTCATTGGCCAAGAGCTACCCGCGTTCTTGACGAGGCAAGCAACCTGTAGACTTCTCTTCCCACTTAGCCAACTTTTAGGATAAATTCAAGCTTCGGTTCTTCAGAGAGCTTCCCACTCTCCTCCAAACACCATCGTCGCAGTCACCAAGATACCCCGCTGCTGCACCAGCGCAGACTGCCCCGCGAATTTCTCTTTCCATTGGAGCCTGACGTCACAGTCAACAGAGAAGCGCCGTTCAGGAGAAACAACAATTTCTCGCTCGATTGAGCACAACCAGACGAAACACCACAGCCGAGACACCGGTCTCACATCTGCATAGTTCACAATGGCCTCCTCCAAGATGGAGTTCACCGACCGGGGCAAGAAGGCGTTGGAAGACGCCATGGCCCTGGCCGAGCAATACGCCCACTCCCAGCTGCTGCCGGTTCACCTGGCTGTCGCCCTTCTCGACCCCCTCCCCGACCAGAGCAAAGACCTACAAAATGCGCCGCCCGGCACCACCAGCTCGCTGTTCCGCCAGGTTATTGAGCGTGCCCATGGTGACCCTCAGCTCTTCGACCGCGCCCTCAAGAAGACCCTCGTCCGCCTCCCGAGCCAAGATCCCCCGCCCGAGAATGTCTCGATGTCTCCGTCGTTCAACAGCGTCCTGCGCAAGGCCCTGGACCTCCAGAAGGTGCAGAAGGACACATATATTGCCGTCGACCACCTCATCACAGCCATCTCGGAAGACCCCCTCGATTCAGACCGCCCTCAAGGAGGCCAACATCCCCAAGCCGAAGCTCATCCAGGATGCTGTAGTCGCCATCAGGGGTACCAAGCGCGTCGATTCGCGCAATGCCGACACAGAGCAGGAGAACGAGAATCTCGCCAAGTTCACCATCGACATGACCGCCATGGCGAGGGAAGGCAAGATTGACCCCGTCATTGGCCGCGAGGAGGAGATCCGCCGCGTAATTCGGATTCTATCGCGCCGTACCAAGAACAACCCCGTGCTCATTGGCGAGCCCGGTGTGGGTAAGACGACCGTCGTCGAGGGTCTCGCTCAGCGGATCGTCAACGCCGACGTCCCCGACAACCTGGCGGCTTGCAAGCTGCTCTCGCTGGACGTTGGCGCCCTCGTCGCCGGCAGCAAGTACAGAGGCGAATTTGAGGAGCGCATGAAGGGCGTTCTCAAGGAGATTCAGGAGTCAAAGGACATGATTGTTCTCTTCGTCGACGAAATTCATCTTCTCATGGGTGCCGGTTCGTCGGGCGAGGGTGGCATGGACGCTGCCAACTTGCTCAAGCCCATGCTTGCCAGAGGCCAGCTTCACTGCATCGGCGCCACCACCCTCGGCGAGTACCGCAAGTACATCGAGAAGGACGCCGCCTTCGAGCGCCGTTTCCAGCAGGTGCTCGTCAAAGAGCCCTCAATCCCCGAGACCGTCTCCATTCTCCGCGGCCTCAAGGAGAAGTACGAGGTTCATCACGGTGTCAACATTGCCGACGCCGCCATCGTTGCCGCGGCCAACCTCGCCGCCCGGTATCTGACCACCCGGAGGCTTCCGGATTCGGCCGTTGACCTGATTGACGAGGCTGCTGCCGCCGTCCGCGTCGCCCGTGAGTCCCAGCCCGAGGTTATTGACTCCCTTGAGCGCCGCCTGCGCCAGCTCAAGATTGAAATCCACGCTCTGTCCCGCGAGAAGGACGACGCATCCAAGGCCCGCCTCGCCCAGGCAAAGCAGGATGCCGAGAACGTCGAGGAAGAGCTGCGGCCGCTCCGCGAGAAGTATGAGCGCGAGCGCCAGCGCGGCAAGGACATCCAAGAAGCCAAGCTGAAGCTCGAGAACCTGCGCGTCAAGGCTGAGGATGCGAGCCGCATGGGTGACCACAGCCGCGCTGCCGATCTGCAGTACTACGCCATTCCCGAGCAGGAACAGGCCATCAGGCGACTCGAGAAGGAGAAGGCGGCTGCTGACGCCGCCCTCAACGCCAACGGCCCCGATGCTGGCGGTTCTATGGTAACTGACGTCGTCGGGCCCGACCAGATCAACGAGATTGTTGCTCGCTGGACCGGCATCCCGGTGACGCGCCTGAAGACGTCGGAGAAGGAGAAGCTTCTGCACATGGAACGGGCCCTGAGCAAGATTGTCGTCGGCCAGAAGGAGGCCGTTCAATCTGTCTCCAACGCCATCCGTCTGCAGCGTTCCGGCCTCAGCAACCCAAACCAGCCCCCGAGTTTCCTCTTCTGTGGTCCCTCGGGTACCGGCAAGACGCTGCTCACCAAGGCTCTCGCCGAGTTCCTCTTCGACGACCCCAAGGCCATGCTCCGTTTCGACATGTCCGAGTACCAGGAGCGTCACTCGCTCAGCCGCATGATCGGCGCACCCCCGGGCTATGTCGGCCACGACGCGGGCGGCCAGCTGACCGAAGCTCTCCGCCGCAAGCCCTTCTCCATCCTCCTTTTCGATGAGGTCGAAAAGGCCGCCAAGGAAGTCCTCACCGTCCTCCTGCAGCTCATGGATGACGGCCGCATCACCGACGGCCAGGGCCGCGTCGTCGACGCCCGCAATTGCATCGTCGTCATGACGTCCAACCTGGGCGCCGAGTACCTCGCTCGCCCCAACGGCACCGATGGCAAGATCGACCCCACCACCAAGGAGCTGGTCATGAACGCCCTGCGCAACTACTTCCTCCCCGAGTTCCTCAACCGCATCTCATCCATTGTCATCTTCAACCGCCTTACCCGTCGTGAGATCCGCAAGATTGTTGACCTGCGCATTGGCGAGATCCAGAAGCGTCTCACGGACAATGACAGGAATGTTACAATCCGGGTGTCGGACGCGGCGAAGGATAAGTTGGGCGCGGCGGGCTATTCGCCCGCGTATGGTGCCCGGCCGCTGCAGCGGCTGCTGGAGAGAGAGGTGCTGAATCGCATGGCGATTTTGATTCTGAGGGGGAATATCAGGGATGGGGAGGTGGCAAATGTGGATTTGGTGGATGGCAAGGTAACGGTACTGCCAAATCATCCAGATAGTGAGGGCGATGATGAGGATATGATGGTAGATGAGGATGAGGCGTTGGATGAAATTGCGCCGGATTCGATGGATGAGGATATTTATGACTAAGCGGTGGAGGGAGGCAGGGAGGCAGAGGTTCAAATTGTTGACTGCTGACTGGGGTGGATGACGATGCATGCTGATGGGTTTTATGGGATGGACAGGCGTTTTCTTTGATGTCTTTGGGATTGTAAGCATGGGCATTGGGTTTTTTTTTTTGCTTTTGCGCATGGATAGGAAGGGCGGATTGACTGTTGTCGTTACTTAGCGGTAAAATGAACATGCTGGGATAGAGGTAGATAGAATCCTCGACCTGGGACATAAAATGAAGATACTTCATATGTTTCTCAACTTAAGGTTGTCCCACGAAGTGAAGATAGATGTGGAAATTGTTTTTCGTGCGAGGTTTTCGTTCTCTATTTTCTTTTATTCAGATGGAACTTGAGAAGGACGGTGTAAGTTAACCCTCTTTCGGTTGAAGGCAGGATGGAAGCAACATGGAAGCAGGATAGAAGCGGGAAATAAGATGAAAGACGAGTGTCTGGAAAAACGGAGATGGCATCGTGATTCTCTAGTTAAGCTGTACTGTTTAAGAGTAAACATTCTGGCCTCGAGGTTTCAGAGCTCTTTTTCAGAGAACTGATTTTGTCATTGTCTGTCTAATTTCCCTCAAAAGGGGTTTGTGGCATCAGTGAGGCAGGAAGTTGAGTCCTTTCCCGTGCAAGTTAAATTACCACTCCCAGGCAGGCGACTTCTACTCTCCGTCAAACAAGAAAAAATGTCACGCGTTTGCTTTCATCCCAGGCCTCACCATCCATGACCCCATCACAGTACGCCTCGCCAACATACTCCCAGTGGTTGTTTCGGTTGACGCTCCGCCGCAGGATATGGGGAATGTGAGCTCCTGAGAAGATAACTATCACATCCCCTGCGGCCATCTTTGGCGGACCCATCCCGACATACCCTCTCCTGGACAAGAATGGTGCCTTGCCTTTCATGACACTCATCAACTGCAGATAGTCAACGCCCTTGTCGAGGGTGTCGGCATCGAACTCGGGAGCTTCCTTCCCAGCCCATATTTTGCTCAGAGTAAGGGCGGCCGCATGCTGGTCGTCGACTGGGTGCGTCGAGCTATCAACCCTCACATACTTGGCTGTGGGGAGGCGGTACAGGTCGCCGATCGGCACACGCCAGGCGGCTTCTTTTCGTCTCATGGGGGAAGCGTAAATTCCGTGGTTTAATGCGGCCGACTCGTCACAGAAGGCGGCTATCGCGTTAAGGGGCTGAGCTAGGGCGGTAACCCCCCCGTCCTTCTTGCACTCGTCGCCCACTTTCTCGATGGTGCAGACCTTGAGTCCTTTTAGGCCCAAAATACGTTTATCTGTCGCATCCTCAAAGATGGGAGATGAGCCTTTGGAGGCAGAGAACGGAACACATCGATCGGCGCAATTGGCAGCTTCGGGCACGTAGGAAGGCGCCAGACCAGGACGCCAGTCTGGCACCCAGCTGGGCAGCGGCGTCTTCAGCCGCGGATATGAAGCCTTAGGGAACTGCGACCATAACAGCACGTCCAGCCTCCCGTTTTCTCGTATCAGTGCCCTGGCAACGTTGGTGAATAGCGGAGCGCAGCCCTCGATGGAATAATCCGGTCTCAACCCAAGCCTGTCGGCATCGCAGGCCAGGCCAACCAAAGCAAAGATCCGATCTCGCTCATCCGTCGCCTCCATCCCGTTTCCCATAGACATTCTGCACAACAGATTTAGAAGCGTGTCTCCCTCACCAACCCCCTTCTCTAATTCCTGCCGCTTTTTCCGAATTTCAACAAACATATCAAGCGGCCGCCTCAACTCCCCAACCCACTTCTCCGTATCCTTCGACACCATTAACCCATTCCCAGGCAACGTTTGCCCCCACGCCATCACACAGATATTCATCACCAGATACACCATATCCGCATCCACTCTCTTCCCCCCACAAACCATCACCGGCGCCCTTTTTGCCAGCGCAAACTCCTGCACCACCCACACCCTTCCAAACCACGCCCTCCGATTCCACCTCCTCAGCGCCTCCACCACCCCTCAACCGCGGCGCAACCCTCCACAAAACCCCTCATCACCACCATCCCATCATCCTCCTTCCCACCCTCCTGCGAAACCGCCCCTGAACCCTGCCACACATCACCACCAACCTGCTGACCTCCCAGACCCCTCTGAACCCCTGATCGAACCCCTCCACTCCAACCCAACCTCCCCATAACATCCATCAACCCATCCGACCCTCCCCTCTGCACCAAGCCACACCAGCACTTCCTCTGCCACACTGTAAATCGCACCCATGAGAGGGACCTGTGCAGACTTTTCTGTGGAGCAGGACTGGTTGATGCAGAGTTGGTCTATCCACAGCGTCAAGGCTTTGTCTGGACATCGCAGGTGTAGCAGCGCTGTCTCGAGGGAAGGGGTGATGGAAAGGAGGTAGGAGGGTCGAGGGTTGGGGATGGAGAGGGGAGGGGGCATTGGTGGTGGTGGTGGTGGAGGAGGGGGTTGGGAAGGGGATGAGGGTGGCGTGGGCGGTGCGGGAGGGGTGCCCCAGGTGTAGGAGAGGGCCGTGAACTTAAGGGGTGGTGGTGAGGGTGGTTGTCCTGGGGGTGGTGTTGTTGCAAAGGAAGGAAGAGGTGGTGTTGAGGGGTGGACGGTGAGAGAACAGGTTAGCGGGGAGGAGGAATGAGTTGAGGGGTGGAGGTGCAAAAGGCGGATGTGTGTGGATGGGGAGGGGAGGGGAGAGTGGTGTAAGAGAAAGGGGGAAGTTGGGAAGGGTTGGCCATTGTAAAAAAGGGATCTTAGATCTGGGGAGTGCTAAACTGAGCACCGATTTGTTGTGTGGCAGTCAGTGATGATGGGATCATGAGTGTAACAATATTTTTGGGAGAAAATTGTGTCTTGGTGTTGCTGGCTAGCTGAGCCGCTCCATCCAGCACAACCAGCAAGGCTAGATCAGAGGCTACACATTAGGCGGGCGGCCTGGACGAGGCAGAAACACCTAGCCTCACATGTTTTCGATGTGAGGGGCGACATCTATGGCAGCCTGAGGATATTTTAAGAGGTCCGAGCAAGAGGGGAGGAAAGGAAGGAAGCTTTGCATTCGCTTGAACGGAAATGGTGTTCATTGCAAAACATGCGCTCGGAAGAGTCCCTGGTGTAGAGAAGGGCTCGAGGTAGACCATCAACCCCTTTTCTATCATAGCCCCTATTACCACAAACGAGTCTCATTATTAACCCCTTGGCCATAAATGATTTCCCATCGACATTGCTCAGGACTTGCTTTTTTCTTTGAGTGTTTCGAAGTTGCGACCATTTTGCCAAGCTCTTGCCGACTGGACAAGTCGTCTGAAACTGTTTAACTGTCCCACCTTTTCTAGCCAGTCAGCGACCCCAATTGGCCCGGCCCATGCTCCCAAAAATTATTCTGGGTCCAGTCGCAGCATCGCGAACGGGTTGAAGTTCGACTGGAGCATCACGACATCCCCCGTCCCGACCCCGATCCGAGACCGCGTCGAAACTCCCCCGCGTCGAACCTCCCAACCAGACCGACAACCCTTTGGGAACCCTTTTAAACACCCGGCCAGCGCCCAGGAGGAGCGAGCGCTGCAAGCAACGGGCCGCCGGCGAGCGACCGCCCCGAGACCATGAACTCCCTACGACCGGCGGCGCAGCCGCTGCCGTTCCTCGGCCGGCTCAGGACGATATTAGGCGGTGGCGCGCGGTACGCCAGCACAGGATCGAAGGTGGTGGTGACAACAAAATCTGTGGCAAAGCAGGAGAAGCAGGAGAAGCCGCAGAAGGAGCGCAAGGAGCGCAAGATCCGCGTCCCGCCCAAGGGCCACGGCGAGCGCTTCTGGGTGTACAACCACATCCAGGCAAACCACATCGTGTACTCGCTCACGCCTGAGCTGGATGTATGTTCCCGCGTCTCCCTTCCCGGCCTATAATTATGCACACACATACCGCTAACACACACCCAGATCAACAAAGCCTTCCGCCAGTTCCCCTACACGGGCAAGAAGCTCGTCCCTGCCAAACTGCGTAAGGACTACTGGCGTCCCCTCGTGCTCGTCGAGTTTGGGGCGGGCAAGGGTGCCGTGGGCCGCAGCGTGTTTCACAAGCTGCGCGAACTCAAGAAGCGCCACGAGCTCGAGTGGGACGACCCGGAGCTGCTCAAGATGAGCAAGCGCGACCGCGGCAAGGCGCTCAACGATCAGCGCGGCAACATGGTCGCCGACTTAGCGGCCGTGCTGAGCGGGTACGGCAAGGGGAACCGGGTCGTGGTGGAGGAGGAGGGGAAGGAGGAGGCGAAGAAGCCGAGGAAGTGGGAGAAGAAGACTGGGGAGGTCGTGCCGGTTGACGGCGTGATGGATGTCAAGATTGACAGGGAGGGGAAGCCCCAGGTTACGCTGAAGCTACACCCCGCGACGGTGTACTGGGCGAACGAGCAGGATCAGTTTTATGCTGAGCAGTGGACGGAGAATGTGGCGCACGTGCTGGGTGTGCCGGAGAAGCAACGGAAGCAGAAGGTGGCTGCTGCTAAGCCGGAGGAGGCTGCTGCTCCCGAGGCCGAGGCTGAGGCGGAGGCTAAGCCGGAGGCCAAGGCGGAGTAAAGACTTGTTCAGAGGGCGGGGTAAGGCAGGGCTTGTATAGCGACGCCTGCTGGCTGGACTAGATCTAGTTTCCAGAGAGGGGGACTGGCTGCGAATGTATTTGTAGTGTACACTGTATACCATGCAATAGAATGGGCGTCGCTTGATCTATCTGGCCTGGATGCTACTGCCACCGCGCTGTCCAAAAAAACTGCTTCCCGGGCCCCGGGCTCTGCACTGTTTCCTAAGTTTATCTTCTTCCCCTTGCTCCCTTGTGGCTTTCTTTTAAGGAGGTTCCTCAAGCGTACGTACTTTCTCTGCCAAGACTCTTGGCTCCGCCATCCCCTCTGACGTCATCGTCTCAACCTCTTCCTCCCCCACACAACCACTCGAACTTTTCGACCAGCAACCAAGAGCGGTCTTCCGGGCAGTTTCCAAGAAAGGTCGCCCCGATGGCACATTACCATCCGATCCAGCCCCTCCACCCCGCGTTCCATGCCATCAAATCTTGGGACAACCGCCCACGTGGTGATCTCGGGCGTGTCTTGTCTCGCTTCCAACAGTATGAAGGAGTAAAGGTGTGAAGATGTGAACCCTCGCCAATGGGCAGAACACCCCCACATCCAGACCGAATCTGACTTGTCAAATTTGGGGTTTGCTGACGGGATGGAGCGGATCTCGGCACGTGTGATGCGGGATGGGACTTCCCTGCCGTGTCTGCTTTGACTTTGGTTGTGCCTTGATTCGTGGGAACGTGGGGCCTCGAGAGGCGTTTCATGTACCTTGATGCATGGACCGTGGTGGATGGCAGTTGCTTGCGGCCTGCTTGCTCTGCTGAGCTAATGAGGAAGGCCATGATGGCGTATTTAAGAAAAGAATGTGGACCTGCCCTCTGCCTCACTCTTCTTCTTTACATCCCCATTCATACCGTTTTGAGGTTTTGTTAAGAGGTATCATTATCTACCGCCATCATGTCAAACAAGCCCATCTTCGTGGCCACCCACCCGCGGGCGTGCTCGACCGCCTTTGAGCGTGTGTTCATGACTCGCGGTGACATCCTCCATTGCGTCCACGAGCCCTTTGGCGACGCCTTCTACTTTGGCCCTGAGAGGCTCAGCGAGCGGTATGCGGATGATGAGGAGGCGAGGGAGAAGAGCGGGTTTGCGGGGACGACGTACAAGGATGTTATGGACCAGTTGTTGGAGCCTAAGGATAATGAGGTGAGTGTTTGAGAGGATATGTCTGCCGTGGAATTAGACTTGGGAAAATGGTGGCTGCCCCTCGATATGTCTGGGGGAACCATTGAACCACTCCAATCCAGGGCAGTCATCCCATCCCTGAAACAGAGCACTAACCCCTATCCCAGGGCAAACGCCTCTTTATCAAAGACATCGCGCACTACCTCCTCCCAGCCGACAACAAACCCGCCAGCATCGCGCCCTCTCTCCAGTCCCCCACCAGCACCACCACGAACGGCACCGCCACAAACGGCACCACCCTCCTCCCACCCTCCCCGAACCCAACCGTCATCCCCCTCGAGCTTCTCAAAAATTCCACTTCACCTTCCTCATCCGCCACCCGCGCCGCGCCATCCCCTCCTACTACCGCTGCACCATCCCCCCACTCTCCCACAAAACCGGCTTCCACAACTTCCTCCCCAGTGAGGCGGGCTACGCCGAACTGCGCCGCTTGTTCGACTACCTCGTGCAGGAGGGCGTCATTTCCCACCCCGAATCCAAGACCAACGGCGCGCCGGCGAACGGTACACAGCAGCAGCAGAGCAACGGTACTAATACTTCTGGAGTAAAAGTAACGGTCGTAGACGCCGACGACCTGCTTGACAAGCCGGCCTCCATCATCCGCGCGTTCTGCGAAGACGTCGGGATCAAGTACGACGACCGGATGTTGCAGTGGGGGGACGAGGCTGGGCAGGAGCGGGCGGTACAGGCGTTTGAGAAGTGGAACGGGTTTCATGACGATGCGATTGGGAGTACGGGGCTGAGGGCAAGGACCAAGGGGAAGAAGGTGCTGACGGAGGAGGAGGAGGATGAGGAGTGGAGGGAGAAGTATGGGGAGGAGGGGAGGAGAGCGATAAGGGAGTGCGTGGATGCGAATGTGGAGGATTATGAGTATTTGAAGGGGTGGGCGGTTAGGGTGTAAGCGAAAGGCGGCGGGGTTTTTTGTCAGGTTACTTTGGTTAGCCTCCAGCGATAGACAGCGATAGGGTATCTGAGTTGTTGCAATTGTAAACGATGTCCTCTTTGTTGAGGGGTGGAAGGAGGGTGTTGGGTGGGTGTTAGTTGATGTGGGTGCCTATGTTTGTTGATTAGGGGTATGGGGAGGGAAGAATAAGGGTTGGGTGAAATGAGATGAAGTGAGTGCAGGTAGGGTGTAGTTTGAAGAGGACAGACAGTATCCCAAGGAGATGAGCGCACTCATCTTCGGAGAAAAAGATCTGGACGTAACAGCTACGAAACTAGATATGGGTGAGACTTGGCCACCCTTTACTCAGTATCGACATCAGATCGTCTTTCAAAGAACTGGCTTTCAGCCCTTGCATGAAGTTTTCGGGGACAAAGGTATTGTCTAGATTGCTACACTTCGGTCCCCTTTCACATTGCCATTTCCCTTTCTTCTTTTCTTGTTTTGAGCCACCTTTACTTCCATTTATCTTTATTACCGCCATTTCCGGCCCAACCATCACCGCGGTGACACGCTAAACCAAACCCATCATAGGTTTCTCCCCCATCCTTCCTGTCCACGAGCTCCATGCAACATGCAAAAAGAGAGCACACACATCCAAGGTGCAAAAGGAAATGTCCTGCGTCAGCCGCGAATCGAACGCGGGGCCCATCGATGGCAACGATGGATTTTACCACTAAACCACTGACGCTGTGGATATCCAGGTGTGGATGTTTGGGTTTGGTGTTGTGGGCCCCTTTTGTTTGGAAATCCCAGGCGCGGGCTTCGCGGTCCAATTACTCCGACTCATGGGGTATCGAAGAGTCTTGGTTGGAAACATGTAGAGCAAGGTTGTTTTCCGAAGTATGCATAAATTGTTGGTTCTTCAAACGAACAAGAAGATTCCATACAATTCAATTGTAACCTGTCTACGCCAACTGCCTTATCTAGATGGGCAACTTAAATCTTGCTACGCAGCAATGAACTATCATTGTTTGTCATCCACACTATTACCACATCCCCTTCAGCATACCCACTCACTGCCTCTTCTTCACCCCCTCCTCCCACCCCCCTCGCAGCATACCCTCCCTCCACCACACCCCACCCAACTTCCACACAACCCACGCAAACCCCAGCAGCACCGCAGCTGCGGTGCCCGCATTCACCCAGCCCGCCTTATCCAAATCCAACACAGGCACCCTCACCTGATTCACCAACCTGTTGTCCCCCTCCACCGGCTTCGGCTCAACATGCCAAAACACAGTCCCCTGCTCAAACAACCCATCATACCCCACCCGTCCCTTCTCAAACGGACTCGGCGGGAACTCCATCCCCTCGCCTTCCTCGGGCTCACACGCCCAGAACACAGCTGGGTATGGTACCTCAATGGTGGAGTAGCCTCCCGGCGCAGGAGTGAGGTAGCGCAGGTGGAGGGGGATTTGAGCGGTCCATTCCGGCTCTTGCTTCACCCTCTTCTCTGATGATGATGAAGGAGATGGGGTGGTGGGCGGAACGAGCTGGACGAGGATGGAGGAACCCCACTGCGGCATGACATACTCGGGGGCTTCGAGGTCGACAGGATCAGTGGTGTAGCGGAGAGAGGTGAGGTTCTTGGAGGCGAGGAAGAGCGGGTCGGCGAGCTGGTATTTGTCGGCGAAGATGGTGCGGGGGAGGGTGAAGTAGGCGTAGGGGAAGCAGATGGCGTCGGAGTCGTCTGAGGAGGCGAGAGGGGGAGGGGTAGGAGAGGAAAGGCGGAGTTGGAGGGTTGGGTGCAGGCCTGTTGGGGTGAGGAACTGGGCGGAAAAGGTTGATTCGGCGTTGTGGTGGCGCGAGGTAAAGGTGAACATCGTTGGTGAGGGGAGTAGAGTCCGGGCCGAGGACGGTGAGGAGGCCGGAGATGCCGAGCTCGTGCCGCTCGAGGGTCTTGGGGTTGTCATTAGAAAGGATGCCCACTTCGGTTCGGATTCCAAGCCGTGATGTGGCTTGGACTGATTGGCGCTGGTAGGGCCAGAGGGCGGTGACCTTCAAGACGTTTAAGGGGGCATCGTAGGAGATGTCTAGTGTGGCAGCCTTGGAGAGGTCGTCTAGCCGTGCGGAACACGAGGTATCTGTTGTGCGGCATAGTTGTTCCTTGGCATACTGAATGAAGTGAGAGAGACTCTCCAGCTGCTGAAAGTACTGAAGGCCGTCATTGGGCAAGGATGTAAATGATTCCTGCTGTTGTCAGATTCAGAGCACCGTCAAAAGTTTGGGGGGCATCTGACAGCCGGAGTACAGAATATTTCTCCGAATGCCTTCTTCAGTGTTGGACACAGTGTATTCCTAGACCGATTGTCAACATATGTCACCGAGACGGGTTGATGCGACTTACGATGGGTCGTTTCCCCCAGAAGTAAGAAAGACATGGAAGCCAGGGGGAAGCCTCGCCAGCAACGGATCAACAGACTGGTAAGAAGCGGTGGTAACCCATCGGATATGCAAGTCTTGGACGCCAGCGAGTAATGCCTGGAGCTCTGAGGGAAGCTCATGGAGAGCAAATGTGAGTCTGTCCTCCCGCACAGCATTCACGTCTGGCCCGGTGATGCTCCTTCCGTTTGTTGAAAGCGCCGAGGGCTCCAAGGAGTCGCCCAGTTTCTGGATGTAAGTAATTCGTTCGCGCATGGTTTCAGCCGGGAGTGAGGTGATGCCGGGTCTGGACCTTGGTGTAGGATGTTGTTGTTGTGACCAGGCGAGCTGCTGTGAGCTGTCATGAGCTGGCAAGGCAACCTGTCAGCTGCCAGCCCCTGCCAAGCTACGCCAGCTGCCCTAGTCTTGGCAGCACGTGTTCCCCGGATGCTTGGCTCCGGTTGTCTCATTGGCCAGGCCTGCTGGTTCCACACATCCGATGATCCCCCGGCTCCTTCCCAAAGCATCACCGGGGCCATGCGCCATGGGGCGCTAGGCCGGTTTCGGTGACCGGGAGGCGGCAGGATGCCAGCTGCTCAGCCCTGCTTTGGCCATGTCGTGCGGGAAGAAGCACTGTCTGGGACTCGGTGCAGTCAACGAAGGGCGTCGACGACACCGTCTGACAACGTTTCCCCTGATCAACCACACAATGTCGAACAACACCCTTTCTTTCCTTCCCGACTCCTGACCGCGACCCCCAGATTAGCACGGGAACCAGCAATGAACCGAGTCGACAGACCGACTGAGCACACAACCCAGACGCCACAGCCCGGGATCAGGAACTTGGATCACTCTCCCTTCGCCAAGCGGTCCAATATTCGAACCGTCCAACCCTTCCGGCTCTGGAAAACCCCTTCCGACGTTGTATGTCCGATTCCGGCCCGAGAGCCCCGTACGACACTTCGGCACTGAGGTTCGAGATCGACGCTTCTTTATCACCGGCCTCGGGCCTCACCATCCGCCATGAGTGACCCTCCCTTCATGACCCTCCGGACGAGGCGACCGGCAAATGACGAACGCAGCATGAGCAGCGCCGATTCCGCCGTATGTTACTGACTCGGAGAAGTCTCTGTTTTTTCCTAAGCTTACTTGTTTAGTATGGCTCGGCCACCGAGGGCTCGTCACCGGCGACTCATGATATTAGTCGGGTGAGCTACCATGTCAAGCATATCGAGAGCTTTGCCCAGGCTCTTCAAGATGTAAGTCTGTCCTCTTGGTGTGGAATGGACGGCGGACTCGGTATCTGACTTGACCCTTTTAAAGTCGGCCAGCAGGGCCTTCCCCAATCAAGGTCAAGCAGCTCAAAGATACTCCAAAGTGCATGCCTTGATGCTCCACTGGAAGTCCGACGATCTGTTTGTGCTTCCCGAGCTGGAGGATCTTGAAAAATGTCTACGCGAGCACTACAACTTTGGGACCGATATCTTCTCCATTCCCTCCGAGAACTCCCATCTGGATCTGATGCTCAAGATCGGCGATATGGTCAAGCAGTATGAGTCTGACGATACCCTCTTTGTTGTTTACTATGGTGGCCACGCTAGGATAGACGAAGCACGGCAGAGCACCTGGTGTGCGTAAGTGCTGCCCCCCTATCTTGTGTTCTGCCCTTTCTAACCTCTATTAGGAACCGACGCCCTGGATCACCATGGCTCCAGTAAGTCCATCTCGGACCCCTCCCCCTGCTGATTACTTACCATCTGTAGATGGTCTGCCATCCAGACTCTCCTCGAACGGTCCGTCTCGGACGTTTTGATCCTTCTTGACTGCTGCGCTGGCGCGGCTAGTGCCACCTTTCCCACCGGCAAGAGCATCACAGAGACGATTTCGGCCTCCAGTTGGGACGCCATCGCCCCTGACCCGGGTAGGTACTCATTCACCAACGCCCTGATTGAGGTACTGGACGAGTGGCGCCAACGCACATTCTCTGCCGCCATGCTACACGCCGAGATTCTTGCTCGCCTGAAGCACCCACGGCCAATCTTGATCAACGGGAAGCATTTCGAGGCGCGTTCCACGCCAGTGCACTTTATGATGACCTCCAACCACAGGGCGCCCAGTATCGAGTTCTGCCGGCTGGTCCCCAGAACCCGGCTGCCGCCCTCGCCCCCTAACGAGCTGTCCTACTGGGACCGCCCCTCTCTCCCAAGGATGATTGAAGGACGGAACCCAGCCCAGGCGCACCCTTCCTTTGCGCCCGACTTCTCAATCCCTGCCGCCTCCGACCCCAACGAGGATGAACCTCACGTCTTGATCTCCCTGGCACTCGAGGACGACCAGAGGCTAGACCTCAACGATTGGGAGACTTGGTTGGCGGCGTTCCCCGCCATAGCCAAATTCGTCAAGGTCCAGGGTGTCTTCAAGAGCCATTCAACCCTACTACTCTTGTCACTTCCCGTCATGGTTTGGGATTTTCTCCCTGACGACCCCGCCTGCTCCTTCGTCTCCTTTATCCGGTCAAACAACCTCCTGCGGGCGCAGAAGTCGAGCCCAGAACCTGCTGCACAGGTCCCCGTCACCAGCGAAGCCCAAGTCTTTAATTCAATCCGTGACGACGCCGAGTCTTATCTTTCCGGTACCACCTATGGGCCAACAGAAAGCCTGGATTTTACCAGTCGCCCGGTCAACACCACTCGGAACCTTTCTGCCATCCCTACACCCTACCGCGATTCACTGGCAGAGCTGAGGTTGCCTCCAAGAATGGCGACCTCGGTAGGCGGCAGGCCTGAGCACACGTCCCTGGATTTCTTCCCCCCATCCGGGCCGAGCGCGGGACCACGGCCTCAGGCATCGTTGAGCAGCATGAGAGACTCACTGAGGAACGTGCCTTCCATTGCCTCCTTACGCACCCTTGACCGGCGGCAGCTTAGCCCTTTATCGCCAGTGGCCAGTAACGATTTGCCAACGCCCACTGAAGGGATATCAAGGACAATGATTATCAACCGGGCCAGGAGCTCCAAGAAATCCGTCTTTTCGTCAGACCAACATGTGCCACAAGGCCAACAAATGGCACCGCACGTCGTGAGACGTCTCGAGGATTACTTCCAAAAAGACGCGGAACCAAGCGTGGGTGTGGTTGAACACCTTGCCTCGAACCTGGGGGTGGAAAGTTCAGATGTCCATGTAAGTTTGAGCAATACCCTGACACAGTCTCTTACTGATAGTCCAGGTCTGGTTCCACCATCGCCGAGAGCAGGAACAGATGACCCAGAATTTGCAGGGTCTCAGAGTTCATGGCCATCACCGGCAGCCTCAGAACGGGCCCCGCATGATCTTGCCCGGACACCTCAACAGGCTTCTCGAGATCTACCCATCAAAGGGCATCCTCCTCGTCGACTTGCGATTATCGACAGACTTCGAGAGGTCACATATTCACGACGCCATCAACCTGCGGGCACCGCTGAGCTTCGTCGAGAACACCTCGCTCGAGATGATTGAGGACACATTTATGGACGACCAGAGCCGACGCAGCTTCAGCAAGTGGTCGCAGTGGAAATGTGTCGTCTTTTATGACAGGGTGATTGAATTCCAGTGGGAATGTCCCGTCGCCGACTCGTTGTACGCCAAATTCAGGAGAAAGGGTTGGCAGGGACAGTGCTTTATTCTGAAGGGCCACTACCGCGAGTTCTCGGCCTCATTCGACAAGTATATCACTGGATTCAAGATGACGAGCGAGGCCAAGGAGTATGTAGACAGCCTGCGGCAGCAGTCCAGCCCGACAGAGGTAAGTCTCTTCTTCCCCAACTCTTTTGGTAACTCTGAGGCTAACCCCAGCCACAGGAAGAAGCAGCCGACCGAGACGAAGCATACCACTTCTGGCTCGACGCCTTCGCAAGCCAGCACCACGTCCCAATAGTCGACCTCATCCCCGCGCGGAAACTCGAGCGCCAAAGGGCAGTCGAACAACACCAAAAAGAACTCGAAATCGAATTCGAAGCCCGCTTCCCAGCGCTCTACAAAAAGTCCCAAGCCATGCGTCCCGCACCCACCACCCGCGACGAATTCCCCTCCACCCCCATGCTCCCCTCCTCCACCATTTCACAGCGGCCCGAGCCGCGCCCACTCCTTCAGAGACGTCAACTGGTCGGGTGCAGGGGGCAAACTCGATCTCAACGGTGGCGCCGATGATGAGGACTTCGACCGCATGAAAGCCCCTCTCGTGCCACATCTGGCCACGGGTCTAGAGAAGATGCGCGCCGCGGCGAACTTGCTGCCCCGCGCTCAGAATCGGCGCCCGTTGTGGTGTCGCACTTGCACTCGCAGGTGTATCATGACGAGTACCCTGAGAAGGCGGCCAGGAGGGAGTATTACTCTGCTGCTGCTGTGCCGGCGGTGCCGGTGGCGGATGAGTCTGAGACGGATTATGATGAGATTGATCCGAAGAGTGAGGGGTTGGGGAATGAGCCTGGGTTTCAGAGGGCTGGTGCTGGGGTAGGGGGGCTAGGGCGGGGATGGGGTCTGGGGCAGGGGGATGATGCAGCAGGAAAGAGGGGAGGGCGGGGGTGGCAGGGGATGATGCGTTGAAGAAAGCGGGAGGAAGAGGCCAAGGATTTGGGGGTTGAGGAGCGGTGGGGGAAGTGAGGGTGTGGGTGGTGGTGATAGGCAGGATGCGAGTGGGTTGCGGTCTGGATACATCTGCTTTGGCTTGGTATGTCAGGGTGGTAGGTTTAGAAGATGGAAGGGATTTCAGGTTTGGTGATGCCTAGGGTGGGAGCTCTAAACATCTGGACTTTCTGTTAATACCCTGCGCGTTCTTGGATACAAGCAAAAAACGTTTATTCTTTAGGTTTACTTGGAGAAACAGAAACAACTCAGTATCTTGGACGTCAACTCTATTGCATGTTCGACGATGCCCCCTAACTCGGTTGCCCAAACAAAAGGGGCCCACAACACCAAACCCAAACATCCACACCTGGATATCCACAGCGTCAGTGGTTTAGTGGTAAAATCCATCGTTGCCATCGATGGGCCCCGCGTTCGATTCGCGGCTGACGCAGGACATTTCCTTTTGCACCTCGGAGGTACTCCATACTGTGTTGTCTTTTTGCATGCAGCGTGTGGTGAAAATGTGGCGGGTGGGTTGACACAAGTCCCCAGTCGTGTCCTGCCGGAGTCCCTAAAAAAAAAAAAAGAAAAAAAAGCAGCCTCCCGGTGTCCAAGGGTTGGTGCTGCTGCTCTTTCCTTGTTAACTTCTTGAAATTGGGTCTGAGATTCGAACTAAATAGTGGCTCGTAGTGTTCTTAATGACCCTTCTAGACTTCGGGAACTATAGGAGGTAACGGAGGGTAACGGATTATAACGGAGGGCAGCTAGCTCTTTTAGAAATTAATTAGACTATGCGACACTAAGTTGTTAGGGTTGGGGTGATAATGTCTGTGCAATTGTATACATAATGGGCTAGTTAGTTAATAGGTAGTTGACCTTTCTCACCAACTTGCAAGTCCGACTAACTGTCCGAGTCCTTCCCGCCTAAGCTAACAAAGATCCAGCATCTTCTTTCCTCCAGCTAACAAAGTGTCCAGCTCTCCCACATCCATTTCCCTTTGGACAAGCCAGTAGCGTCCAATGCCCATCCGTCATCTCGAGTTTTGTTCTTTGACTTCCCATGCTCGGAGCGTTTCCAATAGGATTTCAGCTACTTCTTTTCCTTCTTTCCTCTTTTTCTTCTATTTTTTTTTTTCTTCTTTTACATTGTTTCTTCGAGGGTTTATTGGTAGCCCAATATCTTGGGTTCCCTAACCGTCGTGATCGCGGCTTCAAGGACCACGACACCTTCTATCATCGGCTTGCGGATTCTCTCCGAGAGTATCTCGATAGTTGGACACACCACTCTTTGGGATTCAGGCTACTCTATACCTACATCCCAATGGGCCAGGAAGAAAAACCCCAAAGTCATTTTGGTGGATACATCTCTTGACCTGGAGCCCCACCCTCTTCTGTAAGTCGCCGACCCAGCGACTTACATGGCGAGGTCTGCTTGGTTACGGAAGACTCTCTGAGAGAACTTTACTGGCAGTGTCAAGGATCTCAGAAGTCTGAGGAGAAGGTAGTGGAGATGTCTGGGGTCTGATTTCTGCTGCTGTGAGGGCTGATCACATGGAGTTTCACAGGATGGCGTTTAGTTTTTTTTTTTTTTTTTTGGTTGGACGGGGCATAGGCATACACATCACCACATCACCTCAAGTCCAGATTATCCCCGTATAAATACTACACACAACCCCTCCCCCATCAAAGTTTTCTCATTTACCGTTAGGCTTTAGCTCAGACAATGCTCAACCAATGACAATAGAATTTTACAGTTGGTGCAAGTGCAGTCTGGCAATGACGGGTCGTCAGATCTAGGGGACGGCGAGGCCGATCGTCGGCTCTGTTGGTGCTGAGGCTTCGCCCTGGCTTACCAGGGCGGTTCGGCGTGGTCTAAGAATCTTGTAGTGCCTACGCCGGCATTGGGTACTGTCTGGTATAACAATGATGTTTCACCCAAATCCAAAACGATGATCCGGTATGGTGTAGTGGTTAACATTTCGCGTTTTCACCGCGAGGCCCGGGGTTCAATTCCCCGTACCGGAGGATTAACAGTGACGATTTGGTGATGATGGTTGCTCACTTTTTTCGTGTTTTACCATTGAGGGGATAGACTCGACTCCCTGTGTGAGAACCCATCATGGCAGACGAGGAGTGGCAGGAAGCTATGAGCAACATGTGGGGTAAGAACGGGCGAAGGTGAACACTGGTCTTTCGTTCGGCCAGATTGGCAAGGTGCGTGCGGTTTTAGGTTGGCGCGATAGATGCAAGGCCTTGTCAAAATTTTTTCATCATGGGAAGAAAGAAGAAATTGATTGCGATGAGGCTGTGGTTTGCATCAGGCAGTTTGCTGCGCCTGAAGGGTGCGATGGCTGCCGTTCAGGTTGGTGACTGTTCGGACTTCTGTGTGGGTTTGGAACGATCGGTCGCGCCTGCCAAAATGCTAAGTGACCCGTGAAATGGCAAAACACCAAGCTTTTATCATCACGAAAAAAGAATTGTCTTAATCCCTCCGGTACGGGGAATTGAACCCCGGGCCTCGCGGTGAAAACGCGAAATGTTAACCACTACACCATACCGGATCAAGCTTTCTTGTTGGAGATTGGCTCCGCAAACGGAGCCCAAGAACGTGCTAGGTTAGGCCTATGGCGCTTGGTCTGTTGGACACGGCTCTCTTGGCAATGTGCGCAGTGGGTCGCTGGGGTCGCTGACAGCCAAGACCGAGTGGGTGGTCCACAGTGCTGGAGCTGCTCAGCTTTGCCTTGGACTCCTCCAAGCCAACAACAGCCCCAAAAAAGAGGCTTGAGGCTTGAGGGCGAGAACAAGCGCCTAGCATCCGGATTCACATCTCTCAATTTCAGTATTCTTCTAGTCAATTGAACACGTCGGTAATGCACAGAGCATTCAGGTCGTGCTGAGTCTCAACTCGTCCAGCCTCCCTTCATGCTGCGAGTCGGGGGAGGACGGCCGTTTATCCCTGAATCAGGGGTAAGACAACACCACATGCAGTGTTACAAAAGGTTCAGGAGAATGTGGTCGAGGCTCTGCAGGAGAATCGAAACTTGGTGATCTAGACTCCAGTGAATACCTCATCCGTTGTTCTGAACGGAGCATACACATCAGAAACCCAGGAATGGGGCAAGACGAAGACACTTTCCTATTATTTTGTGATTCTGGTGGCATCCGACATGAATTACCAACACTAAACTCATTTGACCCAGAGACGATTTGGGAGCTACTCAGGTAAGGTGACAGTTACCTCGAATTTGAGAAATGAGGTTGAGAAATGAGTTACATTGCCCCAATGCTCCACTTAACTTCTCTTATTTGCGAGCGCTCACCGAAACACCAAGCCTAATAACAATAGCACCATTCTCGAATCAACTAGATCACTAATCAGCATACCTATTTAAAGAAGGACCAATATCTCTAGACGATAGAGTAGAAGGGTTCTTGAAAGACTTACTCCGTTAAGTCCTCGATGCCTCTGTACCCTAGAGGTTGAGGCAAGGCTAAGAGAAGTTGGGTTGGACAGCCATAGACTTGGCTTATATGGGGATCTACAAAATAAGGGGTCAACCTGGATATTTGAGCTTCCCATATACACTCAAAAAGCCTCACATAGCATCAGGACACCAACAAAACTTTTCAGCTCTCGATCAAGACTCTTCTCTAATAAATATTATTATTCCTACACCGCTGTGCCCTGCGGGCATGTCGGACCCTCAGATATTTACTATACAGGAAAACCGCGCCCTTGCGGGCCGGGTGAAAAACCTATACCGATGATTAAGGGAAGAAATCAGTGAATGAGCCTGCGAAATACAAAAAGAGAAGGCCTCTTGGCCTCCGACCGGTGGGAGTCAGATTGCCTACTCCAGCTCGAGCTTCCTAGCCAAGCTGTACATCGGCTGTCTTCCTGAATCCATCAGCCAGCCCAGTATCCTCCTCGTCAGCCGAACAGTTGAAGGACTGGCACCCTGTAGAACAGAGTAAAAGTCTCGTCGCGTCCTGACTTCTGCTCTCTCCCACGTCCGAGTCAACGGTGGGGCCAAACACCACATCACCAGGTGTTCAACAGTCTCCCGCCCTTCGCCGCACTTGCAGCAGGGCGTCAGCACACTTGGGACTCCCCGTTTGAACAAGAAGTCCCGGAGGCCTATATCCCCAGTTCGGACTTGGACCAACAACGAGCTCTTCGCTTTGCTCAGTCCCTCGTGCTTCTTAAGAGTCTTGTCCTTGAATAGAGTCTTCTGCTGGTGGTCGAGGTCGTCCGCTGGTCTCGTCGTCGCCCGACCGTCTCGTCCCTTTAGCCATCTCTCTCTCCAGGCCTCCTCGACTACCCTGTCCGTGTCGGTGGTTCCCCCGGTCCAACGTGCTATTACTCCTGCGGCCTCTTCTACCGCTGTCGGTCTCTGTGGCCTAAAGGCCCATGGTCGGCCCCTGTTGCTCGGCCTTGAGTAAAACCTCAGGCGTATCTTGCTGCAAGCTGCATGGACAACGGTCCCTGGGGCCTTTTTGCCTTCTTGGCCGTTATCGAGAGCGGGTTGTTGAAGCCTGGTTTCGAAGTCGGCAAGTCGTTTGTTGAGGTATAGGTCCAATGACGGCACCCATGTTTCTGTCTCAAGATTGCGGATTGGAGTGGACTAGAAAGCTCCTGCCACAATCCGCAAGCAGGAGTTTTGAGCCTTCCCGAGATCCTTGGTGATCCCCTTCGTTGCTGGCCTGCCTCCTTTTTCCGTGGGGATGTGGAAAGATGAAGCCCCATAAGCTAGCGCCGACCAGATGCACTTTGAGTACACCTCCCGTGCCTTAGCCAGACCCAGTCCCCACGTCTTGGCTGCGATTCTTGACAGAGCATAGCTTTGGGTCACCAGTTTTCGTTCCACTGCCCCCAGGTGAGCTCTCCAGTTGAGCCTCCAGTCCAGCCAGACACCTAGGAACCTAGCTGATTTTGTCGGCTTTACTGGACTGGTGCCTCTCTCCGGCTGGGCGAGGTCTAGCTGGTTGGTCCACTGCCGTCGTCCCTTGTTGAAGTGAATCAGTTCGCTCTTCTCGGGAGCGAAGGCCATCCCTCGAGTGTCCGCCCACTTCTCTAATAAATAGGTTTCTAGAGTTCAGGTAAAGACATTTTTAGGAAGGTTACCTGGCATTAAACAGGGCTTTAATGATAGAGGGAAAATAGAAAAAAAAAATCTGAGATGGGCAGACATAAGGTACCTAAACCTCGAGACGCTATTTTGGTGGTAAAATCGAGACCCCAAAGGGGACCCCTCTGAAGTGGCTCGTTTCCTGCAAAAACTCGATTTCTCGAGAGTGGCTTCCAGCAGCATCAACTCCTAGTATTTGGAGTCCAGCATTTCAGTTGGGACTACACACTGACATGGTTGAAGTTTGAACACCACACCCCGGCCGAATCCTCCTTCTTCGCAAACTTATCCAGCATTGACAAGTTTCTTCCTAAGCCAACATCGCAGGAAGCCGAATAAGTTTCCATTCTCTGGCTAATTATTTTCTCGCAAACCCTCTAAATCACGAATAGTGAAAGTGCTCGCTTTTGCACCGCGAGGTTAGTTTTCTACCGTTCTCACCAATTTTTTTTCCATCCCAACCCAATTTCACAGGAAGTTGGCCAAATACTATACGACTAAGGCAATTCTTCCCCTACGACCCTCTCAAAACACCACCAAAATTCCCGAGGTTACAAAACCACCGCCGCCTACCGACTCCTCGGACCATCCGCACCCGACAGGCGAGACCGAGAAAAAAGCCGCTGAGCCTGCTAAGATGGAGGAAAGGTAGGCAGAGAAGAAGCGCATGCGCAAGCTTTGGGATACCCACGAGTGCGTCAAGAGGATTCTTAACCATATGGGCAAGCACTAACAAACCCGCAACCCTCCTCCATGGCTTGACCTTTGCGCGGTGGCCGCCCAATTGATTCGACTGAACCTAAACTGAGGCGCCATCGGGGAAAAGTCAAGACATCCCTATTGGAAAGCTCTACGAGAGTCTCTCACGCAATTTACAAATAAATGGAGGGCCACAAGACCTGGAAGGATGCCGTGGAGATGAGTAAAATGCCATACATTGGCAGCCCCTTCGACATCATGGCCATCGTGTTTATTGAGAGCAAGCACACCGGCTTCCTGAAATGCATGATGCAAATCCTGCAGTCTGTCAAAATCGAGTTTTTGCTGGATTTTGAACCCCGGAATGACGATCAGAGGCCCGACTTCTGGAAGGGCGCCGAGCTCACGGATCATCTTTGGCGTTGTACCTACATGGAGGACCGCAACTTCAAGCGCACGCTTCCATTTAGCGATGACCTTACGGACTTGGTCCTGAGCGTCGTTTGTCACAAGAGAAACCTCGAGGACAACGTCATTGGCTGTCATGCACATGACCCCGAAGACAAGGTCGCTGCTGGCCGCAAGGACAACCTCAAGGACAATCCCAAGGGCAAAGTCAAGTTAGAGATGCGTGATGGAGAGACAAATGGGAAGTGGGAGGATAAAGTCCAGAGTGTTAAGTCGACTGTAGTAAAAAAAAACTGGCCGCAGAGACAGCCAGGCTGCTGGGCAAAAGGCCCGGGGATGGACGGGCATCTCGACCGCAGAGGGGGCGGCCGAGACTTTTAGCTATTGAACCTGAACAACCCATTGACTCCATCGAGAGTGACAACAACCGCTCAATTTTTCCCCCGCTCGTACGGTGACGGCAACCGGCACGGGGCGGATAAGCGTTATCAACTGTTAAAATCTCGGTGCAAGATAATCAACGAACAGGATTTGCAGCTAGCAACCGCCTGCAACAAGTTGGAGGCGGACACCGTAAAGCTCAGGGAGGATGCTGAGCACCTCACGACGCAACAGAAAGGCCTGCAGGAACAACATATAAACGCCAGCGAGAAGCATGATGAATTGGTAAGGGCAACCAGGACTCTTGAGGAGGAAAAGAACGCTCTTGAGGACAAGAACGAGCACCTGATCATCCAAAACGCCAACCTAATTAACCGCGTCCAGGCTCCCGAGGCCATAACCACGCAGACCGCCGCGCGGTGCAGCGCCCTCGAGGACGAGATCAAGCTCATGCGGTCTCAGCTAGTCAGTCTAATGGCCCGGGTCGAAGCCCTTGAAAAGGCCAGACAGACCGCGTGCGGACCGGTCCCAGATCCGCTTTCCCCTCGTTCCCGACATGCCGACGTTCGACAACCCACTCGACTCGCCCTCTCCCATTCCAGCACTGACTTTCCTCCCGCCCATGCCGCCTCCGCCGCCCATCTTCGTCCCCGCCACATCAGCACCCATTTTTATCACCGCCACCCTCCAGCCCCTTTCTTGCATCAAAGCCCAATACCCGCCACCCCGGCCCGCACACCGACACCGGCACCTTTCACCCCGTCCGCCGCAAGCAGCGATCCCACCCTAGCCCGATCATTCCCATCACCACCTCCGCCACGCCACCGATCGCCCTTGAGACAGTGACCAGCATTGAGGCACTGACTACCACCGCGCCACCAACCCCTATTGAACCACCGCCCACCCCACACCCACCACCCCCAAACAACTCTCTCCCGCCTTCGACTCCTCACAGCAACCCATCTTCCTGGCTACCCGTCTCCCATAGGAGCTAGCTCCTCCTTTCTGTCAAAACTAGACAGAAACATCTGGAGTACACTGAGTACTCCTGAACTTGTCATGAATTGCGAGGAGAGGGGCTGAGTTATATTAGGATGGGGAGTTGGTGGAGGGTTTTAGGGAGATTGTGGTGGGCTTGGATCATATAAAAAAAGAGGAGGGGGAGAAGAAGGGGTGGATTGGGAGATAGGAAGGATGAAGATAGGGAAAAACTGGTAGGGTTGTATCTTTCCTTTATTTAGTTTTAATTGCCAGGTTTTTGCTCGTTATACAAACAATCCTTCTGCTGAGCTGAGACTGAGATGCTTGAAGTGCCGTTGAGAAAAGAAAAGGAAGGAAAAAAGGAAGGAAGATATGAGAGAAAGAAAGAGAAGGAGAAGAAAAGGAAAAGGAAAAGAAAAAAGGAGACAACACGAAAATAAGGAGAAGGAAGAGAGGAGAGAAAATAGAGAAAGAGAACAAAAAGATAAGAAAAACAGAGAAAAGTAAGTAAAAAAAGAGGAGAAAGCATATTGTAAGAAGGAATGTGCTAGAATAATGGAGCAGAGGACCAAGAACCCGGAGAAAGCGAATGCTATCTCGGACAACCAGAAGCAGTGCCAGTAACTCACGAGTGAAGGGCCTAGCCATGTCCTGAGGAGGATTTTGGCAGCCAAAGCAGTAGGGGGGTTCGTGCTGTGACGGATTCTAAAAATTCTCAAAATTTGTGGTAGGTTGGACTCTCATCGGAAGCTATCTCAACTTGGGAAGACGGATGAAGCAAAACCCGCGATGTTTTGCCATCTCAGGGGTAATTATCAAGCAGAACCTTAAACTTACCTCTCCCTCCCCTCCACCAGACGATCAGCGCGCTGCCTGGCCCTCCAGACCCAGGAAATTTGACAGCCTCACAGCTTCCTGATCTGCAACCACACCTACCCCTCGGGGTGTCCACGACAACCACCTCCTCCATGATCGTCGGGAAAATTGAGAACCGCATTCGGCACACCTGACATGCTGCCTGCCTTTGCCTGCCCGGTGCTGCCACACTTCGGCTTGCCTCGGTGTGCTCGTTGGTGGTGTGGGTGGATGCCGGAAAGGGGGGGGGGTTTGTTCAACTGCCGCTGGCCTGGGGATGTGTGCGACTTGAAGTTCGTGGCTAGCATCAGGTGATTGGCTCAGTGAGGGATTGGAGACGAGGCTGCAGGTGTGGGACGGAGCTTCCTTCATTGGGTTGGGATTATCGCCAAGGTTCGTTTGAGGTTGTCAGTGATGGGTTGGCCAGCCCTTTGATGGTATTGGAAATTCTGAAACAGTTGCCTCTCCACCTTTTCATGACAACTTAGTTACATTGGGATTGGTGTTTGCTTGACACCTGTGTTGAGGCTCGTGCTGGATCGAGGAAATGATGGCTGGTCCCTGGCGGTTGGTAGCCTCGTTCTGACCGTGCGTTGTTGAGGGCGCCGTTGAAGCAAGTTTAGCTGATTGCTTGCACTTTACGCCTGACAATTGATAGGATCTCATGACGGTGGCGAACTCCCGGCATTTTGAATGTCATCGTTCACTTGACCAGGAGCCGGGCAAGGCCGCGAGGCAACAATTAGGCGACGAGCCGGGCATCATCGACTGCTCCTGGAAGAACCAAGTCGATGGTGAGGTATAAACTTCCCGGTCAAACGTCTCGAGCGTACGTATGTGGCGCTTGCCCCAACCAAGGTCTCAGAAGCCATGGCTGATGATGGTCTCAGGGGTAGGACGGCATTGGCCCCGGAAGAGCTTGGTCTCTCAACGCCCTGCTCTGCTGTAGCTGAGCTCGATTCACGTTTGGAAGCATGGCGTGGATTGATCGGGTCCTCCGCGGAAACTTGTTTCTCCTCAGCCTTTATCAAGTCTGGTGGCTGAATGGCTTGATAGCTGGATGGGGGTGTGGGGGATAACTCGGGCTCTTCTCAGATCCCCTTATTCCGCATGGAGAGGAGGTAACATTCAAGGTTAAGAAAAATACCAATACCTCATTGGATGTTTTTCGAATGTTGACAAAGAGGATTGTAAGTGAGGAGGGCAAGGTGTCTCACGTACAGTCCAAAAGCGGGCACTCAAGGGAATTCACTCAATATTAAAAAGTCTATCGAAGAGGTATTTACTCATTCCGCACACAACCCTTTTGCCACCCCATCCCAATTTTGGCAGACTGGTATCTTGCCATACTCTGCGCTGAATCCATGAAAGTCTGCCAGGGGCAAGCAGTAAAAAACAAGAAGTAATAGGGAAGAGAAGCTAAACTAACAAGACTAGTTAGAGAGGTTAGGAAAATGGTAAACAGCATGGACGATGACATGGCTGGAACAAAGAGAAATCAAAGAGAAAAAGAGCTGAGAAAAGTCCCCGGTATGAAAACAAAACATGCCCAACATGATATGTTTCTCCACCCTATCCCCTTGCCCGCCCGTCCTAGTGTTACCGTCTGGGCCCGCGTTCCTGCACAACATCACCCCCAAACCAAAAAAAGCCCCCGTGGTCCCCTGTTTCCCCGTGGAACAAGGATACCAGTGCCGATCCCTTGGCAGCCGGATGCTTGTGTTTCCCACGTGGGATGTCACCGTGACAGTAACCGCCAAAGTAACATCGCTGAAGCCTCACTTTGGTGATCGACGTCCCCGTTTGTTTCCCCTCACACCCGTCAGCCTCGTTTCCTCGCCCCCCTCCCCTTCCCTGACTGACTTCTCATCATAGCATCTCCACCGCAAAGCCACCTCCCTGACACCCCTAGTTCGGCAACTAGGAATACACCACCCACCACCACCGCCGCCCCTTGCCCAACAACCACCACATTCTCAGGAACCCCAACCCCAGCCCCAGCACCACCACCAACCTGCTTCCTCACCTGCGTGAGCGTCCCCGCCATCGGCCTCATCCCCATCCCCACCCCCAACCCCTCCTCACCCCAAAAACCTCCACCTCAAACCTCGGCACCCCTCCTCCCCATCCCCCACTACCCTTTAACCCTTCCACAATCCCCGTCAAATCCTCACCCCTCCACCCTGTTAAATCAACCCTCACCCCGCCTACCCACACCCCTTTACCTGCGCCCTCAGCCCCGCCAGCGCAATCCGATGCGCCATCGTCTCTGGCGCCGCCGGGAAGGCGATGATGCCAAAGCTGTTGGCTGGCGCCGGACAAAGGCGAGCGCGGCGAGCTGGATGCCGCGAATTGTGATATGGGGCGTTTGTTCGAGGTGCGGCGCTCGGGGGTGTTCGGGTTGTTGGGGTGGGAGGAGGGTGATTTGGAGGAGGATGTCGTGGGTTTTGGGGGTAAGAAGGGAGGGGGAGGAGGGTTGTGGCTGGGGTTGGGGGAGGTGGTGGCGGGTGTGGTGGTGGGTGTTATGGTTGTTGTAATGGGGCGCGGGGGCGGAGAGTGGTTTGAGGTGGTGAGGAGGGAAGGGGAGGAGGAGGGGGGGGGGGCAGGGTGAGTTTGGCCGGGGACTGGGTAGGTGAAGATGTTGGGGGCAAGGTGTTGGGATGGGCAGGAGGTGGTGGCGGCGGCGGGGCATGTAGCCTGGGAAGGGGCCACATGGGCGGGCGCATGGGCATGCGCTGATGGAAGCCGTTGTTGTAGTAAAGTGGTGGGTTGCGGGATGGGATGGGCGGGATGTAGGGGGTCTCCGAGTCGGAGGAGCTGGAGCAGGGGGAGCGAGAGCGGGTGCGGATGGAGGAGGGCGAGCGGGATCGCGCACGAGGCTGTCGTGTCTTGGATTTGGAAGAGCCGCTTTTGTCCGCCTTGCGCTGCCTGCGCTTCTTCACGCGGCCGACGGACGAGACAGAGACGGTTTCGTCGTCTGACAGAGAGTCGCAGTCGTCCAGAGTCAGAGAAGACGAGCTGGAGTCGCTGTCATGCTCCTCGCCCTTGCGCGCGGCGCGCTTGGCCCGCTTCTTGACGATGTAGGGGAAGTCAAAGCCATTGCTGGAGATGTAGTTCTGAGTAGCCTCTGCCGACTTGACCAGGAGATTTTGCAAGGCCTCGGTGACCGAGGCGCCGGTCTCAGAAAGAAGAACCTCTCGAACACGGTTCTGGGTCTTCAAAACGATGGCCTTGTAAGTCCCCAGGGGCTCCTTGGCAATGACCAGGTTATGGAAGGCTTCATCCCCGTCGAAGAATTCGCAGTTCTCTGCGGAGAGGTCAGCGATGAGAGTGGTCAAGATCTAGGCAAAGACGGCAGGACGCACCAATGATCTGGGCTGGGAGATCGATCGTGGGGAGAGGAGCTCCAGGAGCCATTTTGGACCGGAGATACGTTTGCAACGACAGTTGGGCAGGTTCAGTGCTGGGCAGACGCAGGAGCATCGGGGTGCTTATTCAGACAGGACGAGGTTGGCGATGGGTGCTCCGGGGAGGGAGTCCGAGACAGCGGCGGGCGTCCATTATTTATAGCCACCTCTTCCCAAAAAGTGTTTGTGCTTCAAGACACACCCAGCCTGGCAATGCGAAGTCCCAACGGCACGGAGTGCGAGGTCTGAGTGCCACACACAACGCTCGGCAGCAAGTGAAAAAAGTGAGGCGGCGGGTGCAGTGCATGATGCACGGTAGGGATGCGGGATCCCCCCCGGGGGGTCAACACAGCGACGGAAGCGGAATGGGGGCGGAAAAGGAACCAGGGGAGGGGCCGGAGACCGGCAACAAAAGTGCTTACTCTTCTATTCGTATCCGTACATTGGTCAGACTCCTTCATTGCAAACTGTGCTGGCTCTTTGGAAGACAGCAGGAGAGTTACACCAGGACGGCGCGGTGAGCGGTGAGCAGTACTCCGCGTACCAAGCGAGGTAAGTATGCAGACGGAGAAAGCAGGAAGAAGCATTCCAGCCCTCACCGACCCCAGCACCCTTCCGAATGTCGGGGTCCGTCCTTTTGCAGCCACCGGCTTGGCACGCGGGCATGTCTTGTCCCGCCTGTAAGAGAAAGACACGGCAGAAGACCGGCAGCCGTTTGAGATTGCAAGCTGTGCTAGGTGGTACCATCGTGGGACGAGTGCTGGCGCGCGCTGTGTTGTTGCTCGGGTAGACTCGAGAATAGCGTGCCCCGAGGAAAAGACTAGAAGCCCCCGTGGTTGCACAAGCTTCTGCAAACGCTGCCCTATCTAAGGGATGCAGGGGCGTCCACAAGAGCACAGGTCGGAAAAGACCATATCCAGGATTTAATTCCACTCTGCCCTGATATTTGGCGCAAGGGCTCACCCGATAGGTCAGTCAACATACAAACAAACGATTGGACATGAGGCTCGTGGCCGTTGGCCTCAGCATGCTCCCATCCTTCGCCACGCGCCTCAAAGCAGGCAGCCAGACATCCTTTGGCAGAGTGAGGGAAGAGGCTAGCCATGCAGTGAGCGGCCGTGACCCATCTGAAGGCTGCGTGGAAAGAGCTGGTATGTCCAAACCCGTCGCCTGCGTCAAAACAATGAATTGTTGTGGGACCTCTGACCTAGTTTGTCCTTCTCCGCCTAACGTCCGACCATCTCTGCCTGTCTGTCTTCCGGCGGCACAATACCCAGTCCCAGCCTAACCAAGGCTTAGCCTCTCAATACGGGATTTCACCGCATCCACCAGCACAGACTCGCGGTCCAACAGGCTGACGACCTGGGCCAGCTTTGCCCTGCGTATCTCGGCGGGGATCCGCAGGCTAGGGGCCGGCGAGGCGGGCGTTTCATCATCGGCCCCTTCCCGGGCCCGAAGCTGTTCAGCTTGCGAAAACAAGGCGTCGCGGAGGACTTTGATCTCCTCAAACCGCTTCCAAGGCTGCTTGGACCGGGGCGTCGCAGCGGTATGATCGGCGTACGAGCCCACGATGCTGGCCTCCAGCGCCCTGACCTCCTCTGCCCAGGCCCTTTCCTTGTCGCTGAGCTCGCGGCTCGACGTCCTCCCAATCCTCCGCTTCAGTTTCTCCATCCTGCTCGCCAGCTCCTCCTGCCTCTCGCGGGCCGCCCGCAAACGATCCTGGACGAGATTGCGCTCGGTCACGGGCTCTTCGTCGGCCGAGTCCTCTCCGGTAAAGCGGTCGACCCGCTTCTTCGCCTTGTTTGCCTTCTCGATCTGCTCCCTCAGCTCGCTCTGGAGCGCCTCGCACTTCCTAAACAGTTCAGCGACAGCGCTGTTGATCTCCTCGACCTCATTGGCGACAATCTTGTGGCTGTCGGTAAACATCTCCAAGGTGGCCATCGAAAGGCGGAGCTCCTGCTGGAGCAGCGGCCGTCTCCTGCTCGTCTTCAGATGGTCAACCCATTGAGTGACCGCGTTACGAGGCTCTAGCGCTTGCGAAGGACGGAACAGAGGCCGTGGCTCCCAGCCAATCTCCTGTGGGGGCTGCTCGAGCTGTTGAGGGGCGGCCTCCGGAGACTCCCTGGACGGAATAACTGGCTCAGGGGTGTCGAAGAAAAGAGCAATGGGGTCGCGGTTGGTGGCTGACAGTACAAAGTGGCCGAGGTCCGGGTCGCAGATGGCCGTGGCTGCGGCCAAGATGCTCTGGCCGCGGGCCTGGGTGTAGATGCGCTCCCGGTCTGACCCTTGCCCCTGGGCCAACACATCGAGGCGGAATTGAGCGCCAGCCTCAGACTCACCCTGGAGTTCGCTCTCGAGACGGGAGACCCACGGGGCCAGAGAGACATAAGTGATAGCGGCAGGGTGTGTAATGTAGAACGCATAGGGAGACGTGACGTCCTCGCTGAACATCGGCCAGCTGTCGGGGTTGACTTCGACAGGCTTAAGGGTGTCAAATGTCTGAAAGGTCAGCAACGAGGGCGTGGTGGGCGCAGTGAAAGACCTCGACCTGTGCCTGGACTTGGGCGGAAGCCACTGCGCCTCGACGCCGTCGACGTCAAGGCAGATCTTGACCTGTCCGCTTGTAGAGAGAAGGCAGACAACTGTAAGGGATAAGCCATCCCGCTCATCGTCCATCTCGAACTCGTCGTCCTCGCCATACATCAGATCCTCCATGTCGGCCTTCTGCCCGACGACGTAGATGTCCTTGAGCTCCACCTCGTCGTCCTGCTCGTCCTCAGGGTTCAGGTCAAAATCGAAGGGACCCTGAAGCCTCGGGACCATTCCCGGCCGTGTGGGGCGTGTGTAAACCTCCTCTCCGTCCACAATCCTAGAGTCCTGGTTATCGAGATCGGACATCCACTCGAGCTGTTGTTGAGCCAGGAGACGTTCCTCGGGCGTGGCCTCCGGGTCGTCCTCCATGGCGGCCTTCCGAGCAATGACCGAGACCGACAACGAGGGAATGAGAGTAGGAGAAGGCGCCCAGCGTTGGGGCAAGAGTGGGCAGAGAGCGTAGACGTCGCCCCCGGCCATGGCAAGCCACAACGTCATTGGCGACCAGTTTCCAGAGTCTCTAGCAGGGAAACATGCGGCGGCTACCTCCATATCAAAATCATCTGGCGAGAAGCTCTTGTTTGTTGCCGAAGTTGAGGCGGAGAAGTCCTGATCCAGAGATGTCCCATCGGCGAGCCTCTTCAGATCCACTGAAAGGGTTGGTGCATCAAAGGTCCAGCGGTCGCCCGTCGACAATTCCCAAACACGCACCACGGCATCCTCTGTGACGGTGACAAGAGCGGTGCCGTTAACACCCAGCGGATGCCACAGCGCTGAGACAACTGCCGAGCGAGAGGTGACATGGGTGGTAGGTCCGAGGGTCCAGAACTTCGGCTTGAAGGGGGTCGTGTCTGTCGTGTGAAGGTGCGAGGAGTCGGGCAGAATGCAGATGTGGACGGTGTGGCATGTCAGAACGGCCAGGAAATCTTGGTTCGGGGACATGACCAGCTGGCGGATGTCGTCGGCGACTGGTGTTTTGATCGTCTGTTGAGGGAGTCAGCAATTCCCAACCTTGGGTGCTGTCCAAGATATTCCACGCACCCGATATCCACCTTCAAAAGCCGTATTATTGCCATCAAACGACCGCGCCTGTGTGGTCTCCCACGACTCCTTGAGAGTGACGAGGTCGCCCCACCGGATCTCCTTCTCAACGGCCACAAAAACCTCAGTGCCTCGGCGCGCTATGGTGCGACGCGGACCCGGCTTGGGCTTCTTGCCATATGGCAAGCTCGCCTGAGCCTTGACATTGTCAACGGAGGGCTGGAACAGCCGGTGGCCGGGAGAAGGCTCGTTGAGCCAGCTCGGCGCAAAGCTCTTGATTTTGGGCATCGGCGCGGGTGTGCTGCAAACTGCGCGGCATTAGCGTACTGAAGGGCCAAGATACACAGTTCTGGCAATGCCACTCACAATACCCAAAAAAGATTGAGGAGATCCCTCGATTTGATTGTTGTCAGGACCTGAAAGGGCAGGTTGGTTGGCGAGGTTGGGAATGGAAGCTTTCGCTGCTTCCCGTCTCCAAATCGTGCCAATCGCCAGCTGCGGGCTTGTTAGCGCGTCGGGCTCTTGGCCTGAGCGGCAGCTTTTTCTGGCAGGCAACGCGGTCTTGGCGCAGCTGCGACACCCCTGCATCGTTGAGATCTGTGTCCCACTTTATCTGTTGCGCTGCGATCGATAACAGGAAGCATTCATTCGCAGCAGCGCAACTCGACCTCGAACTCCCAAGTCGAAGCTTTGGAGTCCCAGTACACGGCATTCTTCCCAGTCACACCACAACCACCAAAATGCGAGGGCCACGGGCAACTGTCGAACGCCTCGACCAGCCGAGCGCGTATTTCAATAACAGGGTCGGTTTTGTTGTCTTCCATGGGATGCTGCTGCTAGCTAACACAGCCCTCCGCTCGCAGAACAAACGCCGGAGATTCGACGGCAAGGACCAGCGCGATGCCGACGACGATACGAATATGCAGAATGAGCCCGAGGAGGATCCCCTGAAAGATGCGACCACTCTCTATGTGGGCAACCTGTAAGCTGCGGAATCCCTAGCTCAACCCACAGGGCCGGGCGAGCTAACACCTGCTAGCTCTTTCTACACCACCGAAGAGCAAGTGTACGAGCTCTTTTCCAAGTGCGGCGAGATCAAGCGGCTCGTGATGGGCCTCGACCGGTTCAACAAAACGCCCTGCGGCTTCTGCTTCGTCGAGTACTACACCCATCAGGACGCGCTGGACTGTATGAAGTACATTGGCGGCACCAAGCTGGACGAGCGCGTCATTAGGACAGATCTGGACCCCGGTTTCACCGAGGGCCGCCAGTACGGGCGTGGAAAGTCAGGGGGCCAGGTGCGCGACGAGTATCGCGAGGAGTACGACGAGGGGCGTGGCGGCATGGGGCGGGCGCTCCAGCAGCAGCGGATGAGGGAGCGGGAGAAGCAGGACTACGATGACGATTATGGTCGGCTGAGATAGGTTGGATAGGGGAGGGCATTCGAGACAAGCTCATACGGGACAGAAGGTAATACCCTGGGAATCAATGGCGTTCGGCGGTCCGTTTTCCCCACGATGCCCAGTGACCTCGCATTGTCTGCCATCATAACGCCGTTTATTCCAGTTGGTATAGTACAAAGGATATACACGCCACAGAACCCATGCATCGTCTCGTCCTCGTCTAAAAACCGGGTGGGTTGATTCTCTGCGACACACGAGTCCACTTCGGCAGCTCTAGAGTCCATTGTCAGCCACACATCCCACCACAGCCCCATCCAACTCTCCCGTGACAACGTACTGTGAATGCCCTTGCGGTACTTCTTGGCCTTGCGGTCGAACATGGTGTACTTGTCGCGCGGCATCATCTGCGCCTCGGTCGGCATCTCGTCCTTCCACCGCTCCAGCGACTTGAGCGTCTCGCCCTTCTTGGCGAGGGCGTTTGTCAGCGTCGCGACAACCGAGTCGACGGCCCGTAGCCTCTTGCGCTGACGGAGCTTCTGCGTGGGGGACATGCGCCAGGGGATCTTCCTGCGTCGGTGTCAGTGGTGTGTCCGTGTCTGTCTGTCCCGGTTTCGAGAAAGGGCGTGTGGCATGGGGGGAACTGTTACTCACCACAGAAGACCCCCGCTGAGGGCATTTGTGACTCTGAACGGCCCAAGCCCAAACATGATTGTCGCGGTGGGAGCGTGCTGCTGGAATCCGCCGGGTGGATTGGGATGGGCTCTCGGTCGGGAGATGGGACCTGGCGCCGCCGACCTTGTCGTCCAAAAAAACGCGGCTCCCCGGCGCACCGCCAAGCCAATCACGGCAGGCTCCATCATTGATGTGGACCAAGAACCCCGCGACCCACCAGCTGGATGTCCGCCTGCAGCGCTAGCGCAGTCCAGCTCAACTGCCAGGGACCAGGAGCTCGTCTGTCTGGCTGGCAACTCCCAACAATGCGACACCCACAACCACCATCACGACCAGCACGACATCACGAACACACGACTGCGCAGGCGCAGATGATTGACCGATAACACCTACTCCTTCATTCCCACGTCCCATCAGATTCCACCACCACAGAACCCCCCCCCACCGCAACAACAATGAGCTACTACTTCACCATAATCGGCACCCAAGACAACCCGCTCTTCGAGCACGAGTTCGGCACCAGCAAACAAGGCGGCGACGGGCAAGCCCGCTTCAGCGAGCAAGCGCGCCACCTCAACCAATTTGTTCTGCACAGCAGCCTGGACATCGTCGAGGAGGTGCAGTGGACAAACGGACAGCTGTACATCCGCCTCCCCCGCAATCCCCTACCCTACCACCCCTATCCCCCCACTTACCCCAACTAACACCGTACGGTAGATACCTCAAAGTAATCGACAAATTTTTCACCAACTACATATCCTGCTTCATGACTGCAGGCAACGTCAAGTTCCTGCTCCTGCACCAACCGACAGCCACTGCGACTGGCACTGCCGCGTCGACACGCAACTCGACCTCCGTGGGCGCCAACCCGACGAGTCCACAGACAGAGGAGGCGATCAGGAATTTTTTCGCCGAGGTATACGACAATTACGTCAAGGCCATCATGAGCCCGTTTTACCGCGTGAATATGGAGGTTCGGAGTCCGGTGTTTAGGCAGAGGGTTGCGGCGGCAGGGAGAAAGTATTTGTAGATACCCGGGTTGGGATGTTAGGTATTTCTCGGTGGTGTTTGGTTGGAAGTTGAGCAACAATGTCATCACAAACACAGAACACTGCACCAATGATTTGACTGATTCCATGTATTCTTACTTCATCGGGTAACTCAATTGACTAAACTACCCGTTTCCCATACGCCTTGCCCTGTGTGGTAGTCATTCCCATCGACCAACCATCCATGTGTCATGAGCTGTGCCTGATAAAACCCCCTCCCGCCATCCATCCCACAACGCCAGACGCGCAATCCATCGCGAAAAAAAAAGAAAAGACCCAACCAAGATCATGCCCTGATGTAATCCCCAACAACCGCTTGCTCTCTCCATCATCTTCCCTTTGCGTACCGCCGCTCGCTGCATGCGCAGTCGAGATAAGTAGATACCAACGCGAGACAACAACTTTTGTGTCAGGTGTGTCGTCCGCAATAACGGCGAGCAATTGTCTCTCTTTACAACTTTCCGGTGCGGAACGCTTAACCGCCGAAGCCGTAGAGGGTGCGGCCCTGGCGCTTGAGGGCGTAAACGACGTCGAGCGACGTGACCGTCTTGCGCTTGGCGTGTTCCGTGTAGGTGACGGCGTCGCGGATGACGCTCTCAAGGAAGGACTTGAGGACGCCGCGGGTCTCCTCGTAGATCACTGCAGACATGCCATGTTAGTAACCTGGTTTGAAGGGGTAAGGGGTAATTAGTAGAAGACGTACTGGCAGAAATACGCTTGACACCGCCACGGCGCGCCAGACGGCGGATGGCGGGCTTGGTGATGCCCTGGATGTTGTCGCGCAAGATCTTGCGGTGGCGCTTGGCGCCGCCCTTGCCGAGACCCTTGCCGCCCTTGCCGCCTGTTGAAGAGATGTCAGTAATCGATTAGGTCGAAATGAATTGAACCTGTCGACGATGCAAGCTGTAGTTGGCAGTGCTGGATGGGATGGCGGGGTGTCGCGACGCGTCGCGGGAGGATGCACCCCACTAACACACCCCATCCATCACCGCCACCACTGCCAACAGCAGGTTGCATCGCGACGACGACGACGAAAAAGAATAAAACTTACGTCCAGTCATGATGACAGATGTATGTTGTTGATGGAAATGGGTTTAGATGATTGTATTAACCGTTGTGGTCGATGGAAAAGCTGATGCCGATGATGACAGGGCAAATGCACGGAATGGGTAAAATGGGCGGTGTTTTTGAGGAGAGAGTTTGGGGCGGAGGGGGGCTTTATTAAATAGGCGGGCAGCGCAGGCACGCGGGATCAGACAAGCTGGGCTGCTGATTTGGGGTGCTGTGGCACTAGTCCCGTTTCGGGAGTGGGTATTTTGTGTTGGGGCGGGCTGTTGCCTTGGAAAAAAAGGAATGCGAATTGCGACTGTTTTTCGCGGCTCATATTGGCGGCCAAAAAACCTGCAAATCGGTCGCGGTTTGTTGCGTGTTTTGCGCCGTCGCAGCAATGCAGGCACGCTTTGGAGGAGAGCCCCACATAAAGTGGCTCGTGCTTGCCGACCCGGCTTCTGCTTTAGGCAAGTGGTCTGAGCTTTTGCTTGATTTCCACTTGGAGTTGACAGAGACTTTGAAAACCACGAGCGCGTGGCCTTGACAAGAAAATGGGCAAGCTAAAAAAAAAAAAGAGCAAAGAGAATATGATAAAATGAAGAAATTGAATAAGCGCAAACTAAAAAAGAGGTATGATATTGAGGGTTAGAAAAATTGGGGAGGAAGGGGAAAGACCAAGAGAGACGGCACCTCGTGGGAGCGTCTCTCACTTATTTTGGCTTTAATCACGCCTCAATTTTCCAATCAGTTGCCTCTGAATATCGAGCACCATGTCACCCTTCCAACTTCTGCTCCTATCCCGGACAGCCAACAGGACCTTGACAACATCCACTTGCTCATCGCCGCCTCCAGGATATCATACTCAAAAATATTCTCAAGTCTGGTAATAACCAGACCGAATCCTCTATTAGCCCATGTAGGTAGCTAGGTAGCTAGGTTGTATAATGTACCCAGTCGTCCCAGAAGCCCAACTCCTTCCATCTGTCCCAGTCCATCCGCCCCATCCATCCATCCATCCATCCATCCATCCATCCATCCATCCATCCAGTATGTATTGACGCCAGCCGCCAACCGACTCCCTATCCATGTCGCCCAATGCGATGCTCGAATACTCATACAAAAACCTCCCGTCCAGTCCTTCCCCCCGACGGACCTCCACACACGCCAAAGCCAAAGCCAGAGCATGCTCGCTGCTGCTCTCTCCAAGAAACGCCTTTGCCATGCCATGCCGTGCTGTATGTAGAATGCTGATTTTGTTTTGTGGAACCCTGCTTCGCAAGAAGAACAACCACGGCCACCCACCCCCTCCCCTCCCCTGCGCCAAAGCAAAGAGCGAACTTCTACCTCCACCCTGTCAACAAGCGCCCTGATTATGTCTTAGAAGACCAAGGCGTGGGAGGTCCACCCAACTCGAGTCATAGCCCGTCCGGTTCGTGAGATCGTAGAGAATTGTAGGATGAAGGTTCGCAGCTTGTTCAAACGGTCATGAGAATCATGAGCCTCGTCGCTGTTGTTGCCGCTCAGTGCATCATCGAGTCGTCCAACAAATCGTCGTCCCCAAGTCCGCCGATCTCATTCTTGATTTCACTACTCGCCTGTTGCAAACGTCAGTATCTCTGCCAAATCAACCAACCCTCCCCAACAGACAAACAGCGAACATACCTTCGGATCCAAGCTCAAAGCAATCGTAAAATGCCTCACCGCCGCCTTATTATCCCCAAACGTCTTCGCCAGCTTGGCCAGCAAAAAAATGCACCTGTGCATTATTCGGCGCGACATCCTTTAACACCATCAACTCCCTCTTCGCCTCCTCCAACTGTCCCGTCGCCAACAGCGCCTGGACCTTTTTGCTGCGCATCTCCGGCGCCTTCGGCGCCAAATCCACCGCCTTAGTAAAGTACGGCAGCGCCTGCACAATCTGCTTCTGCCTCTGCAGAATCGTGCCCATGCAACAAATCAGCACAGCATGCGTCGGGTGAATCAACAGCGCCGAGTGGTAATGACTCAGCGCCTTGTCATAGTTGCCGAGCTTCTCGTACACCTTCCCAATGCCGTAGTAGGCGTTATAGTGGCGCTTGTCGGCGGCGATGGCGTGACGGTAGGCGACGAGCGCCTTGTCGTACTCCTCGTTCTCTACGTATTCGTGGCCCTGCAGGGTGTAGGCGTAGGCGAACTTGGGGTCGAGCTGGATCGCGCGCTTGAAGCAGCGCAGGGCCTGCTCGCGATCGCAGGCGAGGGACCAGGCGTTTCCCAGGGCGCACCAGGCTTGTGGTGAGTCCCAGACGGCGTCGATGAGTTCGTGCGCGAGGAAGGAGAGCTCGGTTTCTTTTCGGAGTTGCCACAGGACGGTGGAGTAGACTTCCATGTCCTCGTGGCGAGAGGGAGCGATGGTGCGGAGGCGCCGGAAGATCCGCTCGGCTTCCGCGTAGTTGGCTTGCTCGTAGCATGCCCTGCCCATCCGTGCCAGGACCCATGGTGTGTCCTGGTGGCTGCGGGGAAGCAGCGCGAAGGTGTCCAGCGCTTCTTTGCACTGGAACTGGGATGAGAGGCGGTATCCGGTTGCAATCTTTTTCAAGAGGTCCAAGATAAACCGCAGCCCCTCGTCTGCTCTCACGGGCTCGGGTTCGGCCGGCCGTGGTGCGGGCATTACCATAGACGGTAGTTCCTTGACCCGCAGAGCTTCACCATGCTCAACGTCCATACTGTGTTCCTCCATGGGTTTCCGGTTCCCGCTGATGACCCTGCCCATGCCGCTGGATCCTGGGCGCCCAATCCTCGAGATAGGCGGCCTAGCCTTCTTTAGCTCGCGGGTGACGGGCGGTCCGGTCGTGGCAGAGGCAGAGACAGCTCTGGAAGTCGTCCTCGGGGCCACGTTTAGCCTAGCACTCCTCCTCGGCTCCTCACCGTGAATTGGACGTGGCTGAACTGGGTGACCCGATGCTGTGCGCTTCCTTTCCGTGACTGGCAAAGAAGGGGTGGGACCTCTCGCGGCTGGTTCTGAGTTGTCGGGCGGTTGATCCTGGACCTTCTCTCTTTTCCTGGTCCCCAAGCGATAGCTCATCTTTGGCGGAGCATCGAGAGTCCCGGGATCTACAGCCTGGGCTGCGCGGGTTCGCCGAACCGGAGCTAATGGTGGCTCTGCGTGTAAATTCAAGCGCGGCGCTTGTGTGTCGGGGGCAGCAGGGGGGCCAGTTGGGGTCTCCATCCCAGCGTGCCCGTGTCTGTTTGCTGCGTATCTCGAATGAGCCGCAGGAATCTTCGTCATCAAATCGTTCTCGTCGGGGTCGTTGAACAGCATGTTGTTGCTAGAAACATCCTGGAACGCAGTCGAACGGTGTCCCTCAAATGGATCGCTTTCCTGGCTGAGAGTTTGTATGCCAACCTTTCTTGCTAGTGGTTCTGGAGGGCCACCACTTGAGTCGACAGTTGCCGTGACTGGATCCTGGTCGAAGCTGCGAGCAAATGTTTCATTGAGCCTAAAGATATTCGGCACCATAACATTGACTCCCATGTCGCAGAGAGTGGTAAATGCGTCCCACATGAACGGGTTGGCTCTCAGCGCATCCTCGAAACACGAGATGGCCTTCTTCTTGTCGTCGTAGGCCCGGTAGAGCTTGCCGAGAAGGCAGCTCGCTGCAGCCGCATCGGGGTATGGCGCCCGGGCCGTACTTGTGTGTTTCCCAACGCTGCATTTGCCGGACCACAATGGCCGTGCCTTTTCCAGCGCTGTGATGCCATCTTTATACCGCTCCAAGTCCAGACATGACTGCGCGAAGACGAAGGAGCACCCTGAATGAACCCCTCGGAGACCCGCCGGTTTGCTGAACTCGTATGCCGCTCGTGAATCGCCGAGACGGAAATGGGATAGGGCAAGAAGGAACGTGGACTCGTGGGATCGCTGGTCATGGGCATGCAGTCGTTCGGCGAAGAAGAGCGCATTCTGGTAAGAGAGATTGTCGAGATGGTAGTAGACGGTCTGCTTCAGCAAGCCAGCGACTGCGGCGCTGGTTGGCGCCATCTCGGGGAGGCACAGGCGTGCCAGGTGTGGGTGCGACTCGATGTTCTGGGTGCTATCGACGAGGGTAATCCATGGGGTCGCTCGGGCTTGGAAATCTGCTTCGGCTGGATCTGCCTTGACCGCATGGGGCGGGTTCAGTCTGGCAGAGGCAGAGGTGGGAAGTCGCCCGGTGGCGGAGGCAAAGGTGAATTCGCGGGCCGGTTGTCTGGCGACCAGTCGTGGAGCGAGGGGGCCGTTCGTGAATTCACGAAGTGGGCGGACGACGAAGTGCTGGTCGATGCGGCTGCTGTATTAAACAAAATTATGAGGGAAGCTGTGGGCGCAACGGCTATCGAATGCTGATGTTCGCTCGACGTAGTCGCTTGTAAACAGAGTGTTGGAAGCCGGACAGGAGGGAGTTCTTTCCCAGCAAGCGTCTCGAGAATCTGCACCTGGAAACAGGGGATGCGAAAAACAAAGGCGACGATGGGGACCCGCAAGGCTGATGTCAACTAGAAGTCCTCCTTACTTCCCCTGACATCTTCAAAGGAAAGAAAAAAAAAGATCAAGGAAACCGCAGCTGAGTGGCTGGCAGCTCAGCAATGTCAACCCCAGAGCAGGCGACTTCTTGCGGCGACTCGGCGGGAGGCTGGCAGTTTGGAAGGTGTCGCTTCTGGTGTTGCTCCTGACCCTGGCCGACGCAATGGTCAATGTTGTGGTGGGCGCGGGCGCTTGATTGGTTACGCGCCGTCTGCAGCCTGCCGAGCAACCCATCGCATGGCAGGTGGGGCCGCTGTGCCACTGCTCCCCTAGCCACAACCTAACTCGCGAACTGAAGACGCCGAGAGGTTGCCACGAGTTTCTGTTGCACAGAGATGACGAGAAAGGTCTACATAAGTTTCATCTAACTCTTTCTTTACTCCCAGATTTAGATATCCCCAATTAGCTCACCTAGTAAAGTAAGGCATGATGAACGGACTCTTCAAACTGCAATTCATGATGATGTGATGGATGGGAGTGGGTGGAGCCCCGCCACACAGATTGTAAGACCCACTCAACAGCCAGGGATTGCCAAGAAGCTGCAGCTGCAGGGGCAAGTGTTCACATTTCCAGGTTCAAGCTCACCTCACAGGAGCTTCCACCCTCACTCATCACATCACTTTAACATCAACCACCACCCCCTAATCCCTATTTCAGCCACACAATATGGCGCAGAAAGCGCGCAAAGACCGGGCCAAGTCGAACGCGGCAGCCCTCAACAACCTCCACATCGGATCCCCTCGTCGTCAACGGCCTCTTCCTGCTCCTCCATTTCATCTTCAGGTCCCGCTCGCTCCTGACATGGTTCATCCTCTCACTCCCCAGCTTCTTCTGCCAATTTACACTGGAGAAGACAGGACGTCCCAAATATGACGCCGCCACTCAAACACTCAAATCTGCCGGTGAGGATCTCGCCGCCCCGGGCCTGACTGAGTACATGTGGGACGTCGTCTGGGTGACCTGGGCCGCGTCGATCCTCGTGGCTCTCCTCGGCAACTGGGCATGGTTCCTGTGGGCCGTGGTTCCTGCATACGGCGCCTTCAAGGCTTACGGCATGATGGGCGCAGCGAAGCAGATGGCGCAGATGGGTGCGACGGGTGGGAACGCCCCTCCCGCAGGCAACCGCAAGCAGCGGCGACAGGCAGCCTAAGTCTGGCATTTACCACCACAACACACAACTCTACTACGCTCTATGCCACTCCCGCTCCCGCGTCCACTCCTCCAGCACCTCCGGCTCGACATCCCTCACCAGAATATGGACATGATCCACGGTCCTCACACTCTGCAACGCCACCCAGTTCTTAAACCACATCACCTTCTCCTCCCCTCCCGGGCCCAACCTATCCACAAAGTACCGCTTCACAAACCCCGCCACCATCTCCCTACTCTCGGGCGTCATATCCCCGACGGTGTCGTCCGCCGCAATGGGCGTGCGCGTCCACGCCACGATGTGCGTGATGCCCGGCGCGAAGCCGTACGGCCAGTCGTTGATCAACACGCGGTAGTCGGAGGGGTCGGCGAAGGGCGTGTCAGAGGCGGGGTTGAAGGGGGGAGTGCCCCAGGCTTGGGGCAGGCGGTGGGCGAGCAGGAAGTTAGTGATGGTGCCGTAGGCGGCTTTGGTTTCGGTGGTCCATTTGATGTACCGCCGGAGGTCGGACGGCTTGCGCTTGAGGTGGGAGAGAAGGTTGGATTCTGGGGGGGTTAGTGCCTGGCATAGGAGTCTAGGTGGAATAGAAACGAGGCATGGCATACGAATTAGCTCACGCAGCTCGTCCCAAGTGTGACATGCGAATTCCTCGTCTGTCTGGGACAGCACCCATTTGTCCACATCGGTCAGGGGAAACGGCGCCGCCTCTTCGCTCGCGCTTTCGCCCATTGGGAAGTGTTTATCCGGCAGTTCGGGCCCGGGGTAGTGGGGTGTTTGCTTTAAGGTTCCGAATGGCCGGCCAGCCACGAGCGGGAGACAGGGTTGGATGTGGGATTCTGTCAACTTCAAGGGGCGAGGTTGCCAGGCTAAGTCGACTTGGCTGGCCCTGCCAAAAGCAATAAAATTCTTGAATGATGAAGACAAGCAGGAGGGACGTGAGATATGCAAGAAGAAGCGTGGTGAATTCGTCAATTGCATGTCTGGCTCGCTCAAAGTTCAAAATGCCACTTTGGGAACCGTCATCGAAGCTGGGTCAGAGCTCCATTGAAGCTGCGTGTCTCGGAGCTGTGGGGTGCTGCTTCCCGTTGTCGCTCCCCGAACCGGGGCCAAATTGTTGAGCCAAGCCTTTGCCAAGCCAGCAATTGGACCCCGGTCCCCACGGCAGAATTCGGTGCAGGTGGGCCGATTCTGCTGCGGGCGCGCTGTCGTCCCCATCTCAAGATTTCTTGTGCCTGACCCCTTTCCGTCGATCGCCTCTCTCCCACCAGACATCCCCATCCAGCCCCCAGGACCAGGACAAGGACATAATGGCCACCGACTCGCTGCTGGCGCGCAAGTACGTCGACGGGATCTACATCCCGCTCGGCCTCCTCGTCTTTGGCACCGCCATCGTCAAGCGGGAGTGGACCGTCTACGCCCTGGTGCTGGGCGTCGTCCTGGGTGCCGTCAAGTTTGTCAACAGCAGTATGTTTTGAACCAGACCATTCTATTCGCCAATGGCTGACTGACGCGCCCTCTGCAGAGCCCAAGAAGGTCCTCAAGCCCGATGTCTTCCAGGAGTTTGAGCTGAAGGAGAAGACCATCATCTCGCACAATGTCGCCATGTACGCCCCCCTCCTCCCACCGCTTCCCCATCTCTCTCAAACTAACCCTCTCGCCCCAGTTACCGCTTCTCCCTCCCGCACCCCAACGCCATCCTCGGCCTGCCCATCGGACAGCACATCTCCATCGGCGCCAACCTGCCCCAGCCCGATGGGACCTCCAAGGACATCGTGCGCTCCTACACCCCCATCTCAGGCGATCACCAACCAGGCTACATCGACCTCCTCATCAAGTCCTACCCGACGGGCAACATCTCCCGGCACATGGCCTCGCTCGCCGTCGGCCAAACCATCCGGGTGCGCGGGCCCAAGGGCGCGTTCGTGTACACGCCCAACATGGTGCGGCACTTCGGCATGGTCGCCGGCGGCACGGGCATCACGCCCATGCTGCAGGTCGTCAAGGCGATCATCCGCGGGCGCAAGGCGGGCGACCGCACCGAGGTGGATCTGATCTTTGCCAACGTGACCGAGCAGGACATACTGCTGCGCGAGGATCTTGATCAGCTCGCGCGCGAGGACAAGGGCTTCCGCGTGCATTATGTGCTGGACAAGCCGCCTGCGGGGTGGACTGGGGGGGTCGGTTATGTTACGGCTGAGATGGTTCAGGTGAGTTTTTTTTTTAGATTTTTTTTTTTTTTTAAAGGGGGGTGGGTCATGTCCAGGACCGGGTGCTAACGATAGATCTACAGAAATGGCTCCCCGCCGCCGCCGACGACGTCAAGATCCTGCTGTGCGGTCCCCCGCCCATGATCAGCGGCCTCAAGAAGACCACCGAGAGCCTGGGCTTCAAGAAGGCGCGCCCCGTCAGCAAGCTGGAGGACCAGGTGTTTGCCTTTTAAATGGCCAGTTCTCGATGACGACGACGGTAATGAAAAACGATAGACAACCACACGCAGTCGGGGGATGAGAAGGGCGATTCGGCGCTTGTAATATGACACACTCCAACAACAACAAAACGCGAGGTAGTTGAAAAGCGACAGCTGGGTTCTAGTGGTTTGCCTGGATCTACTTGTTTTGTTTATATCTGCACCATTATAATTTAGATTGGGAGGGAGGTTTCTATCGTTGTCTCTGCCTGTCTGTATGATGAGGGGCGTCTGGAGTCTAGTGTACATGTACAATCGAACCTCTTTGTATCCCAAGAAGTCCAAATCCGATCCGGCCCAAAACCATTATTCAAAATGATGCCAACCAGTACCCCAACCTGGAAAACAAAAGCCTGGTATCTCCCGCCCTGATGAAAACGCCAATGTTGTTGTACAAAAGCCAAGCCAAATCAAGCCATGTGATGGTACAGTACCTGGTAGTCCATAAAGAAATGTTAGTGATGTTACCAGTCTTCCTGGTGTTCTTTCTTTCTTTCTTTTCTTTCTTCTTTTCCTTCCAGTACTCTGTAGCGGGCAGGTTCAACACCGCCCCCACCCCCACCACCCCCACCACCCCACGGCCGTGCCGACGACGACGACGACGCGGAGTTGTTGCTAGCAGCAGTCGCAGCATTGGCCAGCTGCCAGGGGTCGACGGCACCGTTAAACTCGTCGCTGCTCATGTCCACCAGCATGCCGTAGAGCGACTCGGGTCGGTCTGGCCCCATTCGCCGAGGATTTCAAAGATGCCAAGGTCGTCGAGGGTGGCGGAGATGTTAGTGGCGGGGGCAGTGTTGTGGTGGGGATTTGGGGTGAAGCCGGTGGTGGTGGTGGATGGTCCTGCAGTTGTGAATGCTGGGTCTAGCGCGGTGGGATAGGGCATTGACGAGAAGTCGGCGAGGGTTGGGGGATGGCGGTGGCGGGGGTCTTGTTGTTGGTGGTGGGCCAGCGGCCTGGTTGTTCATGGCCGGGGAGCCGGTCCGGTCGGGTAGGTTGGGCATAGTGAATCTCGGCGTGTACGTCCAGCTGCTGGCGCCAGCGTCTTCGAACATGCTGGCGGCGGGGGCACGGGCGTTGGTCGTGGCGGTCTGCTCGTTGCCCTTTGCAAACCACAGCGATGGAAGAAGCGTGCTTGGGCAGCCAGCAGGGTTTGGCACTGCTGGGCTTGGTCCGGTCGAGATGCGAATCCGCTTGCTAGCCGGGCCGTTCGACTCGTCGGTCGCGGAGTGCGGATCCGGACAGACAAATCCCGAGCAGGTTACCGGCGGCACCTCGCTAAAGGTGGAAGGGACGCCTTGCGGCTCACCCAAGGGCAGACGTCCCGGCAGCGGGGTCTGCATTTTAGTGTGGCGAGAGATGGCACCGCGAGCGACGAGGGGAATGCTATGGCCGCACATATGCTTGACGAACCGGAAGGACTGGACGGGGTCCGAAGCTGCCAAGATGCCGTTGCGCTCAAGGTCGTCGAGGACCTGCTTGAGGTAAGCGTGCGAAACAACGTGTTTGAGCCCGACAGCAGCCATGCATGTAATGAGCAGTTCGAGGTTGGACTTGTCAAACTGGTCCGGGTCCTCTTTCGCCTGGGTGATGAAGACGGACGCTGCCAGGTACAGGGAGATAGCCATCAACGGTCCTCGATATCCGGCCTTCAGGGTTCCGGTCGCCTTCATTATGTCGACTATCTCATGCGCTGCAGTCAACGCCCGCGCCCGGCTAGATTGCATGATGCCTGGCAGCTTAAATTTGTCAGCCTTCTCGCGGGCGGTGTTGTGAAGGCTGATGATAGCAGCGTGGAAGTTCAAGTTGGCTTGCACAGCAGTCGAATCTCGCAGGTTCCTCGGCAGGCGGAAACGCTCAGGCATAAACATGAAGGCGCTGGAGAGCATGTTGTCGAGCTCGCGATGGCGTTTCCAGAATGGCCCAAAGTCTGGGTCCTCTGGGCGATCGCCAGGCATTGGTCGATGAGCATGCTTGATGAGCTTGGTGAAGATGCGGCAAACAATTACATTCCCAGCAAAGGTGGAGTAGTTGAAGCCTTCAAATGCGTCCGGAAGCGTACAGGACTCTTCCTCCTCGCCACTGGCGAATGCTTCCTCGGACGCAGGCAAACGGGTGGTGACCTGGTGGCGGTCAGCTAGAGCCGTGAACACCTCAGGAAACACAACTTGCCTGGTCGAGGTCAATAAGGGATGACCACCCCGTGCTGATGTTAGCGTAACTGTCGAGACAGTACCCGCCCCAAAACAGCCTTCGGCGCTCCTCCAGCTCGGCCCAACTCTTTGAGGGGACAATCATGGGTGCCATAGGGCGCTCCTCCTCGTCCAGAGGATCATCGAGGCGGTTGAGACCCATCATGCTGGACAGCCTGATACACCTGGCCGAGCTCATGGCTGCTCTCGTAAACAGCAGACAGCGGGCTTCGTCGGTTGCCACGAGACCCCATGCTTGTGCGTGGCCGATGGTGATGAAGTGTTCGCCATGCCCCTAAAACATGTTAGATAAATAACATCAAGAGGGAATGCTGCCAACCTTCAACTCCTCAGCTTCAAGATACTGACGGGCACGTCGGTACAAAGCGTCGTGATAGGAGCCATACTTGGAGTGTCCGTTGGCAGCCAGGGTCCAAATGGCATACTGGAGGGACAGGGGTGGGCGCATGTGAGGAGGCGAATGAAACGAGCGGAAGTAGTTGCCTGCATGTACAATGGGCATAAAGTGGTGTTGTGTGGCAAAGAATACCCGATGGCTATGTTGTCGTCAGCATCAGGGGTGGATACAGGGGCTGCGAACATACAGCTCTTCGATCATGTCGAAAGGGGGCAGGCTCTCGAACTGGCCAAGCCCCAGCAACTGGCTGAACTGGGCATTGTCGCCGTTTGCGGAATTGTCGGTCGGAGACAGCGGATTCCCCGGCATCCCCCCTTCTTGGGGACTGCCTTGGGGCCTGTCAGGCCGCGAGGGCTCACCCCCGAAGGCGCTGGGGGATGAACCCTCGGACCAGGCTTGGTGACTTGGTCGCTTGCCGACATGCTTGAGCAGTCCTTCCACTTGGGCTGGTCTTGGGTCAGCACATGGCAGAGCAGAGGGCAGAGGCCGATCATGGTGCCATACCGAGCCTTTCCTCAAGCTCCTTCACGTTCCTCCGCTTGAACGCTGGTTTCCTACGAGACTCTGGGTAGATACATTCGCCACCGGCCTTCGCGCACCTGGCACAGATGGGCTTCTGGCGGTCGCCTGATGGTATGTACAGTCAGCAACCGCGCGTGACCCCGGGCGTAGAGGGTCCTCACACTTGAGCTTCCGGGCGCGGCAGCTTACACAAGCGAGCGACTCCTGGGGGGGCGTTTCCAGCGGCGCCGGCGGACGCTGATGGTTCGGGCGACGCATCTCCTGGCGAGTTTGTCATGCTGCGGTGTTGCCAAGTCCGAGACCGAAGCCGAGGAGCGGCGACGAGGTTGAACAGAGAGACTTTCGGGCCAAGATATTGCGCGGCACCGGACCTGGACCCATGTATAACACACGGCCGACGTTGGGCTTCGCCGAGCCGTATTCGTCACCCCTGCGACGGCGTCTCTGCCTGGAAGCCAGGGCATGGCGCCGAGGCCTTCCGGATTCAGCCGGCCGAAATCTCGGACTTCTTGGGCGGACGGTCTTTCGTCCGACCGCCGAGAGAAACGCGTTAGCCCGGGACTTGGCTCGGGGCCGGCGGCGGGCAGCGCCGCAAGCTTCCTTCGCCCGAATTTGCCAGACGGACTGCTCAAAGCTCCATTGCCGTTGACTGAAAAGGTCCTCCAGACACAGAACCCCCCTAACCGCCGTCGTTTCTCGAAGGGTGCGAATCTGTCGCCTCGGCAAAGGTCGCGCAGTAGCAGCTGTGCACTGCTAGGTCAGCTCCAAGATGCGACGGAAGCAGACGTTGCGCCTCAATGCCCCAGATGACTCATTCGGCTCCTTTTGCAGCCAGCTCTGAAATGAGGATGACGAACCCACTCAATCCGAAGTACGAAGCGGACAGCCACCAAGTTTTCTGTTGCTCGCGTCCTGAAAATCCCGTTTGTTCGTCACTCAATCGGGAGGGATCGTGAGGAATGGTCTCGTGGACACGGAGACGCCGAGTCTTGCGTCACAGGACATTTTGAAGTTCCCAAACCAGGAAGTGAGGGAGAGTTGATCGCGGCTCAAGAAAATAAAACTGCTCAAGAGATGGCGATTGAAAGACCTTATCATATCAGATCCCAAGATTATTTGGTGACGACTTTGTCATGATCCACCCAGCCGTTTAAAGGCGACCTGGCCGGGAAGGTGGCTTCGCCCCCGACTTCCACATCGAAGGCGGGGTGAAATTGAAGCAGGAAACTTGACAAACAAACCTCCCGACTCTCCCCGTTCAACATCACCATCATCCTTTCACTCCAATTTCATTATCTCATTACATCACCTTGTCTACCATTATCCATCATCCTCCAACAGGTTGAGCTGCGCAAACAGCCCTCAGCCGTCCATTCCCAGGCATATAACACATACACAAGCAGATAGCCAACTCTTTTTCCCTTTGTTGTTGTTGTTGTTGTTGCTGTTGTTTCCCCGTCTATCACATAAAGTGCTCAGCCAAAACCGCAACGCCGCCAAGGTCATCCATCGACGCCTTGGATATCACCACGCGTCTCTCCCACTGGGAAGTCACAAAGCCAATGTATATCCCTTCCCCTCTCTCAGATATGGTATTTTGCATTAGGACCACGCCTCATCCCACCTGAAGCTCTCTCCCACCCCGTAGACAAAAAGTCTAGTAGATACCCTGCGTCCTGTACTGGAAGGTATCATAACTATCACCCGGGTCAACAATCCTGCCTCTTTGCAACTCTCGTAGGTAGGAATGAGGGAAAGGGTGCTTACAGTCGTGTGTAATAACTGCCCAACGACTTGGCAATCAAGTCCGTCTCGACAAACTGCTCGGCCTCGTCGGCGCTCAGCTGCAGCTGGAAGCGCTGCCGCAGCGCAGCCGTGACCTGGGTGACGCCGGCGCCGAAGCAGGGCATCTTGCTCTCGCGGCCCATCATGGCGACCAAGTCGATGATGTTGTCAGCCGAGCGGCGGAGTGCTGTCCCCAGTTAGCACCATTCCACCAGTGTTAAGGAAAAGGTAAAAGAAAAGAAAACTCACCCTGAAAAGCAGCCTTACAAAGCCTCTTATAATCCTCCCACTCCTGCGACCCCACGCCGCCCAACACATCGACATACTCCTGCGTCAACTTGAACGGCGCGGCCTCAAACCCCACCGACCCCGGCGAGTTGCTCAGCATAAACCCAAAATCAATATGGATAATATGCCCCTCATTATCGACCAGCACATTCCCATTATGCCGATCCTTCAGCTGCAGCACGTACGAGATGACGCTGTACGCCGCCAAACTCCTCTTGAACGCATCCACACCGGCCTTGTACCCTTCCCCCTCCACATCACTCCCAAAAACCTTCACAAAGTGATCCCTCAACGTCGCAATCCTCCTCCGCGGATTAACCCCCGCCTCGACCCCGGCAAGCGTCAAACTCCTCTTAATACTGTGCAAACTAACCCCGTTCGCAATAGTCTCAATCAACCCGGAGCTCTCCCCGGTAACCAATATCCGCATCAACTTAACCCAGACCGGAACCCCCGCATCCACCCAGATCTTGTGACACACGCGAATAAGCTGGCACGCAAACGCCTCCTGCCGGAGATCAGACCCCGTCTTGACAATGACCGAGACGAGATCCCAGTTTTTCATCCACCCGTACGGCGACCCGCGCCGGATGCGCTCGCGCTTGGCCTCCCACGCCTCGCCGAAGACGGCGGCGCTGGGGTCGTCGCGGTCGCCTTTGCGCTGGAGCCCGCCCGTTTTGATGTCGTTCTCCATGCGGTCGATGCCGGCGTTGGCGTTGAGGTTAGGTTGTTGTTGCTCGGTGGTGTCGTCGTCCGGGGTGGTGGCCCCGCCGGGCTCGGAGGAGACGCCTCCGGCGCTGCTGTTGATGGGGAGGTTGGGGTCTGCAGCGGCCTGGGCGCGCGCCATGATGGTGTCGAAGGTTGGGCCCTGGCCGTCGGCATCGAGGTCGAAGCTCTGTTCCTCGAGGGACTGCATGCTGGCGATGATGCGCGCGCGGATGGCGGCGACTTCCTGGCGCGGTCGCTTACCGCTGGTGGCGTCGAGTTGCGCGAGCATCTGGGAGGCGGTGCGCATGTGGATGGCGAGGGCGGAAAAGTCGGGCTGGTCGACTGAGTTGTTGCGCGTGCTGTGGAGTGTCACCTTCCGCCGCACCGGCGGGCTGATGGAGCCAGAGGAGCCGTCCGAGGTTCGTGGAGTGGCTTTATCGGAGACGGGTGGTGCCGGTGTGCTGGTGTTGGGTAGCCGAGAAAGGGAATGCATTGACTGTGTCAGCCTTGGGACGAACATGTCGTCGTCCGAGGGCCTGAGTAACGGCGAACTCCCCAGATCCCCCGATGATGGCTCAAAGACGCTATCGATGACCAACTCCGGCGTCCGGGACGTTGACGGTACCTTGGGGGAGTCAGTGAGGTCGAATATCCTCTTCCGCGTCCCTTGCTCAGCCAGCAGCGTTGTCAGCAACCTCTGGTTGTCCGGGGTCTCGGGATCAAAGGTAAAGTCATCCCGAAGGATCTCTACCATCAGCAGATATGGCACCTTCTCAGCGCTGTTCAGCACCGTCGCCTCGGCCGGGTTGAGCCGCACTATCCTGTGGTGGCGGCTCTTCGACGGCGAGCCATCCACCAAATCTGGCGGACAGATAACCGGGATGTCCACTTCCGCTGGCAGATCCCGCGCAATCAGCGCCAGCTCTGCGCGCAGCGCGCTCAGGCGAGCCGGCTTTGGCACCACGACGAGGCGGTTCGAGATGTCTTCCAGCGCCGTCAGGAAGGCGGTCTGGCAGCGGAAGTAGTTTTGTCTGAGCAGGCGTGATTTCTGCAGAGGCGTCATCTCAGCCTGGGTAAGTAACGTCTTCACGTGGTGTGAGTGTCTCCTTGACATGGCCTCTGACGGCCGCAGGCCAACAGAGAGAGGCGTGGTCGGCCGTGTGATGAGCCGTGGCCTCGAATCAGGCAATGGCAAAGAAGCCGAACTGGCCCTCCCTTCAAGAGACAAGTCCTCGAACGCCGGCATCTCCATCCCCTCCTGACCTTGCGACAGCACCGATTCAAGCGTGTTCGACCGCGATGGAGGTTTGGGCGCCTTCACTGCTGACTTGGACCTGCCACCCGCCTTAAGCGGATTACCATGCCCCTTGCCATCGTGTGCGCTCGTGATGCGCGCATCCTTCGCACGCTTGGACCGCGTGCTGCTTGGCCCGATGGTGTGCGCCCGGAGAGGCACATTCTTATTCGCCGCAACGGCGGGCTCGGAGATGGTCTCGACGATGGGGCGCGGTTTCCTGGCCTGGGCGACAGCCAGCGGGCCGGCAAAGCTCGGTAGGAACGGACACGCGATGCTCGCGAGCACAAAGCTCCCCAGGACGGTCACGGGGAGGACGTTCTCGGTAATTTTGTCGTGGCGCGCCGTGTCAGAGACGCCGAACACAATGTGCTGCACCTTATTGTACACTCTGCGACACGTCTTGAAGGCTTCGGTTTGGGGGTTCGCGGCGAGGTCGTGGAGGTAGGTCTGGAACAGCCAGAATGTCTGCGGCAGCGGGCATTAGCGGGCGCAGTCGAGCATGCATGCCAGGAGTGTGGGGGCTAGACGAACCAGCAGCGCGGCGGTGACAGACTCCTCGCATAGGTCCAGTAGGAATTCCTCCAGCGCCATCGACTCGTTGTCGACGCTGATGATGAGATGGCATAGCTGCGGCAGGAAGAACTCAATATCCTCGTAGGGGAACTGGCGCAGCTTGCTGCACAGCACGTAGTGGATGCCTATGTGGTCGGCATAGCGACTGCAGGGCCGACGAGGGTCGGGTCAGTCAGCAAGCAAGCAATGCGCCGGCGGTGCTCCGGGGCCGGGGCGACGCACGAGAGATACGACACCGAGAGGAAGGGGTTCTGGTTGAAGACATCGCTCTCGAGGAACCGCTTTAGCAAGTCCCAAGACATTGGTCGCGGCGGCGGTTGGGGGCTTGTTGCTGAACGGGAGACGGACGGAAGAGAGGGCAGGACGAGATCGGACGGAGACTAGTGGGGGGAGGCAGCATGCTCGTGTTACTGCTCCTCGTGCTCATGGGCGCTTCGTGACGTCGTCGGCTTCAAGGATTCCCACAGACGCGCATACCAACTGCAGCATGGCTGCCCTGAAGCGTCCGGGGGTTGGTTGGGGGGGGGAAGGTTCGCGATGGGTGGTCTCGACGTGTCGACGTGTCCGGAGAGAGAACTTTCGAAGGCGGGCTTGGAGGGTGGTGTTGAATGTTCAAGCTTTCCAAACTGAGACACAGACCCGCGCGGATGAGGACAGCGGACAACTGACAGCCAGCGCCAGGGCTCGATTGGGTCAATTCACAGGGGGCTCCCTCCCCCATGCTCCGCTCCTCGTTCGTCCACGGGCCTTGTCCAGGGCCCACCTGCCGACTCTCCGGCTCGGCATCAGACCCGGCCCCTGAGTTGACTCCCTGTGCTGAGAGATGGTGCATACAGGTCACTGGGCCATTCTGTGCATCTGGCAGCATGCCAATGAACAACCATAAACTCTTGGTCCTCCTAAAGCAACGTTCTTTTGCAAAATAGTCTTGTGTAACCTTCCAGGTTCAAAGACAGGGGCCGACGTCAACGGCCCACCAACCTGAAGCTGACATTCAGGGGCCATTCAGGGGCTGTGGGGGGAATGCCGAGTCTTGACTCTTTTGTTTCCAAAACTCCATTGGGATATTCTGCAAAACCATAGTTTATATACAACAATGTTATTACCTCCTCTGCTCACCATACGGCCTGTTTCCGCTGCCTATTCCATTGCCCTTGCCTCTTCCGCTTCTTGGGCTTGACCCTCTGTAGCATCACCTGCGTTAGCCACCACTTTATCTATTAACACACCAGGACCATTCAAACTCACCTTGTACTTCACTCTTTCACTCCCATCTGGCATCTGCACAATCTCGTGCTGAATATGGTACCCAAACGCAGGCAGCAGCTTTGCCCAGCCCAACCAGTACGCGGTGCCAAGCGCCAGCAGGCTGGTGCCGAGGGTCGGCACCACAAAGAACGGGATGCTGCTGAGGATGTGGTTGGGAATGAAGGGCGCGGCCTGCACGAATAGCAGCGACACAATCCAAAAGATGGTCAGCAGTGGCGAGCTGCGGAACGTGGTGCGCTGCTCGGCCCAGCGCTCTGAGGGCGCAAAGTTGAGGTAGACGAGGCCGGCGGCGAGGAAGACTGACAGTATCAGCACCAGCATACCGCTCTTGACAGAAGAAGAGACTCACCCTTGATCCAATTCCCACTGTAAATAAACACATTCGTCACGAACACGTACACATCGGACGTACGCGAACCCAGGATCAGCGCGCACGTAAAGATCCAGTGCAAAAAGATGGCACCGGTAGGCGCATTAAACGGCCAGTCGCTGGACCAGAAGCGCGACCACGGCAAAACACCCTCCTTCGCCAGCTCCTGCTTGACGCGCGGCATGGCGAAGGACTGCGCAAAGACGTTGCCGAGGGCCGACAGCGCGACAAAGAGCGGCACGACTTTGCTGACGAAGGGACCCTCGCCCCACACATTCTCGAAGAATTGTGCTGCTACTACGACGTGCGAGTTGCTGATTTCTTCTTTGGACATGGCGGCGAACTAAGGGGGACGGGGTGTTGTCAGTTGCAGTCTTGAGGGGTTTGGATGTTGTGGGGGTTTTTGGGGCGGCTTACGAAAGAGATGTTGGCCAGCACATAGAGCACCGTCACAATCGAGATGGCAATCGGCGCCGCTTTCCTCAGTGTTTTGGGCGCGTCTCTCACCTCCGTCAGGACCTGTCCCCCACCAAGTCAGCAACTCCTCCTTGTCCCCCTTTTCGGCACTCTTGGCAAACTCACATAATTCGCATTCTCCCACCCACTGTAAGCATACAGCACCTGCAGTAGGGCGAGGGCGTAGCCGCTGGCCGATGAGGCGGAGCCAAGGGGTGGCTGCCAGCCCGGGCCGTGGAAGCTCGAGAAGTTTTTGGGGGTCGGTACGGCCGTGTTGCCGGCCAAAGCCGCAAACCCCGTGCAGACGAGCAGGGTGAGCAGGATCAGCTTAAAGGCGCCGAGCCCGTTGCTCAGCCAGATGCCCCAGCGTGGGGCAAAGGCGTGGACGAGGCAGGCCACTGTAGAGGAAAGATTGTAAGTAAGTGGTGTGGAGTGGCTTGGGGAGTGTAAGAGCTCACCTGTGACGGCGGCAATGGCAATGCCTCTATTCATCCAGCTGCCGTCCTGGGCGTCGTCTGTTGCGGCGCGCAGGATATAGCTGGCGAAGCTGATACTACCGCCCGTGGAGATAGCGAAGAAGACGAATTGCACGGCGAAGATACATGTTGCTAAATACCTTGGCCGTTGATAGACTCGTTCGAGCTAAGAAGGGCTGTGTCAGGGTGCGGAATTAGGGTGCGGAGAGGTAGAACTGGGAGCTCACGTAGACTTTCTCTCCTCCTGACCTTGGTAGTGCGGTGCCATACTCAAGGTAGACAAATAATCTACACGAATGTCAGTCAAGAGACAGAAACCAGATAGTGGGCCATTGCTCGCCATACCCGCTACACTAGGTCAGCAAAAGTGTCAAGCAGCACGGGAGGAGACGGCTCACCAGAAGGTCATGAGGCCACCCAGCACCCAAAACAGCAGCGTCACACCAACACTGTTGATGGAGAGGATGATGGCTGACGGGGCTGAGTATATCCCCGCGCCGACCACACGGTTGATGATGAGAAAGGCGGTTGACCAAGTGCCTAATTTCCTGTCTGTCGGTTGGAAGCCATGTCAGAATGCTCAACCTTGCGCCATCTTGTCGGTGCCGGAACATGAAAGAGGGGACCAACCCTCGGGGTAGACGAAGTCGTGGTAATCCTCGGAACGGGTGTCGTCGACGGGCGTGCTTCCCACCCCGTTGTTGTAAACGGTCCCTCCATATGTGGTCCCTCCGTAGGTGCCGTGCTCGTCGGTGCCACCATGAGATTCCGGGTCCCTGCTGGCCACAGGCTGTTCGAAGATTTCTGGTTCCTGCATATCCACGCTTGGTGTGGCTATCCCCTGTGGTAGGGACGAAGTGGCTGACCGAGCTCTCTTTCAGGGGTGACTGGCCGGGTAAGCTGTGTGTATTTTTGGTGACCGCCTGGCCTGGCAACGGTGACAAAAAATGGGTGAGATGACCGCTTAGATGATGAGCTGGTTCAGCGTTCGGTGTTCCTCCTCTGCCTCTCGCCAGAGATGCCGGAAACTCGCCCAATCGCGCGCTCAGAAACCCCTCTTCACCGGTGAGGCATCGCCAGGGGAGAGCGCAGGGCTCTGGACAGTTGCGGTCTCCAAGAGCAGGTGTGAAAAAGAAGAGCAATAGACGCAAGGTTTGATGCAACGCGCTTGAGCAAGGAATCAAGAACAGTGAGATGTGAACAGCGGAGACAGAGATTCAACAATCGCAACAGTGAAATTCCACGCAAAGTCAATCAATCACTTTCCCAAGAACAAGCAGCGCAAGCAGAACAGCAGCAGAGCCTCATCTCGCATCACGAGAGGGCCGCAGGACCAGAACTCGCTTGTCCCAAGGCCAGAACACCAACCAGGGTGCGCCGCCAGGCCCCCCTGCCGGCTGCCACAGCCTATGCTGCATACGACGCGCCGACGGCACACAACCTGGACTGTCCTGGAGGCTGAAGACGAGAGCTGAAGCGGTGATTGCCCCGCTAACCCCAGATCAAGCCACGAATGGGTGGGCCGATTGGGATAATTGGGATGATTGGGGGCAGGGTGGGTCGGGTCATCAACCGGTCCGCGGGGTGGTGTTGAGATATCTGCCGCGGGGATGCTCGAGGCGAGGATAAATTGGCGGGTTGCCCAGTTCAACTCTTGAGAGTGACACAGAGCGGCGGCAGGACAGAAACCTCCAGATTTTGGCCTCAGGAAAAGAAAAGAAGCCAGGCTTCCTGGTGGCTTTCCAGTCTGCCCCTGCAAATTTAGTGTCGCTTTAGCTCCCAAAGTGGAGCATTCAACCGAACGCCTGTCACATCCCTGCCTCTGTCGCATGCTCTCTCTTTCGCTTTCCCACTTCATCGGATGGAAGCACGAATACCATACCACCCACCAACAAATCGACGATCTACCTGCTTCGGCCCTCTGGTCTACCTGCTTCGGCCCTCTGGCACAGCCACATTCTCTTGCAGTGCTTCTTGCCCCAGGATCACAAATCGACATCTTGCCGACAGCCTTAAGGCCAAGATTGCCGACCGACAGCGCATCATGCATGGAAACCTGCAGACCTTCAATAATCTGGCCCTTTTTGCCTGTTTAGGCAGACAGAACCGCTTCACACCACTGCCACCGGCTCTTGCTCCGGCCATCAACAGCCGCTTCCATGTTGCAGAGCAGCTTCATGAGAAAAGAACGGTATGAACATAACATTATGAACAAAACAGAAAATGGTATTGGTATCTACAACGCTCACTCGCGCCTATCATTCATCCATCTTTCCAGCCACTCATCTCGATTCCCCTCTTACCGCAAAACATCCATCCAGCCCCATTTGCGAGCTCAGTGCTTTTGTATATCGTCCCCCAGCACCTCATATCCTTCTTCGGGAAGGCCACATATACACCCGCGGGCCAATTGGTATAATAGTGAGTTCGTTCCCCCAAGCGAACCCACGACAGATAGATTTCCGTCCTCAAAAATAAACGCCCCGTGCCTGACGCCCCGTAAACACCGCCGACTCCATGTCCTCCTGGATGTGATTGAGCCGCGCGCGCTGTGCACGCCGCTCGCGCATGACCTCGTCCCATTTGCGGACGAAGTTGTCTAAGCCTTTACATCATGTCAATATGTACCACAAGGGAATAAACTCAGAGGGGGGACACATACTCGGCGAATTCTCAAACTCAATCTCAAACGTCTTGTATGAGTCGTAGTCGCTCCCGACGTCCACTGACACTGCGCGGCCGTGGATATCTAGTCCCGCAGGCTCGCTGCCGTGTTTTGGCTCAAGATGTGCCTTGACCCACGGCCACCGCGAGCCCTTCCGCGAAAAGGGCGTTGGCCCCTTCCGGGGCTTGATCTTGACCAGCGTCTGGCCGTCGGGTTTGATCTCGAGGTCATCCGTTACTGTTCCCTTATTAGTCCCCCACCTCCCCACCCAAGCCAAAGACAATTGGGGGGAAAACATACCAAAAACAGTCACATACTCCCCCCCTCTCCCCTAAATACAACACCAACCTCGAAGAGCTCGCAACAAGCCTCTCGCGCAGCGGGCCAGACAGTGCCGTCCCCGCCGTCACAAACGAGGCAACATCTGACTGTGCGCCCCGCCGCCGCGCGCCCTCCACCTCGTGCCATATCTGCAGGCGTGCGCTCGAAAACTGCGTGCTGGACCGGCTGTTAGCGCGGCTCAGCGTCACCATGCGCACGCTGCCGATGTCGAGGACGACTTTCTCGCCTGTAAGACGCGCTTGGAAGTCAAAGAGTTCTGTTGACGGGTTGGTTGTCAGTTTTTTTTTTTTTTTTTTTTTTGGGGGGGTAGGGAAGAGGGCATATTGAAACAGATAATGTGGCGTACCCTTCAGATTCCCAAACTGATAAATCCCACTCGGCCTACAATTCCCCTGCGCGGCCTGCATATACCCCGCGCCCTTGTCGCTCTCGCGGTCGCGAATGTAGATGACATGAGAGAGACGCTGGTCGTAGGCGTAGGCGGGGACAAGTTGCGCGTTGTTCGCTTTCACTGCCCTTGTTGTCAGCACACACCTTCCTTCCATCTCAGGAAGATTGTGTAAAGGGGGACATACTCCAATATGTCTCCGATTCGCGATCAACCTTACAATGAAACCGCAGGTCATTCGTCAAGGTATTCCGAAACACCTTCAGCACGCCCTCGCGAAAGACAGGCGACGCCAGACTCTGGGCGCTTTTAACCGGCCTACACCACCATCACCATTAGCACCACCCTCCAAACCAAACCCCAAAACTGCCCCCCACTTCCCACCCTTCCACCACTCCCCACCTCAAGTTCCATACTCAGCAAAGTAAACAAACTCACCCATCAAAAGCCAAATCCTCCCCGGCAACACCCCTCTCGCCCCGTACTCGCCCCATCACTCGACATCGACGGCGCCACCCCCGTACCCACCCCACCAGCACCAGCACCAGCACCAGCACCAGCACCACCATAAGAATGATGCACCACCACCGGCGTCAGCGTATCAAACTCACTCCCGCCTCCATAATGCTGTACATAACTCGGTCTTCTCCCGACGCCAACACCACCACCAACACCACCACCAGCACCCCCGCTGCAATAAACGACGGAGGTGTAGATGATGAAATAGTCTGGTGGAGAGGTTGGAGCTGTGGTTGCGACGATGTTGTGGATGAGGAGGCGGCGGTGGTGGGGTAGTAGAACCCGTTCGTGCCTACGCTGGTTGCTACCTGTGCGTCCCAGAGTTCTTTTTCTTGTTGTGGTGTTGTTGGGAGAGCGGGGATGAATGAGAGGGTGCGGAGCGGAGGGTCGGAGGGAGTTCGGTGGAGGTGTGTGTGTTGGGGGTGTGGTGGGTGTGGTTGTTGGGGAGAGGGGTTGAGTCTTCCATGAGAGAGGCAGGCCTGTGGTAGCGACGGCGCGTTGGCGGGCGCGGAGATGAGCCATTGTTTGGGCGGTGTAGTTTGCGTAGTTGACGGGGGTCCAGTATTGCGGGGAGGTGAGGGGGTAGTGTAGTCGTATGGGGTCTGCCGGGCGGTGGTTGTTGTTGTTGTTGATAGCCCCGGGGACGGGGGTATTGGTATTGGTGTTGTTGTTGTTGTTGTTGATGAGAGGAGGCGTAGGATAGCCTGGGGAGGTTGACAGGCTAGGCATCCGTGGGGCGACGTCCGGGTCCGTCAGAGTTTCCGCGGCCTGGACACCGCCGTCGGACTCGCCATATAGTGGTGTCGCGCCGAAGCGGTGGTGGATGTGGAGGTGGGCCATCATGCTGGTAACGTCGTGGGGTGTCGGGGCGCGCCCTGGGGTCCGGCCGGGAGCGGGCCGCCGCCGCCGACAACAACAACATGCCCAGACCGCTCCGAGTATGCGCCGGACGAGAAGGAGTGCGCGCTGGCATTCGACGGGGACCGGCCCCAGCAGGGGGCGCCGTCGGGGGCGTGGAGGAGCACCTGCGGCGGCGGGGAGAGGCGGCGGCGTAGGAGACGGTCGGGCTGGGCGTGGTGAGGGTGCGCAACGGGACGGGTTGCACGAGGGGAGACGTTGGTGTCGGGATCGTGGTGGGCACGCGACCTTGTTGGGCAGCGTGTCGTCCCGGGCCGGGGTCCGGGTCTGGGATGCTCTCGAAGCGATAGCGGCGGCCGCTGGAGGTAACAAAGATACTGCGGTCGGCGAGCTGGGCGGTGGCGTCGACGGTGGCAGGATCAAAGCCGTGGGAGAAGAGGTCGGAGAAGGGCACGGTAGCCTCGCGGGTGACGGGGAAGGCTGGGAGCCGGGGATCGGCGGTGGGCTGGCATCATGGACGGCGCCGCGCAAGCCCCATCAGCTCGACGGTGCCATGACGCGGAATCGGTCTGGCACGGAGATGGAGGGGATCGACACCGCGCATGTGTGCCTCTCCGTGCCTCTCGGCCTGAGCAAGCAGACGTATAGTAAAGTTCGCTGGAGGGTCGCACGAGTGGCGAGGGCTGGCGAGGGCAGCCCGGGGCTTGGGGCCGGGGTGGGAAGCCGAGAAATACCTGGATCCTAGGGTCCGGGGCTATCAGCGATCCAGCGTGGACAGCCCGAGGCTAGCTTGGGTTTACTGGCTGATGATTGATTGCAGGCCTGGCGAGACAGACTGGAGAGACGGAGAATCAGAAGTGTGGCTGCCACATTCCCGTCCCCAACAACAACGGCACCCATCACTCTCAGCTCGACACCCTCCATCAGCCGTCATCCCGCATCCCGCCCTCCAATTCGTAAGGCTTTCCGGGGTCTCGGGCATCACCCTTGAGCTGCACATTATCTGGGTCATTGGGCTGGGACGGTGCTGCGATCCCATGCCTGCCCTGCCCCTTCTTGGCTGTCCTTCTTGGCCGGTCTCTTGGCTGCGCCCAGTCTGTCCCTTTGCCGGGCGGAGGCTGGCCACCTGCAGCGCTGATCGCTCCGGTCTCTGTGTGGCTTGGGGGCTTCAGACTCGCTGCCCATCGCCGTCGAATTGCAAACCCCACGGTGGCCTGTTTTGAGGGCCCCATCGAGATACAGACAAAAAAATTGACAGTTGATAACATCCACTGCACCGGCTCCGTCTCATTCGCGAAGAAGAGGCCGTTAGCCATCTTATCATGATTTAGCGTCCGACGTGTCCACCTCTGCCCGATAAGCCCACTCCGTCGGGAACTGTGCAGCTGTGCTTGAACCCAACCACATGGATGGATCTGGGAGATAATTCGGCTTCCAGCCAGTAATAAAACAAGTAAGCAAAATAAAACCAATGGTCTCGCCCAAATCGTTGGGAGTTGTACATTTCTCTACTCCGTAAAACCCTCTTGAATCCGAAAGTCTGGCACCGAAACCCAGCCTGCCGTCCAGCACCAGGACTCTCTCACTACAACTCCATTGCCAACCACCATATGACGCCGCCATGCTCAAGAGAATGCTCAAGAGTTCAAGTTGCCCTTTCCCCAACGCCAGTCCCCCCATCCATAATATCATTCGCTTTGTCCGACAATTCATTTCTCGTCCCATACTCCTCCAAAACCCTCCGTCATCACTGAACCTTCTTCCTCCTCCCCCACCACCACCCCTTTTCTTCTTCGCCGGCCCTTCCGCAACAACGTCCTCCGCTTCACTCCCCTCACTCTCCCTCTCCCTCTCCGCCTTCACCCCTTCCCACCCCCTTTCCCACCCCACCACTTTCAGTCTTCTCCTTCTCCCCCTCCACCTTGCCCACAATATCCCTCAAAAAATCCCACTGCTCATCTCCCTCAACAACCTGCTTCAGCATCTGCGCCGACACCCTCTTTGAGCTGCGCGCGCGCGCGGCCTCGGCGCTGCGCGTCACCAGCGCCACCATGAATAGCTCTAGCGCCTTGCCCACCGCGATCGGTGTCTGCTGCGCGACTTTGCCGACTTCTTCGTCTGCCTGCATGATGCGCTTGATGCGCGCGGTGGGGAATTTGGTTTTTACGGGGCCGGCGGTGATGGCTGTGGCTGTGGTTGTTGTTGTGGCTGTTGTAGTGGCAGGTGTTCTTGTTGTTGCTGTTGGGCTTTGGCGGCGGCGGCCGCCGCGGCTGCCGCGGCTCTTCTTGGGGGCATGGTGCTGGTTGGGTCTGTGGGTTGGGTGGGAGGATGGGTTGGGGTGTTGCTGCCGCCTTGCGGGACGGAGTATGCGAGAACTGCTTCTGCGCCGAAGGTTGTGGGAGGTGCTGCGGATGCCGTCGGTGGGCCGTAGTGGTCTTGTATGTCTCTTCGGGCGGTCGAGGAGTCGGGCAGCGGTCGGGAGAAGTATGGAGAATGGTGGTAAGGTTGGTATTCGACGCTGCTACGGTGGGTATGGTGTTGGAACGTCGGCTGTTGGTGTTGCGGTTGCGGTTGCGGTTGCGGTTGCGGTTGCGGTTGCGGTTGCGGTTGCGGTTGCGGTTGCGATGGGAAAGTTTGTGGCACAGTGTATCCGGGGACTGGGTAGCTCGACGCACGCGGATGATGGTATTTGTGTTGCTGTTGCGCGGTTGGTGGATAACCTACCCCGACACTGTAACCACGCGGTTGGTTGGCTGGGTGTAGGAAGTCGTGAGGAGGACGCGCTTGTGCTGGGACTGCTGTCTGTGGCGGGGTTGAGAGTTGATATTGCTCGCTTGGGTGAGGCGCATGCAGTTGTTGTGGTCGCGCGCCGGGGAAATAAATACTCGAATGAGAGTGTTGCATGTGCGAAAAGTTTGGCTGGGATTGCTGCGATAAAAAGAGCTGCTGGGGGTCTGCAGGGTCCGCAGGCGGTGTGGGGCCCGCTGAGTCGAACGACGACAGGTCCGGGCTCTTGGGCGCATAACTGCCACCGCCAGACATGGCTTGGCTGTCGCAAACACGCGGAATTGGAACAAAAAAAAAAGAATCAAAGAACAAGACTTCAACAACCAGCCCGCCGGTGCCGGAATGTTGATTTATGATAGGCCGCTTGGGTTGTGGTGCTGTGATGGGCAGCGCGTCTTACTGTGTTGGTGGGGCGCAAGTCGCGGTCGCAACAATCGCAAATTCGAACCGACACAAGGGTTGAGGCGGGGTGGTCGGAGCTCAAGTATTTCTGGTTCACATTTATCAAGGCAGCAGCGTCTCTGTGGCTGGGACAATGCGAAGCTTTTAAACTTCGCGCGAGGTGCAACCTGAAATGGAGGGCCAAGTGGGGCACAGGCAGAATTGCCCCAAAGAATCGAGGAGCAACGCACTTCTGGGATGTGGCTGGAACAGCAGCACTTGGGATGACGGGAGCTGGCATGTGGTCTTGGGATTCTCTCGCAACTGACACAGGCTTTCTCAAAGGGCAACACCTGCGTCTACGTGTTGATGACGAACATGTCCATGTCTTCCCGTTCAAGCCAGGGAAGTCCTGTTCTTGCGGCGATTCTTGAACAAAATGCTTGGCACAAATGGCGGCCTTGTTGATGACAGGGCAGGAAGCACTGCGGGCTTGTGACCTGCAACTGGACGGCGGGAGTGTGACCTTGGCACAGGCCTTCCTTCCTTGAAACAATCAGTGAAGGACTTGGTGTTTGTGCTGGCTTTTGCTTTTGAAGTTGGTCGAGTTAGTTCACAATAGGGAGTTGGTTGCTGACTGATGAACATCGGCATCCTTGGAAACCAACGATGAAAATAATTAAAGAGTTCTCAAATGCCAGGGAAATTGTAGGATTTTTGTCTGGTAATTACCGAATCAGGTAAAGCGCCTCTAACTAGCCCCACTCTGATTTTTCGCAAAGACACGTTGGGCATCCAAGAAAAGCCCCCCACGCTTCTTCTCCCTCTCAAACTCAAGACAGCAAATGATCCAGCTTATGAGAACTCGAAAAACTTCCAAAGACAAGGTGAGTGTTTTTTTTTTGTTTTTTTTTTGTTGTTTTGTTTTTTTTTTTAGAAAAAACATTTTGTACGGCCCAGTGCACTGCCCGTGATGACCAGCAAGAGCATTGCAAATGCCAGAGACCAGAACACAGCGCTGAAGAAACCGAGCTCAGCCTCTGGGGTCATCTTTGCTGAAGTCGATGATGGCACAAAATAACTTGATCTAATCTGAGGGCACCCTCCCCTAGCCATTTTATCTACCTTCTCCCAGGAAGTTGCATCTAACAGCGGGGCATAGTTGAGACCTGTGAGCCGGTGACAACTTTCATGGCCATGGCAGAGCCTCACCAAGGGCTACGGCCTGAAAGTGGCTAGAGCTCTCCCTCTCTCATACACCAACAAGACGCTTACTCCTCAACAATGCTGGTACACCCCTTGTGGATAATAAGTAGCCCTCATGAAATTTACAGCAGCTTGTCAAACTCGAATCAACTCGGAGATCGCAGTACCCCAGTCGTCAATATCTCGAGACAGCCTCATATCAGCGAGATCGTTCCTGGCATTGAGAGTTTGATGCCCGCTTACGTTGGGTAACCTTATCACCGATGCAAGCAAAGCCCAACCTAAAATAACCCTACCAAACATGACGCAGAGGCTTCCCAAGCAACAGTTTGTCCTGGCTGTCCCCTGTCACCCAACGCCCTGGAACCAGGAACAACAACGAGCCCACGGTCCATTCAAACTGCCATGTTCCACCCGTAAAATCCTCCGCATACGCAGCAGTCTCATATACTATGTACCACCGGCCGCCAGAAAGTTTCTACTTGCTTAACATGTAACCTGTACACATGGAGAGAGCCTCACGAACAGGCATGTGAGACACAAGACGATTGGAAGACCTAATATCCGTGGATGCTAACACAGGCATTGGATGCCGAGGCTAGCTGCTGCCCTCTTGTGGCGTGGGCAATGAATCTCTACCTATATTCGTACCTCAAAACTGGTGTTAGCCCATCGCTGGAAAAGTTTCGATGTCGGTGGCAACACTCCTTGACCTGCGAGACCTGACCCCCAGGTCTTGGACCAGAGTATACACACAATAGCAATACCTTGGATCAGGAACATACACCCGCTTGATGCCTTGATGCACACAACCTGTAGCTAAGGCACCTTCAATCCCTTTTTTAATTTCTCTCGTCGTTCCATCATTATTAATTATTCTACCTATCCCGGCTTACCCCCACCTTGCCCCCTTCTCATCCATCCCTCCCTAGGTATTCCTCCCCCACCCCTAAAATCCTCCCTCCATCTCCTCAAACCCCCAACACCCTCCCATACCCCTCAAACACCCTCCCTATACCCCACGTCAACCTTCCGTATCGCCCCCTCCTCCCTCCACCTTTTCCCAATCAACTCATCAAACGTCTCCCCTCTTCCCATCCCTCTCAAACGCCCACACCGCCTTATACGCCCCGCCCAACGCGCACGCATTCCCCACATCCAGCTTATACACCCTCCGCACCGCCCAACACCTCGCCCATCACGCGGGCGATGGCCGGGTTGAGGGCCGCCGCCGACGAGGTAGATGCGGCGGGGCTGGGCAGGGAGCGTTGTTCCAGCGGGGAGTGGACGAGGTTCTGGCTGCGCAGGCGCATGGAGAGGGCCTGGGACTCGATGATGGCGCGGGCGTCGGTTTCGGGTGACCAGGGGTGGTGGATTCTTGAGGCCGCTGCCGTCGCGGGGTCGCATTCGTAGCGCCAGGTACCGGCGCGGATGTTGGGGACGATTTCGGGAGGGGAAGTACAGGGCGAGTTTTGCGAGGGGTGAGGAGGGTGTGATGCCGAGAGGGGGACGGCGAGGGCGTGGTGATTGAAGGTGGCCCAGGGGTCGGAGGAGGAAGGGGGCTGGGGAGGGCATCGCGGACTTTTTCACGGGCGAGGCCGCCGTTTTTGTAGCAAAGCATGAACATGTATTGGCCGGGGGTGGTGGGGTGGTTGAAGAAGTGGTAGGATGGGTCGGGCTTGTAGACGGGTGTGATCATGAGGAAGGTGGTGCTGGTACCCAGGCTGACGATGGCATCAAGCGGGCGTAGCGGGAGAGCCAGGATGGTCGCCGGGTTGTCGCCCGTAAAGGGCGCGATCTCGCAGTCGGCGCTGAAGCCGAACTTGGAGATGAAGTAACTGCTGATGCGGCCGAGGCTGGCGCCACCGTCCTGTTGCACCTCACCCAGCTTGCTGCGCAGCTCGGCCACGCCGTTCTTGCCGGCCGTCAGCTCGAGCAGCGGTTCGGACCACTGGTTGCCGGGGATGTCCCAGAGGTTCATGCCGCAGGCATCGCTGATGTCCATGGGCGCGACGGTGCCGAGGAAGAGAGAGGCGAGGAAGGAGGAGACGAGGGATATCCGGGAGGTGGCGGCGTACATGTCGGGGAGCTTGCGGCGGAGACGCATAATCTGGGGGCCAGTGAAGCGCTTCTGGGTGTCAGTAACTGCTCGCTTCGGGCGTAGGCATGGTTATGGGGGTACTAACATGATGGGCAGCACTCCCCGTCGCCTCAGCCAACCTCTCGGCCAACCCCAGCTTCGCATCGAACTGGTCGCACTCATTCTGCGTGCTGTGGTCCTGCCAGTTCGGGGCATACGGGTGTGAGAAGGCGTCCGTTAGCTGGTCGACCAGTGCCTTGCCCGCCTGCAGACTGCCGAGGAGGGTCTCAGCCTGACGACTCCAGTAAACGCTTCCGTGTTGTTGGCAGGAGCCACTGATACCGCGGATCCGGTTCAAAGGAGCCTTCTTATCCTTCAGCCGCTGCAGGACCAGATCGAGAGACTCAAGCCACAAGGCTACAGGGGCGAAGACCTCGCCCTCGTCCTCATTGGTAAGGACGCCCTTCTTGATGCCATACTTTGCGCCAAAGTCCTGGTCAAAGTCGACCTTGGCATCAGCGACGACGGTGAGATCGGACTGGACAATGATAGCTAGAAGAGGTCAGCTTTAGTTGGGTTTCGTCTGAAGTTGTGGTTTGCGGTGTAACGCACCCTTGAGTTGCTGAGTCGAGAGGTCGAACCCGAGGTAGAGGGGTCCTTCACCCATGGTGACGATATGTAAGTGACTTTGAAGGGAATTGGGGGTATCTTGGGGACGGCGAGCTCAATTCGAGGAGGCAGAAGCACAGAAAAGCAGCCACAACAGCACAAGACGAATGACAAAACCCTTCACGGCGGAAGAAAAGGAAGAGAGACCTCATCCCTTTCCCGGGGGCGTGGGGTAATGTTCGTCATGGCAGACGGCCATGCAGGTACCTGGCGGGGCAACTGCCCCACGGCGGGACACGAACAGCCTCGTCTGTGGCATTTAGCCTGATATAAGCCCATAGTCTCGACCAATGCGGGTGCGGCGGCTGCAAGCTGCCACGGCTCCAAACTAGCGGGTGATGCGTTTACCAGGATCTTCCGATGTCGCTCGATGGGTGAATGCCATTGGTGCGCATCACGAGGGTTGGTAGTTTTTCCTTCCCCCAAGCCGTCGAGGTTGCGAGAGAGTTGAGAGATGCCGAGATGGATGCCAAGAGAGAAGACACCAAGCCCAGAACAGAATCAGGGTCCGGAGAACCCTAACCCAGCACGCTTTTGCCACGATCCTTGGCAAATCCCCTTATCTGCGACATCCCTGTCTTCCAAGTTCCAGCGCGACACCAATTTGTCAATGACACCTGCCAGCTTGCAGTTTGGTTTGGTGTCTTTGATCCTTCCTTTCGCCGCCCATGCCTAGTGCCAGACGATAGCCCGAGAGCCACATTGAGCGGCGCCGTAGACAAATCAACATCCCGACCACCTCTCGAACTACGACCATGGACAGTCCAAGATCCACCGCGACACCCTGAGACAGTGCGACAGTATGCGCCCTCCAGGAAACTGGACCTCGACCTTTGCGCCGGCTCTCGTCTTGCTAAGTCTCCACGCGACCGCCGTTCATGGATCCAGGCCAGCGTCCGAGGCGGGTATGACCTATGCGCCCGTTGTCACCAGCGTATGCGAGTCGAGGACCATCAACTACATCACCCATACCCTGCCGCAGCAGTGTCTGCGCACCTCATGGACGAGCCCAGCCCCAACCTCTGTCGAGAACGCGACCGTACAGGCAACCGCCACGACCACCGCGACAAGTGTTAGCGATGCGGCGCCCGCAGCTCAAGACAATGGAACGGTGCCAGACCATGCACCCGAGGAGGAGCTGGCCGCTAGTTCCTTCATGTCGTTCGAGGAGTGGAAGGAGATGATGCTACGCAAGTCAGGGCAGGACCCCGCCAACATCAAGGCGCACAAACAGCGGGAGCACAAGGTCGAGCGCGATCCCAACTTAAACAACGAAGGTGACAGTTTTGGGGAGGAAGGGGAGATCTCACTCGACTTCGACGCCCTCTCCGAAAAGGTATCCGAGATCACATCGTCGTCGACAGGCGGGGCCGCTGCCGACGCCAAGGCAGAAGTCAAGGAGGAACAGATACTCTACGACGACGGCAAGACCCAGTACTACCGGAGCAAGGATGCTGGCAAAACCTGCAAGGAGAGGTTTTCGTACTCCTCCTTTGACGCCGGCGCCACCGTCCTGAAGACCAGCCCGGGGGCCAAGAACGCCAAAGCCATTCTGGTCGAGAACAAGGATTCGTACATGCTACTGGAGTGCCGCAGCAAAAACAAGTTTGTCATTGTTGAGCTGAGCGACGATATTCTCGTCGATACCGTGGTACTGGCCAACTTTGAGTTCTTCTCTAGCATGATCCGCAAGTTCAGGCTCGGCGTGAGCGACCGCTACCCCGTGAAGCCGGACAAGTGGGTAGACTTGGGGACCTTTGAGGCTCGTAATTCGCGAGATATCCAGGCCTTCTTGATCGAGCACCCCCAAATCTATACCAAGTATATCCGGATCGAGTTTCTGAGCCACTGGGGCAACGAGTTCTTCTGCCCGGTGTCTCTGCTTCGTGTCCATGGCACCCGCATGCTGGATACGTGGAAAGAGCCGAGCCACGACGACGAGTCCGAGTCTGTTGAGGAGCAGCCCCAGATAGAGGAGACGCCGCAAGTTCAACAACCTGCTGCCACCGAGAACTCATCGGTCCCTGTGACTGAGGAATCCATTCCTCAGGCTATCGTCAAGACGGGTCTCAGTCCCTGGCAGCCCAGCACTCATCTCAAATTCCCGCTTGAAATGTGCGAATTACGATCACCAACCACGGTTGAGCCTACGCCGGTAGATTCTGGCTCTAGCAAACCACTCAACAAGGCGGCTGGCGATGCCGAAAAGGGGACTCCACGCCCATCAGCCGCTGCGGGGACGGATGACGCGACCCGGCCGAGCAACTCATCCGAGTCTGCCTCGCCCGAGTCTTCTGTCGCTCCAGGGCAGCCATCTGGTTCCGCTCCTCCTGCTGTCTCCTCATCATCACAAGCCAGCGGCGACAGCACAGCAAGCAACCCAAACCAGAAGCAACCCGACGCCCGCCTCGACTCGGACAATGCACCACCCTCCTCTGCCACTCCCACCTCCCGCAACAAAACCACCTCGGTCACCACCTCCCCGTCCGCCTCCCCCACCGTCCAAGAATCCTTCTTCAAAACCGTCACCAAGCGCCTACAGCTCCTCGAGTCCAACACCTCCTTCTCTCTCCAATACATCGAGGAGCAGTCCCGCTTCCTCCAAGACGTCCTCCTTAAGATGGAGCGCCGGCAGATCACGCGCGTCGACTCCTTCCTCGACACGCTCAACAAAACCGTCCTCACAGATATGCGCAGCGTGCGCGCGCAGTACGACCAGCTGTGGCAGAGCACCGTGCTCGCGCTCGAAACCCAGCGCGAGCAGTCGCAGCGCGAAATCGGCGCCCTCACCTCGCGGCTTAACGTGCTCACCGACGAGGTCGTCTTCCAAAAGCGCATGGCCATCTTCCAGAGCGTCCTACTCCTAGCCTGCCTCGGCCTCGTCATCTTCAGCACCCGCCAGGGCGCCACCCTAGATCTCCCCTTCCCCATGTCCTTCCCTAGGGGGAACGATCCCCCTCTCCCGGCTACCCCCGTTATCCCTCTCAACATTACCCCAACGACCCCAATTACGGCTACTACCAAAACCAAGGCGACGGAGCCCTGACTCCCTCTCGGCAAGCCCCTCCCCCAGCACCCCCAACCCAACCGCCAATCCCAACACACCCCTCGGAGCCTCTGCCCTCCCTCGGCAATACTCGTCTTCCATCCTCCGCAACAAATCTCTCCCTTTGACCCCTCCATCCGAGCACAGCAGCAGCAGCAGCGAAAGCACGCCGGCTACGGCAGTCCTGCACAACAACCGCAGCATTACCGAGGAAGTGTCTTTCAGTTATTCTGAAGAAGCTTCTTTTGGGGCAGAAGCGGAAGGAGAAGCGGAACCAGAAGCAGAAGCAGCAGAAGCAGCAGAAGGAGGAGAAGAGGAAAGAGAAAGAGAAGCAGACCCCCAGGAACAAGACGGGAGAGCAGAACTGAGACAAACAGAAGCTGAATCCTCCTCTTCCTCCCCCAATACACCAGGCAGTAGACCCAGAGACACAGGAGATGGGGGTTGTTCTCGTCAAACAGAAGAAGTTGAGCAGGTGGTGGCGGAGGAGGACAAAGCGAATGGCCCACTAACACCACCCAAACTGCTCCGGGCTCCATCAAGCGCACCGTCACACCCAGGGGGCATGCTTTAAGAAGCCGCTGGCAGCGCTGCCTGAAGATCCGAGTTGATACGTTTTCCATGCTGTACATACCTATAATGAGATCATGAGATAGCGTGTTGTATTTCAAGTTCATGGTTCTTTTCACTGTTTTCTGCCCTCAAGACCGGCATGTGCTATCTCCCTCCCTTCCATTTATCTCACCAAGCAAATATCACCATCTCAATCACGCAAACAGCCCAAGAAACGGGAAAGGTAACGCTAATTGAGAGCCAAAGCTATCTCCGGAGTCCTAAGTACCTAATACAGGAGCACGTCCGGGTCCAAGATGTCTCGATCCTTTCCTTTTGCTCAAAAGCCAGGCTCTGCGGTATGGGAAGAGTTTTCCTAGACCACCAAGGCTGCAAGATGCCCCTTCGGCATAGTCCAATCCCCTCCCGTCAGTGCCATCCCTCCGCCTGCCGTCAACTTATTCCCGTTTTCCCTTCCTCTTTTTTTTTTTCTTCCTTCCTTTTCTGTTCCACGTCATGTGAAACCCACTCCAATAAGCAACGCTGCAATAATCATGCCCTCCCTAGCCGCCGCCCAGTATTTGAACGAAGCTGCCAAGAAGGTGAACCTGAAATGAAGCAAGCGTATTGCAATACAGATGGTGCACACACTTTGCTGGAGTTGTCAAAGATGGCAAAGTGAGCCAAGCCAATGCGATCTCGCAAAATCGGATATTAACGCCCTTGGTATCCTCGTCGAACGTCCAAACCATGAAGTGGGTGGCCCTGAGATGTCAGGATGTTGGCAGTCGCGCAGATCGTACGGCTTTAATGGGGAGCGAAGAAGTCTTGCTGCTCATGGTGACCGCCATCATAGTCGTACTCCTCGAGAGCGGCGAGCCGAGTGCCGCGGTCAAATTGAGAACGGCGGCGGCGCTGCTCATCGCGGAAGTGCTGGCCCGAGCTCGGGGTGAAGAGGCCTAGATGAGCATACGTTAGCCACCTGAGTTACAAGTAGACGCGAAAGAGTCTATCTACTTACCGACATGCTCAGCATTCTCACAGCTGCGCTTCATCTTGGACTGGTTATCGGGATCGGGGAAGGGTTCCTCGTGGCCGGCCATCTCGGGTCTGGGACCGTTGGAGGTGTAGTAGAGCTGGAAGACGTTAGTCAAGCACAAGCAGCAAGAAAAGACAACACACCTTGGGCCGGTAGTGGGGCGCCTCCAGCATGACGGAGCTGTTGCGGAACTTCTGAACGAGGCAATCCTTCCCTTGGATTGCTTGGAGATATCAGAATCTGCCTTCAACCCATAAAGATTTCCGGACTTACTGGCGTAGGAGATCTCAGCGACCTTGTCACTCTTAAAGCAGTTCCAGCGCTGGTTCCCACGCGCGTTCACGAACTGCAATTTAGTCAGTTACTGTTCTCTTCCGCGGAATAGAGAGAAAGGGGTATGGAGGGCGACTTACATCGATGATGTCCAACGGCTGGTGAGAGATTAGCAACCAATTTATCAAGGAGGGGTGGGATGTTGGCAACCTACGTCGACGAAGTTGACGAATGCATACCCAACGCTGATCATCGGCGTCAGAATGTTCAAATCAAGAGAAGGATTTGGCTGGTACTCACTTGCAGTCATTGGCAAAATCAATTCGCAGATACATGAAATCGTACTTGCCCCAGCTCGACTCGTCGACAATGCGCTTGAGCATCGCCTGGTCAACTTTGTTGGGGATGTTCCGCAGCATGATCTGTGAGGGTAAGCTACCATGTCTTGGGAGTTTGGAGGAGGCACATACAGTGGTCCGAACATCGATACCCTCCCGGATGCGGTTGACATCGACATGGTTGTGATGGCCGACGTTGTTGTAGTACGGAGTCCGATGGACTCGCATGGCGTTCTGGCGGCGACCGTCGAAGCGTCCATGTCCATAATGCTGACCGTTTCTCGGGCTGGTAAAACCACTCTGCATCCCCATCGGAGTCGAAGGAGGCGTAGTAAAGAGCGGTGCCATAATCGGCATTCCGCCCGCGGCCGGGCTCATCGGGACCATCTGCGACGCGCCATGACCGCGTGTCGGAGTTTGCTCTAGCACGTATCCCCGCGGACCGGCGGGCGGAACACCAAGAAAGGAGCCCGGATAAGTGGGATAGTGCTGCGGGGCATGGAACCCAGCCGTGTTTTGACCAAGACGACCAGATGCAACCAGGTTGTTGGCCGGCTGAGGGGTTGGAGCAAGGCCCATACCGTGGAAGACGTTGGAAGCGTTGTGGACAGGGGGGACAGGGGGACGAGGAGGGTTGTAGGGAAGACCGTGTGTCTCAAGGGGCTGAGGAGTAGCCGTGGCTACATCCGGCCGGCCGTGATTCAAGATCAAGTGAACGCCCTGCAAATATTGGGATTAGCGCCGTGGTCGAAACGGAGAGTCGGTCAACTTACACCCAGGGTGGTGCCGTTGAATCGATGAAGAACGGCGACGGCGACATCAGTGTCGCAAAACTCAACCACACCCCGGAAGGCGGTATCGTTCAAGCTGCGTTGCTTCGAGAGCGTAAACACCTCGCCCTGGGTTTCCAGAAAGGTATGGACGACGGTCTCAATGTGGATGGCACCCATGTTGTCACTCTGGCCGAAGGCAATGATGTGTACCTGACCATCGAAGAGGGCTTCATCCTCTTGCGCCGGGCCACGGACCTGCAAGCATATTAGCAATAGCTTCATAAGAACCAAAGAAATGACGATGCGCACTCTGGAGAACTCAATTGCCGGGATGTACTCGGCACGCCAGTCAGGAGAACCAAGCTGAACGTTGTCATGGGCGTTGCGGGCGTCACGGATGTTGGTGAAGTGCAGATAGACGCTGCCTTCCATCGTAAACGCATTGCGTCTACCCTGCCAAGTAGACCCAAGCCGCTCCAATTTCTACGTTGGTTGTCAGTGACACAACTTCTAAGAGAAGAGAGAGCAGCACCCGGGACTCATACCGCGAGATAGCCATTGACTTCTTCAATGGTAACGGGGCCGGACACAGAATAGATGATGAAGCATCGAGAAAGGCCCAACTCGTTGCTAAACTTGGCGGTGGACTGGGGCGCGAAAAGCTGACGGTTTGCGCCAAAGCCGAGATTCGACCCGGGCGTGGAATTCAGAGAACCGTGGGCGACAAGCGGGACTGAGACGGGACGAAACGACGAGGCAGTCGGAGACAGCTTCTGTTCAATCTTGGGGACAGCCGTGCTCGAGACAAAGGGGTCTTTCTCGGCAACAACTGACGCATTGCGGAAGCCATCGGCAGACTTGACACGAAAAGGCAAGCCGAGCTCGGGGGGGACGTTGAGGTTGTGACTCGCCAGGAGCTTGTTGGATCTGGCCGAGCTCAGGTTGTCGTCGGGAGAAAAGACGGTTAGTCTAGTCTCGGGTGTGGCCTCGAGTTTGTAAGACTCGGCGCCGCCGGTGGACGAGTGGGGAGAAGATGGGTTGAATGCGGCATCTCGCACTTGCGCCATGGTGAAGGTCCCGGTAACGACTCTTGTCGTTGATGCTGACTACCTTCTTGGGCGACAGTTGAGAAATTAGGAAGTCGGTTACGATGGCGCGTAACCTAAGGTAGAGCCTGACGAGGGAGATGAAATGAGAGTAATTCTCGCAGGCGGTAAGGTGAGAGGTGAGGGAGTGAGGTGATCGGGGAAAGAGAGAGGAGGGCGGATACAAGATAGAAAATAGCAGGAACCAAAACTGGCGAACGACTTGAACCCTCTAAAATTTCCAAGCGTGGTAGGCCTGATTTGGCAGGCGCGTGGGAGGGAGGAGTCCCTGAGGCGGGAAGGTGCTGGTTGATGCTCCGCGGAAAAAAAATGAATTGACGATCAATCGGGGCAGAGGTGGAAAGAGCAGCAGTTTGTTCCTTCCTTGCGCAGAAAAACCAGAAAGCTGAAAGCCTCCTTAAGTGTTCTACGAACAGTCAGGTCGAGTCACCCTCAAAAGGATTGCTGTGGGGAAATAATTTTTCCCTTGAGCTGTGCTTGGAATTCAACTTCAAACTGGGCCGAGATTCTAAACATGTGCTTTGGCCAAAGCTTCTATCAACACTGATATCTCCGTGTGTTTTCTCGTCCGGCAGGTTTCTCGAGGCCGGCCTGCTTTGCTTGGATGAATAGCAGGATGACGGTTGTGAAGGACGATACCAGGTTAGATCATAAGATGTTTGAATGGAAAGCTTCTAGTAATGATGGTAACTACGAGCCCTCCAACCCACGTTGTAAGATGATTCCGAGCCATGTTTGCCATCACCCTCTGGATCAACTTCAGCAAAAGGGACTTATTCGTGAACAATGGACAACAGCATTCATGCTTAATGAAAGGATTACCCCCTTCTTGAGTGTTGGCTGAGAAGTTATCAACTCAATAGATCTCAATACAAAATGACAGAGGAGATTCACAACCTGGTTTTTGGTGAGAGTGAACGTCTCTGGGCTCTGTAGTCCGGTGTTTTTGTTGTTGTTGTTGATGCCAGAGATTCAGGGGTAATTCAGGGGTAGAAAGTTGCCAAGACATCTTGCTGACCGTCAGTTGGCGGCAGCTGTTGTCTTCTGCCAGGAGCCCCCAGGTACCGTCTTGGCGCGAGCACATGCCCCTCGACGTGGACGCGAACGCATGTCAAAGTGACGGAGGGGTGGTGCGCTCCGTTTCTTACAACTCGCCGCGTTATTCCAGCATTTAGATTAATGACACGGCAGTAGACATACGAACCACAGCTCCCATCACAATCGAAGCTTGACTCCTCGAATCCAGCACTCGGCACCGCAACACGAGACAACCTTGGGACCTTGAGTCGCTTCCACTCTCTTGAAACAGCTCTTGGGGGGAGCATATCCACGATCGCACTGCACCTTGATGGTCGCCCAAGATGCCCAGGAAAGCCCAGACATGGGACGACTATGACTCGGCTGTCACCGAGGTTCGTTGGTTGCTGTTGGAACTGCCCTGTTCTGCTGCCCTCTAGTGCCTTGCTGATCCTCCTGTCTGTCCTAGATCATCCTCGCCCCGTCCGACTCCGAGTTCCTTGACCAACTGATTCCCATACTCAAAGATGCCACGACGAGCAGCCGAACTGGGTCGCTCGTGCAGAGCCTCTCCCAGTACGCTGAGGACCGCGAGGGCGACATCGAGCGCATCGGCCTGACCAAGCACGAGGAGTTCCTGGGCTCCGTCGACCAGCTACAGGAAGTGCGCGAGGGCACCGTGGCTTTGACATCCGAGATTCTGGACCTCAACCAGTCGATCCAGGCGAGCACCGAAAAGCTCGCTGAGCAGAAGCAGGCTCTGGTCAATACCCGCAGCGTCCGGCAGAACATTACCGAAGTGTCCAATGCGCTTGAGGAGTCGCTCAAGATACTCCATGCCGTCAACAATGCCCACGACCTTGTCAAGAGGAAGAAGTACTATGCCGCGCTCAAGTCATGGGAGGATCTGCAGAACGAGTACCTCGTGCCCATCATCCAGAACAAGTTTGCGACCCAATACAAGCTCGCAGACATAATCCAGAAGTCGATCCCCGCCTCGCAGAAAGCAATTTCGGACGCGGTCATGTCAGATCTGAACACCTGGCTCTACCGCATCCGCGAGAGCTCCCAATTCCTTGGCGAGCTGGCGTTCTACCACACCCAGGAGCGGAGGAAGCGGCAGCAGGACCGGACCGACGCAAACAAGGAGCTGGAGCGCTTCAAGTTGAACTCTGCCATCGAGCTGGTCTTTGATGAGAATAATGAATTCGACATCCTCTATAACGAGGCTCTGCAGGTGGACTTTACACCCCTGCATGAAGCCTTGCACATCCACGACGCGCTGGGGCAGGTGGAAAAGTTCCGGAACGAGTATGGGGCAACAAGGCGGCAACAGAAGGACCTGATCATACCGAGTTCTGGGAACCTGTTCTCGAATGACGACGACGAGCATCTCAAGGAGCTTTTGGAGTCTGTCGCCGGGTTTGCAATCATCGAGAAGGCTACCATGCAACGTGCGCCGCTAGTTCGGTCGACCCTTGATGTAAGTATTTTCCATTTCGTCTTACCGCGCGCCTTGAAGTCCGTAAGCTAAACGCGGGCAACAGGTCGAAGAACTCTGGGACTCAATGTGCCAAGCCACCATCCGGACTGTCTCTCGTTCACTCGACGGTATTGATAACGCGGAACTTTTGCGCAAGATCAAGGAGGATATCGCCTTATTCATCGAAACAATGGAGGGCTGGGGCTACTCCGCCTCGCTGATGAGAAACTTCCAGCTTGTGCTGTTTCACAAATATGTTGAGTTGCTGCAGCGCAGCTCCGCCAAAGAATTCCAGGAGGTCAGTTTCTCGAATGCGCGTATGCTGGCCGTGGCTGACCACTGCAACAGATTGTATCAACGGACGATTATATGCCCATGAATGTCCCAGATTACGAAGAGTATGAAAAGGTCATTGAGGCGACCTGGTTCGTCGATGATAGGTCTGCAGATGAGATCACGTATGTATCTTGGATCCTCCTGGCATCTCTCGTTGTATCTGACCTGGACCAGGTTCCCCTACGTCTTCCCATTCTCCAAGATGTACGTTCTCTGCTGTGTAGAGATCAACAGCTTTACGGAGAGATTCTCTCTCTTTACCCAAGAAAACTTCGACCATCCCAGCACCGTGGACGAGACGCTCAGAAGGGTTTGTGATTCTCTAACTTCAACATATGGCACTAGCTGACACGATTCCCAGACACTGGACGAGCTGCTTACCGATATCGTCTGCGACTCACTCGTTGAGCGGCTGAACTCTCAATATCTGGGTCAAATTGTCCAGATTTTGACAAACCTCGAGCACTTCGAGATTGCGTGCCAGCAGATCGAGCAGCGGTTGATTAAGGCCCGGTCATCTGCGTCGGCAGGTGTGCCGGTAGTTCTAAGGGCGACAGAGCAGTTCAGGAGCCACAAAAAGACGGCTGAAAAGCGTATCTTCGAGCTGGTCAACTCCAAGATTGACGATCTTGTCGAGACATCCGACTATGACTGGTAAGTTGTCGGCTCAAAGTGCTACCGACTTGACCTACTAACATGTCTGAACAGGACTGCGAGATCCGAACCCACACAACCCAGCAGTTACATGGTCACGCTCACCCGCTTCCTCCACAACATCATGAACTCGACCCTCCTCGGCCTCCCCCGCGAGATCAAAGAGCTCATCTACTTTGACGCGCTCAGTCACGCAGCCAACAAGATTTTGGTCCGTCTATTCCCCTTCCCACACTTCCCTCTCCCATCCCCCTCACTAACACTCATCCCTTAGGCCCTTCCCCTTTCCCAAGACGTGCGCCGCATCAACCCCAACGGCGTGGCCGCCATGGCGCTCGACGTGGAGCACCTGGCCGAGTTTGTGCGCAAGCTCGAAAACGCCTTCATGCTGGAGCAGAACCTGGACGAGCTGCAGCAGACGGTGGCACTGATGCAGTGCGAGAACCACGACGAGTTCTACGACATCTCGACGCGCAACAAGAAATATGGCAGGGTGGATGCTATGAATGGGCCGGTTTTGCTGGAGAAGTACGTTTCCATCCCATGATGGGCATGTTGTGATCGTGGAGCTGACACGGATGTTTCTAGGCTCACCCAAACGGTTGAGAACCCAACCCGCTCGGCGCCGCTCGCTAACTTTGGGTCGCGCTTCGGCTTGCGGTGATGTGGTGGTACTTTACTTACTTCTACTTACACACCGATCTTCTCTACGACTGAGATGAATGTTATGTTACGACTACATATTCCACATGGACACAGTCATGTATGGCGGAATAGATCTAATTCGATAATAACCGATGAAAAATGGAAAATGGTCATAATCTGGTCATCAAAAAGTACTACTAAACACTGACAAACCGCCACCTGCCCTATCATCCATACTAAGCAAGGGGATGAACGCTGAACATACTGCACCACCTGTGTCTGTGTGTGTGTTTGGGGAAATTTGCCAGTTAGGAAAACGTACCACCCGGTCCTCCCTCCAGCCCTCCGTTCCGCCGCCTTGAAGTTACGCCAGAACCAGATCCCTCGAGCCCAAACCAAGAATTTTACCCAGGCCCTCATCTCGCCCATTCATCGAGTCAAGATCTCCCCACGGAGGCAGAGACTCGCGGGGAAAATAGCCACAACATTCTGCCACAAGATGGGCTTACTCCTCCTCGCTGATCTCTTCCTCGACCATTTCTTCCTTGACCTTGACCTTGACCTTCTCCTCTTCCTTCCCCTCCCTCTCCCCAACTTCACTCTTAAACCACTTCTTCTCAAATTCCCTCTTCCCTTCAACACTCTCTAGGACCTTGCCATTCTCAACATCAGCCGGAGCCGAAAGTGCCAGCTCCTCCCCCGCCATAACCGGCTGTACCCCGCCCTGCACAGGTGCCTCCTAGACATTCTACTGCGGGATAGTTAGCTTTGTCTGTCTGCCTCATCCCCAAAATCATCACTGCAAAAGGGACATACCTGCTGCGGAGGCATCGTGCCATACGTGTACATATCATTAACATCATACATCTGCGCCTGGGGCTGACCATACGCGGGGGCGCCCGGCTGAACCTGGCCCGCATACATCGGCTGCGGCTGGCGGTAATCCGCCTCGGGACCCATGCCGGGGTGCGGACCAAGCGAGTAGTCCGGTGCAGCCATTGGGTGGGGCGCGGCATGGTTTGGGCCACCGACACCGGGAATCTGCTGCGGCTGCGGAGCGGTGGGCTGCTGCTGGGCGGCGGCGGCGTTGCTGGTGCGCTTGGCGTGGGATGAGGCCTCCTCGCGCGGGACGATGTCGATGAGGAAGTCGAACATGTCGGATTTGGCGAGGGCGGAGGCGATGTCAGAGCGCTGGAGGGTGCGGCGCTTGTTTTCCTCCGCGTGAATCCAGGCGCGCATGGTGAGCTCTGTGATGAAGATGTCGCAGCCTTTGGCGAAGAGGATGGGGGCCTCGGCGGAGATCATCTTCACTTCGGGGTCGGCCTTCATGACTTTCTTTATGCGTGCCAGCGGGAGCTGGTGCATCTTGTAGTCGTGCGTGTCGCTCTCGAGGTGGTTGATGGTGTGCTGCCAGTAGGCCGTCAGGACGTCCTTGTAGTGGCCCGTCAGGCCCTGGTGCACGTTTGCCCACGTGCCGGTGTAGAGCTCTGAGGGCGCAAAGCCGGCAGCGGAGACCTAGGGAGGCGGTGGTGTTAGTTGTGGTGTCGAGGGCTAGGAATGGGGGCAACAGCACGTACCGCTGCGCTGGCGCCATAATGACCGCCCAGGCCGAGGTCGTAGACGGGAGGGACTTGCTGGCGCTGCTGCTGGCCGTGCTGGCCGTGCTGCGCCGAGGACGGGTTCTGCGGGTCCATGATGGGTCGCGTCGTCTTCGGGATATTTCAATGCTGCAGGGTGGCACTCGGACGGGAAGCGGGCGCAAACAGGGCGTCAAGATCGAATGTCTATGCCCGTTGTTCGCGGCTGATCCGATGTCGCCGGCACTTGTTTCAGTCTTGGGATGTCTCCGCACTCTCTTCCTGCTGCACGTATCTGTCAGCGACTGCGCGCAGGGCTTCAACCGCCAGCGCTCCCCAGCCCGCTCATTTGTTTACTTTCGCGCCGCGATCAAGGTCAAGGTCGCAGCCAGCCTCCCACACCCTGGATGCCCTGTTGATTGGGCGGCGTGATTGGATGGGCGCGTCAGGGAAAAGGGGAGCGAATGGGTGGAGTTCAAAAGGTTGTTTGAACGACTCGCCGGCACTCTTCGACGCGAGCCACTCAGCTCTCGTAGCGAGGCGTATGAGATGATTGGTGAGATTTGAGATGGGCGGATTGGTTCCAGTTGAATGGATGGAAAATAGACGAATGGCGCGGCGTCTGGCGGGGGAGGATATAACGAGTCAAAACTGAACGTACCTGCCTGCACTGAAGCTGTCACGACGCGGGATCTGGACGGGAGAATGGCGAGACGAGCTGCTCTTGAGAGATCAGGGAAGCGGTGATTTGTGCAAGAAGCAGCAGGCGGTCAGTCAGCGTCGGAAAGGTTGGGCATCAGCGTGGGCGGACAGCAGGGTGTGGCGCACGCCTGCTTGAGAGCCCAAGGTGCACTTTGCCATTGGCTGCCCTGCGGTGGATTTTCCCCCAGTTCTGGCCAAGGAGTGACAGCTGGCACTCTCCAGCCTCACTTGTTGCCCTATGACGGCATGGCAGCGCATGGCCAATGGGTGCCTGAAGTGGCGGCCTGAAAAGCAGCCAAGCATCAACAATGATCCTTTGCCGAGGCGCACAGACCCGTTTCGGCGGCTTCCTCGTGGTCCATGCGCATGCTGGGGGTGAGGTGGATCCTGGCTCAGATCGGTCAGCCCCACTCTAAATTTCTCTTTTCTTAGGAATTTTTCTTTCCACCCCCATCTTCATTCCCTCGAAGCCTTCCACTGAAGCCTTTCCAGTTCTCGTCCAGAACTGCCGCCTTGATCCAGGCAACATGGCGACCACATTCGGCTTGCCAGACGATGAGATCGATCGACTTCTTGCCGAGGCCGAGGCCCGACTCTCTGGCAAGGAGAGCGCGGATGCTGAGGCTGGAGCTGTCGCCGTGAAGGCTTCTTCAGCTGTTGCCGTGAAGGCTCCGTCAACCGTCGCTGCGCCGGTCGCGGTGACTGCTGGGGAGCAGACAGCCGTTCCGGAAAAGAAGTCCGAGAAGCTGTCGGTTCGCGTTCCCCAGCATAACAAGAAGGACAAGGTATGTCATGTCTCCCCTTCAATCTCCTCCCTTTGTTCTCTGTGATGAAGACATATCCCAATTTTATATGACGCTGGCAAGATCCCGTCATGGGACTCGACCCGGCACCATAATGATTTCCTTAGTTCATAGTTACTCTGAGAGAACCCCATTACACATGTGTTGTTTTACCAGTTGCTTCCTTTTTGCGGAGTACTGACCAAAACCAGGGACCCAAAGATAACCTCGGCACTGATTGGTACAACATGCCGCGCACCAACCTGACTCCCGAGCTCAAGCGCGACCTGCAGCTGCTGAGGATGCGCGACGTCGTCGCCGCGGGCAAGCAGTTCTTCAAGAAGGACTCCCGCAAGGACTTCATCCCTGAGTACTCCCAAGTGGGCACCATCATTGCCGGCGCCACGGACGGAGTCAGCGGTCGCCTGACGCGCAAGGAGAGGAAGCGCACGATTGTCGAGGAGGTGCTGTCGGGCGACAAGCTCGCGAAGTTCAAGAGCAAGTACCAGGACATCCAGGAGAAGAACAAGAGCGGGCGGAAGGGTCATTACAAGAAGATGGTGGCCGCGCGCAAGAGGCGGAACGGTTGAGCGTTACGGGAGGAGACGCGCAAAACATTCCCACGACAAGCCCTCCGCCGGCTGAGCTAAAGGATGACCACGCCGCAATGGGCGCACACCCTCCGATGGCTGTCATCAAAGGACCTGGCTACAGAACAGTTGGGCCTGCACAGCATGGGTACCATGCCTAGAATGCCAAATTCATAAATTTGGCAAGAGGATGGCAGCTTCCCCCTTCAAGCCACCAGAATGGCTTGTTCACCTTGGGCGGGAAATCCGCCGAGAATTGCTAGCCTGGGCAAACCTGCTCTACTGCAGCAACCTTAATACAAGTAAACGTCGAGCCGATCTGATGTTTCCCTTCGCTCCGTGATTGCCATATGTGGTTGATGTGAGTTGTGGTGAGGAATTGAAGTTGATGCCAGAGGTGCTCTTATCGATAACAACCCTGGCGAAACCCTCGTCCAATTCGTTCCAAAAACTCCATCAGCCGGACCGCGGGACCTGAGCATTGAAATCGACATCCACACGTCGTCGAGGGTCACGCAGAGATGAACGCGCCGCGGTTACTAAGGCCATTACGGCCGCTATTCCAGGGGCAGCTGGTGAGTTGGAAACCGGTGCTCTAGGACATTGCGGACATGATCTAACGGCGCAATTGCAGCCCCTGACAGCACCTCGGTCGGCCGCGGTCGGCATCCCGCGTGCCTCGACCCAGCTGCGCACCTATGCGGCTGTGTGAGTAGCCATGTTGCTCTAGCAAGTTGCATTAGAGGTTACTGACGGATTTTCTGTGGCCAGTGAGGAGCCGACCACCGCGAAGAAGTCGAGGTCAGCCAACCCATCCCCCGTTCATCCCATCCCTCGCCGCCATCCGATCACCGACCCCGAGACTCCTCCAACGAAGATTAACCTCCTCTTACAGCCCCAGCCCACCCGCTGACGCCGCGCCCACCTCCGAGACGAAGCCCTCCAAGCCGACCCCTTCCGAGCCCGAGCTCCCCACCGCCAAAGTCACGCGCATGCCCCGCTCGCTCGAGGCGCTCTACCTTCAGCCACTCCGCCGCGAGGCTGAGTACGGCGTGCCGTCTTGCGACCTGCAGCTCCGCTCGTACTCGATTCGCAACCTCGAGTTCTTCTGCGACTTTGCGCTGCGCGCGGCCTATTATCTCGGGCTGCCTGCGTACGGGCCCGTGCCGCTTCCTCGCATCACCCAGCGCTGGACGGTGCCCAAGTCGACGTTCATCTTCAAGAAGAGCCAGGAGAACTTTGCGCGTACGACGCTCCGTCGGCTGATTCAGATTCGTGATGGGAACCCGGAGAGTGTTCAGCTGTGGCTGGCGTTTTTGCAGAAGCATAGTTATTACGGGATTGGTATGAAGGCGAATGTTTGGGAGTTCAGCAAGTTGGGTAGGTTTTGTTCTTTGTTTGTGGTTTGTTTGTGGGAGGGATGATGGCTAATTGTGGGACAGGCGTCGGCAAGGAGATGGACAAGAACGTTGAGCAGACGGAGAAGCTGCTGGAGGACAAGTGGGAGCACCTGGTGTACATGGAGAAGAAGACCAAGCCCGGTCGCGAGCAGCTGCCTCCGGCGGAGGACCTCGAAGCGTATCTTACTGCGGAGAGGAGGAAGCTCTTTGGTGGGCGGTAGAGGGGAGTGTGAGACCAAGTTTGAGTGTACTAGTAGTGGGCTGTACAAATACACATGTTCCCAAAACGAGACCGGTTGTTTTTCCTATTTTAGCTGAAGAGTGTCCGATTTGTGCATTTTGAGCTATTCCAGGCTATATCTACGCGGTAGTGGTTCTCACGACCTGGGGTGCGGTTAAGTGTTGCTTGTCTGTTTTGTCTCGTCAAAAAAATTGACCCACATCACAGCACTTGCTCACACTTCACACGACAACCCGACTCGGGCCATCTCACGATACTAGCTGCCTACCTGATTTACTTACCTCAAAATTGAGAGAGCACATTCTCAACAGTTTAGTATTTTATTACGATGTTTAGTACTTGCCGCGCCGGCCGCAGCGCCTGGCAGAAGCTGGCCATTGGCGCGCGGCCAGTTCCGAGTGTTCGCAGTGTCCCAACAACAACAGCAGCGACGGAGGGAGTAAGGACACTGACAACCACTTCTGATGGCACCGCAACGCCAAACAACGTCTCCGGATCCGGTGTTCTGCCCTCCGCCTCAACGTCACCCTCTACCGCATCTTCATCCCCAAGACTTGAAAACCTCGACCGGAGTACAGAAGGCATACCCCCTGCCTTACTAGACGGAACGGGAGTCGTCTTCTCAGCCATCCAGTCGACCGGCGTACCGCACCTGGGCAACTACCTCGGCGCCCTGCGTGAATGGAAACGCCTACAGGACACCCTCCCGGCACACGCCAAGCTCATCTTTGCCATCGCCGACCTGCACTCCATCACCGTGCCACGCCCCGGCCCGGAGCTGTATCAGCACAGGATGGAGACGATGGCCGCCCTGCTAGCCATTGGCCTCAACCCCAAACGCTGCACCATCTTCTTCCAATCCGCAGTCCCTGCCCATAGTGAACTCCAGTGGATTCTCAGCTGCACCGCGTCCATGGGCTACCTCTCACGCATGACCCAGTGGAAGGTGCGTTGCGTCCGCCACGGGTCCCTAATCCCCAAAGGACGGACCAAGCTGACCCAAAACCACAGAGCAAACTCCAACTCAGCCCCGACGCCCTCATCGACAGCAAAGAAACCACCAAAGTCCTTAAACACGGCCTCTTCTCCTACCCCATCCTCCAAGCCGCCGACATCCTCCTCTACCGGGCCACCCACGTGCCCGTCGGCGAGGACCAGCGCCAACACCTCGAGTTCTCCCGCGAATGCGCCACCAACTTCAATCACACCTATCAAACCAAATGCCTCGTGCCCCCGAAACCCTCGTCTCCCCCTCCCGCCGCGTCATGTCCCTCACAAACCCCGCCCAGAAAATGTCCAAGTCTGACCCGGCGCCCAAGTCCCGCATTCTTATAAGTGACACGGACCAGACGATCAGGAAGAAGATCCGCACGGCTGTGACTGACGCCCAAGATCACGTCTCGTACGACCCGGCAGCAAGGCCAGGCGTGTCGAACCTCCTCGACATCTTGTCGGCGCTGGACGCGCAGGGCCGGACTCCGGGGCAGTTGGCGGAGGAGATGAAGGGGTTCAAGATTAGTGGGCTCAAGGAGGAGTTGGTTACCGTGCTTTGTAAGGAGCTGGGCCCGATCCGGGAGAGGTGGGTGGAGTATACCCAGGGGAGGGACCGGCTGAGTGCAGGCGGATTGCGGCGAGGGGGCGGAGGAGGCGAAGGGGGTCGCGAAGGTGACGATGAGGAGGTTGCGGAGGCTGTTGGGTTGGGGTGCTAGATTGGGGTTGGAGGAATGTGGTTTAGGGGGTGGGGAAGAAGGGTTTACTGTACTATGTAGGATATGTTAATGAAGAGTGTGTTTGATACTGTCTAGCGAGATATGCTTGCGAAATGTAGCTGGTGTTTTGACGAGGAGCCAAGACAAGGTGTTCAGTTGCTTTAATTCTTTCTCGGGGCCACCGGGATGCACAGCAACAAGTTCCCAAATAAAAGAAACGAACATACCCCGGAACCAAACGAAACCAGCCTCTCAATGGAAGCCACTCCTATTTTGTGTCGATACTGTGGAACTGACAAGCCAACAAAATACGGCCTGGACAATTTGACGACTCAAATCGCAGTCAACAGCAATCTTTTAAAGACATTATTTTGCCACTTGCTGACCTGAAACTGTAGTAGACTGCTTGCCCCATATTCCACCTTACTTGGTTGGGGTACAGTACCAACCATATCTTGTCCCATCTAAGATTGTTCTACATCCAGAACGAGAGGACAAAACAGCGCCATCCTCTCTCTCCCCAGTCCAACAACATAATACCCTCTATCACATACTGCCTCCGCCTTCAAATGACCCTCCCCTTACACGCCCATACTACCAAGCCCCCATGCCGACAGTTTCCTCGCTCTTACTTGAAATTCTTCTACTTTTTGTATCCCGCCCCACCTCTTCTCATCCCAATGCCACGCATCTCGCATTCCTCCATCCTATGAGACATACGCAAAATTCGACCCCCGACACGCCATCCAAAACTCGCGCACCACATCCCGCGTTTGGCGGGCGCCTTTCAATCTATTCCCCGTATTAGCACATCCCTTCCTTCCCCTTCCACACACTGCAAATCACAAGCAAGAAAGGGAAAAAAAAACGTACCCAACAATCCTCCTCAAAAACCCCATCCTCTCCTCCGCACCCACCCTTTCCGCACCCGGAAACTGCCCCCCATCACCATTCCCATTATTCGCACCACCATCCCCAAAAAGCGCCCCATGCAACCACCCCTGCGCCTCCACTCTCGCCGTCACAAGCCTCTTGAGCGGCTCACACAGCTTGTCGAGCTCGGAGCGGCGGCGTGGCCGCCGATGTTGTAGACGAGGGAACGGGCGAGGAGGGGGCCGAGGTGGGTTGTGGCGGAGGAGATGCGGGTTTGGATGTCGGGGTTGTTGGGGAAGGGGGTTGGTGGAGAGGGTTAGGAAGTTCGCCTGGGAGAGGAGGTTAGTGGTGGGTGTAATGAGAGAAGGGGGGATGAGAGGTGTGGGATGGGAAAAGGGAAGAAAACGGCCCTTGAAAGAGAATGGGAAAAAAGGGGGAGGGGGACGACATACCCAAAACTCAGCCGCCGCACCCTTTGGCAGCGGCTCCTTCCCGTCCAGCACCTTGATCGTAAACAAGAAAAAGAACTCCAGCAGCGGCGCCAAGTGCGGGTGGAACAGCACGTCCGGGTACTTAGCCATGACCTTGTCGACGAAGCAGATCCCGTTCTGGGAGATCTCTGTGTCGGCTTCGGGCTCTGCAACCCCATATCAGCAACCAACTTAATTCTCTCATAAACGAAACCAACGTACCCGGCAACCCCTGCAATATCGAAATCACCCACGGCACCAACCTCACCAACTGTGCAGGCACATAAGCCTTCGGCCCTCTATACAGACTCCCCACAAACGAACACGCCGTGCTCAACAGCGTCCCCACCCGAGGCGTCTCAAACCGCTGCTGCACAAAGTACTCCGTGACCATATCCGGCGGAAACACAAACGGCCCGGGCTCCGTCTCGGAAAACCCTGCGCGGAAGATATTGCAAATAATCTCAACAGCCTCGCCGGTCGAGCCAAACACGCGCTGCACCTCCGCCAGAACCTGCATAATATTCTGCTGCAGGCCGGAGAGGCGGGTGTTGGCGTGCGGGGAGGGCGGCTCGCTGTCGAGGTCGACGGGGTGTTCTTTGATGTCTTGCATGCCCTTGGCCATGCTGGCGAGGCAGCGCGTGGAGCGGAGGGCGATTTGCAGGGCGATTTCGTCGACGGGGGGGATGGATTGGGTGTTAGGGGGGTCGAGGCCGCGGAGGTAGTCGGGGTTTTGGAGGTTGAGGAGGGTTGGTAGGGCTTTGAGCTGGACGGCGAGCTCGAAGTCTTTTTTGAGGAGGGTGTAGAGCTCTTCAAACATGTTCAGGCGCTCGGTTTCGTCGGTGATGGCTTGGATGATGCAGGCGATGGAAAGGACAATCCGCTCCTCGGCTAGAGAGTCAAGGACCTGGCTGCTGCGGATGGTTTGGTAGTGCTGGATGAAGGCGCCCGCCTCCCCGGTCAGAATGGAGCGGCATGAGGAGCAGAGAGTAGAGATGGACCGCGCCGAGGGCCCGCCGAGCACGGAGTCGCCCACGGCGGCAAAGAGGAGATTGAGGGCGTTGGGGAGATACTGGGGGTTGCGCTCAAAGTACTCGCAGTATCGCTCAATCAACGCCAGGCCCGTCTGACGAAGACGCAACGGAATTTGGCCCTGGCTCTCACCAAAGAGATCGAAGAAGGAAGAGGCAAAGACCTTGCTTAGCTCGGAATCAAATTTGACTTCCTCTGAGTCCGAGATGCAGTCGGAGAGAGCGCCAAGGCAGAAGGCAGAGGCCTCAAGCTCAGCCCAAGACTGGACGGCGAGGGCCTGGTGGAAGAGGCCGGCAAAAAAGGAGACGAGAGTCAAGCCTTCGAGAGTAAAGACCGACTGCAGCATGTCGGATACGTCCTTTCTAGCCTCGCCAAACGCAGTGCGCTCGGTCGAGTCCCACTCGGCGAATGTCTCGGCCGACGGCCACCGGATCTTGCGCCAGCAGTTCATGACGACGGTTTTCAGGTGCTGCTCGGCGTAGGGCTTCCAGGTCTGGGCGGCCTCCTCGTCCGAGTACATATCATCGGTCATGGTCTCAATGAAGGTGGACCAGAACTCGAGGGCGGGGACAAATATTTGGTCATCGCCCACAAGGTAGCCATCAGCGGCGAGGAGCCCACTAAGGCTCTCGAGAAACCGCTGGGACCGGGCATCGGTGCTGTGCATGAGATCCTGCACTTTGGCGTCGCCGTAAGCCAGCATCAGCAGGCCGAATGAAATGCCATCCTCCTCGTGGTTCCCACCGACGAGCCGTTGGTAGTGTTCGGCGGCCCAGGGGCTTTCAAACAGCGTAGCAAGATCAGCGTATTGTTCGTCGGTAAAGAAGGACGAGTAGTTGGCCAGAGCGTCGCTGAATAGCTCGGCGGTTGGGTGGAAGAGCTCCTCGTCTGCAAAGCAGTGAATGGCAGGGCTGACTAGCTGCCTCAGCGGACTAACCAGCTCTGGGATGGGGGATGCTCGTTGGCAATATAGAATCCAGGCCTGTAAAGTGTTAGTGTCTTTGGGTCGGAACTGTCGAAAGAGTATTTTACCTGGAAGCAGGCAAGAGCCTCGCCCTGTGTCTTCAGATTTGGATGGTCCGACGGCGGAGAGAAGCCACGGGCAAGCAGGCAGGCAACATCGGGGCCATTCTTGACAAGACGGCTGTGTACCTGGACACTGGTTCGGTCAGTTTGTGTAACGGTAGTAGGAAGTTTTGAGTTACTGACAATTTTGGGGCATTCAAGTCTGTTTTGCCGACCTCCTCGACGAAAGCGGTAGCAAACCATATCGCTGCCCTCAACTTCTGGCGGTCCAGCTTGGTGACGAGAATGTCTGTGCTCAAGGCATCATCCAAGGCGTCTACCGGGGCGCCTCGTCCGAGGTCCAGGCAGTAGATGAAGTGGCGGATGCAGTTGGGCCAGAGATGGGAAAAGTTCATGAAGTAGGTGGCCAGTGCGGTGCATAGCTTCTTGGTCACGAAGGCGCCGGCACCATCAGCCAGCGATTGGATAGTCCAGCCGATGATGCTCTCGAGAAGCCCCTTACGTACCTGTCTCGGTTGAGCTTGATGATGAGGGTCAGGGCGGCATAGAACCGGATGTTGTCCTCGCGGTGGGCAATAAGGCTCTGGGCGAGTTGCCATCCTTCCGGAGATCTTTGAAGGCGATGAAGGACCTCCTGGATTTTGGAAATGGTCTCGGGTGGGTTGGGTTGGTATAGTGCCCGGATGAGCTGCCGTAATCAGTCAGCAAGCAGCTCGATAATTGACTGAAAAATGGACTCACTGCTTCCACCTCTGCGAGGCTCGTTGGTAAAGGTAGTTGCTCCATCGAACCGTCAGCTACTTTAGGAACAATTGTTGCTCTCTGGCGTTAAACAAGGGGGGGGGATGTCTAGAGCTCCCTAGCCAAGAGCAGACCGAGATTCAACGTCACTCGTCAAGTCCAAAATCCAAGTCTCGCGAACGGGTTGGACGCTCAGAATTTCTCAAACCTGCCGTGAAAAAACTATATGCCCTCGAGTCGTTGGGCTGTAATTAATTCTGTTATTTGGCACACAGAGGTCAGCCTTCATGAACGCTGCCTTGTCTGCTTCTCAAACGGGTGGAATAAGTCAACTGCGGACCGTCGACCAACCAGGCCTGCGGGAGCTTCATACAAATATGCATTTATCTTGCATAGATATGCGCTAAACAGGTGTATTTGCATTAGGCAGGGAACTCTGAAGCACAGTGGCAGCATCGGGATCGCATCAGGTACCTTGATGGCTCCACCTCTCTGAGCAGCAGTGACGCAAAGGGTGCTTGCATGGGTTGATGCACCTAGGCGCGCTTCTGTTCTTGGATTTTGCCTGTCATCGTCTACATTCACAGAATTACAAGCTGCTACAGCTTCAGTACCAACAGACATGTGTTGACCCGTCAAGGATGGCGTGGTTCATGGGAGAAGGAATGCAAGAGGAAAAAGCAAGATGGAAGCTCCTCCCCTGTTCTGGTGAGGGGCAGCAGTGGAGGGCGGGCCGAAGTGGGGCTGTTCCACTGCAACCATCCGCACCTCAACCTCGAATACCCGCATCTGTGGGACGCTTCCTGCTGTAGCCCGCAGTTCAGGTACCTTCCTATCTGATTCTTGATTGCCCGACATCTGACTGCCCCGTTTTGGCTCTTTCCCGGAGCCACCACGGTCTGTCAACACTCCCCAGACACCTCATGCGCCAGATCTGGGCCCGACACAGCTCGACCATCTCGGCTCTCTTGCGGACCGCCCCAGCTTCGTTCTCACGATCCTCCCCCCCAGTTTCTCCCATAGCACTGTTTCGAGCCAAGAGAGGCCTCTCCCAATTTACTACACCTCCCTCAATCGAAGAGATGACGACCGTCAACACCACCGCCCGCCTGGCGGCCTTGCGGTCGCTGATGAAGGAAAACGGCGTTGATGTCTATGGTAGTCCATCCCTCCGGTTTCCGCAAGCTCATAGCTAACAATGACCCCGCAGTCGTCCCCTCTGAAGACAGCCATGCCTCCGAGTACATTGCCGACTGCGACGCCCGCCGCGCCTTCATCTCCGGTTTCACGGGCTCCGCTGGAACCGCCGTGGTCACCCACGACAAGGCCGCCCTCGCCACCGACGGCCGCTACTTTAACCAGGCCGCCAAGCAGCTGGACAACAACTGGCATCTCCTCAAGACGGGCATGCCGGAAGTGCCAACATGGCAGGACTGGGCCGCCGAGGAGGCGACGGGCGGCAAGACAGTGGGCGTCGACCCCCTCCCTGATCCCGAGTTCCATCGCCGAGAAGCTCGACGAGACCGTCAAGAAGAGCGGTGGTGCCGGGCTCAAGGCCGTCAGTGAGAATCTGGTGGATTCGGTCTGGGGACACGACAAGCCTGCCCGCCCCAACAACTCCATCATGCTACTGCCCGAGAAGCGATCGGGCAAGGACACAGCTAGCAAGCTGGTTGACCTCCGCAAGGAGCTGGAGAAGAAGAAGGCTGCCGGCTTTGTCCTGTCCATGTTGGACGAGATTGCGTGGCTGTTCAACCTCCGCGGCAGCGACATCACGTACAACCCTGTCTTCTTCTCGTACGCCCTCGTGACACCAGACTCGGCCACTCTATACGTCGACGACTCGAAGCTCACCGACGAGTGCCGGAGCTATCTTGATAAGAACAAGGTTTCCGTTAAGCCGTACGACACCCTGTTCAGCGATGCCAAGGAACTGGCGAGCGCTGCTGCCAATGCTACAGAGGCCCCGAAGTACCTTGTCTCCAACAAGGGTTCCTGGGCGCTGAAGCTGGCCCTCGGCGGGGACAAGTTCGTTGACGAGATCCGGAGCCCGGTGTGCGACGCCAAGGCGGTCAAGAACGACACAGAGCTAGAAGGTATGCGCCAATGCCACATCCGGGATGGCGCTGCTCTGATCGAGTTCTTTGCCTGGCTGGAGGACCAGCTTATCAACAAGAAGGCCGTCATGGACGAGGTGGAGGCTGCCGACAAGTTGGAGGAGTTCCGTGGGAAGCAGAAGGATTTCGTCGGTCTGTCCTTTGACACCATCTCGTCAACAGGGCCGAAGTGAGTATCACCCGTGTAATCAAAGCGGCACCTTGCTGACGCGCTCTAGCGCTGCTGTCATCCACTACAAGCCTGAGAAGGGGGTTTGCGCGACCATTGATCCCGCTGCCATTTACCTGTGCGACTCTGGCGCTCAGTATCTTGATGGCACAACAGACACAACGCGCACCCTGCATTTTGGGACTCCGTCCGACGCGGAGAAGAAGGCCTACACGCTCGTCCTGAAGGGCAACATTGCGCTGGACACGGCCGTCTTCCCCAAGGGCACCACCGGCTATGCGATTGACTGCCTAGCCCGGCAATTCCTCTGGGTAAGCCATGAACTATCCTAGTCTGTTCTCGCAACCCATTGCTAACACCCCGCAGAAACAAGGCCTGGACTACCGCCACGGCACCGGCCACGGCGTGGGCTCGTTCCTCAACGTGCACGAGGGACCCATGGGGATTGGCACGCGCAAGCAGTACGCTGACGTGCCGCTGGGCGCCGGCAACGTGCTGTCGATCGAGCCAGGCTTCTACGAGGACGGCGCCTACGGCATCCGCATCGAGAACCTGGCAATTGTGCGCGAGGTCAAGACGGAGCACATGTTCGGTGACAAGCCCTTCCTCGGTTTCGAGCACGTTACCATGGTGCCGTACTGCAGGAATTTGATCGACACGAGCCTGCTGACCGCCGAGGAGAAGGAATGGTTGAACAGGAGCAACGAGGAGGTCAGGAGGAATATGGAGGGCAGGTTTGAGGGGCCGGAATTGGAAGTTGCGAAGAAGTGGCTGGAGAGGGAGACGCAGCCGTTTTAGGAGAATGGCCAGGAACGGGCAGATTCCCGGTTCAAGTCTATTCTTGGCGCGGCCTGGTCTAGAAGGACATGAACGCCGAGAGGGCGAAGGTGATTGCAAAGCACAGCTTGAAGGCTGTGTGCTGGTTCAGCGCCGCGATGATGCGCGATGAGTTGGCGCGTTCTTTGAGCCGGAGGTACGAGACGAGGTCGATCCCGTTGCGGGCGGCGACCTGAGGGAACGAGCAGTCTTGCGTTAGAGCCAGCGTTACAGAAGGCGTGCATAGAGCAATGCGATTTAATTTTGAATTTGAGATGGACGTACCTGGATGACCACCATGGCGATTCCTGTCAGCAGCACCAGCGTCTTGGAGAAGACGCTCACTAGCAGTCCCACGGCAAAGCCTGTATCAGTCAGTCAGCAACCGTTCCGGCTTTTGCCATCCCCCTTTCCCTCCACTCCTTCATGAGCTTTTTATCCAATCTTTCTTGACCTCTGGCATTCATTGCCCCTCGCCCGATACCACACAGCGACCCCGGCCCAATACCATGACTCCCTGACCAGCCTCATCAAAGTAAAAAGAAGCAAACATACCAACTAAACTTCCCCCACTCATCCCTTTCACAGTCTCCGCATCAAGCCACTCCCCTTCCCCTTCTTCTCATCCCCCGTCCACTCGCCAACCCCCGGCTCTGAGTGACCGGCACAGCTCCCAAGACGCCACCATTGTCAAAAAGCATCGGCCGCTGGGTGTTAATCGCCAGCACCCCGGCCCCAAGACCCGCTGTCGTGAGGGTTAGGATGAGGGGAAAAGTGCTTTGGCGGGGTCGGAGGCCGGATGTAACTGTTGTGTGAGAGGTTGGGGAGAAGAAGGAAGGGGAAGACGAAGAAAAGAATAAGGGGAAGGAGGGGTGCGTTTGGCGAAGGGGAGACTTGTGAAGAAGGGGTTGTGGGTGGTCGTTGTTGTGGTTGTTGTTCGGGAGGGGGGGATGCGGATTGGGAGGTGGTGGGTTAGGCGGTGGGTTGTGGAAGACATGATGGTTTTGGGGGGGTGATTGAAAAGGTAGGGGAGTGGAGGTTGTGTCGTGGTTGGGTCGCGGGTGTAATGTTGTGAACTGTTCTGGTGATCGACGGGACGGGAGGTATTGTTGGTGTTTGCTTGGGTTGAACTGAGCGGAATGGTCCGGGTGACGTAATTAGGGTGGCAGGGTTCTTGGTCCCTGCATGATGCATCTCGGCGGCGGCGGCGGCGGCGACAGATGGGAGTTTCTGTGCAGGAACACAAGATAGGTAATCAATTCAACGGGTGATGGTAGTTCAAGCAGTAAACAGCTCTTTCTCCCACAGAGAGAAGAAGCGACTTTAAATAGCCCGCTTGAGCTCGGAAACATCAAATTCGTGGGCACCAAGAGACTCGGGCTCTCTCAGTCCGGTCTTCGACCTCCCTGATCCATCAGTTCAACGCCCCCGGATCTTAGCTTCTGGTACCATATGTAAGATTTTACAGCTATGCTGGACGAGATGTCAAGAACTATTATCCCGTCTTACCGTACACTCAACCCTACATAATCCATATTGAAGTTGGAGGTCAGAGTCCAGAAGCCTGGCTCAGGCAAGCACTCTCAGCCTTGCAGACAGGAAATGTGGGTCCAGAAGCTGGGGAGAGCTGGGAGAAGAATGATTGGACAGAGTCGGCAGAAGCAGACGGTGAAAAAGGGCAGGAACTTAGGTGCCCCACCTCAGCTTCAAGTTCCTGCCAAGAGTCTGGAAGCTCTGGTTGTTGTGGTCGCGTCGACGCGTCTTGATTCTCCCACACCCACCCCACACAAGTTTCCAACCAAGCATTTTGCCCACCCAACCGTGCGATTGTCGCAAGGTTGCCGCCGTTTGATATTTTCACCACTTGGAGTCATAAACATTCATATTGGAATAACTCAACATGCCTCGACCGAAACGGACGCGGGCGGTCGCGACGCGTCCTGCAAAGGCACCTTCACCCGCGCCCGAATCCTCAGCGACGCCGGCCATTGCGCCCAAGCCCACCACAGCCCAGCCCGAATTCTCCGGAAGTGATATCTACGATGTCAGCGACCGCGAAAAGGAGCTCATCAGGAAACGTATGGCTGAGGCCGAGGCACGCCAACCCCGCCGCACCCGCACATCGCAACACCTAGAAGCGGATTCGGAGCAAACAAGAGCGCTTCAAGACTCGAAGCGGCGAAGAGATGATGCGATGAACCGACTCGACAATCTCACTTCGACCTCGCGACCAGACCACACCGACAGCCCAGACATCAGCTCAGACATGGAGAACACCCGTAGGGAATCAATAACAGAGCTGGTGCAGCCCCGGTTGACCGACGCGTCAGGGTTGGATCTGGACGACGAGCTCTTCGCCAACCTGGACGACAGTCTGGATGACACCGAGAATGCGATTCAGGACACCCGCGCTAGCTACCGCTCGACAGACACCTCCACGTTCAACGTCGCCATGTTCAAGCGCCGGCCTAGGCAGTCGAGCGTTGCGGGGCGGGGCGATGCGCCGATTCGGCCGAGTAGCAGGGGACAGAACACGCTGGGCATTAGCTCGACCCTCAATTTTGGCAACTTCAAGCGCCGCGCGCGTGAACCCAGTATTCTCGGGACAGCGCGAAAGGCGCGGCGGGAGCGGTCGCAGTCGGTGACATCGCAGGCTTCGCAGAATGCAAGGCTCCTGGACGATGGCGAGGATTCGGGCCCGGAAGGCGAGTCAACCCCGCTTGATAAGACGAGAAGGCAGACTCGCGCGTCGCTTGCGGCGAGCGGCGCAGGAGACGGATCGCCAGTTTTGCCATCGCGGAAGCGGAAATCTCTGGAGAGCCACGACGACGGGCGGGAGAAGAGAGCCGCGGTCGATACAGAGCCTGTTGAGGCAGAGGAAGAGGCGGAGGATATTCACCAGTCGATCGAAGTCGAAATGACCCCTGATTTAAGCCCAGCTCGCGGTCGTGCCCTAGAGCGGGAGCGCTTCTCAACTCCAGTCCAGGAAGACGACGACCCCGACATGGCACCACCCCTCAGCAGCTCCTCAGAGAGCAACAGTTCCGCCGCCTGGCCATCTATGGACACCCTCACGCACCGCACATACACCCGTCGTCCACCACCTCAAGCCCTCAAGACCCCTGAACTTGACAACGACGACGCCTCGTCCGATCTCTCCTCCCCATCCTCACCCATTCACCCAACTACAACGCCCCCGCAGCCAAGCCTGCCCCTAAGAAGAAAGCGCCCGCCCCACAGAAGAAAAATGTCACAACAGCAGACCTGACCTCCCTCCTGCCCCGGCGCAAGGCTAAAACGTCCAACCGCATGAGCGACAGCACCGACCCCTTCGATCTGGACGCATCAGATGACGAACGCGACGCCATCTCCGGGAATGACGAAGACGAAACACCCTACGCCGACTCTCGGGCAGCACGGAGGAGGAAGCAGCCAGCTACGAGCAAATCGAACCGAAAGGGTAAGGCAGCCGAGGTGGCCAACAATGGTGGCAGCAGGAAGCGTGGGATGCGGACGTATGGGTCGATGGCTGCGGAGGAAGAGCATGATGAGGAGGTGGAGGAGACGATTGTTGTTGGGAGCGGTGGGGATGAGGAGGAGGGGAGTGGTGAGGAGGGTGAGGGGGAGGAGGAGCTGCCTGAGGAGGAGACGAGTCAGATGATGACGGAGCGGCTGGGTGAGGAGCTGCAGCAGGCGAAGAAGAAGTTTAAGGAGGTGGATAAGTGGGAATTGTCGTTTGAGGAGGTTACGCATAGTTCGTCACCGGGGCCGGATGCGCGGTGAGGAGGGGGAGATGTGGTGCTATTGCTGGATATTGCTTTGTGATGGCAAGGGTGGAGGTGTTATTGGTGGAAGTGGATAGCTAGCAGGTGGTGTTATTCCCTGTTGGAGACTTGCACTTGGTATCAGCGTTTGTTTAGAGACGGCAATGTTAGCTCTAGAGGCCAAAGATGCCTTGAATTTATCGCATTATCAGTCAAATCCGACCGCATGCTCGTGACCCGAGCAGATCATGTCCTGAACGCCAACGCTAAACCATCCCACGTGGGTGAAACTCGATAATTCCACCCTATTGCCTCGCCGCCAAGCAGACACTCTCCAGCGAGTGCTCAACAACAGGCAGCAAGTTGGCAACCTGATTCGAGTCCCTTAAGGCAATGGTGACCGCGTCGGGCATCAGCCCGCTCATGTAAAGGTTCTACCACTCTGTCAGCATCCATTCCCAACGAACCCTTCCACGCACGCCGATGTACTCACCCTCTTCACATTCTCAAACCGATCCTCCCTCGCCGTATACTCCCTAATCACCACCTCCCTCCCAAAATCCACATACACCCTCGTATCCCGCACCCTCACCACCACCCCATCCAACCGCATAAACAACCGGCACAACAACAACATCCTCTGCTCCATCACCCGCACCTTCACACTCATCGCGCTCACCCCATTATCATCCAACTCGCTCTCGTACAATACCACCTCATCCGCAAACAGAATCGGATCCCTCCTCCGCAACAACTCCAACGGAATCTCTTCCCCGCCTTCCTCAACCCCACCCCTTTCCCGTCCCCCCATCACCCCTACCCCTAATCTCATCCCCAAATACCTCGCCGAATAACTCCAATCAAAGGCCTCACCACCTCCCTAATCCCGGCACTAGTCTTCTCCTGCTACTACTCCACTCTCCAGCATATGCCACGCGCAACATGCCCCCTCCCCGTCTTGTCAACCGTGTCGAGCGCGGGTTCGGCACGGAATGTGATGGACCACCCGGTGCGGGGTGGCTGATGGATACGAGATTGTCGCCGAAGATCATTTCGGGAATGGGAATTGTGAGGCGGGATGAGAGGGCGTCGATGGGGCCGGATTTGAGGATCGGGAGCTTGGTGGTGGTGATTGTGAAGGGGGTTGGTGGTGGAGGCGGGTTGCGGTGGCGGGGAGGGTGTGGTGGTCGCCGAGGAGGGGAGGGTACGGTTGTAGGGGATGAGGAGGAGAAGGGGTGCTTTGGTGGGGGGTCCATTTCAAACGGTTGATGGGTTCGAGTGAGATTGTGGTGATGGCGGTGGTGTTCGTCGTGGCTTGCTTGTCGGCCGAAAATCGGCGATGGGGGTTGCACAACGTTCGGCGTAAATTTGATGGGTTTTTGTGGTTGCGATTGTAAAAGATTCGATCGGTAATCGGGCAGCAGTGGAATTCTGAAGTTGGGTCAACAGGATGTTGATCTGGGGCTGAGGATTCGAGATGGTTTGCAGTTGGAAGCTCGAGTTGAGATGGGAGCTGGGATGCTTGGCGGGGTTGCGGGGCAGGGCAACCACAGCGAGCACATGGATGGAGGCCGGCTGTTGCTGTCCCAGCGCTCTGGTCCCCTCCCAGCTTCCCCACGACCACGTTTCTGTCAGGTCACTCCGAGCCGTGAGCTTTTTGCCAACCGCTCTTAAATTTATGGTGAAAGAAGTCAGGGAGAGGAAAATACGAATATAGTATATTGTGTTCTGATTTGTCTCTTGAGCCGTTGGTTGTCAATGGTGCCTTCGTTCATGCTTAACCTCAAAACGTCCCAATGTTTTTAAGCCCTTCAGCAAACTTGAAATCAATCCATGGTTTCATACCTTGGATCCCGTTGCAGGGTTACCAACAACTCAGAAGTCTCGCAGCGGTGCTGTGCCAGGGAAAGTGGGGCGGTATCAGCTGGTGGTGGTTGCCCGGCAACGACCGCCCCCATGGAGGGTAAATAACCCCAATCTCAGCTCGACACATCCTTGACTCGGATTGCAACTGCGGGCCAGACTCCAACCTCCATCGTCCCGCCGTCATTTCACCCAACGTCGACACACCTTTACTAACCTCCACAGCCCTACAACCCACCGCGCAATGGCGACACGCACGCTGGAATCCCGCTTCGAGCGGATGTCAGTCAATGACGAGAACGACCCCGGCGAGACTGGCCGTCTGTACCAGAAGACGAAAGTAGGCAGCCTGCCAGCCTCCATATCACCGACAGTAGCTAATTAGCTCCAGACAATTGGGTCGTCAACCCACAGCACCGCCCGCACCGGCCTCTATAAAGTCGCTTTACAATCCCAAAACGCCAACACCGTTACCGCCACCGTCACCCTCCCCTCCCAAGCCGCCCAATGGAAAAGCTCCGCCATCCCCAGCAACCCAGCCTCCCCGCGCAAAGAGCGAGGAGAAAAAACACCTCCCTCTCCTCCCGCCCTCCGACGAACCCCGCCACCGAACGCACCTCCACCTCCTCCGTCGACCAGCCCCTCGTCCCCAAGCAATTCCACCTTGGCATGTTCGAGATTGGGCGGCCCCTTGGCAAGGGCAAATTTGGCCGCGTCTACCTCGCGCGGGAGCGCAGCAGTGGCTTCATCTGCGCGCTCAAAGTCCTGTATAAATCCGAGCTGCAGCAAGGCACCGGCGTCGAGAAGCAGGTGCGTCGCGAGATTGAGATCCAGAGCAACCTGCGGCATCCCAACATCCTCAAACTGTACGGGCACTTTCACGACAGCAAGCGGATTTTTTTGATCCTGGAGTTTGCCGGCAAGGGCGAGCTGTACAAGCACCTGCGGCGCGAGAGCCGGTTCCCGGAGTGGAAGGCCGCGCAGTATGTCGCGCAGATGGCGTCGGCGCTGCGGTATTTGCATCGCAAGCATGTGATTCATCGGGATATCAAGCCGGAGAATATCCTGGTGGGGATTCATGGGGAGATTAAGATCTCGGATTTTGGGTGGAGCGTGCACGCGCCGAATAACCGCCGCAAGACGCTGTGTGGCACGCTGGATTACCTCCCGCCGGAGATGATCAAGTCGGGGAGCAAGGACAACTGGTACAATGAGAAGGTGGATTTGTGGAGCTTGGGAGTGTTGACGTATGAGTTCCTGGTGGGTGAGGCGCCGTTTGAGGATACGCCTATCATGACGCAGAAGAGGATTGCGAGGGCGGATATGACGATTCCGGACTGGGTGAGCAAGGAGGCGAAGGATCTTATCAAGAGGGTATGTTTACTCCCATCCTTAGACAAGTTTTTGTGTTCCCTGCTGACATGCCACAGCTGCTGGTGCTTGACCCTGAGAAGCGCTTGTCCCTTGACGAGGTGCAGAGCCACCCCTGGATCATCAAGCACTGCGTCAAGGGCGAGAGGGCGGCGAATCGCGAGAAGTCGGTCAAGTAACGCCGGCGTGATGGGAAATTTGATTCTTGGAGTTGGCTGGTGGCGTTTTGGAGTTGGGTAATGGGCCGAGGACAGGAGTTATGTTGCATTTAGCGGAGCCAGCCGTGTTGGTTTATTTCATCCCCAAGCCCTTGCGGCGTGCCGCGGGCCGTTTGCATCAGGTATTCGCTATGGGAGATCTCGTTCTAGTAATACATCATTACAAATACACCAGTCATATCACCACCACCCAGATCCTTATCGGTAGATCTCCTCAAACGGCCGCTTGTCCGAGAAGCAAGAATCCCACACCTCGTTGACCAGCTTGGTCGCGTGCACGTCGTCCCGGCACGTCGGCCGCGCCATGACGGACTGGATGGCGCGCATGCGCACGCAGTTCTGGAACTGCTGCGTCAGCGTCCAGTTGCCGCGTGTCATCGTCTCCCTAGACCACCTGCACTCGCCGCTAAGCATCGACGCGCGGATCTGTTATCACCAATTGTTAGCAACCACTCCTCTTGCCAGCCGTATCCCACCATAGAACACTGGAACATACCTCAGTACACGCCGCATGCCTCAAATCCCCACCCCCGAACCAATCCACCTTCCACCGCAAATGATCCCACGCATGCACCATCTCATGCGCCAGCGTATCCTCCATATGCCCCCTATCCCTCATCTCGTTCGCACAAATCAAAATCCCATGCTCCGGACTAAACCCCCACCCTGCCTCACCACCCGCCCATCCTCCGCCACCCTGACCGGACACCTCCTGCACACAACATTGTTCTCATCCAGCGTCCCGTTTAGCGCAGTCACCTTGTCCCGCAGAAACCGGATCACAGGGGAGTACTGGAATAGGTAGGCGCGGTCGGCCTCGCACCGCGCGCAGTCCCGCGCTTCGTTGGCTTTGTACCGGTCTTCGCGGTAGTGTTCGATGCCTTCTGGAGTGACTTGGTGCGTGATGATCTTGAAGTAGTTCATCCACCATTTGAGGGAGGGGTCGTAGCCTGTGCGGAGGGGAGAAGGTTGGCGCGAGGTGTCGAGCCGAGTCGAGTTAGATTGAGGTCGGTTAGAGGGGTTGAGATTGTGACCAGGGTGTCAATTGAATAGAGTGGTAGTCGGCGGTTGAGTCAACAGTCAAATACAGTGTTGAGAGGTCGTCGCCGTGGTGGTCATCGGCCGTCCAAATTCGAGATGTCGCTGTCGAAGTTTCGCGATGTGATCGGCCGCTAGCAGGACGCCGCCCCACTGGCTAGCAGCCCGCTGCCCCACATTACGACACTGACACGCCCTTCCCCAAGTTGTCAAGCGGTGAAGCCCAGCAGAAGGGCGCAACATCCACCCACAACCGCCCCTCCCGATGTCGGCCAATCGAAACCCCTCCCGATGTCGGCCAATCGAAACAGCTCACAAGCTTCCGAGGAACCCCAGTCATTGCCCAGTCAGTGTCCAGTCAGTGAGCAACCGCCGTCACAGTGGTCCCACTGATCGGATGTGAACGCCCTGCTCCTGCATCAAAAAACACTTTTGACCCCTGACAAAAAGGTACCCGAGGGTCGCGGGACGACCGACGGCTGCTATAAAATGGAAACAAACTGGAATCTGTGTAAGAGAAACAAATCCCGCAGTGCCAATTGATGATTCTGTCCTCGCCGTTCTGCTCCTCGCTCGTCTTAACCTCCATTCACTAACTTGATATTGTGACTCTGCAGCCATGAGGGGACCTCGTCCGCTTGGCGTGGTGATCAAGCTCGGTGAGTAACCCCTGGCCCGGCCGAGACAAGGGCTCGTGTCACTGACAGATGCTCCCAGGAACGAGCTCGATCGTGGATGAAAAGACCCATGAGCCTCTCCTCTCCATCCTGACGTCCATAGTAGAGACGGCAGTAAAGCTGAGGAAAGATGGCCACAAGGTCATCATCGTTTCATCCGGTGCCATTGGCGTTGGTCTGCGCCGGATGGACGTTGAGAAACGGCCAAAACATCTGTCCAAGTTGCAAGCTCTCGCAGCCATTGGCCAATGTCGGTTGATGAGCCTTTGGGACAGTCTGTTCAACCATCTAAGACAGCCCATTGCCCAGATTCTTCTCACAAGAAGCGATATTGCGGATGTAAGTCAGTCCCAGCAAACCTTTTCCGGCCCGCCACTTACACAAGCTACAGAGATCACGATACCTCAATGCCCAACGGACAATCAGCGAGCTCCTCGACATGGGCGTTATCCCCATCGTCAACGAAAACGACACGCTGGCCGTGTCAGAAATCAAGTTCGGCGACAACGACACCCTTTCCGCCGTCACGGCCGCCATGGTCCATGCCGACCTCCTCTTTCTCATGACCGACGTCGACTGCCTGTACGACAAGAACCCGCGGACAAACCCAGACGCCCACCCTATTGAGGTGGTTGAGGATATCAGCGCTCTGGTAGCAGATGGTAGGTCCCTTTCCCCCCTTATCCAAGCCTTTGACTAACACCCCCCCAGTGTCCACCGCCGGTTCCTCCCTCGGCACAGGCGGCATGTCTACCAAGATCGTTGCCGCGCGCCTCGCCACCTCCGCCGGCGTCACAACCGTCATCACACGCTCCTCCAACCCAGGCAACATCGTCAACATCGTCAAGCACATCCAAGCCAGCCGCTCCCCCTCGCACGCCACCCACAATCACCATCACCCTCTGAAAACCACCACCACCCGAACCCCTCGCCAGCCCCATCACAACCCCTGCGACACCTTCCGGCTGGCACCCCATCCCAACCCCCAACCCCGCTACACACGCGCTTTCTCCCATCCCCGCACCCCGTCCGCGACCGCTACTTCTGGATTCTCCACGGCCTGCGGCCGCACGGCACCATCTACATCGACCAGGGTGCGTATAAGGCCCTGCTCGGGAAGGCGGGGCTTCTCCCCGTTGGAGTGGTCGACGTGGACGGAAACTTCGCGCAGCAGGAGGCGGTAAGGATTTGCGTGGTTGATAACAGCGCGCGGAAGAAAACCGCGGGTGTGGCGTCGCCCGGTGGAAGTGGTAGTGAGGGGGGAAATAAGAGATTGTCGTGGGAGGGGCATGTGCATGAGGTGGGACGGGCGCTGACGAATTACTCGAGCGCGGAGATTGCGCGGATTAAGGGGCGGCAGAGTACAGAGATTGAGAAGTTGTTAGGGTATGCAGATAGCGAGTATGTCGCGCAGAGGGAGAGTATTAGTTTCTTTTCCGGGGTGCCGGGGGTGAGGGAGAGTAGGCCGGTAACGCCGGTGAGGAGGTGGTGGATGGGCGCGGGATTGGGGGTATGAAGGGAGGGGCGGTGCTTTAAGAATGAAAGGGTGGAAACGGGGAGGTAGAGAAAATAGACACTTTTCTTCATGTTATTGGTATCTTGCAGATAGCTGGCCGGCTCTTTTGACAGCCATTTATACCTAAATCAGAACCCTCCGCACATGATAGGCCCTCTAAAACGCCTGACGCCGTCCGTGTTGTTTGTCTGACCCCTCGTACAATACAACCCCTGTTTAACCAGCAAAGAGAGTGTCCTCGTCGCGGAGGTACTCGCCGCAGTCTGCTTGCCGGAAGCACACGATGCCGGTGGGATCGAGACGCCGCGCCTCGTTCGTACTCCTGGCGGTCTGCCGCGAATTAGTATTTGCCCGCAAGAAGACTGAAAATCAAGAACACTTACAACGCCAAACCCGAGCGGCACATCCGCCATGCTGTAGATCACACATCCCTGATGCTCCGGGCAGTCCTCGGACCACCTTCCAACATGCGCCTTGACCACTATCCCAACTACGTCAGCACTTCCTCCTCCCCAACAAAGTCATATTCAGCACCCACCATTCGACCCATACAAAAACGGCTGCGCGCCATTCTCCTTAACCCAAATCTTATGCCTGGCACCGGGGGCAATCACAGGTAGCGCCGTAATGTTCGGACATGTAGTTGGCGAGCTGGGAGGGGGTGGTTAGTTGTGTTGGTTCTGGTGGTGATGGGGGGATGGAATGAGGGTTATGGGGGCAGGTTGGGGGCGTACCTTGTCCAACACCGTCTTCATCTCGGCATCTGTTAAGGGACGCATTTTAGTGGTTGTTGGGCTTGTGGTGGTTAGAAAAGGGTTGGTTGTGGTTCCTTGCTCAACGTGGACGACGTGCTCGGTGATGCTTATCGCGAGGGTCAGAAAAAAGTTGAGGTCCAATCGCAACCCCACACTGCGGACTCTTGGCAGCCAACCCACTTTTACCCGCCTCACCGCGGTGAAACTCGACTTGGCATCCCCACTTTAAAGTCTCCGGTTGTACGCCGATTCGTCAACACCTCTCACACATCTATCACTTGGCGTTACGTGATAAGCTAGCTAACCACACTACCTTCGTCAATAACAGGCATAGGCCCGCTGGCCAAATGGTAAGGCGCCAGATTTCGGCTCTGGAGATTGTGCGTTCGAGCCGCACGTGGGTCGTCCTTCATTTTTCGAGTTTGCGCCATCGCGGCTATTTTAAATATTCATTTTTGTGTCGAGTTTGGTGGTCGATTGACTCGATTTAACTTTCTGTTCAAACATTATCTCGGTGTGTTTCTCTTTGGTCGAGGCGGCAATAGCAGATCATGGATGCTACCCAACTCAACGCCATCCGCGGCCCCCAGGCCAACCGAAAGAGCACGCCGATCTTACACAAAGGGACACAGACTGTCGGGTTGATGAAAGGAGAGGGGCCAAACCCAAGCGACTACCGCGTTCTTGAGTTGTGTCGATACCTTCCTTTTTCGATCATACTTCGAAACCGCCAACGTCCCCCCTCTCACTTCAACCATCTCCAAGAACGCGGGGTTTCCTCTTCTTGAGAAAGACGATGCAACTCTCAGCTTCCACACAACCCGACAACATCGCAAACCCCCATATTCTCATTGGTCTCATGTCCTGGCGTTACATTCTAGTCGGTGACCCGGCGGCGACATGACGAGGTAGAATTTCGGAGGCGACGTACCGCGAACCTCGTTTCACCGGGGTTCAGTTTTCCCTATCCGTGCCATTTACCTCCTCGCTAGGGGTAGACGCATGCCGAAGTAGCATGCAGCAAAATCTGGGGAAAGGGATGAACCATGGGTATTAAGACGGGAGCCGCGCCCTCGGTTGCGCCCTCGCCATGTACTCGTATGTCGGTAAAACGAGAGACGGGATAGTATCTGCCCATCATGAGGACCTGGTCTCGGTTTATCGGTACACTTACGGCGGCAGGGTCGTGTAAGTGCCGACTGTGCTCTCTCCTACCGCCCTGAGACGGCTAACAAGATTGTTGTAGTGCTGCTGCCTGTCCTCGCCCAGAACAATGAAGCCGTTACCTTCACCGACCCAGACAGTGGCATCATCTTTAACTCCTGGGGCCTTCCCAATGGCTCACCCCAGACCCAGGGCGGCTACACCTTTGGCGTGGCGCTACCCTCAGATGCCCTCATCACCAACGCCAACGAGTTCATCGGCTATCTGGTGGGTTGTCATTGATCACCATCACAACCATCTACTAACCTGCCCAGCAATGCGCAGCCAAAGACAAGAAAGGTTGGTGCGGCGTCTCCCTCGGCGGCCCCATGACCAACTCGCTCCTCATCGCCGCCTGGCCAAACGCCGACACCATCTACACCTCCCTGCGCTACGCCTCAGGCTACGCCATGCCCGACCCCTACACCGGCGACGCCAAGATCACCCAAATTTCCTCTACCATCAACTCAACACACTTCACCCTCGTCTTCCGCTGCGAGAACTGCCTACAATGGAATCAAGGCGGCTCCTCGGGCGGCGCCGCCACTACCAACGGCGTCCTTGTCCTTGGTTGGGTGCAGTCTTTTCCTTCCCCTGGCAACCCGACCTGCCCGGAGCAGATTACCCTTGAACAGCACGATAATGGCATGGGTATCTGGGCCGCCGTACTGGACTCCAATGCCGCTAACCCGTCGTACACCGCGTGGGCGGCCAAGGCGACTAAGACGGTTACGGCTGACTGCGGCGGGCCGACTGAGACAGGTGTAGTGGGTGTCCCGGTGCCAACGGACGCGGTGTTTGACTATATTGTTGTGGGTGGCGGTGCGGGTGGTCTTCCTATGGCGGATAAGCTAAGTGAGGCGGGCAAGAAGGTGCTGCTGATTGAGAAAGGGCCCGCGTCGACGGGCGAGCATGGCGGTACGCTCAAACCGGAGTGGTTGGAGGGGACGGACCTGACGAGGTTTGATGTGCCGGGCCTGTGCAATCAGATCTGGAAGGATTCGAAGGGTATCGCTTGCACTGATACGGACCAGATGGCGGGTTGTGTGCTGGGCGGCGGCACGGCGGTGAACGCTGGGATGTGGTTCAAGGTAAGTCGCTAAGGAACTTGAGAAACAAACAGTTTCTGACCCTCCAGCCCTACTCCCTCGACTGGGATTACCTGTTCCCAAGCGGTTGGAAGTACAACGACATCAAGGCGGCCGCGGCCCGCGTGTTCTCACGCATCCCGGGCACCGACACGCCCTCGACTGATGGTAAACGCTACAACCAGCAGGGCTTCGACGTGCTCACGGGCGGTCTCGCCGCCGCAGGCTGGAGCAAGGTGACGACCAACAACGCACCGGATCGCAAGAACCGCACCTTCTCTAACGCGCCCTTCATGTTCTCGGGCGGCCAGCGCGGTGGGCCCCTGGCAACTTACCTCGCCTCTGCCAAGCAGCGCAGCAACTTCAACCTGTGGCTGAACACGAGCGTCCGGCGCGTCATTCGCACTGGTGGTCATATCACAGGCGTTGAAGTTGAGCCGTTCCGCGACGGTGGCTACAAGGGCATCGTGAACGTGACCAGCATTTCAGGCCGCGTGGTCCTGTCCGCCGGGACCTTTGGCACCCCCAAGATCCTGATGAGGAGCGGCATCGGCCCGGCGGACCAGCTCACCGTCGTCCAGGCGTCTGAGATTGACGGCCCGACCATGATCAGCAACGCGTCCTGGATCCCGCTGCCCGTCGGCTACAACCTGGACGACCATCTCAACACGGACACCGTCATCACCCACCCCAGTGTCGTCTTCTACGACTTTTATGAGGCGTGGTTGAACCCAATTGCTGCCGACGCCAGCAGCTACCTCACCTCACGGAGCGGGATTTTCGCTCAGGCCGCCCCGAACATTGGCCCCATGATCTGGGAGGAGATCAAGGGCGCAGATGGCATCGTCCGGCAGTTGCAGTGGACTGCGCGCGTGGAGGGCAGTTTTGATACTCCCGACGGCCGTATGCCCCTCCACTCATTTGCTCCTCTCTTTCCCTTTTTCGCAACCAACTAACAGCTGCTATCTTGTCCAGAATCAATGACAATATCCCAATACCTCGGCCGGGGCGCCACCTCCCGCGGCCGCATGACCCTCACCCCCGCTCTGACAACCATCGTTTCGGACGTGCCCTACCTTAAGGACCCTAACGACAAAGAAGCGGTCATCCAGGGCATCATCAACCTCCAGAACGCGCTAAAGGGCGTCACGGGATTGACCTGGACATACCCAAACTCAAGTATCTCAGCGCGAGACTACATCAATAGCGTAAGCTCCTCCCCGTTCCCCCTCTTCTCCCACTTCCCTCCCCCTTTCCCCATCTCATCTCTCCCTAACTAACGCCATTCCACATACCACAGCTCGTCATCTCCCCTCCACTCGCCGCGCCAACCACTGGACCGGCACCTGCGTCCTCTCCCCGCTCGACGGGCGCCTCAACCCTCTCCAACCCCTCCCGTTTCTCCCCAGCAACCCACCCCCAGGAGTAGTCAACCCTCCACCTTGGTCTATGGGACCGACAACCTGTTTGTCGTCGACGCGAGCATCTTCCCTGGTGTTCCCACGACGAATCCGTCCGCGTATATTGTCACTGCAGCAGAGCACGCGGCGCAGAAGATATTGGCGTTGGGGGCGCCAAAGCCGGTGGGGAAATATGGGCAATGTGGGGGCGGAGTTGGATGGGGAGTTTTTTTTTGTGAGGGGGGACGGTTTGTAGGGAGAAAGATGAGTGGTATTCGCAGTGTTTGTGATGGAAGGGGGTGGGAAAGGTGGGGATGATGATGGGAGGGTGATGAGAGAGGCGAGAAGAGGGTGTTTGTTTCGTTGTCAATATTCTTTTCTTGAGGCACATACTTCAATCTTCATACGTTTCACTTCTTCACGGTCAGGAACTACACAGTCAAGGTTTCCTACGCTACAGCTCGCTGTCTGTTTGCCCTCCTGGAGTCTCATGCCCGGGGAGGTACATCTACCAAATATTCCCATAATCGCAAGCCCGTCTTCCCTGTCCCTCGTCGCGGCTCCGGGAGGAAGAGCTTTAACAGATTCAAGATTGCTTCTGTCACCAGACCCAGCCCCAGAAAGACACCCATCCCCCAATACCAATAAGCCAACCCGATACCAATAACCCAAAATCCCTGAAAAATGGCCATGATCTGTCAACTTATCCAGACCATGCCGCCATCCGAAACAACCAGACATAACAACCCAGATCCCAAGCTCTCAAGTCCCACGATATTCCCCAGTGTCATCCTCGGCGCGGGAACAGCCCATGACCCCTCCACGCACTGCCATCAAACAAATAAGAATAAAAAAATTAAAAAATTAAACGACAGCCCCAAACAGTAGGCGACCTCGCAGCCCTCAAACCCCACACCGATGCTCAAACACAACCTCATCCAGCCACATCCTCTCTCTCCTCTCCCCCTCCCCAGACCAATGCGCCGCCTCAAACCGCGCCACCTCCTCAACCCTCATCTTCTCCAACCACCCCCTCACCCACACCAGCTCATCATCATACCCCTTCTGCCTCTCCGCCAACTCATGATCCCCCTCTGTAGCCTCCTTGTGCCGGACAAAGAAACTCAGATACACCATATTAAACCTCCGCTTGGCATGCTTCGCCTTGTGATACACCTCGCGGTCCCGCACATCCACAAAATCATACGTCTGCTCCGAGATGTAGAACGTAGACACCGCCGTGAGAAGCATGTCGACCAGCGAAAACCCGATGCGCTTGCGCCGGCACTCCGGGTGCACGTAGAGGTGCATGCGGGCCGAGGCGCGCGCGGTGCCGCCCGCAGAGCACGCAAGGCCGCGCTGGTAGACGGAGAGGTAGGTGAAGCCGACGACTTGGCCGCGCGGTTGTGACTCGGGGTTGTTCTCGGCGGGGCGCTGGTTGCAGACGGCGCGAATGGTGTGGCTATTCTTGGGGGTAGTGAGGGAGCCCTTGATGTCACGGGCAGAGCCGCGCACGGCGACGAGGAAGGGCATGCCGAGGGTCTCGCAGGTGGTAAGGATGGTTTCGAAGTCCGCGGTAGTGAGGGGTGAGATGTCGAGGGCCTGGAGGCCGTGCTGGATCTCGTGGTTGTAGATGTCCCGGATGGCGGGCATGTCGGTCTTCTCAGCCGGGCGGAGGTGGCAGGGGAATTGTGGGATGTAAGGGTGGTATTCGGCGCGCTCGAAGACGGGCTCTTCAATCTTGAGAATCATGTCATCATCGATGAGGTCCTGGATGTGTTCATACCCGCGATAGCGGCGGTGGCGACCGATTGCGCTGGCTTGGTCGAGACCATGACGCTTCGCGAGGATTTCGGAGGTGAAGTTCTCGCTGCGCCATTTGGTTTTCTTGTCGAGTTTCGACGGGGCCAAGATGCTTTCTAAAGGCAAGATCGGTGGCTTGAGTTTGCCAGTGTCGGTGTCGAAGTCGCAATTCTAGTGTTCATCGACATCAGGCTGGAACGTGACGATAGGGCTCTCGGGAATGCCATCCATCCAGGTGGTGATCCACCTGGTGAGGTACGAGACGGCCCACATGTCGTCGTCGTCACGACCCAACGGATTGGACCAATTGTACTTTTGCCAGACGCCGTTGGTCTGGTGGAAGTTGTGCTTAGGCCCGATGACACTGCGGATGTCGGCGGGCCTGTCTTCCGGAATGCCGTTGTCGCTGGTATTGTGCCAAAACGACACGGAGGACACCATGCTGGGCAAGGACGCGACGTAGTTCTTGTTTGGGCGCGGCATCCCGTGCCGCTTCAGCTCCGCCAAATCCAGGGTTTTTCTGACGACCTGAGCAGAAGGCTGTTCAGGAGCAGGAGGCTTGGGAGCGGAGCCTTTGTGAGGTGCAGATCTCTTGGGCTCATCTTGTTCCGCGTCATGGGCATGAGCCTCTGTGGCAGAGCCAGTGTTGGACTCTCCCGTCACACCTTTCGGGTTGCGGCCAGTGTGCGGTGCCTTGCGACGCATGTGAGGGGGCAGCCTCTTGGGCTCGGTCTGTCCCGAGACCTCGGTAGGCTTCTCCTGGTTGTTCGACTTGTCGTTCGAAGCTCCAGCGCCAGCAGGGTGTGCGGAAGTGCCAGTTTTGTACCCTTCGGTCACCACCTTCGGCAAGGGAACTGGCTCACCTGGCGCAAAGAGAGCCACCTTGGGAGGTGCGTTGGGACGCGAAGTCGGAGTCAACTCCTTCCGGAAAGGACGAAAACGAGACACCAGCTTTTTCGCCGGAGAGCTGGCATCCCAGGGGCCCGTTGAGGTTGCGCCCTGCTCTCCTTGAGATGGCGGGGTGATCCGGCCATATTGGTTGTACGGGAGGGGTTTCCATTCCGCGTCGGTGATAATATCCTCGCGGTTCGGGTTCCAGGGTCCCTGGCAATGTGCCTCGGGATATGTGTAAAGATCGACGGTCCCTTTGGCAACCCTCTGCACCTCCCAGTAGTTGGTGGTATAGATGACCGGCTGGTAGGAGGTGTTCTTCCAGTCGGAAGACGAAATCTTGGCCAGGTTCTGGGTCTTGAAGGCCTGCGGTGCCTTGGATGTCGTCGTGATTGGCTTTACAGAGGCAGTGGATAAGTTGAAAACAGTCTTGAGATCAGCTTGCTGAAGCTGAGGCACAGTATGCGGATCGGACTTTGATGTGGTCTTATCCTTGTTGGTGATAATTTTATCCTCCTTGAGGGCAGCCTTGTCCTCCTAGGCGGCAGCCTTGCCCTCATTAGAAATAGTATTCTGGTGCTTCGAAGAGGCCTGGTTATTCTTGGAGATGGCATTATTGCACTCCAGCGTGGTTTTGTTACCCACAGCGACAGACTCATCGCCTTTGGGCGCAAGCTTGTCGTCCTTGAGTGGTGGGGTTTGGACCTCACCCCGAAGCTGTATGCCGGCGGCAGAGCAAAAATCATCCTTCCGCTTTTGTATATTGAGTTCAGCAGTCTCAGTAGGGCTTAGACGGATTGGGTTCAACCAAACGTCGTTCCTCCTGCTGTTTGCCGCAGAACCACGCTTCTGCGAGGACTCGGTAGAAACACGCTCCGTGGTGGAATTGGTAGAGACCTGTTTTTGCTGAGTCCTAGCCTGCCCGTAGTTTGTCTGGACGCCCTTTCGAGCGTCGACAATGGAGAAGAAGTCATTCCGCAGCTTGAGCGAGTCAAGGTTTGCCGCGTCGGTAGGGTTCAAGCAATTGCTGGGCCTCGCGTTATTTGTTGTATAGACGCGCTTCGGTAAGGTCGTAGAAACGGGTATGGTCGTAAGGACGGGCTTAGGTGAAGTCGCAAGGACGGGCTTTTGCAAGGTCGCAGAGACCAGCTTCGGTGAAGTCGCAGGAACAGGCTTCAACGAGATTGCAGTCATCGCTGAGATCATAGGGGCCAGAACCGCAGAGACTTCAGAGACCGTCGCGGAAACCGCAGAGCCAGACTCCGGCGAGGTTTCAGAGATTAGCTCCGGCGAGGTCTTCGTATGCTCCGGGACGGTCTTGCCAACCTCTGGGACGCCAGCGGCAGAGACGATTTCAGGTGTATTAGAGGATGCAGCTCCAACAGGGCTCAGGGGAATACTGAGCCTCGTGTTGATTGTCGCGGAGTGAGGCTTTGAAGAGGGGTGTGGGGGCCCCTTGGGGCGCTCAGAGACGGCGCTGGTGTCCGGAACAGTCTCGACCATGGTCGGAGTCGTCTTCCTGTAGCGCTCGATGATCACGAGTTCCTGAACGGGCTGGTCGTCCTTAAGCTTTGGCATGTTGGCGGCAGCGCAGAAAGCATCCTCCCGCTGTTGTGAATTAAGGTCATCAATCTCAGAGGGGCTCAGGCAGATGTTGGGCCTCGGGCTGTTTCTCGTGGAGGGATGCTTCGATGAGTAGTTCGGGGGTGTCTTAGGACGCTGATTGATCAACTTGTTGTCCTTTACGGCAGTCTTCCACGACAGGTGCGGAGGGGTCTTAGGGCGCTCATCGATCGACTTGTTGGCGGTCGAGGTGGGTTCGACCATGGTCGGGATCGTCTTCCTGTAGCGCTCAATAATCACGGATTCCCGGATGGGCTGGTCCTCGAGCTTTGGCATGTTGGCTCTTGCAAACCAACTATCCTCATATTCAACAGTGTCCAGCTGAATCTTCGGGGCAGGGCTTAGGTGGATGGGATTCATCCAAAAGCCGGATCTCTTGCTGTTGATCGCGGAGGAATGCTGCAACGAACGATTCAGAGATGAGTTGGTGTGGCCAGAGACGGTCTTGGGGCTCTTGCCGCCCTGAGAGATCGGCTTTTTGTCCTTCGGGGAAGTTTTGCCTATGGTGGCAGTCGCCTTTTGGTTCTTGTGGTAGTTCAGAGCCGGCTTGTTGGCGATATTGCCAGTCTGGCGCGTAATCTGGTTGTTCTTGGGAGCGGTGTTCCCGGGTGCGGTGTTCTGAGGGGTGGTATTCTGAGGGGCTGTGTTCTCGTTGGCGGTGTACTTCGCGCGCGCACCACCAAAGTTGGCGGCGGCGAGGAAGGAGTTTGCCGACTCCTGCGTGTTGATGTAAGCTGCTTTCGCAGAGCCCAGCCCAGAATTGAGCATTGTGTGGGTTGTCACAGAGCCTAACATGTTCGCGATTGATGTCTAAACAGACACGCCGGTGTTGTATGCTTCGTAGAAACCAAACGGCAACTTACACTGAAGCGACTTTGTCGGTGTCAATTTAACTCGATACAATTGATCAGTTATATGTTTTTCTACAACAGTCAGCATCCGTTTTAATTAGTGTGTCGAATAAAACGAAGAGGGACTAAAACCGGCGCGACTTACCACACAGAAAACAGTCGACTATCAAGTCGATCAAACTCTCAGGCGCGCTCAACGACTGCAACTTCCGACAAGAAAATTCCAAAGATACAGCAGGTTATGCTTTGCCAAAGACTTTCTGTATGCCGGTTGGGAAGTGTTGAGATGGATGAGGAAGGTGGTGAGGAAGTTGAATGAGGAAGATGGGTGATGAAAGAGGGTGGAGGATGAAGAAAAAAAGGCGGTTGGGGTGGGGGGGATTTCTTACCAGCACGCAAATCGACTAAATAACGCGGGGCAGACGAGAATTTGCTAAAGAGGGAGAAAAAGCGAGGCTGGTGAAAGATCAAATAGGGACGAGGGCGAGAGGCTTGACCACACCATCGGGCATGAGACCAGAACTCGGACAGCCCAAAGGCGAGAGAAAAGAGCAAGTGTGGTTTAATGTTTACGCAATGCCTTCAGTCAAAGGTAATTCCAACACATTCTCCCGCCATCCACCTACATCACTCTGCCTAAGCCATCCTGAGAGCTTGCCTGAGACCGAAGGACGCGCAACATGGGATGTCACACTTGTGTCAACAGACCCTCTTTGAGTAGTCTAATACTGAAGCAGCCAGAATTCTTGGGAAACGGTTTATTCTCCAAGAACCTTCCAAGTTCCAACCCGTTCAGGTTTTCGGCTCCTGTAGAAAGGTTAGTTTCAAAAAAATTGTTGCAAGGGTCCAAGCCCCGGCTTACCTCTCTACTCAAGAATCAAAATCAAAGAGCAAGTTATAAGAAAACTGAAGTGTAAACATGGAATTTGACGAGCAAAGTCGATTGGTTGGACAGCGGAAGAGAAGGGATGAGGTTGACGAGGGGTGTCACGTGAGCACCCTGAAGCTTTTCAGCCTCCTGCTTGTGACGCGATTGGTTGGGGCAGGGCTTGGCAGGGACCAGTTCAGCACGACCAACAGGCAACTCTCTGGACAGCATGCACAGAGACAAGAAGCGTACCTTGCCTTAGTGCTCAGTATTGGAAAGAAAATTGAGTTATCTGGTCAGAAATTGACGGTAGATGGTGATATTCTGACTCCCACCCATATTTCTCACATCAACCTCTTCAGTGGAGATCCACACCACCAGAAACCATGCTCTCAATTCTGCGGAAAGCGAGGCTAAAGGACAAGGAGCTTCGCATTCTGATGCTGTATGCCGCCAGAAACGCGTTTATTTGGTTGGCGGTTGCTGACTGGCCGTAGTGGCTTGGACAATGCAGGCAAAACCACCATCGTCAAGAAGATCATGGGCGAGGACGTCAACACAGTGAGCCCCACCCTCGGCTTCAACATCAAGACCATTGACTACGACGGGTATGAGGGCCACCATTACAGTATTGTTTGTTTGACTGCTGATTTGTGTGTGACCCAGATACAAACTCAACATATGTGAGCTTGACTGCTTTCTTAGATCGCCCTTCGAGACTGACCACCATGCCAGGGGATGTCGGCGGGCAAAAAACACTCCGCTCATACTGGCGCAACTACTTCGAAAAGACGGACGCCCTGATATGGGTCGTCGATGCCACCGACAGGCTCCGGATCGACGACTGCAGAGAAGAGCTTCACGGCTTGCTTCAGGAGGAGGTAAGTGTGGTGTCGCATAGTCGTCCACCGCAAGTGCTGGCAGCTGACAGACGAAAAGCGACTTTCAGGGGCAAGCCTGCTTGTGTTTGCAAACAAGACAGACGTCAAGGGATGCATGACGGGCGACGAACTATCCAAGGTATGTTCGGGTTCGGGATCTCGTGGGCATTTCCCTGGTTTGGGCTGACGTTCCACTGCAGGCCTTGCGGCTCGACGAGATCCGCACCCATCGGTGGAACATCCTGAGGTGCAGCGCCATGACGGGGGAGAATCTCGAGGAGGGGTTGGCCTGGGTTGTCGAGGACGCGAAAGCACGTCTTTTCCTGTATTGAGAAAGCTGGGGCCTGGCATGGAGATGTCAGAGTCATGCCAAAGCATCGTGGGGTTTCTGGTTCGCAATCAGGACTGATCAAGGCCCAACAAGCTCCCAAGTTTGCCTGACGATGTCATGTTACCGGGGCGATAGAGGTAAACAGGAAGTGGGTCGCTCAGCTTCGAGCTCAACCTGGAAACAAAACAAGCGACGGACGCGTCGTCGGTAAAGCAGAAAATGGTGATTTACGGGCGAGAGTAAAATCTCCCCTCCAAAGTGGCACAAGGTCTGGCTCGGAACTCCCCTGAAACAAAGGCATTTTATGTCGAGGTTGCATTGTCTTCTGCGATGCGAGGTGAGTTGGTGACAGGAGAGACGGGACGGGAACCTGTGGTCAGAGCGCGGGAGAGCTGCGCAGCTCTGAGACAAGGCTGAGGCTGGCCTATCAGCGACCGCCACTGTTTTAGGGGTGGAGCCCGGTTCCTGTGGATGCACTGATGTTCCCCTGTGCAGGGGGCATCGGCTGGGCACAGTGCGGTGCCCCTCCACTGCCGCCCAGCAGTCGCCTGTTTTCATTTGTTGCTTTCCCGGATCCGATTTGGGGTTTGGATGTTGACATCAGCCTTTCCGACCTGACCGATCCCTAGGCGCACCTGGGATATCCCAATTAATACGGATACCTGCTGCATCTTCCCGACTTCTGCCGTGTCATGCCGACAACATCGTCGTGGAAACAGCCATGTCTGACGAGGTTTCCGATTTCCTGCGCTCGGTCGAGCGTCTGAAGGAGCGCCGCGAGGAGGAGGACGAGGCCCGGTCCAGAGACCTCGAGGAGAAGATCCTGCAGGAGAAGAGGGAGCGCCAGGCCCGTCGCGCAGGTACGCCGCCCTCCACGTCTTTGCATTTTCACCGCTCCCCTCCCGCACTGCTGGGCGCGCATATCGACGCGCCTTCCCGCATGTTCGGCTGGAGAGTTGGGTGGTCACAGATCAGAAGATTGTCATGCGCAGCTTGTGGCTGCTGCGGGACAGACCAGACATACCGCAACCACATCTTTCTACATAGGACTGGAGTGCTGACAGCTCCTGTTTTGCAGAGCGCGCAAGATCCATTTCACCACAAAAATCATCCCCCGCAAACACCCCGCCGCCGTCCGCCCACCGCGTTGGCATCCTCTCGTCGGCTGCCGACGGCACAAGTTTGGAATCACCCAACCTCGAGCGCACCGGGAGCCCGCACCAATACCCTGATACGTCCTCCGAGGCCATGAACAGCCCCGCCGACTACTCGAGCTCCCCAACCAAGGAAAACGACTCTCCGTTTGATTCAGACAGCAAGCGGACCAGCATGACCTCCCCCCTCCATTGGCATGCCGTCCTTGCGAGGCCCTCTTTCGTGGCAGAGGAGGAAGTCGGTAGTCTCTGATCGACCAAAGAGCCGCCCTTTGTCCATGGTTGCTGCCGAGAATGCCGCCCGCAACTCTCCCACCGTTTCCGACTCCACCCCAGCAGTTGAGCAGACATTGTCGCGTGAGCAGATCGCCCAGTCGCTCGCAGGAAAAGACCCTTCGTGGTTCCGCCAGACGGCCGATGCTAATCGCGGCGCCGGGGCGTTCAGAAAGAACCAGGTGGAGGACCAGGACACCGTGGAAATGCCCGTTGCACGCACACAGCTTCCTGGCATGTCGCGCGGCCTGACAGCAGAATCCTCCAAAGAAGCTGCTGCTCGGCCTGTGACTCCTACTACTACTAGGCCCAGCCAACTCGGGTCTCCGCTCTCGCTTTCAACCGCGCAAAGACTAGACCCCCCGGCTGCCGAGAACGCAGGAGACGATACGGCCTCCGCCCGGCAGTCAGTCACTTCACCTACCGGTCGTACCTCTCCCACCAGGCCGGTATCCCCCACTAAAGGCATGGGCGGCTTTGTGCAGAGCGCCATGATGAAGCGTTCCGACAGCGTCAAGCGGTGGAGCGTGAACTCTCCTTCTGGTCTCCAGCGAGCGGATTCTACTAGATCTAGCTTCAGCGGTCTCGATAACGCCACCCAGCGCACACCCAAGTCCAGCGCCCGTCCGAAGAGCATGCTCAGAGAGGGCTCGTCGACGCCAGCGCTCGCTGCAGATGCCGAGGAAGAGAAGGATAAGGAGGAGCTAAAGATCCATTCCGACGCGGATACCACCACTGCCGACTCGATTGCGTTGGCAGAGACGAACAACAATGACGAGGATGGGCATACTCTGCCGACAAGCCCATCCAAGACGATGGACCCTCGGAGGTGGAGTCCCACAAAGAGCTCCAGCTGGCTTGAAGCAGCCCTGAACAAGCCCGAATCGCCCAAGGCGAAGCCGGCCCCGGCCCCTTCGGCCCAACCGGCATGGATGGTCGAGCTGAACAAGGCAAAGGCCCAGAAGGCGAGCGCAGACCTCGCCCGCAGCGTGTCTTTGCCGCCCAAGAAACCCGAGGTCAAGACCGGTGGACTTATCAGGTCTACTCCCATGGGCTCAGGTCTCAAGCCAAGTGCCCTCGGCAACTTTCCGACCGTACCGCCTGTCTCGACAACCGAGAAGCCAGCAATCGGCGCATTCCGTACCAGCCTTCGGAAGGCCTCCCCAACCAGCGAGGAGCCGAGCGAGAGCCTCGCGGACCCAGCTCCGTTGACCAAGACCAAGCCGGAGACACCTCCGAAGAAGGACTTCCGCACGAACCTCAAGTCCCGGGCCCCGCCCCCCGGTCCCAAGTCTACGGAGGCCGCTGATGAGCTGAAGAACGTCTTTGGCAATCTGCGGAGGACCAAGACGCAGAACTACAAGGCCCCCGATGAGCTCAAGGATAATATCCTGCGCGGCAAGGCGGCGCTGAGTCTGACAGGCGGACCTAAGAAATCCGAGCGCAAAGACGAATTCAAGGACGCCATCCTCAAGAAGAAGGACGACTTCAAGCAGGCTCAGCAGGAGGGCCGTGGCGTCACAAGAGGAGCGAGTTCCGCCAGCGAGAAGTCTCTTCCCGAAGGCATCGCGAAGAAACTTGAGCTCCAGCGGACGGGCACATTCTCGAGGCAGACGCCCACGAGTCCCGACTTTGGTACCGGATCTAATCGGTCAAGCGACATTTCTACAAACTCCAAACACGACATCACCAGTCAGAGCGCAGAGGCACTAATGTCTTCCCCCGATCTCACCAAGGCCACAACCAGCCCAGCCTTTGCGCCTCCTGTTCAGAAAGCAGCAAGCGCTCCGAGCCGGGTTCCAGGCAAGGTCGGCGGTTTGGCAGACCGTTTCAACCCAGCTTTGGCCGGCCTCCTGGCACGGGGTCCTCCGGGATCCTCTGGTCCCAACAGCTCAGCAGCGTCTTCTGCTACTGGTACCCCGGCACTAAAAGAGCCGAGCGAGCCCGCGGGACCTGGTCCTCAGCTGACACACATGACGAAGAACCGAGCCCGCGGTCCTAGGAGGAAGGCTCCCACTTCTGTCGCGAAGTCAGCTACGGAACCCGATAAGGGGGCAGAGCCGGTCCCTCAGCCTGAGAAAAAGCCTATTACTTCAATGAGGCCGGAACCTGTATCTCTGCCCAAGTCGGAGCCAGTAGCCTCAAAGGCAGAGAAACCCGTCATCTCCCCCAAACCAAACAAATTCACTGCCCCTCCCGAGACCATCTCTCTCGTTCAACGGAGAAAGTCCGTCATCCAAGACCGCCTCAACCTCAGCAACGAAGTCCTCTCACACATCGAGACCGCCAAGCGAGCGGCCCACGATGAACCAAAGTCAGCCAACCAGCAGACCCCTACTCCGATCAAGACCCGGCCTAGATCGCCGACCAAGGTCCACGAGCAGGTAGCCGCGCTGGCAGCCCTAACCCAGCAGTCGCCGAAGCCTGCTGCCGAGCCGGCCGGTGATGTGTCTCAGCCTTCGTCGCCAAGGAAGCTTGATATGAAGCGCATGTCGCGGTTCTTTGACGAGCAGAACCAGGCGAGTGTTGCTAAGGTTCTTGAGCCGGTCAAGCCGAAGGCGTCGTCGCCTGTTAAGGAGCGGTTCCCAGCTTTTGATGCCCCTGTGGTGGTCGAGAAGCAGGGGGGTGAGCAGCCTGAGCTGAAGCCGGCACTGCCGATCAGGGGCGCGGCGCCGTTTGGTGGTGTGGGTTTGGGAGTGTCGCAAGCTGGTGCGCCGCCGGTTGAGAAGCCTGCTCCGAAGCCAGTGGTGGAGAGGCCGCTCCCGAAGTCCGTTGAGAGGGCATCTCCCCCGGTTGTAGAGAAGCCTGCGCCAAAGTCGTTCTTTGAGCGGCCTCTGCCGCAGCCAGCAGTTGAGAAACCTGCCCCCCCGCCGGTTGAGAAGCCTACGCCAAAGTCATACTTTGAGCGAACTCTTCCGCAATTTGGATTTGAGAAGCCCGCACCAAAACCGACCTTCGAGAGACCGCTCCCAAAGCCAGTTGAGAGGGTGATCCCCCCGCCGGTTGAGAAGCCCTCGCCCAAGTCATACTTTGACCTTCCTCTCCCACAACCAGCAGTCGAGAAACCTGCACCACAGCCAGTCGAGAAGCCCGCACCCAAATCCTACTTCGACCGGCCTCTCCCAACACAACCCACCGAGAAACCCCTTGAAACCGAGCGCCCTCCTCCTCCCCGCCAAAGCAACCCGCCCCTCCCCTCCCTCCCACCATCGCCTCACCCCAATCACCTCCCCGCGAATCCACTCCCTACCCGCTCCCCCAAACAACCCTCCTCCGACATCCCCTCCCTCATAACCGAATTTTTCGGCCCTGAACGCCCCCGGCGCAAATACACCGCCGACGCCGCGGACCTACTCATGACACGTCCCGTCTCCACCGCCACCGTCCAAACCCAGCACCGCGTGCAGCTCTTCCAGATCACGTCCGAGGGCAAGAAACTCGCCGTTCCGTCGCACCACGAGCGCGTGCTCTTCGAGCGCGAGATGTACGTGTGTCCCCACGTGTACCTCGCCGATGGGGGGAGGAGGAAGGTGGTGGAGGTGTACTTCTGGGCTGGCGATGAGGTGCCCGAGTCAGAGGTGGATGATGCGCATCTTTTTGCGGCGCGTGAGGCGCGGGCGATCGGTGGGAAACTGGTTAAGTTGACGCAGGGGAAGGAGACGAGTGAGTTTGTGCAGGCGTTGGGGGGGATTGTGATTGTGCGGAGGGGGTCGAGTATCAAGTATGATTCGCTGGCGCCGACGATGTTGTGTGGGAGGAGGTATCTTGGGCAGGTGGCGTTTGATGAGGTGGATTTTGCGCCGGGGGGTCTGTGCTCGGGGTTTGCGTACTTGATTGCGCAGCAGGGGAAGTGCTTTTTGTGGAAGGGGAAGGGGAGTGATGTGGAGGAGTTGGGTTGTGCGCGGTTGGTGGGGATGGAGATGGCGTTGATGGGGGAGTTGGTGGAGGTGGAGGAGGGGAGCGAGCCCGAGAGCTTTTGGGCCATGTTTGGTGGTGGTGCGAGGCTAGCATCGGCGGACCACTGGCGCCTGAAGCCTGGGTATGAGCGCTACTCTGGACGGCTGTTTTGCGCCAGCGCCGGGGACAAGCAGCAGGTTCGTTCCCCCTCTCCTCTCGCGGTGTTATTCTCCTCCTTCACCCACCACCCCTCTCCTACCACAGCCAAACTAACCCCCCCCCACCCACAACAGATCACCGAAATCTCCCCTTCGCCCAATCCGACCTCTCCCCAGCCCACATCTACGTCCTCGACGCCTTCTTCGAAATGTACATCATCGTCGGCGCCCGCTCCCAGCACCAGTACGCGGCCTTCCGCAACGCGCTGGACTTTGCCCAGAGTATGCCATACTGGCTGCGGGGATGGAGGACCGGCCGTTTGTGCCCATCTCGACGGTTGTGTTGGAAGGGATTCCGAGGATTTGAAGAGCGTGTTTCGCAAGTGGAGGGAAGGGAGGAGTCCGACGAGGACGGTTGTCCGCAGCAGCAGGGGCAGGCGGTGGGCGGGGGCAAGGGCAGAGGAGCGGGAGTGGTGGGAGTGTGAGTAGCAGTGCGGGTGGACAGCAGCAGAGGCCGTCTGGTCTTAAGAGGGCTAGGAGTTTGAGGATTGTGCCGTTGACGCAGGCGCTGCAGGCGTTGGCGGAGTGAAGGGGTTTTAAGGGAAGGGGAGAAGGGTTGTTGTGTCAGTGATGAGGGGTACTGTGTATGTGAGAGATATTTGTCGGCTGAGTGGCGCAAGCATTTCTTGTTGGGCAGCGCGCTTTGTACGGTGTTAGATACCATCCATCTGCGAGATGCTCTGTTGCATTAGCATGTATGGGGTTTGGGCGGCTGTTTGGGGGCCTAGATGGTGGTCATCATGACCTGCGGCGGACCCAAGGGTCTGTCGCGTTGGCGTTTGGGTTTATTAAAGTTTTCTAACTTTTTAACACGCAAGTTCTGTTCTGTTCGGTGCGGTGTAGTTCGGCAGATTCGTATATTGGACAGGCTAAGGTGCCATGTCTCAGCAGGTATATTGCTGGGTATCTCCATATATCTCCATGGTCCAGCTTCAGCTTATCAAACCGTTGAGGAGGATATCTCTGCCTGCCAAACGGCAAGACTGTAAACAACGCCGCAAACGCCTCCCATGCCCACCGGTATCCCCAACCAGTATTTCCCCACCCAAAACCCAGCTGTCCCAGACGCCAGAACCTCTCTCCAAACCCTTTTCCCTAAATGCTAAAAACACCTCTCTCCCCATCACTGCCCCCATCCTCCTGTCGCCCCACTCCCATTCCCCTGCCCCATTTGCTCCCCATCCTCCTCCTTCACAGTCTCCCCCAGTCTCCCTCACCACCATATCCACATCCCCTAACCTCAGGCATCGCCCCTCATCCCCTCCGCCAGCACATCCCGAAAATCCCGGAACGCATGCGCCTTCCCGCGCGAGTACTGGTTCATGCGCCGCACCAGCTCGACAAACTCGCGCGTGTAGATGTCTGGGTTGCGGCCGTGCTCGACGTATTCGATGAGGGGTTCGGGAATGGCGCGGTCGTTTGTCACGGGCGTGTGGGTGGTAGATGTCGTGGGTTGGGTGTAGGGGTTTGGGGGATTGGTTTGCGGGCGCGGGGAGAGGAGGGTGGTGGACGCGGTGGTGGAGATGCTGCGGAGGGAGGTGTCGAGTGTTATTCTGTTGGTGGGTGGTTAGGGGTCAATTGGATTGGTGGGAGTAAGTTTGGGAGGGGAGGCGTACATGTCTTGGGCGAGAGGGTCGCGCGAGGGGCGCCCGGCCAAGTCGTAGTTGGAGGTTTGGACGAGGACTTGGAAGAGGTCTTGGATGACGTTTTTGGCGGTTTCTGGGAGGGTTAGTCGGCGGTGAAAAATTGAAGACGGAGTGGGATTCAAACCTTGAACCTCTTGCAATTCGGGGTTTATCGGCGCCATGGTTGTAGATGGGCTGTTGTGGTCAGCGTTGCGAGGCGGGTTGAAGAGGTGCGGGATGTTGGTTGTCGCAGTGAACGAGCAAGGATGCGACGAGGCTGAGCGGGTCGGGAGATCGTCCTCCAGGGGCTTCTTCAATTGGCCAAAAGTAAGCTGTGAAGGGGTTTCTTTGGAGTAAGTGGCTTGGCAGCCTTGTACTAAGTCCAACGAACCAACCTCGACACTTTCGGCATCCAACTGCCATATATTGAACCCAAATTGTTGGTGGTTGTTGTAGTGCCGTGAGGGTAACTCGACATGGTCGATGGTAACTGCTATCGTTTGTCTACGTACACGAGGGTGGTATTAACACCCTTCCTGCAATCTCAACCTTTGAGCCTTCGGTTTGGAGTCTTGGACATGAGTAAATAAGTACGCTTTGACTCAGTGTTGCCTTTAAACAGAACATGAACCACACACGAAATAACTAATGAAGCTGAGGTTTTCCTTCTTGTTGATGTGGACGGATGTGAGAAAGATGGGAAACCCCACAATGTTGTGCGCAGAGCACTTAAATACAGCCCGCTGCTGACAGACTGAGCAGTGTGCAGCAGAGCTCTGCGTAGGCCCGGCCACCGGTTGAAGATCCAGAAGTCGTCATAATGAGAAAACAATCAAGTGGGTAGGTAAGTACCAGAGCTGGGGATTGAGTACCAACGCCGTATGGATACGTACCTTAGGCACACAAGTCACAAAGAGACATCCCACGATCCTGTTCTAAAAGAGGAAGCAAGGAAACCAATATGGCTACAAAAACACATCCCATTTTCCTACTCCCCCAGCCTAAATGCACTTCATGTATCGGTAGCTAATAAATACAAACGACAAACAGACAGACCTGATACTCGCTGACATCAGCCAACGCCTCGCCCCCCGGGCCATTACCCGACCAACGCCGCCACAAATATGCCCATGATCCTCGGAGTAAAATGACTCGAAGCGAGCAAGAAAAAGCCATACAAACAAAATCCCAAACAGAGCGCAGGACACCCATTGTCCTGCCGAAATCCAGACCCTGGTGGGAGACAATGTTCAAGCTACGAGTGTGGTGCCACCCACAACGCCTAGACATGTCGTATCCTTTCCAGGGTAAAAAAGCCTAAGAAGGCTCGTGATCCAACGGTATCTATGGACCAACTGAGATCGACCATATATCAGCCGCGGTTGTATCGAATGGTTGGTTGACGCCTGGTAAATGCCGTAGTAAGAAGTCTGAGGATGTCGGAACCCAGAACTACAATCCAGGATCGCAGACCAAACTCCGACCCAATTCCAGCCAGTCACAGCTACCAGACCAGCAAGTTCATCAGTCTGGCCTACTTCCTCATCTTCGGCCTCGCCAACATATTCAACCGACTCAAACTAATACCCCCCGCCTTCCTCTTCATCGGGCTCGGCGTCCCCTGCCCCTGCCCCACACCAACACCACTCATTGCACTCCCCACCTTCCTGGGACTCACACTCCCCTTCCTCGCACTCGCCATCAATCTCGGCGCAAGCAACGCCTCCCCTCGGGCACCGTCTCGCCCCTCCTCTTCTTTGCCGCGCGCTCCGCCGCCTCCTGCTCAACCTCCTCCTCGTCCGTACTCACACGGTGGCGCTTCTTGGTCGACATGCCGTGCGGCAGCGCCAGGTACAAGCTGCGCGGGGATCATTCTCTTTATTCGGGCTTCTGATGGCTGTAGGGGCGGGGGTGGCGGTGGTGGTAGTGATGGGGTGTCGGCGCGCGGGAAGCTGCCCGGCATGGACTCAATTGGAAGGAGGGAGGGCGCACAGCGCGGAGGCCTGCTTGGCCTGGGAGGAGCCGAAGGAGGAGGTGGTGGTGGTAGTGCCGAAGCTGATGGTGTGGTCGCTGCGGAAAGTGAATTCGCCCGGGGCGGAGGGCTCGGGGGCGGTGGCCTTAAAAGACTTGATCGGCGGTTCGGGGAGAGGGCGGCGGGCGGAGAGAGGTGGGTAGGAGACTTCGGTGGGGGTGGGAGCTTCGGCCATGACGCCGTCGAGGAGGGTAGTGCACCTCGCCCAGGATCTGTCGGCCCTTGGGCTGGGGCAGGCTGGATTTAATGGGAGACGGGGAGTTCTGCGTCAGCGCCGCACGCTGTGTCTCGGGTGTAAAAGCAACGCGCTTGGTGAGCTTGCGCCCGGGCGTAGTCATGGGGACGGGGGGGAGCTCCTTCTGAAGGCGTGCAGGAGCGGGCGTCTTAGAGGCAAAAGCCGAAGGCAGTGGAAGAGTGCTCGTTGGCTTAGACGCGCTAGCCTTGGCACTATGGAACATTGCCTTGACTCGCTCGAAGCGGCTTCTGGGGGTCTGAAGCTCGGCGGCCGGTGCCGGCTGCTTCTCAGTCACTGCAGTGACCGCGGAGAGGTTGTTTGTTGTAGCGGAACGGGGAATTCCGCTCAGGGTGGGTTTCGAAGGCGACCGAGGCAGCAAGCCTTGAGAGGGTGTCTTCACGCTCGCGGCCCGAGCCAGGCTGTGGGAGGGTGTCTTCACGCTAGTGGAGCGAGCCAGAGCCGACTTGGTTGGTGTCATCAGCGACGCGAGGTTGACCTTCGACCTGGGGATGGGTAGACCAGCCGACTTGGGCATCGGAATTGAGCTGCCGTCGCGGGAGGCGGGGCGTTTGCTAGACGCGTCGTCATCCATGTGCTGGCGGGCGCGCTTGGCAGTGGCCACAGGTTCCTCAGCGGCAGCAGGCCGTTTAGATTTGGCGGCGGTTGCCGGGGTCGACTGTTTCGAAGGCTCGGGCTCGTCGAGATTGGCCTTCGACTGGCTCCGCTTGACGCCCGCCTTGAGCGGTGTGCTGCGACCTACCTGGTATCTGAAGGCCGACGGGTGGTTCGCGATCGAGTCCATCTTCTTGAACTCAGCCATGTGAACGGAACTAAATCGGCCTGCCTTGCCCTTTGCCTGAGCAATCTTGCGGCCAGCAGCTTGCTCTTCTTCCAGCTTCTCAACCTCCTGTTGAGCCCTGAGATCAGCCTTGAATTTGTCGGCCTGCCCCCGAATCTCCTCCATCATGTGCCGAGCCTCGTCACTCAAACCGAGATCAGCGGCCGGCTTCTGGCGCGTGACGCTGAAGGTAAATTCCGAAGCTGGAACAGTCATGCGAGAGGGCGTGGTTTGGACCGCTGCTGGGAGAATGTCGTCGCGCTTGGCGGCGGGCTTGATGTCGGTAAATCCGAGGCACAAGCCGGTCGAGAGCGGGCCCATTGTAGCGTGAACTTTGCTAGGATGCATCTCAGATATGGGCGGTTTGGCAGGCGATGAGCGGCCGGGAGTCTTGGGTTCCCGGATGGAAGAAAGGGCGGGTGCGACATTGTCGGTCTGTTCGACGGGGACGTGGGCGGAGTGAGCTTCCTGTTCAGCGACGGAGGAGAGTGTAGGAGCCTCAGAAGCCTGTCTGCCCTGTAGGTCGAAGATATCTGGTTAGAAATCTCGCAACGGTAATGAGACGCGACGGCGCGCCTTGTCTCGATTCCAAAGGTCCGTTGCTTACCTTGGAGAGGCTTGCGATACGCGCGGAACGGCGAGCCATTGCGTTCAGCGCTCGCGGCGAGTAAGCTATCAATTGTTGCAATCAAGAATGCAAAATCACGAGCGCAAATTGGTGTTGCGGGAATGTTGTCGTCGAAGTGGAGAATGCGAGTTGCTTGAAGCGCGAAGCTGGAATGCGCGATGTTGGAAGTGTGGGGTGATGGTTAATTCGCGGCTGCCAGCTGGAAAGTAAACAAACGAACCCAGTGTGGTGGCACAGTGCTGTTCCAATTGGCACCGTTTCTCCAGGCTCATGAATCATCAGCCACCTGTGGCTGGTTCCATGACCCACTCTTGACATCAACAATCTCTTCAGCCACTCGATGGCTGTTTTCTTTTTATTATCGATCTTCAGCACCAATGCCCTCTTGGGCGAAAATGAAATTAATTTGATTACCCAGAGTGCATGGATTGCTCGAATTATGCCGTTTCAATGGCTTCAACTTACAAGATCTTGACACATTTCTCCAGCTTCAAAACAACTGCTGTCATTCATGTTTTGTCCTTATTAACACATCGAAATCATTCAACATTTCACTTTTTCGAGTGTGGCCACGGGCCCTTAAATACTTCTAGGCCGTCGACCTTCCTATTATTGCTCCCTCTGTCAGTGACGATCATCGACGGGTGTTGCCCCCATCAAACCTCCCACCCGCTTGTGGCTTGTGAGCATACCTCCGTCCACCACCCTCTCAATTCTCTTGCCGTTGCCACCTCCCCAGGGGCCAGAACCGCCCAAAGGATTCCAGAGTAGAGAGGTCATCCAATCAGCTCCCCTGCTACCAGAACCCAGACCGGTGTGTTGGTGCGGTGGTGGCTTTCCCAGTTCCTCAGAGCTGGGCCCAGGGGGCTTTTGCTTCTTTCTGCTTGTTGGAGCAAGCAATCAAGGCGAAGGGCGGGCTTGGCGGAGGTGGGCAGTAGTACTATTTCCGCGCAAGGTTTACCAGAGGAGGGCTGCTCGGGGACAGCCCGGTGTGAGTGGCATGGCAGGGCGATGAGGCGCCGGGATGGGGAAGCACCTAAGCAGTGCTGCTGCAAACGATCATTGTTTGCCTGCGTTCCAGATGACGGAAACGGGAGATCTCCATCATTCACCATCTCGTGAAGGGTAAGGTGTTCAAAGGACCAGGACTCGGCAGCTGAGACAGGGATATCAGCCTGTGCCTTGACCGGCTTCCCTCGGTGGTAGTGCCCCCCCCAACGTTTCTACCCGCTTCATCGTTGAGAGCTCCTCAAAAAAGAACTCGAACCGACCAATGAATTGTTCCTCGGTTATTCAAAGTCAGATGTGGAAAAGAAGACTGTTGGGCCACGTCAACCCGGAGACACGAGCTCGGTTCTTCAGCCAACGGTTTACCGGGATGCTGGTTCACAGTGCAGATGGGATCTCGCGTGTGGCTGTGGGTGATGGGATGGCTTGGCCCCTTGGTTGACATGGGCTGTGATTTGGGCCGCGGACGGGGTTGTGATCATGCAGATATGACTTCAGTTTGCTTGTTTGAAGTGACACCGCCACAGAGAATCCGATTGCTGTTGGACTCAAATCAGCCATCTCGGCACACAGTAGCTACCGTAGGCAAGCCACAACCATCGTCGACGACAGCCCTCCTGTAGCCCTCCAGTCTGCAAGTCCTTCCTGGGGACCAACAGATCAGGCAATTCTCGCCGGCAGCGGTGACAATCTGCTTGGCGCCGACTTGGCAGGCCTCAGTGCAGCCCGGAACAAGAAAAGCCCGAGGTTACCTGTGCTGCAGGGGGGGCGGCAAGGGTGCAGCGCGGGGTGGGACGGAGCTGTGTCCGGCTCATCGTGCTGGAAGGGGGTAGTTCGTGTTAGCTGCGTCCTGGTAAGACGCAGTTTGCTGAGGGGTAGTGGTGGGATACCAGGCAGAAGGAATCTTTGAGTCTAAGACTTGAAATGAACTTGATATTTTGATATTGGAAGTCTAAATTGATGCAGAATGCCGCTGTACAAAACCATCACCTAATCGTCATTTTCCCTCCTCCGGGACCATTTGGTATGAACAACGACTGCACAAGGGGTTGAAACAACCCGACGCGAGATCCTGAAGATACTAGAAAGAAATAGCCGTTTTCCAAACCACCTTCTTAGCATATCTCGTCCCCAGTTTTCAAGTTTAGCAAGCTTGTTCAATGCCCGCCACTTCCCGGCCCGCCCAACTCCATCATCGTCTCGTCAAAAGGGTTTCCGGCCGTAGACGACGCGCCTGGAAAGCTTTATGTTAGCTTATGGTTCAGTTGTTCCAAAGGTGTTAGGCTCCGCCTACATCGGGAAGTAGCTGTGGATGCTCGGGTCGTTCAGCAGCTCCGTTCTGGCCCTCTTAATCAGCTCATTTATCTGTTCAACCGACCAGCCGTGAACTTTGGTGAATGGGTCCAAGCTTGAGGATTCGAACACAGAAAGAATGTTGGCCATCATCCAGTAGCCTTGCGTTGAGAGCTTTGTCAGCAAGGGCCATGATGCGAGATGTCAGGTTCTGTCTTACCGACTTCCTTGTGCTTTGGGTCCGGGGCCCATGTTCCTATCGGCCACTTGTATTGGACTTCATGAACGTCCTGAAAACCAACATCGAGCATCTGTTGTTTGTAGTGTCGAGCAGACGCCAGGCTGGCACCACGTATCTCCATGGCCGAGACGAGGAGTGAGTTCCATTGGTAAAACGCGGAATCTTCCTTCAATGACCCGTCGTCAGACGTCGCAGGTAAGATGGTGTCACAGATCTCGAGCCATCCTCCTGGGGCGAGATTTCTATCACATGTCAGAAACAGGACGGCGAAGCGCACAGAGCATAGGAGGCACCTACTCGAACGCTTGTGACATCAAGCGAGGCCAATCTCTGATGCCCCCTGTGATCATCCGCATGTAGATAAAGTCAAAAGGGGTTTCGTATTCCCAATTTTCTTCTAGGTCATCCACGAAGAAATCGACATTTTGCGGGACGCTAACAGCGTGTCAGCAACACAGCATTTTGGGAAACAGTGATTGGGAAAACATACTAAAGTGACTGAATTGGGCTTAGGTCAACTCCAATGACAGCGGTTTCGGGGTGCAGCTCAGCTAGCCATCGTAAGTAACATTCTTTCAGCCCTCGCAGTCAACACCATTCTAGAACATACCAAAATCGATGGCCCAGAGGCCATTGGCCGTGCCGGCGTCGAGCACGCGGTGCAGAGGCATGTCCTTCCCGGCCGGGCACAAATGCAGCTGGCCGTCCTGAGACATCTTGAAGATATCGTGTTGCAAATCTGCAGGCCGGTTAGCATGCGATATTCTTTGGCAAGTCGACTTGCGCCTCTTACGCATCCGCTCTTGCTCGGCCTAGGCCGTCCTGGTTAGTTGAGTACAACCAGTCAACATCCGAGGGGGCCATACAGCGTCATTTGGCAAGAAGTACGCCGATTCTAGTGAGAAGTGATGGTCAGCCCGGTCTCTGGCCGCGAAGGGTGCGCTTCGGCCCCGGGGTAACTGGGAACTCACCGCCCGCCTTGTATGAATGGTATGTGCGGCCGTTCTCCTCACGAAACCGAAAGATGCTCTCCGTCATTGACGCTGCAGAACTGTTCGTGCTGCCCTAAGGCTGGTATTACGTTCCGTTCAGACATTGCGGTTGCGGACTGGATGTCTTACCATACCGATAGCTGAGTCATAGTCGTTACGGTCGACGGACATGGCTGACTATCCTCAAAGTTAGTCATCCCCGGCCGCCATCCGGAGGGGAAAGCGCCCACGAGGTTATCCCATTGGTCTTCGTCTTCCGTTTGTTCGTTGCTTTCCCATCCTCCAGTACTGGAGGGTGCCGGCGTAGGTGCCCAATGGCCGTCTGTGCTTGACACAGCCGCATCCGCCAGGGGAGGGCTCATCCAGCCGGGGTTGACGTCACTAGTGGGAGCGGGTGCCGGCGAATACCCGTACGGGGCTACCAGCAGTGGTTCTTGAAAAGGCGCCCACTGTGGGCTGGCAGGATTGCCAGCAATGCCAGTAAACCCTCCTGAAGTTGGTGCGTTCGTGGCCGGCAGCTGCCAACCGGGGGTGGATACCGGGTGGTCTTTATTCGGAGTCACGAGCGGCCATGCCTTAAAGCCTCCGGGACCCGGAGCGGGAGCAGGGCTTGAAGGGACTTCTTGTGCGAACGGCCAGCCCGGGATGGGTGCGCTGTTGATGGGTGGTCTTTTTGTTCGGTCTGCCATGACGTGGGAAGCGAGATCGTGGGCGGGGACAAGGCAACACTGCGACGGCAAAAAAGAAGCAATCTCAACAGACTCAGGGTGAATGGGCGAAGGGGGCGTCTGGCGAGCTGCCGGGTTGGGATAGGCACGGCTTCATATCCTCTGCGATTTCAGGGAACCCAAGGTCCAGCGCTGGGAGGTGCATGCCTGGCTGGGCCTGTCTGGGTTCTTTGGCGACGCGGTGATCACCAGGAGCCATTGAGAATGGTTCGCTTGTGCTGTGAGTTCGGTTGCTTGCCCAGGCAAGGCCGTGGCTTCGTTTTTCCTGGAGTCTCATTCCCAAAATGGGTCTGAATGGAGAAGTTGGAGGTGCCAAGCCAGAGAGGCTCCTCTGCGAGTCCTCTGCCGAACTCCCCACACGCTTCTCATTGGCCGCTGACTGCGCTCCTCCTGTGCCTGCCGGGCCCGCTGGCGTGGGTTGTTGTGGCACATGTGGGTTGTTGGAGGATCTGAGCCATGGTCGTGGGAAGGAACAGAGACTGGGGTTGTGAGATCTGGGCTGGGCTGACGAGGGGCAACGCCTTCATCTCCCCCTCCTTATCACATCACATCACTTTGGCAGAGCCTCCGTTTTCCCATAATAAAATATCAGTGACTCCCGTGAGGGTCCCAAATCCTAGGCGGGGAGCACGACGGTGCCTCAGTGAGTGGGACATAAACACAAAACACAGGTATCGAGGGGTAACGTTAACCATCAAGACACCTTCGGTTGCTCTGCTTGTTGGTGCTCACTGCTCAGCCCCACTTTCCCCCAACACCATTTGGACGCCACAACCGCCACCACTCTGTGGCTTTCAAGGCTGCACTCGGCTCATTTGGAAACACAGCGCAAGTGTCGATTCCATGGGCAGATGCCATGAGGTGCCATGAGGTGACCAGGCGCGCGTCTTCAGGTTCAACCTCCTTTGGCGACCTTTGATTACACATGTGCGAATTTGGAGTTTACGGTTAGAGCACTCCATCCAATCTCTCGATCCAGTTCGCACTTTACGAAGCACTTACCTGGGCACAAGCAGCAGCAGTTCCTCACGCCTTCTGGTCGCCATCTCGACCCACTGCCGAGAAATTGCCTCCGACGGCGAAAAAAAAAAAAAAAAAAAAAAAAAAAAACATCCGCCTCCAGCGCTTCTGGCGGTGCAAGCGCCGCTGGAGGACGACATCGGCACCCGAGACCGGGGAGCTGCACTTTGACGCGGAAGCCGCCCCAACGAATGGGAGTCCCCCGAAGCCGGACCCCGCGAGCAAAGCGGCAACACCACCTTCGCCCGGCCAGCCAAAGGACGCCGACGCGAAGTTCCGAAGCTGCAGGTCGACCGAAGCGGGCTTTTTGCTCGCCCGCCCGCTGTGCCGCGAGTGGACAATTTCCCAACCAAAAGGTCAGCTGTCTCCGGTGGGCATTCGAAGAAAGTGGAGCAAGCCGTGCTCGGCCGTCGGCTGGTGGTGCGGATGGTGCGGCGGATGGGGCCAGCGTGCCAGCGTGCGTGTGAGTGGAAACCGAGTGCCGGGAGATGAACGGGAGTCGGTCGGAGATGTGTGCCGGGTCTGAAGTTCCTAGAGTTCCGCGTTGGAGATTGATTGCTGTGTGCGAGATTTCAGGCTGAGATTAAGGCGATCCCAGGCAGAGCAGACAGGAGACGGGAAGGATCAGGATTGCCGTGGACGTGGCCAGGCCGCAGGCTTCATATCTTCTCGACCGAGAACAACTCCGCGGAAAACGTGGTGTGCCGGTGCGGGATGAGAGCGCCAATGTTGGGGGAGCGAGGATCTGGCCCGAAGGAAGGCGCGCAGGTGACCTCGTTCAGGCCAGAAACAGCAGAGACAGCGCCGGGGCTGGGTGGCAGCACGTCGCTATTTGTCCCTATTTGTCCCTCGCCAGCCCCTGGCGGCCTAGCGCCGTGGGCGGGCCCCTCCCGCCGTGGTCGGCATTCGCATTACATAAAACCCTCCATTTTTCTCGTTTCCTGACACATACTCGGCCTGTCACAAAAGTCGTGCTTATCTCTGACCCTCCCAGAGTCACCCCTCGACAATCTGGTTTTGACACACAGAAATCTGGGAACGTGGACTCGTGGAATCCGGGGAAGTTGGAACCTGCCTCGATCCTCCAACCTTACCTTATCGCCGGGACCGACCACAGACCCGGTCCCAGCCTGCCGGATCCCGCACTCCCGCGCTCGCAAACACCCTTCCCCAGATGACGCATTGATTGGTGCCCCGTCCCCCGGCTCCGACCTCGAAACACCCCGGCCGCTGACCTTGGAGTCATTGTTGTTGATCCGGTCTTTTTGTTTCCCTCGGCTCCGGTGTCGTGCCGTTTCAAGCAACCAAGCAAGCAACCACTCCGCTGCCGCTGTCCTCGTGGTTGCAGCACGCGACCGTTCTCATCGCACCACTCACCAGCTCTCACCCCTCCGCTGCCCCGCACCCAGGGCAGACGCCCGCTGTTGTCGCGGTGGCACAGTGTGGTAGCCGGGACCTACCTTGACCATCGGCGAGAGAGCCGAAACCTCAGAACCCCCCCGGTGAGACGCTCTCACAACCCCCGCCGGACAGTCAAGGATATGTCCGATAAGATGTCTGTCGACAAGAAGGATCCCAAAGAGGACAGCGAAGAGTCAATGGAGTCCAGCCCCGAGGGAGAGGCCCCTGCGCCCCAGCAGCAACAGCCTGAGAATCAACAACCCAAGCGGAAAGGGGGCCGCAAGCCGGTACGTTGAGAGCTTTCTGCGGGCAGATTCCCGCCCTTCCTTGGCTTGCCGTTTGAGATGTTCAGGGGTCTTGATAACAGCTCCTGATATCTGTTGAGCTTAGAGGCTCATGGGTCGACTGTTGCTTGCGCGCATATGCTAATGCAGCCGGCAGATCTATGCGACGTCTGAGGAGCGGAAGCAGAGAAACCGCCAGGCCCAGGCTGCTTTTCGAGAGCGCCGCACCGAGTACATCAAGCAGCTCGAGGAGGCCATTCGGACGCATGAGCAGAACTTGGCTAACCTCCAGGCGGCTCATCGCCATGCCGCCGACGAGTGCTTGATGCTGCGTTACAAGAACTCGCTACTTGAGCGCATCCTCCTGGAGAAAGGTACCTTTTTTTTTTTGGACCTCCGTCGCGCTCCGCCGCCATTTGCTAACACTGCTCCCAGGCATCGACGTGCAGGCCGAACTCCGGGCAAAGACTGGCAGCCCGAATCTCGGCCCAACTCACGTTCCTCAGCCCATGGTACAGCCGCCGCCGATTCACAGGGCCATGTTGAACAGACACCACGCCCGCAGATCAAATTCAGGCATTGCGCCGAAGCTTGAGCCTGGGATTCCCGCGTCTCCCTTGCCGCCTCCGATGCATTCCCACGCCTCAGCTCTGTCGCCAAGGAATCAACAGACCCCTTCTTCGCACTCGGCATCGCCCACCGGAACGGCACCGTTTGGCTCTCAACATGGCGCTTCTCCTGCTGGTTCTGATCACGTGGGCGCCCCTGCCCGGCCGCCGATACCACCTGTGACGGGGATGAAAGCACCGCCGCCTCCCCACCTGGCCCCAATCCATGGCCTGCCTGGTTTGCGGCACATACAGATGCCGGGACTCCATCAACCCCCTACTCAAGTACGAGGAGCTCCAAACAACGCGGCTCCGTTCTACCCCACGCCCTCATTCCAGAATCACATTGAGCAGCTCGGCAAGTTGACCCGTTCCCTTTTCCTCTCTCTTTCCCTTTCAATAGAACTTTGTCGTCCTAGGTTTTAATGCGTCAATACAGAACAGGAATATGATGCTGCTGCCGACATGATGGACGACGGCGATGCTCCGGACACGCCAAGCGGACCCGGCCCCTACCCCGGCCCGTCCTATCCCGGTGAGCCACAGCCGATGTCGCTCTCGTCCCCGGTGACGACTGGACCGCCCGGAAGCCAACCAATCACTGGGCCGTCACCGATCGACGCCGCCCACACTCAGCATCCCACATATCCGTCGATGACGCAGCTCCTCGACCCGAACTACGACTTCGACCCCTTTGGCCTGAGTGCGAGCATGGCTTTCCCGACCCAGTTCTCGTTCGACACCAGCAACATGCGATAACCCGAACTGGCTGGCCCGGCGGCGAGGAGGACAGGGGTCGGCTGGCGGACACAACCCTCGATGGGCGCCTCAGATGACGCACGATTAGCGAAATGTCTAGAGGCAAATATCAGCGATCGGGGGGAAGGAATGGGAAGACATGGGAAATTCAACATGGTCTGCATCACCTCTTGCGGTAACATCTCGGAGAGCACGGGCATAAGTTTGAGATACCCCAAGGAGCATTTTGCTTTGGGCAAAAGAAGCCTGTTTCACGAGGGAACGACATCCATCTCCGCTTATCATCTACGGCTGGTGAACCAGTTGAGTCCAGGGATTTCGGAGGAAAAAAATTCTATAATACCCCGTGGACACTTCAGCGTGGCTCAACAAAAGTTTTGCTTTGTTTTTTTTTTTGGTCCCCAGGAGGTGTCAAGGGACACATAATTCGACACGAACGACGACGACACGCGGCACGACAACGGCAGAGACGGCATATCGAACGCAAACGGCAACCTCGAGACACGATTTTCAAGCCCCAGCCCTCAACAACACCACAACCACGGCTGCAGCGGGGCATGCATGTGTTGCCCGCCCACACGGCTGTCAGGATAGACACCTCATGAGGACGGTGTGGGTGGCTTGAAACGGACAACATAGTCCACGGGCATCAGGGCTCCGGTGGTCAAGGGTACGGAGATAGACGCACCCCGTGTCGTCGTCGATCTTGGTCTTTCAATTCACTTCGCTCAACTCCTCTCGTCTGCCTTTTTTTGCGGTTGTTGCTTGATGGACATGTTGTAATGTGTTACGTGGCACGTGAGAGATGTCCTGTCCTTGTCCTTTCCTATTCAAAACGACAGCAAGTGCTTGATCAGAGTTTACGAACAAAACATTGCGGGTAACGAAAAGTTTAAAAACCAAATTATGTATTTTTTCAATTTTTTTTTCTAGCTCGGCGCGGCATGGGGTGGGAGGTAGGTTGTTGTGCGTTTGGATGCTCTCTCGTTCCGCGCTTCCCCTATTCCATTGTTTACACAAGACGGAAGAGGTATACCGGGTTGCCAGGGGAATCTAACAAATAAAAAGAAATAAAATCCCAGTGCCAGAACATGAGTTGTCTCCTGACCTTGCTGGACATCAGGCTTGACCGCTGCCAATGTAACTCGACGTCAATCATCCCGTCGTCATGCTCCAGGGGGGTTACCTCATCCACGGGTTACCCGAAAACACCCCCATCCCATTTTAATGTGATCGCCACCCAACAAATGACGTACACTTGGGGAAAAGCATCTGACCGATGTTGAACGGCAATCAATTTGGATGCTTTTGCAGCACGGCTGATTGAATCATCGGCAAGTGGGTGGACCGACTGCTCTTCCATGCAGAACCGGAACGTGGTTGTAGAGCAAGGATGAGAGCATCACATTTGAAACGCTGGCTACCGCGGTTGCTCCCATTGGCAGAACGATCATGAAGTCATCGAGGACAAATGCTGCACGTTGTGGCGTGCCGAGGCTGCAGGGCGGCATGGCAAACGCTCGATGGGCGCGCCGGCTTCCGAATGCAACAGCTTAGAATCCCAGCCTCGCAGATGCATGCAACAAAGCAGAATCGAAGCCCTAACAAATCGAGCCCCGCGCACTGAATTTTAAAAAAAAAGGAAAAACGTCGGCTTGGGGCTTGTCTGCCGGAAAGAGGTGGTGGTGGGGCAGCAAGTGATCCGTGCATCCGCGCAAAGAGGGCCGAAAAGCTCCAATTCTTTGTTGTGCTGCTGCTCGCGGAGCCTGGAGCCAGGCAAGGGAACAAGAAAAATTCCGTCGTGGACCTCCCGCCAGAAACAAACAAGCGCACTGAACCAGGGCTGCTTCCTGCTTGTTGGGTGCTGCTCGCTTCGCTCCGCCAAACCCTTCACCCACTTTCCCAATTCCTATCTCCATCTGGAGCTTTGTGGTTGTCTCAATAGACTACGCCTTGGAAGGCGATAAACCACAGCGGCAAGATGTCTGTCGCTTCTAAGGTGCGTTCGTTCCATGGTCTTTTTACCCCCGGTCTTTGTGGTGCTGTTGGGGCTCATCGTCATCGCCTTGCCGGCCACGCCGCATCGCGGGGCTTTTGCTTCGCCCAAACAAGGGCACGACTGCGCAATTATCGAGCACTGGGAGCCGGTTGCTGTTGTGTTGTTCGACTCGTGAAACTGACTCGTCGTCTTACTTGCAGAACCTCTTCGCCATCCTCGGTTGGTCTGCCCCGCATCGATTGACGACACATTGTCGACCTCTCCGGCGTCGCTCGGAGAGCCGCCCACCAGCACACCAATACTAACCATCCAACTGCAGGCAACACCGAGGAGGGGGGAGATCCCCGCCCCTGTGAAGACCGTTGACAAGACATCGACTCACACCGCCAAGCGCAACACCGATGGCCTGGCTCCCGCCGCTAAGGCTCCGGTGGCCAGCAGCCGTCGGGGCGGCGCCAACGTGAGCGGCAACGAGGCCGGTGTGTAGCCCCGCAGTTTCCGGCTTTTGCTGGGATACAACACGTACTAACACAGGTGCAGCTTTCCGCGACCGCAACGCCGGCCGCGACTCTAACCGCGGTAAGACTACCGAGGAGACTCCCCGTGGTGGCCGCCGTGGTGGTTACCGTGGCCGCGGTGGCCGCCGTGAGGAGGGTGACCGTCACCCCAGCAAGACCGCTCTCCAGTAAGCCCCACTTTGTCTCCATGTTTAGGTTGTATCAATGTACGGCCGCTGACCCCTCCACAGCAGCAACTCCGAGAAGCAGGCTGCCGCGTCCTGGGGCGGCAAGGACGGCGAGGGCGAGCTTAAGGACGAGCAGGCCGGTGCCGAGATTGCCCAGACCGAGCAGAAGGCCGAGGGCGAGGCTGCCCCCGAGGCTGAGGCCAAGGAGGAGGAGCCCGAGGAGAAGCAAGTCAGCTACGAGCAGTACCTCGCCCAGCAGGCCGAGAAGAAGGCTGCTCTCGCCGGCTCCCTGAGTGTCCGCAAGCCCAACGAGGGCGCCAAGGACGACAAGTGGAAGGACTTTGCTCCCCTCGAGAAGAACGAGGACGAGGAGCTCTTCCCCGGCACTGGCGGCAAGGCCCAGCGCCAGCGCGAGCGCAAGCAGAAGCAGTTCGTCGAGATCGAGAACCGCTACGTCGAGCCCGAGCGCACCAGGGGTGGCCGCGGCGGCCGTGGCGGTGCCCGTGGCGACGCTGGCCGTGGCCGTGGCCGCGGTGCTCCCCGCGGTGGCGAGTTCCGTGGTGGCCGTGGCGGCCGCCAGGACGCTGCCGGTGCTTCCATCAACACCAAGGATGAGAGCGCCTTCCCCAGCCTGGGCAAGCAGTAAACCTCCTGACATGATCAGAGTGCTCCATCATGCATGCGAGCTAGACAATTTTGTCTGTCCTTTTCGGAGTGTGCCACAACATGGTGGGACTCGATAGGGCGAATTGACGGATACGGGGCATTGAAGGAACCGAGGCATTGTGTGGATGGGCGGCGCCTTTTCCCTTGGTGCTATGGAGGGCAAAGCAAAATGGTTCATCAGTGATTACTTCTTCCCCGACAAAACAACGAGACTTTCTTCTCTTTCCACTCTTTGGCTCTTCTTCGTCCCTTATATGCCTCTAATGTGGTATGTGTGTGTCTGTGTTGAAGGCCTCAATTTGTGCAAACGGAACAACAGGCTTTGTCTTGCGAAGGTACCCAACCATGGTCATGTCCTTCTTTCCGTCATCTTGAGGTATGTGTTGGAAGAATTGGTTGGTCATCCGGGGCTATCCTCTGCGTTGCTAGGTCTGTTCTCGTGTGTGCGTCTCTGATAAAACAGAAAGCTACCATGATTGCCAAATGGCCAATGTTAGTATTCCCTTTACTTGTCTACACACTTCTTGGATTAGGGTGCCATGTGCACGTGTAAATATGTTCATTCACAAACCAAGAGAATGTATTGCGTCCTTGGTCTGATCCCTCAACTCTACTGGTGTTTTAAGTCTTCTGGGTCATCATCAACCTCGGTGAAAGCATCAGTTGTGAAGTTGCTAACCATCTCCATTATCTTACTTTGGGTGTTGACATTGTTGCAGCGAGTTGGCGTAGCGGTTGCCTGTTATAGGACAACAATGAAAAGTCAAGCACAATGCCGTCGTTACGGTTGGGAGCGGAAAGTGTCTTTGGCTTTCCTCGGGTTGATGGTTTTGTTGCTGATTTGTTGACGAGGGTTGTGAGAGCTGGGTTTGTACAGATTCCGTACTTTGTAGAGCTGTTGAAACTTGAGACATGGCTGGTAAAGTGTAGTCGGGTAAGTTCATAATTCCGTAGACATTCTTGCTTTCTTGATAAACCCAGAGATGGAAGGCGACTAGTTACCAAGTTGGGGATTCAGAAGTAACCTATCTAGAGGGGGGTGTTGTATCTAACCCTCTGGTGCAGACTATGGTCATCAGCGAGTGCACTTATTCTCCGGGCCGATCAGTGACGGCGAGGAAGGTTTCTCCGCTGTCTCTTGCCCTCTATGGACTTACCTCTCAACGTATTGACCAAGAACAATTACAAGAGCAGGTAGGTTTGGGGGTTATGCAAAAGTAACCCATCTCACTCGTGCTGGTTGCCCAAGATCAAGTGATATTGTGAGCCATCAACTCGGTTTCACAGGGGTTCTGTTTCATTTTGATATGTAGTTTACATCAGGTCAAAACAAGGGAGTCGGTGTGTACGCCAATGCCGAGGCCAAGAAGTCGGTTTGGAGACCAATGATGGAAAAGCCGCGGAATTTTAGGCACTTTCTGTTTCGAGTCCAGGAGGGGGTTGCTCTGGATTGACGGATCAGCAGCCCAGATCAAGTGTGTCGACATGGTGTTCTTTGTTGAGAGTTCTATATTCCTCTATCCAATGATGTCTAAAACTGAATACAAACGTCCAGAATGTACACCCTTTGGCTCGTTACACTTACAACCTCAACTGATATTCGTTCCCCCTCCTCTTCGCCGCCCGACCAACATCAATCCCAATACTGGCCAGCAACATCACGCCATTGAAACCAGCCATCAAGTAAAACGGGGCTCCCGTCGACCACGAATCAAACAAATACCCCCCCAGCTTCGTCAACAGCAATATCGCCGCCCCTCCACACCACGAATACACCCCCGCCACGGACCCTTCAACCTCACCCTCGACACCGTATCCTCCGGCAACACCACCTCATTCTCCAACATCGGCGCCGTCTCCCCGGCCCCATCCGCAACCTCAATCAATGTCTCCTGATCCCCTCCCTTGTCGTCAACACATGACCGCGCAAAAGCGAGATAGCTGACAATCCCAAACACAGCGGCAACCACGACCGGCCACTTCACCCTACCCCGCTTCCGCGACGTAAGCCTGGCGACACTCGCGCTGAGGATGGACGCGAGCGGCCTGGCGACACCCGGCTTGAGCTCGGGGAGGGGTGGTGGGAGACCCTTGGCAGTAGCCGTGGCGCATAAAGAAGGCGTTGATGGAGAGGGGGATGAACAGCGAGATGGCGACGGTCGAGGCGCGCGCGACGAATCCGCCGAGGTAGCCGAGGAAGATGGAGGAGTCGGTGGCGACGAGGCGGAGGGAGGCAAAGAGCAGGTGGAGGTAGGGGAGGGTTTTGGGATGGGGAGGTTGTTGTTCCCTGGTGAGGTGTTGAGGAGCGCAGGCCGAGGAGCATGCGCCAGCCTTTGCCGTGTTCGCCTGGCAGGTTGCGCAGGCCGAAGAAGACGAAGATGGCGACGGCGAAGGAGACGGTGCCGACGATGTAGAAACTGTATTTTACTGCGTCGGCGAGCGTGACGTTGTCAATGTGGCTGAAGCGGGCGGGTAGGGGAAGGAAGAGGGAGAGGGCGACGAGGGCACCGCAGCCGGTGAAGAGGCCGACGTAGCCTGCTAGGGCGGACGGCTTGCCGCTGGTTTCTTCATTGTTGATTGCGCTGTCTTCGTCCGAGGTTCGATAGTCGGAGCTGTTCCGGAAGAGCTCAGGGGGTGATGGTCACTTGCGAGTCGACAGATAGCGCAACGCTCTGGCGCCCGCTAGGCGTCGACGGCTTGCGCAGGATTTCGGCGGCCGGACCGGTCTCGTCGGTCAGTGAGGGGAGGATGGCAGTCACCATGGTGGCCCTGCATACATCGACGACACATCGTCAGCACACTGGCGTCTTAAGAAACTCAGCAAGGGGCACACTCACGCAGCGGTCGCGCCCACGGCGAAGAATATCCTCGCCAGCAGAAGCTGCGGATAGACATTGCGAGCCTGCACAAAGAGAAACAAGGCCAGCCCAATAACAGTGTATCCGGCCACAGCAACATAGCGCACGCCGCTACGGTCCGAGACGAGGCCCCAGATGGGACAAGCAACGAGGGCCACCAGCTCGTCAACGAAGCCCAGTGTACCCACGATGTCGCCCACGCCATCCTTCACGCCAATCAAATCGGTGATAACAAACGACACGCTGCTGTTAAGGAAGACGAGAAACGAGATGCTGAAGAGCGAGATGCCCAGAAGGTACGTTACGGCCTGGAGGGGTGTCGTCGACGAGGAGACGGGCAGCCGCCGCAGCAGCCCCTGGCCAAAGGTCATGATGGGAGATTCGAGCAAGGAGTGTGCTTGATCGAATTAGTATCCAATTTCTGTGTCAACTGTTTACATGGCGTTGTTGGGTAGGGCTCGAAAGTTCTGAACGTCGACGTGGTACGAGATATGACGGTTTGCGGTTTCCGGGTGCTTGACGCATGCCCAGACACAGCTCCGGCTTTAAGCGGGGCAATTCGACAGGCCATCAACCCCTGTCACCCCACTGAGGCTAGAAGCGGCTGCCCCGCGACGCGCTATCAAGACCCCTGTGCTCCACCGACGTCGGAGTCATTTTTTCAGGGCCACTATCTCGCCGTCTTGATGGCGGTTTCACCGCTCACCTTCGTTTTGCGACGCAGCATCTCCTCGTGCAGTTGTGAAGAATTGGCTGGCTAGGTTGGGTCGTTTGGGCAGGGCGATTAAGAGCACATTCTTTTCGCATTTTTCCAGCGTGGTTGGGTGTTTCTATTCCTTCTCTTTCCCCCCACCGTCGAATCTCCCTACAGACAGCACATCGCGACAGACAACCGCCACCATGTCCGCCTCACTACCAGGCCACCGGGCGCTGCCCGACTCCCAGTATGACCTTAGCACTTACTGGGGCCGCGTCAGGCATACCGCCGGCATTACAGATCCGAGGTGAGAACCTTCAATGGGGGCGGGAAGGGCAGAGGCACGGGGTGTGTATCTTTGTACTTGGACCGCGGACACTGGGATTGTCTTCAACACCAACTGGGGGTAGCAGAAGCAAATTCGACCTCGGAACCAGCGCTGACCACTCTCGCGTCACCCAGGACCCTCTTCGTCGGTACTGCCGGGCTCGAAAAGGCCAAGGCCGACCTGATCGCATACAAGACCGGTCAAATACAGAGCATGACCCCGGAGTTGTGGAAGGCAAAGAAGGTGGTCGACTCGACGCTGCACCCGGACACGGTTGAGCCAGTCTTTCTCCCCTTCCGCATGTCCTGCTTCGTGCTCTCCAACTTGGTCGTCACAGCAGGCATGCTGACGCCGAACCTGACCGTACGCCCCCCTCTTACCCCTGTTAACACGGCGCCAATCTAATCTAACCACCACCTTCCCAACAGAACCGCGGCACAATAGCCTGGCAAGTCGCCAACCAATCCCTCAATGTCGCCATCAACTACTCCAACTCGAACAAATCCTCGCCCCTCTCCTGGTCCAAGATCGCCCACGCGTCGGCCGGCGCGCTCAACGTCTTCCTCATGCGCGGTGAGGAGATGCGCACGGGCATCGACGTGTTCCCGGCCGTGGCCAAGGCCAAGGCTGAGGGCCACCCCGTCCCAGCCGCTGTCATTGACGAGAAGGATAAGGTTGAGGTCGCGGCGGCGGGGGGTGAGAGCTTGGGCAAGAGCAAGAAGGCGGCGACGCTGGCGGTTGCTGAGACGGCGGTCAGCCGCGTGCTGAATAGCTCGCCGATTATGGTGGTTCCGGCGCTGGTGCTGGTGCGCCTGCAGCGTGGGGAGTGGTTGAAGAAGAATCCGCGCTGGACGACGCCGGTGAATCTGGGGTTGATTCTGGCGACGAGTTATATTGCGCTGCCACTCGCGCTGGCCGCGTTCCCGCAGCGGCAGAGGGTTAAGGCGGCGAGTCTGGAGGAGGAGTTCCATGGGCGTGGAGGGGAGGGTGGGTTGGTGGAGTTTAATAGGGGGATTTAAAAGTCGGTTCTTTTCCGGGGGATGAGATCTGTGTTAGAAGGCCGTATCAAGCGGCTGGGAGTTGGGTGTGTTTCTGGCCCGGCGAAGTGCTGCTGCATAGCGAAGCAGAGCGTGCTGTGTGGCATATCATGGGAGTTTTATATTTGGGGGGTTCGAGGTTTGAGAACCGGAGTTTGCTCACATAGTGGGTGGTCAGTTGATATCGGGATCTAGATTCTAGAGCTTTTTGGGAATAGATCGCGTTCAAAGACACTCGACACTCTGATCCATGCCAAGCTCTCTCCAAAGTGAGGATAGCTTACATATCCTCGTCAGAAAAAAAAAGCAAAAAAAAGCAGGGCTGTCACCGATGATCCAGAGATTGTCGTCGAATTGGGTAACTACTGAGAGGATGTGGCTGTCTGGAACGGCAAGCCGTGGATGAATTTGTCGGCTGATGAAGAGACCCAGATGGCGAGGTGGTGGCTCTTGGTGTTGAAACCCCACATTCTATCTCTGTTGTAAGTGGTCATTCGGCTTACTAAGAATGGATGGTTGGACTGGGTCGATGGATACAGTTGGAAGAATACAATGGTTTGTGAGCGTCTTCGGTCTGCTGGCTGTCAACCTGAGGTCATGAAGCTGTCAACCTGAGGTCATGAAGAGACTAAAGAGGCTCCTGGCCCTGGGCAGCTGCTCGACAGCTGCTCGATGCCCAAGGAGGTTAAGGCCATGCCTGTCTGTCACGACAATGGGAGCCAACCCTCACTGCGTTTGTTGCGGGTATTAATTCCCAAATTTCCCTGGTTCGACATTTTGATCTCCTCTTCCTTCGGCAGACCTTGAAAGGTTATTCGTTCTTCGTTTACTGTATCCTTCGGAGCACCAGGGTCGGGTTTCACTTCAGCTGGATGAGATCTTCCTGCGTCTGTCCCTCCCGTTGCTGAAGATCGCTCCAGGACCGTCATGACCCGGCAAGGCCAGTCCGCAGCCGCCCTCGAAGCTGTCTTGACCCAGTAAGAAACCGCGTTCTGCGTTCCTTGCAACCTGGGCGCCCAAAGCCATTCAGGTGCAACTTAGGCTTTGGTCCCGATGATTGTGACGACTCCACATCTGTTTCAAAACCTGAGAGCCGGCAAAGGATCGCATTTCTGGCAGCCTTGCCTTGTCTCAACTCGTCTTGCGTTGAGCGTCTCTTAACCGAGTCCAAGGGCAGGGGATGTGAATGAAACTCCGTCCTTGAAATGAGACGGTCGATCGACGAACAGGCCGGGAGAATGCAACGAGCCAAAAAGAGGGAGCGGAAAGGAAGAATGAAGGCTCCCACGTGGCTCTGGTCAACCGACTGCACACTTTCGAGAGGAAACCACGCCACTCAAAGGGCAATCGGACTAGGTTGTCATGGTTGTCTCTCTCGTCGCCCATGGAAACCCCGCATCTTGTGGGTGGCCCACTTTTAGTTTCAGTGGCGCACTTGCGCTGGACCTGCGGAATGCGGCGCTGTTGAGGGCTGCAAACAGGGCATTCGTCCCTGAAGCGAGAGGGCATTAAAGAGGAAGGGGCACAGCAGACCATCCTCATTCGCACTGTGCTACGCGGCTGGAAGGTGCACTAGCACTGTGCCAATTCGTTCAGATGTTGGCGAAAGTCACGACCAGCCACGGCACGGTCTGCCAGGTGCTGCTGCTGCCATTCCATTTCGAAAATCGGATTCATCTCGAGGGAGTCCAAGTCGAGGATGCCATCCATTGCCCTTGCCTCTGCACACAACCCGACATTATCGACACCTTCGTCGAGTGAAGTGCCGGCCACTTTTGTTTCTTTGTTGGTGAAGCCCAAAAGCGACTGCAAATAATTCCTCGAAGCGGGCCAAACCCTTCCTCGTCGGCACCAGCGATCCCGCCCTCAACAACGCCAAAACAACCCAGCCAGCACACAGACCACTGGGGCCCTTGCCCGCCTCCCACCCGTCCATCCCTTGCGACGAATTTGAGCCTGGTGAATCCAGCGTCTTGACATCTTCGCTCTGCTGCATTTTTGCCCCAGCCTTCTTGCTCGGAATCACACCCAATTTAGATGCCGTCCCCTTCATCACGGCCTCGCTAGATACCGACTGGCAACGACACCCACACTGGGCCTTCTGTTGTCTCTCTGACGCAGTCCCCCGGGTCCCCAGAGCGCAATTGTCACTCACCAGCAGAACCACGGCCACCCACCGTCAGCCAGCGACCATCTCCGCTCCTACCGTGTCCCGGCTGTGAGAGATTGCCCTCCCTCCCGCACTCTCAACCCGCCTTCTTCTCTCTGCCACTCCGGATTCCGTCACGGACCGGCGAGAGCAAGACAATGTCGACACCCACCACTGCGACCGCCACGCTGCCGCATTACAGCCCGCACCATTTCCGCTACCCACACCACCAGCACCAGCACCAGCACCAGCACCAGCACCAGCACCAGCACCAGCACCAGCACCAGCACCAGTCGTATCCCCAGCCAAATTCCTCCTCCTACCGCCCGCCGAACCCAATCCTCCCTCCTACCTCGAGGTTGGCCTACCCATCGCCCGGCTACTCCTCTGCTGCGAGCCAGGCGTCGGCAAATGGAGTAACCGTGCTACCCTCAGATCACACAAGACTGCCACCGCTCGAGTCTTCGGATCGCCTCTACACAACCATGCCTGTAGGTCCCCAGCCTCCGTCGCGGGCCGAGCCACAACCTCCTCGCAAGAGGAGGCGCTCGAGAGAGCCCGACTGGAACACCTTTTACAAGAATGGCCTGCCCAAGGAGATTATCGTCATCGAGGATACCCCTGAGCCAGAGCGACCCGCCGCCGCCGCTGCCGCCGCCGCAGTCCTGACCAACGGGCGTGCCCGCGTCGCTGCGAGTGGCGCGAATGGCTCGTCCGCCAAAAAGCGGAAACGAGACGATGCGACGGCCCCGTACGATCCTGTGCACCACAGTGCCGTTGTCGGCTCCCACACCCCCAGCAAATCGACTGCTGCCAGCGACCGGACGAATTCGGTCATTCACACCACGGCAGCGACATCACTGGGTTCGCTCTCGTCGAACGGAAACTACGAATATGAGACACAGCCTGGCCAGAAGAGGAAACGGACCACCCGACAGCAGATTGCCAATGAGGCACGACGCCGCGAGGCCGCCATCTACACCGATGCCCTCGCCCACTACCGACCGCCTCCTTACCCGCCAAAGAAGGCCCGCGACGTGCACATCAAGGTCATACCGGACGTAAGCTATCGCGCATTTTCCCGCCGGACCACGCATCGACTGACGGCAACAACCCAGCCACCGCACAGCAAAGATATTCGCGTCGATGACGACGATGGCCACTACATTGTGGTCCCCGACAACGACCTGACCGATCGATGTAAGTGTCGCCCAGTGTCAGAAATCTCCACGGCCAATTCGGACTGACGTACGTGGCAGACAAGATGGTGAAGCTTCTCGGGCAAGGAACGTTCGGGAAGGTGGTGCAGGCCAGAGACAAGGTGTCCGACAAGCTGGTTGCCATCAAGATTATTCGGTCCGTGCAAAAGTACCGCGAGGCCAGTAAGATTGAGCTCCGTGTTCTCGAGACGCTCAGGGCCAACGATGAGGAAAACCGCAACCGCTGCATCCACTTCCGCGACTGCTTCGACTACCGCGGCCACATATGCATCGTCATGGATCTGCTTGGCCAAAGCGTGTTTGACTTTCTCAAGAGCAACAGCTTCGTGCCCTTCCCGAACAGCCAGATCCAGAGCTTTGCCCGCCAGCTCTTCACAAGCGTGGCCTGTAAGTTTTATCACCGCCGTTTGTTGAAATGCGTTGCTAACTGAACCAGTCCTCCATGACCTGAACCTGATCCACACGGATCTGAAGCCGGAAAACATCCTGCTGTGCCACAACGAGTATCAGACGTTCACGTACAACCGCAAGATTCCGTCGTCCAGTAATACGAACAACCGGACTTCGAGCCAGAGAAAGGTACTCTTGGACACGGAGATCAGGTTGATCGATTTCGGCTCGGCCACCTTCCAAGACGAGTACCACTCGTCTGTTGTGTCTACCCGCCATTATCGGGCGCCAGAGATTATTCTTGGGCTTGGGTGGTCCTACCCCTGCGACATTTGGAGCATCGGCTGCATTCTTGTCGAGTTCTACACCGGTGACGCCCTGTTCCAGACGCACGATAATCTCGAGCACCTGGCAATGATGGAGGCTGTGGTTGACGGGAGGATCGACCCGCCCCTCGTGCAGCAGGTCAACCGGATGACGAGGAACGGCGGCAACCCCGCCTCTCAGTGAGTTCCCCGCGTGGCAGGGGGGATGTGAGCGCGAGGCTGACCGACGGCAGATTCTTCAAGCGCCTCAAGCTCGACTACCCTACTCCGGACACGACTCGAGCATCACGACGATTTGTCAAGGCGATGAAGAAGCTTCCGGTAGGTGCCTGTACGTTCCGGTTGAAATGTGCTGCTGTAGCTGACCATATTTAGGATATCGTGCCTCACAACAGCAAATTTTTGTCCCTCTTCCTGGATCTTCTTCAGAAGATCTTTGTTTACGATCCCGCAAAACGCATCACTGCGAAGCAAGCACTGCAGCACCCCTGGTTCCGCGAGGTCGCCCATCCCGATGACGGCACCGAAGCGGCCCGGATCCGTGCCGAGAAGTTGAGGACGCGGGAACGAGAGGCGTCGTCTGCCGGGCACACGCACCACCCAGAGGAGCGGATCGCTCGGAGGTGATGCGGACAGAAGACGAAGGCGATGATTTCTGCGCTTGCAGCGTCTGCTGTAGCGCCAGGACAATACGGTCACGAAGGCATGTCTCTTAACATTCGGGTATATACGGTATCATTCTTATGGATTCGCCTTCTTCATACGTTGGTTGACTCGGGAACGCGGTTTTGGGAGGCGCTGGGAGGGGATTTGGCATCGTATATCAACCACGTTTCCTTGGGGGATGGGTATCATAATGACGGGACGGTGTGCGTGGGTTCGATTTCTCATAGGGCAACTGGCTCTTATACCCAGGCAGCGAAGCTACGACGCTTTTCTTGTGACTCTTTGGTTCGGTTCCTGTGCGATGAACGATCCTCCATATACCTCGCGACTGTACGGTTGCAACTGGTCAGCTTCAAGTGTCCGAGGGTTCTAGGTATCATGATGATTCGATCATGGACATGGTGGGAAAGGTTTGTCAACCTCCATTGTTGTTCAATCTTTGTCACTAAGCTGGAGCACAGACTCTCTCAACAACAACAATCACATTGTTCACACTAATCAGCCAGGACAATGTTCACCACCCACCTTTTAAGCAGACTCTTACTGTTCACAGCACAGTCTACTTTCTGCCATCGTCTTTCTAGACCAAACATACTCACCAGCAACACCTGCATCGCTTTGTCCCAGACGCAGGGTTATCACTTCTTGCCTCCTCCATCCTACGCTTGACATCTTATCTAGCATCTTCCTCTTACGACTAACCATCCGCTACGGCATACATAATCTTCCCGCTATCAAGCCCTGCACCTCATCGCCATTAGAAACAGAGACCATCCGAGACATACGTACATACATACATACATACAGAGTGACGGACACGCCATCGTCATCCCGACAAAGCGAAATAAAACGCCGTCCAAACCCGCCCCCAAAAAAAGGGATAGATACTAAATGCCCTGGCCCAAAGAACACCAGCCGGCTCCCCTCCACAGACCTTCTCACCCCGCTCCCGCCACACGCCCTCCGAAAACTTGCCGCGGCGCTCTCGGGCTTTCGGCAGGGCCACGATTACTCTCATCACAATCACCATCACCATTGTAACCACCAGACTTACCACTCTTGCCACCGTCGTTCTTCCCCCTATCGCGGTTGCTGCTGCTGCTCTTGTTGTTGTCTTCCTCCCTGCCACCGGAACAGCAACGGCGGCAGCAGCAGCAGTCCTCGATGGAAAGGGATATGTACAAGACTTTGGGAGGATGGGGTGGGGTTAGCGTTGACGGGGTTGGGATTAGGGTTGTGGCGGCGAGGAGACGAGAAAGAGGAGTATTTTCCGCCGTTGTGTGAGATGCACAGGGAGTTGGATGTGGGGTGGTGGGGAATTGTATGAGATTGGTGAGGGTGGAGGTTAGTGTAAGGTGTGAGGGGGTGAAGGGGTTTGTGGATTGGTTTGGTGGGGGTGGGGAGAGAAGGGGAGGGGAGAGGAGGGTTGCTTGTTGCGGTGGTTGTGGGTGTGGTGAGAGGGGTGGAAGACGGATGAAGCACGAGGACGGCAGCAGTAACAGCAACAGCCCCGACGTGGAACGGATGAGAGACTTCGTCGAACGCCTCAGCGGCATCGCGACTCTGTACCTTTCCCCAGGAACGTTTGAGCGGTACTTTGGCAACAGCACCAGGCGTGGCTTTCGGTTTAAGAAAGTTGAGAGCGGCTGCCCAGCGTGTGTGCTCGCTGTTGTTAGCGGCAGCAGCGAGCTGCTTGTTGCCCTCCGGGCAAATATGCTTGCGCGGACGAAGACCAGAAAACCGAGACTCTTGATGCTGATTGAGGCGTGGATGGAGATGTTTGCTTGGGAGGAGGAACAGGAGATGAGAAGAGAGAGTGAGGTTTTGGCGGAGGAAGTGAGGATGGCAAGGGACTTGATGCACGGAATCGAGGCTGAGAGGAGAAGGGGAAGGGGAAGAAGGGGTAAGAGGAGGGAAGTAGGGAAGAGTGGATATCACCGTATGTTCTCGACAAGGATGAGGAATCTGGATGGCCTGCTGGTGCCGGGGGTTCAGCTGGATGGAAGTTACCATGACCAGCATGACGTTAAACATCCGAGAGATACCTACCCCTTTGGTGGTATGGACGGCGCGGATGACTTCGACCATCCCGCCCCTTCAGAGACTCACGAGCCACGGCTCTCTTCAACCTCTTTCCTCCACGACCCTAACCACCCACACGAACCTCACACCTATCACTCTACCCGCACCTCTGAAGACGAGAATCACATCAACTCCCAAGGCCAATTCATTCCTGCTCGCACTTTCTGGCCCAACAACCAGGACCCTACGCAACCCCCCAAGCCCAGCACTTCATCAAGCGAAAGCGTTTACAGCATCCCCAGCCCAAAACACGAAACCAAACCCAGGCCCAGCGAATACACCCGTCTTCAAGAAGAAACCACAAAGACCTTTCAGACACCCCCGCCGTCAGCAAGAGACAGACGATCACCTGTCTCAAGATTCCAGTGCTCGGGTGTGTGCAAGGAAACCGGTGCTGCTGCTGCTGAGGATAACCAAGGCAATGGACTTGACGGGCAGAAGTTGCCGAGCCAGTCTTCGACGGAGACGAATTGGGCGGATTTTTATGATTATTGAGAGGAAACAGCAGAAGATACTAGGAGATGACAAGATGTTGCTAACTTTTGGATTTGTGGTTGATGCCTGGAGTTCTATCTTCTTCGAGGACGGCCGAGTGTTGTTGATGAAGTAAAGGAGATGGGCGAGTTTACGCAAGATGTCGTGCTTGTGATTGGAACAGGTGAGTTCTGCCTTTGTTCCGCGCTGCCCATGGCGGCTGACACAGTATTCGCTTGGTGAACTTTGGTCCAAGGCCTTTGAGCAACTCATTGATCCCGTGACATTTCTCTCTTCTCAAAGGCATTCTAATTTCTTAACGCCTTTCGCATATGTGAGTTAAGTCTTTTATCCTTATTTCGTATTCTCCCTCACAGTTAAGCTTGATTAGGTAGTGTCTGGGGCAGCGAGATGGACTCAGTCACACCCTTAGAAGCTTAGACTATTACAGGAGGAACCTGAAGACTTGACCTTGGATATTTTAGGTAGTTAAGTTACAAAGTGGAGGACAGATCTAGGTTACATATCACAATGCAATGTTGTGCACAGTTGGTGAAACTCGACTAGGAGTGAGCAGAAACCAGTAGATTTTACGCTCCCAGTCCCCAAGCACAAGGGGGGCCATCTATCCAACATCCACCTCTCTCTAACGCCCTCTATCCATACATCCCCCAATTATATCATACACCCATCACTCCTCCTCCTTCTCCCCGCCCTCCAACAACGCCCTCAGCGCCGGCAAAAACTTCGCCGCCTGCTTAAACTCCCCCAACCTAACTCTCATCAAATCAAACGCAAACAGCACCTCCACATCCCTCTCCCCCTGCTCCACCCCATCCTCCCCACCCTCCCTCTCGCACCCACCCCCACCTGCTTCACCATCGGCAACTTCGGATACCTCTGACTAAAATGTGTCAACAAAATCCTCCGCGCCTGCATTCTCCTCCCGACCTCCAACGCCTCCGACAGCGTCGAGTGCTTCTTCGCGACCGCGTCCCCGCCAGCTCGTCCTCAAACGTGCACTCGTGTAGCAGCAGGTGCGCGCCGCGCGCAGGTCGGCGAATGAATAGGCGATTTTGAGGTTGCCTTGGGCTTCGGGGAAAGTGAACACAACGGCCATGGCCTCGTGGCAGTGGTCGACGAAGCAGGCTTCAATTTTGGGGAGGTTGAGGGCAGCTGCCACCGGGGCGGGGAGGTCGGAGGGAAGGAGGGGACGCCGAGGGTGCCTGGGCGGGGTCGGCTGTAGTCGGCGCCGTGCATGGTGACGGGGACGAGGCGGGCGGGGGCGAGGTGCTGGACGGATTGAAACTCGCGGAGGAAGTGTTGGTATTTCTGGGTGGCGATGATGGCGAGCTTGCGGTCGGCGGGGAGGGAGGGAAGGAGCTCGCGCCAGCGGGCGATGATGCTAATGGTGCCGAGGTGGTGGTCGGCGTGGGCGTGGCTGATGTAGATGGCGCGCAGGTCGCGGAGGATAGCGTCGGTGGCAGCGTGGCCGAAGCAGCGGTGGAGCTGGCCGAGGGTGTTCTCGCCGCAGTCGAGGATGAGGTTGCCCCAGCCGGGGATGCGGATCAGCGTGGCCGAGACGTTGCGGTACTTGGATGGCATGGCGGAGCCTGTGCCGAGCGGGATGATCTCGGCGTCGGGGCAGGGCAGATCTTGCTGAGACTGTTCGACCTCTGCGAGGAACGCGGGGTCGGAAACGGACTCGCGAGCGGCGGCGGCCATTTGGAGGACCTGCGGAAACTGTGTCGCCAGCTCCATGCCGGGCTTGGCTGTGTCCATCACAGGGGCGACAGAGTCAGCCACGAAGCCTACCTTGGGCGCAATTCCGAACTGGTGCCCGGGACGGCCAATTTCCGCAACGGACTCCAGCTCCTTGTCGAGGGGTGAGCGGGGATTAATGTCAAAGATAGGCAGATGAAATCTCTCGGGATCGATTTGGTTCATCTGGATGAGCTGGGCGGCCGGCGACTCCAGCGCCAGCTCATTGGGACACACGGGACTGGCGAGAAGAACGTGCTTAATGGATGGGCGATCTTTCATGAACTGCTGTATCCTGGGGTCCTCGAAGGTGGCACCCTGCGAGAGAATCCAGTACATGACGTCGATGCCCTTCATGATCTCCGAGTTCGTCCATTCATGGCGACTGAGCACCTCGTCAACAGCGTAAGCAAAGGGGATATCGATAATGGCAAAACCATGGCCATCAATGGTAGCCCCAATAACCATGTCCGGAGTGACAATCCCGTCCTTCCCTTGGACGCTCTCTCCAGACGTGAGCTTCTTGTAGTCCTTTTTCTGGACCCCGAGGCGGACGGCGGCGGCGGGATCGAACTTTCCGCGGCGGGGATGGCTCCTGACGATGTAGCACATGGTCTGTGTCGACGGGTCCGTCGGAGGAAGGCTTTCAACCTTGGCCGCGGGCCATGGCAACCGCACAAGAACTTTAACGTTGGGGCAGTCGGCACTGTCCGGGTTCGGGCCGGAATAGGACTCAATGTGGCCCTGGGCGTTCCTGACAAAGAGCTTGGCGGGCATCTCGACATCCTTAATGTTCATCTCGCGCAGCGTGTCGAGGTTCCAGCTGGAGCCAAACATATCCTTGACGACAGACTCCCTGATGTCCTGGTTGGCATCCTCCCGAGCCAAGCTGTCTACTGGGCCGCCGTCTTCAACATGGTTCGGCCAGCTGCGCTTCCGCTTGAGTGGGCGGTCCGTCGGGCTTACTTCTGGTGGCGTACAGGTCACGGGAATAGACCAAACCATAATATTCTCGTCCTTGTAGTCTGGCTCGCTCCTGCCGTGGGCGGGGCGTGGATCGTGGCGCAGCTCGCGCGGGTTGAGAGGCATGGCCTTGCGCAGGATGAAACGGCGGGCAGTGGCCAACATGTGTACCAAGTTCTTGCCACCGTGAATGTTAAAATGCGAAACGATCTCCTTGACCTCCCTTAGCTTAGAATCCCGCCGCTTTATGTTGGCTTCTTTGATGTGGGCGGACGAGGAGGCCTTGATGTCGGCGACGGTGAGGATCATGCCAAGCAGGCCGCCGGTGGCTTCCCAGTCGATGCGGCCGGAGAGAAAGATGTCGTGGAACTTGGCCATGGAGATTTTGCGCTGGACCAAGTTGCGCTGGGTGCCCTCGGCCATGCGGCCGAAGAGGTAGCGGCGGTTGTCGAAGTGCAGGAACACGCACGCGCCTGGGGTATCGGCGGTGGGCGCGCTCGCGACCTCGACGTAGGCGTGCATACTGTTGGGCGGCGGGAGGACTGTGATTGCGGGGTGTCGAGTATTGGGACTGGGATCGGGCGCCGGGAGGAGGAAGAAGTGACAAGCGCCGCCGGTTTTCTTGTCAAGGCGGAGGTTCTTGACGGGGCAGGCGACGGTGTCGGGGAACAGGGACTTGGGGAAGATGGTCCTGGTCGAGCGTGGGATCGAGCGCGAAAGGGAACGCCGAACTTGACGCGGAAAAGCTAGAGGTGATGTCCGGGGAAACCTCTTGTTGGCGACGTGGTGGAAGTAGCGAGACGCTGAACCTAATGTTGAAGCTGGAGCTGAAGCGGAAGCTGATGGCTGTTGGAGTCTTAGTGCTGCGAACATTTATGGTCTGCGCCGCACGCCGTGTTCCTGGCTATCGTCTGGCCACAGCCCTCGGTCTCATAGGTTCGGATTCGGAGGGTGACGAGGCTCGCCGGTGACTCAAGCTCGTCGGGCTGTTGTTGGAGGCTGTCGCAGAAAGATGCAAGCATTCGGACTCGACTTGATTCGATTCATGCAGGGTCCTGGCCACTTTTTCTGCCCATGGTGCGGTTAGAGGTTAGACGCGTTATCAGATTGTCTCAATCGAGTAAGCGGTGAGGACGAGGGTTAGGGTTCATACAAAGCGCCCCTTTCTTTGTCTCTATTCCTCTCCTCCTGAAGCATGTACATAAACAAGTCAACCCCTTGCTGTCTTAATCGCCCTTCATAATCTCTTAACCATACCTCCAACACCAAACCACCCCTTCCCATTCCATCACATTCATTCTTCACCTTCTGCCCACCCCCATCTCCCGCAAAGCCTCCCTCACGATTCCCTCCGCCTCCGCAATCACATCGTCCCCCTTCCTCCAGGTATACAGCTTGACGCCGTTCGCGTCTAGTATCTCATGCGCCCTAGCCAGCCGCCGCAGCCACATATCCACCTTCTTGTTCACGGCCGTGGTGGCCGCCGTTGCCGCGCCGTTGAACGGTGGCGGGATCGCTTCTGCTGCCATTCCCGAGAGACCAGTTGGTGAGGAGCCCGAACCCCTGGGGAGTTCCAAATCGGGGATATCCAAGTTGGAGTTTGCGTTATTGTGTTGGGTTTGTTGCTGGCGCTGCATTACGGGGGCAGTACCGCTGCGACGAGGCGGTGGTGGCGGGGGAGGAGTCGGCTTGTTGGTGTTGGGGATTGCGCTCGCCGAGGTTTGTGTTCGTTGAAGTAGGCTTTGGCGGGCATCCAACCCAGTGGGAAGGCTTCTATGTGTGTTGAGGCTTGCGTCTGACGGGCGGCTGCGCAACGCCATAGGTTTCGCCGGACGCGGCGGGGGTGGTTTCCGAGAGCTGCTGTCCGATGCCGGTGTGCCTGGCTTCGAGCCGCTCTGGCTGCTCGGGGTCGGGAGGGCTGGTTCTTCATCAAAATCGATAAGCGTCCCCATGACCGGCCCTGTCTTTGGCGGAGGAGCTGGCGCCCGAGGAGGGGGTTGTGGTTTGTTTTCCCCCTTCTCAATTGCTGGTCGGTTCTCGATACCCGCCCTGGTGCTTCCAGGCCTGCTGGACTGCGCAGAGTTGAGGTTGAAGGAAGAATCGAAGAAGCCAGCCTGGTCAGGGGTGGTGACATCACGAATGAACACTGCCAGAATGCGCCCTGGGTTGGCCACGGCCAGCTCGGTGTACACCTCGAGATCTGCCTCACCGCTGTCACCAACAAGGATAAATTTCCGCTCCGGGAAATCCCTGATGATAGCCTCCAGCGTCCCCTTCTTCCGCTCTGCAACCGGCTCGAAAATTCCCTGGAGCATGCCGCTGTACTGCTTTAGGTGTATCGATCCCTGGGGCAGGCCAGCTGTGTGGAAGAAAGTGGCTAGAACGGGAAACAGCTGCCACGGGCTGTTGGAGCAGTAATGCATCTTGACGCCCAGCTCCTGCATCCGGTGGTACCACTCCTTGACGCCGTCAATGGTCAAGTCGCCCAGATCGCGGACGAACGTATTCCGAAATATCTCGCGGGCGCCCATCCAGATGTTCGACCGCTTGACCGTGTCGTCAACGTCGCTGATGAGACTGACGCCTTTGGAGTCAATCAACTCGACAGGTTTGGTTGTCGAGATGTTCTCGTTGGCGAGCACCCTGATATCTGTTGGGACGAACTCCAGGGCGACACGCGCGCTAAAGTGTCCAGAGTCGTCGGTCAGAACCGTGTGCGATCGTGATTGCTGGTGGTTGTAGAAGAAGATGGTAATCGGGATCTGGACCAGCGGTGTCGTCATGAACGGCCCAAGACGGGCCATGAGATTCGCGTTGGCAACCGAAAGTTCTGCCTCCGTCATATCTGTCTGCGATACCGTGTTTGTCCTGGCTGACAAAGTAGGCGACGATGGCGGTGAAACCGGTGCATGGTTCTCCCCTTTGAAACCGCTGGGCGCCTCGCTGTACCCCCCCCGATTGGCAACCTCCTTCTCGTCCTGACCACGTTTCTCAATCTCCCGCGCCTCTTTTGCAATCCTCTGTTCCTCTTTCATCTCCTCGTACCGGTCATGCGAAGTCGCAGTCGGGTCGGCCTGTGCCAGCGGCGGCGGGATCCCACTAAGCCGCCTGGCAAGCCCGAGAACCATGCGATTCCGCCGTGTCATCGGCCCCTTGCTGGGCATGTATATCCAGCCCCTGACATCGACGTCCACCACCGCTTTCTCGTCCTCCACCCTGGCCCATTCCTCTTTCCAGTACTGCTCCTCGCTCCCATCCACACGCGTGGCACTCGCTGCCTGGCCTGGATGCCCCGGCGGGAACCTGCTGCCCCCCTCATTCTCTTTGACGTGCTTCTTCGCATATGTAGGAAACAGCACCATCTGCTCGTCCCCTTTTGTGATGATCGACACCTGCGGAAACGCCCCGGGTATCGAGACCTGCGAGCCCGTCTCAACCCCTCTTATGCGGGTATTATTGTACTGCTCCTTCAGCTCGCTCGCCGCGGCAACCCCCGCCCTGTAAACACTCCCAGCAACAGCCGCCAGCTTCTTGCGTCGCGCTCCTCGCTCTAGAGGCGGCGTCCCCGAACCCGACCCTGTGCCGTACGCCCCATACCCCTGACCATATCCATAACCCCCCTGCATCTTCCTCCTCCCGTGCGCCGCTTCGACAGCAGCACCCGTCCCACTATCACCAACCTCCCTCTTCAAATTCTCCCTCTCCTTCCCAAACAAAAACCTCCTCCCACTACCGTACCACCCACCCTTAACCCTCACGCCCCTAAAAGCCCTAACAGCTCTAACCAACCCCCCAATGCCCGCCCCAATCCCACTTCTAATCCCAGCCCGAACCCCAAGTTTATTTTACCCTTACTCCCACCACCACCACCACCAGCAGTTTGCAACCCCGTAGCCTCTTCCGCTCCCTCCGTGCAACAAGTGCCCCCAGACCCTGCCCTGCAACCCGCTCTTATACCGCGGGAGTGTGTCGAGGCGGAAGCGGATGAGACGCTCCGCGTAGCGCTCGTGAAGGGCGCGGGAAGAAGTGCCGGAGGAAGGATGGGGAGCGGTTGTAGTGTGGGTGGGTGTTGGGGCGGAAGCGGAGGTGCGGTGGTAGGGGGCGAGGTGCGATGGGTTTCTTGGAGAGGAGGTGGGATGGTGGTGGTGGTGGTTTGAAGGGGGCTTTGGGAGCCAGGGTGGAGGATGGAGGTGGTTATTGAACTTGTTGGAAGTTGAAGAGCTGACGCGCGCAGGTTTTGTGGGGGGGGTTGATGGCGGCGCGAGGGGTCGTTATGCAGGCGATAGTAGTGTCAATATGAGGCCTGCAGTAGACTGTTTGTTAGTGAGCGGGAGGAAAGGCGGGAGACTTTGGTAGTTTGGAGGGAAACAGCTGGACTCGGTCGAGACCAACAACTGTGTTGTTGGCTGTTTCGGTAGCGCCTTACGTCACTTTGTAGAGTGGGGCGTCATTGAGAACCCCCGTTGACCTCCTTGAGAGTTGCAGCAGCAGACTTCACACCCACAGCACCAGAGATCAGGATAGGCTCAAGAACAATATGACACAAACAAACAAATATTATTTCAGGATATCACAGACTACCTCTTCCCCTTGCGCCGCGGCGGCCCCTTGGCCTTCGGCTTCTTGACCTTCTTCAGGTTCAGCACCGCCCCCTTGCCATCCCTCTCCGCCTTGCCCTTCTTCCACCCCTTGCCCTCAGCACCCCGCTCCGCCTTGGAGTCGAGCTTCTTCCTGTCTTTGTTACTCAGCTTGCCGGCGCCCTTCTTCTTCATCGCCTCCCGGACACCATTCAGCTCGGCCCGGCCCGCCTCCTTGGCGTCCCTCTTGTCCTGCTGCGTCTCGAACCACGTACGCTTCGGCCGCGCGTTGATCTCCTCCTCGTACCGGATCATGTTCTCGCCCTTCTTGACCTGCATCTCAACCTGCGCGAGCTGCTTCTCCTCCTTCTCCTCACGCAGCACCTCGTCGATTTCATCATCCATCTCGTCGATCTGATCCTGCCACTTGTCTGCATCGGCCGCGTCGATGATGCGGCTGATAATCTTCGCACCCTGTGCCTTGCCTGACCTCACCGCTGCCTTGACGACCTTGCGGTCTGGCTCGGCAGCGAGCGTGATGGCAACACCGCTGCGCCCGGCACGCGCGGTACGGCCGACACGATGCACGTAGATTTCGACTGTTTGCGGCGCCTCGTAGTTAATGACTGTGTCGACGCCCTTGATATCGAGACCACGAGAGGCGAGATCCGTGGCAAGGAGAAAGTTGACCTTGCCGTCTCTGAAGTCCTCGACGCTGGCAATACGCTGAGTCATAGTTAGCATTAGCATCATAACAAGCAGGAAGGAAGCTTACCTGAGCCTGGTTCATGCTTCCGTGCAGCTCTGCGGACGACAGCCCAAAGAGCCCAAAGATGATGCGCATCCGGTGGGCAATCTTCTTCTGCCGGAAGAAGATGATGACACGCTCTGTGTACAGCGTCTTGCAGATGTGCACCAGATAACCCTCGCGCTTCTCCTCGCGCCCCGGCCGCAGCCGCACAAACTCCTGCGCCAGGTTGTTGGCCGTCTTCTTTTGCGAGTCAACCATGATGCGCGCGGGCTTGTTCATACCGACGCGCACCAGCTTATCAACGGACGAGGTCATGGTGGCGGAGAACAGCATCGTCTGGCGCGACTTGGGAATCGTCGTGAGAATCTCGTTCAGTTCGTCGGCGAAACCGTCCTCGAGCATCCTGTCGGCTTCGTCGAGCACAAGAATCTCGACTGTCTCAACCGCAAAGCTGGCCGAGTTCCGCATGTGGTCGATGAAACGACCCGGGGTGGCAATCACCACGTCTGGGCGCAGACGCAGCTCTGCCTCCTGCACCTTGACGCTGAGACCACCGACGGCAAGACAGAACTTGATGTCGGTGTGGCCGGCGAGCTTGACGGCAACCGCGTGACACTGGATCGCCAGTTCGCGAGTCGGTGTCAGAATGACAACTCTCGTCGTGGGAACCTTCTTCGGCCGGTACAGCAGACGCTCTAGGATGGGCACCACGAACGCAGCCGTCTTGCCGGAACCAGTGACGGCGCCACCGACGACATCCTTGCCCATCAGCGCAATCGGAATTGTCTTGGCCTGAATTGGCGTTGGCTTCGTGAACCCGACAGACGTCAGACCCCTGAGGATAGGCCGCGACAGCGACATGCCCTGGAAAGAGGACGTATCGCCCTTCTTGCCGGTGTTCTCGGTCTCCTCGGGCGCCGCAAAGAAGTCCCTCCGCTTAGCCTCCTCCTCGGCATCCTCCTCCTCATCCTCTGACCCCGAGTCCTTGTCATCAGGATGGTCGACCTGCGTAGCAACCGACTCATTGTCCGACTCATCCCCCTCCTCGTCATCCTCTTCCTTTCCATCAACATCCTCCATCTCCTCATCTTCATCCCCACTCCCTTCTCCTCCTCCTCCTCCTCCTCCTCCTCCACATCCGACCCAACCCCATCCCAAACCCATCCTCCGCCAACACCCCATCCTCGTCATCATCCAAATCAACCTCCACCTCTTCCCCTCCTCTTCCTCCTCCTCCACGGCCACCTCCTCCTCAACCCCTTCTTTCCCCCTCCTTCCTCTCCCTCCTTCTCCGAATAATCTCATCCAAATCCACCCCCGGCTTCGCCTGTGCCCCACCAGCAACCGCAGCCGTATTCCCCAACCCTTCTTTGCCCCTCAAAACCCCACCCCTCAAACTCCTCCTCATCAAACCCATTCACCCCCACCATCCCCCAGCCGCAAACACAAACTCGAACTCCGAGTCCATAGCCCCATCATCCTCATCATTAACCCCCCAGATACCCGTGGGTTCCTCCTCTTCCTCTACATCCTCATTGTCTTCATCTTCGTCGGCGGCGACAGATTTGGACTTATTCTTCTTGTTATTCTTCCTCTTTTTCTTCTCCTTCTTCGAAACCGCAACAGCGGAGGTCTTGGCCTTCTTCGAGGGCGGCGCTGCGGACAGCTCTTCCTCGACGACGTCTGGCTCTTCGTTGTCCGAGATGGTGTGGATGAAGTCGTCGTCGACGATCTTGCGTTTTTGGGAGGGCGCCATTATTTGTTGTGAGTACGGCAGTCCCCAGGTGGTCGGTGGGAGACTTGGTTGTTGGGAAGGTAGGTGGTGGTGGTGGTGAATTGGCGGGGCCTGCGTGCCTCTGTCTGCGAGAAGGGTCGAGGGAATGGCAGCCAAAAAATTTGGGACGGACAGGGTGCTGGGACTTTTTCTGCCGGGCGGTGAGGAGGGGATTGGACAGGGGTCCTGGGGTGGGTTGGCCGCTGAGGTGCACGGTGTGGGGCCAAGTTTTGAGTGAGAGAGAGGATGGGACGGGAGAAGCAAGGAGCAGCCGTTCTTTGGGAGCTGCCCCTGACGATCTGTTTACATTTGCTTCGAATTACAGAGATAATTACCATTGTGGCTTTTGGTTTTCTGCGGTGTCAAAGTTTCCCGGCTGAGCCTTGACTGACAATATAAAGCAAAAATGGGATGTCGACTTCACCAAAAGTGTTAAGGGTCCATGATGATATTAGTAGACGGACTCCGTCTTGATTTGTTGGTTTTGATCTCGCTCTCGAGCAGTAATCCGTGCTATCCAAAATGGCCTCCCAAATCAAAGGGTGCCTCGGGCTGATCTAGCAGCCAGCCTGTATCCTCCAACGTAAAGGCAAGATGATGTGAACTCCCAACGCCTTGCCATGGTATAATGCTCCACCTCTTCCCAGCCGATATCCCATATCCATCCAAATGCCGTCCTTCCGTCCCTTTGCATGTGTTTTTAGTTTCCCAAACCCTTTTTTCTCCTCCCTCAACAATTACCCTCTCCTTAAACACCCCCATTCCGAGTCCCCACCCTCCGCATCATCACCTCCTCTCCTCCAGAAGATGCCTCTCCCCAAATCATAACTCTCCCTCTCCTCCTCCCCATTCCCTCCCCTTCTCCCCCTTCTCTCCCTCCTCCTCCTCCTTTCCTCCTCCTCCTCCTTCATCCTTTTCCTAATCTTCGCCTTCTCCTCCCTCAACCTCATCATCTCCTCATCATCCAACAAAAACTTTTGCTCATCAATCTCCTCCCCACCCTCCCCGCCTACCCCCAACTGCCCCATAACCATCCCACCATGATTGCTCTGGTGTTGATGAACCCCGGCCCCGGTTGATATGGTCTAAACGGCAGCAACGGCTCACCCTGAGGCGCAGCCCCCGGCAACTCATACTCCACGCTATCACTCATGTAATGATAGAACCCGTCCTTGGTCGGCGGAAGTTCAGCCTGAGCTTGCGGTTCCGCTAGTTTGCGCACGGCGCCCTTTTCCATGGCTTCAAAGTCCTCTGTTGTCGCGTATGGCGGCAGCGGGTGGATGGATGTGGCGACGAGCGGGGAGTTTTCGGCTTCCCAGGAGAATTGGCGTTCGTGGTGGTAGGCGGACGGTGAATGGGGTTGGTGGTGAAAGCGGCGGTGGACGATGGATTCGTTTGGGGGACGGTGGGCGAGACAACCAGCGGGTGGGAGTTACTTTGTTGGGCCCGTAGGAGACGACGATCTGGGGCGCGGTGGATTTAAGGTCGGGGGTGGGATGGCGGTAATGGTGTGAGGGCACGCTGGCGAGAGCGGGATGGTGGTGGGTGGCGGGATGCTAAAGTTGTGGTAGTCGGTGTAGCCGGAGTAGTCGGAAAGGGGTATCATGGAGGTGTGAGAGAGATCGGGGGTACTGGCGGACATTGGGAGACCGGCGGGGTCGACATTGGCGCGCGGAACGGGTCGTGGTGTGAGGGTTGGGGTGACAGGGTTTGGCCCGTATGATACGACGCCCCCGACGGAGGGCTGAAGCTGTGACTTGAGGCGCGCGGCGGTGAGCTCCTCTCGTTCGATGCTGCGCTCGTATGCCCAGAAGGCGTTCTGCGAGCTGGTTGGCGACTGGGCCCCGGTGGGGGAATGTGAGTTCAGGGTGGAGTGGATTGAGCGCACGTCGTCGTAGCCCGTCGAACCTGGAAAGCCGTCGAAGACTGGTTGAATGGGACAGAGAGGTTCGTCCGATCGGCCCGACGCCTCTGACGAACCGTCCCCCCGAGTCTTCTTCCCCTTCTTCCCAGTGCGCCGATCATGGTCCAGGATATTCCCGTCCGGCCCGCGCCGCCGGCGTCTCCAGTACAGAAAGGCAGCCATGGCGCCTATGGCAATGCAGAAAAGCGCAACGCCGACGCCGAGGGCTGCTTTGGCGCCGGTGTTGAAGCTATCGCTCTGGGGTGCAGGAGTGCTCTCGGCGGTTGGTGCGCGTGCGAGCACAGGGATGGACGGGATGACACGCAATGCCGGGGTGCCGCGGATTGGTGCAGACTCGACGCTCGCGGGGCGCTGACTCGGGGAGAGGACAAAGACCTCGCTGAGGATCCGGCAATCGCGCGACTCGGAGCTGAGTTCAAACCAGCAAGGCTCGTTTGACAAGAAGTTCAGGGGGACCAGTGTGCTCCCGTTGAGGGGACTGACATTGTCGACACCGAACTCTGAATAGTAGCACAAGGATTAGTTGGGGTTTGGTCAGCAGTCAGCGTCGATGGCTTGCAGACGCGCGCAATCAGCGGCTAATAAATGCAAGCCACGATGGGAGAGAAATAAAGGGAGGGAAGATGAATGATGGGGAAGAGAATGTGAAGGGTGGATCGCGGTCACTTGGCGACCCAGCCGGTGGAGGAGAGACGGCACTAACTCTGGGTTGCCCGGCCAGGGGCGCCACACCAACAAGACAGCGTCGGTTGGGTGAGGTCGGAGTGGTATGTGACGTTGACGGTGTCGAGGCGAAATAATGTGAGGTCTTTTGTCGGGAAGAGGAAGTTTGCTCGGCAGTTTGTCGCGAAGGCGCCGCCTATCAGCAGATCCGGGGCTGCTAACAGCGCGATGAGTGATGGCGGGCGGCGCCAGCGGCTTCGCGATGTCCCAGACAACCGTTTGGCTGTCGCCATAGCCGCGACGGATCAGGGAGAGCGCTTCTCACGGAGACATTGACGCGCCTTGGATCATTACTCAGTACAGATGTGTCGCAGGAGAAACGAGGGGACAAACAGACCGATATCAAACAAGCGACTGCGGCGGTTGGGACGACGGGGTGGTCAACGGGTTGCCTTGCAACCAGGCGGAGAGGCAGATTGACAAGGGGAACGCGGCCTCTGCGACGAGCCTGCAGCGGCGAGCCGAGCTGGACAAGCTGGGATCTGGGGATCGGGCCTTGTTCCCACCTCGTCGGCGAGTCTGCGTCTGCCCAACTCCAGACCTGGTCAACGGCGTCTCATCCTTCTGCCCTATGGCTGCCGGCCTTGACGCTGGGCCACATTGACGCATCGGCTTGCTTTCTCGTCGGTGACAGCCACCCCGTCAGCCCTGCTTGTGTTGCGTCGCTTGGGTCTCCAAGAAAAGACCAGAGCATGGCTGCCATGCCTTGCTGCCGCATGTCCAGCACACAGCCCTCCATTAGGAACGCGGCTTCGCTTGCCCCTCCCTTTTTTGGTTCGAGGAGCCGGTCTCAAAGTCGACATATAGAGCAGTGCTGAGCACAGAGTTCAGGCGCGTTCTTGCCCCGCTGCCCCGTCAAGCGGACTGTGTTTCCGACACAATTAGAGTTTGCTGCGTTCTTGCTGGCCTGGGCGCGCCTCGGCGGCGTTAAATCCTGCCGTTGGATTGGGTGCTTGGTCCGCGCATGCCATGCAGGTTTCGTTGCTCTTGAGGACTTCATGAAGATGGGAGAAAGAGAATTGGAAAACCGATCATGGTGGCTGGCGATCTCTGAGCTCCCAAGAAAAATTTCGATGGATTAGACGCCAAGATGGGCTGGGCGGTGGTGCCTGTCGTCCAGGGAAACCGTCCTGAACTGCCAGAAGCCGCGAACTTGGAATCGAGAGACCCGGGATAATGTTCCGACAACAACAAAAAAAAAAAAAAAGGAAATCTGGAAAGGTGAAAGAAAGTAATCTTGGAAGGACCACACCAACCCTCCCTCCTCCCGTTCTTAGGTTCTCGGGTGTCTTTGGCTCAGATCGAACAAGCCTTATCAGCACTGCTGAGCGCAAGAGTTGCGCTTGCTTCTCCTAAAACGTCTCTTTCTTTGACTTCTCTTTGATCTTTTATTGCCGTAAGCAAGCACTCTTACCCCATACTGTAGTACACAAGAAGAACCGCTCATCATCTGGGGATTTTGCCAAATTCCGACGAATGTTGGCAGGCTGAGGACCATGTCCGGGTTAGGGTTCGATGCTTATTTAGCGACGATCAACAGCACATCCCTCACAAAAATCACGGCATCTCTGCCTTTTCCCAGGGGGCAAAGACAACTTAAACCCACTGCCAAAATTGTCAAGGAGAGGTGCAGTCGAGGATTGTCTCTTGACTGCAGCTCTTGCCGGTGGATTCCGAGCCGTTGACAGTGAGCGAGCGGCAGACCGCAGTTGCTGAAGCCGAGAGTGGAGCCCCGAACCCTTACGCTCTCCCGAAGTGTCGGGCCCGGCTCGGGGGAGGTCTGACCGGGGAGGTGTTGCTGACTTGCATGCTGTCACAGGGCTTCCTGGGAATTCAATTCCGCGAGTTCCCCATCCACTCAAATGCCTTGACCCTTGAACCTGCGAAGATTTTCCCCATGATTTTTGCCATGCCGCTCCCGAAAGGCGCCTTCCTGGCCCGAACCCACCCCGGCTCCCGTTCCGCGATCCATTATCCGATGGCAAGCGCAATCGCCGCCTGCCCTGCCCCCACCTTCGTATACTTGCTGCCGTTACCCCATTGCCGAGCCATCTCATCCAGCAATAACTACTTTGTCGCAACCCCAATCCAGACCCTTGAGAAGACCATTCTCATCAAGAACACAACCCCAAGCAACACCAACAGCACAACCGTCACAATGGCCGCCGAAAAACCGCCAACTGGGAAAAGCAGATCGGGCGCAACCCCACCCCGACTTCAAGACTGTCGAAGCCAAACGCCCCCTTCGACCCCTCCACCACCTTCACCTACACCCAAACCCCCGACCCCAACTGGAAATTCGGCCAGGGCGCCAACTCCACCTCCACCAGCAGCAACAACGGCACCACCCCCTCTGAGACCACGGACAAGAAACACATTCCCATCGACCCCTACTCCCCAGACCGCCCGGCAGGGTTCAACTACAAGCTCCTGATCTCCGCCGTCGTCCCGCGGCCCATCGCCTTTCTCTCCACGCGTTCCGCCGACGGCCTCGTCACCAACCTCGCGCCCTTCAGCTACTTCCAACTCATCAGCCACGACCCGCCTCTCTTCATAATCGGCTTCGCGTCCGCGCTCGATGCGGCTCGCGCCAAGGACTCCCTGCGCAACCTGCACGAGCGGCGCGAGTGCGTCATCAACATCATCTCCGAGGGCTTCGTTGAGGCGGCTAACGCGACGAGTATCAACGCGCCGTACGGGGTTAGTGAGTGGGATGTGAGCGGGCTGACGCCGGTGTATGACTGTGAGACGGTGGGGGTTGCGAGGGTGAAGGAGGCGGTGTTTAGTATTGAGGGGAAACTGGAGAGCGTGCGGGAGTTTGAGAGTAAGGGGACACCGGGGAAGGTGTCAGCTACGTTGGCGGTGATTGAGGGAACGCGGTTTTGGGCGAGGGAGGATGCGGTTAATGAGGAGAGGAATATCATTGACCCGAAGGTGAGTTTATTTTCTTGCCATTGGAGTGGGCGAGTGCTAACTTGAGTGTGTAGGTCCTGCGGCCTATTAGCAGGCTGGGCGGAATCACGTATGGCAGGTTGACCGAGGGGCTGGAACTGCCCAGGCCAGACTTTGAGAAAGATCTGGGTGGTGTTGAGGGGGCGAAGAAGCTGGAGAAGAAGGAGGTGCCCAACGGATCGGCATGATGTTGGATTATAATTGTTGGCGGGTGCATATATTAGACGGGATGGATAGACAAGGGTAGCATTCCTTTCAGCCTCGTGGGTTCACTTCAAAACAGTGGCAGTGTGTGTTTAACTCGTGATGGGTTACCACGATGACACGAAGACCTGATAGAATTTTGTTTACCCTCATTTCTATCATATTCACCGTACCCTGAGCAAGAAACGCACATCTGAAACCCACCATCCAACACCGTAGAAGAAAAGCATAGTAACCCAAAACGGAAGCCCAGCCATCCGTCTACATCGTGGCACCCAAACTGGTATATATAAGTCAACCGTGATCACATCCACTCATAAACCTCATCCCAGGCCTCATTCACACAACCTCGAACGGCCAGGGCTTCACCACCCGCCCCCTTACACCAAACCCTACCCATACCAACCCTTATAACCCTTATCGTCACCTCGCCCCCAGCTCACCCACCTAACCCATTGTGTACCAACCAAAGACACCAAACCAATCAACTAAAAAACAAACACCAACCAAAAAAAACGAAACCCCGAAAAAAACCCCAAAACAGAAAAAAACAGACCCAAAAGAAAAACCCCAAAATAGAAAAAACAGACCTAAAAGAAAAACCCCTGCCCCGCCTCACTAACCACATACTCAACCCCCAACCCCGCCTCCCTTTCATGCTCCTCAACTCTTCCAAAATCACATCCCCGCCTTCACCCCGTCCACCATACTCTCCTTGACATGGATAATAACCACCTTCAGCCCCTTTAGCACATTTGTCAGACACGGTGGTTGACGTTCCGTTTGTTGTTGTTGCTGTTGTTGCTGCTGGTGATGTAACAACTGAGAGTACTGCTGTGTGTGTTGCGCATGATGGTGCTGCTGATGCGGATGGGACGTCGGCAACGGGAACGGCAGCGCGGCCGTACTCATCGGGGTCGTAGTCGGACTAACATCAGAGTGATAAGACGACAGGGGATCCGCGTCCGGGACAGAGACCTGGATGCGCGGGGATCCGAGGCTCAGGCCGTCGTCGTCGTCGTCGTCGCCCTGGGAGATGGCGCTGCGCAGGGGTGGGTGGGCAGGGGAGGGTCTTGGACAGGTGGTGCTCGTCGTGGCTGTGGTGGCCGTGGTCCGAGATAGAGCTGGCTGCGGAACCGACGCGGCGGCGGGGGTAGAGACTTTCGGGGAGAGGGGGTGGTCGGGCACGCGGTGGTCGCGGGAGGCGGTGAGTTGTGGGGTGGATTTGCGCTTTGGGAGGGAGCCGGTGTCGGGTTCGCCGACGCGCTTGCGCTTTTTGTCGCTGTAATTTGGGGTGGTCTTTTCCTGTCGCGCGGCGATGACTTCCTCGGCAAGCGCGGTCATCTCTTCGGAAATGTACCGTGGTGTTAGATGGCCGAATAGACGTTCAACACATCGCGAATCGTCGTAGCTGCACTCGATAAAGATGCCTGTCAGGTTTCCAGAGGCAATCTTGGGCGCCGCTTCTTCCCAAACTTGCCGGTTCCGTGGTGATAGACTGACACTATCGGGCTCAACGTCGCCAAACATGAGGATCTCCCGCCCCGTGGTCACGTCTCGGATGAAGTATGCCGAGCTGTCGTACACGCACACTGAATCGTCGATGGACTGGCCGGCGCCAGAGAAAGAGCTGCCGCGGCGGCCGCCGGGTGACGATTGCATGCGCTCGTGCTGCTGCAAAATCGCTCCGATATTAGTCGGCAGAGAGGTATGCTGCGCGAGGTTGCGAGAGGGAGACGGCATGCCCTGCATGGGCAACGCTGAGGCGTCGAAGCTGCCATGGCGCGTGCTGCTGCTGCCGCGATGGCTGTGCCGCTCGATACAATGACCGTGACTGACGCTCCATATTTTGACGGCGAGGCCGTTGCAGATCTCAAGGTATCCCCTCCCTTCGCCCTCGCCGAGAGCCGGTGACCCCCCTTCGACGAGACGCGTGAAGGTGACCAAGCCGGCACCGTTGTTCTCGTCGCTCAGGTTCGGCCAGATGACGTTGTTAAACACGTGCGTCTTGAGCGCGGTGATGGTGCTCGGCAACCCCGCGACCCTTTTTGGGCGCGAGCCAGGCAAACCGGCCGTGTTGATGACGAAGCCGGCGATGTGGTCGAGATGCGGGTGGGTGATGAGGTAGGTTTCGATCAAGTCCTTGTGGATATGGGCGGCATTTGCGTCTGCCGTGGCGCTTGGGAGCTGGAGTCCGGCGAAGGGGCCTGTCTCGAGGGTATGTGGAAGCTGCGGGCCTTTCTCCTCCCCGAGGCGTGCTGGCTGGGTCTCCCCTAGAATGCCCTTGATGGCGCTGAGGTGGACGCCAGCATCGACAGCGACGACTGAGCCTTTAGCCCAGCCTGATGCTATTGAGCGCACGAGGAACGCTGTGACGTTGCTTTCTAGGGGGCCTCCCCCTGCGCCCTGGGTTGTGTTAGTTGGATGTAGAGGGTGATGTTTCTAGCCTCATGGACAGAAACGAGTAGTGCCCTGGAGGGATGATTATTCCCGAGCAAGGCTTGTTATTTGAAGAGACAAAGGACCAAAGACAGGACGGATTTCTCCGTTTGGGTAAGACACCGGAGCACTGCCCGGGCTCCATCTGCCGGGAGGCCGTGTCAACGGCCGGGGTAGACGGAGTGGATCGGGGCCGATAGCCGATGCAGCAACCCGGGGTAGGTAATGAAATTTGTGTGGACAAGGCCATCACTCAAACTCAACACGGGGATGAAACAACGATAAAGGGACCATGATAAATGGTAATCTGAACAATGTAAGCGGGCAGGTAATGAAAATGAAACTCACGAGAACAATAACCTGCAAAGCAGGCTCTGGTTCTGAGACACGGACAGCCAGAGCTGCGCCAGCGGCAGCGGGCTCGCCATTCGCTCCTCCTCCTCCCATAGCCTCAACTGCCTCCAAAAATGTATAATGATAGAAGGGAAGTGCGGATGACACCAGAAATGGTCGAGGGCGTAGCTGGAGATAAATGGGCGACTGTAAGAACCTGGGTTCAAGGGACTTGTTCAAGATTGACAATGGCGTTGATGCAGTTGGCCGGGGTATGAGTTGAGAGATGGCCGATGAAGTCACTGTTCCAGGCGATGGGTGATGATGCAGGTTGATGGGCCTTATAACCAGCGGACGAGTTCAGAGGTGCCAAGCCGTGGTTTGGAGAGGTTGGCGTGGGTTGGCGTGGGCTGGCGTCCTGGTTTAGTGCAAGCATGTGCAGTTCAATCCCAGCAATCTGGAACCGGGTTGTTGATTGTGTGAGTCGGGTTGAGTGTTGCGGGAAGGATGGAAGTGCAGGGCCGCTCCCCTGCAGACGACACACCTAGGCACGGTGCTGGGCACGTGTGGGCGAACGTGAACTGACTTGATGTCGTAATGATGGGACGAGATGGTTTGTGCCTGCAGTTATGGAGGTTTGCTGGAGACAGAAGGAGCCCGAGTTTCTGCCTGTGATTGGAGGCGGGGTGCGTGTACTTTTCATCCCGATACACAAAAAGCGAAGGCTGGAAATCTGAGCTGAAAGAATCGCTTTGTCAACGTCAAGTCCCGTCTTTTTAACACCACCACTGCTCACCTGTAGCCCTGTACTGCAGCATGACGTTGCATCCACAATTAGGCTAAGGCAGTCGCTGCTGTACATAGGTAGTCTGTACTCCACGGCGACCCCGTGCTGCAGCTTGCCAGATAGCCTTGCAGAAGGCGCTCGCTAAGAATGTAGTCACTCGATGTTCCCCCAAGCAACCCCAGTTTCAAGAAGGCCAACAAGGCAACAGATGGACGCTAAGGCGGCTGTTGTGAGGCAGAGTGAAGCTTCAGAGACTGCCTCCACGAAGATGGTCACAAACCGAGACGGCCCCACTGTCGGCGTCGCCGGCCCCATCCCGATGCGTCCTCGGCGGAGCTTCCGGGCTGGCACTCGGTTGGAGGAGCAAGGGTATTGGTTGCCTCTCCAATCCCTCCCAGACATGATTCTTTGGGTTGAATGCCTTCAGTCCACAAAGCCACGCTTGACCAAAGAGCAAGGAGTTGCCGATTCTCATGGGCACATTCGTTGTCACGAACGGGTCCTAACCCTTTTGGGTTTGTCATTGCCTTCCATGTCTTGGCAGAATCAAGGCTGAACTCAATAACTCAGCAGCAACAAACCAGCCAGTTCTCTCACAAAAGATGGTTGACTCAAAACATTACAATTGTTCAAGTTTTCACTGTATCTATTTCATAAAAAAAATCATTGATCAGAATCCAGAGTTCCAACTATTCATAACATGAGAGATTCAAGGGTTGCAAACTTCAGAAGCCACTCTCTCTCTCTCTTACAAGTCTTACTTCTCTTGTCCTCGGTGTTGGCGAGGTTCTCCAAACGGCCAAGGCTCTAGTGTCTTTATTCTCCAGCTCAATGTTTATGAGTCGTTTTGCCATGTCGGATAAGGTTCTTCCATTCTTACGCTTGATGTTCCCTGGGCAAAGGTAGACAACTGCGTCGTCAACCATCTTGCCGGCCTGACTCAACATGATCGCAGATCAAGACGGCCGCACATCATCTTGACTGTATTGACCAAATGGTTGGGTTGTTTCGTTCCTCCCCCTGCTCCCGGAACTCGCCCCCCTCCCCGTCCTCAAAGGCTGGATCTGGCCTTCCTATCGGAAAGCCCATTTCCTACCACAGCCTCATCCTATTACCCCACGCCAGCTGCTAACCCAAAATTCCGGCGGTGAGCTGTACCTGGCGGATGAGGATATGCTTCTGTAGGTGGCGGGAATGGGCTGGGAGGGAGATTGTGGATTCGCGTGTTGGATTATCCGTTGAAATTTGTGCCGGGGATCGGGGCAGCGCTGATTGTCAACGTCATGCCATACAACATTGCAACCGTGTTGAAGATGTACAACGAGCTAGAGCGGGCGGTGTACAAGAAGTTTCTCCGTGACAAAGGCATGGTTGGAACTGTGACCTAGATACTTGGCAAATACAGAGACCTTAACGAAGGCTTACAGTATCGCTTCAGGTTAATCTCCATCTCGGCTTCCCTACCCCTGATCTAGACGCGACTGCATTATGGGTTAGGAATAGCGGTTGTCTTTTTCCAACCATAACGACAGTCTGTCTTGTCCGCTGACAGCATCAAGCATTACGGGATGTCCCCCTCCCAGTGACAATTCGAGAGGGCGAATGACACTGGCAAAATTCGCGAGTAATCTCATCTGCAATTAGTCTCACTCGTATTACATTTGTGTTCTAGAGATTAGGTATTTGTTATTACAGATTTGTACATCTAGGTGTTCCAAACACTATTTTCTTTCTTCTATACTTCTACCTCTGTTTTTCTTCCCCTCTCTTTTGTCTGACCAACGGTTGCTGAAAAGTAACAAGTCAAAAACAAAAGAAACAAGATAGAAAGAGCCGCTACCTTACACTCCCTCCAAACTTAACCCCAAATCCATCCTCACCATCACCATCATCACCTCACCACCTCATCACCACCCGCCCTCAACACTCATCAAACCCGTCCCCTCTAAAAACTCTGCACCTTCCTCCGCCCCACCCCGTCCTCCATCCTCCTCACCGCCCTCTCCACCTCCCTCCTCTGCCTCCTCCCCAACCCGCCAATTCTCTCCCCAACCGGTCATTCGCTTGCGGCAGCAGGTCATACCGCAGGTCATACTGCAGGTTGCCCCAGTAGTCGACTATGTACTGCGGCTGGAGCTGGTTGTTCTGCATCTCGGGTTGTTGAGGAGAAGCGAGTGGATTTGCTGCTGGGGCGGGAACTGGAGCTCAGGGGATTGGTGGCGGGTGTGAGTTGGAATAGGGGTTGTTGTTGCTGTTGTTGTTGTTGCTGTTGTTGGGGCGGGCTTCGGTGCAGGCGCTGGCGCTTTTGGAGCTGCTCCTGCTGCTGTTGCTCCTCCTCGCGGGCGCGCTTGCGGGTGCGTGGGCCGAGAATGGGGCGGCAGGGCCGGTCAGGTTGGGCCGATGATCGTAGGAAAGGTGAGTTGTCTGGGGGGACGAGGCCGCCCCGGGGAGGGCGGAGGGTCTTCTTGGGTTGGGCGGTCGGGAGCGCGCGAGGCTGCTGCTGCGGCGAGGCGCTGTAGATGTCTGTGTCGGAGCCGCTGTTGTCTGCTGGGGTGGTGGCAGCCACCTGCATTGTGTCGTTGGCGGGGTATTGGGGCGGGCGCGCTTTGGGTGGAGGCAAACGCCTCTTCAGACGAGGACGACGGGGGGGCGGCGTGCTTATTGCGGGTATTGCGGCCCCGAGCAGGTGCTGGGGGTGACAACCGTTGGCGCCGACGTGCCTGCACTTTCTCCTCCTCCTCGCGCTCCGCGTCGCTGTCGCTGCTGAAGCCTTGCCTCTTGCGTTGCTCGCGCCGCTTCAGCTGGTTGAAGCGCACCAAATCGCCCTTGTGCAGACCAATGTGGGCGCCGCCGCGCCGATCGCGCGTGACTTGCCGGACAGCAACCTGATGCGACAGATGCATCTCGGTGAGGGCGAAGCCGAGCCGCTGATCGTGGGGAGGCACGGTCTGGGGATTGAAGCCCGTGTACGGCTGCCCCGCGGGGAGGCTGTTATTCTGGGCCTCGATACGGTCGGCTCGCTCCTGGTGGCTGTGCTTCCAGTCTTGGAACGCGTTCCACATAGTTTCGTGGTCCCGCGTGAGGGCGGCCGGGTTCCTCATCTCATGCGCCAGATTCCGAGTGTCCGGGCGGATGACGAACCCATGGCGACTGGCGCTGTGGTGCAGCAGGTATCCGAGATCAAACAGCGCCTCGAAGCAGTGGAGGTGCATGTAGCCCGCGTTGTGGAAAGGGTCGAGGGTGTGGCCTGTCTTGTCCGAGAACTCGTCAAAGGCCACGCGGTACCAACCCTTGAGAATCGTCCGCGAGGATGCCTGGCAATGCTTGTATCGGCACTTGCTGGAGCTGGCCTGGTTTGGGTATCGATAGTTCATCTGCGCGGGCACGTTCTGGATCCAAAGCGTCAGTTTCCGGTTGGGGTTCGGGTGTCCTTGGCCCAAAAAGAACCTCACCAGTTCAACTCTGTTGAAGAATGCGCTCGGGATCAACTCAGCAGTTGACTTGTGATATTCGAAAAGCCTTCGCGGCTGGTTCCCGCCGGTCTGAGGCCCCCAAGCAACCAACCCAGTGGGATTGACGTAGAACTTGGCCGGCTCATTATTGGGATCGAATCTTTGGCCCCTGGTATGCGAGAGCTTGTCAATTTGGGTTGCCGGGTCGACATCGGCGGCCCGCGGCTGGGCACGGATTACTTTCGGCTCGGGGTCGCCCTGGGACTGGACCGGAGGGTTTATTCGTGCCTGTGGGTTAAGCTGCTGCGGTTGGGCGAAAGGTGATGTCTGCGCAGCGCCCTGTGGTTGAACAGGGGCTGTGACCGGCACGTTCGCATTGAGGCCCTGGCCGAGATCAGGGTTGGGAAACAAACCTTGAAGCTGGCCCATCAAAACATTCAAATCTGAGATATTTTGCCCAGCGGCGGAAAGGTCGGTCTGCGTTCCCTGGCCCATTTCGGCCCCCTGGCCAGCTGCCATAACCTGTTGATACTGACCTGTTTGGTTAGCAGCAGTATCACAAGCAGTGAGAGGATTCAGGGGATAGTCCTGGCCAGCGAGGAGGTTCATGGGGTCATGTTGTTGGGCGTTCTCGAGTGTGTAAAACCCCTCGTTGTCAATTGCGGCGAAGGCGAGCTGAGGTGCAGCTTGTTGGCCAGCATTGGTAGCATCGAACAGCTGGGGGCCATTGTCCATCCCTTTAAACTCTGGCATGAGGTACCCGGCTGCCTGTCCGTCATCTCCTAGAGTGTCCCAGTTCACAAACTGGGAAAAGTCATTGTTTTCTGGAAGTGGGTCAGCCGTGTTATCGAGGCCAGCGATCCAGTTGATCATGTCATCATCAGCCACGGGCATGTCGAACGGATTGCCCTCTCCAACATCGAAATTTGGGTTACCGTTCTGAGACATGCCGATTTGGGGACTTGAAATTGTGTGCTGAATTGGGACTGCAATATGGTTTGACACGGCGGACTGTGAGAGAAAAGTCGGGAGTATTTAAGTAGCAGCTCTACTGGATTACTTGTTGATTGTTGCGAAGATAGAAAGACTGAAACGAGTACAAGATGGGAGATGGAAAGCAATTCGCTTGTTCCGGGTCCAAAGCACCCTAATATACACCCTCTCCTCCCATTACATGCTGAGACGACATACAAAGGCCCGACACTTGTCCGGCGGCGAAGCTGTCGACACAATGGCCCCGAAGAAGAGCATTGTGACGGGAACAAGATGGCCGGCAAGCTTGAATCCCGAGACAAAGCCTGAGTCGGAGCACAAAGCGGCGTCGAGTTCGGGGATTACTCCCATTATGCTTAACGAAACTAAGCTTGAGAGAAAGAGCATTTCGACTGAACTCGAGCCACACGAGGTGAAAGAGGACCCTGAGAATCAGTCAGCAACTTGCCAAGGACATTGCAGACATAGAAACATTGTTGGATGTGGCAGTGTAAAATCAGGAGATGTTAGGTGCAGTTTCTCAACATAGAAATTCAGAACAGGTCTGTGAGTTTGCGAAAGGTTTCATCATATGGTTGCCGTAGGAGAAAAAAAAAAAAAGGAAAAGATGTAAGACTTACCACTGTGAAGAATGAGGTCGGGGAGCACCGCCAAAGAGATGAAAAAGATGACTTCGAAGCCTCGTCCAGCCCAAGACAGCGACAGTAAGTCAAACCGTCCCGGGTTGAGCTTTAGCCTCCATTGCCATAATGAAGAATCTCTGATGGGTTGCTCCCCCATCAACCATCGCAGCAGGCAGGCAACTGTAGACAGGCTGAATGGAAAAGTGAAGAGAAGAGAGAAGAAAAGATAAAATGCATCAACAAACGAGGAAATTTTGCATTGGCTGGAACCCGTTGTATGTGGGTCTCTTGCAGCACCGGATCGGTGGCTCTTGTGTGCCGACGAGCGAAGACGCGCTGGTGGGGCTCGAACCTGGGGAATGACGATCCGAGCTTCTCGTGTTGGGCTCGATTGGCCCGCCAACTGGATACATCAGTACAGGGCCGCGGAAGTGGTATTTAATGTGTAACGTCTCATGGACGGATGCTCAAATGGTACGATAGCACTACCCGCTGTAGGATTAATTTATCGAGATTTATTCATATTGAGCAGAAATATCCGTATCTCGGAGAAAGAATGGATGATTCGGGAGGAAAGGACCCTGCGAGTGAGACAGCTGCCCGTCCTGCCCTGATTAGGTAAGGAGTGGACCCCGCCACGCGGGAGCAGCATGCAGTCCGAGCCAGGGGTTCGAGCAGGGCAGGCACTGGCAGGGTCGCCTGGTCAGCCGTTGCATGTGGTTCATTGGCAGTCCAGGGGCAACAACCCCACCAACAAGACGAGCCGTCTCGCGCCATGATCCATTCATGGGCCATGTCCGTCAGTGCCACCACAACCCGCCGCTCCTGAGGACACCCTACCCCCCATACCGAATACCCAAGACGACCGTCCCCCCGTCCCGACGTCACAAGGTCAGAAAGACCACCCACAAGCGCCGCCGTGATCCTCGGCCTTGAACAACCGCGACAACAAACTTTATGACTGCTCACCTCTCGTCGACCCCCGACACACTGGGCAGCGCCAGTCCATCCATCTCAACACCCCTTCGAATCTCACCTTCACCCACCTTTTTTTAATTGAGGACGGCGGCGACGACTCGTCGCAAATACCTACGACATGGCTGAACTCAGCCCAGAGCTCCAAGGGCAGCTGGAGGAGTTGGATAGGGAGCTTGAGGTGCGTCGGTTTGAGGGACAAATTGCTTTGCGCCCGCTGCTTTGCGCTTGCGCCAGGCCTCATCCTTCTTATATTGACTACACGGGACGAGCTGACATTGTTGTGCGCTTTTTTGTTTTATAGGAGGGAGATATCACGCAGAAGGGGTATGGAAACTGTCACTACCACCCCCTCCGTTTGACACCCCACGCTGACAATGTTCCCCCTCTCCCAGCTACCAGAAGCGTCGCACACAGCTGCTGTCACGATATGGCTTCAACGAGTTTGCCGAGAGGATGGGCGGCCTTCGAATTCACACCGTTGAGGAACCGTACCACGACCCGGACCACGACCACCGCGCTGCCTCGCTCGCGGCATTAAATGCCAATACCTCTAGCCCGCGATCCCCCGAGCCCCGCCAATCCTTCGGTTCCCCAACAGAATACCGAGCCCAGTCGCCATTTACGAACATTGAATCGCACCCCGCAGCATTGCTTGCCCCGGGAGGCCCGGTGGCCGAGCACCGTCCCAACATTCGCAAGCACGACTCCCTCTTTCTTTCGGCAACCTCGGTGAACGAAGCCTCCACGCGGTCGGGGACCATGGTCTCGGGCGACTATGCCTTCAATCCGGAGCAGCACTTTGGCTATGCCGACCAACAACCACAGAATCCCTACGACAGCAGGACCGGGACATTGCTGGACTCTCAAGCCTACTTTTCAGACTTCGCCGGGCAGTCGTACGACCCCGCCGCCCCCCGGGGAATATGGGGGCCCGCAGAGATACTCTTCAAGCGACGCCTTTTCGCCCACCGCTGCAATGGCCCCGCCGATGCTCACCACGAGCGATCTGCCGCCCCCGGAAGCTCTTCAGTTCCAGATGCCGCTCGAACCGCGCGAAGTCCCGTTCGCCATTCACGACCCGCACGACGAACACACCCCCATGTCGAATTTCGACAACATTGCGGCCGTGCTCAGGCACCGCGGCCGCACCACAGCCAAGTTGCCAGCCTACTGGGTGTTAGACAGCAAGGGCAAGGAAATAGCCTCCATCACCTGGGACAAGCTAGCAATGAGGGCCGAAAAAGGTGGCGCAGGTGATTCGCGACAAGAGCTCGCTGTATCGCGGGGACCGGGTAGCCCTCATCTATCGAGATGCTGAGATCATCGATTTCGCCACCGCCTTGTTGGGCTGCTTCATTGCTGGCGTGGTTGCCGTGCCCATCAATGAACTGCAGGACTACCAGAAGCTCAACCTGATTTTGACCTCTACACAGGCCCACCTGGCCCTGACCACCGACAACAACCTGAAGACGTTCCAGCGCGACATCACTGCCCAGAAGCTTAACTGGCCCAAGGGCGTCGAGTGGTGGAAGACGAACGAATTTGGCAGCTACCACCCCAAGCGGAAGGACGACGTCCCTCCTCTTTCTGTTCCCGATCTGGCCTACATTGAATTTTCCAGAGCACCCACGGGTGACTTGAGAGGCGTTGTCCTAAGCCATCGGACCATCATGCACCAGATGGCCTGCCTCAGTGCGATTGTCTCCACTGCTCCTGGCAACGGGCCCGCAGATACCTTCAACCGGAACCTCCGCGACAAGAATGGCCGGCTGATTGGTGGTGGTGCCAGCAGCGAGATCCTGCTCTCGTATCTGGATGCCCGCCAAGGCATTGGTATGATCTTGGGTGTTCTTCTGACGGTATATGGCGGACACACTACGGTTTGGATGGAGAACAAAGCGGTCGAGGTTCCCGGTCTGTACGCTCACCTCATTACCAAGTACAAGCCCACGGTCATGATCGCAGACTATCCTGGCCTCAAGCGGACAGCCTACAACTACCAGGCCGATCCCATGGCCACGAGGAACTTCAAGAAGGGAATGGAGCCCAACTTCCAGACCGTCAAGCTCTGCCTGATCGACACCCTCACTGTCGATAGCGAGTTCAACGAGCTTCTTGCGGACCGCTGGTTTCGCCCCCTCCGGAATACGCGGTCGAGAGAAGTCGTGGCGCCGATGCTCTGTCTGGGAGAGCATGGCGGCATGGCCATCAGCGTCCGCGACTGGCTTGGTGGCGAGGAGCGCATGGGGTGCCCTCTGAAGATTGACATGGAGGCCGAGAGCAGCCCTGAGGATGAAAAAGAGAAGGAGGAGGAGAAGCCCTCCAACGGATTCTCGACGCTCCTTGGACAAGGCGCAAAGAAGGCTACGGAAGAGCGTTCGAAGACTGATCCGGGAGAAGTCCTCCTTGACCGGGAAGCCCTCAAGACAAACGAGGTGCTGGTGGTCGCCATTGGGGACGAGGTTGCCAAGCGGTCCAACGAGCCCGGAACCCTCCGCATTGGCGCTTTTGGGTATCCGATTCCCGATGCGACGCTCGCTGTCGTCGACCCGGAAACCGGCCTTTTGGTGTCACCTAACCAGGTGGGCGAGATTTGGGTTGACTCTCCTTCGCTGTCCGGCGGATTTTGGGCGTTGCCCAAGCACACAGAACAGATCTTCCACGCTCGACCATACAAGTTCGACCATGGCGACCCGACCCCAACCCCGGTTGAGCCTGAGTTCCTTCGGACTGGTCTTCTAGGTACTATCATCGAGGGCAAAATCTTTGTGCTTGGCTTGTACGAGGACCGTATCCGACAGAAGGTGGAATGGGTCGAAGATGACGGCGGCATCGAGACGGCGGAGCATCGCTATTTTTTTGTCCAGCACATCGTCGTCAGCATCATGAAGAACGTGCCAAAGATCTTTGACTGCTCCGCCTTTGACGTTTTTGTCAACGACGAACACCTTCCGGTTGTCGTGCTTGAATCGCAGGCGGCATCCACGGCCCCTGCCGCCAACGGAGGTCCGCCGCGGCAGCTGGACACGGCGCTGCTCGACTCCCTGGCTGAGAGGTGCATGGACGTTTTGATGCAGGAGCACAACCTTCGCGTCTACTGCGTCATGATCACGGCGCCCAATGCTCTGCCTCGGGTGCTTAAGAACGGCCGGCGTGAGATTGGCAACATGCTGTGTAGGAGGGAGTTTGACCTGGGCAACCTCCCGTGCGTCCACGTCAAGTTTGCGGTTGAGCATGCCGTGCTCAATCTCCCCGTGGGCATCGACCCTGTTGGCGGCATCTGGTCACCGATGGCGTCCAACTCCCGCGCAGACCTGCTTGAGCCGGCCGACAAGCAGTACTCTGGTATTGACCGGAGAGAGGTGGTCATTGATGACAGGACGTCGACGCCGCTCACCAGTTTCTCGAGCATCACAGACCTCATCCAATGGCGTGTTGCGAGGCAGCCTGAAGAACTGTCCTTCTGCACCATCGATGGCCGTGGAAAGGAGGGCAAGGGTGTCACATGGAAGAAGTTTGACATGAAGGTCGCTGCTGTCGCCCTCTATCTCAAGAACAAGGTTAAGCTCCGGGCGGGCGACCATGTAGTCCTCATGTACACACATTCCGAGGAGTTCGTCTTTGCGGTTCACGCCTGCATCAACCTCGGCCTGGTCGTCATTCCCCTTGCGCCCATGGACCAGAACCGTCTGTCAGAAGACGTCCCCGCCTTCCTGCACCTGGTAGGCGACTATCGCGTGAGGGCGGTCCTCGTGAACACTGAGGTGGACCACCTTCTGAAGATGAAGCCCGTCTCGCAGCACATCAAGCAGACGGCGCAGGTTCTCAAGGTTGCCATCCCGAACATGTACAACACCACCAAACCACCAAAGCAAAACAGCGGGCTGCGCGATCTCGGCATCACCATGGATCCCGCGTGGGTCCAGCCAGGCTACCCAGTTGTCATTTGGACCTACTGGACCCCCGACCAGCGTCGCCTCGCAGTGCAACTCGGCCACGAGACAATCCTGGGCATGTGCAAGGTCCAAAAAGAAACCTGCCAAATGACCAGCTCCCGCCCCGTCCTCGGCTGCGTGCGCAGCACCACCGGCCTCGGGTTCATCCACACATGCCTGATGGGCATCTATGTCGGCACACCAACCTACCTCCTCTCCCCCGTGGAGTTCGCCCAGAATCCAGCCTCCCTCTTCCTCATCCTGGCGCGGTACAAGATCAAAGACACCTACGCCACACCCCAGATGCTCGACCACGCCATGAACATGATGCCCGGCAAGGGCTTCACGCTGCACGAGCTCAAGAACATGATGATCTCTGCCGACGGCCGGCCGCGTGTGGACGTCTTCCAGAAGGTGCGGCTGCACTTTGCCTCGACGGGCCTGGACCGCACGTCGATCAACACCGTCTACTCGCATGTTCTCAACCCCATGATTGCGTCGCGCTCGTACATGTGCATCGAGCCGATTGAGCTGTGGCTTGATCCCAAGGCGCTGCGCCGCGGGTTGGTGTATCCCACGGACCAGGAGCGCGATCCCAAGGCGTTGTTGATGCAGGATTCAGGCATGGTGCCGGTGTCGACGCAGATTGCGATTGTGAATCCCGAGAGTAGGAGGTTGTGCTGCGAGGGAGAGTATGGCGAGATTTGGGTCGATTCGGAGGCGTGTGTGAAGGCGTTTTATGGGAGCAAGGATATGTTTGATGCGGAGAGGTTTGATGGAAGGACGGTGGAGGATCCAAGTATAAGGTATGTGAGGACGGGGGATTTGGGGTTCCTGCACAGTGTGCGGAGGCCGATTGGGCCCGGAGGTGCGCTGGTGGATATGCAGGTGCTGTTTGTGCTGGGGAGTATTGGGGAGACGTTTGAGATCAATGGGCTGAGCCATTTCCCGATGGATATTGAGGCGTCGGTGGAGAGGTGTCATCGGAATATTGTCTCGGGTGGTTGGTAAGTTTTCGTCTTGGCCCCTTTTCCATACACCCAGGACTAACTTGCTTTTTCAGCGCCATCTTCCAAGCCGGTGGTCTCGTCGTCGTGCTCGTCGAAGTCGCGCGCAAGGCGTACCTCGCCTCCATCGTCCCCGTCATCGTCAACGCGATCCTCAACGAGCACCAAATCGTCGTTGACATCGTCGCCTTCGTCAACAAGGGCGACTTCCCGCGCAGCCGGCTCGGCGAGAAGCAGCGGGGCAAGATCCTCGCTGGGTGGGTATCCCGCAAGATGCGCACCATCGCGCAGTTCGCCATCAAGGACATGGACCGCGAGGCCCTCGGGCCTCCGGGCACCACCTCCTCAGGCGAACAGTCCTCCGGCGGCCAGGGCGGCATCGCCGAAGCTGCAGGCGACCAACAGCACCACCACCACACCGGAAGCATAGGCAGTTTCCGCAGCTCCAGCGGTGCCGGCCCCTCCGTCCACGGCGGCGGTGGCGGCGGTGGGCCAAGCTCCCTGCGCAATGTCGAGCCCGCACCGACACCGCGCATCCTCGAACCCCACGACCAGCAGCAACAACAGCAGCAGCAAATTGGCATGGCCTACGACGGCTCGCTAGTCCAAACTCCCGCCGCGATCGAGATGCCCACCGGCGGGGAGCACGAGATCTCATACCTTGACTACGACCCCCGCCAGCAACAACAACAACCATACTCCCAACAACAAACACCCACAAACTACCTCGGAGGAGGATCACAGCAGCAGCAACAGCAACAGCAACAGCAACAACAACCATCCCTCCCAGGACCGATGCATGGCTTTGAACTCCCAGACTTTGACCAGTTTGGACGGGACAGCGGTAAAGAGAGACCGCCGCCGCCCGGGTCGAGCGGGTCGGTGACATCTAATAATGGGAGGGTGATGGGTATTGGAGGCGTCATGTCGAGTCAGCAGGGGGGTGGAATGCCACCGCAGATACGGTTGCCGGGGGTTGATGGGCGGGAGTCTTTGGATGATTGGGAACTGAGGCCTGGGACTGGAGGGGGAGTGGTGCTGGGGTAGTGGGGGTGGGGTGGGGGTGGGAATGGAGGGAGGTGGGGGGTGGGGAGGAGGATGATTGGATGAGGGATGCGTATATGTCGATGAATTTGGCGGGGACATTGGGGAGGAAGTGACGGGGTCATTTACATAGGATGATGGGGATATGGAGAGAGTTGGGGTGGGTAGATGTTGGGTATGTGCTGCGGAGCGTGGATGGGTTTGATTGGCATTTGGCATTTTGCATTTGGCATGATGGTTGTGGCCATCTACTGTGGAAGGACACATAGAGGTTTTCCTCTGTACATACAGAGTAATGATTGATGCAATATTGAATAGAGATGTCTCAAAAGATCGAAAAACGTCTTGGTCAGGTGGAAAGGGTGTTTGGTGAAGGTGGGTTCATGCATCAACGCCACTTTGCTGGTCACTTTGCTTGTCACGGCTTTTGACCCCTGGAATATTTGACGGTCCGTGTGGCCGGAAGAGGGGACTGTTCTTTTTGCCAGGCACAGTCGCTCTTTTTGCAGCGACCCTTTGAATGTCTCCAGACCAACATCTGCTCCTGCGGATCTCGACGATTTTCGTGCTCTCGTTCAAGATCGCCGTCGATCTGGCGATGCCCCCCCCGGTTCTCAACCGGAGCAGTGGATCCTGACCGCTCCACATGATCGTGCTGACCAGGCCGAAGATCGCTGGTGGGTTACATAGTAAGCGCCGGCGGGCGGCGGGAGTGGAGTCGATATGCGCGTCTGAGTGAGCGGGGAACTGAACTTGGCGCCGACTTTATGAGGTGAGGAGGGGAGCAAAGACCTCGCTCTTCCCAGAAATCGAACATGAAAGGCGAGTTTTAGTTGTCATCCGTGATTTTAGTGACACCGACATTTGGAGCTTCCTGTGGTGTCCAGGTTCTTGTCCTCCCCGAGCACCCTTGGTCGTGCCGGAAGCTTCCGCGGTGATTCTGACTCCGTGGTGTTGGTTCAGGGCCCACTGTGTGAATGTTTGGGGGCGGAATCAGACATGTCGCCAACCTCAACGCTAATCGGCAATTTCGGTCAGATCTGGCTTCTGGAACTGGGTCGTCCCAAATGTCAAGAAGACGGTGTAATATCCGCATCCGTAATTCTGCTGCCTACGCGGCAAAGAGAACCTGGAAAGAAGGGGCTGCCGCCTGTGGTGCCGCGGCGCGGTGATGGACTGGCGGTGATAGCCTCCATTCGTCCATGTCGATGCGCTTAGCACGCCCCGACACCTGCATGGACAAAAATTGCTGACGCGATTCCCCAAAAGGCCGCCGATGCGACCCCCGCCCGTCCATAGCGCGGCAAGTGCATCCACAGAGCGCTCGGGTCTTGTGCGCACTGGGGCCTGCCGAAAAGGAATTCTCGGGTGCGACAATGATGGCAGGAACCACAGGACAATGCAGGACATGCAGGACAGGGAAGGCGCAGGGCAGGGCGGGCCAAGAGAGCAAACGGCCGTCCGCTGCTTCCACTTCTGCTTCTCGGCTGCCTTTCGCTTGTTTCTCTTTGTCTGTTTTGTCTCTCTCTCTCTCTCTCTCTCTCTCTCTCTCTTTCTTCCCCCTCCCTCGTCTTATGTGCTTACTTCTCCCGCCCACGGCAAGTGCCAATATCCAGCCCGCTTCTTGGGTTTCTGCCGCCTGCCGTCTTGCGGCAACCGCTGCCAACTTCTCTACACTCGAACCTCGTGCATGATCGGGCGAATACACGGCAGCGGATGGACTAGGTGACGCTCCCCCTTCGCACCCGTATGACCCGAACCATGGCGCCGAGTCTGGGTCCCGCATCCACAACCGTCGCCGACGGCTCTCGCGCTCACTGAGAGCACGGATCATGGACTTCCTCCCCCCACCCCATCTCCGGCGTCGAGCCCTTGGACATTCCCTTCGTCGCCGACACCGCCTACGTCTTCGGCTCCGACTTTTGGGACTTCCCCAAGTTCCACGGCTTCGGCGATCAATGGGCTAGCCTGCCCGCGCCCCGGCTGGCCTCCCTCGCCCAATCATGGCTCTACTTCGGCACCGTCTCCGAGTTCCTTGGCAGGCCCATCGACTATCGTGAGTTCCAGGTCTCCCAAAGCGTGTCCGGGAAGCCGCTGCTGCCGCTGCTGAACGAATGGCTCGTTGCCCATGCCATTATCGGAGACCGCTCGACGACCCAGGATGCGAACGAGAAAGAGGACCGCCGCCAGGTGCTGTATGAGCACTTTCGCTTCCTTGACGCTGTCATCCAGGTGGCCGAGGACTTTGACCGTGTCTCGCAGAGCCATGTCATGCCTATACCGACCATCATCTTGTCCGTCAAAGTCCTCTGCATCACTCTCAGAAGTGTGCTGTGGGATCTAGCCCGCGGCGACATCGACGACTCGTTCCGGCCGTGGCCTACGCCAGCCCTACGCTTACGCCGCGAGATCATCCCCGCTGCCGACACCCCCGCGAAGCAGGCCGTTTCACCGAGCGCCCAGCTGATGCTGGATGTTATGCGCCTCCGCGGCTGGTGTCCGTTCTACGCTCGCAAGATACTCACTTCGCATAACTACGCCATCGCATACTACTTCACCCGCCTCTTCCGCGCCTATTCGCCCGGCCTTAGCCACCAGAGCTGCTCCGATGACGAGTGTGTTGCCAGCAACGCCGATATCTTCAGCTACGTCCCGAAACACGCCCGCGGAAGCTGTCTTTGTCAACCAAAATCGGTGCCGATGGACCAGATCCGCGCCATTATCGAAGATGGAGGAGTACCGTTGATTCGCTTGAGGGGTTCACAGAAAACGGGCGTTAGGATACAGGTCGCTAGAATGACTGCCCAGACGCGCTTCGTTGTGGTTTCGCATGTGTGGTCTGATGGGATTGGAAATGCGCATACGAACGCCCTGCCCGAATGCCAACTTCGACGACTCCACGCCCACATGAGCCAGCTCAAGCCGCTGCAACGAACCCGGGACTCGGCTGCCGACTTTCTTGGCTCGCTGGACACAGGATTTCAGGCGGCTACGGCGCGGCGGCCGAAATATCTCTGGATCGACGCTCTCTGCATGCCCCCAGGAGGCGCAACCGCCTTTTTAAGGTTGCGAGCCATCAACAAGCTGCCAGCGGTGTACCAGGCAGCTGATCGCATTTTGGTACTGGACTCGACACTAGAACGGACGTCGGTGATGGAATCGGACAGCCTCGAGCAGTTTGCGAGGTTCTCTGTGAGCCCTTGGATGGTGAGGTGCTGGACATTTCAAGAGGCGGCACTGGCCTCAGCATGCGAGGTCCAATGCGCAGACGGGACTTTCGATGGCTTTTCGCCACAGCCGAGACAGAGGCTGGCTGCATTTTCTGGACACACCTCGCCGCAACAAGCTGCTTGGTTGGAAGCCCTCACTCGGCCCGCAGAATGGTTCAGGACATTATCACGGAAGCCAGGGGCCGAGTCGGTACAGCTACCGAGCACCGGGACGACGATGGGTTTCGACATCAACACGGCCATTATCACTAGTCTGACCCGCGCCCTTAGGGAGGAGTTTCGGTCAGCTTTCGCGAATGGCGTCAAGCCCAACAGGGCAGCTTTTGGCGCAGGGAGGCTTGCTCCGGATTTCTGCACGCTGTTTGTCCAGATTTGGAATGAACTCAGCAAGCGGTCGACAACCGTGCCGGGGGATATGCATCTGATTATGGCCAGTCTGCTGGGCTTCAACACCGAACCACTCATGCGATTGTCCAAGTCGGCGGAGCGCATGTCGTGTATTCTGTGGAGTATGGATGGAATACCAATATCTCTGCTCTTCAACTTGGATGGGCCAAGGCACAATCCGACAAAAGCTCACCGGGATCGCTGGCTGCCGTTGTATCCCTCGAGGCAGAGGTTGACGTTCGGGTCAACATTTACGAACCTGCGCTCCATCAACGACGAGTTGCACTTGCCAAACAACACCGTCAGCAGAAAGAAAGTGGCAGTCTTTGTTTGCACCGGCCCGACAGACCCCTTTTCAAGCTCCATATTCATCCTCCGAAACATGATCACCGGAGATCAGTATTCGGTTACTATTCACCGGCAAGAGGGTGAGGTGGACGAATTTGCCAACCCTGATATCGGCGCCTACTGCATCGCCGTCCAGCTAGATCCAGAACTCGGCTACAAACCCGAGGGTTATGTCGAAGGCCTCGGCGCCGTGCCCAAGACATATGCCGGCGCACTTTTCCGCGTCAGGCGTGTCGTGACGAATGTCAGAAGACTCTACTACCATGACCTCGAAACAGAATTCGAAAACTCGTTTGAGCTGATCGAAGACAACACCCGTTCCTCCCGCGACCTCGAAACCGCCAGCAAGCGAACGACAGGCTACCTCGACGGGAACCTCGCCGCCGCCTTTGCAGCCCACCACCGCGGCATCCTCCGCACAGTCTACGACTGCCCCCTAACAATATCTACCCTACCCCCCAGAACCCATCAACGCCCTCTACTCCCCAATATCAACAAAATCAGGCCCTACCCTCAGCGCCCAACCCCTCCCAGAAACCTGGCAAGTCGTCCTTGAACGCGAGCCCCTTCTGCCCTTTTCCTCTCCCCACCCGCCCCGCCTTTGCCGACGCCATAACCCCTGTATCAGCCTACCTCGCGGTCACCGCCCTCGACGGGCTCGTCGCATCTGGCTGCGTCGGCTTTGCCATAGCAATCTGCGCAACCCTATTCTACCGCCTTTCCATCCTCGCCAAGGCGGTCCTCATCGCCAAAGTCGCCCTCCACTCCCTCTTCCTCGTGCAGCTATTCCTCTTCTCCGGCGTTGAAGTACGACTCGTCTGGGACGTGCTGCATCTTGTGCTTGTCGGGCTGTACACGTTCTCCCGCGTGGCGGGGCCGCTGGGGGGTGTGAGAAGGATGGATACGTTGGAGTGGGCGTTCATTGCTTGGGCGTTCTTGGGGCATGTGGTGGATCTGGTGGCACGGTTGGGAATACATTGGGTTGTGGTGCCGAGGCTTTTGGATGGGTATTTAAGGGGGTTGGATGGGGATGCGTTTCGCGAGGAGAAAGTGGGGAAGCAGGAGATGAAAGGTAGGGGGTCTAGTAGTGGGAATGGGAATGGGAATGGGATAGGGAGGGGAAGGGACGGTGAAAAGGTGGATTCAACGAGGGGGAAGGAGAATGGGTGCGCAGACGGAGGTGGTGATTACGGGGCAGGGCAGGCAGGAACAGCATTTATTGGGGGATATGGAGCAGCAGGTGTAGGATGGATGGATGGACATTTAGGTTAAAGTTGGGTACAAATGGGATAGACTTTGTGTGGGAGGACTCGGTTTGTTTTCACTTTTGGGCAGCGAGGGAGCTGGCGTTTGGGACTACTGTAATCGACACACAATGGAGAGATGATACTCCTGAGCCATCATGAGGCACAGAATTGAGGCATTTTGCTTTTTAGAGACTGTCCGTGTTCAGAAGAAGTTCGTGTTCGGAGAAGTGAAGATTGTGTCATGTCGGTATGTTGCTGTTGCTGGGCATGATGTTGTCCAAGGCCGAGTACCTTCAGCTTGACATCCTTTCTCCGCCAACTCTCCAACCTCACTGCTTTTCAGGAACACGAGACCAAGTCAGAAGAGTTATTAAAGAGTGTCTTTCAATGTAAGTAGGTACAGTACGTAGTGTCTCACATGTGCGCTCATCTACCAACCAATTTTCCCTTAGGAACGCTAATGCTCTTATGGCAGTGCCATGTTGTGAGTGTGACATGACTCAGACAGATGACAACAGCCCCCCCATCCATCCATCAACATCAAACAAGACAAGACAACAAGAACAACAAATTAAACCGAAACCACAAGAAAATGAACAACATAATAAATCACAAAAAAGACCAACATTGTTTCAACACCGACATGGATATATCCCGACAAACAGCAACATTCCCTCCAGACCATCGATCATCCTTGCATCATCCCTCCCGTACATCATCCCTTCCGTCATCATCCCTCCCGTACATTATCTCTCGTTCCTCATCAGCGGGCTAGTATCATGTATGCTCCTCCATTGTTTTTCGACCGTACGGTCAACTGTACTCCTTCATCAGTGTTTCTTCCTCACTCTCAACAGTCCTCCCCATTCCTCCCTCTCCATCCCCAACTATACACCAACAAAGTACAAACCCAAATGGCTACATGGAACCGGCCGAAAAGGCAGCCGCAAGATAAACCAGACAAAAAGTCCCAAACAATCATCATCATAACCTGACACACCCCGGTTGCTATGGTATCCATCGAGTAACCAGGGGAAACCCAACACCATACTTGCTAATCTACCCGCGACAAGACGCGTGCCTGAAGCGAGTGGGATGAGCATCTGAAAAGCGGGGGTCGGCGGGTGCTAAGGGAGGGTGGACGGCGCAAGAAAGTTGAGCCTGGTCGGTTGGGCGGAATGGGGTGAGGGGTGGGTTGTCGAAGTGGCCAGGGTGGTCAAGCCATCCCGAAAATGGGGGTTGTTGCCTCCCTTCCATCCAAGCTCCCCCATGACGGACTGACAACAGCCAGTCTACTGTGAGTAATTCCCCCACCCCAGGGTATCCAACAAGCTCCTCGATTCCAATCCACTGAACCCAGCCACACCCAACGCCCTCACCTGGCTACTAGACCTCAGATTCGCCAGTCCCTCCCCAATCTTCCACGCCTCCTCCTCGCCCACCACAAACAAATACCTCTTCCCCTCCTGATCCCTAATCGTCGCCCTCACCAGATGCAACCCGCCACTCCCCCACCCCCTTCCCCTCCTTACAACTCCCCTTACAACACCCCTTAAACTCCTCAATCCACCCCACCGCCTCCTCCCCAATCATCGTCTTAGTCGCGCCCCTCTCCGCCTTGCCCCCGTGCACTCTGCGGCATCGTCTTAAAAAACGGATGATTCACCGGCACGCTGCCGGGTGTATTCCCCGCGGCACCGCTCGCCGCGTGCACCGGACACCATACCTCAACCAACTTTAGCGTCCACGCCTTGATGTCCCACTCGCGCTGAGCAACACCCTGACATCATCATCGACAAACAGCCCCGCGGAGGTTATCCGCAGGATGAGCCCGTCGGTAACGGGGCCGACGCCCGAGATGAGTTGGGAGGCCGGGGTTTTGGAAAACTGGTTGAGGTAGCCGTAGACGGCTTTGATGATGATTTTTGTCGGGTCGGTGGTGGTGTAGGGCCCACGCATGGAGGGGCGGGGTGGTGCGCGCGGTGGATTGGGAGGGGGCGTAGGAGGATTCGGAGATGGAGGAGATGGAGGGTTTGCGGGCGGGGTTTTTTGGGTTGGTCGTAGGGTCGGTAGGAGTAGGTGGATTCTGTGCCGGTGGCGGAAGGTGGGGGCGGGTTTCGTGGGCGAGGGGTTGCCCTAGGGGTGGGGATTGATGATCGAGTCGGGAGGGGTTAGGTTTTGTTGGCGAGGGAGGAGCCTGGGAGGGCGTAGGTTTCGGCGGTGGCGGGACGGAGGCGGCTTGGGACGGGGCGACACTGGGCGGTTTGCCGTTTGGCCACATGCTCGTCTTCTCGCCGACGGAGGAGTAGGCGTAAGTGGTGCCCTTGCGCTCGTTATTCTCCTTCTCGCGCTGCTTTTCTTTCTCCCGCTCTTCCTGCTCCCTGCGGAGACGCGCGAGGCGCTCTTCACGCTCCTTGCGTTCCCGCTCTCGCGCGGCCTGGCGATCCTTCTCAGCCTTCAACCGCTCCTCCTCTTTCTTCCGGAGCTCTTCCTGGAGCTTGGCCTCGCGCTCCCTAGCCTCGCGTTCTTGCTGCTCCCGCTCTCGAGTCTCCTTGTCTAGTTTCTCCTTAAGTTCCTTCTCAACCTTTTCCCTCACTTCCCGCTCAAACCGTTCCCGTTCCCTCACCTCCTGCTCTTGCCGCAGTTTCTCCTTGATATCACGCTCACGGGCCTCCCGCTCCCGCCTCTCGCGTTCCCGAGCTTCGCGCTCACGCAACTCGCGCAGTCGGCGGGCGGTATCTTCCTTCTTCTTGGCCTCGGCCTCCCTCAGCTTGAGCTCCTCTTCCCTCTTCCGCAGTTCCTCTTTGGCCTCGGCCTCCTTCGCCTTGCGCTCCTCTTCCCGCCTGCGCATTTCCTCGCGGGCCTTTTCCCAGGCGCCCTTTGGGGCGGCTTCGGCCTTCGGGGTTGGGGTGGGAGGCGGCGGAGTGGGCTTTGGCTCCGGCTTCGGTTCCGGAGGGAGGGGAGGAGGTGTGGGTTTGGGCTCCTCCTGGGTACCTCTTTGGGCACTTCCGCTTGGGTTCCGGCTTCGGCTGCGGCTTTGGCTGCTGCTTCGGCTTCTGCTTCGGTTTTGCCTTGGGCTGAGGTTGAGGCTGTGGTTGAGGCTGTGGTTGTGCCTGTGGTTGTGCCTGCGGTTGTGCCTGCGGCTGTGGCCGTGGTTGTTGATGAGGTTGAGGGTGGGGCCGCGGTTGCGCCTGTGGTTGAGCCGTGGCTGGGCCTGTGGTTGAGGTTGGGGTTGAGGCGGCGGCTGAGAATACGCCTGCGGTTGCGGCTCAGGTTGCGGTGGCGGAGGGGGTGCGGCCTGAGGCTCTGGTTGAGGAGGTGGGGGTGTCGCTTGAGGCTGTGGCTGTGGTTGCGGCCGAGCTTGAGGCTCGGGTGATGATGCCCACCATCACCCCTCGGGGTTTCCTGCTGGGGTGGCGGGGGAGGAGGGGGCGGGGGTGTGGTTCGAGTGAGAGCCATTTGGAGGCGGCGGAGTGTACCATGACGACGAACCATTGTATCCGCCGTTCGGCTTCTGATGACCTCCCTGTCTTCCTCCATCTCCATTCTGCGCCTGAGACGGTTCAGTCTGGCGGCGGCCCAAGAGGAAAGCAGCGATCCCGACAAAGCCCAGTGCCACGGCCCAAAGCAACGACGACATCCTATCTGGGCTGCTGATTAAGACCGGCACTATGGGGCCCAAGAGATGCATCATGATGAGGATGGCCAGGGTACTGACGACACCGGCAATGAAGCTGTTCCATTGCGGTCTGAGCGACGGCAGGTACAGAAAGCCGGCGCCGGCCGAGTGTTCTGGTATGATGAAGACATCGTACTTCCCCCTGGAGGTTGTCCTGGGAGACCCGAGCCACCAGCGAAGGCCAATCGATTGCGAATCGAACTCTAGTGGTATCTCAAAGCAGGCATGAAGGATCGTAAATCATGAGAACTGGGGGACAGTGATGGTTAGCGCTGGTGTCGCAAAGACCTGCCGGCAGAGAGACAGTCTCAGAACTTGAGCAAAGACTCACCGTCAAAGAAAAGCAAGATACCCAACGCCGGACACACACAAACAGAAGCCGCAACCGCAATCGCGGTCAATGACAACCGGGTCACGACAGGTGATCGGTGGTGACGGCGGGCTGGCAGTCCAGCGTCGTCCCAGCCCCGCGAATATTAGAGCTGCTTGTGGTATTGTCGCTGAATATCGGGCATCGGATCTGGGTATGAGACAGTCTTGAAACTGCACAATGAATACAGAACTTCCAACAGTCGCAACGGTTTCCAGCGTTCTTCCTTGCAAAAGTATGGTTTGCGCAAGCGGTGGTGGATGGATGGTGGTCTTCTTTGGAAAAATCCAGGCACGGACCTCTTCTGTTTACTTTCGGCAGCTTCTGGCTTCTGGGCCTTTCGATGATTCGGCAGCAGAAAGTGTGTGGCGCACGGTCCATTTGCAGCCCAGCACACAGCACACAAGCACAGCGTGCCGCGTGTGGCACACTTCTTCACCACATCCGTCCTCCCGCTCCGTCCCGTCCTAGACTTACCGGCCGTTCCCACTGTCACCCCAACCGGGGATCTGTGGTTGGGGTGTCGCGGCCAGAAGCAAGAGGGTGTCATCAACGGCTGAATCTGGTCACGTCTTCCTTGGTTCTGGAAGACCGACGGTTGAGGCAAGCTTTCAACCCAGCTTTGTTCCTTGCCGACATGTCTTTCAAGAAGGGTCATCCAGGCTGCTCTTCAAGGGCCCAGGGAAGCTCCATGCTCGGCCCGAGTGGCCCTGAACATCACCCGCTCTCTTCTTCGACCCCAGCTCCCAAAGAGAGAACTAGCAGAAACTTTCCCCTCACCTTTTCCCCTTCTGTCCCTCTTGGCGCGGATTCGTCGTCTCAACACGCGTCATTACGAGCCAAACATCCAATGACAACAACCTCTCTCCCAAACAAAGAGCGCAGCCGTTTCCCCAGCCATCTTGCACTTTGGAGGGGTTGGTGATGCACGATTGGGGCCAAAAGCATCCAATCCAATCCCCTTGTGCAAGCTCTCCACCTTCATAGGCTGTGAGGGCTCCACTCCTGTGGTAAATCGTGGAGCCAAGAGCAGGACCCTGGATACTGCCAGCGAATCTGCAGTGCCGGCTCAGCAAAGTGGAGTGTGGGGGAGCCTGAGAACCCCTGTTCGTCTGATCTGGGGATTAACCAGCCTCCTCCTCTCCTCTGCTTCGTTTGGCTTCTCGTTGTAACAGTCCCAGTTCCTCGTTAGAACCCCAAATTCTGGTGGTCTTGCTCTCATCTGAAAAAGCCACTGATCTGCCAACCCACAATGACGAAGAGGCCAATGAATCGCAAGTGTCGCCACTTTTAAATGAGAACTGTCTTTGTTGACTCTGGTGCGGGTTGCGTTGCCGAGCAACCCAGAACCTAACCCCCTCTCGTCTACCATGAAGTTGAAAATGAGCGGACTTTGGGTTCTTTCGATCAGCATTTTGACACACAAGAACTCCGTCATAAAAAGTGAGACATGGAGGTTAAGGAGACAACCCTTTGTCAGTTACCGAAACACAACTCCATCGTTCTTGCGCAAAGAGGAAAGTTCACACCCCTGAAGGGTGTCCTTGTGCAGACATCGTCTTGTCTGTATCTCGTAGTTTCTTTTGACAGCTTGGATGACTTGTTGGCTCACTAAGGATGATTTGTTCATCACTCCATCCAGACTCTCACAGTGCCCCAATCACTAATTATCTTACTTCACACAGTTCAAATCCGTTTGACAAACTTCCGGCCCATTTCCCCCCCCCTCCCAAACGACTTTCCATTGTACACTTTCCATCACCAACTCCAAAGCCAACACTAACAAACCATCCACTGCTCCAAAACCCTCCAACCAACATGTCGACCAAAACATCCACATCTACCACCCCCTCGCGACCGCGCGTTCTCCTCCTCTCCCTCCACCTCGAGTCCTGGTTCGACGACATGTACGCCTTCCACCTCGCAAAACTCCGCGCCGCAGCCGACGTGCAGCGCGCCGAGACCCCCAACGCCGCCATCCAGCAGCTGCTCTCCTCGGACCCGCCCCCGTGCGCGGTCCTCGTCACCGACGCCGCGCTCGCCAGCCCCGCCGGTGACGACGACGTCGTGAATCCGGCCTACGCGCCCGTGCACGACGCCTTGCTGCAGTACGTCCGCTCCCGCGGCGGCACCGCCGTCTTCATGGGCCACTTCCCCAGCTTCGTTGCGCCGCCGGACGTGCCGGGTTTCTTTGCGCGGGCTGGGCTGCCGTGGGATGTGGCGTCATACCAGCGGGAGAATTTTGAGCTGAACCCCGCGGCTGTCAAGGGTCGTGTGGGGGCGGTGGTGAGGGGTGGCTGCGAAGTTGCCGGCGGGTACAGCCAGAAGGCGCTGACGGTGAAGGGGTGAAGCCGGGAGAGGTGTGGTATGGAAGCAGGAGCTGCCTCGTGAGGCTGCTGTGGCGCTGGGGAAGGTGGGGAGCGGGTGGATTGGGTATATGGGGGATGTTAATGCTGAGGAGGACTCTGCTGGGGTTATTTTGGGGTTGTGCGGGTTGTTGTGAGGATGGCCCAGGATGTAATGGGGTATTTTCCCAAGTTTCTACCTACCTCAGCTTGGAAATATCAAAAGTCCTCATGCAAGGTAGGCAGCAAGGCAGCAATAATCCGTCCTGTGGACCTGGATAATGAAGGTTGGAAAATGGTCAGAAAACCATTGTGCTATGGGAAGTACTTGGCCAAGTTGTTAAAACTTGAGTTTCTTGAGTTGAACACCAGATTGGGACATCGGTACCTAAGCATGCCTCTTTGAAACTGAAACACATTTTGTGAGCGATGACAGCACTGGCCCAAAGGGGGCGCCTGGGCTGCAACCTCTTGTCTCCAGGTGTCTTCTTTATTTAGTCCGCTGATTGCCAAATAGATACGACACTAAAGTCGACCGTAAGCTAGTAGCCCAACCATACAGGCTGGCCAAAACCATGATCATTCTGCTCTTGTCGGTCTGGTTGAAGCCCTTCCTCAGTTGGGCTTGAAGGCAGAAACCGTGGAAGATGGAAGGGTTAGGGTTTCTACATTCTCCGCTCCCTCCTCTGTTGTGTGCCTGGCCGCACGGGCCAATGAGTTGCTGTCTCAATCATGAGACGAGACCCCCACTATTGTTGATTGGCCGACGCCGGATTTTGATTTCGAAGATCATCAAGTGGCAGCGACTGGAAACAGAAAGTTCCTCCCATCTCACACTTGTCGCTGCCTGCTACTTTTGCTTTTGCGACCGCGCCACCTCTCCGCCTGCAACTTTCCGCTCGCTCGCTCCTCTGGGAACGATTCTTCCACCGCAGACACTTTCTGTTTACCGTTTCAGCACATATCAGAGCCAAGATGGGCGAATCTCGGTTCGTTTCTACCCGATCCCCGCGCCGCGCCGGTGTGGCGCCGGCCGCGATCAACACTCTCCAAGACACCGACTGACACAGGGCGTCGCTCCACAGGCAAGAGCTCGTGCAATGGCTCAACAGCCTCCTGCAGCTCAACATCACCAAGGTCGAGCAGTGCGGCACCGGGTAGGTCCTGAGCCCCGCCCCCGCGGCGACGATAAACATGTCACCCAGGCTGACAATCCATCCCCCGCCACAGCGCCGCACTCTGCCAGGTGTACGACAGCATTTTCCTTGACGTGCCCATGTCTCGCGTCAAGTTCAACGTCAACAGCGAATATGCCTACATCCAGAACTTCAAGGTTCTCCAGAGTATGTTATGCCAAGTCCCCACCCCGACATGCGATCCGGACCGCTCACAACCCGCCCCTCGCAGACACCTTCACAGGACAACCTCGAGTTCCTGCAGTGGACAAAGAAGTTCTGGGACCAGTACTACCCGGGCGGCGACTACGATGCCGTTGGCCGGCGGAAGGGCGGCGCGCTGCCTGCCGGCGGCAGCGGCGCTCCCCGGGCGCCTAGTGGTGCTGCCCGGCGCCCCGGCGGTGGCACGACTCCCGTCCTGGGGCAGCGCGCCGGTAGCGCGAAGCCCGGACCTCAGACCGCGGCTCTGCAGCAGGAGGTCAACACCTTGAAGGAGACGGTCGTCGGTCTCGAGCGCGAGCGCGACTTCTATTTCAGCAAGCTCCGCGACATTGAGCTGCTGGTCCAGCAGGCCGTCGAGGAGCACCCCGACCTCGAGAAGGAGGAGGACGGGCTCGTCAAGCAGATCCAGACCATCCTGTACTCGACCGAGGAGGGCTTCGAGATCCCTGAGGCCGAGCAGCTGGACGACCAAGAGACGTTTTAGGGGCCAGCGCACTCTGGCGGGACGCGAACAAAGTGTAGAGAGGTAGAGCGGATGGGGCAGAAGCTTTGAGGAGGTAATTATCGGATACCGGGCACGTCCCGGGGGGCATGATGCATATGAACGGCGCGTGGTTGGTCACGACTCAAGGGGTCTCTTGGTACGGAGCTGCCCTCTATACCCTTGCACTGTTTTGGTGCGCTCCATGGTCACAGTCTTTGGCTTTTAGCACATAGCCCGCGCAGAATACAACGGATGTGAGAAGCTGCGGTGCGCTGGTGTTGCATCCTTGGGCAACGTCAAATCTGGGGTTAGTCAGAGGCTGCAGTCAAATTAAGGTTGGGCCGAGAGGCGGTTGGCCGCTTCACCTGGCCCAACGGGAAAGTAAACCCAGCATATTTGACCATTCCAACTTCACGGGGTTTTCTCCCCAACTCAAAACCATCAAAACAGAATGCCATCAGCTAGGTTCACCACAACCATGGGGAGCTTCTGGTGGAGTGCCTCGAGGTCCGGGGTCCAAGCGTGGTGGAGCCACCGACCTTGGCAACCAGTCAGCTTTGGGCCTGGTTCAACAGCGGTGACGCCAGTGACCTCGTGCCCCAAACAATGACCAGGCACCGAGCATCATCAACACCGTTTCCCAGCATCAGCATTCCATCCCCTTTCTTCATTTACCCCCTCGAGATACCCAACCATTGCGTGATTTTAACCTGCTGTTTACTATTACGCCCAACAACTAATTGTTCCAACACTCCTGCTTGTCCCGAGAAACGAAACCGACGTCACCATCATAAGACCGCCGTCCAAACCATCACCCGAACCGCCCTCGAGGCCACCACCACTCCCGATCTCCCGTCCGATTCCGCATCACGAAGAAGGTGCTTCTTCTCTTCATCGATTCCCATCCATTGAATCACAACCACTCCACGCCCTCTAGACCACCTCTAAACGCTAGAATAACACCACCCCGTCGTCCCACCACAATGGACCTCCCCACCGAAATAACCATCACCAAAGCCACCACGGAAACCCCCACCGACGGCAGCAAGCCCTACACCCAATACACGCTGTCCATCCGCGGGCCCGTGGTCTCGCATATCGCCACCAAGCGCTACTCTGACTTCGCCGCTTTACACGCCGCCCTGACCTCTGCCGTCGGCTCCCCCCCGCCTGAACCCCTCCCCGCAAAGTCCTGGTTTCGCTCCACCGTCTCATCGGCCGAGCTGACGGAGCAGCGCCGCGCTGGGCTGCAGCGCTACCTGCGCGCTATCGCGGAGCCACCGGATAGGCGGTGGAGGGATACGTCGCAGTGGAGGGCGTTTTTGAATTTGCCTGTTGCTGCTTTCGGGGCGGGGAGTGGTGGTGGGGAGGGGAAGAATAAGGCTGCGGCGGTGTGGCGGCGGGATGCGGAGGCGAGCGACCCCGGTGGGTGGATGAATCTGCATATGCAGCTGAAGGCGGAGCTGCAGGCTGCGCAGGCGGCGGTGGCGAGGAAGGAGAGCGCGCCCGAGCAGGGGGAGAGGTTGGAGGCGGGGACCCAGGCGAAGAAGGCGCTGATTGGCGCGGGCAATTTGTTGTTGCTGTTGAAGGAGGGGCTGGAGACGATGAAGAAGGAGGAGAGGTTGATGGATGGGGAGTATAATCGCAGAAAAAATATGCTGGCTGTGGCGGACAATGATAAGAACGGGCTGGAACAGGTGAATAAGAGCGTGACTGGGAGGGTTGCGAGGCCTGGTGAGAAGGAGGTGCCGAGTGGGAGTCAGAGGATGCGCTGTTGGGCGTGGTGCAGAGGGGGCCGGTGGGGAGGAGGTTGGGGTGCCGCTGCCGGAGACAGACGATACACGGACGCGGGATAATGTGGATGTCAAGAATTTGAATGATTTGAAGATGAAAAAGCAGGACGAGGAAGTGGAGTTACTTCGCAAGTCTGTGCAGGCACAAAGGTATTTCGCAAGCGAGATTCACAAGGAATCCGAGGAGTCGAAGCTGCAGCTGGATCATGCCCTGCAAAAAGCGGATGATGTTGCTGGCAAACTCCATGTCGCCGACGCGCGTATCAAGAGGCTGTGAGTGGAGCTACCTCTATCACAAGAGATGGACAACGTCAAGTTAGGAGATATGAGACAGAAGGCATCATCATGGCGGCTGATTAGTTAGTTACATATGGCAAAGCCTGTTGGCCTGTTGTTCTGACAGTGAGCTGAGACGAGTCGTGTCTGATTTACAGTTTATCAAGTACCATGTCGGAATTGCTTATCAAGTTTCTCTCATCCGCTAGACCCAGAATTATACACCTACGCGTGCCGTACTCACATGGTTCTCGATCTTGATGACAGTTGGCGAGGTTGAGATTAAGTGTATCGCTCATCTCGAAGCTTTCTTTCTACATACAAACCCTGCCCAAAAAAGTCCCCTCTCAGACAAGCGGTCAGTTTTTAGGATTGTCTTAGGTTGCCCTCCACGTAGGTAACCCTCTGATCAAAGTTGCAGTCCCTGTGAGTTCCATTTATTGCGCATGTGGTTGTAGAAAGAATGGAGAAGAAAAGGATGGTGTACTAGCAGGCTTCGAACAAATGGCCATTCCTACCACTCTAGTGACAGCACCCCAAACTTTTCAGTTCTTCGGTATGTTATCTACGCCTGAGACATTATAAAGAAAACCCTCCACTTGCTAGATATGCTGCTCCCCTAGGTTCTTGAAAATCATCAGGAATTAGGAAGCATCCGGAGGTAGGAAGCGAGGAGTCCATGACCCTTGCCCTGAATGGACTCCGAGTTCTCCGTGTTGGAGTTTTTCTTCTCATTCAAATTGTTCACTTCCAACTCTTCCAGTGCATTTTTGCTCTCCATCAACTTTCTTCTCCATTGCATTTTTCCCTTGATGTCGTGCGCGATTTCAGCCAACTTGTCCAAGTCGTTATCTCGTTGTATTTCGGCTTCAATTTTCCCTTTGTTCTCCGCAGGCTCTCCAACCCAGGCTGATTGACGTCAGCAAATTACTCCCAACGCTGTATATTGGAATTGACCAGTTCCAGAGCGTCTAGAATCCGGCCCTGCTGTAACCTTATCTGTGTCAAGGAGTCTGTGACTGAGGTGATGGTTGGATGGTCTGGCTGCTGTAAATCCACGTGAACCATTATCAAATCGGTCTTGCTAATGGTGGTTTCTCGATTGTCGCTTTCCAATATCCTTGACTTCGCCTCAACGAGGTGCGCACACGACGCCTCAGTTTCTTGTAGTTCCCTTGCTTCATAGTATATACCAGCAAGGTGCTTCATACTCGAAAGTGCGTCTGGATCCTCCGGCCCAAGCTTATTTTTCTTTGCGTCGAGGACTTGCGCAGCCGTCTCGATAGCGTCGGTAAAGAGACCTGCGACGCTGTACCTCACTGCAAGCACGGTCAGTTTCTCCAAAGTTTTGGAATCCTTGAATCCCAACTCAACCTGCAGAGTTTCAACGCTCATTTTGTAGACTCCAACGAGATCGAGGCATTTGTCATCACCTCCTTTAAAAGGAGAAATGGCAATGAGAGAGGACCCCAAGCGCTGTCTTCTCGTCTGGTGTACCAACAAAATTGAACGTATCCAAGAAAGACTTGTGTGCAGAGAACACGAAGCACTTCTGGCGGTCTTCAAGCTGCTCGGGAAACCTTGGTCAAAGTCAAGAGTGTCTGCTGCTGGAAATGGTATGCCGTTTCCTGGGCCGAGAGTCACTTCCGAGTAACCAAGCGGACAAGTCGATGCATGTTGAGTTGGTTCGAGGTACTCTCCGTCATAGGAGAAAGCCCTTAGGAGACCGATTGCCTTGACTGCTTCAAGCTTCCCTTTCTGTTGCTCGCTTTGCTGTTGGTTGATGTAGTTGGAAATGAGCTCGAGTGGAATATCAATCCAGTCGAAAAATGCCATGAGTGAGAAACACCCGGTGGTTAAGGGGTTCAATCGTTGTATCTGCTCGAAGGAAATGACCCATGTCTCAACCACAGGTTGCAGCGCCTCCGAATCTCTCCCGAGGGGTTTAAACTCTTTTCTAAGCAGATTGATGAGGTCTTGATTGCTTATATCCAATAGCTGAAGGTAGTCGTTAATGGTAATGCTGTTCTTCAAAATAAACGCCGCTGCCCGGGACATTGCGAGTGGAAGGCATGTGAGCCGGGAGGCCAGTGACAAGAGTTCGCTTGAGGTTCCAGGCGCGTCAAAGTCAAACCATTTGTCTAGCAGATCAACTGCTTCGTCCAAATCCATTGCTGAGACCTCAATGGGAGGCTTTCCCTTTGTCAGCCTAACCCCGACTTGTTTATTTCTGGTGGTGATGAGGATGGCCCCATGGGGAGTGTCTGGGAGGTAGCGGCCAAGATTCACGCCATCCTCGGCGGACGAATCTGCCATTCTTATGTTGCTAGTGAGTCCGGGTCTCGGCCTTGGCTGGTCTGAAAATAGCTCCAGATTGACTTCTCCAATTTCAGAAGAATAAGGCTCTTTAATACCCAGTGCCGCCGAAGCCATGGAGAGTTGCTCGTCGTTGCGATGTATTACCCCCCGATGTCCAAAGCTGACGGAGCTGGTCTTCGAGTCTCAATGGTGTCAACGCGGCCAACAAAGTTGGGGTTTCTGGTGTAGGGCACAAGACCTGCAAGGACCTGATTAGTTGATGGGAGGATGCTAAACTTGTTTCAACTAGTACCTACGCGGCACCGTGGGCTCATTCTCAGACGACCTTCCGCCAACAGCAAGGGGACCAAGACTCCAGCTCTGACTAGCTTTCTCCTTAATTTTTCCAATCCACTCGCGGAGTTCACCACAGACTGCTAGAAACCCCGGGTCCTGGGGAACAGAGAACTTGCACATATTCATGTGGTTGGCGTGGATCCCAATCGCAACGTTGAACCCTGGAAGAATGGCCGAGTGCTGGGGGACGATAGCGCCAATTCCAATGACAGGCAGCTCCTCGTAGAAGCAGCTGATCTCAATGGGGATTTGTTCTTTTGAGCGGGCCATGACCATAGTGTGAAAGCGGTCCTGGATCTCGGCGAGCACTTCCGACTCCGTCTTCAAAACCCCAATAATCTCGTGGTTCACCTGCTTGACCACGCCAATGGTGCGAGCTAGTTGCTTACCCCACTCGGCGAGGCCAGATCCGCGGTGTGGTGTACCCATGAAGGCGATGCCACGAGTCGAGTCTAGGATGTTGCGGAAGCGTGGCTCCGTTCGGTCTCTTGCTTTGATTAAGGCCTGGTTGTAAGAGCTATTGTTAATGGAAATAGCTCTGCCACAAGAATAAAATGGCACCTACATGTTGGGTTACAAGACCACCCAAGCTGTGGCAGACGAAGATGAGAGGTCGTTCATTCTGTAGGCACCAGTCAGCGGATTACCATCCTCGCCATATATGGAAGCATCCAATTTTGACAACGTACCGTACCATCTCGCTGCCGGAATGCGGATAGCATCGTTAGGAGATTCCCTGCATGGCCTGCAATTCGGTTTTGAGACATCACGCCTTTCCAGTTGAAAACGAAAGCATCGTATCCAAAGGTGAGAATGCGGGCATTCGGAAACTCGTTTGGGAGGAGGGTTTGAGGCCAAGGATCGTTGGTGTTGGATGCAGTCCAAGTGTCATAAGCGTTGCCAGTGAAACCATGAACGAAGACAATGCTGTCAGAGTCAATCAGTATGAGCTCAAACACCGAGAATAAAAGGAAAGTGAAAAGAAAAAGAAAAAGAAAAGGAAATAGTAACACAAAAAGATATCTACCAAAGCAGAATTCACATACTCAACAATAGTATCTATTGCGTTCGATGGGGCGTAGAGTTCTATGATGCCCATCTGAAACGAGCTCGGCGTAGGGTGGATTTCGGTGGTTTGGCCAGCTCCCACGGTTTTCGGAGACCGCCCGGGCCATTTCAGAAGTGCAAACATTACGATAATGATAGTTATTTAGTCAGAGTAAATTTGAAGCAAACGAGGGTTTTTTTCAAAAAAAAGAGAATGAAGTTGGCCAAAGGGATGATTGATCCAAGAAACGACGAAACTCGAGCACGAGAAACAGAAGAAAGCTTATCTCCCGAGGAGGCAGCGGCCCGGTCTTTGAGACTTCATCTCCTGCAAGCCCTTGCATCTGCATGCAGACGGTCGCCCTCAACAGCTGCTGATTCGCCTCCACCCCCTGGTTCTGCAAATGATATGCAGCAGTCTTGCCCACACTGTGCATTTCAACGCAGCCTCCCAAGCAGCCTCCCGGGCAGCCTCCCGGGCAGCCTCCCGGGCAGCCTCCCGACATGTGGTTCGATGGCAGGTCTTCAGGGCAGGCCTCTGCTCAGACACAGCCCGCAGCCGGGCTGAGCATTCAGGCACGGAACGACTTGCGATGGGTGTATCAAAGCACTGGATTGGATTGCAGCCGGGCTGCCCACTGCTTGAGGGCGCCTCCGCTCTGCAAGAGGCGTCATCGAACTTCCAATCCCACCCGACATGGTCAGGTGAGATGATCGATGTGGTTAGCACGAGAGCTGAGAAGTGGGAAATTCAAGAAGGAAGGGGCATGGGATTGGAAGAGGTATATGGAGGCCTGAAACTGTTGAAACACTGCGCGGGGAATGAAGCAGTTGATTTAGCACCAAATACCACCACCGGGATGGAACTCGAAGAGTTGTTCAGGTGTTCTTGATGTTGTTGATTGATTCAGGAAGATCTCCGGCTGGGCTGGGCCACGCAGATGGAAGAGGGGTAGATCTGCACCAACTCTGCGGTGGCTTAATGCCCCCTGCGTTTCGACAGAAACCAGAGGCGCCGCGGGGTTTCAGGTGCTATTTTCTGCAACGGGATGTTTGGAACCTTGGACACCAAGATACTTCGTACTGCAGAAGATTAGAACAGGGCCAGCAGAGAGCTTGATGTTTTATCTTCGCAATCTCGAATGTTGGCTTTTGAATCGGAGGCGGACTCGGAAGGTGAGTAATCTCCCTGTTTCAATGACCTTGAGAGTAAATTGATATCTGCTCCAGTGCTTAAAGAGACAGAAACCTTAGCCAGCAAGCGGTGAGACATTTGGCCTTCTGGCAGCATACCTGACAGCCTCACTCGCGCTTTTGACAGGGTGAGAGCTAGAAGTTGCCGACTGTGATAATAATCGATGTGTTGCAGAAACCATCATTCTGGATTTGCCATTTGCCCATTGCCCGTAGAGCAAACACGGCGGTGCCAGGCATTTGGTGAGAGAGACCCAGCTACCGCGGATAGCGCACGATTATCATGACGCCGTATATTGGTTCCCGCTCTGGCCTTTGTTGGCCACGCAAGCCCACCCTCTGCCTCAAATAGTCTGAACCTACCACATTCTTCTGTGGGTTTTATCCTGCACCCTCTTGACGTTGGGCGTGAGTAATAAGCAACATTCCTTTGTTTTGTTTAGCATATATCTGACAAACGTTATCGTGTATGTAGCATGTTTATTTCCACAGTGAAGGGTAATCTTGATGTATGTTTCGAATTCCAAAACCGGATGCCGCTCCCATTTTCCTGACAGTTATTACGTTTCCTCAAAGCCTAGACGTTCCCCGCCATTGGACAGTCAGAGAGGATACATCTCGGCCATAGCCACACCCACATCTCACGACGGAAGCTCCGACTTATAAATCTCACTCGGCAACTCGGTATACACCCCGACTTTCCCCGGCCCCGCCCTCGGATTCTCACAAATCTCCACCGGCGGCACCATCATCAGCGGCCGGCGCTGCTCCTCATTAATTTCATGTAGCACACCCCCCTGGTGATGGCTGGCCAACTCGTCCGGATCCGGGTGTATTGCGTCATGGCTATACCCTGGTGCAAAGCCATACCCCGGCGGCGACACTGTGCTCGGACGTGGTGACGCAGGGTGGTTGATAAAAGTCATGGACGCCTCGGAGCCGTCGGATTTTGCTGGCTTCCGCCTGCTGCGGAAGAACATGAAGAAGACGCCGAGGACGACGAGGCCGACTACGGCGAGGCCGCCGATGACGCCGCCTACTATGGCGCCGATGGGGGCGCTGCTTTGGTTCCCCGGGGGTGATGTTGATGTGGCGGAAGATGTCGTGCTGGTGGTTGAGGTTGAAATGTGGGATGAAGAGACTGGGGCGGATGTTGACAAGGTTGGTCGGCTGATGGGACTAATTCGGGGATCGGGATAGAGAGTGCCGAAACCCTTGAGCTTGACGTCTTCGCAAATGAGGACGGTGAAGCTTTGGTCAGGGGTGGCTGTGGTGGAGTAAAGGTAGGTGTTGCAAAAGGGTAAGCCTTCATCACGGTTGCTACGCTTTGAGTTAGACGACGGCTCATGGTAGTGAGGAGCACAGGGGACTTCCGTACCAACACAGGGTCCCGGGGGTGTTTGTCTGGCATGCTTGATGGTCCCAGTCAACACATTGTGTGGAGAAGGCGGCGATGGCGGCGCAGTAGTCTGGGGCACAGCAGTCCCGGATGCCGCCGATGTTGGTGCATATGTACCCATCAGAACATTGGAGAGGATCTAGACATAATTGCGTCTCAGCATTACTAACTCACGTGAGTTACTTTGACTGGCGTTGGATAACATACACTCAATATGAAAAGGGAAATAGCCGCATATCGCAGGGTCAGCTTGGCGACGACGCAGGTCAGCCGATGCCGCCAATTCAGGAGCCTTGGTTGGGCGCTGGGAGACTTGGAGACTCGTCAATTCATGAGCCTCTTTTGTGCGCGTTGGGCGCGGTGTTGCCCGAGCAGGAATATTTCGTGGGTTTTGGCGTCCCGCAGCAGCCACCATGACCGCAATGTTGGCGATGAGTAATAAGCTGCAGTGCTTGCGGCTCTTGTCAGACATTGTGGGGGTACTGTGCGGTGGTCTGCCAGATAAAGTAACAATGCCAACAAAACAAGCGCCAGACAGGGCCGCAGAGAGGGTCAGGCAGACGAGCGAGGGCACGGAGAAACCAGAAACCGATGATCCTGCGGCTCTCAGCGCACACTGGGAATTTGTAAGGGGCGTCCCATATTGCCGGGTACGGGACGCGCATCGGGCGCTAGCTCTCCATGGCTAGGCATTTTCCAGATCCTGATCCTGAAACTCTATTTCTGGATGGTGTGCTGACACGCAGGTCAGCATGGCCCGGTGGCCCACCACGAAATTCATCTTTGCTGTTGCGGGGAGACCGAGACTGAGAGGTTAGACTATGAGAGCGCGGGATATGGCTGGCTTTGAAAGCGGGTTTTTGTGAGACCATTATGTCTTCAAGATAAATGACAGCTGTTGAACGGGACCATCACAAAGGCTTCTGGGGAATGATCAATGAATCGGAGAGTGTTTGTGGGTGTGGGTCGGGAGGTTGTTGATGTTCATGAGGGGCAAGGATTCATGGATGCTCTGCTGTGACACTGACGCGCCAAGACTTTACCCCTGCCAGCTCGAACCACGACCAATGCATCCCTCTCTCTCTAGCAAAGATTGACGCAAATGTGCTGCCAAGAGGAAGCACCTCGGTCTCGCTGTCGTCTATTTTCACCACTGCTAACCTTCTTTTGTCTGAGCTTTTCACTGACAGCCAGGCCCGCAACTCAAGTTGAGTTGCGGCTGCATCGCGCTGACACATTGCTGTCGAATCTTTCCTTCTTGTTCACTTTCAATTCTTTTGTTCCTTGAGACGACTGTTGGCTCCTGATATTGCCAGATGTCCAGGGTTAGGGATATTGGCGAGTTTTATTGACTTTCATTTCGCCAGAAAGAGAAATGAAGCCCCACATGTCCCAAGACATGAACACGAAAAGGAGAGCTCAAATTCTGGATGCCTCCAGCTTTCCGAACATTCTTTCCTGGCACCTTAGCTGTCTGTGTTGCAGAAACTGCGCTGCCAGAGGTTGACACAGACCCAGAGCCATCGTCAGTTGAGTTATGGAGGACCCGCCGCCTCTCCCGATCCGGCGCAAGCCCATCACGACACAACCGCCATCTCCGGTTGGCGCCGTTTCACCTCATCCCTTCATGGAGAAGCCGCCCCCACACCTCATGCGCATGAGATCGAACTTGGGGGATCGCCTCGCCGCCGACATGCAGACGTCGGCCCGGCCCGTGTCCCGTGGCGCAGAGCCGATGCTGCTTCAGATCCCACAGAACCCCCGGCTCCGCCAACAAAAGAGCATGCCCGAGCTCTCGCGCTTTCCAGTGTCACCCCCTCCCAGTCCCTTCAATGCCGCCCCGGTAACTCCGGCGGCCACGTTTGGACCAGGGGCTGGTGAAGGAAAGAAGAACTTCATGCAGACTGCCCTGTCTGAGGCACGCCACCTCGCTGGCGGACTGGTTCCACACCCGACCGAGTCCACGAAACATTACACCATCTTGCGGCACTCACCACCGCTCATATTCTATTGTGGCCCGAAGACCTCGGTGTCTGTCACCATCTTCAGCTCACCCGATCACCCCCTCCCGGCAGACCGCACCCTTTGGCTGCAGCAGCGCGGGTTCTCGGGCGACAGTGGCATGAAGATCAAGGCCTTCTTCAACGCCACCGACAGCTGGCTTCATGTGACCCCCTCGACCCAGGTACACACGGACCATGTCGCCCCTGACACTGAGCGTGCCTGGCAGAGGGATATCAGCAAGGCTGAAAAGAAGTTACTGAAAGAGAAGGGACCCAAGAAGGCCCACGTTGCCCGAGAGACGCACGTCGTGAGGATACCCGAGGCTTCAGAGGATGGATATTTCCGCCTCATTCTCTGCACTGGCAAGGGAACACCCAATGGCATCGGTGAGAGCTCGTCCAGGTGCAAGACGCTCTGTACCAGCCCCGTTTTCCGTGTGGCTAGTACCTCAACAGACTCTAGTGTCATCCGCGGTGCCTCCCTGAGCACCATTCCGCTGGAAATGGGCGTCTTTGTGGCCTCCATGGTTGCTTCAACCACCGTCGACAGATACGTTGCACCAGTCCGGGACCCGATAGAAGCGGTGGTCGACAAAGTCCGTCCGGGCTTCTTGACCGAGACCGTTGGAGGCTTTGTGCGGGATGGACTGAGCGAGCGGTCTGCCGAGCGGGATACCGAGCGCGACCTGGAGTTCTTTGCTGCCCACCAAGCTCACGTTGAACGCTCACTCAACGCAGACCTCAATGACATTCACCCCATCGGACCAGACTCTGGGCCCGAAGCGCCCTTTCCGCTCAAACTTCAGGGCAAAGTCGTCCGCGGAACAGGGCGCAGCCAAGCCGAGCTTGGCATCCCCACTGCCAACCTCTCCGGCGTCGCCGACGACATCCAATACCGTCTCAACGGGGTCTACTTTGGCTGGGCCCGCATCCTACCCAAAGACGAAGCCAAACAAACCCAGCTCCTCACCCCTAGCCCATCCCCAACCACCCCACCATACCATCAAACCTCTTACTTCGACCCACCCCCTCCGACCCTACCTGGACTGAAGCAATCATCACCATCGCCCCGCGCCGACGCCCTCCCCTCCGTCACCCCGAAGCCCCTCGTGATGATCCATCTCATCAACCCCAACTCCCTCTCTGCCAATGGCTCCCTCCTCGGCTTCTCCATGAAAGCCGTCATCATGGGCCTGCTCCGCCCGGCGCCTACTCCACTGTCGCCCGTCCTGCCGCTCAACGCTCAGCTGGATGCGGCTTCGAGGGACGTGTGTCTGGCATTGGTCAGCTTGGGAGGGAGGGAGAATTGACCCCGGATGCGGCGGCGAGGAGGCTGAAGAGGCAGGCAAGTGACAGGGGGTTAATGGAGAGGGCGGGGGATTAAAGGAGAAGGTGTTGGCGAGGGTGCCGGTAAAATTGCCTGATGTGAAGTTCCATCGGGTGGGGATTAGAGGGGGGGATGGGGGAGAGGGATCGGGTGTTGGGGTTGGGGGTATTGGGTTGCGAGGTGATGTGTGTTGAAGGGGCGAGCCAAGTATGGCACTTAATTACTAATGTTATTACCAGGTGTGTGGGATGTGGTGTATCTACGGTTCAAAGACCACTGCAAGGGATGGAGAAATTGTGAGCGAGAAATTTGGACTGTCGAAAAGGAGCTCGAAAGCTTTGCGCAAGCCCTGTTCCCTCAGAATTGCAATTCCGTTTCCACACCATCCACTTCAATGACCTCTGAAATGTCACCCCTTAATGGACGAAACTTCCAGAAGTTCCAACCGCAAACCGGAGACTTCGCCATTTATCAACATCCCCTCGGACTCCTTTACCTGAGACGTCTTCCAAGATCGAACGGAACATCATTCGCCGCGAATCCAGTTTCTGGGATTGCAGCATCACGGAAACCCCATTCCGCATTACCACCCCCGTATTATCCAGCACATTACCCTAACTCAAGTCCATCAATCGTTTACAGGACAGTGGCCTGTTCCGGATTGTCTAATGCACCCCGGATTGCTTGTTGGGTGGTATTATGCGGGGAGCCATGCCTGCTGCTGGCCATGGGGTCACTGCCGAGTGCTGACGAACGGCTTCACTGGATCCAAGATCGAGGAGGGTGAGAAATGTGTTAAGATTTGGTGAGCATTACTAATAAAGGGAGAGATGGAAATCAAGTCTGAGACGGCGAGATGCCTTGCTGCAGTTCCATGGACTGAGCCAGAGCCTGTTGGCATAAGTCAACATCCAGCCTCGCACAACCCCGAACCAAATCTCTCGCTTCTCCCATCCAGGCCCGCCATCCCCTCGAAAGGCTAAATTTCGCACGTTACCTTCTTACTAGCCTACCATGAAGCTCCTCGCCACTGTCGCCTTGGCAGCCCTATGGGCTCAACAAGCCACCGCCCACGCCACCTTCCAGCAGCTCTGGGTCGATGGCGTCGACTACGGCAGCCAGTGCGCCCGAATCCCAACCTCCAACTCCCCCGTCACCGATGTCAGCTCCAGCGCCATCCGCTGCAACGCGGGCTCCTCCCGCCCCAGCGTTAAATGCCCCGTCAAAGCAGGCGGGACGGTCACAGTCGAGATGCATCAGGTATGGACAACCCCCCATTTCTCTCCTCCCCCACCAGGCCCCTTTTCTCTCTATTTAAGCACTTTACTACCCTCCTCAACCCCACTCCCTAACACATCCCCCTCACCTTGGATAGCAACCCTCCACCCGCACCTGCACCACCGAAGCCATCGGCGGCGCCCACCACGGCCCCGTCCTCATCTACCTCTCGCGCGTCCCCGACGCAACCACTGCCGACGGCTCCACGGGCTGGTTCAAGATCTTCCAAGACAGCTGGGCCAAAACGGCTCCTCCTCCGCAAGCGGCGACGCCGACTACTGGGGCACCAAAGACCTCAACACCTGCTGCGGCCGGATGGACCTTCGAATCCCGGGGAACATTGCGCCGGGGATTACTTGCTGCGTGCTGAGGCAATCGCGTTGCATGCTGCGGGCGGGAAGGAGGGGCGCAGTTTTATGTAACGTGTTTTCAGATTGTGGTTTCTGGTGGTGGAGGGGATGGGGAAAGTCCGGCGACGGTGAGTTTCCCTGGGGCGTACAAGGCGGAGGATAAGGGAATCTTGGTGGATATACATGCTGCGATGGAGGGGTATGAAGTGCCTGGGCCGGGGTGTATGCCGGGGTTCAACGAGGGCGGCGGGGAGTGAGTGTAAGGGGTGTGAGGCGAGTTGTGTGGTTGGGAGCGCGCCCTCGGCGACGCTGAGCCAGCCCGTGAGTACAGGGACGACCGGGCCGGGGGCTGGGAGTGGGTGTGCGGTGGCGAGATATCAGCAGTGTGGGGGTACGGGGTATACGGGGTGTGTGAATTGTGAGGTGAGTCTCTTCCAGCTTGTGATTAGGTGGTTTTGCGAAGGGAGGTAGCGGACGCTAACATGATTTGGTAGTCTGGATCGACTTGTAGCGCGGTTTCGCCGCCTTATTACTCACAGTGTGTTTGAGAGTTGGGTTCGAACCATTTATGACCAGTTGACGGCGGACTGGTGTCCGGGACAAGGCTCAACGAACGATGACTTGTTGCTTCAAGAAGATGAAGAGATCGTTCAGTTGGACTGCCAAGAGCCTAGACAAGCGATTATATACCCCGACACAAAATGCTGCTACTTGTCAAAGGTAGCCATCCGGCTTTGAACTTTTAGGATTGCGGTGCCGATCTGCAGGATGATTGTTCTGTGGTGTGGGAACCGGCACATTAGTTGAGTAGGTAGTATTTAGTTTACCTTATGAATGGACGGGACTCTGGGAAGATCAACCCGAGGGATCTAAAAAACGTACATTTTTTAACTTATCTTGAACGGCAACCTTGTGGGATATTCAGTCAAGTTTTGTTAGTTGCCGGTGTTTGTTTAAATGGAATAGAATCTTTGAACAACTAACAACGCTGTGGCAGTATTAAAAAAAAAAGGTGAAGACAGCAGAGATACTGTTTAAACTTAACAGAGCGCGCCCGCGGAGGATCAATGTGGCCTGGGGGTGACTCAGGGAAAGAGAAGAGGCAGCCCTGGCCTAATTGGACTTAAGACGCTAAATTGCCCACAATTTACACAACCGGCTCAATGGTCTAGTGGTATGATTCGTGCTTCGGGTTCTCACCCAGAGTTGAAAACAGCTCATGTGCGAGGTCTCGGGTTCGATCCCCGATTGAGCCCTTTGTTTTTGTCCCCAGTTGCTTCATTATTTTCATTTCTCGCCTCATGGCCTGGGATTTGTTTTTCGTTTTGCAGCATCTCATAAATGGTCACGTATTTTTTTTGTCACCAACTTCTTTGGAGCTCTGTTGCCTCGCATGACAGCTCCCAATTGTTTGTCACTTTTACAAAGGAATTCGAAAAAAGACACACTCAATTACACCCCATCAGGTGGCTGCCGAAGCTGAGCCCAGAAATAAAAGTTCCACTGCAATCATCTCTTGGCTTCTTGACCATGAAGCTGATGCCCGACCCTGAAAACTCCATGCTCACCCTGCTGACGACCAAGGCACGATTCCCCCTCGTCAAATCTCGTAAGAAAAGCATCCCAAACCCATCCCAGCGCTCACGCAATCTCATAACATCATATTCTCATTCATCCCCAACCTTGCCTCAGCTTCAAACTCACATCGACCCCAAAATCTCATCAAAAGTCGTTGCTCTCTTCCTCATCGGCGGCGGGTTGGAAGCTTGTCCAGGCCAGCGATCGCCTGTGACCGTGGTCGTCGCTGTCTTGCCCTCCTTCGCATCCCTCTTCTCATGATGATGGCCATGACCGAATCGCGCAGCCGCATCACTCCGGCTGGCGACAGTAGCGCGCCGGCGGGGCCGCGGATGCGTGGTTGTCGACGATGAGGACGACGAGGAGCCGCCTGAGAGGAAGCGCGCGATGCGTGAGAGTGTACCGGAGCGCTTCAGACTGGTGCTGTTGTTGCCGTTGTGAGGCTGTGTTTCGCCGGCGGTCTCGCTGTAGGGGTAGCCGACGGTGACTGTCGTCCCGCTCATCTTGTCGGCGTCATCGGGCAGATCGGGGGAGGGTCTTGCCCGGAGCCGGGTGGGGGTGGTTGTGGAGCCGGGCCTTGTCAGGCGATGCCAAGCCGGAAGCGACATTGTCATCAACAACAGCACCCTTCTTCATCAACTTCTTCTCGTCGCTGCTGCTGTCCAAGTCGAAATCGTCTTCGTCGTCCTTGTCGTGGAGAACGTACCCCGGCTCCTCGCCCTCGACGTTGTCCGGAATGAAGGCGCTTGGCAGCGGCGGGGTGGCGTCGCGCACACGGTGCAGCTTGCCGTACTGCACGCCGGGAGCGCCCTCCCAGTAGCTGCCGTCGCTGTCACGGTAGGTGTAGACTTGGGTGTCGGCGTCGTAGCCAATGCGCGTCATGCCATCGGGCAGACGCTCCTCATCGGTGTCGAGATGCGACCAGCGACCCATGATGAATGGGAAAGTGGTCGTGTGAGATGGGGATGTTGGTGAGATCGGTGGGGTTGTGGGATGCAAGGTCAGGGCCCCTGGTGCCAGGTACTGCGAGTCTGCGGCAGCGGGTGGCTTGGATGCGGGGCACGTGGTAAAATGGGGACGCTTCTTGCCGGTTTCCGAAATGTCAAGACTCGAATACGAAAGTTGGAAGTTTGCGGGAGAAAGCAGAGATTCTGTGGGGTTTGAACGCGTTGAACAAAACGGTAGGCAACCTGGAGACTGATATTAAAGCGTTACACTTGGCCAAGCTCCAGAGACTCTCTTTGCGTCACTTGTGCCCCCTTGGCAGTCATGTTGTCAGGCATCGGCGTCAGCCCCTGGCGGACACGAAGCACAAGGAGAAACAAGTGTCTGACCAACGCTGCGATTCGTCCGTCGGACTTGTTGCTGCAGCCCCTTGCCCGCGCAGGCAGTCAGTCTCGAGGGCTTGGGAGAGGTTCAAGACAACGGATTCCCATGCAGCAGCTCGGCCGTGATCCTGTTGGTTCTTGAGATTCAGCACGCCGTCAGTGTCGGGCAAGAGGCGGTGGCTAAGCTGCTAAGCCCGCCTCTGGAGTCTCGTTTGCTGTCCGCTACACAGATATGCAGCAATTCCATCTAGTCTGCGCACTTTGATCGGTGAAGACAGGAAAGTAAAAGGAGAGGGGCGAGGTTCGAAATCTGACCAGGCGGGACCAGTGAGCACAGAAAACAGGGAATCGACCAAACGCATGGATACACGCCTCAAGATGCCAGCAACACTTCCATTTCGTTTCGTGTTCCCTCTGAGGTGAAAATGTAGATAACATATCTCCAGCGATGGAGAGACGGGCCGGGCCAAGTCTCATACAGTAGACTCAAGATCGCTCCAACCCAGCCTGGAGTAAGTGATGTCCAAAGAGCATTGAAACTCCAGCAACGCCAGCCCTGTCACCCCAATGAACATGCCCACACCGACCACCTTGCCGGTGGAAAGACAAGCCCAATCAAGTAAAAGCCCCGTTGTTAAAACAGGATAATATATCGAAATATAATTCACCAAAAAAAGAAAAAAAAAAGCGCCTCCAAACCGTCAGTCATCCCACTCCTCATCCAGCTGGTCAATCAGCCTGTTCTCATCATCCCTACTCCTGCGCCTCCCATTCGGCGAGCCCGACAGCGTGCGGTAACCCCTCGTCCTCGGAATCATGCGCGCACAGGACGCAGTCAAGATAATCGCCAGGTCCTGCAACGCACAGTCAGCAAACCATCCCCTCTCTTTATCTCACCCCCATCGAGGACCACTCCGGCGTCTACATACTCTCACAAACCCCCAAATACCCGCCCAAAGACTCCAATTCGGCAGCTGCCTCCATCCCCTGGCGTGTGCCACGGTGCGCTGGTAAAACACACCGCCGACCACATAGACCAGCACGGTGATGAAGAAAATGATGGCGAACACGCTACCGGGCCCGACACTGCCCGGCTTGTGGGGCTCTGCGCCGGCGCAGGCGTGCTGCGAGCGCACCTCGAAGAAGTAGGCGCACTCGTCTGGGTCGGTGCCAATGAAGGAGAAGGCGGTAGGGGTGTCAGGGTCGCGGTCGCAGAGGAAGGAGATGGTGGCGGATTTGCGGCGGGTGGTGTCTTTTTTTTCTTGTCTTTGTCTTTTTCCTTTTCTTTGTCCTTGTCCTTCCCCTTGTCCTTATCCTTCTTGTCGTCGTCATCGTCATCATCGTCGTCGTCCGCAAAGCTATGAAATTTATACCGCGCGCCTTCGTGGACGGTGGCTCGCTTGTTTTTGTGTTTGTCATCGGCCTTTTCGCATGGCGAACCGCCCGTGTACTGGAGCACCAACTTCCTCCCGCGGGGCGTCAGCTGTCCCGATGATTCCCTGTGTAAGCAAACCCGTTAGCATCCCCACATCCCCCAAAATCAACTAGCAAGACAACCTACCCCAAAGAATAAACCTTCCCCCCAGCCTTATACCACGCACTGACCCCATTCCACCCCTCCTCCTCCACTCCCTCCACATCCTTCACCTTCTTCACCACCGGATCGCAGATATTCAGCGTAAAGTTACTCCCAAAGTCCCAGCCGCGCGCGATGTAATCCTCCGTCGGCACGCCCTTTGGCGGCTTCTCGCCTTCTGTGACAAGCACGGCGGTGTCGGGCCGCAGGTCGAAGAATGCGCCGGCCGCGGAGGTGGCGACGCACCCGGTTGCTGAGGCGGTAGTGCTGCTTGCGGTGGAGGAGGGCTTGGTTGATTCGTTATCGGGGGCGGCGGAGGAGAGGGTGGCAAGGGTTGCGAAGGCGAGGAGGAGGTTGCGGGGAGATGTCGGGGGATGCATCTTGAGGTTGGGGATGGTGTTGCTAGATTTGGAGATAAGTGGGATGCGCGACAGTGCGCGGTGCCTGGAGCGATGTCCTGGATCACAGGGCTTCAAGAGTGGGAAGCAATGGGAAGACACTAGTAGAGAAGCGAATGGAACAAAAGCTTGGTCGCGGGGCGCCTGCGTCGTCGCGATCCAGATGGAAGGGTGTTGAAGCTGGTGTTGGACGACTCCTGGTGAGATTCATCAACCGTTGAAGTGTGCTCGTTGTCCTTGGCCAGAGTCGCAACGGGCGATTGTGATTGGCGGCTTGGCAGGGGTGAGCCGGCTCTGGTGCTGTAACCTTAACGGAAGCAGACGCGACGCGCGGCTTGCGGGAGGATGGAGCTGGGTATCAGGGTTCTATGGTCAAAATATATTCAATCTGGAAAAGACATCATAAGCTCTGTCCAAAGTATCCTTAACTTCATGCTCTCGGTTCCTTTCGTCCAAGTCGACCTAGCTGCAAGGGCGTTTGGTTGTGGTGATGACATCTGAAGCCTGGAACACAAACGCTAAGACACCGTTTGGCCCCCCACAGAAATTCCGCGATCCCTGTCGCCAGTGGACATGCATGATCAGCCCATCCGGATCGCGATTTGCCGGCCAGGATCGAGCTTGTCGCAAACAACTGAGCTCAACCTCGACCTCAACCTCAACCAGCTCAGTCGATCCGGATCGCAATCCTCCCGGTTTAGCTGCAGCACGAGGTAGAAGCACCAATTGAATCATTGGCAACACTCAATCACGACCCTCAAACTCTTTCCTTGGACTTCAAAAGGGGAGCATCGTCCGGCGGTTCACCTGGATCTTAACCTTATGCCTTAGCATCAGCAACTGCCCTTCCAGCTACAATGGCGCCGAACTCGAAGCAGCAGGCTGTGGCCCAGCCGCACAAGACTCATGGCTACGAGTTCTTTGGACCGTAAGTGCCTCCCTGCCGTCACTGCCCGTGAATTGTCAGCTCTAACAAACCTAGACCCGGAGCTGCCGCCATCAGCATTGGCCTCCCCATCCTCCTCTACGTCTTCGCCTTCGCCTGCAACGACATCTCCGGATGCCCCGCGCCATCGCTCCTCCACCCGAAGTCGCTCGATCTCGAGGTTTTGAAAAAAGAAGTAGGATGGCCGGCAGACGGAATTAGGGGCCTGGCCAGTTGGGAGGCCACCGGCTGGACGCTGGCATACTACCTCTTCAGCGCCGTCCTGCACAGGGTCTTGCCGGGCACTGAGGTTGAGGGTACGGAGCTGGCCAACGGCGGTCGGCTGAAGTACAAGTTTAATAGTGAGGGATACAAGCTGCGACGTGGGCGACAAACCGCTGACAGATACAGCCTTCTCCTCGACCCTGTTCACCCTCGCCATCTGCGCCGCCGGCACCTTCGCCCAGGGCGCCGAGTTCCCGCTGTGGACCTTCATGACCGATAACTACCTCCAGATCATGACCGCCAACGTCCTCATCGCCTACGCCCTGGCCACCTATGTCTACATCGATAGCTTCAGCGTCAAGCCGGGCAACCCGCAATTCCGCCAGCTCGCCGCCGGCGGCGTGTCCGGAAACATGCTCTACGACTGGTTCATCGGGCGTGAGCTCAACCCCCGGGTCACCCTCCCCCTCCTCGGCGAGATTGACATCAAGGAGTGGATGGAAGTCCGCCCCGGCCTCACCGGCTGGATCCTGTTTAACTGCGCCTTCGTCGCCAAGCAGTACCGCACCTACGGCTACGCGACCGACTCCATCATCTTCATCACCATCGTCCAAGCCCTCTACGTTCTGGACGGCCAGTTCATGGAGCCCGCCATCCTCACCACCATGGACATCACCACCGACGGCTTCGGCCTGATGCTCTCCTTCGGCGACCTCGTCTGGGTGCCCTTCCTCTACACCCAAGCGACCGCACCGACCCCAACCAGCCCTCAATCGCTCACCTCAAATACATTGAGACCAAGGCCGGCACGCGGTTGCTCATCTCCGGCTGGTGGGGCATTGCGAGACATATCAACTACTTTGGTGACTGGCTGCAGGCTTGGCCGTACTGCTTGCCTACTGGTCTGGCTGGGTACACGATCCTGTCGGCGGGGACTGCGGCTGAGGGCGCTATCAAAATGCTGGACGGGCGGGAGGTGGTTCCGGGTGAGGCGAAGGGATGGGGCATGGTGTTTACGTACTTTTATATCGTTTACTTTGCCGTGCTGCTGATTCATCGCGATCGCAGGGATGATGAGAAGTGTTCGAGGAAATATGGGGATGATTGGAAGAAGTATAAGGGGATTGTGAGGTCGAGGATTGTGCCGTATGTATACTAGATGGGGGATGGAGAGTGGTGGTGGGAGAAGCAAAGGCCTGAGAGAAAGCAGAGAGTTGAAATCCGCCGTGGGAAGGGGGCGGGGTTGGACGGCTTCTGCGAGGGAAAGCGGTGATATTTACAATTTTGGGCCATAAGTGGTGTAATGTATCCCAAAATAATCAATCCATCATCTCTAATTTTTGCACTCGTCTCTCGCATTTTGCTGTTCTCATCGAGGTTGGGGATCGTCAATCCCTGGCAGAATCATAAAAGGCGGTGGACAACTCCCAGCCAACTCGCCGCCAACACGTGACCGCGCTCCAAAGTGGATCCCCAATCAGCTTGCCGCCTGCAGCTGCTCATCACGGTTCTCAACATCAAACAACCAACAAAAAAGTGACCCGCGTCGTTGCCTATCGCTCGCTCATTTTATTCCACCTGCCATCCACCAAAATCACCAACCCATCTGCAGACTTGATTCAGACCAACAGCAGACATGTCAGACGTCAACATCCAGTAAGCAAAGAAACAGGGTTGGTGGTTTTCAAAACAGAGAAGGCTAACGATTGTGAACAGGGCCCTCCTCCAGAAGCCTCGCAATGAGTGCACGTGAGTTCTTGCCGAATGCCACAGCCCGTTTGGCTTAGAAGGGATATGCTAATTGTGATTGGGGAGGCAGCGAGTATGAGATCGCCCAGTTGGTATGTTTTCTGAAGGACGGATGGGGGGTGAAGGAGGATGGGACGGCTGACCTAGATGGTGTAGGAAAACTGGGAGATGAGCAACGGCCCGCTGTCGCTGCTGCAGACTGCTGTCCGGAGTCACTCGCAGGTGCTGATCAGCATCCGGTCGAATCGCAAGCTGTGAGTGGGATGGGGGAATGAATGTTGGGTGGTCGGGATTGGGATGGGGTGCTGATTGTTTCTGATGAATAGGCTCGCGAGGGTCAAGGCTTTTGATCGCCACTGCAACATGTGAGTTTCTGGTGCTGTGGATGGACTTGGAGGGGCTTTGCTGACTTGAGGGTAGGATTCTGGAGAACGTCGTAAGTACAGGAAGGATGATGTTCATCACAGGAACAGTTTTGTTTTGATGACCAATCTCTGGGACAGCTGCTGACAAGCGCCACAGAAAGAGATGTGGACTGAGACCCCCATGCACAATGGCAAGAAGGGGCGGCCGGTCAACAAGGACAGGTTCATCAGCAAGATGTGAGCTGCTTCACACTTTGACAGCATAGTTAGATTACTGACATGGAGACTTAGGTTTCTGCGTGGTGACAGCGTCATCATTGTTCTTCTGAGCTGAGGAGTATCATGTTTGGGCGGGATGTTGGCGGAATCTTTCAACATCAACCTGGTGACCGGGACTGGGCAACGAGGTTCACCGTGTGGTAATATGGCATCTCTGGGAGCATGGCATCACGCAAGTTAGGATGGTAAAAGAAAGAGGTTAGGCGTCCTTCGTCAGGCGTTTCGCGTGCAGGCTTTGGTGGTTAAGCTGAATCAGTGTATTAGTTGGACAATATCATGGCATTTCTGTTCCTTTAGCCAACCCCTGGAGCGCCCTTAGACGCGTATCTGATTCATTATGCGTCTTAGACATTGCGTAACAACACCGCCCTGGTCAATATCATTGCCGGCTTCCGCAGCACTCCGGACTGCCACGGCCTGGATCCGCCTCTGTGCCCTAAGATTCTTTTCACTGCAGCTGCTAGTGTTTATTTGTTACGCTCTTTCCATTTTTTTTTTTTGGTGGTTGGCTTCACTGCGGCGTCGACACCTCTCTGCCAATCTTGAGTCGACTATTGTTTTTCCCAAAAGATGTTTGCATCGAGTCGCCCTGAGCTGATTTCTTTTCATTCTTCTCGATTGGTCTTGCCAGTTGAAACTTACTGCTTTACCCTTGGGGCTCTGTCGTTTGATTTCGAGGCCTCGACTTCATTGCTCCTAATTTCTGAGAGGTCTCGACGCGTCACCTCAAGAATCTCTTGAACGTAAGTCACACTTGAAACCCCAGTTTCTGCTCGTATCCCGGCGCGCTTCTGCAGCATCCTAACAAAATGCCAGATATTGATTGGCAAAACGCCCGAGATTCAGCTCGATCCAGACATGTCGGACTCACCGTACGTCCGGCCTCAGGCGGCCTCGCTAGCTCCGACCCAAGATCCCGCCTCCTCGAACAACGTGTTTCTTTTCGCCAGTAGGGAGCTCCATGGCCCGGCTGCCACTAGCACGGCACCCAGTCGCGTTGCTCATTTGTCGGAGCATTTTCCCGTTCTCAACACCTGGTTTGATCACCACCTCTCGAGGGGCAGCCACGACAACATCGCATACCGAGTGCAGGCTCTGGAAGTTCAGGGCAAAAAGCTCACCTCCGACCAGGTTCGGACAGACCATAATGCCATTCAGAATGCCCGTTTCTTTGCCAGCCGTACCAACGATTTCGAAGGTCAGCAGCTTCTTCTCATACCAACACTCTGCGTATGCGTTGTTGAGCCTCTCTGACCACCCACGCCAGCCTTCAAACATCGCTTCGTGTTCCCAGCCAACGGATGCCCTGTCAACCTCAACCAGTTCCAGGAACTGCGCACTTCCCTCGATTCTCTGAGCGAGCGCTTTCGTCGGATTGAACATGAGCATGATGCCCTCACCTTGCTCGACAGAGCGCGCGCTGGTGGGATCAATAATCTCACAGAGCGCCTCACCAAAGTCGAAGCTCAGCAAACTACCAACAGAGATGATCCTTCGGTTGCACAGTTCGTTGTGTCGGCAGGCGATGCCGTTTTGCAGTCTTTCAAAGCGGGACGCGGCAGGGGTAATCGCGAGCCCGAGGATGATACTACTAACATCAGGACCCAGAGCGTCTCCAACAAGCGCCCTCTGGATGGCAACCCGGAACCCAGCCCGGCGAATATTGAGAAGCGGGCGAGAATTGCCCCGAAGGAGTCTGCATCTGGTGACCAGCAGAACAATCTTGTCCCTTCCCCCTCGCCCACCCCTGCTTTGAACAATGGGGATCAGCCCTCGATCCCGGCGCCTGGCCGACGCGATCACGCGTTTGACCAGCCGATCTGGGACTTTTTTAACTTTCTCAAGAGAATGGATTGCACTCGAGACGAGGACATTTACCGCCTTCGAAAGTATGTCAATTCCAAGATTTCCCTGGAGTTCCCTATCTGTTCGGACTTCGGCCACACCAACATCGAATTCTTCCTCAAGGTCGGCGGCACGATGAGCACGAAAATGACCTCCCACCCGGAAGACCTCCCGGAACAGCCCAAGGAAGATGAGGAGGAAGTGGAGGATCTCAACATTCACGAGCTACATCTCGATGATCTCAGCGAGTGGCGCGCGTTCAAGAATCGTCTTGGATTTGTCAGCTACTTCCCCCCGCGCTACCTCGTCTCTCTCGGGGAGGTCTACGCGGCAAACCGGGGCCTCAACAAAGCGCCAGATGTGTATTCGACGAACTTCTTTGTTATGATGGACGTCACCTCTCCGGAGAAGGCGCTGTGGTTGATATATCGCTATGAGAGACTGTTTGAGCGCAAGGACGGTATCCCCTGGGAAACGGTTGAGTTCAGCAAGCTTTACAAGTCGACGCATCATAAGTTTGACATAGTCCGTCTTCTGGGGGACGTCCGGGATTGGAGAAATCCTGCCGAGGACATGGTTGCGATGGACTGGTTCAAGAACAGCTTGCCGAGAAAGACGTTTATGGTGCGGCCCGTATTCTTTCTTCCGGTGTTGAAGCAACTGAGGAAGGCGTTGGAAGAGGGCTGGGAGAGGCAGGAAGGAGTTTGTGAGGAGGAGTAAGTGGAGAGGATCAAGGGAATATGACCGCACGTGCCAAGAGAGTGTGTAGGGAATGTTTGTGTAACTATGTAGGTGGGTGATAAACCCCCTTTCATTCCAAGGCCGTGTTGCCTAGGAAGAAAAATGGGGTGAAGCCATTTCGATAAAAAAGTCGACAAAAACAGCTGATCAAGATTAGGTCTAGCAATTTGCTTAACAAAGGTGGTTTTTGTTCTTCACGTCAACGACTGACATGTGGTGTAGGCTCCTAATCATAGATGCAGTCTCTTCACCAGACTTATTTAGTCTACTATGTCTCCTCAACCTCCAACCCAAACACCCGCCTTAAGGAAGCGCCATAAAAACCCTCTTCAGCCGCTCATAATTCGGCGCGCCCAACCCAGTCACCGGATCCCACCCCTCCACCGCCTTGAACCCCTCGGTGCCACAACCAGGGTTCTTCCCCTCCACCACATCCTTAAACACCTCCGGATGGGCATACAACACGGGGTTCACAAACCCCACGGGCCCCTTACCCACCTTCATCCTCTCCCCATTAATTAGCGCGATCATGGCCCCAAACGTCGGCGCCGACGCGGACGTGCCCGAGAACGCCATGAACCCGCCATCCAGCCCCGTAACGTAGTCGTGCGACGCGAGTGCGACGTCCGGGTAGCCGCGCACTGCGCGCGTGTTGTTGTACCGCGAGGCATTATAACCCGGGTCGTGGTGCGCGTAGTAGGACGCGATGGCGCGGGATTGGTACGAGGGGAGGGAGAAGAGGTTGCTGAAGCCGCCGCCGGAGCCGAAGTTGTACGAGGCGACTTCTTGCGTGTGGCTGTTGATGGTCTTAGTGTTGGGCGGGAGCGCGGTGCCGCCGACGGAGGTAATCCAGGGGCAGGTGCCAGGGAACACTGGAAGGGGGGTTGCGTGTTGGTGAGTGTTCATAAAAGGGGTTGAGGGGGAAGGGGCTTACATGGGTTGAATTTGCCGTAATCGGCGGCCACAGGGGTGTACGAGCCGTCGTCCTTGACGCACTGGCTGCGGAGGCCGGCGACGCCGGTGTCGCCCGAGGAGAACATCACTGTGACGCCCATCAGGCCGAGCTTCAGGTACTCGGCACACTCGCGCGCGCGGTAGCTCGCGGGCCGGGCATCCTCGTTGCTGCCGTACGACACCGAGATGACCTTGGTCGCGTTGTACACGCCGCACATGGGCTGACCGGTGTAGGCGCCCGGGCTGCCGGCGTCGTGGGGGTAGATGGCGTCCCAATCGGGGTCGTCGCCGCCGCCGGTTGTGCAGTACTCGCCGTCGATGGCGTCAAGGAAGTTGTTGTTGGTTGCCGGGTTCCAGATCACGCTGTCGCCGACCTGGTACAGCGTGACGTTCTGGGGGTATGTGAGGGCCATGGCGTAGCAGAGGTCCAGGTTCGACTCGCCGCGGATTCCAGAGCCGCTCTCGGTCGAGAGGAAGCCACCGTCAATGCCGTTGAAGATGGGGGATGTGCCGTTGGCAATCTTGCCGTCGCCGTAGACGGTGAAGAAGGTGTTGAGGTCGTCCTGATTGTAGCTCTGCGGGGCGAATTCGACGATGCCGTAGCTGTTGCCCTTGGCGGGCTTGACGTTCTTGGGAATGTCGTAGCTATCAAGTCATCTCAATTAGCAACAGCAAGAGAAAGGAAGTCTGTTAAATGACTTACAGAGCCCGCAGACACGCAGGGGTGGTGGCTACGCTGCAGTTCTTCAGCTCATCCGGACGACGGCCATACGGAGGACCATTTGGCGGCAGCTTTTTCCACCTGCCGCCATTCCCCTGGTCACGCCTCTCGAGGCCACGGCGGGTGATGACCCTGGCATCTCTCTCATCAAACTGGATGGTGGGTGCAACAAGGTCAATGTGCCCCTGAATGGCAGCCGGGACGTTGTACGACTCGCATGCAACGAGCTGGACACCGTCCTCGTTCTCGTACACGTAGTAGGTTGCGCCAAGAAGGGACTCAGCCTTGCCAATGGTCGTGCTGACCTTGATCCAGTTGCGGCCGCTTGTCTTCGAGATCTGCTCGCTTGTGACGCCCTCGCTGAGGAGCCACTTCTCAGTCTCGGTGATGGCCTCGTCGCTCGGAGCGAACATCTCGGCGACCTTCTGCGGGGACCAATGCTGGCCGTAGGTTTTGGAACTGGGGTTTGAGATGGCGTCCATAAATTCGTCGGCGCGCTCAAGGTTTGCGCTGCTTCAAGCCGATGCGAATGGTGAGGGGGGCGCCGACCTCAGCACGGCTGATTTTGGTCCATTGGCCCTGGACAACATCACGTCTTTCGTGAGTGACCTTGGGGGAAGAGGACGGGAGGGCGTGGGCTGCTATGGCCGAGGCCATAGCAGCGAAGATTGTGCAGGCAACCTTGGAGGAAACCATGATTGACGGGGTGTGGTGATGCTGGAGTGACTGCTGTGAGTAAACATTCGAGCTTCCCGATGCCAAACTGTCAGATATATACTATTTACTAGCGGCCGTTGCATTTCCCCGCGTTTCTTAAGTCCCGAGCAAGGCCCGTCTCACTCAGCAGGGAATCCTCCTTGCTCAGCAAGGGGTCAAGTCCATTCCCCCCAGAAATAGCAGCGATGGACACTCGTATTCCGGGACATGATGAGCCAGTGCCTTGGACACGGCAATGATCTGGAGACGGTGCGGGCCTAGCGCTGGTTTCCGGGGGGCAACTCTCTCGTGTTGACCCTTGCCATGGTTGCTGATTCATGCCTTTGTCTTTAGCGCGGGCTGACATCCGATGCCGATGGGCATCACCGCCTCAGTAATCAGCAAAATACTACGCTGGCTGCATAATAGCTTTCGAAAAAAACGCCCAAGAGTATACAAAAAGTCTCACGGGACCATTAGTCGATGCTGAGCTTTCCTTTCGTAAGTTTAGTTTCCGCCTCCGCGCTCTGTCTAAGAGGTGTATTAAGTGGGCTAACTTGCCACTAGAAATCTTCGTACCTTGTGGCGAGCGCTGAATGCTAGAACGCGGGGTTTTGTGTTTCTGAATTTGTTCCGATTAATTACCCACTACCTGTTTCTGACGGACTGTTGAGACTGACAATGGCGCTCGCATGAAGCCGCAGGGACATTGGAACAACTACTGGGAAATCCGTCTCTTTTGACAGCACATGGCGGAAACAAACATAAGTTACATGATTTCCTCGGGGAGGTAGACAGACATCTGCAAACCACCAGTATACGGAACTTCGGTCGTCTTGAAACCGTTCGCCGGGTCGTGGATGTAGTTCAAGTACTCCTTGTACAGCGGCCGGGCCATGCTGGTGTTGTCGGCAAAGACGACTGCTCCCTTCTTCAGACGAGGCTTGATGATCTTGAGCGTGGGAAGCGCCATGGGCGTCCAAACTGCCTCATGTTAGTGATGTTATCGTTTTGTGGTTGAGGGAGAGAAGAGATATGTACTGTCGAGCAACAGGAAATCAACCTCATCCGGCATCCCCCCTCCATCTTGAGCGTCTCAAGGAGGTCACCCTCCCTCAACTCAATAACCCCCGCAATCTCATCTCCCGCCTCAGCCCAGTGTTCCCTCGCCCGCACCGCCTTACTCGGCTCCTTCTCCGTCGCAATCACCCTACCACCCACGCTCCGCCCCAGCGCCTTCTGATCCGCGACATTCTGACCAACAGCCAACGCCAGGTAGATCGTCGAGACACCGAAACTTGTCCCGGCCTCAACAACGTTGAGTGCGCCCTTTGCGCGCGCGAGCAGGTACATAAAGTGGCACTTGTCCTCCTCCAGCGCCACGAACTTGTCGCGCATGTGGTCATCGGCGCCAGCAGTCCAAGTGGTGGAGAAAAGATAGAAAAAGATGCCACGTTTGAGATAGAACCATGACTGAGACCAGGACTTCTCCTGTGCCTCTGAGGCGGCGTGGAGGCGCGAAAGGAGGGCGTGAACGCGTGGGCTGGTGGAGAGGGCTGAGGGGTGCGTAGGGAGGAGTCATAATGGCTATTAAATCTAGATTTGCAGTTCTCAGTCATTAAATGTGTGCTGGAACTGAGACAAGTGTACCAGGAATATGTATTCTGGACAGCGAGACGTCTTCAAGAACGAAGCCCTTGATTATGGTTGCACCACAGACCAAATGAATCATGTCAGTGGCACAACCCCGCTCGTGGCATGCGGTCAGTCTTCAAGCCGAACCTCGCCTGCCGAGCAGCTTTGCTTACGTGCATGAACGTCAAGAGACTTTAGACGAGAGCAAGGGAGATTTTTAGTGTTGCAATTAGCGCGTCTTTAGCAGATTGAGAAGGGTGGGAGAGTTTGGGCTTTGGGGTGGCAGAATCTCTATGAGTTTTCGTCGTTCGACACGCCCCTCACACTCCGAGTCCCAATCCCAATTCCATCGCTCGACTTTCAATCGGTTAAATTCAAGAATGCCACAGAACTTCCGAAGTTGTTGAGTTGACTGTTGAGAGGGTGGGAAGTTGGCTCGCCTGGGTCCGAGGAAGGAGGGTCTGGAAGCCTAAAGGAGGACTGCTTCAAAATTTAATCCCCGGACATCTTATTCCCAAACCGTTCGACAGCCAGCCACGTCGGTTGAGGAGTTGTTTAAACGGGCCAATGCCATGCACGAACATCATAGGCTGACAAGATTTGGCTCTCATCACCGCATGCTGGGTCGTTGAGGTTGTGGTGTTGAAGAGGGGAAAAAGGTGGGTCCGAAGGAAGAGGGACTTTCGGGAAATCGGGGAAGCACGTGCGGGGTGCGGGGAATTTGGGGTGAAGATGTGGGGCCGTTGCAACGTGACATCACTGGGCAAAGTGCTGAACCTGATAACCTACATGAGGGAAGAAAGGAGGGTGTGGCCTAGTGGTGTGATGGGAAGGAGGGAATTTCGAATATTGCACTCAGTTTCGGGGAAAGATCAAGCCCCAAGAGCATCGGACGGGGCTGGCTGTCTCGGACTCATCACGGTAAACGCACAGACCCGGAAAATACTGATCTCCAATTTATCTAAGTGTCCCAGCATTGGAATTATGGCCACCAAGAGGCGGGTTTTCCTCAACTGCCGAAAGCGAAACTACGTATGGGGGCAATGCCGTAATGGCAACGACAAAACCTGCTAGACGACACTGTGGGAGTCTGGAAACTCGGGATTTGTCAGGCAGGTAATGGGTGCAGTTCTTGCCGGCGCCACCGTAACATCCGATGGCACCTCACGACGGGCCAGACCAGTCAACTGGATGCCCTCATTCCTCGGCCTCGATCTGCCCGAGTTTTGCCGTCAGATCATTTCTTTTCACTACAGATCGCAGCACCAAGGATTTGAGGGACTGGTCTCCCTGCAAGATGACTTCAACTCTCGTGGTCGACGACTAGAATCACTTCGCTCATCGGCCCTTCTCTCAACCCTGTGGGCTTGAAAGAAGGATGCGATGCGACGCAACTGAACATTGCACCTGCAAAGATCCCGAGATGGAAATCCGTCAACGACTCAACGTGGGCTCACATGCTGGAACACTCCCCAGGAACCAGGGGCACGGCGACGACATGGCTCAACCGTCTGGCTCTCCGTGCCATCGACACGTCCCAATGCCTTTTGCCGCGGATCAGCGAGGCAAGCAGGTCGAATGGCAGGACTCTACGACATCTCTATAAAAACACAGCCCTTCTTCCCGTGCTCGGATGCTCAGATGTCTCATCTCACGGACGGTGATCTCGGGAGCCTCACGCCATCAACGGGTTCCAGCAGCCACTTGTACGAGATAAACGCAGTCACGTCTCACCGCGCGGGCCACTATGAAGCCCATTGTTGTGCTTTCTTGCTTGGCTGCCGTCTGTGTAACGGCGAGAGGGCCACTCCGGTCAGACATTAAGGTACGTGGAATTACCTAGGGAGGTGAAACTCCAGCCCCCCTTCCTCTACTCCTCCCTCTCTGTCACACTTGACCCAGAGCGGTGTGAATGGTATTACTCGTACCTTCTCGTTCCCGGCGCTTCGGATTCTCTCACAGGGTTTCTTCACTTGCTCCATTCGCTGCCACATCGTCAGCCTGAAAAAGCCCCGCTGAACGTTGCAATTGCAACAAACATGCAACTCAGAGCTGCAACCCAGTGGCTGCTTCTTCTTGCAGCCAGAACCTCCCTTGCTGACAGCAATCACCAGCTTGAGAAGAGAGCTCTTGCGCATTCTGCCCCATTCTACCCATCACCATGGATGGACCCGGACGCGGACGGCTGGAACGAGGCCTACGCAAAGGCGAGGGACTTTGTCTCCCAGATGACGCTGCTGGAGAAGGTCAACTTGACAACTGGCGTCGGGTGAGTGTCGCTGCATCAGGGTTATGTGTCTGCCGTTCACTGACCGTAAGATAGTTGGGCTGCTGAGCAGTGTGTTGGGCAATCGGGCGCGATTCCTCGCCTTGGCCTTCGCAGTCTCTGCATGCACGACTCCCCTCTTGGTATCCGTGGGACAGACTACAACTCTGCCTTTCCCTCTGGTCAGACCGCTGCTGCCACTTTTGACCGAGGCCTGATCTACAGGCGCGGCTATGCCATGGGCCAGGAGGCTAGAGGCAAGGGGGTGAATGTCTTGCTCGGGCCTGTTGCTGGACCTTTGGGGCGTATGCCCGCTGGGGGGCCGCAACTGGGAAGGCTTCTCGCCTGACCCGGTTCTCACTGGCGTTGGTATGGCCGAATCGGTGAAGGGTATTCAAGATGCTGGCACTATTGCTTGCGCGAAGCACTTCATTGGGAACGAACAGGGTAATTTAGTTTAATCAGGGTTGGTGAGCTAGCTCATACACTGACAACTGTCCAGAGAATTTCAGACAGGCGGGAGAGGCCAAGGGCTACGGCTTTAAGATCAGCGAATCGCTCTCCTCCAACATCGACGACAAAACCATGCATGAGCTCTATCTCTGGCCGTTTGCGGATGCCGTCCGCGCCGGAGTTGGCTCCGTAATGTGCTCGTACCAGCAACTCAACAACTCATACGGTTGTCAAAACTCCAAGCTCATGAATGACCTTCTGAAGAACGAGCTTGGTTTCCAGGGGTTTGTCATGAGCGACTGGCAGGCTCAGCACACCGGTGCCGCAAGCGCTGTCGCTGGCCTCGACATGACCATGCCAGGCGACACCGAGTTTAACACCGGCCTCAGCTACTGGGGAGCCAATCTCACTCTTGCCGTCCTCAATGGCACAGTTCCCACCTACCGCGTCGATGACATGGCCATGCGCATCATGGCTGCCTTCTTCAAAGTTAACAAGGGCATCGAGCTGGACCCCATCAACTTCTCCTTCTGGACCTTGGACACGTACGGCCCCATCCACTTCGCCGCGCAGAAGGGCTACCAGCAGATCAACTGGCATGTTGACGTTCGTGCCGACCACGGCAATCTCATTCGGGAAATTGGGGCCAAAGGAACTGTGCTGCTGAAGAACACTGGGTCGCTGCCTCTCCAGAAACCCAAGTTTCTCGTTGTCATTGGCGAGGATGCTGGTTCGAACCAGAACGGACCCAACTCCTGCGCTGACCGCGGATGCGACAATGGAACTCTCGCCATGGGCTGGGGTTCTGGCACCGCCAGTTTCCCATACCTCGTCACCCCTGATGCGGCGCTTCAAGCCCGGGCCCTTAAGGACGGCTCGCGGTATGAGAGCGTATTATCCAACTACGCTGCCTCGCAGACGAAGGCCCTGGTGACACAAGCCAATGTGACGGCAATTGTTTTTGTCAACGCGGATTCCGGCGAAGGCTTCATCAACGTGGACGGCAATATGGGCGACCGCAAGAACTTGACGCTGTGGAAGGGAGGCGATATCCTTGTCAAGAACGTTTCAAGCTGGTGCTCCAACACCATCGTCGTCATCCATTCCACTGGTCCGGTTCTCCTGACAGATTGGTACAACAGCCCCAACATTACTGCCATCCTCTGGGCTGGTCTCCCCGGACAAGAATCCGGCAACTCCATCACCGACGTTCTGTATGGGAAGGTCAACCCAGCCGGCCGGTCCCCCTTTACCTGGGGCGCCACACGCGAAGGCTATGGCGCCGACGTGCTCTACAAGCCTAATAACGGCAACGGCGCGCCCCAGCAGGACTTCACCGAGGGCGTCTTTGTCGACTACCGCTACTTCGACAAGGCCAACAAGACCGTCATTTACGAGTTCGGCCACGGCCTCAGCTACACCACCTTCTCGTACAGCAACATACGCGTTGAAAAGTCCTCCACCAACGAGTACAAGCCCACCACTGGCACCACCTCTCCCGCGCCCACCTTCGGCAACCACTCCACCAACCCCGCAGACTATGTCTTCCCCTCAAACCAATTCCCCTACATCTACCAGTACATCTATCCCTACCTCAACTCTTCGGACCCTAAAAAGGCTTCCGCCGACCCCCACTACGGCCAAACCGCCGACAAGTTCCTCCCGCCCCACGCCACCGATGCCTCGGCCCAACCTCTTCTCCGCTCTGCAGGCAAACACTCCCCCGGCGGCAACCGCCAGCTGTACGACGTACTCTACACGGTCACGGCGGACATCACCAACACGGGCTCAATAGTGGGCGAGGAGGTGCCGCAGTTGTATGTGTCGCTGGGCGGGCCGGACGATCCGAAGGTTGTGCTGAGGGACTTTGACCGGATGAGGATTGAGCCGGGGGAGACGAAGCAGTTCAGGGGGAAGCTGACGAGGAGGGACGTGAGTAGTTGGGATGTGGGGGGGCAGGATTGGGTGAGTGGGCATAAGAAGAGGGCGTGGGTGGGGAGGAGTAGTCGGAAGTGGAAGGGGGTAGATTTGGAGTGATGGCTCATGGGAGGGGGTGAGTGGATGATTGGGTGAGGCGATGAGGGGATGACAGGGGTTTTGTTGGGGAGCAGGAGGGGGAAAGGGGTTGATGGAGGGTGTGAGGGAGATGGGTGGGAGAATGAACATTCAATGTGTCTTCAGTCCTTGTAACTTCATTGGAAGCCTGTTTCTTTGCATTGTCGTCCAGTATTTTGCATTCCTTTCAAAGCTACCGCACAATGGGGCAAACTCTTTATTAACTTCTTTCATTTACGAGCAAGATCGAATACATTGGTGTATTCTTTTCAAATTGGGTAGGGATTATCAACGTCACAGACTCCCCGACACAAGGAAGCTCTTTCTTCATGTCCCGAGAATTGACAGGAAACTACGGCGCTTCATTTCCTTTTGCTTCCTTCCACCATTGGTCTCCAACAGACCCGAGGCGCTGAGGTTCAATTATCCATCAAGCAAAACACTGGCTCCCTCAACATGACCTTTTCGACTATCCTCATCGCCTAAGTCATTATTACGCTCATTGATTATATCCTTCTGCTTTCGAGCATACCTTCACTTCCGACAGTGCGACACCAGACTCACCAAACCTAAAAATACGCCGACGTCTACACACAAACGACTCGTCGCACAGGCCGCCCGCTCGACAAAGACCCCGTCCACGGCGGCCACAATGCCAGCTCCCATCCGACCAAAGCGCTGGAGCTCAAGCATAGCACGTCAGCCGCGCAGGCGCCTCCCTCCGTCGTGGCATCCGTGCTGGGAGGACCAGCTGCCGACGGCAAACGAAGCAGTGGACGCCTCGACGTCGACCCCAGGTCCACCACAGCTTCCACCGAGCCCATTGCAAACCCCTCGCAGCCGATCATTGTCAAACCCAGGCCTAGCACCCGATACGCCGCCGCGCTCTCGCAGCCGATCGCCAACCGAAATAAACCTGGATGGGGTGCCGCTTCTGAGCGTCAAGAGGGAGGACAAGAAACCCGCCAGCGTGGAATCTTTGGAGACATCCAAGGAAGCTCTGGCGACCGAAAAGGAATCGCTGGAGTCATACAAGGAGGACCTCTCTCGCGAGCTTAAAGAAATCCAGGCCCTCATAAGGGCACAAAAATCGACCGGCGATGGGAATCGGGAGAAGATCGAAAAGGCTTTCACTGGTCTTGCGTATAAAATATCGTCTCAGGCGGGGACTGGAAGCAACGTGTTAGCCACCACCGCAACACCGGCTGAGCAAATCACCGGATGGATTCTGCAGCGACGGGGTCAGCCCTGGCATCACAACCTCATCATAGGCCTCTTGCAACGAGAGGGAAAGGAACGGCTCCACTACGCGGTCGATCAAGCAAACGACGACGTTGTGACCTGGCTAAGGTCCAGGTTCCCCGACCGTTTGTTCAACAAGAGGCGGATCAAGTCAAAGGGATCTCTAAAGGACAAGGATACGGTGAAATTTTATATTAGCAGCGTGATGGCGTACTTGGGTCCCCAGGGGACGAGAGATGCTCTTCGGCGCGATGGAGTCCGCGTTAAGCGTGCATCGCAGTTTCGGGGATGTGATGCAGACAGAAAACGGGGAGAGTGGTGCGAACACTGGGCGGTCTCGCGCTGGCAAGCGTTTGGGCCGCAAAGAATTGGCAGAGACGAAGCAGGTAGTAACCAAGGCAGAGAAGAAGAAGCAGGAGGAAGATCGTTGGCATACCATGTCGCTAGACAAGTTATTGGAGGAGTTGCTGGTGAAGTGGTTTCCACAGAACTGTATCTGCTCATGCAAGGACAAAATGCTAGAGGACACTTGTGTTTCGTGATGTCGTGATAGGTAGCGAGTAGCGACTAGCGAGAGCAGCGATCTTTCATTTGGACATCCCATGGGTTGGATGAAATGGAGAAGCACTTTATTCCTTCTCGAATTGCAAGCTTAGTGTTGTTGAGAAGAGAAAAGCCTGTTAATTGCCGTTTTACTGGTTTTGAGGCCTACTCTTCCGCAGAGGGGTAAAGTGGGCGGTACTCCAAAGTCGGACCTCATGGGTAGCCGAGTTAAGCAAGGAAGAACATAGTTATGCATTGCCATCGTGGGGAAAGCAGTGTTCACAGAACAAAACAACGACAGCCCCTAAATTTCAGGGCAAAGTGGAGCCAAGTCTTAGGAGCTGGGGCAAAAAAGATGCGTCACCTGTAGGATTCGAACCTACGCTCCCGAGGGAACTGCCTGAACCGCTAACTGGAAATTAGCAGGGCAGCGCGTTAACCACTCCGCCAAAGTGACTAGTAGATGTTGTGTACGGAATATTTTTGAGTTCAGATAGGTCGCAACAACAATAGTTGACAACTTTTAAACTACATGCTACTTCTGAACTTCTACTAGAAAGGTTTGCTGAAACTGTCCAGTACTCAAGCAAAGGGTTGCATTAGGTGTAAGAATAAAAACGAGAAACTAAGTTCTCTGTATCTTTGCATAGCAAGTTGCTCTCCTTGGTGCCTGGTTGATATACGAAAGAGTCGTCACTCGGCAGCTAGTTAGTTAGATACATCATATTGTCACAGCACTCGCTCGTTTTTAACTATTCTGTTGGTTTGAGAGAACGGTAAGTAAAGAAAAGAGTCGAGATTTACTTAAAATAGTTACTAAGGTAAGTAGGAACATAGAATGCACTGCTCTGGGAAGGGATGAACGACATCATCTATTCTCAGCACGTAATCCGCCACTGAATGCCACACATCAAGTTTCTTCTGTTCTTCGGTCTCCCAATTTCAACTGTCGTCCCTCCAGGTTTTACCAAACAGCGAGCCAACTCATCTCCCACAAAGGTTCCTAAACGCGAGGGAACACACTGCCTTCTGCGCGAGCGCCTTGACAGCGCCAGGTTCTCGCCTAGCGCGTCTGGCGGGCGTGCCCAGCTCCTATCTTTTACCACAATAACGCTGTCGAGACTGAGGGACCTTAGCTTTCCGCATTCCAGCTCGCTGAAGAACTGGACAAGCTCGTCCTCCCGGAATGGGACATAGCGGAGATTCAGTTTCGTGAGATTCGGCCAGCGAGGCACAGCGGCGCAGAGCGAGCCGACGCGGTACAGCAGGTCGTTGAGGGTAACAGGGCTCGCGAATTTGCTGAGGAAAGAACCCAGGTCGCGGAGGTCCATCCAAATCTGTTGCATGCTCGAGGCGGAGAGAAGGGCGACGAGAAAGCTGTGGACGTTGGCATGTTTGCCAGGCTTGCTGAAAGACTGGGTTCCGGCCCGAAATGCCTCGGTTTCCTTTCTCCTCATGAACACTCTTTCGATGAACCGAAACGCCTCCCAAAGGCTATCCCATGCCGGCTAAGCGCTTTTCTTGTTCTGGCCGTCGAAAGGCCGCAGCATGTGGAAGTTGCTCTTGCTGGGCAAAGTCGCGATGGCCAGTTTTCGCAGCCGCGTTTTTGTATGTTGAATTGCGATTGGCAGCTCCCACAGTGGTAGGAGGTTGGGTCTGCGGTTCATATTTTTAATATTGAGCCAGTTGTGCAACAGGGCCATCGCCCGGTACAGCATCATTGTGTTTTTGTGCAAGACAAGTGCCGAGTTCCCGGATCGTGATTGTGGAAAATGGAGGCATCAGACCGGGTCGGCTTATCGAGGAGGGAGAGTGCCCTCAGCGATGTCAAGCGACAAATAGAAGCAGCTAGGTCTCTCACAAAGAACCCATCTGTGAGCAACCTGTATTGGTTTTGATACTTGAGTCAGTAGTCTTCGTAGCACTGGTACAACACACACCATTCTGAGTCGGAATACTTAGCCTGGGTGGCGGAACTCGTATCCCCTGAGTCGGAGCATGTTTCCCTTGAAACCTCCATTCTCCCGTACTGTACCATCGCGGCGCTATACTGGCCCTGGGGGCCCTCAAAGTCGAGGTCAATGCGTTGGAGCGATTCTGAGCTTATATCGAGTCGCACCACAGGAGCTAACAGCGGAGACGCAGCCTGACAGAGCCGTCGGCATGTCAAACGGGCGTTTCAAATTGTTTTGAAATGGCCGTTCCCAGGCTGGCAGTCTTGCACCCGGCCGTGTTCTTCCTTTTCGCAGTACTCACGGCAGACCCAGTCGTGGCCCCGGCGCTAGTCGAGGACCTTGTCAGGGTACACGGCGACGTTCCCATTGCTAAAGTAGTTGATTATGTCGCGAAGAATCTCCTTCGGGACGTCCAAAATGCTCAACTGTCGGTTGCTGTCCAGATCATGGCCTATGGTGCGCGCCTGCTGTGCTGGCCAGGATTTAATCGCTATCAAAAACGATGACACTAGAACACGCCACCTGATACGTTCAACCGTCTATTTACTTGCCGATCAAGATTGCTTCAAGGTTTCTTACCGTATGTAATTGACTTCTGTTGAAATCTTCTCTGAGGATTGTCACTGTAGTTGCTCTTGCTGCCAGAGGTCTGAGACGGCTGAGGATGCTCCGGTGATTATTGTTAGTTAAAATCCTTGAGAGCTTGAGCTGTGCTAAAAGAGTCACTGACACCTGTCGGTGGTCAGAGAGGGCTCCAATGTTGCAAAGATAGACACTCCTTGACAGAGAATGCCACTTGGGGTCAAGTTCGTCATTAACACGCGGTGATTGTGACTTTGTGAGTCTGCCATTGGCTCACAGCAGAAATCTGGCTTGATTGGGGAGGAGTTTTTCTCAAGGTACCGCGTTCAAGCGACGGGGGTTTGTTGGATCCTTCTGATGAGGCCACTCATTATAAACAGAGGCCCCAACTCTTCGAGCCAAGAGCCTCACACATATTATATTTTATAATGTGCGATGTGTGGTGAATTCTGCAATTCAAGGGACAATCCCAACACGACAACCATGCACATCACCTTGACTGAGACCTTGGCCGGCTTGCTATATATTATTATTCCTACACCGCTATGCCCTGCGGGCATGTCGGACCTTCAGACATTTACTATACAGGAAAACCGCGCCCTTGCGGGCCGGGTGAAAAACCTATACCGATGATTAAGGGAAGAGATCAGTGAATGAGCCTGCAAAATACAAAAAGAGAAGGCCTCTTGGCCTCCGACCGGTGGGAGTCAGATTGCCTACTCCAGCTCGAGCTTCCTAGCCAAGCTGTACATCGGCAGTCTTCCTGAATCCATCAGCCAGCCCAGTATCCTCCTCGTCAGCCGAGCAGTTGAAGGACTGGCACCCTGTAGAACAGAGTGAAAGTCTCGTCGCGTCCTGACTTCTGCTCTCTCCCACGTCTGAGTCAACGGTGGGGCCAAACACCACACCACCAGGTGTTCAGCAGTCTCCCGCCCTTCCCCGCATTCGCAGCAGGGCGTCAGCACACTTGGGACTCCCCGTTTGAACAAGAAGTCCCGGAGGCCTATGTCCCCAGTTCGGACTTGGACCAACAACGAGCTCTTCGCTTTGCTTAGTCCCTCGTGCTTCTTAAGAGTCTTGTCCTTGAATAGAGTCTCCCGTTGGTGGTCGAGGTCATCCGCTGGTCTCGTCGTCGCCCGACCGTCTCGTTCCTTTAGCCATCTCTCTCTCCAAGCCTCCTCGACTACCCTGTCCGTGTCGGTGGTTCCCCCGGTCCAACGCGCTATTACTCCTGCGGCCTCTTCTACCGCTGTCGGCCTCTGTGGCCTTAAGGCCCGTGGTCGGCCCCTGTTGCTCGGCCTTAAGGAAAACCTCCGGCGTATCTTGCTGCAAGCTGCGTGGACAATGGTCCCTGGGGCCTTTTTATCTCCTTGGCCGTTATCGAGAGCGGGTTGTTGAAGCCTGGTTTCGAAGTCGGCAAGCCGTTTGTTGAGGTATAGGTCCAATGGCGGCACCCATGTTTCTGTCTCAAGATTGCGGATTGGAAGTGGATTTGAAAGCTCCCGCCACGATTCGCAAGCAGGAGTTTTGAGCCTTCCCAAGATTCTTGGTAATCCCCTTCGTTGCTGGCTTGCCTCCTTTTTCCGTGGGGATGTGGAAAGATGAAGCCCCATAAGCTAGCGCCGACCGGATGCACTTTGAGTACACCTCCCGTGCCTTAGCCAGACCCAGTCCCCACGTCTTGGCTGCAATCCTTGACAAAGCATAGCTTTGGGTCACCAGTTTCCGTTCCACTGCCCTCAGGTGAGCTTTCCAGTTGAGCCTCCAGTCCTGCCAGACACCTAGGAACCTAGCTGATTCTGTCGGCTTCACTGGACTGGTATCTCTCCCCGGCTGGGCGAGGTCTAGCTGGTTGGTCCACTGCCGTCGTCCCTTGTTGAAGTGAATCAGTTCGCTCTTCTCAGGAGCGAAGGCCATCCCTCGGGTGTCCGCCCACCGCAGACATGTCTCCCAGGCTGCCTCCAGCTGTCGGACGTTGGTCTCCGGGTCTCGGCCAAAGACTAAGAGATTGGTGTCGTCTGCAAAGCCAGCTATCGCTAGGTGGGGGTGTTGTTCTTTTAGCTGCTTGTATAGAGAGGCGATATAGAGAATGAAGAGAGCCGGAGAGAGGGGAGAACCCTGAGGCACTCCAGCCCGTATGGCTGTCGGGGAGGCTGCCTGGCCGTCAAAGTGGAGGGTTGCCTCCCGTCCAGTTAGCCAGTCTTTTGTCCATAGGACCAGCCACCTTGGAAAGCCCATCTCTCGAAGAGTGGCAAGTAGTCGGGTATGGTTAACCGTGTCGAAGGCTCCCGAGATGTCCAGCTGGAGTAGTGATGCTGTTGCTTTCTGCCTCCACGCTTCTTGGACCTGAGCTACTACTAGTCGGACCGCGAGCTCTGTTGACCGGTGTGCTCTGTTGCCCATCTGTTCGTCCGGAAGTAGGCCGTTGGTCTCTGCGGCTCGGGTAACCTTCTCAGCCACCACTGACTCTATTACTTTCCCGAGGGTTGGTAGTAAGGCAATCGGCCTGTAGCCTCCTGGTGTCTGATAAGCTAGCGGAGTCTTTCCCGGCTTCGGCAGAACCACGGTCTTTGCTCTCTTGAACCGGCTTGGAAACCAGCCTAGCTGCAGACACCTTGTAGCTAGAATAGCCAGTACGTTAGTCAGCGGCTTCCCACACGCTTTCAAGAAGCCTGTAGGAAGCAAGTCTTCGCCTGGTGCTTTCCAGGGGCTCGCCTTTCTCATCGCTTGCGCAATTTCGGCCGGCGTTACCTTCTGTTGGGACACTGAACCTTGGCTCCCAGTCATCTAGGAAAGCTTGGTCTCGGATGTCGGTAAGGTTAGCTGGAGGGCTTGGAAAGAACCTTCTAGCTAGAGCCTCGGCCTTCTGGCTGTGGTCCGTAGCTGTCATCTGTCCCGAGGCGTCTCTGAATGCTGGCAGCCTCGGAGGTTTTGGTGGTAGAAAGCTCCGTAGTCTGGCCCATCTCTCGAACGCCCACATCTTGTCCGGCTTCTTCGCCTCGCTTGCCTCCTGAATCCCATCTCTCCAAGCTCTTGTCCGGGCCTTCTGAATAGCTTTGGTACGTTCCTTGAGCCTCTTGTTCAGCTCCTCCTGGTAGTAGTCTGTGTGGGCCTGTCTGGCTAGTCTCTCGGCCTTCCTCGCCTCTCGAGCTGCTTGCTCAACCTCCAGAGTCCACCAGGGAGAGCTGAATCCGCAGTTCGCCTTCTTCTGAGGAGTGCTTTCCTCTGCCACCCAGGTCAGCCAGCCTACCAGGTCGTCGAAAGCTTTGCTAAGGCCCTCAACTGTCCGGATCCTGACCGCTAAGCGGTTGGGACCTGGGTCTGTGAGGCCAATGAATTTGTAGAGCAGCTTCGACTCGGCTTCCACTCTCCCCTTGTCCATCTTCTTCCAGGACCACCCGGTTGGCTGGGTCAGTCTCGGTCCATCTTCTTCTCCTATCTCAAGTGCTTGTGGGTAGTGATCTGAGTTGCCGCGGCACTTCTCGCCATTGTACACTACTTGGAGTTCCTCTGAAGTCCAGATGTGATCAATAGTTGACGTACGGCCTCGCTGCTGTCCTTGGGGGGGGCTCGGGTAATTGCTCCCCTCGGCGTCTGGAGAACAAGGCCCCACTGGGCGCTCAACCGTAGCAAATCCTCGGCTCCTCTCTCGTACCTCCCAAACTCGTCCCATAGTGGGTGATGTAAGTTGAAGTCTCCTGCTAGGACTACCGGGTAAGCCGGCCTTGGCCGGCCACAGAGAGCGCCTGGCACCTCCTTGCTGCTCGGTGGGTTGTAGATAGACCACAGTTCGAGCCCGCGGCTTCCCTGGCCAAGGTCCACCTCTGGGAACCATATACGGCACCAGTTTTCTGAGACCTCAAAATCCCACTGACCCGCCTCGAATTGCTTGCTGATGTATATTGCTGCCCTGCCCTCGAGCTGGAACACCAGATGGTATTTGCTGCTTCGGGGGCAATACGTGGACCTTGTCTCTTTGTTAATCCACGGTTCCTGTACTGCGAGGAGGTCGTATCTGGCTTCCTCAAGCAAAACTTCCAGGGCTTGTTTGTTTCCTTCGGTGTTCCAGAGTAAGATTTTAAATCTCATCCCCTGCAACGGTAATAGTCTCCATTACTGTGTCTTCTCCCTCCAATGTGGTATCGGGGGCTGTTGTAGGAGCGGAAGCGGTGTCGGTGCTCGCCACCGCTGGGCTTCCGATCCGCGCCTCAGCCGGCATGAAGCTGATCCTCGTTTGCTGCGCGTCCCGAAGAGCTCGATACTGGGCCGCAGCTGCGTTGGTCGGCCTCCCTCTCATCCTCTTCCGGCCAACTACTTGATAGTCGTCGTCCCGTTCGCCTCCGTGAGTGAAGTCGATCCGCGTGGGGGCAGCGATGGTTTCCGTGTTGCAAGGAATCTTCGCAGCGTCCTCGAAAGTCCGCGGCCGGAACTGGTAGGCCTCCTTGGCCCTTGCGAGGACCTTTAACCTTTCCGAACACTCTCCTGACCAAGCTGGGTGTCTTCCCCCGCAGGCCGGGCAGCGGACTGGGATCTCATCGGTGTGAGTAGGGCACTGGGCCTCGCCGTCTCTTCCACCCCCTCCATGTGCTTTGGTTCCACAGCGCGGGCACAACGGGGTCGCCTTGCAGTAGTGTTGTGTGTGCCCCCACTTCCAGCACTTGTAGCACTGTACCGGGTTGAGAGGGGCCCAGTACGGCTCGCAGTCCAGTAGTTGGGCCTTCCAAATCACGCCCTCGTCGCACGCCTTGCGTGCCTCCTGAGAGGTCAGAGCTACCAGCACTGTAGCCCGAGTCGCTTCCTGGTGTCTTGGAATCCTGAACTTGACTTTGTCCACCGTCTGAAGGCCGGTCTCCTTCCCGAACGTCTCCTCGGTAACCTCTTGAAGGTCGTTCTTCCGTATCCCCTTCAGTAAAACTGCAAAGGTCCGCTTGATCTCTTCGGCTTGTTCTCCGAACGCTTCCTTGATCCAACCAGAGTTTGTGGAGTGCCAATCTCTGGCCGTGGCACTTTGAAATGTGATAATGGTATCGCCGCTAGGGAGCCTTCGGGCTGCAACTGCCCCTTTCTTCATCGACACTCTGTTGATAGCCTGGATAATCTCCTGTGGGGTCCGTCTGGCTAGGTCGGCAGGCATTCCTCTGCCCCTGACGAGAATCTCTCTGTTCACGCGGGCTGGCACTACCTTCGTTGGTATAGTCGGCTGTACCTGGGCGGAGAGCAGCTCCTGGAAGCCACTGCAGACCAGGAGCTCTTGTCCTGGGCTCCGGTGACAGCCGCCTTGAGTTCCTCTTTCACCACCTTGCGGAGGTTGGCCAGCGAGATGTTTCCAGTCTGGGTCTGGGCTGCATCGTGCATTTTACAGACAGCTGCGAGGATGTCCCTCCCCATTCCGTGGGCTCTTCCTTTCTTCTGCGGGTCTGCCAGCCTCACCAGCTCGTCGACCAGTTTCTTGATAGCTTCGATGTCAGGAGTCAAGGAGGAAAGAGGGGGATTGTCGCGGTGTTGTTAGAGTGTCGGGATTCGTCTAGTCCCCTTCCTCCCCCGTTGGTCGTGGGGTAGAGGCGGCCATCTTGTCCCGCTCAGGGGTTCAGGGGTGTAAGGAGCTCAGGGGTTGCAGTTGTCCGGGCAACTGTAGGTGGGGAGCAGTTTGGTCTGTGCGTCAAAGAGATTTTCGAGGTGTCTCCGATGCCTCAGATCCCCCTACCTCTCACGCCCGCTGCGGCCGCGCAACGGTTTGCGCGGCAGTGCAGGAAGTGTGATTAGGTAGAGTTTTATGAGGGCTTTTGAGCGATGCCAGTTCTGAATATTTTGGCCAGATTTTCAATACTCGCTTTCCTTATATCTCTAATACACCCATCAGCATAAATATGTTCCGCCTCACTATTGTCATGGGTTCCATGCAGAATAGTAGCTTTACTCACAAACAAGAGAGTATTCCCAAATTCATCTCTGACAGTCGGCCGTAGGTTGCCCGTTTTGAACATATCCTGGAGCTTTGCAGGGAACTGCTCGAGGGCAAGCTGCAATTCGTCATGTGCATGATTGTCGTCATGAAAATGATTAAAATGCCGTTTCTGATGCAAGAAAGATGCGCTGTAAGTGACTTTCCTCGGATAAGGGTTTACTAGTCTGTGATGAAACGACCCTCCCAAGACCTGACGAGAGAAGGCAAAGGCCGATGAGGTGTCGCGGCAAACTGTAGGGTAGTATTTAAAGGAAAAAGAAGACAGTCGTGCTTGGGGTTGAAACGAGGTAAGAACCTCGATTGTGCTTGCAAAAATAGGCAGAATGGTTGAGACCTTGAACGATTGTATCTTCTCGTAACCCTCTTGCGAGTAGAATGGGCAATCGGGCAAAATGTGTTGCCTCGTTGACGAAATGTGGGATCTGAATGGACCCAAATTAAATGTTTTATCTTCTTTCCGACTTCCCCGTCTTGGGCAACGGCAGCAACCTGGCAGGACAAACTCTGTGGCAGCAATTGCGTTGTCTTTGTCTTCGCCATCATAGCCGGCAAGGCTCTCGGGGAATTCCAGGGGTTGGAACGTTGACATTGTAAGCTTTTCGGCATGTTAACATGGACTTCTCGCAGGGGAGAAAGCAAAACTTACGATCGGATTTCTCTCGCTGATAGTAGCCTTCCCAAGCACGAGAGCTTTGTGAATCTCGGCAATCATCTGGTCTGCAGTAAGAACTTGGGCCTGATGAGATGGAGGATCGTTTCTAGGCTTCGGATCGCTCGTGTTTGTGACGTTCGAGCGGATCTCCTGGAGGGAGGAGTCAATTGAGCCAAGCCTGTGCTCTAATACGGAGAGGGAGGTTGTCGTTTGCTTCATTGTGACAGAAACAACGGCCAAGTCGGTCCTATGAAGAGCCAAACAATTAGCAGTTTCAGATAATATGGTGACAAATTGGAAAACTCGCTTGACAGAGGACAATAGGGCCAGCCCGCAGTTTTGAAGCTCTCGATTCAAGTCATGCTTCAACCTCTCGAGCCTCTCACATGTCTTAATTATGTCGCTTTCCTTCTTGACTGAGACCAGGGCGCGCCAAGCCTTGCTTCTCCTAGACGCACTGGCAGACGGGAAACATGGCGCCAGTAGTTCTTTGAGCTGCAGGCAGACCTCCCCCGTGCTGTCAAGAATGCGCGTCACTCTGGTGAGTTGAGTCGGTGTGAGGGGGAATTCATCAGTTTTAAGGGATGACTGCAACTCGTCCATGAGCTCCGAGTAATGGCCCAGGTCTTGGAGGGTGAGGAGGAGGTCGCCGGGGACATCTTTGAGATCTTTGACAAAGCGGTAAAGTAGAGACAAACTGCGGCAACCCAGATCAACAAACTGGGCAGCCGCAGCTATGGTACCAATTTCCATGGGTGGGGGATGGCGATGGACAGTTCGTGCACGAAGTGGTGGTGAATGAGGCGGGAAACGAATAGCAAAGGCCAAGCCGCAAATGCGGGGTTTTTCATACGCTCCTTCATGTCAGTGAGTCTTTTCCTGCCTCATTTCAAGTTCAACCCAAGTGGTCAGCTCGCCGGACTCAGCCACGCCGGGCTGTCCTTGAGGCTGACAACTCGAGCATATGCAAATTGCCGTCCAACCATTCAAGGCACTTCAAGTTGACTGTGTGCCGCCGCCTGGCGGCAGCTGTAGGATTTCTCGTTTGATCGGCATCTCGCCTAGTTGGATGTGACTCAAGCACTTGACAAATAAGTGTGTACATTTGACATCGACCTTTCTAAGCCTCAACTTTCTCCGGCACCTGCTTCGTCACACCCTCGTCCCCATGCGGCGCCATCTGCCTAAACATGGCCATGGGGTCAAAGAACACCTCGATCTTTTGCACCTGCAACTTGTCGTTGACCACAGCCACTGCGATGCCCTCGATATCAATTGGCCCACCGTGCGCCTTGATCCGGACATTCTCCCCCCTTGCTGCAACACAAACCACCGTCAGCACTCTCATCTCTCTTCCTGAAAACTTCCCAAGAGGCAGATGCGGAAAGACTCACTTGTTAACACCAACATAATCCTCCTTCATAGTCCCCCAATGCCTCCACTTCATAACCACCTTGGGCGGACCGGCATATACCTCAAGCACCTCCCACGCGAAGCTGGGCATCATGCGCTTGAAGGTCTTGTGTGAGGCGTCGAAGCTCGAGCGCATGGGGCAGTAGAACTCGTTGGGCTCGATGATGGCGTTGTACGTGCCCACCTTGAGCATGTCCTCGCCCGTCTGGTCCGGCCCGCCGTTGACCGAGAACTTGTACGTCGAACGGTCGATGGTGCGCCAGTCGGCCAAGTCAACCTTGTAGCTCGCCTCAATCTCCCAGTTTTTGACCAACTTCTCGACCAGGTCCGGGAGGGAGCCGGCTGTGTGTGAGGCCTTCTTGGCTACGCGGTGGATGTGTAAGCAAAAGAATGGTAGGCTTCTCGGGGCAGCGGAAACTTACTCTCGGCCCAAATCTTGCGCGTCTTGCTGTAGTCGGGCGCCCGGCCGTGGCGCCAGTTGACGCCCTCGTCCTTTAGAACGGCATCAGCGTCGAGAACGTAGTCCGGGAGGCCGGGCGCCGCGTCCTCAGCGGGGGGGGGTTTTGAGCATCGGTGGAAGCCATTTCGATTGTGTGGTGAGCTCAAGGTAAGTTTCCCTGATGAGGTTTCTTTACTCGGGTATCCAGGTAAGGTGGAGGAATGTGAAACAAGGTGTGGAGTCGGGGAGGTGTCACGGAAATCTGGGGAGTAGGGAGAGTCGAGGAACACCAAGAAAGTGGTGGCCACGTCCTTTTCATACCGCCTTCCACCCTGGAAACGAAGACCCCGGTGCTCCCTCAAAGTCAAACCCCATCCCGGCCCGCCCTTAAAGCCCAGATCCCCGTCGACGATCTATCTGCTTAGCCCCAGCGTTACATTCTCGCCCTACCTGGACTCCTGGGCTTGACGGCCGTCGAGAACCCTTTTCTGTTCGTCGAACCGCACCAGGGTGGAAAAAATTCCTCAACCTCGACGCGCGTGCGACGGAGACGGTTGCATCGCCCCTCCTCCGGCGACGGTCCCACGCGAGGGCATCCCGGTGGCGATGCATCGTCGGGATCCAGCAAACACTGTGCCCCCGTTGCTTTGCGTCCCTCGGCATCCAGGGTCCTGCGGCGCGTGGCAGGGGTGATTGGTCGAGATCCCGCCTCCTGATATCTCGTCGATGCAGATTCAGAGCTGCAGCCCACCATTTGCATGAAGGTGGGTGTCAGTGTGGGTTTCGGGTAATCTGTCTGGAGAAAGGCCTCGGGAATCGGAGGGAATTTGTTGGTTGAGTCCCTCCGAGGATTCCACCACCAGATCTAAGGCCCCGTCGAGATCCTGGGCCACCCGCCGGCGGGAGAGGATCCTGTCAGTCCGAGAAGACTTTGAGGAATGGCTTCCACCAGTGCCACCCCACCAGACGCCAAACAGTCCTAGGACCCCAAGTTCCAGAATCTCCAGGCCTTCAACGACTGGGTGAGGTGGCGGGTTTATGCGCATCTGCGCTGCTGCGGCGCGGCAGAATCGAGCATGGATCTCGAGTCCGGATGCTGCATCCCGTCAAACAATTGCTGTTTAAAACTTGAGGGAGCCAGGAGTGGGGGTGATATCCGAGCATGCAGTGCAAAACCCAGAAGATGCTGTGAGAGGTCAACTACGTTGCAGTGCAGACCGCCATGCGACGTTGGGAGAACCAACATGCAGATGATAAATTGCACTGTTGCAGGGGGAAAAGGCATGTGGTTTCCGCGGTTCCGCATTGCCAATGTCAAACTGTCAAAGCCACCAATCTGCGGCATGGGAAATCAAATCAAGACAAATCCACAATTCCACATTGAGTTGCCTCTCCAACCATTCGCAGGGGGTGGGTTGTTGGCGGTTGTTATTGACACCCCTGTCCAGATCATGGGAGCCCTGAGAGAAGACCAGCTTCATCCGAATTTCAACTTCTATCCGCTACCTGAATGATACTACAAACCACAAAAAAAACTAAAAAAACTTCGCTGAGCTGCCCAAGAATTCCTGCTATTTAAAATAGCACGCGTGCCTGACTGGTGCCACTGTGTGCCCGCTGTTTTGCCTCTCCGGTGCCATGGCAAAGTGCCTTAGCGTTGCCGGCCCTGCCCCTTTCCGTCCACAACAACAATCAATCTGCCACCCATCTTGCTGGCTCTGGCCTATGTAGTCAACCCTCCTATTCAGAATTAAGAACCACAACTTCAATCATTTTCCTTCTCCTTCCCTTTCCCCTCAACACCCTTCTGCTCTCCATTCCCCACTACACCACCCTGCTGCTCTTCCCTTTCCGTTCCGCCACCCGCCTCCCCAGCTCCAACCTCCGTCGGGACCCAAAATTTGTCGTGAAACTCCCCAAGCCCCCTCGTCATTATCCGAATCAACCCTAAACCAAGACTCAAAATCAACCTCCGCCATCCAAGCACCATTCTTGACACCACCACCACCACCACTACCCCATAACCACCATCCCCAATACCCCACCCCACTCCCACCACTCCCACTCCTCCCCAACCTTCCCCCAGCTCCCGCTACCCCAACCAACGGCTTGTTGTTGTTTTTGTTTTTGTAGGTGTTGTTTTGTTGCGGTGGGGGGATGACGTTGTTGTTTAGCAGGTGAGGTGGTATCTGGTTGTGGAAGGGTTCGATGGTGTTGTTGTTGTTTTGCAGGTGGAATGGTATCTGGTTTTGGAAAGGTTCAACTTTGATGGTGTTCGCTTGCTGGGGTGATAGCGTGCCCGAAAATGGTGTACTACTGTCGTCTTGGGGTGTTGAAGGGAACTGCATTGATAGGAGAGGTCGTAGGGAAGTTGACTTGGGAACGGCGCTGTAGTAGAGGGTGGGTGGCGGAGCGTGGGCGCGATGGGGGCCGTTGGGGTGATACATGTTCGCCGGGCTGTTGGGGGGCGAAGGTGTGCGCCCCTGTGTTCAGGTGGGAGGCGGTTTGCTGGGGAAAAGATTGGGTTTGAAGAGGGAGGATGGGCTGCTGTTGCTGTTGGTGGTATCCTAGTCCTGCGGTTGGGAACGTAGTTGGGATAGAGCTCGACAGCTCGCTGCTAGGTAGACGGTACTCCTGGCCAGATTGGAATAATAATGTGTTTCGAACGAAACCGTTATTCGGGCGTTGCTGACCGCTGGGGGCGTCTTCTGGCGGCCATGGCATGACCCGCACAAACACTCTCTTCGCCGGTTCTCCCACACGAGCTGATCTGGGTGGAGGAGGTTCCGAGAAATATAGTGGAACGCCCCAATCGTCAAACGTCAGGCTGTTCTACAGCCTGTGATCCCCCATTACCTCCTGAGCAATCCTTTGGCGGCGAGCGATTTCCCACATGTTCTCAGAGGAGGCATTGCCGGGCAAAGCTACGGCGAAGACCATGCGAGCGAGGCCAACGAGCTGACGGAGCCTGAGTTGCTCTGGATTCGCAGGATCTCTCCATTTCTTTGGGAAAGCGGTAGATATCTTCATCGCAAGAGTCTTTTGGCATTTCCGGAGCTTCACATTCTTGGTAAAACAGGGGTGGCGAGCAATTTGGTTCTGAATGGCGCCGAGGAGTGCCTCTGCCGCTTCGCCAGGGGTGAGAAGTGAATTGCGCTGGAGGGTTTCAAGGCCTGATGTCGGAGTTCCGCTAGCAGCGCTAGGCGCCCCGTTAGATAGAAAGCTCGTCGAGAGCGAGCCGCTTGGCTTATTCGCCGGTGATAGTCCGGGCATCGATGGTGACGCTGGCGCCCCGTGGGTCGTTTGTGATGTGCCAAACGCCAGCGGTAACCCAGATGGCAGAGCTGAAGGACCGGAGGTAGGCGGCAAGACCGGGCGGCCTGTTGGTTCACTGCACGCGCGTGTATGGTGTCGAAAGGATTGCTGCTCTTCCGGACGTTCAGATACGTGGCGGTACGGTCCGTAGGGTCTAGCGCGCGGACCGAGCCTTGGTGACCTTGGGTTTGGCCCCATGATGTTTGAAGCGCAAACTGTCCGCTGTCTTTGGTGGCGGGCGGCTCGGCTAAACCAGGCACGTCGGTGGCACGTTCTGTCGTAGTCTTTGGGCGGGGGACGCGCAGAGTTTGGGCAAAACTCGGCGGCTTTGAGAACTGGCCGGGTGATTGAGGAAGGGTATGGCGTCGCGGGTGCAGCGAGCAAGCTTATTGATGTAGCGTGACGAGACGGTAGACGATACTTTTTTGATGATTTAGAGGACGAGAGGCATCTCGATTATTCAGCTGTAAGATGAAGAGACGGAGCGTGGCACTGTCCACATCAAAAATGGAGCGTCAGAGGTAGGAAGAGAGTGATTGCACGAGAGGTGCGACACGAGTATCTCAGTTACTTCCTAAAGCAAAAGCCAATTCTAGAGCACCTGCCTCAGTCCTCCTTAATCTCCACAATGCTCCTGCACATCTTGAGGAAGCGCTCTCGATACTCGTCAGGCGTGGTGGTAATGCTCATGGGCCCGTGCTTGCTGATCAAAAGATTCCAAGCCTTGATCAGCAGTGTCATGAGCCTTGGTTGGACTTTGTGCTTGGCCCAGAAAAAGTCTAGAATGGAGGCGCGGAAGATGTGCTTCCCATCAGCGGAAGCGACGCCTGTCCTCCAGGTTGATGGCGCTGGCGGGACAGACGGCGGTTCGGTAGGCACCATCGTGGATTTGGCAGGAAACGCCACTGAAACAGTAACCTGTTGGGGGGAACTCATCCGTACGAGGAACAGGGAATAGTCGACGGCGTTGTGCTCGGCAAGGAGCCTCGTGTCCTCTTCAAGGCTAGCAAAGAAGTCGTCTGCTTGGGTGCGACAGAGGACGATCTTGTCATGAAACTCGTCGGCCAGCTGGTTTTTCGTGGTTTCGCTGGTGAGAGCGCCACCAGCTATGTCCCTCTCGGGATAGAAGTACGACGTTGGCTTCAAATCCCAGTGCTCCCACTCCTCATCTCCACGCTTCTTGGCCGCCTCCCGTCCATACATAATGTTGTCCATGACGATGTGGTGCGAAGGTGCGAAGCGGAAGAGGCGCCCGATTGATGCACTCGAAGCACCCAGAAAGTCACAGATGCGGACCAAGAGAGATCGCGGGTGGGTTGCCATATGCTGAACGTACGGAGTCAAGAGATCCTCGGAGAAGAACGAGTGTTCGGAGTATCGGGGGACAGACTTGACGAGATACTTCTGATCGGCGGTGGAATAGAAAGTCTGGCGCATATCAGTTAGCTAGCTGGATACGTCAGTAAAGAGAATGCCGGAATGGAACTCACAGAGCCAGAGAAGCCCATGTCTCCGATTGACTGCAGGGCTTGTTCAGTTGGCTCCCCCTCCTCCGGGCGGAACGACGCAAGGTAATCATCGTCGCTGACGTCCCAGTGTTTCCGGCGGAGGTTCGCGAAGTCGGCGGGGCGGATCTTTTGCAGCACCAGTTGATACAGCGCAAAGAATGCCGAAAAGAGAGCAAGGAGGATGGCGAGGGGGGTTGCTCGACCGCTGCTTGGTTCCGTTTGTCTTGATGATGGCCCGGACGACTGACCGTGCGATTCGCTCTTTTCGACCCATCATGTTGCGGATTCGGGTCAGGATAGCCCAGTTATTTGCAGCTTTGGCGGAGCACAGAAGGTTGGCGGCAGCTTGGATGAGGAAGGGATCAGAGGAGGGACCCTCGAGTCGAGATCAGGAACAGAGGCCGATGACGTCATGGTCTAACCCCTTGGGCTTCGCGACACCAAACGACAGACAACAGCCTCAACCATTGCATAAATGAAGTGAAAATGGCCGATACTGTGTAACAGAGTACCAGGTACGGTCTTACACACAACGCGGATCGAAAGGTCTGGAGGACTGTGGAGTCCAGCTACCTACTTTCTGCCTGGGCTTACCTCTTCTAGAACACCAAGATTCAGTCTACTAGTAAGGCACTGCTTGGAAACCAAAGTGGAACCAAAAGGGCCGAGCCTTGCGGACGGCGGCGATCCGGCGCCTCGGGCCACTGCCGAGGGGAGTGGCGCATATTGTCGGCTTCGGAGTGGGGTGGAGACATCCCACATTCCACGCGCCGCCCGTTTTTCACTTTCGCTTTCACCCCACCAGCGCCTTCGTCCCGTCTCCTCGATTCCGCCATCGTCGTCGCAGGTATCGCAATCACACGCCAGCTCCTCGATCAGAGTCTCTTGAGCGTCGTTGCTCTTTTTTATTCCAAGGCGCTTTCCTAAAAACTGCCGCGAAAGCTGGTTTTCTCTTCCCCGGAGGACCCCGCCCCCGCCTCGCAAATCGAAAAACTGCACCACGCCACACAGCACAAGACATCCGCGAGTCAAGATGAACGTCAAGATGTCGGCCACCGAGCTGATCGGCAACACGCCGCTCGTGCGCCTCAACAAGATCCCCCAGTCGCTCGGGATCGAGGCCGAGGTCTACGCCAAGGTCGAGCTGTTCAACGCCGGCGGCAGCGTCAAGGACAGGATAGCGCTGCGCATGATTGAGGAGGCCGAAAAGAGCGGACGCATCAAGCCCGGCGACACCCTGATTGAGCCTACCAGCGGCAACACGTGAGTGCTTTGTCTCTGCCGCCTCCCATACCACGTACTGACCCTAGCAGCGGCATTGGCCTTGCCCTGGTCGGCGCCATCAAGGGCTACAAGACCATTATCACCCTTCCCGAGAAGATGTCCGCCGAGAAGGTGTCCGTCCTCCGCGCTCTGGGCGCCACCATCATCCGCACCCCTACCCAGGCTGCCTGGGACGCCCCTGAGTCGCACATTGGTGTCGCCCGCCGCCTCCTGAAGGAGATCCCCAACTCGCACATCCTCGACCAGTACACCAACGAGAACAACCCGTTGGCCCACGAGTTCGGCACCGCCGAGGAAATTTGGGCGCAGACTGACGGCAAGATTACCGCCGTCGTCGCTGGCGCCGGCACCGGTGGCACCATCAGCGGTATTGCCAAGGGCCTCAGGAAACACAACCCCGAGATCAAGGTCATTGCGGCCGACCCGCACGGCAGCATCCTCGCCCTGCCCGAGGCTCTGAACGAGGAGCAGGCCAACATCCCGTACAAGGTGGAAGGCATTGGCTATGATTTCATTCCGGATGTCCTTGACCGCTCCATCGTCGACAAGTGGTACAAGACCGAGGACCGCGAGTCCTTCCAGCTCGCCCGCCGCCTCATCGCCGAGGAGGGTCTACTCGTGGGCGGCAGCTCCGGCAGTGCCATGGCCGCCATGGTGCGCGCCGTCAAGGACCTCGGCCTCGGCAAGGGCGACGTCGTTGTTGTTGTCCTCCCTGACAGCATCCGCTCGTATCTCTCCAAGTTCGCCGACGACGACTGGCTCGCCGCCAACGGCCTGCTCCCCAACGACGGCGAGAACGTTGATGGCGAGAACGCCCCCCGTCGAACCCAAGGGCCCTCTCGCGCAGAACAACGCTGACCCCTACACGGGCGCCACCGTCCGCGCCCTCCGCCTCAAGCCCGTCTCCTCGGTCCTCACCACAAGCGCCTGCTCCGAGGCCATCGAGACCATGCGTGACAAGGGCTTCGACCAGCTGCCCGTGCTCACCCCCACCGGCGGCAAGCTCGCCGGCCTGGTTACCCTGGGCAACCTGCTTTCCTACATCTCGCGCGGCCGTGCGACCCCGCAGACCCCTGTCGGCGAGGTCATGTTTGACTTCAGCCGTATTGATGAGGTGGTCACTGACCCCCGCCGGTTTGGGTCCAACCTCAAGGGCAAAAAGCGCAAGTTTGTCGAGATCACCATCGACACGCCGCTGGCGGCTCTGAGCCGCTTCCTAGAGTGGAACAGCGCGGCCGTCGTGACGGAGAAGGGCCGCGATGGCGAGGGGTCGAAACCGGTTGCGGTGGTGACCAAGGTGGATCTGCTTACCTTCATGGTGAGGCAGAAGTCGTGAATGGTTTGGGGTAAAATAGTTTAGATGGGGAGGATCCAAGGTGATTTCCTTTTTCGTGGCCGTAACATGAGCATTTACGAGGTCGTTGGCAAGGGAAAACCGAGACTCAACATCTATGGTTGGTTTGGAAAGAGAGCGGGAGCGCGGAGACATGGCATCGCATAGAGGGCTCAACCCGTGCAAATGGGGAGGGGGGCATCCTGCAGCATTTTTATACCCACACGAGAATAGAAGACGGCTCGTCATCTCATAAATGCTCTCCCTTTTTGGGTATTACCTGTATCGTAGATATTATTAAGTGAAGTCGTACATATCATCAACCCTTCCCATTCCATTCCATTCCATTCCATCCCATCCCATCCCGCACATTACACTTCCCTCTGCCTTTACGCCCTCTCCCCAATCCACTTCCACCACTTCTCCGCCCCGGGCCCCTCACCCAGCACGTTCCTCCCAGCACCTCCACCTCAATATCAAACTCCATCATCTCATCAAAACTAAACTTCTCATTCCCCAACCCGCCCAACCACCCCTCACCCTCCTCCTCCTCCCGCACCACCCACAACATCCCCATCCACCCCGCTATCCAACAACCCCTTCGCCCTCGCCTTCCTGATCCTCCCCAACTCCGCCTCAAGCTGGCTCTTTACCAACGGCGTCGGCAACGCCGTAAACAAATCCATCTTGTTCGCCGCTACCAGCACCGGCAGGCTTGCCGGCGCGCGGGACCCGCTGCGCCGGTGGAAACGCTTCTGCAGCGCGATGAGCACGTCGTAGAGGTACTCTGCAGCCGCACTTAAAGAGCCGTTGTCCGTGTCGGAGAGGGAGGCGGCGTCGACCATGAAGAGAAGGGCTTTGATCTTGGATTTGGAGGTTTCGGCTGACGAGGCGGAGGAGGAACCCGAGAGAGCAGAGGGGTGATGGTGGGGGTGGAGGAGGTGAGAGGGTGATGGCGGCGCCGCGGAGCTTGGGGTGGCCTGGGGTGTCGACAAGGAGGAACTTTTGGCGGTTGCGCCGGAGGCGTCGAGATCGGTTTTATAAGAGGTAGTAGCGCCCGAGGGGGAGGAGGAGACGGCGAGTTCGGTGGCGTGGGGACTTGGGAGGTGTGGGTTTTGATATAGGGGCGGTGTCAGAGGTGGTGGGAGGGGCCGCGCTCGAAGAGGGTGACGAGGGCGGTCTTGCCAGCGCCGGAGGGGCCGAGGAGCAGGACGGAGGGAGGGTGGTGTAGGGGTGGCCGCGGTGTAGAGGAAGTGGAGGAGGATGGGGATCAGGAGGACGACGGCCAGGCCGACGGAGATGACGGTCGGCGAGGGGTGCAGGGAGGCCTCGAAGGCGGCTTTGAGGGTATCGAAGGCCGACATCTTGGTGGTCGTCGCTGGCCGGTGGTCCTGATAATGGGAGGGTTGAAGAGGGAAGAGAGGGCGGGCTGTGGTCGCAGGAAGGTTAGAGTGCCCCGATGCGGGCGATCTGGTGTTCTTGTACTGCAGTAGTGCGGCTCTGGATCTGTGTCGGTCGGGTCGCAGCGGTTCCGGGGCCAGACTTATCGGGTCATTGTCATCCGATGGACGTTGGATCAGCCCACGGAATTTTGGCGGTGGATTCGTGTCGTGTCACGCTGGGGATGCCAGCTGTTGTAAGGGGCAGGGTTAGGGTCTACGCAGGGTCCCTCCTTGGCAATTGATTACTCAACATTTTTTTTCACGCAAGAAAACTGTTAAACCATACTCTGTACCTGGCTAGCAACCATGGGATCCTGACCTGAAAATTTCCTCGTTTTTCCTCTTTGGTTTTTTTGGGTGGCAGCATGATGAGCATGTGACTTCCCAACAAACTTTCTCGAAGGTTTCCAGGTTGGATAAACTGAGACCCTGAACTGCCCCACAAAACCAGAGCCCGGGTGGGGCCCTCGCATGCAACGGCACCGAGCGTTGAACATTGGGCCAATCAGCAGCGCGTGATGCCAGAACCGTGGCTCAGCCTTGCCGTGCACCTCTCGTTTCGGGTTGGTGTGCTCTCTCTGTTGCCTTGGTTGGCCCGTTGCTGACGGAGGGAATGACAGCCGGCATTCTTCTGCCATCCCCTGAAACGATCCCAAAATCTCGAGAACTGCAGTCGACCTTCCCGCGTTGACGCCAACAGCGTTCCCTCCGAACAGACGAAACATAGCAGTGGCGCGCTTTCGAGGTCTCTTGCCCTTCGCCATGCTGATACTGCTCTCTTGATACTCCTCCACCGACGACTTGCCCGTTCCGCCCTTGCCGAGATCGTCGTGTGATCATTTACTTTTTCAACCACAAGACCGAGTCGGCCGAAGATTGGGACTTAGCCTCATAACGCGTCTATCTGGCGATGGCGCAACACAGCGATGGCACAGGGCCACCTTCTGCGAATGGCGCCCCGGCGCAACCGTCCTCCAAGTCGAAAACCGCCGCGCCCAAGCTGAACAACGAGACGATGGAGCTGAGCCACATGCCCAGCGAGCCTCCCCAAGTCGACATTATGCAGATGGCCAGGATAGGGGACATTGCCGGCATGGAGAAGCTGTTCGAGACCACCGACTACGATGCGACATACACCGACGACGAGGGCATTACCCCGTTACATGTACTTCCCCTCCGTCACGCGTCCGCTCCCGTTCCCCTGCTAACAGCTCCCAGTGGGCAGCAATCAACAACCAGTACGCCATGTGCAAGTTTTTGATCGAGAAGGGCGCCGAAATCAACAGAAAGGGGGGCGAGAGCGTCGCGACACCATTACAATGGGCCGCCCAGCGCTGCCATTACTACACAGTCCACCTGCTGCTCCAGCACGGCGCCGACCCCCTGATCACCGACGCCCAGGGCTACAACACGCTACACATCAGCACTTTCAACGGGAACCTGCTTCTCATCATCCTCTTGCTCCACCAGGGCATCCCAGTCGACGTGGAGGACGCGTACGGCCACACGGGTCTGATGTGGTCCGCCTACAAAGGGTATCCCGCGTGTGTCGATGTTTTCCTGCGGTGGGGGGCCAGCGTGCACGCCAAGGACGAGCAGGGCTTTACCGCGCTGCATTGGGCGCTCGTGAAGGGCAGCCCGGGTTGCATCCAGAAAGTCATCGAGTACGGGGCAGACCGATTTGCCGAGACAGCAACAGGCAAAACACCAGCCATCACGGCGCGCGAGCTCAACACCGCAGGACCCTGGCATAAGGCGTTGGACGAGTGCGGTTATGATGAGGACGGGAACGCGATTGTGCCGAGCTGGCCCGGTGCAAGCTACATACTGAAGGACAGGAGGGGTTTCGCCACAAAGTTCTTCTTCTTGTGGCCCCTTGTGTTGGTGTGGGCGACGCTGGTCATTCTCGCCGGCATGCCCGTGTACGCCGGCATTCCGTTCGCTCTGCTAGCCGCATACACGGTGCAGTGGGTGGGCCAGCAGCTGCTTGCGTATGCGCCGCCAGATATGAGGCGGTTCGAGAAGACGGTAAGTCGCCTTGCATTTTCTTGAGGGCGTAGCTGACGGTGTGCAGCCTTGGATGGCCGGCATCTTCGCCGCTTCACTAGTCCTGGTGGGGCTGAACTGGCTCTTCACGATATTTCCGCATACCGCGTGGGCGGGTGGTTAGTCCCTCTCCTGTGGCCAGGCCCGAGATTGACTTTAACTGATTACCATAGCAGAGGAGATATGGTCGTGGAACTTGCTGTTCGCCATCTTCTACCTCCTTACAGGTTTCTTTTACATTCGGTCCATGGTCGACGACCCCGGATTTGTGCCCAAGATGAACGGCATTGCGGAACAGAAGGCCGTTATCGACGAACTGATCAGCCAGTGGAAGTACGACGAGGGCCACTTTTGTGTTACGTGCATGATCAGGACGCCGCTGCGCAGCAAGCATTGCCGCATGTGCCAGCGCTGCGTGGCCAAGCATGACCAGTACGTTTCCTGGCCGTCTTTTTATTAATGTCAGCTAACGAGATGACAGCCACTGCCCTTGGGTTTACAACTGCATCGGCATCAACAACCACCGCCACTTCTTCATCTACCTCATCAATCTCACATTAGGTGTCCTGGCCTACGATCTTCTCACCTATCACTGTCCGTCCCCTCTTTACCTCTCGTCTACCTCTTCCTTACTAACCCTCTGACCAGACTTTATTCACTTTACCCCGGCCGCCTCAGAAGAATGCAACATCCTCTCCCCGGCCCTGTGCCGCATCGTCAACGCCGATGCCTACTCCCTCCTCCTCGCCATCTGGGCCTCCCTCCAACTCACCTGGGTCTCCATGCTCCTCTTCGTGCAATTCATCCAGGTCTCGCGTGCCATGACCACCTACGAGAATATGTTTGGCGTTAACGTCCGCTCCCACGCCTCCCTCGCGTCTGCCTTCACCTCTACCGGCGCCCCGCTCGACCCGTCGTCCGCGCCTCCCGCGGGCTCTGATGTCGGCCCGCATGCTCCGCCCGGTGGTGGGCACAGACATGGGCATGGCCATGGAGGGTTTTTGAAGCATTGGGGGAAGTTGTTGGGTGTGGATACGTTTATCCAGACGGCGAGGGGAAGGGGCGCGGCGACGGCTGCTGGTGGTGGCGGTGGTGGAAGGGCGCAGGGCGCGAGGAGGAAGAGGAAAGATAGGAATCCGTTTAGTACGGGGTGTTTGGCGAATTGCAAGGATTTTTGGTGTGATCCCGCACCGGTGTTTGGGAAGAGGGAGACGGGGTCGGCGGTGCTTGGGGGACGGAGGGTGAATTACACCGAGATGTACGAGAGTCCACAGGTGATGGATGTGCTGGGCAGGGGAGGGACAAGGAGAGGGGGGTATGAGGCTGTTGCTGGGGAGGAGGTTTAAGGTCTTTGGTTTAGTTGGTTGATGATACCTGAGTTGAGTCCCCTATAAGATGGTTTCATTGTGCGGAGTGTTGATGATATCATGATGCGCCTCTCTGCTGATATTGTGTGTCATACTGTATACTGCTGGGTGGATGACTTTGTTTCTTGGCAAGCTTGGAGTTTTGGGGGTTTGGATCAGTGATGGAATGGCCGCGAGCATCACAGGCTTAGTCGACGGGTTGCAGAGGTATGTGTCGAACCGCTGGGGGCATCAAGCCACCGCGGAGTTGGTGCAGATCTACCCCTCTTCCATCTGCGTGGCCCAGCCCAGCCGGAGATCTTCCTAAATCAATCAACAACATCAACAACACCTGAACAACCCTTTGAGTTCCGTCCCGGTGGTGATATTTGGTACTGAATCAACTGCTTCATTCCCCGCGCAGTGGTTCAACAGTATGTGCTTTACCGGTGATGGAAGATTTACTAGCGATCGACTACCAAGGGTCGATATCCACACGTATCTCCACTAGTTAGCCTCATGACACAAACATTTTGGTGTTCTTCATCTACGAGCGGCTTGGTAGTTTCACCTTCATTGCCAGGGCCTTTGCGTTAGCTGCCGGAGCGGTGTCCGGTACCGTCCTGGGATCCCCAACCCAACGTGCTAGATGGTCACCGACGGCCTCCCCACATGGCCGTTGAGGATGTCTGGAAGTCCATCCTTTAGCACGGGGTATCTCCTATTGGTTTCTTCAATGCTACCGTTTGCCGCGGGCCGCAAATGCGACCTGCCGAATTTTTCCACTAAGACTGCTGGCTTATTCATCCACGGTGGAAATGGCGGGTGGGCGATTACACAGCAGTCGAGATGTGATGAACCCGCACGACAGGGGGTTGGCTCGGTCAGGTTCACCCTGGGCTGTCACTGGTTGTCAGCTATAAATCGACATCGTCTAGCAACAGTATGAGTGGAGGTAGGGTGGTAATCACATCCCTGTGATTGCAGACTAGATCGCCGAGCACTGGGATATGGCAGTCTGGTATCAAAGCTGTGCGTGGGGGGGATGAGCGAGGAGGGGATATAAAGTGCATGGAGTTGAGCTCCGGAGACGTCACAATTTACCCAAGCTTCTTATTCCATCCTCTCGTGGTCAAGCAACGCCAGCAAGATGCGCACTCCTTCATTCTCGCTCCTCTCGAGCGTCCTGCTCCTCATCGGAGGTGCCGTGGCCGGCTGCCAGGGCAAGCCTACCCAGTGCCAGCCTCTGGACGCTTCCATTGTCGCCCACTCCGGCAAGCCGGTTGGCCAGGAGGTCAAGCACAACGACAGTGAGTTGAACCATGAGCCCCTTCAAAGAGCCGTCACTAAAGCAGCTCGCAGTCACCCTCTACATCACCAAGCCGGACAAGCACAACGCCCGCGCCAAAGCCCGCGCCGGCACCGCCGTGCTCTACCTGAGCGACGTCTTCGGCCTCGCCCTGCCCGAGAACAAACTGTCCGTCCCCTTCCCCTTCCACTCCCTTCCCTAAATTACTAACCCCTTCTCCCCAGCCTCGCCGACAGCTACGCTCGCGCCGGCTACCTAACCGTCGCCCCCGACATGTTCCAAGGCAAGCCCGCCCCAGGCGACATCAACGTGCCCGGCTTCAACACCACCGAATTCCTCTCCCGGCACGAGCCCGGCGTCACCGATCCCATTATCGCCTCTACCATCGCCTACATGCGCGAGCACTTGGGCGTTACCCGCATCGCGGCGCCCGGCTACTGCTTCGGCGGGCGCTACTCATTCCGTTTTGCCGCTCCTGGCGGCGGCATTGACCTTGCGTATGCCGCGCATCCGAGTTTGTTGGAGGAGCAAGAGATTGTCGCGATCAAGAAGCCCGTTTCAGTGGCGGCGGCGGATAATGATAACTTGTTTCCGGCGGAGGCAAGGTTTGCGGCGGAGCAAGTGCTGGTGAAGGGCGATCAGCAGTATCAGGTGATGTTATATTCGGGGACGGAGCATGGGTTTGGGGTGAGGGTGGATGTGAAGGATAAGGAGCAGAAGTATGCGAAGGAGGAGGCGTTTTTGCAGGCGGTGAGGTGGTTTGATCACTTTTTTGTGGAGGCGTAGAGAGATGGGAAGGGCCTGTGTGTGCGATGGTGTTTTGTGATGAAGCGAAGGCAGAGGCCACAAGCGGTGGGATAAAGAAGTACCTGTACACAACAAGACTGTGAAGGAACAGGGGCAACAGGATCTTTGGGTACTTATAGAGCCCTTATCTCCCCTCCGGAGAGATGAGATACACTGCAATCAAGCCCCATTTAAACCTGTGACACTCTCCATTTCACCATTGTGCTTAAGGTGGTATATCAGGGGGGGTTTCGTTGTTGTGCGGCAGGTGGCATGGCAAAGTTGGAAGGGAGAATTGAAGAGTTGCAGGATTGAAAGATGAAAACAAGGAAAAATTGGAAGAGAAAATCATAGGGTAAAAAGAAGAAAAAAGGAACGAGTTAGGGCAATAATTGAGAGAGTTCGGTGCTGTTAAAAGCCAGACTCAATGAAAATTAAGCCCAAGGAGTCAAAATGACTTTGACCGCATCGATGAGAGTAACCATTCAGAGCTGAGTGGGTGAAGAATTACCCGCCGTTCAACACCAATGGCCGCCACGCAGTCAGCCCTGCATGTGCCTCGGGGAACGCCTGGGCTGAACAAGACCATTGGCAGAGTCAGTAAAGTAGTAGTCACTTCCCCAGACATTCAGTTCTTTAACTCCATTCTCCGATTGACTTCACTTTCCAGATACCGCAATACGCAAAGACGAAGCCCTTTGCAATGGAGAAAGGGGGCAAGAGTTCCAACGTTCCAATCAACAACCCGACTTTGTCTGGCCGCTTCTCAGCAGAGGCAGAGCTTGAGAAGCTGGCGCCACTCCAGTACGAACCACTTCCCAAGAACAGCAGCCTCCGCCTCCTTCAAATCCTCCCCTCATCATCGGCTTCCGATATTCACTGCTCCCTCGTCACAGCCGACCTCGATGACGATGCCCTCGTGTTCGATGCTCTTTCGTACACTTGGGGCAACCCCGTTACCATCCACGAACGGTTAAACCATGTCTCAGCCATGTCCCAACTCGGCGAGCTGGTCGACAAGGTCAAAGCTGCCAAAGCCAGCGCTGCGACTGCAGGCCAATCGACGCAGATACGCCCAAAACCACTTGTTGACCTTGACGCCTTCAAGTACCGCCTTAACCACCCACTTCAGCCATACGAACACGTGGATTGGAACATTGAGCGAAAACACCCCATCCAGTGCAACGGCTGCAGAGTCATGGTGACCAAGAACCTCCTCGAAGCGCTCAAAATCCTCCGTCGTTTCCACCACGGCGAAGTGCTGGGTTCGAACGGTTTTGAGAAAATCACAGGAAACCCCATCGCGCAGAACATCTGGATCGACATGATATGCATCAACCAGGACGACGTCAGCGAGCGCAACTGCCAGGTCAGCGTTATGGGTCGCATTTTTAGCCAGGCCCAGACTGTCATCGGCTGGCTTGGCCCAGAAGAAACCCAATCTCGCCTTGCTGTTTTAGCTCTCCGTGCTCTTTTCCGAGAGTTTGTTGAAGTCCGCAAGCCTCCCGACGAGCTCCTCCCAACGGCGCTGTATGCCTTCAAAAATGTCGATATGGTATCCGCCGTTGCTCTATTTGCCTTCATGCAGCGGCTTTGGTTTCAACGGGCCTGGATCGTTCAGGAGATTGTGCTCGCCAAGCGGCTGGTCTTAGTCTGCGGCGGCGTCATTCTTCGCTGGGAGATGTTGGAGCTTGTCGTTTACCATATTCAGAATAGTGGGCTGCTTCCCCCGTTGCAACACTTTGTAACCGGCCTCATGACTGGTACTCCGACCCAGAAACATCTCAGGCAATATGCAAAGTCAGGAAGACCAGTTGTCTGTTTCCCCTCGTCTGACCTCGCGGAGAACAAGGTACTCGAAGTGGATCCGAGGACCTGCATCGATTTCATGATGGGAATCTCATGCATTCGAATAAGATCTGGTAGGGATGCCTTCCGTTCAGTACCGCTTATGGACCTTCACAAGAACGCACTCGAGATCCTGAAAATGGAAACTGATAACAACATACCCCCCGAAGTCATCAGTAAAAAGGCCGTCTTCATGTTGGCTCTTGGAGAGCCTTCCGACATTACTCTCACGTTTCTCCTTTACCTCTTTCGGCGCTGTGACGCCTCTGATCCAAGAGACAAGATTTTCTCGCTTCTTGGAATCCTAGAGCGAGACGGGTCACGGCCATTAGATATCCCACGAAACTATGCTCTCCCTGTGGCGGATATTTACAGGCTCACTGTCGAGTCCATCATCCGATCATCCAACAACCTCGAAATCTTGTCTCTCGTTCAAGATTCCTCACAAACGAAGATCCAAGACCTCCCAAGCTGGGTTCCTGACTTCAGCGTCGGTGGCTTGCCACTCCCCTTCGGATTTCCGGGGCAAAAGAACCACACAGCGGGAGGCACAATCAGTCCCGGATGTATTGCCTGTGTTACTGGCACCCTTCAGGTCCGCGGATACTTGGTAGACACCGTCCGATCAGTTGCTGAAACGCGTGGCTGCTACTTTGTCCGAACCGCTCCCATCATCGCCGACCTCCCTCTTCTCTACCACCCAGGCACACCCGCTTCGCCCCAAGCACCCACGCGCATTGAAGCATACTGGAGAACCCTCATTGGCGACGCACACAACGGCCCTCCTGCTCCTCTATACGATGGCTTTGCCTTCGCCGACTGGATAACAGGCAAACTAGTCCGTAAGACATACGAGTCTGGCATAGCAGGCGTCGCGCCAAGCAGGGAAGAAATGGCTAAGGTTGCGCAGAAGTACTTCTGGTGGGGTGCTTTGTCGGCCGGGGAGCAAGGGGAGTTCGTCTCCCTCACCAAGAACAACGACAAGGAACCTGCCAACGCTGAGATCGCCGAGCACCGCAGCTTGAGAGAGACCAAAATCACAACAGACCCGTACCAGCGCCCAATTCGCTTCCTCCCCGACAAAGCGTACCTCAGCAGCTTTATCAAGAAAACAGAGACTGTCTCCCCTGTCGACGGGTCTACCACATACAATTTCAAGGTGCGTGGGCCTGATAATCGCCGGTTGCGAAACTTTAAAAAGAGGCTAGCTGAGGTCAAGGAGGGACATCGTATGTTTCGGACGGAGAAGAGTTATCTTGGGCTTGGTCCTTCGTCGACCAGTGAAGATGATGAGGTCTGGGTGGTGGAGGGGGCAAAGGTGCCGTTTGTGTTGAGGAGGGTGAATGAGGGGAGGTATCGGTTTGTGGGAGAGGCGTATGTGCATGGGATTATGCAGGGGGAGGTGGTAGAGGGGGGTAGAGAGCCAGTGGGGATTTTGTTGGTTTGAAAATGGGGGTGGTAACCTGTAAAGACTGGATGTATAAGAGCGTCCCTTGACGATGATGTGGTTACACATAGGGCCGACATAGTTTGAGTAAGGATTCATTTGTCAACTTTATCTCCTTGACAGGCAAACTTTTACTGTATGGAGGGCTTAAGTCTTGGGCAGGCTGTAGAGAACTGACATCATGCACAGATGGGGTGCACTTTAACATGAGCAACAAGCACTGAGCGCTTTGTGTCGCAGTGTCGCAGATTCGCAGTTGGCAACGGAACACCCAGAAAATCAAAGGGCTTGATGGATGACTCTTGAGATATTTAAACTGGGTTGATCATGAATGTACATCTTGACCAGCAACTTACGAACTTAACCCAGTCTATAAAATCTAACTTACAAGAAGGTAAATTTCCTCCCCCAAGCCAACTCCATCAGAATTAGCAACCTGGTTCCAACAACCCATCATGCCTTGTGTTCCTGCCGGATTTATCATCAGCTGTCTCCACTTCGCCATGATGAATGTTCGTCCAATTAGTCGACCCCCCGCTCTTCTTGAAACTCATTACCTTCCTCTGAGGTCACTGGTGACCACCATTACCACTAAACACTCCGACCTCGCTCAGGAACGGCAAGTGGCCGTCTAAGTATGCCAGCAAAGTCAGGAGCCTGCGGCATGTCCTCTCCAAAATTAGAAGAACTTACCTAATCCTCAAACCCTCAAGATCGTAAAGTCTATGGTTGCCGTAGAATAACCGGATGTTGCACGCTTCAAGCTCCGACGCCAGGCACAGCCCGCTGTGACCCAAGTCCACGCCCTTTGCATACGTGCCTCCCCAGTCTCCCTGCTCGAGCCACCGCCCTCACCGGTGAAACCAGCACCAGACCAAGGACCCCACAACCAAGAAACCGCTGATCCCCGAAAGGATTCCAACATCAATCAAAAAGTCCTTTCGGGACATGCCGCGCTCGGCTTCGTTCTTCTCGGCTGGGGGTTCGGTAGCGGTGTTGTTCTCAGCCGGGACGGTGGAAGTGGTGGTGCTGTTGTCAGCCGCCACGGCCGTTGGCGCAGTTACGGCGAGATCATAGCTGGTGATCTTGACAGTCATCGTGGTCCAGGGAGGTGAGGTTGTGACGGCAGGGGTGGTGAGGACGGCGACGGGGACGGGCGAGGAGGAAGTGGACAGGACGGTGTGTGTCCCAGAGGAGTGAATCCGTGTGGAGCTGGTGTGCCCGTGACAGTGGTGGCAGCGGGGGATGAGGGAATTCATCTTTCTCTGTTAAGTTTGGTTGGAACTAGAAACAGGAGGAAGTTTCCTTCGATACAGGAAAAGGATTTTTGTAAATAAATTAAGAGAAATGTGTGTAAGTCGAGGAACTGTAATGTTATCCAAACTCACACGCCCTGTGTGAACATGCTTAAACTATGGCTTCATGAGGCCCAAGCTCATAGATCAGTGCAGTTACATTACATCATGACCAAGGCACAGATTACGTGTTCCAGCAATAGCATGCTTAGAACGCATAAAGTTCGTTTGGAGATGTGCCCAAAACTTCAGGGTTGCTGATCGAACAAAACCGCAACTTGGAACCTAAACAACAATTGTCTGCTGCTGAGCTGGCATTTCAACCTTTGAGTATCACTCGTGAGTTAGGAAAGAAAGGAGATACCGATTCCCGTTCGGATATTGGGTAAGAGAAAGCCTACTTCTACCGCGACAGTGCGGCGATCACCACCGCCATATTTCTTACCTACTCTTTGAACCGCGCGCAGGTCCGAAACCGCCAAACATTAAGACAAGGAGCAAAGCTCCTGGAGCAAAAATGTTTCTTTCCCCTTTATGGCTGACTGACGAGTTGTAATTCAACCTAAACCATCACGATGCTCAAGAGTGCGCCCTGGACATTGTTTGGAAGTCATTATGCCTGTCTACTACCTGATGCCTTCGAAAGTGCCACATCAGCAGAACCACAAGATGTGTGTGCAGCATACCACCATAAGATTGACACCAAAAGTTTTGGGAGCCGACACAGCGACAATAACCTTGTGCGAGTGACACAAAGAAAACTAATCAACAACCAACAAAGCACTCCCATGTAGACAAAGTTAACGAATCTCCAGCATCAAAGATTGAAAGGCTTATTGTTCAACCAGCGAGAAAGACGCTGCCCGAGACAAATCCTCCCCCCATTCAACCAATAGTAGCCTCATAAGAAATAAATAGTGCTCCAAACCCAACAACACCAATAGCACAGTTATACCACCATGATTACTAAACCTCACCGGCGACCAAAAGATTCCTCAGTTATCACCCCCTCTCTCCCAACAAAATGTCCCACCCCACCTCGTCCCTTCTTCCCCTTCTCCTCGTCACCACAATAGTAACCTGGTTCGTTCCCCTCTCCCTCGCCCTCCCCACATCCCCTACCAACTCACCTGCCACAAAGCAGTAGCCACCACTCTCTCTGTTTTTAGTCCTCGCGGCAACCTAGACATGCCCCCACCTCCCATCGCCATCGTACCCCAGAGCAAAGTAGCCTCGTGGATCCTCTTCTTTTTCTTTTCTTTGGAGTACCTGCTGTTTTGATTGCGTTCATGGCTTATAGTAAGTGGTTTGCGAGGGTTGTTAAGGAGCCGGTGAAGGGGTGGTGGCGTGTTCTGAAAAGGAAGGGGAAGGAGACGAGGGAGGAGAAGAGGGAGGAGAAGAGGGAGGAGAAGAGGGAGGAGAAAAGGAGGAGAAGAGTGGGGTGGGGGGTGTGATGGAAAGTGGGAAGAGAAGCAAACGTGGGTGTAAATACATTTGTAATTCGGATTTGATTGGGGTATAGCGAGGTTCAGTGTCCAATCTTGGGAGATTGACTTGGCAAAATTCTCCGACGAGAAACGCAACAGTTTCAGATGGAGGCCTCAGTGTCTGAAGATATATGTTCAGAAGATTCCTCAATTTCAAGTCAAGCATACATACACTTTGGAAACAGACTGCGTTTTGTAGTTTGTGAGTACTTCCTGTTGTTTGAGTCATTCTTCGACGGCTTGGGCCTGGGTACATGGCTATGGCAAATGGTTCTTTCATTGTTTTTATTTAGCTAATTAACGTTAACGTATCTTGAAAAGGTCAATCTTGAGACAGAAACATGGGTGCCCCCATTAGACCTATAAGGGGCCGACCACGGGCCTTAAGGCCACAGAGGCCGACAGCGGTAGAAGAGGCCGCAGGAGTAATAGCGCGTTGGACCGGGGAACCACCGACACGGACAGGGTAGTTGAAGAGGCTTGGAGAGAGAGATGGCTAAAGGGACGAGACAGTCGGGCGACGACGAGACCAGCGGATGACCTCGACCACCAACGGGAGACTCTATTCAAGGACAAGACTCTTAAGAAGCACGAGGGACTGAGCAAAGCGAAGAGCTCGTTGTTGGTCCAAGTCCGAACTGGGGACATAGGCCTTCGGGACTTCTTGTTCAAACGGGGAGTCCCAAGTGTGCTGACACCCTGCTGTGAGTGCGGGGAAGGGCGGGAGACTGTCGAACACCTGGTGATGTGGTGTTTGGCCCCGCCGTTGACTCGGACGTGGGAGAGAACAGAAGTCAGGACGCGACGAGACTTTTACTCTGTTCTACAGGGTGCCAGTCCTTCGACTGCCCGGCTGACGAGAAGGATACTGGGCTGGCTGATGGATTCAGGAAGACTGCCGATGTACAGCTTGGCTAGGAAGCTCGAGCTGGAGTAGGCAATCTGACTCTGACCCGTCGAAGGCCAAGAGGCCTTCTCTTTTGTATTTCGCAGGCTCATTCACTGATTTCTTACCTTAATCGTCGGTACAGGTTTTTCACCCGACCCGCAAGGGCGCGGTTTTCCTGTACAGTAAATAGCTGAGGGTCCGACATGCCCGCAGGGCACAGCGGCGTAGGAATAATAATATCTTGAAAAGGCTCTTGATAAATGTCCAGCAAAGATAACATCGCTTCTTCCTCCTTCATCCCGTGCCCCATTAGAAGCGCAAACTTAAGGTAGCGAGTAACTTTAGTGTGGTGTATATGGTGACGGCAGCGCGCCCCAGTGTGTAAAAAAAAAAAAAAATGTTATTAACCAACGACCCTCCCCATCTTTTCAACTTTCAAAAGGTTGAGTATTTAAAGAACCTCACGAGTGCCATCTTCGTAGATCTTGATAGTTGCAGCCTGGATTTCTCGTTAGCAACTGCTTGTTTTCCCCAAAATCTAAGCTTGGAAAACTCACAATGTCCATGCCATGCATATCCGAAAAGCGGCAATCCATACCAAAGTAGCAAGAACCTGGGTTAACGCAGTGGTGCCCCAGCAAGCACCCCAGGTCAACGCAGTAATGGCCGGAACTACAGACTAGGTTGCGGGTTTTGTGCCGCAGCGCAAGAATCTCGGCGGCGGGCAGGCGGCTACCGTGGGTGAAGCTGCAATTTTCACCATTCTTACAAACGCCCGAGAGGTGGTACCGGTTGCACATGTTGGCACCTGTCTTGTGGCGGCGGTCGTCGAGCGACTTGACCGCGGTTGGGTCGGCCTTGGCCAGCGGGACGTCAACACGCTGGTCGTTCTTATTAAGCTGGTAAAAAGGTCGGGGTGGGGCGGTCTTCTTCTGACTGGAGATGTTGATTGTCAGAGGAGCGCTGCTCCGGCTCATGGCGGCATAACTATTGGCGGAGAAATCGGGCTTGCTCGGGGCCTGCTTTGGCGAAACCGTCGGGGCCGGGCTAGGCAACCCAGCCATGCCCAAGACTGAGTTGATGGTTGGCGGAGGGGAACCCAAAGTGCCCTGGTAAAAGGCCGATGCCGGCGGCAGGCCAGGGGGCGCGGCCGTCTTGGAGGGGACGGCCTCCGAGCGGAAGACGGACGGAAACGAAACGCGCTTAAAGCTCAGCCTTCGAAAGTCGGCCGCCGAAGGGGTGGTCTCGAGAAGGCAGATCTTCTGGTTGCCGCGGAAGGACTCGAGGAAGGGTGCATAACCATTGTCGTGGCAGCCGCCCAATATAAGGGAGCGGCACTGGATATTCTTCTCCATAATCTCAAACAACTTGCGGACCTTGTTATCGGCCTGCTCTTTGCCGTAGCCGACGTCGGTGAATGAGAAAAGGGGCTGGGCGCGGCAGAAGCCGCGGCCGAATCTGGCCAGGGCGGTCTGGTCCGTGAAAGGGAAGAATACCCGAAGCGTTAAGAGCCCTCGACAAGCCGTCAAGACTAAGCACGACGTGGACGAAAATGTTGTCGATGGATGAAAAGGTGGGATTTTCCTGGAAGTAGGCTCTAAGCTGTTGATTCAACTCGTGCGCGGCCTGGCCGCCACCTTCCTCGCCTCTGGCAATAAGATCTTCGCGAAAGACTGCTCCATCACCATCAATAACAACAAAGGCAAATGGCGATGATTCCTGGTCACAGTGAGCCTGGGCGTTGGGATGGAAGCCGGAGGGGAAGACTTACCGCGGCGGATTTAAGACCATTCAACTCTCGCTCTGTCAAGCTCTGCTCCTTCTCCCAAACAATAGCATTGCGCTTTTCGCGTTCGCATTCGGCGCACTTCTCGCGGTAGCGGTTGACTAGGTCTCGGTAGCGCATGGCGAGCTCCGACTCGATACGGCCGCGCTCGAGGACATGATTATCCCAAGACTGGTAGGCGCTGATGTAAGGGTCGAGGCCCTCGAATCCGTTGAGATAGCTCATGGTGCTGGTTTAAAGGGTTGAAAGTTGGAACAGGTGGAGTCTGTTGATGGTAGTGCTGTGAGTTGACCGGGGTCTGGGGAACAAGATATAAGTGATAGAGAAGCGAGAGCCCGCGTCGGTTGACAGAGAGGCGATGGACTGGAGATGGCAGCCTGCCAAAAACTGGATGCAGGTGACGAAAGAGTCAGAGGGGCAATCGGGCGTCGTGGCTGCTGCCTTTTTGAACCTGAGGAAGGAGCACTGGGTTACTGGAACAGAACCTCAAATAGCTCCGCCGCTTTGCAGGCTTTCAAAAATCAATGAGCCTAGATATCTACACGTGACTCTAGAAAGAGGCAGAGAAGGCGGGTTAGGGTTGATATTGCCACTCGGAGCCTCTCTCTTTCTCTCTCAGTTCTATCGGCACCCTCATTCCACCGTCCGCTTTCATAAAAAAAGAGCCAGTCGAGCGCCCAACAGTCTCTGGTGAAACCTCTCAGGCTCTTGTTGCCAATCAAGGCCTGGGAACGCGCAGCCCGCTGGCCAAGTCATCATTCATTGTCTATTTTTGCATTTGGCACAATGTCGCTGTCGATCCGCAGCTCCCAAAGCCTGCTTTTTGCTGTGATTTCTTGCCTGGCTCCTCAAACTCTTGGGCTTTCATTTGCGCTGCAGCCCGTTCTTCTCAGAATGGCACGGCAGCCAGGCGCATTTTACCGGTTTCTTACAGGTTCAGAAGACGGTAGTTTTTTCATCGAAGCGCGCGCATACAAGTTACAACCTGACGAGTCGAATCAGAATGCAGCCCAAATTTGGCCACGTTTCATGCCTGCATGGCCAGGCTGACTGTAAATCTAGTTAGGCATTTCTTTGTGTCACCAAACCTGGGTGGCGGCATTGCAGATGCCCAAGCCAACCAGCAGGCCTTCCATTCGAAGGTGATTCGTCCATTCATAGTTGCTGACCAAAGTATGTTTTTAATCATCCATTACCCCGCCCTAGGCCTCAACACATACTGAGTTCCATCTTCTCTCATCTTCTGGACTTGATTTAGAGTAAATTTTGGTTGAACCCGACATACCTCTGCGCTTCTTACGTTGCGTCCCGGGCGGGAGGCTGGTATCCTGGATCACTACCAACGTCTCACCCGTTGGGCAGTGCGGAGACAATCATTGTTTGTAATGTCTAGTTAGTCATTTTTAATCTGGAAAGGAAAGGAACAAAGGAAATTGGAGTGCTGCATTTGTCCCTTAATTATCTTGATTGGGTTTATTGCAGAAAATATGGCCCGTCTAAGATATGGGATGCCGAGCAATATCTCGCAGCGCATGGTCACAGACAGTCCGCTTGAATGATCACATTTGCTCAAGTTTAGAACTAGTTATGTTTTGCACGAGTCATTACGATTCGTTTGACAAAACAGAGCAAGACAGGTTGTAATGACACATAATTTCTTGAATAGTTTGTTCTGATGCTAACATTCACACTTCTAAGCCTTTGTATTCGATCATCCAGTCTTGCTTGTATTCGATCATCCAGTCTTGCCTTCCACCCTTTTGTTTCCCTCCAGGGGTATCATCATACACTTCATCAACGTACCAGCGCTTCTCCGTTGAACGCAAGTCCTACGCGTGCCGCTGTCCTTTTGTACCACCTTGCCCGATTGCTTTTCGATCCGTGTTACCGGCTCCGATTCCGGTCGTCATGGGCGGCAATTCTCTAGCAAGGTGATGCTCGAAGCTGCATACAGGCGTCAAAGCCTGCTTGGCTACTGAGATTGCAGCCTTCTTATTTGAACCAGCTTCACCTTAATCTTTTCACATCTGGGGTGGTGGGAATGCCGGCGGCTGCTGCTGCTGCTCCTGTTGCTGTTGTGGTGGCCATCCGCCCGGCGGAAAGCCACCCTGAGGTTGTTGTGGCTGCTGAGGTGGTGGCAATTGTACCGGCGGTGGCGCACCAAACTGGGCCTGAGGAAGCTGAACAGGAGGCGGATCCCCAAACCCAAATGCAGGCTGGTTCTGCTGCTGCTGCCCACCATGTGCCTCTTGCACCGCATCGTTGGCCCTCTGCTTCGCCTCCTCCTCTTGCCTCTTGACAGCCTGCACCAGCCTCTCCAGCGCGGCGGCCTTCTCCTGCTCTTTCCTCGCCAGTTCCATCTTGTGGCCGTCCAGGTTACTCCTCTGCTCAATGATCTTGTTCTGCTCCTCCGCCGAGAGCAACTTGTACGCTTCCACGTCCTCATCCCACTTTTTCACACACGCCGCGTCCCAGTTACACCTCTCCACCTCACCATACGCCGGGTGCGAAAACCGCGGGTGCTTCGACGGCCAATTGGACGCATGGTAATGATGCTTGACCAACGCTCCGCGGGCGTTATGATTCCCTGAATCCGAATGCCCCTGTCCGGCCGCGAACTTCTCCACATCCAACACCAACACCCTCGACACAACCTTACTCTCATCCATCGCATGGAACGTATCCCACGTAATCTCCTCCCCACCCTCCGGCACGGCCGCATTCATCTCCGCCAGCACAGCAGCCGTAAACGCCGACGGCCCCGTCCCCGAAATCACCTCATCGAAATCCAATACCACATCCTCGACCCCCACCCCTGCGCCTTCGCCACCTCCCCAACCACTTCATAATATTCTCAATCAACCGCATCATCACCGGCAGCCGCGGCCGACACACAAACGTCCACTGACAAAAACTCATACACTTCCCCCCGAGAATCGGATGGTCCCGAAACTCCGGCTGATCAATCTCCACCCCGACCACCATATCAATCCCCGCCAACCCATTCCCGGTAGCATACCTCGCCGGCACGAACCTCTCTACAGGCTTCAGCGCCTCGACGTCGATATCCGCGTACACGCCTCCCTCGGCGTACATGACCATGTACCGCAGCAAGTCGGCCTTGATGATGGTGATGTTGACCGACGCGTACAGGTCGACGATGTCCGGGCGGTTGATGGCGCTGCCGGCGCCGAAGTGGGAGGTGACGAAGACCATGTCGTTGGCGTCGGTCAGAACTTCGTAGCGGTGGCTGGGGTTTTTGAGGGTCCAGGTCTTGAGGTGTCGAGGTCGCGCTGGCCGAAGTGGAGGGGGTCGGTTTTCCAGCTTTGCCAGATTTTTTGGGAGGGTGGGGAGAGTGGTGGTGGTGGAGGGAGGTCTGGTGAGCCGGAGAGGACTTGTTGTTGGGGAGGCTGGCGTTTGCTCATGAGGTGGGTTGGGGATTGGGAGTGGGCGGCGGAGGGTAGACTTGGCCTTTGAAGATGAGAACGCATAGGAAGAGGCCGACGAGGTAGTAGGGGATGATGCGGCGGACTTGGGTTGGGACGCGGTTGCGGAGTTTGTGGGGAGGCTGGAAAGGTTTGGGGACGATAAGGGGAGAGGGGGGAGAGTGGTGAGAGCGGCGAGCTGGAGCCGGAGGAGGATGGCTTCCAGTTCATCTTGCTCCTGTTGTGTTCCCAGTAGTCCGCCATGATGTCTGATGTGAGTGATAGTGAAACAGCGGGGAGACGATCAAGGAGATGGGAGGACGAGAACATATGAGAGGCCAGACATATTCACAGGCGTTGCAGTCTGCGGCGCAGGTTCACACCAGATAAGCAGGGGATGGTGTCACAAGCTTCGCCGAAAGGGCCTGGGAAACTTGGAAGATCTCCCGGCCCCCGATCTTGGGCCGGCACCTCGTGGGATGAGACCCGGGGAGCTGAGGCCGATACCATCGTGGACGTTGAACATGGGCTGGGGGATCTGCCTGGCACAAGCTGGCTCGCGGCGGAGTGGCCAATCCAAAGCTCCCCTGGAGGGCTGTTAGTCCCGAGAGGGGATGCCTGACCCATGAAACGGCAGGTGTGATGATCCACCGTGCCCATGGGGAAATTCAAGGATCGCGGGGGTGCGGGGAGGTGGCTTCTTGGTGTGTTTCTCCATCGCGGGGTGTTATGATGACAGCCAGCCCTAGGCGGGCGGAGAGGCGAGACGATCCTGGTCGAGATCCGGCAGGTGGGTGAGGTTAAAGGCAGCGAGAAGCTTGTTTCCCCTCGCACTACTCCGCAATGGGTTTGGAGGAGTTTCGGGTGACGGACTGTTGTGTATACTCAACGGCGCCGGGGCTGAGAGCCACATGTTACACGGCCCGCGGGCGAGATGCCGCTTTGGACGGGCCGCGGGATCAGAGTACATGTGGGAGCGGGAGCATGTGACGGACCGCCGAGGACTGTGCCGGTGTCAACTTGGATCGCTAGGGTTGAGAGTGTAGAGCACGAAAGACTATGACTGGTTGGAGCGGAGGCAAAGGCTGGGCGACGGAAGACTGATGATGCCTTGGTGGCGATGGTGAGATTGAGTGCTCATCAAAGCTTGCCTGCGAAGCAGACCCAGTTCAGGAACAAGGTGGCTCTCTCCATGACAGAGTGGTAGCCGGGAGCGAAGGGGCTTAACACGCGAGATATTGAGGAGACCTTGACACACCTTCCCTGGAAGTGTTCCTGCATATAGTGACTGCAGCGGTCATACGAGCTGGTGGACACCGACTGCATTGTTGTGGTTGTCAGTGAAAGTTGTTTAGTTTGGGTTGGAAGTAGTTGCTTGGCGTTGAGCGTGTGTCCATGTGGGAAGTGTCACATGCAAAACCAGGCCCTGATGCCTGCCGAGCTGGCTGAAAGAAGGTGGGGCTGTATGGGCCAGGTTTTGGTGAGTCTGATTGGACTGAATCTCCCCGCATGGACCCGCTCAAGGTTGTTGGCTCGATGTTCGTTCCATTTTCGACCATGGAGGTGGTGGTATGAACCCGTCTCAGTGGGGGTTCTCAGGGGAAATCGGGAGTCGCAAATTTCCCCGCAACTTTTGGTGGCTCTGGTTACTGGAGCCTCCCCAAGCGATCTAGTTTTGACGCGCGTAGCGCTATCTTGACAATCTAGCAGATGGGCGAGGGGTTGAGTGGACGAAAAGCCCCACAGTGCAGAGCCTTAAAGAAGTTGACAATGGCTCCTGTCGGGTTCCTGCGTACCAGCAAACAAAGTCGACAAACTGCTAGAAAAAGTCTCAGATCGCGCGACACATTCAGCCTGATAAGTCGCGACAATTTCGCTTGGATGCAAATGGAAATTGAAACAGGCCCGGGACGGAACCCATCTTTCCACGGGGCGTTCCTTCGCCCCGTCCATTGCATCCAGCCCTTTCAATGGACCCATTGGTGGGGCATGCGGCCGCCAACTGCCAACTGAACAGCGTTCCATCCAGAGTCAGGACAACCATGCCCCCTTTTTTTGCCCAGATTTTTGGAACTCTCGTCGGATCTGGGACACAGTCATCGCCATCTGTCAGACAAGTCACGTTCGGCCTTTTCCCTCGTATCCTTTTCTCTCATAAGCCGGACCTTTTTTTTTCAGTTTTCTTACCTCACCATGCCCAGTGACCGGGAAGGGGCAATCAAGCACAAAAGGGATGACAGCCTCCCGGAATGGTCGGGCGCCCTCTTGTATGCGCGACGCGCCCTGTTCTGGCTGGCATCAGCCCTCTCGCCATGGCAACACAGACACAGCAGCTCCCAGCCCGAGAAGCTGAGGCCGACGGCATATCTCGATGGACTCAGGGGATTCGCCGCCTTCCTGGTCTACTGGCACCACCATGAACTGTGGGCGCACAAACCACACCAGGTCAGGGCCATGGAGTCGAGTTTTGGCTTTAACGGCGAGCACTACTTCCTCAACATACCCGGCATCGGCGTGCTCTTCCATGGCGGCCATTTCGCCGTGGCCACCTTCTTTGTCATCTCTGGCTACGTCCTGTCCGCCAAGCCTATCAGTCTCATACACGCCGGCGACCAGGCGAAACTGGCCGACAACCTGGGCTCGGCGCTCTTTAGGCGATGGCTCCGACTCTATCTCCCCGTCATCTCCACCACTTTTATTTACATGACGATTCTCCAAGCCCTGCGTCTTGAGGTGGACAACGTCCACCTGAAGCCGACCTACCTCGAGGCCTTGGGCCATTGGTTCAGAGACTTGAAGAATTTCTCGTTTATCTTTCAAAACTGCGGCGTGGGGTTCCCCAGCTACAACTTCCACCTCTGGTCGATCCCGGTCGAATTTAAGGGGTCCATCGTCGTCTACACCTCCCTCCTAGCCTTCGCCCGCTGTACCCGCAACGCCCGGCTCTGGCTCCAAGCCGGCCTGGTCTTCTACTTCCTCTACGTCGTCGACGCCTACAACTGCGCCCTGTTCACCGCCGGCATGCTGCTCAGCGAGCTCGAGCAGCTGAGCGCCCACGACGACCTCCCCGCCTTCTTCGACCGCTTCCGGCCGCACAAGACGGCCATATTCTACTCCATGTTCGCCGTCGCCATGTACCTTGGGGGTGCCCCCGCGGTCTCGGCCAACGTCGAGGACATGCGCAAGAACCCCGGGTGGTACTATCTGTCGTTCCTCAAGCCGCGCGTCATGAGCGACGTCAAGTGGTTCTTCCTCTTCTTCGCGGCCGCGTTCCTCGTCGCCTCGACGCCGCACATCCGCTGGCTGAAGCGCTTCTTCGAGACCCGCTTCTGCCAGTACCTCGGCCGCGTGTCGTACTCGCTATACCTGGTCCACGGCCCAGTGTTGTGGACGCTCGGCGATAGGCTGTACGCGGCGGTTGGGTTCCTCAAGAGCTCGCACGACAGCTTTCCGCACTGGATCAATATCTTCCCGCTGCCGTGGGTGGGCCCGCTGGGGATGGAGGTGGCGTTCCTGGTGCCGCATCTGATCTTGTTTCCGGTGACGTTCTACTGCGCGGAGGTTGTTACCAAGGCGTTTGATGAGCCGAGTGTGCGGTTCCCGCAGTGGCTGTACAAGGCGGTGACGGCGAGGAAAGCGAAGCTGCCTGCGTGAGTGGTGGTTGGTCTATTGAAATATTTCTGTTTTCTTGGATATAAACTTAGCTCCCAGCGACTGGTCGTAATATATACAAATCTCTTGATTTTTTCTTAACAGCATGGGAGCAGTGTGCCGTGACTCTGTTCGATGTATATCCCCGGCCGGCCGGGTCAGCAACGGCTTCTGTGTGGGGCTTCTTTGGGCGGTTCAAAGATAGCAGCTAACCAAATCAGGGCTTAGCGCTATCTGTCTCGAAGCAGCCAATGACGTCAAATCATTGCCCCTCAACCGCTGGTCCCCTTACCCATGATTCTGCCCAATCTCAAATTTCTGATTTTGTGCGTTCACACACAACAAATAAGCGCAAGACAAGCCCAGAACTGCCCTCTTGTTGCCTCTCCGGTATTCGCCGCCTGGCGCGAGAGGAGAGCTCCGCCGCAGCCCTTCAAATACTGAAGCTGCCCCAAATGCTTGAACATACTGTACGCAAGCCTGGAATGACCCCTGGCTGGCAAGAACTGCAGGGACAGGGGGCGCCGTGAACAGCCAATCTGCTCAGGGGTAAGGGAGGGGTGAGCCTGCTGGGATTGGTGCTCATGTGAAGCCGAAAATTGGCAGCGATCTTCTGGTTCTCCTCCTCTCCGTTTCATCATTATACCCGCGTTTTTGCATGTTTTTCACTGGAGTTGTCGCCCGATCTGCACTCCTGGATTGCGTCTTGTTTTGCGGGCATTGATGGGCCCCACCCGGCCCGCTTAGATATGAACTGCCGAGAGGGATAGCACTTCGTATTCAATCCACAGTTTGGATAACCTTCTTGCCCCTTTTGGCTATTTGATGCTGTTGTTGTTTGCTTCTGCCGCATGCGTGAGTCAGATCACTCGGATCGGGGCCAAGCTTTGGCATTGGTTGACGAACGCGTGGCTCCCTTTTTTTTCCTTCTGGCCCCCGATAACGACATCACCAGAGGAGTCCCGACCCGCCGTGGAACCCTTCAGTCTTGCCTTCTATGCGACCGTCCGTCTTCATCTCCCAAGAGCAGCATCTCCCACAACCATGATCGTGAGGGACCTGAAGCGAGTGGTCCTCCTGATAGGGCCGCTCGTGGTCTTGCTCATCCTCACTGCGAGCCTCTGGCACACGAATAACGGTCTTCGCACGCACGTCGGCTCCTTTTTAATCCCAGGCAAAACAGCACCACCCGTCAACCACCGGCCGCCGACCCTCAGCAACAATGGCACCCACCGCGAGATCTACTCCGTATCGACCGCCGACGGCACCTATTTCGAGATCCGCTTCGACAACAAGATTGTCTACAACCCCAACATCATCCCGCACCCGCACTACGAACGCTCCTGGTACATCGTCGGCCAGGAATTGAACCCCCCCGAAAATCACGATCCTACCTACTTCGAGTTCGGCTGCGTCGCACAATTCATTAAGGGCAAACTGTCATGCATCGACACTCTTGCCGCACTCCCCATTGCCCCCACGACCGGCGACAAATGCACCGGGAACTACGAGGCCTTCAGCCTCAACGTCGGGCCGCACGACGCCCGCGTCTTCTACGGCCCTGAGAACCCGCTGATCTCCTACGGCTCTAACGGCAGAGAAGTCTGTTTCGGGCAGTGGGTGCAGGACTTCCGCAAGTTGGTCGACTGGAAGCACGAGACCACCATCAACACCGACTTCGCCGCGGGGACTGAGGTGGTCCGCCAGGGCGCGCCGGGACCCCTCGAGAAGAACTACGTTCTTTTCTGGGACGCGAACGACGCCATGTTCGTGCACACCAACATGTACCCACACCGCGTATTCGCCGCCCTGGATCGTGACGGCAACGCGGACACCGATCTCGCCCCGGCAACGGCCGCTGACGACGACCGCTGCCTGGCGCGCTACCTGCCCGCGCTGCCGCCCAAGACAAAGGAGACCTCGGAGTCGTACCACCAGGCGACAAACTCGCTGCGCATCACCATGTGCAACCGGGCGGACCCGAACTGCAAGCGCGACGACACCAACACGTTCATCATGACAATTATACAGCACAAGCGGTATTACGACTGGCACAGCGAGTACGAGCCGTATGTGGTGCTATTCCAGCAGCGCGCGCCGTACGAGCTGTATGCCATTTCGGAGAAGCCGTTGTGGATTGCGGGGAGGAAGCACAAGAACGAGCGTCATACGGATATGCTGTATGTGACGTCGGTGAACTGGAAGATGAAGGGGCTCAACTACCATGGGTATCTGGATGATGTTCTGATAATTGGGTTTGGCGTGGAGGACAAGAATTCCGGGGGAATTGATGTCCTGGCAGGCGACTTGATGGTGGACCTTGGGAAGTGCGTGGACTAGAGAGACCAATCATGAGAAAGGTCTCCGGAGGCGGCGGCGCGAGGTTCGCTTACGGGCCTTCCCGAAGTTCGAACTCGCCCGTTGTCAAAAACCCCCGGTTACGGTCGCACAGTCTCCACCAAGATCGGAACGCCCTCCGACTATTATCCGAAACACCAACCCGCCATGCCTTAACGCGGCGCTTTTTCGGGTCACACGCCCCCCATCCTGCGAAACCGTCCCCGGCGAGGCAGCTGGCGACGCCCATGCCATCGTCTCGAACCCACAACAGCCACAACCCAAGATTATCATGCGGGCATGATGATTCCCTTGGAAGCCACCTCCGCTTTGATACCCGCTTCCCTCCTTTGGTGGTCGAATTGGAGGCACAGTTGGATACGGTCTGCTTTTGCACCGAGGGTCGATGATTTTGTACTTCTTGAGCCCTAATTGCCTCTCCCCGTCGATTTAGGCGTTTTTTTTTTCCCTGGTTATGGTGTTAATGGAGCTTGGAAAACGTAATTTACCAGAAAGCTAATGATAAAACCGTTGGCTTGCGGCGTTGCGGCTTAGATAATGCGAAAAGGATGTCTTGGATAGAGATAAGTTGCTCTAATCGGAAGTTCCAGCCTTGTCTCTTTTGCTGCAGAGCCAGCAGAGCTAATTCAGACACCGTAATTTTGGGTTGCTACTTTGTGGAAATGCTAGTGGCAGGCTCAGTCTATCTGAACAATGTTGGATGCCATTCAGTGATCTTGACCCGGTGTTCCCGCGCGTCTTTGCGACCCCCCCTGTCACTCTTCCTCCATCTCAACATTGCGTCCATGACCAGGCCCGCCGCCTCCACTTGTCCTTGGATGGAGGCTTGCTTGTGCTTGAAAATCTCATGCAAAAAAAAAAAACAACTAAAAAAAAACGACTAAAAACTGAGAGAATGTCCGACATTGGATGTAAAAGATCTCGTAATTATCGGCGAAGTGGGTCCCGCCGCGGCGGCCTATTCGAGGCAGATGCGGCGTCGCGCCGGACTGAGCAAAGTTGCATTTTTTGGCAGGAATACTACCTGAACTTGGGAGGGTTGTGATAATGGTTTTGAAGCTATTAAAAAATTGCAGATTACAAAAGGGGGAGATAGGCGTGAAAGCCTTGGGCTGGGGGTTTTCAGGCACTTCCTTCGTTTGACATGAGGCTGGTTGCACGAGAGCAAGGCGACCATGAAAGGGAGGATCAAACACAAAATGATCAATATGTGTGTGTTCTGATGCGTGCCATAAGAAAGAAGGAAAAGAAATACCTCGAGAAGCGTATGCAGCTTGTACTACGACCCAGTCACGCTAATGCACAAGAACTCCCCATCCATGCTACAACCCAGGATGCAAACCTCCCCCCAAACTCCCACGCCTCAATACCGCCTTATCCCTCCCTCTCCCTCCTCTTCCCAGATCCACCTTCTACCCTAAACTCCCTCAGCCCCTCCTCCCCACCTCCATCCTCTCCACCGTCCTCCTCAACCCCTCAACATCATCATACCCATCCCCACCTCTCTCCCCTTGCCCTTCCTTCCCCTTCCCTTCCCTTCCCACTCCCTTCATGTTTAGTGGTCTTTTGATGATCCCCTTGATCTCAATCCCACCACCGCCACCAGCATACCCCTCCTCACCAGACGACACCGATACAGGCCGGCTGGCAATGCCAGCGTTCTGTCGCTCGCGCCGTACGTGCACTTGGTCGTCCCAGCGGAGGTGTTTCCTGCCTGATGAGGTGGCACCGGAGTGGTCGTCAAGGCCAGTAGTGGGGTTGTTGTGGATGATGGCTGTGGAGGGGCGGCGGGAGGGTATACTTGCTGTCATGGTGGTGGGTGTCGTAGGGGGTGGTTAGGTCGCGGGCGGCGGAGGATGTAGAAGGTCCGAAGCTCTGTCTCCGGTCTTCGTGGCGTTGGCGACGGCGGAGTTCGTCTTGGTCTGAGACGAGGAGGTAGGTTGTTTGGGGGTTGTCGGTGCGGCGGCGGTGGGAGGAGTGGTGGTGATGGGCACTGCTGTCGTGAGAGGAGGAAGCCCCGCCGTGCTCGCGGGAGCGAGAGCGGGAATGGTATCGGCGGCCGTACTCTTCTGCGAGTTGGACTGGGCCGATGGGAATGTCTCGGCTGGAGGAGCGGGAGTGTCGGTCGGCGTAGACAATCTGCGGGGCGGCTGAGTGGCGCTTGAAGCGTGGTTCGCGCTCCCGTTCTCGGGAGGGACGGTCGCGTGAGAAGTGGCGGGAGAAGCGGTGGTACTTGTAGGGCTCGTACGAGCTGTAGTCGTGTTCACGACGTTTGCCATGGCTCGAGCCGCTTGTGTAGAGCGTCGACTCGCGCGACTCGCGCCTACGGGAAGGAGAGGGCGAGGTGTGGCTGGAGCGGTAGGGGGTCGGGTTGCGCTCGGAGAGGCTCCGATAGGACTCAGGCCGTACGTCCCCGAGCTTGGTGAAGGGGAAGTTGCGGTTAAAGTGGATGACGTCGGGCTGTGAGCATCCCCGGCCTTCCCTGCATGGGTACTTCTTCTCGGTGATGTTCTGGACACCGTCCGAGTAGGTATTGTAGAAGGTTTTGGTGAGGCACATCTTGCCGGTCTCAAAAGGGGTGACAAATGGGGAATGTCAATAAATGCAAGGGGACAAGACTAGATGACAAGAATGCGGTCGTGTCGGTGTTGCCAGAAATTGCGGTTCGAGTGGACAGTGTGCGTGGGGTTGAGGTTTCTATCAGTCGGCCGTGTCCGAGACGGAGCAGTCTTTGGAAGTTTGGTGGATACGAGTCAAAGACATGAGAGCATGTGAGGCCACAAAGTTGAGGGCAGGCCGGATGGTCCGCGAACAGATATACCCAGTTGCGCGCGTCGCTGGGCCAGAGATGGAAGAGGCCTTGTTTGAGGGCGGGTTGAGAGTTGTTTCTGTTGAAGCTTTGGCGCCTCAGGTCGGGCAAGCTGCTTAATAACGATCAACTTCCCTGGGGCCGTCGGCCGCTTCTGTTAAGTAGTGATGTGGGGGAGCTTGCAGGGCATCTTGCATCAAGTTGTCTGCAGCCTGCCTTTCTGAGACACGCCCCCCGCTTGACCTTGAAAGGGCAACTTGGAGGACGATACCACAATGACTTAGTTCTTGATGTCATTTGGCCTTCAGCCCCTGGGGTGAACGCAAGGCGCATCTGCAACGCAAATGCGTGGGTGCGACTTCTGGAAGCCAATAGGGTGACATGGCCAGAAGGGCTGAGCCGGGCGTGTGACTTTGATAGGGTCGTCGCAAGGTGTGGAGGGCCGGAAAGTTAAGGTCCTGTGATGCTCCCGCTCCGCAGTCTCCTGCTTTTAGATCGGTGTGATGGTTGCCAGTCATTGGTAGGTGACCTGAAACGGCATTCTGCGTTAGGCAACCTACAGTGTCTGCAGCAGACTGGAACCGAGAGCTACGAAACCCTGAGGGCTAAAAAATAGCAACTGGTCAGAGCAGAGGCGGCCGCTCGTTATCGCCGTCGCAGCGACAAGCAAAACACATGCAGGCCGCCTGGCCAGGCAGGTTGCGCGTCTGTTCTCCCCAGAAGCGCCGGCCTGTTGATTCGCCCCAGGTGCCGCGCCGGCCTCCTCCCTCAAACAGCCCTTGCCATGCCCTGCGCCCCCGTGCCCGGCGCCAGCGAGTTGGTGTGTGGGCAGCTTTCCCAGAATGGTTCGCCAAGCCTGAATTGCGGTTGTTGTTGGGTCGGCGATCGCTGTGCTCTCCCGTCCCAGGCCAGGTTCTCAGACACACCAGCAAGTATGGTCTTAACTCCGGTCTCGCCCGTCCAGCGGTTAGAGACCCGTCTCAAATGAGGCGCATCGGTCTTGGATGTGGCCAACAAAATGACATGCAGCCCTGGCGCCCAATGTGCTGCATGAGCCGCCATGCAAGTCATGCGAAGCAGCAGGAAGAGACAACTGGCGAATGCATCATCTTGAGGCTGAGTCTGTCTCCTAAAAAGTGAGACGACGTCATCTTCTCCAACATGGTTCCCGTGGGTTGGACAAATACGAGACTGGCGAATCGGGACGATATGTCGGTCACCCACGTTTCAGGACGTTGCCTCTTGTTTCTGTGGGGAGCTTGCTTTTGGTGGCAGCACTGAGAAGGCGTCAGTGTACGAACTCGCAGTTGTGGCCTGGGCATGAGTCAACAAGCGACTGACGTCTGGCAGACCTGAGCTTGACCGAGATGTCAAAGGCTGACTGCTCAGATGATCGACCTGCTTGTCCTTCCCATGGGCCATGGTTTTTGTTGCCATCGTGTGTTTCGAAACTGTTGACAGGTCTTGCTGTTGGTGGGTTGAAGCCAGGTGTCTAACCTGCTCACCGAGCTAAAAAGGCGGCAAAAAGGCTATGCAACAGATTGCCGCTTCTTTTGTGTAACGCCTCACCGTCGCGAGTGTGGTGTTGATGTTTCGTGTCCGGGATCAAGCTGCGAGCCTGCGAGACGGTGGTATGAGCTCAACCCGACAAGTCACTGAAAGGTTCACTGTGTGTGCTTGAGACAAAAATCACGAAGAAAAAAACAAAAAGCGCATAGATTACGAGTACGGGATCTTGTTAGTTGAAAATCTGAGAGGTAGCCGAGGAGATGAGTTCTCAGCATTCGCTGTCTTGACTTCGAAAAGCTCAGAGATAAAGGTAACATAAAAAAAACATGGGAGCTGGATAGGTTGTTTGACCTGGCCAATCAAAAAGCCAAAGCGAAATGATGTGGGGAAGCCCGCACATCTCTATGGCCCCAAGCGCCCTGAGTTGTTTGCCCGTCCACTCTCACTTTCCGTCATCGTCTGTCATCCTGTTCATCTTATACTCATCAATCTCTCGGTCTTCCTGTTTGAAGGGACTAGATTTGAAGACAGTATGTGAGTCATAGGGGACACACTACGAAATCAGAATCCCCCGACCTCTAACACCCGCTATGAAACTGGAAAAGGCTGAAGGCTGAGGTGAAGGACCAAGGCCTGAGGTTCAACACGTGTCATGGTGCGTCGAAATTCATCTTTTCCTGTCTCTGAACGATAGGTTTTTATAGCCAGCAAACATTACGTATTATGTCCAAGAATTACTAATTATGCTGAACCAGGCATGTGGTTGTGATACTCCATAAGCGCCAACCTCAACCCGAATCCCAAACAACTGACGGACCTCCTGCTCCTCCCAGCTTTGAGCCCCAGGCGTCGCTGGTTAACGCGACTGGACCCCTTTCCCAATGCCCCTCACCCGGAAACCCAGCCCCTGAAGCTCCACGTGGTTGACGACATTGCGTCCATCAAAAACCCAGCGCGGCTCCTGCATCATGCCCGCAACTTCGACCCAGTCAACCGCATCCTGGCTCTGAACCCCCCTGTGGCCGTTTCCGCATTGGCTGCAGCCATCCTGGCACGGCGGGAGAGGCTTCAGTCTTCCTAGAGGGTCGTCAGATGGAGCGGACACCTCCTGCCGAGAGAGCTTCTCCAGGTCGATGATGCTCATCTCGCTGAGACACGCGTCTTGCGGCCGCGCTGCAAAACCACGGCCCCTGGGTTTGGAGACCTTGCCTGCAGGCCCGGCAGGATTCCCAAGCCGCCGGCCTCGGAACTGCTTCCATTGTGTCAGGATGCAGACCGCACTGGCATCTTGCATACAGTCCCTCCATCCAGAGCAGATCCGGATCCTCGCCATCTGCTCCGCGCTCAGCCCGATCTTTTCGACCTCCTCGAGGACCTCCGCTGGAGCACAACCGGGATCAAACACGGCAATCTCTCGCGGCATTTCGGATGCCAGATCCTTGATTATGTGGACAGCGATGCTATTGCGCGTGTCGTTGGTCCCATCCTTAAAGGCGAATCCCAGCACGCCAATCTTCTTCCCGCGAAGAGAGCCGTTGAGTCCGTGGACGACATTGCGGGCAAACCGCTGCCGCTGGTCCTCGTTGATCTTCAAGATTGACAACCAGTAGTCCGCGACGACGTCGAGGTGCATCTCACGGGCAATGTAGGCAAGGTTCAGGATGTCCTTCTCAAAGCACGACCCTCCGAACCCTACGCCGGCTTGGAGGAACTTCGATCCCAACCTCAGATCCTTCCCAATGGCGAGGCTGACATCGTCCACGTCGGCACCGAGCCCAATCTCCTCGCACATGGCGCTCACCGCGTTGATGCTGCTGATGCGTTGCGCCAGCATGGTGTTTGCCACGAGCTTGGCGAGCTCGCTGCTGAAAGTGTTGACCGTCACGATCCGGGCGCTGGGCACCCACGCTGCGTACACATTCTTCAGCACCGTGGCCGCTCGCAGCCCTGCGAGACTTTGAGCGCTGCCGATGAGAATTCGGTCCGGGTGCATGAGGTTCTCCACTGCTGTGCCTTCGGCCAGAAACTCAGGGTTTGACAGGACTTCGAAGCCAGTGTCGGGCCGGTAGTGCCGGAGCTGGGTTTGGTCAACATAGGTGGATTAACGTCGTTTTAAGGCACACTCACGATGTCCTGGATCATCCTCGCGGTACCGCATGGAACGGTGCTCTTCTCAACAACGATAGCGCCTGCCCGGGCGTGCTGCGCAACCGTCCTCGTGGCACTCTCTACTGCGCTGACGTCCGCCATGGACCCTGCCCCAACACCTTGCATCTTAGTGGGCGTATTCACACAGATGAAGATGACATCTGCTTCGGAGATGGCTTCGACGACGTTGCTCGAGAATACCAAGTTTGGCTGGCGCGCCTTCAGCTGGACCGGCTGACCGATGCCGGACAGGGCCACGGTGGTGTCGAGCGTACCATCACGGGCGATACGCACCACCTTCAGCAGACCGTCCTCGTGGATGGGGAGATGTGCCGAATTCCAGGCGGCTACGCGCTGTTCGTTGAGGTCCACCACGTTCACGGCCATCTGAGGGTTGTGGTAGGCGATCACCGCGGCAGTCGGCCCACCTGCTCCTTCTGTCAGCCTGGGGAAGTTGTGGGTTCTGGCTCTTGTACTGACCTACGAAACCCGCGCCAACGAAGCAGATATTTTTTGCTGCGGGAATGGGGCCATCGCCCATGGACTCGTCCACTGGAGACACGCTGCCATCTTCAGAGAGCAGCTTAGGCTTGAGCTCTGGAGAACCCAGTCCAGAGCTCGGCGGGGATGTGTTGGGACTCCCTCGCAGCCATTCGTTTGCAGACCATGAGTTGGGAGTCGATGAGCCGGGGCTGATTGTTGATGCTATCGACTGGGAGCTTGGATATGACCGACCCAGAAGGCCACGCATGGGCGGGAAAGACGGCCCCGACTGCTGGGGATGACGAGAGTTGTCCATGGCTTGCCCTAACGGTCGACTATCGGATCTCGGGAGACACGACTGATAGATCCGGGTGTTTGGTTCTCAGGATGCGGTGAGACAGCACTGGCCTTTGCGCAAGAAGGATCCTCGGCAGGAAAGACTCACTTCGGTTGAAGAGTGAGGATATATAACGCCTCCCTCGAAAACATCCGGCCTCCTGGAACCGCCTCGTCTGCCCAGTTTGGCCAACTTTTCACACGCTTTTTGCTGGGTGTGCTTCCGGCTGCTCGCACGACACGCGTAAGCTGAAACCACTCCCGACTGCCATCACGATCTTCCTCTGAGCCGACCACCGGCAACCCATGCCTTGGCAGCCAGGACAGAGACACTCCGTCACCGCCATGCCGACGCCCATATCGAGACAACTGGACTGGCGACGTGACACAAGTCAAAACAACACCGAACTCCCCTGGCCACATCAGGTTTTGCGATTCCGACGGAATCCAGAATCGGACGATGTCCCCAATTGTGGCCAATTTCCCATCTTGCTGCTGTGCTGCAAGACACTGCTGTCGGATGCAAGGACCCGAGATGCAAAGAGCTTGCGGGCCTACTACGAGCACTCTAAAGGCCCGAATCTGCGCCACGGCCCGCTCTACAAAGACATTCGTCTCATCCTGAGGGGTGCAGATTCTGCACCTGTCGATCGAGGTGCCTCGGGAGCGCTTTGAGCCTCAGTCGGGAGCTTCCGCATGATCTACGTCTTGGCATGTGTTGTCGACAGCAGAGCCGCCGATCGTTGCGCGGCCTGGGATCTCCCAGGGGCAGTCTGTGAAACCCAACGGCTGATCAGCCTCGTTCGCGCAGCTGCTTCTCCCCGCTGACCCCGAGGCTGCCAGCGGAACCTCCCGCAGACCCTGAGGTGCAGAGCTACGGCAGGCCTATGCCGGAAGTCGTCTCACTCCTCACGTAGGTGGCGTTTGCTTGTGGCACCGTGGCGTCTTCCACAAAACCACCGTCTCTCCGAGAAATGGCGTGTTCCTGAGTCCCGACACGGATTACCCCAGAAACCCAAATCTGCAGAAGGAATGCGCAAGCACCTGGGGCGATCTGTCCTAGAGTTGAGGCAGCTTTGGGGCAGTGCTGGAAGGGGTCCTCCGGCTTTATCAATGAACTGCCGGCGGGGTGACGCAGGGCAATTCCGGTCACCTTCCTTGCCTTTCCAGCGCTGCTCGTCGATTCAGGATGCGGTGCTTTGGTTCCGCACTGCCGGTTATTGCTCTGTGGGTGCAACAAGCCGCCGGCAAATACGACGCCAGGCTCTGTGACGATGGCAGCTACACCACCCGCGAGAATGGCCTGACATGTGAGACCCTGGCCCTGTGTTGGTCGTCACGAAGCCTAGCTGACTTGTCTCCAGACGTCCCCAATGCGTGGAACGCTGACGGCAAAGGGTTTTCCTGCCTCGCAGTTCGTGATCGACCACACCATCCCCATCCGCGCTAACCGCCCAGCTAACTGGATCATAGGTTCGGGACTCACCGTCGACCTTCGACGCAACCTGGAGGTGGTCGTCGGACCCCGGATCGGTCCACTCCTACCCCCACGTCAAATTCCCAGATCCCGCCCTGCCGGTACCCCTGTCCAACATCTCGGCACTGACGCTCGCGGCGCAGTGGTCCATGGGCCCGGGATCGACGCCACGTCCCGTGCCGAGCATTGACTCCCCTGGCCTGGCCAAGATCGAGGTGTCCGCGAATGCCGCCTTCGACATCTTTGCCGATCGCAATCCCAGCAACTCCCAGAAGGAGACAGAGGCTGAGACTGAGATCATGGTCTGGCTGGGGCGAATCGGCTACGCGCAACCCCTGGGCTACGACGGGAACGACGACTGCTGTGCGAAGGTGACGGTTGGGCATGTCGAGTTGTAAGTTGGGCTCGCTTCGGATTTCAGCTTTTAGCCTTGCTGACAAGCTACAGCACTCTATATCAAGGGAAGAATCAAAGAGGCACATCTGTCTTCACGTGGGCCGCCGATACGGATGAGACCAGCTTCGCGGCTGATATCTCACCTCTGCTTCAACATCTCTGGCGGTCTGGTCTGGTCTCAGCTGGATCACATCTCGGCATCATCGGGTTTGGTACCGAGGGCTATCACGCCGAGGGGAATGTCACATTCTCGACATCGAGCTACGCGGTCAACCTCCTGGTCGGACCTGCCCCAAACTTCCCGGCCGCGCCGACCCCGACCTCATGTTCTGTTCCTCCTCCATCTCCGTCGAGTGCTGGACGCCTCCATGAGCCGTGGCTATCAAGCCTGTCGATCAGCGGAATCGTCGGCGCGTTGTCGCTTCTCTTTCTTTGACCTGATATCTTCCACATACACCCTGGTCGCCTATCATAATCAGTGGCAAGGGCGCCTGCATAGAAGAGGAGTGTACATAAAAACAAGATCATAAATTTTGCCTCTTTTCTCTTTGCACGGACGACAGTGAACCGGCGTGCTGGACGAGGCTTGCGGTCGGACTCCGGGTTTCACTTTCCCTTCATTGACGGGCAATTATCATGGCATTTGTTAGCGAGACGATCATCTTTCCTCTTCAGAGATAGCAGGCTGAGGAACCCCCTGCCATCAAATCTCATGGTTACTTCTCCTCGGGCAGATCGTTCACCAACAAGGCCGGCGTGGGTCCGATGACAACGTCAGCGCGACTTTCCGAGGCCGAAAGCGGGTGACTGTGCGTGTCGAGTATCCTGGGGCACCTTATATGGCTGCAGTGTCAGAGCTCATCGCCTGTCTTTGGTTTGCTCCCCGTCCGCGACCCCCAGTAACCTCCCTGGGAAAGCAAACACTCTCGTTCATTTAAAACAGACCGCCGGATAAACAGCCGGGATGTCATCAACACCACCACTCCTTCAACTGATTCGGCCGGGGACGCCGGGATCTCAACAGAGCAGCAACCCGTCGAGCCGTGAGACTCGTGATCCGTTCAGAGATCCGTCAGAGGCTTCATCTCCCCTTGCGGGGTCGAGCACATCACTTGTATGTAGAGTGTGTTGATGTCTTCTCAGTAAGAGGCTCACAATATCTCAGGACCACTCACCCCTTCCCAGTGTTGCTCCTCCAGCTAAACCCTTGCCGGTTATACCCAAACCCAATGGGGACCGGATCGTAAGTAATCGCTTACATTCACCAACTCAGTCTTACTAACCAGAGAGCAGACACTAGCTCCTAGCCAGGAGCAAGTCTTCAACGAAAAGGTAGACCACTCCCACAGCTCAGACGACGATGTCGAGCAGGGCGGCGTCACCATTTCCCTCCCATCCGACTCGGAAAAGAGAAACGCATCACCCCCCACCGCGAAAAGCCGCAACCTCATCACCCGCTCTCGTGAAGCCTTCAGGAGAACCTACTGCCCCCGCGAAGAACCAGGCCTCGTCTTCCCCACGGGCCCCACGGACGAGGAAAAACTCAAGTACCTCAGCACTAACCGCATCCCGCTCTACATCTTCGGTATCTTCTCCTTCCTGACCCTTTCCGCGGGCATGTGGCTCTTTGCCGTCAGCTCGCCCATCTTCTCGTGGTACGGCGTCTTCGTCGCCTTTCTCAACATCTACCTTATCATCTCCTATTTTGTCGGCATCATCGGCAAGGATTGGGACTATGCCGCCCACCAGGAAAGCGTGCAGCAGTTTCCGATTGACGACGAGACCGCCCCGACGGTGGATGTCTACCTGCCCTGCTGCTCGGAGCCGCTTGAGATTCTGGAGAATACTTACAAGCATATTCTCAAACTGGACTGGCCTGCTCATAAGCTGCGGGTGTACGTGCTTGATGATGGGGCTTCGTCTGCAGTGCGAGATCTGGCTCATCAGTATGGGTTTGAATACATGGTGCGCGACGACCGCCCCCGGCTGCGGAAGGCGGGCAATCTGCGCTGGGCGTTTGCCCGCACCGAAGGAGACTACTTCGCCATCTTTGACGCTGATTTCTGCCCGCGGCCGGACTTCTTGCGCGAGCTGGTTGTTGAGCACATGGCGGATGACAAGACGGCTATTGTGCAGAGTCCTCAATTCTTTAGGGTGACAGACGACCAGACGTGGGTCGAGCAGGGCGCGGGGGCGACGCAGGAGCTGTTTTACAGAGTGGTACAGGTTAACAGAAATAAATGGGGAGCGTCGATTTGTGTTGGGAGCAATGCTGTGTATCGGAGAGCAGCGCTGGAGGAGGTTGGGGGGACGGCGGAGATTGGGTTCTCGGAGGATGTTCATACTGGGTAAGTTCATCGGTTAAGTGGTTGAGAGGATTAAGAACTGATCAAGACAGATTTGACGCCGTTGACCGCGGCTGGAAAGTCAAATACGTCCCGCTGTGTTTGGCAACGGGCATCTGCCCAAACACACCACGCTCCTTTTTCTCGCAGCAGATGCGCTGGGCGCGCGGCAGCACCACACTGCTTACCACGAAGCACTTTTGGGTCTCGAACCTGACGCTCATGCAAAAGATCTGCTATCTCTGCGGTAGGTCTCAGCCTTAACAAACACCTCAGGACATGCATTGACACCTCCAGGTCTACTCTACTACTCCGCCGTCTCACTCGGCATCTTCATCTCGCCCATCCCGGGCACGCTCCTCCTTTTTTTCCGCCCAGAGTGGTTCAAGTACTACAATCTGGCCTTCGCCATTCCGTCAATTATCTACGGCTCGCTCCTCTTTCGCTTCTGGGCCAAGGCCAAGTACGGCTTCAACGTGCAGCACGTGATGGTCGTCCAGTCGTACGCCTATCTCACCGCCATCAAGGACCGCCTGTTTGGCATTGAGCTGCTCTGGGCAGCGTCGGGCGACAAGAAGGCACACAAGAGCAACAAGTACCGCAACATGCGCATCATTTGCTGGCTGTGGACTATCATCACTATAGGAGGCGTCGTGGCAGCCGTGACATACAGGATTCTCACTGGCCTCGAGTGGTATCATACCCTTCCCCTGCTCATCCTCAACGCGTATAACTTCTACATTGCGCATTATTTCTTATTTTGTTCATGGCGGTGGTAAGGTTTGGGCTGATTGGTGTTTAATGCCTAATCATTAATAACTAGCAAGTGTGTTGGGCTTGGGTTGAGATTGACATCAGGGTTTTGACGACGGCCGGGCCGGGCAGACGCTGCACAAAGCTAATTTCTCATGACATATTCACGTATGACGGACATAGAAGGGTCGCTAGGCTTCTAATCTCATAGTTAATTTCTCTTCGGTTTTACCTTTCGTCATGTCATGCCTTGTGCTGCGTGTTCAACTTGGGATTGCGTGCTCGACATGAGTTTGCGTGCTTGACTGAGGTTTGTGTGCTCAACTCAGACTTCCTGAACGTGATATGAGAAGCAATATGGTTGTCGGGGTCGCATAGAAAAAGCATCTGCTCTGATGAGACAGCAGCTGAGTCCGGTGACACTGGCCGGATCAAGGTCTCATTGCGATGGACGCGCACAGAGTCACACCACATCTGTCCGCCAAGCCAGCCACAACTGCTGTTTTTTTTTTGCCTGGCCCCTGGCTTAAGTGTTTCTTATCGGTGATATGGGGTGATTGTTGGAAGATGAAGGCATGAGATTTTATGGCTAGTACGCACGCATCACGAGAAAGAAATTAGAGCTGAGAGTATTAATTGCTACTGGATGTTGGATTGCTACGCGTTGTGTTGGCATCCTTCTTGCTCATCCACACACTACTTTGTGAACCCTCAATTAACCTTGTTAAAAAAACCAATAGCACAACAACTCAACACCATGAACGTCCAAACACCCCTCTCACTAGTCCCAATCCCCCTCACGCTCCCAACTTCCGCCCTTACCACAAACCCACAGACAGCAATGTCCATCTCACCCCTCCACATCCTCCCACACATCCTCCTCCCCTCCTCCTCTCCCTCGCCTACTTCTTCCCGCCCCACCGCCTCCGCTTCCCCTAACTTTCGCTCTCATCATCGCCCTTCAATGCGCATGCATCATCTCCCCCTGGCCGCCCAACGAGGGGCAGTTCCGGCCGATGCGCTACGGCATGGTGTGTCCGTGGTTTATGATACTGCCTGTCGTCAGTCGGTTGGGGGTGAATAGACCCGAGAAGGGGTTTTGGAGGTTGGATGAGGGTGGTGGAGGGGAAGCCGGTGCAGTCGGTGGAGGAGGGGAGAGCGGAGAAACGGAGAGGGTCCAGCGTAGGAGATCGACGCCGCCGGATTGGAGCTGGGATAAGGTGTGGTGGTCGTTTAGTTTGTTTGCAACGTTTCGGGGGGCGGGGTGGAATTTCGGTGGAAAGGGGATTAATCGTCAGAGGGACATGATTCGAGAGAGGATACGAAGAGAAGGGGGGCCAGGGAGCGCAAGGTTTGTGGCGCAGTGCTTGTGGCAGGCTTTGGTTTGTTATCTGGTATGGGACGTGGTGTTTAACGTGGGGAAGAAGGCGGATATTCCTAAGGATTGGGAGTGGAATGCGGAGACTATGAAGAGGATAGCATTATTGGAAGTGCTGATGTTGGCAACTGTGTACATGGGTATGACCATGCAGTTTGCGCTGGCTGCGGCGGTGGGTGTTGGCCTGGGACTAAATGAGCCTGAGGTGAGTGTTCTCAGTTCAGGGTATCAGGGATAAAGGTGAGGACGTGACTAACTGCTGCAGGACTGGCCTCCGTTGTTTGGGAGTCTAGCAGACTGTTATACCGTTGGAAATGTCTGGGGCAAGGTTTGGCATCAGTATATCAGGCAGGTACGCTACCCCTTTTTTTGCATGCTACCTGGCCCCTTCTTTGTGTCTTGATCTGCGTTGCCCTACTCCAGCCCAAACTGACATTTTATAGCCCTGCCTCGGCATCAGCTTTTACATCGTTGACAAGCTGCGGATTCCTCGCCGCTCAATCTTTGCGTACTTCTTCCACCTCCTCGTCGCCTTCGTCATCAGCGATTTCTTCCACATCTTGGGCGTCGGTACTGTCGCAGGCGGCTACTACCCCCTGAAAAACCTGATCGCCGACTTTTCGACCTTCTTTTTGCTACAAACGATGGTAGGCACTGTCGAAGCCTTTGTCATAGGCCTCGTTTCTCAAGACTTGAACCTGTCGACCACTACAACCAAGGCGGATCCAAACTCAAAGCAGCAGAACGGACCAGGGATTCCAGCGATTGACCAAACAAAATCGAGTGTCTCAAGCCAGCATCAGAAGGCGATCCGGCCTCCGGCTGTCGATGGTAAAGCGATCCTGATGGTGTTTTTCAGTATATTGGGTTATGCTTGGGTGATTTGTTGGTTCCACGTCACGGGCTGGTTTTTCGTCAGGGCATACCTTCGTGTTGGTGTGCTGGCGTGGCCACTTCCAGCCTCCGTGATAGCGAGGCTGCTTCAACTGTGAGGCTTTTGCCAGTCTCGGGAGTGGGTGGCATGACTTGCATCAATTTGGTGGATATATACCCGGTCATGCCCTTACCTTCGATAGATTGTAGATTGTTTGTTTCTCAGCAGTTGCAGCCCCCTGGCGCGTGCAAATCCTCGAAGACCGTGACGCTCAGCACAGAATCAGGATGAACAAGAGATGAAGAATAAGGGGTATCATTTAACAGGCGCCAACGCTGATACGCGTAGAACCAAGATCAAGATGAAATCCTCAAGACCCTAAAGCTTTAGAAAGACTATTGCTGGTTGGTACTGCCCGCCCGTTGCCTACCGTAGTCTCCTTTTGTGAGTGGAGAAAAAAAAGAAACCATCCCGGCCCTAGTCTGTGTCATAAGCACGCCCCTGCGACCCTCATACAGCAGTGCCGTATCCAGGTGCCCGAATATCGTGCGGGACCAGCGGATCAGGGCTTTGGGGTTCAGGGCTCGGTGACGTGCTCGCTGTTCTGCGCTGCGCAGCCCTCCTATCCATCCGCTTTCTCCAGGGTTTGTAGACAAACACCGAGCCCAGTCCAACAAGCAGGAACAGACCGCAAATGCAGCCTCCAATGACATCGTAGTAGTCACCGATGGCACCAACGCCTTCCCAGAAGCTGCCGCCCGGTTCCGCCACGTGGTCAACCAGAGAAAGGATCTGGATGATGCCAATGAACGCCGACACAAACACCGTAATGCCGGTCAGAACAATCGAGTAGTAGAGAATGGCCACCACGTCCCTCGAGAAAGCCTTCGACGTGTACAGGGCCATCATGAGGGCACCGTCAGTGGTATCCAAAAGACACATACCAGCTGTTCCTTGTCAGCAACATCCATCTTCCACGGTAGGTAAAAAGAGGAGTACTCACCCGTAAACAGAGCCGGAAAGATCAAGATCACCCACATGCTCGTCCCCTGCGCCGCCTGGATACTCGCAATACCCAAAATTGCAATCTCCGAGCTGGTATCAAACCCCATCCCAAACAAGATTCCCAACGGCAGCATCTTCCACGGGCGATCCACCATCTTGAACACTCTCCGAAACACAGTCGAGAGAAACCCCACCCCCTCCAGCTGCAACGCCTGCTGCCCAGTCGGATCCACCTCACTATCACCATCACTCCTCCCCATCCTCCCCCGCTCCCTCCTCACCCTCTGCTCCTCCATCACCACCCTCAACCTCCTCACCAAACTCCACAACACCCACCCATTACCCACACAAAGCAGCAACAAAAACGCCGCGGAAACACTCGTCCCAATGATCCCGCCGATGCGCTGGAAATCGTCAAACCGGTCGCGCAACGCACCGGCCGTGGCAGCCACCACGATGCACGTCACGATCACGACGGTTGAGTGGCCAAGGCTGAAAAAAGTGCCGACAGCGACGGGCCGCTGGCCGGACGCGATGAGCCGGCGCGTCATGAGGTCGATGGCCGAGATGTGGTCGGCGTCGAGGGCGTGGCGCAGGCCGAGGGTGTAGGAGAGCACGGCGGGGGAGATGAGGCGCGGGTTGTAATCTAGTGGGCGGTGTCAGTGGGTGGAGTGGTGAGTTGAGCATAATGGGGCCGGGGAGGGGGCAGTACGAAGTAAGATGCCTGCTGCAGCCCAGACGATGGCGTTGACTAGGATGAGAAGGCCGATGAGGCGAAGAGCTGGGAGGGGATGGCGGAGAGGTAGCGCGGGAGGCGCCATTGTGAGAGTAGCCCCCGAGGCGGGAGACGGATGCGGGGGAGGGGCATGTCGGGATGTTGCGGAGGGATGAACTGCTGTCCTGGAATGAAGAAGGTTTGGATAAAAGTTGAACTGAGGTTGAAAATAGAGGGGTTCAAGCCGCCCAGCGGGGTTTTACGAATGACTTCATGTTCGGGTGCATAATGATGCGGTCTCTGAACGAACTGCCGACATCGCATCGGCGGACGCCGGCGTGCTAGGAGTTATCGATGGTCATTGAACCCGGCGTTACACTCTCCAAGACTTGGAGACTCTTGAGCCATTGGACAAAGTTTGACACGGCTCCCACTCAAGGACTGCAATTAACCCCACCTAAATACTGATTGTGGTGTCGGCTTGCATTGCAAGTTGCATTTAAGATAAGCTTATCTTGGTCTCTGGGGTTGGCGTTTTTGATGTGGATTACTAAATTCGTCTTTAGAAGTGGAGATTTTTCGATCATATTACTCACTGTGAAGACTTGCTTGAGTGCAGTTGAGGAACTTGACAGAGGCATTTGTTAGACGCAAGCCTGAGAGCGCGCGGCTGCTCTCGACCTAGTTTCATTCGCCATACCCCCTTTCACTAGTTATAGTTATTTATCATCCGTTGGAACAGTTTGTTTTTCCGCTGACTTCTGAACTGTGGCTACGTCGAAAATGTCTGATAACGATCTGCTAATTACCACCAAGATCCGTCGTTGTGTCTGTCGTGGACAACTCATATTGACCAATTTGACCTCATAGCATTTACCACAGAATGTAAGTGGGTGTATTTGGAGAGATCAAGTTGCCAAGCGTCCTGGAAGAGGCAAATGCGGTTGAGCCCATAGCCTTGAAGTCTTGAAAGTCGCCAATGCTTCGAAAGATGGGGGGCGCCTCACTCTGCAAAATATCGGTACCGCAGATTGAGATGCAGCCATTGGTGCCCGGCGCAAGCGTCGCCCAACTTAACCTCGTACCAGGCACATGAGCCGTCCGCGTTAGGCTTTGGTGCAAAGCCCGGGAGGGTCCTGGCTGAGCAGCAGACGTGCTGGAACGACTGGAGCGTTGAGCAGAGGGTAAAACTCGGGTTATACTGCGTGAAAATGGTGCCTGAAATGCCGCACATAGTGACCAGGGAGGCGCAGCTGTCGCCCGCAACTGCCTGAATCGTTCGACAGTCGCCACGGGGCGTGAGAAGGTCAGGGTCCGTCGACCGGCGAGCGATGGTCCTGACCGTCAGGTTGCCCGCCCCAACGTTGTATTCAAAAAGGGGCCAGCGTTGACGGACGGCGTGGTGTGGGAAGCCGAACCACGGACCTGGTCGAGTTGTCGAAGGACAGGCATGTGGCATCCAGCCCCACCAAATTAGAGCACCTTTCAACTTCTGTCGGGCGATGGCCACCACCACCGCCTGGACCATCTGCAGACCACCCGCCTTATTGCCTCCCACAACACACAACTACTGCAGCTCCTCTAGCCTCAACAGCTTGACCAACCAATACAACACCATCTCACACATCACCAACATTGCTGCCGTGCCTGTCTTCCAACAACTTCCATGTCCATTCGGATACCGAAACCTGGAGAGCTCAACATTGACACCGACCACTCTTTCACAACGTCTTTCCTTCCGCAAGCAGTGCCACAAACTGCCCAATCTTCTTCCTTCGCGTCTCCTCCCGTTTCACCGTCGCAATGCGCCACAGAAACGAGTACCGCTTCGTCTTGCCCAACCCCTCAAAGAACGTCTTGGCCTTTATGTTCTGCCCCAACGCCGCCTGAAAATCCTCCGGCACCTCCATCACGCTCGACGACGAGTACGCCCTCTCCCACCGCCCATCCGCTTTTGCCGCATCGATCTCAAACTGCCCCGGCTGCCGCATTCGCCCCCCTTCGATCAGAGCGGCGACCTTGTCGACATTCCGTTTCGACCACATGCTGTTCTTCCGCCGAGGTGTGAACTTCTGGATGAAGTGCTGCGCGTCGTGGGTCTTTTTCTGCCCGTCGATCCAGCCGTAGCAGAGCGCTGCGTCGAGAGCTTCTGCATAAGTCACCGATGGGATGCCGCTGGCCTTTTTGCTGATCTTTAGCCACAGTCCCGTTTGTTCGGTGTAATTCGCCTCCAGCCAGGTCTCCCACGCAACTGCATTTTCGAACAATTGGATTGGCGCTGCGGCGGTCGCCGTCTTCGCCTTTGAACTGGCTGCGATGGCTGGGGCCAGTGGCTCCTTGGCTGCCCGAAGGGCCCTTGTTGCTAGCCTGGTACGTCCCGACATCTTTGTCTGTTTGCCCGCAGTCTCGTTGATGAGGTGTATTTCTCGCAGGATAGAAGTCAGCATCGGGGTAACAAAGACACGCTTCAGCTCTGGCTGAGTTGCAGATCGAGGGTTAGGGTGATTTTACCACCGCCCCACAGGAGCCCAGGAAGCCCCTGGTCAACCCCTGAACCAAAACTCTTGGGCACGCAGTGGCACGCCAGCGACCTTGACCCTCGGAACACAGAACGACGCAAAGCGGTTTCCAACGTGGATGAACTTGTGCATCCCGCAACGCCAGCTCCAAAAATGCAACCTGCAATGCACGGGTTTCTTCATGCTGACAAACAGCCAGACACAAGGACGCCACAGTCCTCTCGCCCTTCAACTTTTAAGGGCCTCGGCGAGGAGCTCAAAAAGTTACGATCGATCCACCCAGGGGTCGAACCTGGAACCTCCTGATTCGTAGTCAGACGCTCTGCCATTGAGCCAGCGGACCGTGATCATCTTATTGGAATTTTGTGCCGCTGAGGCGTCTTACGAATGGTTGGCGGCGAGTCGGAAGGACCGACCGAGTGGTTTGTCTTTTTTCCTTTTTGTTCTCCGTTTGCATTCTTTTTTTCCTTTTTGTTCTCCGTTTGCATTCTTTTTTTCCTTTTTGTTCTCCGTTTGCATTCTTTTTTTCCTTTTTGTTCTCCGTTTGCTTTTTTTTTTTTGAAACCTCTTTCAACCATCCTGTATTCTATTTCTTGCATTGAGTTTATGCAATTGCCCCCCTCTTTTTTTATCTTCTTCTTTTTCGGTAGTTAACGTTAGTTATTTATTTCCACTTTTTCTGTCATCGCTTTCTTCGTTCTTCCGCTCCCCGGATCCCATGCGCTTATCTGTTAATTTATCACTTTTCGTTCCTTTCTCCTACTACAATCTAACCCTTCAACATTTTCTTCGGCATCTCCTGCTTATCACGGCTTGCTGGTCTCTCAAGAATCCCTTTCGATTTGACATGGACTTAAGGATGACCCTCGAGGGCTCGGGTTGTTCCGATCCTTGACGTCCATCACCGGCCCTTGTTCCGCCCGCTGGAGAATCGAGTATGCCGATCTTTTGGGATCTTCAATTGCAATCCCAGCTGTTCGTGCTGTTGTTTCGCGTACAAATGGGGAAGGTCACAGTTGGAGCAGATGAAACGCCCGGAGCCGTTATGATGCCCGGAATGGGGCGGCTCTCAAGGTGAGACCGTGAGAGGCACCCCATTTACCCGGAACTGCATAACAGCAAAGAGCGCACTTGCTCGGACAAGTAGAAATCCCGCAACGGATAGATCCAATATCCACAGGACCTTTACCACCCACATGATCGTCTGGGGAAATTTCCTCTTTCTTTCCGTAACACTCCACGGCAAAGTACCTGACCGCTGACAACAGGGAGATCGACAGGCATCGCGGGCCTGAATTCCTATGCCCTTTCTAGATTTGCGGTTTCGACCTCGTCGAAGCCGTGCCATCCTAGAATCCGTGTCACAGGGCGCGACAACTTGACTACCGCAGCGCCGTAGCTCGCACCATCGCTCCCCGGGATACCATGTTTCCAAGTGATGGGAGAATGCATGAACGTTCTGACCCCTTTGCAGACGGCCAGCGCCGGGTCCAGAAGCCAGAATTGGGAGGATCAATCCTGCAATAAGAATAAATAGTACCGTATGCCTTCCGTCCATCACCCACCTGCTCTCTGCTGCGTACATAGCAGCTTCCTTACATCGAGCCAGACGAACACCCGTCTCCCACCACACCCAACCTCATCGCTCCGAAGCCACTCTTCTGCTCCTAACCTCAACAGCTGCCGTCAATATGCCTTCCCCCTCTCTCCCGTTCTTTCTTATACTCCTCTCCCTCACCCCTTCACCACCGCCCACTCCCACCTCTCTCATCCTCATCAACGGCCATCTCTACCCCGGCTTCGACCCGCGCCCCAACCAGCCCAACCCCTTCGCACGTCGCCTGGTCCCACGCCGCCACCGACGACGGCTTTGTCGCCCCCACCAACTACTCCCACCCCGACATCATCTGTCACATCGCCGCCACTTCCCCTCCCGCCCACGCCCCCGTCCATCCGGGGACACAATCCACTTTCAATGGAACGGCTGGCCCATTGGGCACGTCGGCCCCGTGCTCTCTTACCTCGCGCGCTGCAGTGGGAAAGGGGTGTGAGGGTGTGAGAAGACGGAGTTGCGCTGGACGAAGGTGGATGATTCGCGGCCTGTGATGGAGATTACATCCGTGAGGAAGGGAGGCGGGGTATGGGGTTGGTGTGCCGGGGCAGAGGTGGGCGACGGATGTGCTGGTGAAGGGAATAATAGCTGGCAGGTGGCGGTTCCGGCGGGGTTGGGGACGGGGGCGTATGTGTTGAGGCATGAAATTGTTGCGTTGCATTTGAAGAGGGGAGGGATGGAGTTGGATGCGTTTGATGCGATGGGGTTTTATGAGGAGGAGGATCCCGGGGTGTTGGTGAATGTCACGGTTGGGTTGAGGGAGTATGTGGTGCCCGGACCGACGGTGGCAGTGGGGGCTACGCCGGTGCCCTATGCGTTGCAACAGCCGAGTTTGTTGAAGGTGGAGGGGGCGCCGGTAGTGGTCACGAGCATGACAGAAACGAAGCTGTTTGCTAGAGAGGCAATTTCTACTGTGGCCACAGGGTTAGGGCCAGCTCTTGGGAACAGGGGGTTGATCAGCAGAAAGGGGGTATAAAGACTGAGGGGCAGCCTGAGAGACTAAAGGATGGTGGAAACTGTGACTGGGGGTGCCTTTCCTTGACCAACAAAACCGGCGATTTGTTTCAGAACTGCTATAGTCTAGACTCCTGAGTAAGCTGTGAGCAAATTGCCCCATAGGGCATGAGATTTATGTGATGCACAGACTTGGCAATGGCTGAATTCTCTGAAAGTGTGCGGATCTGTGTAACGTTAAGTACCCAATGTTAACACAGGATGGTTAGCAAAAGAGCAGATGGTTTCTTCAAGCATTTGTCCAGAGTTTTGAACTCATGTCTAAAAACTTGAAGTGTGGAAAAGAACAATTACTAGGAAAGTGATTCTGGCTTGTAGGCCCACTGGCTTAAGTATACATGAGGTGGCAGTTAGCCATGACCTTTTTTGTTCTAGACAAAGAAAACCAGCACCGGCAGCGGCCACCATTCAACCTTCCGCAAGCCGTCAAAGAAGTTGGATGCTTAAGAAGACTCACTGGATGCCCTCCAATCTCCCGCAAAAATTGGCACAACTTCCCCTCCCGACAAAACAACAACCTTCACTCCCATCTGTCCCATCTTCCTCACCGCTATATCACCCTGCCCCAGCATGTCATTCTCCAGCTTGTCCGCAACCTGTGCCTCCCAAGCCTGAGCATCCTCCACACGTCCCCACATCCGATCCTTATCCATCCGCAAAGTCTGCACCATAACCGTCTTCAGATGCGGGCAATTCAGGTCCATGACACACCGCACAAAAGGGACAAAGGCTTGCTCAAACGGGGCCGACACCCCCGTAAGTAGGAGGCCTTCCAGGGCGTCCAGACACACCAGCAACTCCACAAGCGCAAAAAGGGTTCGTGTGATGTGCCAGAATGGCGCGGAAGTCAACAGCCACCTGTCTCAAGCCCGGGAACCTGCCAAAGCGCTCAAGGAGCGTGTACGGCCCCGTGCGTGGGTCGTTGTCGTCCAGAATCCAGGGGGCAATGTGCAAGTTGCGGAGGGTGTTTCCCGACGGAGCGAGGCCCGCGAGAATCTGGCCCGGTGAGACTGGCAGGAAGCGAGGGGAAAGGCGGGCCACCTTCTCTTGGGTGAAGACGAAGGTGACGAGGCGGGTGCAACCGCGCAGGAGCAGACGGAGACCACGGGCGCAGAGGTGCGCGTCGGTGAGTACTAGCTTGGTGAGGAAGGGTAGGCGGCAGGTGAGGGAGGTGCCGCCGCGGGCGCACTGGACCTCGAGGTTTGTGATGCGAGGTGTGCCATACAAGAGGCCGTTCAGGTGCTGGAGGTTGATGCCTGACTGGGGCCGAAAGACATAGCTCTGACCTTGCGCTCGGTAGTGACGGATGATGAGGACTTTGAGGTTGTCGAGGGTTCTGCGGGCCCCAGCAAGACGGCCGTTGACTCGGCGAAGGAGGAAGTCGGTACTTCGCCAGGCACTGGATGCATAGAGATCGAGATGCTCCAGGTTTGGCGAGAGGAAGGCGAGAGCCAGCATGTTAATGGGATCCTGAAAGCTGTTCGGCATAGAAGGATCAAGGCCGAAGAGCTCCTGGATGGCCATGTTGCGGTAGAGATTGACCAAAGGTGGTCTGGTGGCCACCGGGCTGTACTGGAACTCATATTGTCTGTGTTCGGTAGAAGACCGGTTCCCAACGAGGTGGATTGTCCGTACAACCTTTGCAACCTCCCGGTTGGAAAAGAGGGTATGCTGTAGAGCGGGGAGGTTCAGGCGGATTGAGTGGTTTATCGGGGGCGTCAGGTAATAGGGATGGTGAGCACGGTCGACAAGGTGGCTGTACAATCTTTTGGCTGTCACTTCGCCTAGTATCCGACAAGTTCTCGCAAGACGTGCCAAGGTAGTTGTATCTTCGCCACCTTTGACAATCTTTTTGCAGATTTGTGACAGAATGTTGAGTGGAAGCCCTGTGATGTAACACTTGGTGGGCATTGGGACAGGGAGGCTGCTCGAATTGTTGGACATGATGGGATTCATGTGGTCGAAATTTTTCACACGGCTCTGATACGGTACTGTGTCAGAAGAAAGGCATCTTAACCAAGTGAGCTGTGGTGAGCTGTGGTGAACTGACCGTGGTTTGGGTTTAAAGTCGTCGTAAGGGCGTCGACAAGCTGAAGCTTCTGGAAGATTTTGTTATGTGAGGCCAAGGAGCAGAACAAAAAAGATTTTTGATGACGCGTCGAGGATGAACACGTTGATGGCGCGAGAAGGAAGGGTGAGAAAAACATCGGACAAGTATCGGCAAGAACGCAAAGCAAAGGCCGCTTTATCGATATCAATTGCTAGCAAGAATATTAAACGAATGATGGGAGCAGAACATGCCGAATCACAACTCATGCGAATTTAGAAGTTCATTTAGAAAAGACCATTTGATTTTTCGAACACAAAAGCAAAGCTGTACACAAAATAGCGGCATTTTTTAAACCTGGCGAATGGTTTGGGTTGAAGGGGGGAACAAGCTTAAGGAGATATGACCTCTTCAAGCTCAAGGGTTTGTGGCACAAATGGCGACCTACACACAAGAACCCCGAAAACATACCGAATGTTTTCCTAATATGACTCTCAGTTGTAATGTGCAAGCCCGGTGCCTTTTGATAACAATGTTCCTGACATGTTGCGATGATTTCCAAGGCTTTGACGCTGTTTGTTTCTGGACATGACTAAGGGGCTTGTATCACCGCACACAGAGTCACTCCTTTGTCCAAGACTCATTTTGCATGTGTAAGAACCAGGCCTAATTATCCTCCTGTTTAATATCATGGGCCACAAGTAGGATGTAAAAAGCCGGAAGGAGAGTTGTCAAAATCAAATTAGAAAGGTTTGAGGAACAAGTGATGCTGTCCTCAACCTACTCAATCCTCCCTTTGCAACAAGACCACCCATGAACCACTTCCCCAATCTTTGTTCAGACCTCCTTAAGCCACAAAACCAGTCATACATGGCACACTCCCCTCCTATTCCCTTCATCAGGCCATCCTCCCCTTACACGGCCCAGTACCTATTAAACTCTCCCTCATACCCAGGGGTAACCCACACCCCAGCCCGTCTCAACTTCACATCACACTCCAAGAAAGCATCTCTCGCCTCCTCTTCCTCCTGGCCCTCAACCCCCACCATCTCAGGCACCATCGGCACCACCTGTGGCAGCGGGGACCGGAACGGCGGCGGCGGTGGTCTGGGACCCGCGAACTCAAACCAAATGGTTTTCAGGCGCGGCCACATGGCCATGTCGACGATGGCCCAGGTCAGCATCTCAAAGTACTCCTGCTCAAAGGCACTCTCCGGCAACCCAAAGAAGTAAGCCGTCTCCAGGTTCTGCAGACCATCGAGACAGTCGACGAGCCAGTACTCGTATCGAGGAATTTTGTCTCGCTGATTGTTCTGTATGAGTTCACGGTGCTTTCGGCGCTGGCCGCGGTCGGAGATGGCGCGGTAGTTAACGGCAAGGTGTTGCAGGGCGGTGAACTGGCCGAGACTGTAGATGAAGCGGTATGGGATGGGACGGTGACGGATCTCGTGTAAATCAACCCACGGGCTGATGTGTAGGCTGCGCAGCGTGGTGCAGAAGGGGAGCAGACATTCGATGAGCTGGGAGGGAGACACAGTGAGGAAGCGCGAGGAGACGGTTGCGGTAGTGTCATGAGTATAAATGAATGTCGCCAGGGCGCGGCAGTTGCGGAGGAGGTAGCGGATACCGCGGGCGCAAAGGCTCGCATTCACCAGGGTGAGGGACGTGATGTGCGGGAGTCGGCAGGTCAGAGATGTGCCTCCGCGAGCACAGTTGACGATGAGGCGCTGGATATTGGGTGTGCTGTGGAAGATGCCATCAAGCTTGTGGAGGTTCACCCCTTCACCGGGGTTGGTGATAAGAGAGCGGGTAAAGCAGACTTTGAGCTCAACGAGGCGATTGAGGCAAATTCGAGAACCGACGAGGCGGTTGTTCGCGCGAACGAGGAGAAAGTTACTGTCCCGCCAATCAGTATCTGCACAGATTTCAAGCCTTTTGAGATTTGGCAGAAGAGAAGCCAGCATCAGTATATGCACTGGTTCTTTGAGGTTGTTCGGGAGGCTGGGGTCGATCTGGAACATCCGCTGAATTGCCACTGGGTATTGTGGGAATTCGCCTCCACCAAGGCGACGAGCAATGCTGAGGAGACCCGGGAGCTGGATTTTGAGCGACTGCACCATAGTTGCGAGGTTTGCGTTGGCGACGAGAGTGTCGCGTAGTGGGAGTGCTTCGAGATATCTGGGACGCAGGTTCCAAAACACCGAGCCGTCGATTCGGTCGATGATGTTTGTGTAGAGTTCCTTGATGGCGACATGGTAAAGAGTGCGACAGGTTTGGGAAAGTCGTGCCAAGCTCGACTTGTCTTCATTCCAATGCTCTTCGAGCACCTTTTGGCAGATGTTGGTCAGAATTTCCAGAGGAAGCGTGACGAGGAAGCACCTGTTGGTCGGGGAATGGGCGATGGGTGTCAGTTGGAACATCGCCATCGACTCGCCCAGGAGAGGAACAAAATCCCAAAAGGCAGGCATTGTGACTGTGTTTTGAAGAGTGAGCCAGAAAGTGGCAGCGATGGGAAGGTCGGTGGTGGGTTATGAACGTTGATGGTCGGTTATGGAGGGAGGATTTGCAGAGAGATGATTGATGTGGTAACAGAATATCAACTGCACAATGATTGCTCAAATACAAGGCAAGAACGCGGTGACGCATGTTGCGAAGCTTCCAGAATAGGGCTGGCAGAAAAGGGACTGGGAGAGAGAAAGTTTGTGATTGTGGGGTGCATTCACTGCTCAAGCGGGAGAGACTCTTGCAGCTGGAAACAAAATATCGGTCTCTAAACAAATTTTTTTTTTTTTTTTTTTTTTTTTACCGCCCGCAGGGGGTCCCGAACATGACATTAGATTGCTGATGCTCCAGTCACTGTTCAATTACTGCCCTGTACATATTTTGGACAATTGGGTGCTCAACAGCACCTCTGAACTCGACTAATGCTTGTAACATGTGCTCTACCCATCGGTGTCCGTCAAATGGATGCTATTCTCTGTCTGATGGAGGGTATTGATCCAGTCCTAATATTGCGAGAAAGCTGTGGAATTGAATGAGACCATGTAGCATCTTTAGAAAATTCTAGGCTTTCCAATGACACTTCCCTTTCATAAAATGCTTACAAAAATCCTTTGCCCCATGAGTCGCAAAGATGCGGCGGCCCTCCCTGGTCAATACACCTTGAACAAGCAATGTGGGGGTAATTAAGTCTGACTCTATCAGAGGCATCGTGCATCCAAGGAAAACTGGCTTGTTGTGCTAAGCTTGGATTGTTCCCCAAGTACATTTGATGGAAACACCCCCCAGACTGATCTTCCTTCCTCCACTGTAAATCTCCAACTGTCCCTCTCAAGACTATAAACCTTTAGCCCCGTGATTCTACCCTCTCATGTTAGCCACCCTTTCCCCACCCTGAACTAAGTAAATGGAGCCAAGGGCACCGAGTCCGAGACTATCGTCAATCTCACGCCCATCTCCATCAGCCTGTCTGCAGCCCTTTGTGCATGGGGTGTCTGCATGATGGCCAATAATTGCTCGTAAAAGCTCTTCTCCTCCAGTGACACCGATGACCTCGTGTGTGGTACATAATCGGCCTTCTTTGTTTGGAACTTGATGTCGGTCAACCTCAACCTGTTTAGTCGTGACATCAGAGTTAGCTGTTGTCTTCCTTGTATGACCAAAAACATAAACAATAAAAGGCTCGGCACTAACCACTTCGCCTGTCTGACGGCCTGTGTAAAACAGTCGAACTCTGCAACAGAGAACTTGTCCACCCCGAACAGTAAAAGACCCTCAAGGTTCTCGCACTCCTCCACCAACTTCACCCAAGCCATGCCACCATCATGCGCAATGGCCCGGTAATGAATCTCCAGTTGTTTCAATGCCCTGAACCCAAACATTTTCCCAACTCTTAGGTAGCCCTTCTTATTCTCCCCCTCTTTGAGTACCCAGGGTGCGAGGTGAAGTCGCTGGAGGGTAGAGTTCGAGGGTTGCAGACACTGCATAATCTCAGCGGGAGATATGGGGCTGTAAGGCTTCTCAACTGCGCTCTCGTGCAGAAACTCGACGTGCACCAGCTGACGACAGTGTCGCGTGATCATCTCGAGGCCGCGGCGGGCAAGAAACGCATTAGGAAGTCGGAGGGTGGTGAGGTGCGGGAGTCGCCATCTGAGGTTGGTTCCACCTCTGGCGTAGTGGATGGTAAGGGAATCTAGGTTCGGCGCGCATTTAAGCAGTGCGTTGATCTTTTGCAGGTTTGTACCCTTGAGCTTCTTGGAGTCCCGAAAGTACTTAATGGTCAAGTTGATGAGCTTGTGTAGAGTAAACCTGGGCCGAGTCCTTACACACCCAGGCTTTTTGAGAAGGAACTCGGGACCTTCCCAATGCCGACAGAGCACGATCTCCAGCGAGGTGATGCCAGGAACAAAGCAGACCAGTGCCAACTTCGCGACTCTGACGTCGGGGAAGCAGCTGTACTCCCTAAAGCCGTCCACTTTTCGCAAATCCTTCAAGAAGCTCTCGTGGTCAGGGGAGTTTCTGTAGAAATTCCACGACCTCTTGAGTCTGATGAATTGAACTTGCTGCGCAAGGATTGCATTTGAGCTCAGGGCATGCAGAAGTGGTGCCAATCTCAGGGTCTTTGGGTTGGGATCTTGAACCTCGCTGTCCTCAAGATTGCGATAAAGGAGCGGGACTGCAATCTGATGAAGGGACTTGCAAGTCTGAGAAAGTTGGGACAGGCTTGAGATGTGCTCCTTCGCTTCGGCGCAGATTTGTTGGAGGATTTCTTGAGGCAACGCCAGCAGGAAACAGCGAGTTGGTTGCGGTCTAGTGGAAGCTGAGAGTTTTGTCCGCTTGACCGATCTGCGATCAACTGGGGAGTTGGCTCTCTTCGAAGCTCGAGGCATTGCTGTAGCCGTTGAGAAGTCGGTTCTTCTCCCCGCGTGGGTGTCTGGTGTTGATGACGAGAGCTTTGAGCAGTCGCTGCCCATTGTACGCGGGGGAAAGTTGTTGTTAAAAGATGCGGAGCGTTGTAGGGGAAAAACGTGACAAGGTAAAACCAAGAGAGGGAGTGACGAAACCAAAAGGTGTGGAAGGGAATTTCATCGGTGAATTTTGATCTGGTGCGTGTTCTTGCAGTTTGAATCAGATGGAAAGAAAAGTATGAGGTTTTGGGAGTGTCCTACTTAGCACTCGAAAAGAGGTTTTGAGGGTGTTAGGCCGGAAATTGCCAAATCTGTGGGAAAATTTTCAGAAGAAAACAAAGCTGGGTGCTGTATGAACAAGAACAACCTCGAGATAATACTCAACAAGGACTAACGTTAACTAGTTACTACAAATACAACGCAATTTACCACTTTTATGTAGCCATTTTTTTATCCTGGAAATGGCCAACTGCAAGATCTGCTCCTCAAGTAACGTACCTTATCAAGCCAGTCAGAGCATCGGGGGTGGTCAACGGATAGTTCTGCAAGTCTTCCGCAACAAAGCACAAAACTTTCTGGAAGGCATCAAAGTTTCCACAGCCTCTGCCCCTACACCGGACTGCAGCTCTACAGCGAGACAATTGAAGGCTTTTGGATCCTCGACGTAACTGGGTACCCAATAGTTTGAACGCAACTGCAGCTCCAAAGCAGATAATCAGGGCCTGTCAAAAGCATGGCGTCGTTGGTTACATCTGGCTTGAGCAAGCAAGGGAGAAGTTAAAAAAGCAACCTTGGGTAGGTATGATGAACTCACCACTGTCCCGATTTGACTGCTTGGTCAAAGCAGGTTAATTTCTCCACAGACAGATGCCGTGTTCCACACAAGTAAAGCTTTCCAAAGCAGGACAGGCCTGAACCAGCTTAACCAGCGCCGTCTCGTCAATTTTCGAGGGGGATTGTCGACAACAGCCATGTAATCGAAAGCGAGGTTCTTCAGGGCCGGAGGCGTCACCAAGGGATTAGATCTTGATGGGTCCCCACAAAGACAAAGATATCTCCAAGCAAAGCCTCTGCAGCGTATGACTGCTAGGACTAAGGCACTCAAGCACTTCAGCAGTTATGACGGGAGGCGGGTCGCCGTTGGCTGGGCGATAGCGGCGAATGTAGTCCGACTGGGTTAGTTCAACGTGATTGGGATTCTTGCATGCTGCCGTAAGTGTCTGCAGGGTCGTCTTGAGAAAGAACGTGCCGAGGAGTCGGAGGCTGGTGAGATGTGGCAGCTGTACGGCCAGACCCTTCCCACCGCCAGCGCTGTTGACGGTGAGTGAGGCGAGGTTTGGGGTGCACCGGAAAAGACCTTTTGAGTCAATCAATGTTGAGCCCGCCGATGTAGCCTGCAAAGTCCGGGGCTTTTGGAGCATTGAGAATGAGGCTGGCGAGGTGGTGGAACAAATTTTTTGGAAAAGCAACAACGTGGTCATCAGCCTCGGAGAGCAAGCAATCGGTGTCTCCCACGTGGTACCTGGTTACCATAATGAGCGTGGTGACGTTTGGCGATAAGCAGACGAGGGCAGTTCTCAGTGGCTGCATGTCGTTGTATCCAAGCTCATGTGGCATGTTCCCATTGTGTTCCGCGCCGAACATATCCAAAAGTAGCTGGCAGCAGACAAGAATCAATTCATTGTCCTCGTGGTGCATCGAAGGGTCTTGGTGGGCGAGTGTCAACACAATTTCCTTTGTAAGGGCTGGGTTTTGGGCCGGAGTGAGCAAGAGAGAGACGGCCCTCAAGCGGCCCAGAAGATGGGTTTAGACTACGGACTGCGTGCCTGTGGTTGCGGGGCAATCCTCAATATCTCAATAGATGAGGGATTTGCAAAAGCGGCGAAAGGCCTGGCTAGTCCGGCGAGTTTGACAAGCTGAGGGCGTGACATGTTGCTGCAAATCAGGCGGAATATCTCTGCTGGCATCGATGCCAAGGAGGGCCGAGATGGCTGACTTTTTGTTTTGCCAGACCTCTTTTTCAGGGGATTGTTGCAATGCTCTCGAGATTTTGGGTGCGGAATTTGTTGTCGTGCTGGGCGATCTCATCGACAGCAACTTTTGCCAGTAATTAAAAATCTTGGTAACTAGTTAACGTACTTGCATAACGGGTCGGCCAGCATAACGAGTCGGCCACTTTTCCTAAACCTCTATTACTTTATATAAGTCAATTCAACCACAATAGCTCAGATCAATTAAAACTACTCGGAATCGCTTTCCTCAGACATCTCGCATACTACTTGACAGGTTCGTACATTATGGCCAGGCTTCTTGCAGTTGCTGCAGAGCCGAACGTGCGGCTCACCTGCATTCGTACGACCACCACTCCGAGACGTTTCCTCGCAATCCTGACCACTAAGTCCCCGATCAGCTATCAAAACCGTCGCCTCTTGTAAACTAAGTGATCCTCCATCCTGCAGACGTGTTTTTTTATCCTGCGTCGCTTGCTTTTCCGCTCATTTGCCGTACGAAGCTCCTTGTTCTCGGCCCGGAGCAATACCATCTCGTACGCCAATTTCGAGATGCTCTTTGCCTGCAAGTCGATGACGTCGAAAATATGGGTAGGAGAGCTGCCTTGATGGTTTTCGATCTTGCGCTTGAGAGTGCTCGAGCTCTGGGCCGCGTCGTACGCATTAGACGGGGTCTTCGGGACCCAAGACAAGGCCGTCCCAGGACGTGAGTTCGGAGGAAATGGGGTAATTGACTTAGGGTCGAGGCGAGAGATCACCAATTCGGGGTCAAAAGGGACAAGTCCAGCTGCTCGAAAGCCTGCTCGTACGTTGTTTTCCGTAATAGAGGCGCAGAACGCCTCAACAAATGCGTCGAAGAAGTCCTCCTTTGTGATGTGGGTGATTTGCATCCGCATCATCTGCTCGATTTGCTTGCCGTACGAAGCCTTGAGCGGACTAAAACACCCGACATCGAGAGGCTGGAGGAAGTGAGATGAATGAGGAGGCATGCAAAGCGGAATAATGTTGTTGGCCTTGCAGAAATCTTCGAAGTCGACCGAGTGGTGGCTTTCGTGGCCGTCGAGGATGAGCAGTCGATATACTCCCCTTCGTACGATGCTTGGTAGACTGATCAAAATGTTTTAACCAATCGAGACCAATCTCGTTTGTCGTCCAGCCATTTTCGCTCGTGTGGACTCTCCATTCGGGCTGGAATCGGCTGTCCTGGTACCAGGGGAGGAGGTGGTTTTTTCCCTTGACGACGAAGTACGGCGGCGCGATCCAGCCATCCGCACACATAGCCTGGATCACCGTAACCCATTCCCAATTGCCAGGCTGCTTCGTACGAGGCCGGCCACGGCGTTCGGAGCTTGTCACGACCTTTGCAGCCGAGAGCATGCCCATCATAAACCCAGTCTCGTCGAAATTGTAAATATCCCCCTCTTGGATCGCGTACTTGTCAACCACATTTCGTACGAGACGAAACCACGCGTTTACCACGTCGGGATCTTCGCATTGGGCCCTCTGGTAATCGATTCGACGTCGGAAACGCGTCGTAAGCTCGGGATGTCGTTTCACGAAGCCGTTCGCCCATCGGGGTCCGACACGCGACGCGTCGCGTGTCGTACGAAGGCGATCTGCCATTTCTCGAACGTCGGAGAGCCGGGGCTGAAATCCTCGCGTATCAAGGTCGAGTACCCTCTCAAGAAGCACTTTTTCTTCCAAGTCGGTCAATTTCCGAAGGTTGGCAGGTAATTCTCATCGTGGTTGCTTTCCAGCGCGTCGGTCTTGGAGCGAGCTTCGTGGAATCTCGTAGATCGTAGCAGCTTTTCGCATGGAAAGTTTGGGGTCTTTGTCAAGAGCTTTGAGTGCAAGAATAACGCGACTTTCTTTTGGAAGAGATTCCATTGCGTTTTGTGGATGAAATTGGCAACGAAGTTAAAAGGTTGTAAAGGGAAGAAAAGTGGCCGACTCGTTATGCTGGCCGACCCGTTATGCAAGTACGTTAATGGTTTTACAACCAGAGTTCTGGGCATTTTTTGGAACCCCTGCATCATGCGAGGCTGGGAGCTGTACCGCTGTGGCGCGCGGAGCATTGTGGCTTCCAGCCTAGAGGTGGACGTTGGAGATTGGACTGTGAGGCAAGAGGCTCTCTCTTGGCTGCTTGCAGCCTCGCTTGGTTCAACTCCGTTTTATGACGTGGGCTCTTAGCAGGCATCGAAGGCTTCTGGCTTCCTCAAGCCCTCGCCAGTAGACAACTCCACCAATTATCCAACTGGTGCTCAGTCCCTGCTACCACTCTCTTAAACTTTTGTTTTCGGGCTTAGAAATCCTGAACTGCTCTGAGGTATCAATCACTTGGCTCGGGTAACGTCAGCTTCGCCGCCAAGCTGGCCCAAGCATAGATGGACCATGGCAGCTACCAATGACTTGCCATAATTCCAAGTTTCAGACTGCGATGCACATCCTGAGTCCTCCCACCCATGACCCATCATCCATCTGCTGACCTCAAGCTCATCCCATTGGTGGTATCCCGAGTCCCGTTTATCGACGGGGTCAGCCCTACCCAACTCAGATTCGATGCATGTCCGTGAACCATCCTGATGGCTGGAGGTGCGCCTTCTTGCTTGGATGAGATGGGATCTGCGTTCATCTGTGCGGAACCTCCCGGGCGTGCCGCCGCCTATAAACATGTCCCAAGGCGAGGTGACACAGTCAGCAGCTGCGCCAACGAGGATCCCAACGAATGAACTTCTGCGTGTGTCTTTGATCGTCGGTTGAGGATCTTCCAAGCTGTCAGCTGGTGCTGTGCCACCCAGGTTGGACATCACTAGCAAGTAACAACAGCCCCCAGAACCGACCTGGTGGTTCATAAGATGCAAATGTAAAAGCACAGAACTGTCTCGCTGCTCTCAGCCATCGTCAGACTCTGTTTCTGTCGTGACACTTTGTTGATGTCAAATCAAAATCACTCCCACGAACCACCCGAAATGACATCTCCCAACCCGAACACCAGCAGCGCCCATATCGGCAACGCAACCCACAAGGCCAAAACTCAAGATGAGACCCTTATCCCTTCCTTCAAACCCAGCATATTCGAGCGCCTGGGCATCGGCGCGTTCAAGCTCCTCAACAAGGTCGTTCCGTGGTACAAGCTGCCCGGCATCATCGGTGCCTTCAACCTCGCGTTCCTCCGTATCGAGCTGCGCCAGTACAATCTATACGACGGTTATGCCTCTTCAGAAGCTCAGGGCAACCCGCAGAATACCCCCCCTTCCAGACAAACGATATGTCGACACCCGCCACTCGGATGGCAAGTTCAACTCTCTTGAACAGCCCTTGATGGGCTGCAAGGGCATGCGCCTCGGCCGCAATTTTCCACGGCACTTGTGTCCCAAGCCGACCGAAGAAGAGCTCTGGACGCCGAACCCCCGAATGATCAGCGACAGGTTCATGGCGCGTCGCGATGGGAAGTTCATTCCGGCAACGACGCTGAATTTGCTGGCTGCGGCATGGATCCAGTTCCAGGTGCATGACTGGTTCAACCATGTGGAGGTGCGTCGTCCACAGCCGTTTCCTCATAACCGACGCTGACACTATCCAGGGCAAAGAGAAGTTTTCCGTCCCCCTCGCTGAAGGCGGCGACCCTTGGCCTTATCCTCAGATGGAGCTGCACAAGACCCAACCCGACGCAGTCCGTGATCCATCCGACATTGAATGCCCCGGCTACAACAACGAGAACACAGCCTGGTGGGACGGCTCGCAGATCTACGGCTCCAGCGAGGCAGTCACCCAGGTGTTGCGAAACCAACTCCCCGACGGGAAGCTTGCGCTCGACGAAACAGGGGCCGTCTCCTTCCTTCCCCGTGACAAAGACGGCAACCCGATGACAGGGTTCAACAACAACTGGTGGATCGGTATGGAGATGCTGCACACGCTGTTTGCGCTGGAGCACAACACCATCTGCGACGCGCTGAAGGAGGCGTATCCGGATATGACTGGGTTGGTAATCTCGTGCCACCTCTAGGTTGCTGATGACCTCGTCGATGACTGACACATCGCAGCGACCAAATCTTCGACAAAGCCCGCCTTGTCAACAGCGCGCTGATGGCCAAGATTCACACCGTCGAGTGGACGCCGGCCATCCTCGCCCATCCCGCCCTAGAGATTGGCATGAACACCAACTGGTGGGGCCTCGTTGGCGAGAAGCTCACCAAGATGCTCGGCCGAATCTCCAAGACCAGCGAGATCATCAGCGGTATCCCCGGTAGCGGGGCTGAGCAAGACGGTGTGCCATATTCGCTAACCGAGGAGTTCGTCTCCGTGTACCGGATGCACTCCCTGATGCCAGGTCCGTCCCTCTTCCCATCACCCTCTTTTCAAATCCCCCTCACTGACGCCCCCCAAAAGACGAAATTACCTTCCACTCCCTCCTCACCAACTCCCCGTCGCTACCATCCCCTCCTCCTTTACTTTCTCCCACGCCCTCAACCCCCTCCGCACCAACCTCCTCACCTTCCCTGACGCCTTCTACACCTTCGGCACCACCCACCCGGGCGCCATCACCACCAACAACTACCCCTCCTTCCTGCGCACGCTCCCCACGCCGGACGGCCAAACACGCGACTTGGGAACCGTCGACATCCTGCGCGACCGCGAAAGGGGAGTGCCGCGGTACTGCCGCTTCCGACGACTTTTGCGGCTTTCCTCTCCCAAAACCTTCGAGGAGCTGACGGGCGGAACAAGCAGCTTGCGGCGGAGTTGAAGGAGGCGTATGCGGGGAATATTGAGATGGTAGACGCGCTGGTAGGGAGCCACGCTGAGCCAGTGATTCCGGGTTTGGGTTCTCGGAGACGGCTTTCAGGGTGTTTATTCTGATGGCATCGAGGAGGCTAAAGAGCGATCGGTTTGTGGCGGGGGAGGGAGTGGCAGGAGGGACGTATACAAAGGTTGGGTTTGAGTGGGTGCAGCGGGTGGGGATGAAGGATGTGTTGGGGAGGCATTTTCCGGAGCTGAAGGGGTTTTGGAGAAGGGGGGGAAGAGGAATGTTTTTGAGCCGTGGGTCAAAGTTGGGGAGTAATGTATGGATGTAGGCCGAGAACTTGAGGGTTCGAGGAGATGTTGGTTGAGCTGTCGAGGGCTTGTTGGGTCGTTGTTCAACCTTTGTTCTCGCTTGGTTAGAGAAAGCCATGGAAACAATGCAAGGCAATATCAGAGGAAATACTCACATCAAAGATAATATCTGGTTTCTAGTGTCCGTACGTACAAGAGAAAGAGTTCTTCCATGAGGTTACGGGGTAACGTTATCATCAACGGTCATGATCGAAGAAAATATCCAGCTTTCGCTCGTGCCTGGCCCTAATTCTGCTGCTCCTCCAGCGGCTTCATATGCCAAACTTCTCTTTCAAAAACTCCCTCACCTGCTCATTCCCACCCTTGCCAACCGCAAGCCCTTCTGCGCTCCCTTCAATCTTCAGCCCCCTCAGCGAAGTCGCCCGCGACAGCGCCACATACACCTGCCCCTCCTCAAATGCCCTGGAGAGGTTAACCACCACCCGGTCCAGCGTCATGCCCTGCGACTTATGGATACTCAGCGCCCAGGCCGCAGCCAGCGGGATCTGCGTCCGACACAGCAGCGAGTAAGGTTCGCTGTCACCGAGCTCATGGATCTGACACTCTGGCATGATAACCCTTGTCGTGCCATTCAAAAACCGCACAACGGGCCAAAACAGCTTCTTCTCCTTTCTCTGCATGTCCTGCAGCTGCTGCTCGGCAAAGGCTTTGATGTGCGCTTCCTTGGTGGTGGCATACTCGCCGAGAAGGGCACCGGGGACGCGGGGCCCGTTAGGTTCCGACTTGCGCGGGAGTTTCGCCGGGTCGTATGGCTCGAACCCGGCGATGATACCCTGGCTACCATTACAGAGCCCGTTGTCGAGGTCGAGGTTGACGAGAAGGACGACGAGCATGCCAATTTTGTATTCGATGCGTCGGTCGAAGCGGTGGTCGTCGAGTGCGCGGAGCGAGCCGTCGGGGTTCTTGTTGCCCTTGGATTCGAGGTGCGGGTGTTTCTCGTGCGACCAGATAAATCGATCGTGACAGAAGAAGGAGTGAGGAGGGGTCTTGAGCCGGGCGAAGGCTTCTTCATTGGTGCGGCGAACTTCGTCGCGTGTTGAGAACAGCTTGACTGCGTTGGCGGTGAGGGACTTATGGTTCATCAGAAGGTCGACCTCCTGGCCGGTAAAAGGGACGCCGAGGCGGCACTTCTGAAGCATGGAGATGAACTGCTCGTCGCTCTGCCGGTGTATGGATTTGAGGTGAAAGTGGACAAAGTCGCATTCCTTCCAGGCATCGCTCCTAAACGCCCATTTATCGCTGTCGCGGTAGCTCTTGTTGCAGCGCCGGCAAGTATGAAATGTGTCCTCCTCTTCGTCCTCGGAAATGAGATCGTTGCCGCAGGTGATGCAATGGCGGAATGGCTTCACGGGAGGTAGTTGACAAAAATCTCCCGTGACAATGACTTGGACGCCCCCAAAGGGGGCATTCTTGTTGGACCGGCCCACCTTCATAACCCTGTTTAGCCTCTCGAGATGCAGATTCTCAACCATGCTGATTTCGTCGAGAATGATGGTGTCGGTTTCACGGAACCGCTTGCGGGTCGTTTTGCCGAGGGCTGCCTTTTCCAGCTGCTCAATCTTGCGCTTGTGGTGGTCGGGCGTCCAGCCGGCAAAGGTCCATGTGGTGGTGCCGTTAATGGCGAGAGCAACCTTGCCCGTGGGGGCCATGACGCGAACCGTCCTCCCCATATCCCTCAAGCGCCTCCTGATGGCATTCAGAACGGTCGACTTCCCGCACCCCGCAGAGCCGGTGTAGAAGATGTTTCGCCCACTGGCAGCGAGCTCAACAAGCTCCGCCTGCTCGGGGCACAGTACCGGCTCAGACTTTGGAACAGAGGGTGAGGCATCTGCCGGCGGCGCCACCAGCTGTGGCACTTGCCCGGGCACCAGAGGTGGTGGCGATTGCGGTAAATCGACATAAGGCGGTTCGTATGTCCGCGTGCCGGGCTGAAGCTTGTCCATGCCAAAGATAAGCCGGGTGTATGATCTCCGATGGGAGGAAAGTTCTAAGAGAAGATCAACGGGGAGCGTCGACCCTTGTGTGCCCCCCTCGTCAAAGGGACATGCGTCGAGTTTTTGTTGACAGCGCCAATACTGTTGGGCTACAGCGAGGGCTGTATCTGACAGGGGCCGCCGAAGATGGTCTAAAGGCGGTGACAGTGTTTGAGGAAAGCCTCTGATGGGCGTTGCAAGTGCAGGCCGTTCCGATTCAATCGAGCGGACGGTCGGAGATCTGTCTGGCATCGAGTAGTCGTCCTCATCGTCACTGATAACGATCAACCCCGCAGCATGGGGAGACTGAGAGCCAGAACCAAATTTCAGCCTTTTCGTTCCGTCAAAGGCATTCCATTGCCACCCCTGCTTCCCATTGATATCGGCTCCCTGCCCGCTTTCAAGTTCCATCATGCTGGGCCGTTTCGGGAGAGAGGGGTAATCGACGCCAGTCGCGCTGGGTCTCGCATTGGGCCATGCGCCTGGAACTGATGGATGAGCATCGATGGGGCTTTGCGAAAGAAATGGGTTGATTTCAGCGGTTTGTCGATTTGGTGATGGTGTTTGATGCGGGGGATGTCGCGCGAGATCCCAGGCGGGGGGGATCCGTGAAGGAAAATGCCAGTTCCCAGAGTTCGAGTTCATGACCAAAGGACAGGAACTGTCGACTCGGTCAGGCAGCGCATTCAATATTAATTGGCTTCCAAGACCCAGGTTCGACAACTTCGCAGTCACTGCCGAGGGCGGGGAAGGAAGTCGCGTCTTGGTCGCGTGTCACGTGAAAAAAGCGACGCGCGATCACGCATTCAACCCCACATTTATCTCCACTTATTAACCTAGGGGCACCCCGCAACGCCAAGATTCAGTTCAGTCCACCATCGACAACCCTGGAATTGGGAATTACCATCCTCCTCGCACTTCGATATGGAGTTTCTCAACTTTTTCCTGTCTTGCCGCCAGGGCACCTCGCCCTCACCACAGTCAAGGCAAAAAGGTTTTACGATAGCGTCACAATTGGAGTATTTACCCAGCCCCACGCACTAATAGGTGATCAGCGAGCTGCCCGGGGCACTGTGGTCCACTCTTTGGCTCCTTCGGCGTCCTTCCGGAGTGCTCGACCTTCGCATGTTCCTCTTCGAGAGATCACGAGAGCAGCATTTTGAATGTATTTCTGATTGAACTTTCTCAGGCTTTGCTGCGTCACCGACACAGCTCTAGACTCAACCCCAACACGGACGTAATGGGTATCCCACAACCCCGAGACATGCTCAGTTTCTCGGGTCCAACCGACGTCACCGACTGAGACGAAGCCGGTGCTCTCCGAATGTTGTCTGAAGGAAGACCACTTCCACCACCCCAAAGAGGCACTCCGGTTGCGGGAACACTGCCGTACTGGGCCGCGCTGAACTGCGAGACCGGCGCAACATCATGGCCGTGATGCCACCGGGCGACCTTCTCGCGAGATTCTGGGCCTTTCCTCTTGGCACATCCGCAAACCATCACCACCTTCCGCATCGGGCAGCTCTGGTATCACGACCATGGCACGGCACCTCTTTTACCTGCCCACCCCGGGTGAAATGCCCGCTTTCCAATCCGGGCAGGTGATCGCCCGTCGCAGATAAAGTTGAACCCGAAAGTCGACGATGCCACTCGTGTCACACTGTCTCGGTTCCTGGTTTCTCAGTTCCTCCACTCGAGAGGTAACAGTCACGAACTATGCGACACTTTCTCTCCGTTTGTGTCGCCGCCGCGGCATTGGTTACCGCCATCGACCCTCCACGTTTCCCCCACCAGCCCACCGGCAATGGCAACAAGCTGTTGAGCTACAATATCACCACCGGCAGCCCCGGCGAGCTGTCCGTCTCCACCACCTCGGTCACATGGGTCCAGTCCAACCAAGACGGTGACTTTATTACCACAGGCGAGGATGACTCGTTCGTGTTTGAGAACGTCGTCAGCGGGAACAAGACCACCTTCCTGTCGGCGGACAAGATCCCGAAGGACTACTACGACTACCAGATTTCGACCGACCGGACCAAGGTGTTGTGGGCCATCAACTACAAGAAGCAGTACCGCTACTCGTATTTTGCCGACTACCTGGTGCAGGACGTGGCGACCGGGAAGACGCAGCCACTCATCGCCGACGCCCAGGGTGACATTCAGTATGCCACCTGGAACCCCGCTTCATCCTCCGAGATTGCCTTTGTCCGGGGCAACGACTTGTATCTCTGGATCAATGGCACCGTTAGCCAGATCACCAAGAACGGCGGCCCTGACATGTTTAACGCTGTTCCGGACTGGGTGTACGAGGAAGAGATTTTTGGCACTCAGTACACGCTCTGGTATTCGCCTGACGGCGAGTACATTGCCTTCTTGAGCTTCAACGAGACTGGTGTTGAGACCTTTACCATCCCTTACTTCATGGACGGCGAGAAAGTACCGCCATCGTACCCTCGCGAGCTCAAGCTACGGTACCCCAAGGTCGGAACCAAGAACCCCACAGTCGCCCTCAGCCTCCTGGAGGTCAAGACCAAGGCCCTCACCCCTGTGTCGGTTAACGCCTGGCCTGCGGACGATTTGATCATTGGCGAGGTTTCTTGGGTGACGGATGGCCATGACAAGCTCATCTACCGCGCCTTTAACCGCGTGCAGGACCACGAAAAGGTTGTGGTTGTTGACACCCAGACCAAGAAGTCGACCGTCAGCCGCGAGCGCGACGGCTCCGACGGCTGGCTGGACAACAACCTGGCCATCACCTACATTGGCACTGTCAAGCGCAAGGGCGGCAGAGACGAGGCTGAAGAGCGCGGCAAGGGCCACGATAAGGACAAGCCCAGCAAAGACCGGTACTACCTCGACCTGTCGGACGCCTCTGGCTGGAACCACCTTTACCTCTTCCCTCTCGAAGGCGGTGACAAGATCACCCTAACTTCGGGCAACTGGGAAGTCGCCTCCATCCTCAAAGTTGACACCACTCGTGGCCTCGTCTACTACACCTCCACTGAGCACCACCCCACCGAGCGGCACATCTACTCCGTCTCCTACAATACCGGCAAGAAAACCCCCCTCGTTGACACCTCCACCCCCGCCGTCTGGTCTGCCTCCTTCTCTGCCTCCGGCGGCTACTACATTCTGCGCTACGGCGGTCCCGACGTGCCCTACCAAGAGCTCTACTCCGTCTCCAACCCCTCCAAGCCCATCCGCACCATCAACGCCAACACCAAGCTCTACAACGCCCTGCAAGAATACCGCCTCCCCAACATCACTTACCTCGACCTGTCCCACCCCTCAGGCTCCAAACTAAGTGCCATGCTCCGCCTCCCAGCCAAATTCGATCCCAAGAAGAAGTACCCCGTTCTCCTCCTCCCCTACGGCGGCCCTGGCGCCCAGGAAGTCACCAAGTCCATGCAGGCGTTCAACTTCAAGGCGTATGTCGCCTCGGACCCGGAGCTGGAGTACATCACCTTCACGGTCGACAACCGCGGCACGGGGTTCCGCGGGCGCAAGTTCCGTTCTACCGTTGCGGGCCGCTTGGGCGAGCTGGAGGCGCAAGACCAGATCTGGGCTGCGAAGTGGCTGGCGGCGAAGTACCCGTGGGTTGATGGGGAGAGGATGGGGATTTGGGGGTGGAGTTATGGCGGGTATCTGACCTCGAAGGTGGTGGAGGTTGGGGATAAGGCGATTGCGTTTGGGTTCGCGACCGCGCCGGTGGCGGATTGGAGGTTGTATGACAGTATGTATACTGAGAGGTATATGAAGACGCCCGAGTTGAATGGCGCGGGGTATAATAAGTCTGCGGTGAGGGTTGTGGAGGGGTTTAAAGGTCTGAGGGGCGGGTTTATGGTGCAGCATGGCACGGGGGATGATAATGTGCATTTCCAGAATTCGGCGGCGCTGGGGGATATTTTGATGGGCGGTGGAGTGAGCCCGGAGAAGTTGGAGCTGACGTGGTTTACGGACTCGGATCACAATATCAGGTATAATGGGCAGAACGGGTTTTTGTACAAGCAGTTGAGCAAGAGGTTGTGGGAGGAGAAGAACAGGCAGGGGAGTGGTGGTGGGCATCAGTGGAGTAAGCGCGGGACGGGTAAGGCGTGGAGGGGATAGTTGAAAGGACAGAGAAATGAGCAAGTGATAGTTGACTGTAAAGCTTTGTGCTTTGTTGGATAGGAACAGTCACAATTAGAGAGCATCAGAGATCTCGAGCTGGGGCCCAAGAAGATCAGACTGTTACATGTTCATCCGATGCCGGTCAACAGGGTCTCTACCACAATAAGCACTATGGGGTCACGCAACCAAGGGGGGGGTTTTGCAGCAGAGTTTGGATGACCAGCCTGCTTGGAGGCGAACTGCCAGGCTGGAAGGGACGCTTCAATTCACCCGAAGCCGGTCAACAGGGCGGCTCCGGCCACCGCATGTCGGTGCTTCCCCAATGTCGTCGGCCCAGACCTCAGGAACCTACGCACCTTTTTTCCCTTCCAAGTATATCCGGCATCTTTCTTACGAGACCACGTGGACGTCGAACCAGGGGGCTTCCCCAGAGCAGATCCAGACCCGCGGTTCAATGTGACACCAGGGTCTTGCAGCTCCTGCATGCAACATTCCCGATTGCTTCGGCCGTGGCCTGCCGAATCCATGCCAACGACAGCCGAGAGCTATCCAGTTCGCCCGTCTTATGCAATTCCACTCAACCCCAGATCTTGGCTGATGCTTCTCTCCTGCACTCGCCCCCAAGCCCATCCCCAAACCACCGCAACCAAGCCCGCCAACGGCAAGCCACCCCCGCAAGCCAAGCCTAGCCGTTTCCATCTTCCCCACAGCCACTGACGACACCCACCGAACCACGATTCGCGGGACGGGGCTCACTCACCCGGCAATCACCCTCGGCTTCTTCTCGCCCCTCAGACACCGAACCCACATTCGTATTCTTGCTGAACGAACCAACCAAACCCCCGACGGCACCACCGACTTCATTTGGCAAGGAACACCATCTGAAAGGTGGCGATCATTACTCGTAACAGCAAGTCCGGCGCGGGGAAATGGGGGTGACGAGGGGCGACTTTGCGGGGAAGTGGGTTCATTCTGGGGTGAGAACTCCATCGATTTTGCGGGGGAGGAGTCCCGGCTTGTGGAAGGAAAGGGAGCAGTGACACAACGAGCCGGCTTGATGCCAGGGTTGGATTGGGGGGCAGGGGTTGGCTGTGTTGGTAGTGCATTGATCATTGATGTTGGCCGGACCAAGGTTTGGGGGAAGGAGTCGTACAAGAAGGGGAGGATGATACGCGGTTCCTGGGCAGGTTCGAGGCTTGTCCATCTCTTGTCGCCCTTCATCTTTTGCTTCTTTGCGTCGACTCGGTCGAAAGTTTGGAAATTGGTTGAACATCTGAGACAGAGGCACCCGACAAGATGGGGACTTTGTCTAACAGCGAGAAGCATAACCGCTCGGCTTCACAATCGGACGACCATGTCGACGTCGAGCAGGTTGATGCGGTGGCGGTACCGGCCGTGACACTCGAATCGTTTGCGCATCTAGACGAGAAGAAGATTCTGCGGAAGGTGTGTTACCAACCCTGTCGACAACGACAAGCATCACGAACAACAACACTGACCTGCTCAGATGGACATGCGCCTCATCCCCATGCTCGCCCTCCTCTACCTGCTCTCCTTCCTCGATCGTACGCGTCCCTACTACTCCACCCCAAGTCACCATACCGCTGACAGCTTGTCTTCTCAGGGGGAAATATCGGCAACGCGAAGATCGAAGGGCTTCAGGAAGACCTCGATCTCACCGACGACCAATACAACTGGTGCCTGACCGCCTTCTTCTTCACATACGCCGCCTTCGAGGTGCCCAGTAACCTAATGCTCAAGAAGGTCCGCCCATCCATCTGGCTCCCCGCCATCATGGTGGCCTGGGGCATCGTCATGACCCTGATGGGCATTGTCCACAACTACGCCGGGCTCCTGTCTGCGCGCATTTTTCTCGGCGTTACAGAAGCCGGCCTCTTCCCTGGTGTTGCCTACTATCTGACGAATTGGTACAAGCGGGAGGAGATTCAGCTGCGGCAGGCCATGTTCTTCTCTGCGGCCTCCATTGCGGGTGCATTCAGCGGGCTGTTGGCTTTCGCGATTGGAAAGATGAATGGTGTTGGGGGGCTGCATGGGTGGCAGTGGATCTTTATCCTTGAGGGTAAGCTGCCCTGACGTGTTCGCCATGGGGAGATGGGTGTTGACTCGTTCCAGGCATCGTCACCGTTATCGTTGCTTGCATCGCCTTCTGGGCCCTCTTCGACTTCCCCGAGACTGCCACCTTCCTCACAGAGGAGGAGCGGGAGTTCGTCATTTACCGTCTCAAGTATCAGGGCCAAGCTGCCGACACCGGCCACGCTCAGGTTGCCCAGGCCGACGAATTTAAGTGGAGCTACGTCGTCGACGCCTTGGTTGACTGGCAGATCTGGGTCAACATCTTCGTCTACTGGGGTGTAAGCATCACCCCCTTCGTACCTCCTAGCAGCTCACTAACCCGTATAACAGATAGTCTGCCCCCTCTACGGCATTTCACTATTTCTCCCAACCATCATAAAGCAGCTCGGCTACAAGAGCAGCGAGGCACAGCTGATGACGGTGCCCATCTACATCACGGCCGCGATTCTAGCCGTGGCGGCAGCCTGGTGCTCCGACCGCATCGGCAAGCGCAGCCCCTTCGTGATTGGCTTCCTCCTCATGATGGCCGTCGGCTTTTCCATGGCCATTGCCACCGACCCCTTGATTCATCCCAAGGTGGTCTACGGCGGCGTGTTTATTGCCGCGTGCGGTATCTACCCAGCCTTCCCCGGTGTCATCACCTGGCTGTCCAACAACCTAGCTGGCTCTCTCAAACGGTCTGCAGGCATGGCGCTGCAGATTGGTATGGGCAATCTGGGTGGTGTAAGTTTTCCCCTGCGCCCCTCATCTTCTGACACGGAGCTGACAAACAACCCTAACAGGCCATGGCCTCCAACTTCTACCGCGCCCGGGACAAGCCCGGCTACAAGCTCGGCCACGGGCTCGAGCTGGGCTTCATCGGCCTCGGTATCATTGCGTCGCTCATTCTGCTGGTCGGCTACAGCACGCAAAACAGGAAGCGTGCACGCCTGTTGGCCGAGGGTGCCAGAGCACTCTACTCTGAGGAGGAGCTGTCGGCGAAGGGTGATAGGGCAATTACGTTCAAGTATGTCTATTGAGTAGAGATAGAGCAGATGGAGGCAGTGGGAGGGAGTTATGATACCCTAGATGAGTTAGTTGTGGTTGGAAGCTTGGAGATGTGGTTCGGCGTTGGGGGTTTGAGAGAAAATACGTTTTGAATCGAAGAAGCGTTGTTTTGTTTTTTTTTTTTTTGTTTTTTCAAGAACCATGAGACCTGAGGTGCTTTGCTGTTTACAACAAGATGACCCCATATTTTGTGCGCTATTACTCCGAGCATTCCATCAGAGCCAAGCCGCTCGTCCCGATAAAAAAGACCCCCCCTCCAGACTATCATCAAATCCAAATCCCCGTCTTTGCCATCTCCTGCTTCCTAACTATCATGACAGACGCAAAGAAGTCAAGGCGTCATATGTGTCTACCAACTGATAATTTCACTGCAGCGTGTCATGCGAAAGTATTTCCCACTCATCACCAACCTCCTCAAAATCCTTATCGGCTGTTTCATCTCCTCCAGCCAGGGTTACCTCATCATCATCCCCCTTCCCTGCAAACTTCTTTCCATCCTCACCCTCCCTCTCATCCCCTCACATTCACTTTTCTTACCTCCACCCACCAAACCCTTCACCCTCTCTCCCAACCTTACCATCCTCCACCCCCTCCCAACACATCCCCAACCCCTCCTCCCCCTCACCCAATCCTCCCACGTATCACCCGACTTTGTACTCCACTCCTGACAATCAACCCCGCCTTTGCTTCTCGTAGTCCTCTGTCTTCCTCCCTATCAAGAATATCAGCGATGTCATTTCTCATCGCGGGAGGAAAGTTCAGGGCGCAAATTGATTGTCGTTGCTCCCAGAGACAGCCAAAGGGATTTCGCTCCAGAGACAGCCAGAAAAAGGAAGAAAGAGCAAATAGAAATTTTGGCGTACATTCCTCGCTGCACAGCGCTGCAAACACGTCGTGGTCGAGTTCTTCGTTGCTGTGGCACAGGCAGGTGTGGTAGCGCTGAAAGGGGAGGGTGGGATCTCGCGACAGATGTGGCATTGGCAGAGGGTGCCGGGGGTTGGTTGGGCGGTGGGGGCAGCGGATGAAGGCTGTGTAGGAGCAGGCCATGGGGCCGATGTCGTAGGGAGGGGAGTGTGTAGTCTGAGGGTTAGCTTGATGGAACAAGGAGGATGCGGAGGGCAGAGATGGGGCGTTGGGGGAGGAACTTACGGCAGGAGCAGTTGTGGAAGCGGATAAATTTCTTTGTTTTGGGGTCGGTGTAGGAGGGTTTAAAGGGGATGTTGGGAATTGGGGGGTGATAGTCGAGGTTGGGGTGTAGTTTGAGGTTGTTGAGGACAAGGTCAATGTAGAAGGAGAGGTGGGCGGACGGGAGCGGAGAAGAGGCGGTTAGGTCGGCGAGGTGCTGAGCAGCAAGAGAGGGTATATCGTCAGGGGGCAAAGTGCGGGAGGCAAGGTCGATGTGCGTGTGGATGTACCTGAGGAGGTGGGCGTGCGTGGTGACTTCGCTGGGCGTGAGGGAGAATTTGATGGATTTGGCTTCTTCGAGAAGAACGGCTTGGTGGAAGTCGAGAGTCTCGAGAGACGGAAGCTCAGGGATGAGGCCGGCTTTTCTAAAAGATTCGTTCCGAATTTCGACATCCTCCTTTGGCTCGGCCTTCAAGTGTGGCAAGTGGATGGTGTCAGGTAATGGCTTCAGGTCAGGTGGGACAAACGCCGCCCGCGCCTTGAGGCTATCCCAAAGCTTTGGGCTGTAGTGAGTTGTCCATGCCGTGGGCGAGATGCAGAAAGTCTCTCTGAAAAGAGCATAGCTCATCTCCTGAACCTCCTTTGCTTTGCCGACGACCAGAAGCTGCGACAGGGCCGCGTGCACCATCTGAAGGTTGAAGTATGCGTGCGTCTCCGAGTACTGTGGCACAGAGAGCTTCATGCTCCTCAGTCGGATGATTTGCTTCTGAAGCACGGCGAAGGCCAGGTTGATGAACCAGCTGCGTCTCCGGGTCTCGCCGGGACGGAGATACCGCTGCACAACCTCAAATGCAAAGCGGAGGAGCTGGTCAGGGTCACCCTCGGATTTCTTGACAAACTCCCGCCGGAAATCGGCGTTTAGGTAACGGTGCGGCTCAAGCAGCTCACGGAGGTTCGGGAGCATCCAAAATTTCTCAGCGTACTCTGACCTTAATATGTCCGGGCTGTAATAGGACTCAGGAAGCTTTTCGTTCATCAGCTCTGGAGTGAAATGGAAGATGCGCTTGAACTGGCCTAGGTAAGCATCGCAATTCCAAAACATGCTCATAGCATGGATGCCCAACTTGACATGGTACAGCCAAAAGACAGTAAGGGTTCTAGAATTGTTAGCACAGGTCTCAGCGGCGCTGGACAAAGTACGTACCTAGACTCGGGCATGAGCTGGATTCTGGAATGCTTTTGCTTGAGCCTGTTCACATTGTCTGCAAAGTTGCTTGCCACTTCGAGGAGACCGAGATTTCTGTTCTCAGGATCCAGCAGAGTCAGATAGGCAGCGAGGAGGTAGTCCTTATGTTTCCACGGAGTTACATCGCCGCGAAGAAAGCTGGCAAAGAAGTCCTGGTTTGCTTGCAGTTCGGGGACCGCCCTTCTGTGCCAAACCTCGCGAGGAAAAAAAGGGAAGCTCTGGCATCCTCTCAGCAGCCAACTGGTAAGCATCCGCAACTGGCATTGCCAAGACTTCACGAACAAAGCTCTCCGGACACTTGTTCAGCTCAGCCTTAAACTGCGCAGTTAGGCGGTCAACTTCGCTCTTTCTCGGGGATTTTGAAGTGTCGATGACAACCCAGAAACCCCTGCCACCGTACTCCAAAAGGAGGTTGACATGGGTGCGCATGCACTGCATAGAATCATTGATGTTGAGCCTGGACCCATCGTGGATGAGGAGAAATCCAGATTCCCCAGATCTCAAATTGAGAGCATCATGGCTGGGAACTGGCAACATGTTAGACTAAACAGACAAACTAGAGCACGAAAAGAGTCAAGAACTTGGCTAAAAACCCACGAGAAGCATGAGGATTGTATTCGCCACCAGCCTCGCAAACGCGGTAGAAGACGGTGGCGCGGCCATCTGGCTGTTTGAGAACTGCCTTCTTTAGGTTTGGAGTTGAGCTCATCTCCCATCTTAAAGGTGAGGTCGTGTTAGGGATTTTGTGGCCACAGACCAGGACTGAGCCTGAACCCTTGGTCTCGTTCTTCGAAATAGCTGACATAGCAAAATTGAAGCGTCAACTCGAAAATTGTTTTGTGTTGTCTCCAGAGTAGTCCCCACAATGCGACTTTCGAATTGTTTTATATGTGGGTAAGAGAGAGAACTCGCAACGTGTCACTCTTTGCTGCCGCGCAATATCCGCGCAATGGATGCCAGATTGAGATTCGCGTTTGCAGGCAACAGCCTTTCAGCTGGAGGTTGGTCATAACAACCCTAACCCTTACTGTCATGGTTGCCCCTGTTGCCACCCCTGAAATCGTCAACAAACAAAAGCAACGATGAGAGGCATGTGTCGGTCAAACAGGGCTTTGCCTATTGAACAGGGACGTCAATTCGCAACGAGGCTTGGATTTGCAACAGAGATGTGTTGCAACTAAACATTTTGACCGCAACCCCTTCTTTTAATGCTCCAAGAGTAATGCAACGATTTATCATGGTCAGAAAATGGGTAGTTATCGCATCACTTTACCAACTTTGCGTGCGGTTTAGAATAATTCTTAAAGTAGTTAACGTTATCGTGGGTTAAGAGCTCTTGCCAAAATAGCGCCGGGGATGGCCATAAAAATGAATTTCCTTACCAGGATAGGGATGAGGGTGGCGAGGATAAATATGCATATAATTTAGCTATGGATGTAATAACTAAGGCAGGGGGACCTTAGTTTTGGTGCGTTTTGCTAACAAATCAAAGTCCTATCTTCGTGATATGATGACCCGATTTCTCTAAAAGTCGTTTTCACTCATGGAGATATCCGGCCGCAAACTTCATGGCGGATAAAATTGAGGGCGGATCTTGCGCGGTCATTACCATTGACGACTGGGACCAAGGCGGATTTTATCCCGAATAACTACTGGGAGTTGGTCAAGATGACCAATAATTTGTCGGCAGTGGAGCATAGCGACTGGTATCGCTACCCGCCAAACTCAATGCCTTCTCGGCGCCATTCAATTCACTGGCTAGTGGACAGGATATTGAATCGCAGTATGGGAAATAGTTAGTGCTACCTTCGGAGGTTGCAGGCATCAGAGGGAAATGCTGGGGAACACATGATGGAGGGCGGGCTTTACCTATCGGCCACGGTTTGGCGAACAACTTGGTACAGGTGCCACTGGCGTGCAGACTTCGTTGGACTCCAAATGCCCAATGGTAAAAGAAAGCTGCTGTGTTGTGGTCTGCAAATAACGCCGTAGAGGTCGAGGGCATTGAGAACACAAGAATCAATATTGTAATCCATCGTCTTTATGCTGGGCAACGCCAATGTCTTTTTTGAATATTTGAACTCCCCTTCTCGCTCGGCTGCAATGTCTAGCGAAAGTCATTTGGTACTGGCCTCCGCACTTCGTATTCTGGGCTTGAGCCGAACTACCGAGCATCAGCCGCGACCCTCCCTTGACATCAGCTGCTCGCTTTGTTGCAGCGGGAAACCGTTTCCGCAGCATCATGTTGGCATACGAAGTACTGTTGGTTCGCCTTTTATGCTGAACCCTTCCAGCCTCATGTTCACTTGGTTACAGCACCCAAGACCAGGTCATCTCAACTCATACCTTGCCATGGCTCTAGTCGGATGCGTCGGGATGCGCCAAATATTTGCTTTCCTGAGTGCCATGGTGCCAAAGCCCATAAAAAGGAATCAAATAAACGTAAGCGGGGTGTACTAATAGTTGGACAACACCAAGCAGAAGTTCAATTAGAATGTGAGAATATCCAAACATGAGGAAGAAAAAACCAAACGAAAAAGACCAAGGCCCTGATTATCTTACCCATGCAAATTGAATCCGGCATAGTTACCCAAAAAAAAGTCTTCGTAAAATTGTCCTCCCATCTTACCCCTTCCTCCTCCCCCCTTTTGCAGACCCCTCATCCGGAAACTGATCCCTCACCTTCCCTCCATCCCCCAACAACACATCCGCATTCAACCGCACACTCCACCTCACCATATCCGTCACCGCCCGATCGCGCCACCCATCCCCATGCCCTTCAATATCACTCATCCCACTCATCATCCCGGCCATCCGATGATGCTGAAACAGCCCCGGCTGCGTCGTCACGCACTGCCTGCCCGCCGCCCTCCCCTGCTCCCCTCACAATAGTATCTCAACAAAATATCAAACGGCTCGCTCACATCCTTCAACCCCACTTCCTGCAGCAACCTCCTTGCCCCCTGCTGGGTAACCGCATACCCCAGTGAGCAAACCCCCTCCTGGACGTGGTGATAGGCGCGGGTGTGCTCGGGGTACTGCTCCTTGAGGGTAAAGGGGATGTTAATCGTCCAGAGGTCCTTCTTGGGCGCGACTGTGTCGTCGCCGAGGCGGATGACGTGCCCCTTGGGGATGGTCGGGTGGTCTTCAAAAGGGAAGTGCATGCCGCAGTGGCCGATCCAGAGGAGGTCCCAGTGATCGCCGTAGGGGGACCAGGTTGGGGGTGTGAAAGAGGGTAAGTGGGTGAAGGGGATGGCCGGGAGTGTGCCTGGAGACAAGGGGAGGGGAGGGAAGGTGGGGTCGGCATAGAGGGTGTTTGGGGGTGCTGCCGCGGAGGGGTTGGGTGAGGGCGTAGGTGGAGAGAGCGAAGTCGTGGAGTTGAGAGCGGATGCGGATGTCCCAGTCGGTGTCGTCTTCGAGAATGAGGGCGGTGGAGAGGTTGCGGTGGACGATTCTAGAGGGTGAGTGTAAGTTAAGAAAATGGGTATAAGAGTGAGGAGGCTCACTCTCGGATGGCGTTTATGTGAGCGCGCCATGAGCCGATTGAGGCGTCTTTGAGGCGCTCGCGGCCCTTGACCATGGGAATGACCTTGTCGGGGGATGTCCTTGCCGGATACACCATCAATGAACTCAATGTCCATGTTGCTGAGGGCGGCTTGTAAGACCATGCCATCGCGACGGTCTGTCCTTGATGGCAGTCCAACAACAAATATCTTCTCGAACTACGATGAGGTTAGTGGGTACGTTATCATAGTTTTTAAACAAGCGATACCGCAGACGGCAAGTGGAATAGTGGAAAACCGAATGTGAACAGCATATAAATGTCCACTACTTACACCTAGGGTGCTATTCTGGATAGCGCCCATCAGATGTCCCCCTGAATGGGACCATGTCTGCTTACGACCAGCCGACGTCGATCCGTGAAGCTTCAAGAACAAAAAGCCAAAAATGAAAACGGCTCCCACAGCAAGCAGTGTTCGTCGCGGTATTTGATGCAAGTGCATTTGACTGCGGCGCGTTCCCTCCATGGGAGATTATACAGGGTTGGAAGCCGGATCCTGATCGGCGTCGGGTGTGAGTTTTGAAAAGGGGCGGCACCTCAGACTTTGCAGTTTCTCCCCTCGCCAAATGGGTACTTTGTCCCACATATCGTCCTTGTTAGACAGTTCTCATTGGTCGAAATTGACATCTTAATTCAACACCCCTTCTCCGGTTCACAAGTGCAGGGGTTTCCAACATCCAAGCACAACCGCGGAGCTTCCCTGTTGCTCCAATCATTGACCAGCCCATGACAACCCATGGATAGGGAAACGGTACGAGCTTGAAGGACGAGCAATAGTGGCGGGAGGATATGCAACTTTATTACATGTATGTATAGCAACATTAGCTAAGCTTTCCCTGAGGCGCTGACCTAGTATTTACACCTGCAAAATATACCATTACCCATTAACCCTAGCGCCGCAAACCATCCAGCCGAATTACATCTAGCCTGTGTGCGAAGCCCCTTTTACACGCACAGGTCCATGTCCGCAGTGTAAAATTGGCAAGTTGTCCCCGGAGTACACGTCGTGCATCCGGTCCAGTTCGTGCCGCCACATTGACCCCTGAACGATCGTTAGTCGTCAATCAAGATCAGGGATTTCGAGTCGAAATCAAAATTTCAACACGAATGCCGCACTCATAGAGATACACTTACCACTTGACGATCTCGCAAGGACCTTCCCAGTCATCATCGTCGGGATCTTCAAAATTTTCGGTTAGCACTCATCACAAACCATACTCAACCCCAAAAAAACAAAAGGCAGTGACTTACCAGTCCCATCACCCGGCTTTGGACCCGTAATCGGAACGTCTCCCGGCAACTTATCCCGCCACCCATTAAGTTTCTCGCAAACAGTCGGCCCCACCCGACACTTGTTCCCGTCCGCGATGCTCTGCGTCAACAACTCCTCACAATTAACCTCAAAGTCACAGTTCGCATCCATCGCCCTCTGCAACGAATCCCCCTTCCAGCCAAACACATAATCCGCGTGCGTCCCGTACCCCGTAAAGTCCCCAAACGACCACACAAACGGCTGCTATGACTCGCAGGGCATGCCGCATCCTGCGCGAACGTGCCGTTCTCCGGATACGCCACATGGCTCTGATGGTCCGGACTATCCAGATTAACCCCATCCCAGCACGTCGGAAACCGATGGTTTGCCATGATTCCTTCCTTGCACGGCCCCTTGGGCATCTTCATCGTCTCGCCCGTGCGCGTCCACATGGTATCCAGACACGTGAATGTCAGACCCCTGTACCGCTCCCCCTCAGCACGCGTGCGGATCGTCGGGTTGCCCGTGGTCATGCGGAACCCCGGGGCAAAGGCCGTTACGTTGACGGGCACGTTGCGGTACGGCGTGTAGTAGACGCTCATGCCGCCGCCGCGGGCGCCGTCGAAGTCGAGGTTGGTGCGCTGCGGGACCCGGATAAGACTGCCGTTGCGCGCTTGGAAGAAGAGGGTTCCGGTCCAGTAGTTGGAGAAATCCTCGGTGAAGGTGCAGGTGGTGCAGGTGGCTTCCTCGCCGATGTTGTGCCGGGATGGGTCCATGGTCGCGTTGAACATGTTGCCGCCGGCGATTACGTGGAGGTGGGGGGAATGGGTCAAGCCGGGCCATACGATGCTGAGGGAGAGAATTAGAAAAAGGGTTTATAGGGAGAGAGGTTGGACGAACGGATCGAGGCGCTCGGTAACCAACGTGGAGCAGGAGAAGCGCAGAAACTTGGCGTTGAAGCCGCCGGCGGTGGCGCTAGGCACACTGGCGAGGGCCGCCAGGACGGCGGTGGCCGTGATGCTACCTTGTGGTGTTTTCATCTCGACGGCGTGTTTAGGCGAAGATCGACAGGCGGGAGATCTCCGCTCCACTGATTTTGGGCAAATCTTCTCTTCTTATCATGAAGCCGGCACCCCTGGACCGTCAGTCCACTTTTGCAACACCCCACACCTGCACGACTTTCGGGTTAGGTACCGTAGCAGTGCAGCTCGCCGGGGTATGGGAACGGACGGAAAGAATGTCCGTTCGCGGAGAACCTGCTCAATTTGATTCCCCTGCATGAATAGATGGAGATTCTATCCCCTTTGAGGCCTTGGCCTCCTCAACAACGCAACATCACGCTTGCAAATCCATGGGGCCGACAGCCGTGACTGCAGCCTGAGCACCCTAGTTTGGAAATGACAAATATCTCCATTCAACCCCCCGATCATGGGAACGGACCGGCGGGGAGGGGTTTCAACAAACGTCAAAGACTGCGGAATGGTGGGCAGTAGCCCTTGTCTTTGGATCTGGCACCACGGATTGACGGGCATGGAATGTCAGTGTAATAATAGGCAGGTGGTAGTTAACGTATCAACTAACAGATCCGTACGTCTTGACCGCTCCGTATTGGTCGTCTGCTTTTCTCCTTCTGCATGTTGCTGCAAAGTCATGTGTGCTTCGAGATTGAGAGCGGCATTGTTTGCCTGTAATTCCAGCTTTATTAACAAATTAAGAGGCACACAACCGTCGCCGCCAGCAAAACTAGAAACTTTGCCGATGCCGTTCGCGAAAGCGCGACCCTCATCCATGAGATGTTTCACACTCTTGGAGCAACTGAAATGCTGCCAGACATAAAGAGGACAGCGTAGGTCTTGGGGCAGTCAATCTTTGAGAAAGCTACATGTTGAGCAGGCGTGGAGGAGAATGAAAGCGTGCGTGCTCACGGATCCTGGATGAATTAAACTATATTAATATGGCGATGTTTCTCAAAAGGGCTGTGCGAACATTTTCTTTCATGTCTCCTCAGTAACCGTAGCGGAAACAAAGTGCACCCCCAAAAGAGTGGAATTATGAGGTCCAACTGTTTCATTCCCGACTTCGAAGCGGTGGAAGTGAAGGTTCCCTCTCGCGTTCACATCTCTCCTGTTCCAGTTCATAGTTCTGTTCGTCCATGTCCGGCTCGCGCTCGTAAATATACAGAATTTGGCGGATGCTCCGACGCTCCTGTACCAAGGCCGTAGCCGGAGGCATTACTTTTGCCACTGCTTGATTCCACGACTCCCTCGTCTGCGGGTCTGCCGCCGATCCCATTTCGTGTTCAGGAGTGAGACCAACCTCGCCTCGCAAGAGCCAAAAGTGGCAGAAGATTGACCGGCCTTCCCCATCATCTCCCGGCATTTGCTGCTCCAGCTTGCGAGATTTCTCTTCCGACCAGCGGTCTTCGGCAAGGGCTCGGAACCACTCGGACATGAATCGCGCAGGGTCAGCCAACGGGTCCGTCCTGTTGGTATCAGTGGTCAAAACAGAGGTGTTGTGAAACGACAGGCCGTCGACAGTGACCAGCGGACCCTCCCACAAGAACCACGACGGCGTGTCATCGCGCTTGGTGCCGTTTGCAAAGATGACGCCCGTCCACGGCTCGAAGAGCGGCTTGCTGGAGCTGCTGGACCCGGCGGTCCTGGACGTGGCGGTCCTGGACGTCGTTTCGTCAGACAGCAGCAATGGCTGCCGATCTTTGTTAATGTCATAGTTTTCGCTGAATGTGAGCATGTTGAGCCCGATGGCAAGGGTGTACAGCTCGGCGCTGAGGTCGGACCAGTCGTGGTCGCCCACGGTCACCGTGTCAACTTAGTCCATCATGAGCACGTTTGAGAATTTCTCGGGGGTGATGGAGTTGACGCCCTTGAAGTTCAGTGTCGGGTTTGTTAGCAGAGCCGCGATAGCGTCTAAACTCATCCAAGTTGACGGCTACATGCTTGGCGACAGCAGCCACTGTCAGATGTAGATCTTGTCGTCCTGGTCCCCTGCGCCTTTGGTCGACCCCGGCCTGTTGACTCTCTCCCAACTGTTGATCTGGGCGGACATATCGTCCACTTGCTCCTTGTTGGCTCAGTGATTCCACATGTTTGTGAGCTTGGCCGAGTAGGTGCCGTCGTTCACCGATTCAATATCTTTTTCCAGCTGCCTACCCAGCAGCGGGATTACGCAGCCGCCACCGTTGTTTCAGTTTGTTGCTGCGGTGGAGTTCTCTTTGCAGACCTGGATGGCGCAACTGGTGGCCTGGTTCTGGGACTTGAAGGCGTCAAGAATACTCGCAAGCGCGGGCATAGAGACCAATAACAACATCCCTGGACAGGGCAAACATGATGGTGGTACCACATCTCGCGCCATTCTTGAGGTAGCTGGACAGCTGGTAGACGGCCAAGAAAACGTCTGACGCCGCGATGGGGGCGCCCAAAAGCAGAGTGGTGGCGCCAGGCTGAGCAGGCTGGGTTGTGACGATGAGTTGCTTGCTTTTGGCACCACACTTGTTGTCGGGGGAGATGCCCAGGTCTGGAGCGGCTTTGTAAGGAGCCTTCGTCTGCCGGAAGCTAGAGCCATTGGCGCAAGAGCATGCCCGAATGGTGAGCTGTGTTGTCGACTCGGTGATGATATTTTGCTCGTTTAGGTCCAGCAACAGCGGCTCCTCACATCTTCGAAGGTGCTCAACACTGTGGACCTGTAGCCACGTGGGTGGGCCGGAGCTGAAGCCGCTGCAGTGAGCTGGGCAGAGATCGGGATAGTTTCCATTGAGGCCCTCGAGGATGGCATGACTGGAGAGGGGGGAAAACCGAGACTGGCTAAACCAGCAATGATCAATCGTCTTTTCATTTTCAAAATGGGCACATAGCCTTGGGGTGCTGCTGCGGTAAGAGTCCGGTCTTTCTGGTGGTGGTTTGTGAAGAAGTGAACGTCAAGGTCGGGGACTGGACCCTTTAGAGGTCGCCAACCACGAGCCATCAAATCAAATAAGTACTGAAAACACCAGGTACTTGGAGATCGGCGAGGTAGCATTTTCGTGTTGAAAGAAGCCGTCAGATATGGACATCGCTCGTCCTACTTACTGCCGTTGGTTCTTCAGCGGTCGTGAAATTGGGCAGGTAACTCAACATCATGATACCATCGCTGTAGTTAACTCTTTGCAAGTCATCAGTTCGAGAAAGAATTAACCCATTCTTCGGCCTTAGAGCCAGTTGTGTGACCGAGCTCGTACAACTTACGGCCCTTGACCTGCGAACCAAGAATTCCGCTATTTCAATCCACCTCGTTGTGTCTCTGGAATTCCCCCGACATAGAATCACGGGGACGAGATGGCAGGAATGCCTCGGCAGCACCACCGATGTACTCGGACCTGTTGGGGAGGTTCGTGCGCATGGGGCCAGGGGCATCGCCGCTTCGGGTGAAGACAAGGCACTTGGTAAGAGATCTTGAGAGATCTCACCTTCAGATTTAACATGTGTTTAGGCGGCAGCTATTCCCATTGGCTGCGCCTCGATCTGTCCCGGTCTGCAATCTCGTGCTTGCGGTTGAAGGGAACTAAGCCTATCCCCGGAATGGAAGGCTGGAAGCTCCCAACCACACCACCACGGACCAGACCCATTCACCCAAACGAAGCCAAGACCGCAACTGCAACCTCCTCTGCCTCGCTTCGTGAGAAGAGAAATACATCATGATTCTTTTGGTTCCCCGCTCTGGTTGTTGGCTTTCTTCGCAAACTGCATTTCCTCCAACAACTTGCTGCAGTTATCGCCCGGAATTCTAACGCAGCTCCAAGCCCACCAAACTGCCGTAATAATGGCCGACGAACACTCGAATTTCACCAGTAGCGACGACGTCATACAGCCCCGGTGGGCCCAATTTTGGACCAAAACGACCGTTTCTACACCTGACCTATCCCTTACTGACTCCTCTCTGCTGGCTATTACAACTCCCTTCGTTCCGCCGCTCGAATGTAGCGATATTTGGACAACGAAGAGGTTGGTGACTTCTATTGGTGTTGCCATGAGGACCTTGGCCGTCTTCGCGTCTGACACGACAAACCCCCCGTTTCACCTCGTGCCAACCGTCAGGATGGGCGACCAACATCCCAGCCCGCAACTTCAGCTTTAGTCCGGCCTTGTGCCCAAAATCCTGGATATACTGTAGGCAACAATTTCTGCTGTTTTTGCCCCTTTCTGGCTGTTCCAGGGGCAAATTTGCTCCCGACATGAGCACTTTGCTCCCGAACTGCTCCTGAAACACCGCGTTATGGGATAAAATACCTGATATTGTTGGTAGGGTCCATGGCCGAGGTCACAGACGGAATTGGCGTGTACTCAACAGCGCTCTGCTGTAAGACGTACGTAGGATGAGTCTGATAACGCCGATGATCAGAAGAAGCAGCAGCTGACCAACGGCTCACCCCCTTTCCGCACCAAACAGCCTCCATCATCCCGATCCCGACGCCAACACGATGATAACTACCATGGCCATCCCATGCATGAGTAACTTTGGCCGGTTTGATTCGACCTATGGAACCCTCTTGACCGATGGAATGACAGACGGCCTCCTGATGCACGAGGCGTGGAAGGTCAGCTGGGCCGCTTCTGACACCAGCACGCTGTCCCTGTCGCTGCCGGCTCTCACTTCGGGGTGGACCCTCGATACGTGGACGCCGGGCGAGACGGTGATTCGAGTGACGCCCAACCCGACGGACCCCACGAGGGACGGCGCGCCCCACGAGAATGACAAATTTCTGACCATCGGGGTACCCCTCTTGATTGTGGGTCTGCTGCTCGCCATCGGGGGATGCTGTGGCATGTGTTGTTTAATGACCAAGTATCAAGAGCGCCTGGGACTGAAGACGCCGATCGAACTTGAGACGCCGGCGGTTGAATTAGAGAGGCGGGAACGGAGGGACGGCGGGTTGCCTACGTAGGCGCGGTAGCTGTTATTTTGGGGTGGTTTACGACAAGTAACGTTGGGTGCCTAGGCAGTGCTAGGTAAGATTTTCGATGCTCCCTAGAATCAAAAAGACCCCGCTGCAGCAAGCCAGGGAGAGCTGTGACTCGTCCCGGGTGGGCTGAGGGCCGGAGGGATGGTTTGCGCAGGCTAACGGTGTGAGTTAATACACTTCAACAAAAGGAGGCTACTTATAGTTCTATCGCCAGTTGAGTCATCAGCAGCTCAGGGTGTCCCTCGACGATACTCAGTGAACCTTGGATCTTCAAGTCTCGAAGCAGAAGCTTTTGATCCAGGCCGGATGGGGTCCGTTTTGTAGTACAGAATCGAATGAAATTTTACCAAAAGCTCCACAGACGAAGGAACACCAGACGGGAGTATGCCAGGCCTTCTCAGTGCCCAAAGAAGCGCAAAAAACATCTCTTTTCGGGTTGAGAGGAGCTTCATCTGGGTGAGCAGGTGAGGTGATGGGAGTGTCCTGCTCGGTGTGGGGAACTGGGGTTGCGGCTGCTTTTTTTTGGGGACCTGAACCCTGGGGTAAGGCGACGGGAGGTGGAGAGTTCAGCTCATGTGCCCCACTATTTCTGGGACCAGGATCTCGAGACTTGGGCAACTCGCAGAAGGCAAGGGCGGATGCAGGGAAAAGAGGCACGAAAATGCGGTGGAGCTTCGGCATCGCCGTGATCATCAAATGCAGGCCAGCCAAAGATTGAAGATCTCGGATCTCGGGGGGCAAGGATGAAAACCCTGTGAAGCCGTGAGCCATGGTCTTTGGTTGTTGAGGAAAACTTTTCGTTTCTTACATAGGTTAAGCGCGCCAAGGCTGACCAAAACAGCACTGTGCCACCCCAAAGCAGTAACAAATTAGATTAGCGACGCCGCACCAGGACAGCCGCTTTGTCGCAAACTTCCCATCTCGCCTGGACAGCGCTCTGCTCACTCCATCTCTTATTTTCCCCCTACTACCACGCCGCGTCCATTCCTCGGTCACTGGGCCATTCTTCAGGTTCATTTGTTTTGGCCGTGCGCGCCTCTCGGGCGAAAACTTGGAACTCTCGTTTGTTGTTGGTCTCCTGAGTCCTGACTCGCTGTCATTAAAGCCCACACAGCTCCCTGCGTTTCGTTTCTCGGCGCGATTCGCCCCCTCGACTCGGCAGCTCCTGACCACAGCACTGCAGCAGCAACACCAGTCTCGATTCCCGTCGCCTCCCCTGCTCCCTGCTCCGATCAATTCGACGCAAGCCTTGCTTCCACCCTTCCCACGGTCCAACGGTCTCGATTTGTGAGGGACACGGTTGTCGGACTTGCCAGACAGACGCCACTGCCAGTTTCTTGGGACAGAGTCTGGGCGACAAAAAAAAGGGGGGGAAGCGTTTCGAGCCTCGAACAACCGGCAACCAACTCGCAGGACACCCCCTGATCGAGAGTGGACAACACCATCCCGCACGTTTCGGACCCCCGATACAAAATCCACCATGGGCCCCTTCGCTTCCGCGCACCATTCCTTGCTCGCGTCGCAGGCGTCATCATCGATTGAGCCGTCTCCAGCCACCGACTCCTTCGCACGCCGAATCGTCCAAATGCAAGACTGGGCTCCCGCGCAGGAAGCCATGTTTCCCGACGCCGCTGCCACCATCCCAGTGCGTCCCCGGACCCCGGATGCACCCTCCGCGCGTCCGCACCATTCGCGACTCCGAAGCATGAGCGTCTCTTTGCCCTGGCGACAGCGGCCCAAGTCGACCTTCCTCGAGCCCACCATGTACTCCAACCACCACGACCTGTCCCTCGAGAAGAGCAAGAGCCACGGCTTTGGCGGCCACCAAGACAATACCCATCTGGCGCCCCCATCGCCAAAGGGACACCATGGCAACCTCAAGCGGATGCTGCGCCGCGCATCCGTGTCGCTCAAGACTGGCTTCACCGGCTTCGTCCACCGGCGCACCTCGGTCCCTGCAACAATGACGTTTGACAACGAGGGTAGGCCGGCAAGGCCCCAGTTTGCGGGGGCTTCGCATCATCACACCCAGCGCCCTGCTACCTCGCACTCGCCGTGGCACCGTCTGCGACAGGCGACCAGTTTCCGGCACTCGCGCATCTTCCATCCGGATCACGGCGACCACTTCTTTAACCACGACCTCGGCCCGATCGAATCTCCCACGCTTCCTATTCCCGGTTCCAGGGAACAGCCGCCGATCATCCCTCGGAAGACCGGAGCCGCGGCCAGACAGGCGGCGGCGATCGCTTGCAACGGGATGCACGGTTACGATCTTATGGATATGCCCATGCCGAGGCCCGGGTGGCTGGCTGAGGACGACCTAGATGACCACGAGAGTGGCATCGGGATTGCCTTAACCAGTTCTGAGATGGAGGCCTACGTGCCAGGGGAGGACCTCGACTCGGATGTGGACGTCGAGACAAGCCTGAGCCGCGACGAGAGCGCCATCGTCAAGCTAGACTTTGTCTCGCAGCTGCCAATGGAGCTGGCGATCCATATCCTCGCTCTGCTCGACGCCCCGACTCTCAATACTGCCAGCAGGGTTTGCTCCGCCTGGTACCATGTCATCAAGAACCAGCACATCTGGCGCGAGTCCTTCCTGCGGGAGAAGACCACAACCTACGCTACCAGCGGGCCCGTCAAGCCGGGCAGCGGCCTCGGCGTCCCCGCCGTCAAGCCCGATAACAACTGGAAGGACATCTACCGGGCCAAGACCGAGCTCGATCAGCGCTGGAAGGAGGGCAAGGCGCGACCGGTTTACCTGAACGGGCATACGGATAGTATCTACTGCCTGCAATTCGATGAGTATGTCCCCTTACCCCATTCTCCTCCTTCCTTTTTTTTCTAACACCACTCCAGAACCAAAATCATCACCGGTTCTCGCGACCGCACAATCCGCGTCTGGGACATGCACACTTTCGCCTGCAAGCTTATCATCGGCCCCCCCGAAATCATCAACGACACCACCTCCTCCCTCCTCTACGACGCCACCGGCGTCCCCTCCACTATGCCACCCTCCCGGACATCGACCCCCACCCCAACCGACACCACCCCTCGCCCCACCCGCGCGCACCACTCCCTCCCCACCCTCTACTCCCCCCCGACCCACCACAAAGCCTCCATCCTCTGCCTGCAATATGACGCCCAGATCCTCGTCACCGGCTCCTCCGACTCCACTTGCATCGTCTACTCCCTCGCGCAAAACTACCGCCCCGTCCGCCGCCTGCGCCACCACTCCGCCGCCGTTCTCGACCTTGTCTTCGACGACAAACACATCGTGACCTGCTCCAAGGACGTGTCTATCTGCGTGTGGGACCGCGCGACGGGCACGCTGCTGAAGCAACTCCGCGGTCACTCCGGCCCGGTGAACGCAGTCCAGATGCGCGGCAACACGATTGTGTCGTGCAGTGGGGATTTTAGAGTGAAGCTGTGGAATATCGACACGGGAAAGAACATTCGCGAGTTTCTTGGGCACAGCAAGGGGCTGGCGTGCAGCCAGTTCTCTGAGGACGGGCGGTACGTGGCGTCAGCCGGGAATGATCGGGTCATACGGGTGTGGGATGCGAACACGGGGGAGTGCGTGCGGGAGATGAAGGCACATGAGAATTTGGTACGGAGTCTGCATGTGGATAGTGTGAGTGGGCGGTTGGTCAGTGGGAGCTATGATTCGGATATTAAGGTGTGGGATATGGAGACGGGGCAGCCGTTGTTGGATTTTCCGAAGTGGCATAGTAGTTGGGTCTTGAGTGCCAAGAGTGATTATCGGAGGATTGTGAGCTCGGGACAGGATCCGAAGATTTTGATACTGGATTTTGGGGCGGGGGTGGAGGGTGGAGATGTTGGAGAGCTGTGGGAGGGAGGGGATGAGGAAGGTGGTGGGGGTTATATTTGAGGACCTAGGGGTCTGGGTGGGAATGTGGATATGAGAGGCACGTAATGGTAATGAGCGGAGGAAGAAGCTGCCTCGACGACATTGGACAGCGTGGCTGGTCTCGCTGGCGAGGCACACAGCCATTTCGACATACGAAACGATACAGCGACGGAAAAGGCGTTCAAGCAAAGAGATTTGGGGGCCAATTACGGAAGACAGGATGTCGGGCGAACATATTGGAGGATCTCATTTATTAGGTATTTTGAACTGCATTTTTGGGAATATATTATGCTACGTCAATAGCCTTGGGTTATTAGATCTGTCGAGGACTTGGTTGCATTGCGAGCGGGCACGGCTGTCGTTGGCTTCTGCTACTTTGGTCGAGTATATGGGGTCTACCTAGATCGTTGCGTTTCTGCTTTTTGGGATTCTTGGACTTGGAGACAGGATAGACAGGTCGCTGCTGGGCAGTCAAGTATCTAGCTCACCAGTATAATTTTTGCCCTCGATCGATGGCCCGGTGATGTTGTCTTGGTGTTGGTGACAGGAAAAGTGGGTCACTGGGTGTTTCTGGGATATGTTGACAAAGTAGTTTTGAGTCGCCACCACGGCACGACAGCAGATGATCTTGACAACATGCCCGCGCCGCGAAACTCATGGACTGGCGGACGGCTTGACGTGATATCGTACGGCCAATATGAGGTTAGTTCCAACGGAAAGCGACATGTTGGGAAGTGCTGGAATGTGATGTCTTGCGAGACTAAAGGAAAACACCAACGATCTCAGGGACCGGAACGGGTGTCGAGTGCCGGGGAAATGCCCGGGTTAATATATTCGAGGCACTGCGTCTGGAGACAGCTTGTGGTCCGCTGGGACAGCGTCGGACATGGCCAACGTGGTCATGAGGAGCGAACAGCTGAAGCCAGACGAGGGACATGTCACCCCCTGACACGGCGGCAGCACAAAGCTGCCCGTCTTAACACACAGCACCCAACGATGTCCGCCCCCCTCTCGCTTGCCGCGGTGTGGTGACACTGCAGCCGGATGGTTGGATTTGGCAATTCGATAGAGTACCGGCAGGGGCAAGGGAAGGTTCGCGGCTCAGGGAAGCATTTGCCAAGAGGGTGTGACGGTTGAGGCGTCGTCCCAAGTGTTTCTGGTCGTATCGTGGCGCGCTCTGCTGTGGTGGGGTCTTGATGCAGGTCGGAATGCACTCGGGTGGCTTCTGTCGGCTCCCGCCTGCCGCGCATGGCTAGGGAGTACGAAAATAGGGCCACAAAACTTCAAGCACAGGGTTGTCTTGGAGGGGATGCAACCAGGCACAACCTTCTTTAGTGGTGAGGCGTCGAGCCGCATTGAAATGGAGGGGGCACAAGGGGCAGAAGTGATGCAGAACGAGTGGCTGGCGAGGATCAGGAAGTGGGTGGGTCTTGTGGGGGTTCCGCTTGGTGTTTCGAAACGCCGCCTTCCACAGCGAGTCGTTCCTGCAGCGGCACACTGGGTGGGTCAATGGCCCGTGCGTCTGCGCTTGTTTCTGCCAAGACCATGTGCCGGATTTTCCACCGCCTCATTCTTCCAACTGCAATCCACCACACAAATGCGACGAGCGTCCCTGACCTGTCGATAGACGTCGGTCAAACACTTTAAAACGCCAACCCAAGAGCCCCGATACGGGATGACGTCGATCCACCGACTCCTATGCTTTCTCTGCGGCGGTTGCATGAACATGGCCCCTGGCCTAATTCCAGATCTCGACCAACCCTGGCATCTTCGTCTGATGTTCCTGTCCCTCTACATACGTCCCCATTTCCGGCTTGTTTGAGCCTCCTCTCTTCCTAGCCAATTGTGCGGTTGGCTACATATCACCCTCGTTTTTCAGTGCCCTCGGTTACCTCCGAGTGAAGGCCGAGTGTGAGCTGCAAAGCACCCAGTCTGTGCTCAGTTGTGCAGACTCATCGATCCATTGGCCTCTTATCCCCATCTCCCAGGCACCGCATCTTCACCAGATGCTGGCATGTGGCTGCTGGCGTCAGGCACAGATCCACGGCAGCTCGTTCCATGCCACATGCCTGTCATGTCTCCACAACAGGAGAATCCGGGGACCTCGTCACCAGCGGTTGTGTTCCCCATGCTGATCATTGAGGCGGCTAGTGCTTGCCACCCCTTGGCATCCTTTGGTTGGCAGACCCTGTGTTGAGAAACGTGAAAGGCATGGATCGGAGACGGTAGCATTTCCCAGCAGCAGTTCTGGTCTTGTGTATAAGATCGGCCGGTTGCCGGGCGCTACTGCATGTCTGGATCTCCCTCAATGTCAACCAGCCTTCTCTCTGCTTCACCAGCTTTCCTTTCCCTTTCTGCGTCACTCGTTCACTGCCTTTGCTGGTCAGGGCGCTTCTGGCTGGCACAGATATCGAAGTAAGTCACCTGATTTTGCGTGTCTTTATTTTTGGAACCCAGCCTGTCTTTGTGGCAGTGCGCCTGCTCCTTCAGGCACAATGACCAGTTCGGGTGGAGCCGTCCCAGCTCAACAGCCAGGATGTCTTTGTTCAGGCCTCTTTTGTTTACCTATTGTCGGACATTTCTCCCGATTGTTTCTATTGCAGCTTCACTAGCAGAATAGTTTCAAGTGGTCCTCTGTTACTATTGTTCATTCAAGTCAACACCTGAATGACACAACCACAGCCCCTGGCCACATCACGAGCTATTACTCAGGCCTTTGTCCTCCACCACTTTCCTATCTTTTACAACAACTTCTCATCAACCTCACACCCAAAACCATCATTCGCTTCACACTTCGCAGCTCTGGAAGCTGACCAAACTTAACAGCCGCATCAACTTCGACAGCATTTCCGCCTTCACCGACATCACAAATAGCTGGTCTACAACATGATGTTCTCAGCGATATCCTCGATATGCCTTCTGGCGTTAAGCCTGGCATCGCCGTCTCTCGCAGCTCCATCCCCACGGCAGGCCTCGGGCTCGAGCTGGTGGGTGTCGAGCATTCAACGGCAAGGCAAGCCGGCCTTTAACGAGGATCCAAACTACAAAGTCTTCCGCAACGTCCAGGAATATGGCGCCAAGGGTGACGGCGCGACCGACGACACGGAGGCCATCAACAAAGCCATCGCTGATGGCAACCGCTGCGGCGAAGGTTGTACCTCGCAGACGACTACCCCTGCCCTCGTGTACTTCCCGCCTGGGACGTACCTCGTCAGCAAGCCCATCATTCCCTTCTACTACACTCAGCTTGTTGGCGACGCCATTTCACCCCCGACTCTGAAGGCCGCGGCCGCTTTCGAGGGCATGGCCGTCATCGATGCCGACCCGTACGACTCCAACGGCAAGAACTGGTGGACGAACCAGAACAACTTCTTCCGTCAAGTCCGCAACTTTGTCATCGACCTGACTGCGATGCCTGTCGAGGCCGGCGCTGGCATTCACTGGCAGGTTGCCCAGGCCACCAGCCTGCAGAACATTGTCTTCAACATGCGCACCGACGGCGGCGACAGCAACCGCCAGCAGGGCATCTTTATGGACAACGGCTCCGGTGGCTTCATGGCTGATCTTACCTTCAACGGCGGCAACTACGGCGCCTTCTTCGGCAATCAGCAGTTTACGACCCGCAACTTGACCTTCAACAACTGCAAGACGGCCATCTTCATGAACTGGAACTGGGCCTGGACCTTCCAGGACGTCAAGATCAACAACTGCGGCGTCGGTATTGACATGGCCCAGGGCGGCACCGAGAGCCAGTCGGTCGGCTCGGTCTTGATCGTTGACAGCGAATTTACCAACACGCCCGTCGGCATTCTGACGGCCTACGACCCCAATTCGCCCCACTCCAACGGCACCCTCATCCTTGACAACGTCGACATGACTGGCACGAACGACGCCGTCTTCAACAACGTCACGGGCACCGTCATCCTCCCCGGCAAGCAGAAGATCAGTTTCTTCGCTCAGGGCCGCACCTATGGCGTCTCGCAGGGTCTTACCGCTGGCCGGGCTGTCCAGGCTCCGCAGCAAGGTGTGCAGAAGCCGGCCGTTCTCCTTGACGAGACCACCGGCAAAGTCTTCACTCGCACCAAACCGCAGTACGAGAACGTACCCGTCGCCAACTTTGTCAGCGTCAAGTCCAACGGCGCCAAGGGCGACGGCAAGACCGACGACACCGATGCCATTCAGGCCATCTTCGATAAGGCCACGGCCGACCAGATCGTCTACTTTGACCACGGCGCCTACATCATCACCAAGACCGTCAAAGTCCCCAAGTCCATCCGCATCACTGGCGAAGTCCTGCCTCTCATCCTTGCAGGCGGCGACAGCTTCTTCAAGGACCAGGCCAACCCCAAGCCCGTCTTCCAAGTCGGCCAGCCCGGCGAGAAGGGCGAAGTCGAGATGTCCGACCTCATCTTCGGCACCGCCGGCCCCCAGCCGGGCGCCATCATGATGGAGTGGAACGTCGCCGGCTCTACCCCCGGCGCAGCTGGCCTCTGGGACGTGCACACCCGCATCGGCGGCTACGTCGGCACACAGCTCGAGCTCGAGCAATGCGCCAAGAACCCCAACGTCACCAACACCATCAACCCCGACTGCTTTGGCGCCTTCCTCATGCTGCACATCCCGGCCGGCGGCAGCGCCTACCTCGAAAACACCTGGTACTGGGTCGCCGACCACTCGCTCGAACCCTCCGCCCGCGACGGCCAAATCGACGTCTTCAACGGGCGCGGCGTGCTCATCGAGGGTGAGGGTCCCGTCTGGGGCTGGGCGACCGCCTCTGAGCACTCCGTCCTCTATAACTACCAATTCAACAACGCCTCCAACATCTACCTCGCCCTTATCCAGACCGAAACCCCCTACTTCCAGGGCAACCCGGACGCCACCCAACCCTTTACCGTCAACACGGCCCTCGCGGACCCGGACTTCGCCGCCTCCTGCGCGGACGACCCCAACCCGGCGCTGTGCAAGCGCGCGTGGGGCGTGCGCGCGGTTAACTCAAAGGATGTGTTCATCTACGGTGCGGGGCTGTACTCGTTCTTTGATAACTACGATCAGGAGTGTCTCAAGACGCAGAGCTGCCAGACGAATATGGTTAGTCTGGAGGGAGGCAGCCAGGTGCACTTTTATGGGCTGAGTACGAAGGCGAGTGTGAATATGTTGACGGTGGATGGGAAGGCGGTTGCGTTGGATAAGGATAATCGGAGTACATTCTGTGCGACGGTCGCGTTTTTGGAGATGGGGGTGCAGACTTCTCCGGCTTAGGGAGTTGGAGGGTCGCATGGGGGTGATGGTGGTGGTGGTGGTGGGAGAAAGGGGATGCGGGGAGTGTGGGCGCGGGATGCTTGGCTGGATCAAGTCGGTGAGAATGGAGGTGACAAAGCATAGATACCCAGGAGGATATGACGAGTTTTCCTTGCATTTTTTGGGTGGTTTTGTGTTCTGTTTTGCTTTCGGGATACCCTTCGAGCATATTTGCCCAAGGTGGCATTTGACGAGGTTGTTTTGTGCCGGCGTTTGGACAGGTTACCGAAAGGATACGGCTCAACCTGGGAATGGATGCATACATTCTGAACTTATGGAAGCTGAAGAAATAAACGGGCCTCTCTTCGTTTTCAGTTTTCAAACATGGTTGGTGATGTTGATGTTTGTGTTCCTGACTATCCATAGTTTGGTGGGCCCACCTCGGCTTGCCTGCCGGCGCATGCCAAGGCAGCCAACAACGTCATGGCTTTTTGCTGCCAAGACTCTCATGACAGCTTCCGTGTCGGCCCATTCATTTCTGGCGCAATCGCAATTTTCCTTTGACACCATCTCTTGCGAGGTTTCTTCTGCGCAAACAACGCTTCTTTCTTTTGTACACATTGCGATTAACTTTTTGGGCGCCATCATTCTCTTGACACACAATATCAACCGCGATTAACCGAACTACAAACTCCTTCTGTCGCACAGATCACCCTCAAACAAACCACCTGCGACAACACCATGGACGGCCCCGACGCCCCAACCCGCCGCTACAAATCTCCTCCGAGCTCTCGCGGCACCAACCACCCCTTCCTCCCCTCTTCCCCAACAACCACCCGCCACGCGCGAATAACCTCCACCTCCACCACCCATACTCCAGCTTCCCCCTCCGACGCAACAACCCCTTCCTTCCCACCCCCTCGAACTCGCCCTCCTGACCCTCTACCCCTCCCTCCTCCTCTTCGGCGCGCTCTTCTCCTTCTCTCCCCGAAACCCGCGCCGCACCCTACGACCGCCAGCGCCAGGCGCACGTGCAAGACTACGCGCTCGCCCCATCCTACTTCGCGCGCAAGGACAACCTCTTCAACGTGCTGTTCGTCAAGCGCGGCTGGGCGTGGATCACGGTGTCGTTCTTTGCGTTTGTGCTGACGCATCCTTCGATGAAGGGGAATGCGAGGGTGGTGAGGGCGGGCGTGAGGTGGGGCCTGGTAACGGTGTGGTGGGTGTTTGTCACGCAGTGGTTTTTGGGCCGGCGATTATTGATCGGGGTTTAGGTGGAGTGGGGGAAGTGCGAGGTGGCGGAGGAGGTGGTGGAGAAGGGAGGGGGATAAGGGGATGTGTTCACGGCGGCCGCGTGTAAGGCCAGTGGGGAGTTGGAGGGGGGGCATGATATTAGTGGCCATGTGTTTTTGCTGGTGTTGGGGAGTGCTTTTTTTGTTGCAGGAGGTGGGGTGGGTGGCTGCGAGGTGGGCGCGGTATGTGAGGAGGAGAGGACGGTGGTGATGAGCGATGGGGCGGTGAAGGGGCGGGTGTGGCGGCGGATAGGAGGGAGAGGCGGGAGGAGGGGGGGTGAAGACGGCGTTGGAGTCGCTGGGTCATGGGGGGTCGTTGGTGGCTGTTGTGGTTGGGCTCTGCGGGTGGATGTTGCTGATGACAGCAATTTACTTCCACACGTGGTTTGAGAAGGTGAGCAGAAGACCTCGCACTTTTTCTTCGGAGCGTATGCTAACTGTGGCAGCTCACTGGGCTTCTTGTTGCCCTGGCCGGACTGTACATTACGTACATTCTTCCCCGTTGGGTTCCCGCATTGCGTGGGATCATCGGCCTTCCTGGCATCTAAGCCAGAGAATTTCTGGCGTTGGTTGGCATAGAATAGCCGCAAGAACAGACATGATACCACTCTGTCCATCTTTCGACCCCTGACTCCATCCTTGACCAGGATTAGCGCACAGACCACACCGTGTGAGCATATGACCTCATCGAAGCTATTCCCAAGTCCCTGAGAATTGTCTGGACCACTCCTTTTTCCCTTTGCAACCACGTGAAATCACCCTGACATAATGGGAGCTCCCGACGGCATGGCACCGGTCAAGGTACCCGTGAACCTTCCTGAACTGGTCAAGATGGCCTTCAGCCGCGCCCGCGCTAGCGGAGATGTCTTCTTTTTTGAGACCCAGGTCACGCTAGTCAACGTCAACTCGGTGCCAGTACGTCCCCCATATCCTCTCCCCTCAGTGGCATCCTCCATTTTTAAATTACTTAACTAACCGTCGACTCTACAGTTCCAACTCCGCTTCTCCCCTCCCTCGCCAACAAACCCAAAGCCCCCTCCCGCCCCTCCCACAACCGGCACCCCCGCCACCAACCAACAACAGCACCCTCTCCGCCTCCCAAAAAGCCCCTCCGCTGACCCCCACAACAAGAACGACAACAAGAAAAAGAAACCCTTCTTCGACCCTTCGACAACCCTGCCCCCGCCATGCTCATCACCCCGCTCGCGTCCGCCCACAACCTCGTCCTGAACAAGTTCGCCATCGTCCCCGAGCACTTCATCCTCGCGACCCAGGCGTTCAAGGAGCAGACGCATTTGTTGGAGAGGGCGGATTTGGAGGTGGCGTTTGGGTGTGTTGAGGCGTATCATAACTCCTCTTCGTCCAAGATTACGCAGGATGGGGAGAGGATGGGGGCAAGGTGGGGAAGGGAAAGAGAAAGAGCTCTATGTGTTTTTCAACTCGGGCGCAGCGTCTGGCTCGTCCCAGCCGCACCGGCATATCCAGATGTTGCCTGTGGCGAAAATGAGGAGGGATGACGGGGATCAGGACAGAGCGTGGGATGTGCTGGCGGGGGTTAGTGAGGAGGAGGTTAGGGGACGGGTGCCGTTTCAAACGTTTGCGGAGGAGATTAAGCGTGGGGATGAGAAGAATTTGTATGAGGTGTACTTGAGGTTGTATCGGAAGGCTTGTGAGGCTGTGCTGGGGAGTGCGGAGGCGCAAGGGGTGATTGTTGATGGTGTGGAGGGAGGGAGGGAGGGGTGGAGGCGAGGATTGATTACAATTTGGCGATGACAAGAGATGTGATGGTCATTGCGCCGAGGGTTGCGGAAGGGGAGGCGGTTGTTGGGCTGACGGAGGATGGGGAGAGGAGGCCTGTTGGGAAGTTGGCGCTGAATGGGACTGTGTTGGCGGGAACGGCGCTGGTGAAGACACAGGAGGAGTGGGATGCGCTGAGGGACGATCCGGGGCAGCTTCACCAGCTTCTGGGTAGGATAGGGTTGCCGAATATCCAGGCGCCGTCGTTGTTGTGAGGAGGGGCATGTGGCTTGGATAAATTCGCCATCAACTGTTGAGCGAGATAGCATGCAGCGCTTGTATGTTCGATTAGATTTGCTATTTATTTTCAAGAGAGACCAGAAGATTTTTCTCGAACCCCTATTCATATCCTCCCAGTTTACTGTTGCCAAAAATGAACCATTACCTCCCCCGCCAATTTTCCACCCCTGAACCACAAACACCATAAACGCCAAAGCCAACAATACGCACTTACATCCCCTGCTCATGCCCCTGATATCCATACCCCATCTCCCCATCTCAACATCCCCATCCCCACCCTCATGCCCCTTCCCCCTTCAAAAAACGGCCCTCTCGCCCTCTTCCCCAACGCAACCTGTTCCCGCACCAGCTCATCCCACCGCTTGCGGCACGTCGAGTTCCCAAAATGGTACGACCCGCCGTGACCGATAATGTATTCTGCCACCTTCTTCCAGGGGACTTTGGACGGGTTGATGTCCCCTGATAGGGGAGGTGTGTCGGTGGGCGCGGGACAGGTGGTTGGAGGGGAGAGGGTGGTTCCCTGATGTTGGGCTTGGGATTGGAGGGCGGAGAGGGTGCGGACGGCTTTTTCGAGGAGGCGGAGCTGGGGGAGAGAGGTTAGCCTGAACTTGGAGAATAGAACCTCGGGAGCGTCAAAAGGAGAAGAGGGGAGGGAGGTGAGAGGGGAAATGTGTAGCTGGTCGGTGAAATAGAAATGTGCAAGATGGCAGGATAAGGACCACGATACTTTTGTGATTGACTTGGTCAGGGGCAAGGAGTAAGGGGGTCAAGCGATGGGGCACCACAACCAAGGGGTGAGACAAAAAAAACACCTACATCCTTCTCCGCCCACTCCGGCTTCCTGACCCTCGCCTCCCTGACCTTTGTCAAGGTCCTGTACCGCCCCCGCAGCGTCGACTCAGCCTCGGTAAATCCGCCCATTCGCCGAATCTCCTTGTACGTCACGCCCCGCTGCTTCTGTCTGATCAGAAACTCGTCCTTGATTGTGCGGTCTGCCAGGTCAAGCTGGACTTGGGTCTGGGCCTCAGGAGGCGGGGAGTTTGGTGAAAGAGGCCGCTCTTGAGCATGTCTGGGTTTGGGGCGGAGACGGGTTAATTTCCTCGCCTGGGTGGGAGACGGAGAGTCGGATAGGGGGCTGGAGGTGCGGCGGGAGGAGTGGTAGTTTCGTTGGCTGCGGGTATCAGGGAGCAGCTTGCGTGTTCGCATGGAGCGTCCTTCTTGCCTGCAAACTTGGGACGGGACAGGGTTCACAACCGCCAACGCCGGATGGATGTTGGGGTCCCCCGCGAGGTAGCTGGTGCGGATTGACTCGCACGAGGTGCTTGGGGACGGGGTCTGCTGAATGCGAAGCATGTTGGGAGAGACTGTCTTGTCAACCACCCCAGGCTCGGTCCAGGTGGTGTTGGGGTCGTCTATTCCTGTGACCTCAACGCATCGAGGGCCGTTAAACTCTTCTTGGGCCAGCGTGGGCGAGATGCTCCAAGATGGAAGGGATTCATCGCTCAGCACCATTGCCTGTAGCATGTCTGACGAGCTACACAGTCTTGAGTTGGCCCCCCCTTGGTGCTTGTCAGAACTGAACGGTAGCCCATGGTTCTCAACCGCCTGGCCAGGGCAGAAAACCGTTTGCGGAAGCACACTGGCGTGGACGCCCAAAATGGAAGCGTACTGGCCGTACTCGAACATCGAATTGTTAGCGCCGGACTGTGCGTGCTCCCACATCGGGTTTCCGCCATGGCCAAACGGGGATGGGGCTCCCCCGTGGGGAGCCGACGCCCAGTATGACAAAGGGAAGGACTCAGAAGCGGGATTGAGGTTTGTGGGAGGGGAGTAGTAGACACCCCTCGACTCCGCTGGCTGGGAGCAATGCGAGACACGGGACGTGCGGCCTGACGTGTGGTTGCTCGTTGCTGACTGCCCTTCTGCGGTCTTTTTGGTTATCAGTTACTGTTTCTCATAAGACAAAAACAAAGAAGACCTGAGTCAACGTACCAAAAACTCCAGAGCATTGCTGCGGTTTTGTGGCTCGGGATAGCACCCGCTTTCATAAATTGGGCGTCCATCAGTCTGAAGCTCTTGTTTGAGCTCTGGTTGGTGCCACCCGCTCTTGCAAGACATGGGGTTGAAAGACATGTCGTAAAGCCGGCGCTGGCGGATGATGTGGGCTGTGTTGATCTGGCTGAGGTTGAAGGACCACGGTACGTAGGCTGCAGTTGCGGGAGAGGGGAAGACACTGTCCGCAGGTAAGATCATGTCCACCTGGGGTCTGGCCATGCTGATAAGCATTATGAACTGCTCACGAGCTGCGGGGCTCCAAGGTCTTCTCTTGGACACTGGATCCAGAGCAGGCACCTGCTCAGCCTTTGCTTGGCTGCACTTCCTCCCACCGCCCCCTTGAAAGCTATTTCTCACCGCCGGTTTTTCTCGCTCTGCCTTGATCTTGGGGTATCTACTGGACAGATCCAGAGGGTGAGGATTCGGATGGTCCGATGCCTGACCCGCCGCGGGGTTCGTCGGGCTGCCACCGTTAAGCGGTCAAGGCACGCGGTTTCTGGTTCGTATGCAGGTCTGTGTCGGTTCCCGTAGATGGGGAACGCCTGGGGGAGCTCGCAGAGGCTTTGGGCGGGAGTTGGTCTGAAGTCTGGCCAGTGAGGTGGTGTTAAGGCAAGGCATGCCACCTCTCAGGGTGATGACTCAACACTTACACCTGTTTTCTTGTCGTTGGGTGGACAGCCTTTTAGCAAATTTTGGAGAATGGCCACCAGCTAAATCGTTTTGAAGAGATCGAAACTGAAACCTTTGGAAAAAGACAAGAGCATTAAATGTCTTTACCTAAGGAACTCGGGTCCCTTCTTATCGACCGGAGAGAGAGAGCGAGACATGGGGTGGCAGCGGGCCGTCCGGGACTCGAAGGATTTAGGGTTAATCATTGTGTTCACTGCTGGATCTCGCATCACCATCATCACATCTCGTTCCGTCATATCTCTGCAAATGAGGAGGAGGCCGCGGTCGTGGTTTGGTCCGGGAACTTTCCTCGAAATGGACACTGATGACCAGAACAGGAGAGACTGAGGCTTTTCTCCCGCCGGAACCACTCCCCGCCCTTGACCCTACCCACTCCTGTGCCCAGAATAGCACAACCAGCCGTCGGACGGCTGTTCCTGAATCTCCTTCCAGACTTGTCCAGATGCTGCAATGGCGCAAGTGTCATATCTGAGTATGATGCGAGAGTACCAGTCTCTTGGAGAGCTGGCCGTATGTGGGAAGCCCAGAATGGAATACTCCCAGCCCGGATGAGCAACCATTTTCCCTTGCGTGGCGAGACCCGGCATGAAAGATGGGTCCTAATGTCGTGGACCGGAGGCAAGTGCGGCAAGCGGCGCATTAGGGAGAACTGTTTCGGCAGCAACCATGTTTAAACTCCACGCGGATGGCCAATCGTTCGGGTCCAAGGCCACAAGTCCAGACTGCAGAGGTTGGTTTAACTGTCGGAATACAAACAGCGGTACCCCCACTCCATGGATGAACTTCAAGTACATGACAATCCACCGATTTATCCGATTCGGCTATCTGATCTTGGTGCCGATCTGGACGCCACGACAGATTGCAGTGCATTGCAGAAGCAAGAGCTCATGGGGCTAACCTCCCCTGCTGCTATAACCGACCATGGAATGCACGTTTTTCATTGGGGTTGCAATGCATATGGAATGCTTTTCTGCGGTCGCTCAGACTATGTTGCATAAGTGTCATGCAAGAAACGAGGAGTAAAAGACGACAAGCGACAGTATCCCCACGAACTCTCTGCTTGAGAATGCGGAGTTGAGCTGATCCCGTGGCAAAAAAAAGATATCAGTTCCCGCGGCCTACGTGTAGCATAAAGGGCTGAGCATCTCCCAAGCTTGTCTCCGGTCTCATTCCGTTCTGGGAACTCCTCACATCCCGGGTACCGCCACCCACGGGATGAAACTTGTTCGCCGTGTTTGCGGCCTGGAGCTACTGCGCTGCCAGGGGCACCCCAGAGCGACGACGGCCGCTTTTGGACATGCGCTTGCCCGCGATCCCCTTCCCCCGAACTCAATCGACGATCAGATGTCTGCGCTGTGGATCCTGAGCCCTCGTGGTAACCTGGAATTCGTACAACCACAGTTAGTGTTGATGACAGCAGTCACCCTCCCCTTATCAACGCGCAGGCCGCGTTCGTCGCTCAGAAAGGTGCCATGTCGACGGGAGCGGGTCGGAGACACAGGATTAAATTTCATGCCCCGCTGTTTCGTTTGAGGCTATCCGTCCTTACAGTCCATGAACCCGTTTGCTGCAGGCTGCAGAAGTCAAATCTACATCGAAGACGTTACGGCCACTCGGAGACTAGCAAGTCTGACTGATTGAGAGGAAAAAGGAACAACACCATCAAGAACAGTATCTGGGCTTCTGGGCAGCAGCTTCAAAAACAGAAGAATACTGCTTCGATCAAGCCGATTAGCAGAGACCCAATACAGTGACTCAATCTAAAAAATGGGAGACCTCAATTACCCTTGCTACAGTGGTCATGGGAGGCTTTGCCTCTCACTCTCAACCAGTTGATTGATGTGGCTCTGGAGGCCCAATGCTATCAATCTTCTCAGCATCATCTTTACTCATGAGATATGTTTTTGTGGTAATTACCTGCAGGCTCTATCTCCTGAGCCGTTCCAGCTTGACAAGCTGGGTCATCCAAAACCCAACACCTAGCAAACAAAGAAGTGACATATCAGGCCCCGTTCAAGCGTGGTGGTCGCAGAGTCGGAAAATGTTTTTGTAGGAAATACCAGGTATCGCGACACATTGGAAACACAGAGCAAATACCCTCTTCTCTTGAGAGGGACGTGCAAGCTTGGTGGTTCAGGTGGATCATATTCTTCTTTCTTCAAGAGGAAGAATGAGGGGGTGCGGACATGGATGGATGGATGGATGGATTTTATTTCGCCCGGAGGCACTAAGCCTAAAGGGCCTTGGCACGCTAAGTACATTCGATTCCTCCGCTTTGCCTTGATCTCGTCCAAGCCCTTACATTGTTTACCTTGTACAACGCCACATCATGCCTCTTTTCTCAATCGCGAGCAAATCGACTTGGAGGCTGCATTCTCCAAGTGTTCAGCGTCCTATCTTCAGCGGCTAAAGCGGGACCTGCTGGATGAGGTTGTGTGGTGTTAGTTGCGTGAGTTCCTTTAATGTGATCTGGAGTCACTGCGCTTGGCTCGGCCCTTGCTCGTTGTCCGGTTCCAATCTTCCCGTTGCCAATGCGTATTTAATCGCTGTACGGACTGCTCTCATGTCTGGTGACCAGTGCTTTGAATCTGACGGTGCTTTCCCTCCCAGATAGAACGAGAGGCTCCCTCGTCTTGTCGTTGTGCATTGTAGCATGTCTTCCCTTAGTGCTGTCCATCTCACGCATCGCAGGAGAAAGTGTTCCACTGTTTCTCTCGCATGCCCACAGGCACATTGGTCGGAGTCGGCAGCTCCTATCATGCTCAGAAAGCCGCTCAGCCTTGTCATTCCCGTCCGGAGTTGCGCCAACACACTGGCCTCTCTCCGCTTCAACTTGTCATAGAGCTCGCGTGTATGTTTGCCAGGCAGCGCCGTGTCCATAGCTTTGGAGAACTTGCCCACGTCCTCTGGGAGCCTTCTCCCTTGCTGTTGTTTGGCTATTGCTAGCCTTATGCCTTTGGAGGTGCCAAGTGGCACGTTCTTTAGCGCCATTGCTATGGCTGCCAGCTCTGCTATATACGGGTTCTGTTCCTCCCTTGTCCCGAGTCACCGCGTAGCTGTCCCTGCTTCACCTGTCCTGTCAGGAGAGTGTCCCGTGTGCTGCCGCCCATGCCAACGATGCCCTTCCTTACGGATGAGCTAGTCGCAATGATGATGCCTATGGTCCTGTTGACCATCTCGGCTGCCTTCTTTTGGTCGGGCTCAAGCGTCACCTGTAGGCGGGGTTCCCAGGGCGGGATGGCGTGCTCCTGGATGGTTTCCATCCGCCCGACTTGTATTTCGTTCGTTGCGGAGGCGATCTTCTGAAGCGGGGAGGTGAAACGTATCGTCTTCCGAGCCTTTACTGAGCTCAAGGGTGTGCCCTTGGCAGGGTGTGCAGGTTGATCAGAGTTTCGCAGCCCCTTGCGCGTGTCGTTGCCGGATAGAGGGGATACTTGCTTCGGCTTCTGCTACCGCTGTCGCCACGGTCCTAAAGGCTCCCGTGATCGCTAGGGCGCCTGTCTTTTGGGCCCTGTTCAGCCAGCTCAGCGCCTTTTCCCCACATGCGTGCTTCCAGACGTTGGCTGCATAGTCTATGACAGGGCGACGGTCGCCACAAACAGTTGCCTTGCTGTCTGCGGGAGAGCATCTTCAGCCTCCTCAAAGCCAAGGCTGCTGTGAGGCCCTTAGCTGCCGTTCTAGCCATGTGTTGCTTGGTCTAGTGCTCTGTCTATGATCGCCTGGATGCCTGCGCGGTTCGCTTCTGCCGAGGGTCCTGTTACCCAGGCCGTGTAGTCGTCGACGAACGCGACCGAGCCTCCGTTTGCATCGATCTTGTGCTGTACCAGGTCCGCATTGAAGAAGAGGAACAATATTGGGGAGAGTGGCGATCCTTGCGGGAGACCCGCTTGTGGTAGGTCTTGCCGTTGTGACGTGAACCCGTTTACCATGATGGTTGCCGTGCGCTGGGAGCAGAAAGCCCCGATCCACTTGACCAGGTGTTCTGGTATCCCTCTCGCCTTGAGTCTCTGGAGAAGCCTGTCCTTGAAGACCCCATTGTACGCCCCCTTGACGTCGAAACTGATCAGGGTAAGCACCTTCCTGGCTCTCCATGCTTTGTAGATCTGTTCTTGTAGTAGCAGGAGGGCCTGCTCGGTCGACCGTCGTTTCCGAGCTCCAAAGTGGTTGGCGGGTAGGAGACCGGCCGTTTCCACAGCGTGTGAGAGGCGTTCCGCAACGACTGCCTCTAGTATCTTGCCGAGCGTAGAGAGCAGCGAGATGGGCCTCCACGCCTTGGCTAGCGTGTAGTCACTCTTCCCAGGTTTCTTCAGTGGGATGATCTTGGCGTTCCTCCACTGGCTGGGGATGTCGCCATCTCGTAGTGAGGTCTGGAACAAATGGAACACCCTGTCTTTGACTGCCGGCCAGAGCTGCCTCCATACCATTGCAGCGTCGCGGCCGTTCTCCCTCTTCTTCGATCCTCGCCGGCAAGGGCGGGAAGAAGGTAGTCAACAATGCTTGTGCTTGCTCTGCTTTACCCTCGGTGATGGAACCATCCTGTCGAACAAGCGGGGGTATCTTATCTCCCATTGTGTTGCTGTTGGTTTGCAGGTATCTTGCTGCTTGCCAGATATTGACGTCGTCAGCCAGGAATTCGTTCCAGTGGGTACTCTTTTGTTTGCGGATGGTGTCGTGGTATTCCTTGGCTGCCGCCTTCGCTCGTTCTTGGAGTTCTGGTGACCTTTGTCCCGTCCTCCGTTGAGACCTCGCTTGGTTTCTCCAGAACGTGTAGGTTTGGCGAAGTCGTGTTAGGTCTGTGGTCCACCATCGCTTGGCGTACGGTGATGGTTTGGCTTTGGGTGTCAGGTTAAAGACTGCGTTGGTCACTGCCGCCATGAGCCGGTCCGTCTGCTCCTGGACGGTGCCGCCCCACGGGGTGTTTGCCAGGGCTGCTCAGTTCTCTCCTGATCTCTGCCCATGGTGCGTTCTTGAAGAGGAACCTCGTTTCGCTGGGGCGGTCCTCTATCGTGATGTCGAAGGCTGTTTCTATCGCCCTGTGATCTGAACCATGGTCGCAGGGATGGATCGTGCACTTGAGTAGCTGGTCTGCCAGTTCGGCCGACGCCAGGACCAAATCGATTGTGCTTTCCATGTCGCCTGATTGCCATGTCTTCGTGCCCCTTGGGAGGAGGCTGCAGAGGAGTGTTCCTCCATGAGGTGGATGATGCGGTCCCCTCCCCTTGTCTCGACGGTGAGATGCCGTCTCCCCCAGAGCTGGTCGTGGCGGTTGAAGTCGCCCGCCAGGATGATGTCTGTCCTGGTCCCTGTCCCAGATCGGAACCTCCTGATCAGTCGATCGAGCTCCCCACTGCTCCTCCAGTACTTCAACACTGCCACCCTCCACATACACTGACACTATCAGCACCATCCGATCAGGAAGCCGGATCTTCGCTGCGGTGAGGTCTGCCGATGGCATAGGAATTTGCTCGACCTCGAGGTCGCTTCGTACCCAGAGCATGCTCCAGATCGGCCAGACAGTGTCCCTCCTTGTTGTTGTTGGTGTTAGTTTCGTCCAGTTGTGGTGACCCATTGGAACTGTCACCACCAACTCGTCTATCGTTCTTGCGTATGGCTCAGAGATCGCCAACGCTGCGTAGTCTTTGAGTCCCTCGTCGTTTAGCAGGCTCTGTTGCACCTCGCGTCGTTTGTGAACATTAAGTTGTAGGATCTGGAGCGTCTTATGCATCCTTGTGCATTCGGCGTACCCGGCAATTCCTGTCGAACGATTCGTGTGGCCCGCTGCATAGTACACACTTTGGAACTGCGGCTTGGCATGTCTTGTGGTGATGGCCTTGTCCCGCGCATTTTGCGCAGACCTGCGGTTTCTTGCATGAGAAGGCCTTGTGGCCCATCTCCTGACAGTTGAAGCACTGGATTGGGTCCTCCCGGGGCGCAAATACACTCGTGTAGGCTGACTCCCCGTTCAAGTGAAAGTAGTGGCCATCCAGGAGTCGTTTTGCCTCGCTGCCCTTGGTCACGTACACGACCATCGAGCCATATGCTTTGCCCGTGTCCTTCCTACTGAGCCAGGCAATTTTTGCGATGTTGACTTCATTCTCCGCTCCAAGCGCTTCCGCTGCTCCTGGCAGGACATTTCCGTTAGTGTCTAGGACGGCCGTCCGGTTGGCGTTGTCGACTCTGACAGGGTACAGCTGGTCTCTCAGCACCCGCACCCCTGGGGTGGTGATCTTTTGTGCTGCTTCCTTGACGAGCTGGACCTCGCTTTCGTCCCTACAGACCACCCTGATCCGCTCTGGGTTTCGGGCTTCCTTCACCACTGCTGTACAGCGCCACTGTCCCTTATCCTCGTGTGTTCGGATTTCCTTCTCGATTGCCTTCCTGATGTCCGCCACCTGGACTTTGTCCTTTCCCGTTCCTCCACCCTGGATGTGTCGACCGTGCAGAACAGAGTGTCCGTGAAGGTCGACGGTGTCGTGTTCGAGGTGGAGAGGGTGCGTATCCCGCTCGGTTGGCTCACCGGCGGTGTACGGGCGACATCGGCGTATGATGCCCTTGGGCTTTGCTGGGATGCGGCTATGACGCTTTGGTTGCGTACCAACGTATCAATTTGTTCTCGGGCTTGCCTCAGTTCCTCTGATAGTTGGGCCTTGGTGTCCAGGAGTGTGCTTTCCATTTGGCGTTGGTGTTCTTGAAATTGACGTTGACGTTCTTGAGATTGGCGATGTAGTTCTTCGATCGTCTTTTGCTGTCTGTCGACGACATTGCGTAGTTCGCTGATTGCCTCCAGAAGTATCTGTAGTGACGTCTTCCCAGTCTCTGCCCGGCCGTTTACCCCATTCTCGCTTCCTGACACGCGTGCTCCCCTCGTCGCCGTAGCCCGCGTGCCCTCGCTTATGATCCGCCTCGACGTGGTGGTCGCACCCTCGATCGATTGCATGGCTTCGCGTACCTTCATGCTCGGCTTCGGGGCACGGCTCGGACGCTTCGGGGGAGGGTGATTGGGCAGGCACCCCGTCAGCGATGCGTTGCTGCGTGCCGATATCACTTTTTTCTCCAGGCGTGACCATGATCACGTCTTCAACTTCGGTTCCAGGGCTTCGGGGCATGCCACGCCGCGCGGCGCCTCCTGGCGTCGCGTCGCGCATCGCTCAGTTCCACCACTCTTTGGCCAAGAAATTGCTCCAAAATCTCGATTGTCGTCCTCCTCATTCCCGATCCGATCTTCCCTGGTAGATCTCAATGCATCACTGCGTCATGATGAATAAAGCATAATAGCAGTGAAGTTGTTGTCAGCTTGTCTGGGGGTTGTAATGCAAATACTCCATAGCACACAGCATACCTTGTGCGCCGTACATGATCAATGTTTGTTGCGCTGCACCTCAAGGGCAATTCACGCAGCGAATGCCCTCTTCTCCAGCGCCCCAAGAGCACCCGCCTTGGTAGCAATATGCACTGCAATGATCCCAGTCGCGGCATACGCCGGGGATGCAAACCGGGGGATCCGGCCGGATGACACACCCGCTGCACACATAGCTGGCGTTACTGCTGCTCTTTTCGCAGCTTCCGTCCGAGCAAAAGGTGGCGCAGGAATTATTGGTCTGATGGGGGCCGTTGACACAGTCTCTGGGTAGGTTGGAGAAGTGATTAGCATAGTAGGCTACCAGAGTGCTCTTAAGTTGCGTCCAAGCTAAGGAGTAACTTACGGAATATCCTCTCTCCCCCAACTTAAAGGCCCAACCTCTTCCAACATCGTCACGCCCGTCATATTTGGTTTGTAGGTCGAGCTTTCAAGAGACACGGGTCGGTTCCATCCCGCAGGTGGACTGTTCAAGTGCAGCTCGTGGAGGCGGGAGCTCTCGATGGCGACAGAGTTGGGGATTGGGGGCCCCGACAAGTCGAACTTCTTCTGCAGGTAGATGGCCATCGCGGCCAAGGCCCAGCTTTCGGTGTTCTCCCTCGCCTCTTCCTAATTGATACCGAGTTAATGCCAAACCCACAAGTGAATTGGAAAACTGATTGGAGCATGGAGTCGTACCTGATCCTCCATGGCCAATCTAAAAATCTCCTGGGGGGGAGTACGTAGTATCGAAAGTCATTGGAAGAGATACAGTGTGCTCCCAGTGATAGGTCTCGTGGAACATAGTACGAGCACGGATGGGTCTCCAGTAATCAATCGTCGTCTGCATACGATTGTCATTCTTTGCCGTCTCAACCTTGGTAGCTAGCGACGTCAAGCTCTGGCTGAAAAACTCCGGGCAGAAGACGACATAGTGGGAATTAAAGAACCAGCCGATGTCGTTCCACGTGTATGCTGTCACGTCAGTGGGACTTCCCCGTCTATCCACGCACAAAGGTGTAAAGTCTTTGTCGTCCTTGAAAGGCACGTCCTCCTCACGACAATAGAAATAGGCGTAGGACAAGTTTGGGGGTTGTAACACTCGCCAGCCAAAGTGGAGCAAATACTGGCGTTGGACGTTCTCTGCAATTTCTGTTAGAGAGCACAACAACGGTTTGCAGGAAGCAGCTGCCGCGCCCAAGGGACTGGGGAAGAGGGGATCAGAGAGAGACTTGCTGTACAGAGGGCCTTGTCCAGTCCAGAAAGAACTACAACGTCCGACACGGTTAGCCACAATTTCCCCCGCTGACAGCCTGTTTTTGTTGGCCCATGGAAGCAGTATAACGTTACGTACTAATCATTCTTGGTTTCGCTTCCAAGGTAAGCCGTCATTGCGTCCTGCCACTTCTTGCCTGGCCACCACTCATAGTGGGCCGCAGCAAGTTCGCCCGCTTCGGCCCAGGCCTCGTTGATCATTTTCTTCTACGCTTCGTTGCAGTTGTAGAGATGCGGGTTTATGGCGCCGTTTGTTGAGATGGGGTCTGTGAAGGCGTGGGACATGCCCGGAGCGCTTGGCTGGCTGGGAACGGTGGGGGTCGGCGCATCGACGAAGGCTTGAAGGTCCACGGCCCAGTCGCTAACGCCGCCCATGTTAAGCTGTTCATACAACAAGATGCGTGTCTTCTTGGTGTTGTCGTTCATGTAAGCCACCCACTGCACCGAGTCGTACACCAGGAAATCGGAGTGGCTGACGCCGTCGTGCCAGGTCTGTGTGTTGGTGCCACTGGCAAGAATCTGGCTGATTTCGGCATTGGCGAGGTATCCCGCCTCCCCCGTGCACCGCCCAGGCGTTGCTCCCGAGGCAGGGCCGGTGAAAGTGCACATGGGTCCCGTGCAGCCGGGCGTGGTCATTCGGAACGAGCGCCCGTAGCTGCTGATTCCCACGACAAGTTTGTTGCTGGGCATGCCCGCCTTCGTAATCATAGAGAGTGCGTTAATCGTCTCAGTAAGGTTGACGTGCGAGCGGAGACAGTTGCCTGCAAGGCAGCCCGGGCTAGCCCAACGGTTGTTATAGTCCCACTGCCCGTGGAGGTCGTAGGTCATATAGACAACGTAGTCTAGGACGCTGGCCAGCTCGGCGATGGGGAAGCCCTTGAGGTACCAGTATGAAGCCGGCGTCGCGATGGCGAGGGACTTGGAAGCAGGAAGGCGAGATTTCAGGAGTTTCAAAAAAGCAGCCAGGTTCTTCCCGTCGTCAAGGCTTCCAGGGGGAACTCCCTCAATGTCTCGCGCGCCAGGGTACTCCCAGTCAATATCGACGCCGTCAAGGCCCCATTCCGCGACGAATGCGGCTAGGTTGTTAGCGAAAACCTCCCTGTTGGCGGGTTTGACCGCGTCGCGGAAGATGGCATATGTAGCTGGATTAGTACTCATGTCCCAGCCTCCAAACGAAGCCTAAAGGTGGGTTATCAGCTAGGATGTCACGAAAGAGGTCGGCGGAACGGCCATGCCTGCTAGGAAAACTCACGATGCGTTTCAGTCCTCGCAGTTGCACAAACCTATTGAATTGCTCCCTATACCGATCGATCTTAACTTCGAACCTAGTCGTCAAATCCAGAAAGGCGAAGTGGACATGCGTATATTGGGACGCGCTAATCTGCGAAACGTCCATCTTGAGACAAGGCCGTTTGATGTTGAAAGCTCCAAAGTAAGCGATGCGACGGAACAGGGTCGGCTTAGGCCCAATGACTATGTTGGTACCGCAGTTGGAGATACACCCGTTAGTTCCTGGAGCGGCCGTGCCAGGGGCTCCAAGAGTTGTGTTGGCGCAGAACTCAGCCGTCGTGCCACATTGTCCCCAGCTGCGTCGGCGTTAGCGTGAAGGGCAGTAGAGGAGGGGGGGGAAAGAGAAAAAAACATATACGCACATGTTGCAGCACGCGTTGAGGGCACAAGGGTTGAGTGATGCAAGATCGGTTTCTGGCGCCGGCTTCACCGTCCCAGAAACCTGTGGACCGCAGACGGTGCCAGATACCGCAGCTGGCATGGGCGGAGTGCCGGTACTGAGACAGATGGTTTGGCCAGCCTGGAGTCGGTTGCAGCCTGCCCAGCCCCAGGTCTGAGTGTTACGTGCCTCTAAGTCGTTGACAGTGATGCTGTTGCTCAAGGCAATCACCGAGCACGTGTCCCCGGCCACCACAGTGTAAGAGGTGCATGAGCCGTCTGCATTTTCGAGGGGTACGGGGAGCCCGCCAGTGGTGCAGCAGACTTTCTGGCCTACAGCGAGGGTTGAACACAGAGTTGGACTGGGGTTGAAAGAGTAGAAGTCCTGAGCTGAGATGCCGCAGCGGCTAACCAGAGAGCCACAACTGTCCCCCGACACAACCGCGATGGTGCTGCAAGCCGTTCCCATAGCTTTGCCTTTCACGAGGTCGTCTGTATGCTGGTTGTGGAAAATACAGTGTAACGGATAGGACCTCGCCGGCACTTAAATATCCCGTTTCCTATTGCTTAGCCAAATCCCAGCAACGCCCCCTAAAACCTCAGAACACATCGGACCTCGGGACATTAGAGCAACGGCCGACTCAACTGTCACATGCATAGAAGAAGAGATGGCCATGTTGCAGCCGGCTCGTCACGGTCGATATGAAATTAAAATACACATCGACATCTTTCCATCGTCGTCGGCAAGGAACCTTTGCAGAACGGTGCTATTGCTGAATCGAGAGCACATGCCAGATCCTGTCATGGGAAAAGCGGCACGAGCGAAAACGGATGGTACGAGCGAGAACGGATGGTACGAGGGAAAACGGGTGGCGTTAGCGGCAATGCAAAGAAAAGGGTAAGCATATTGCTCCAACCGAACCAGAGTTGTATTCGTGACTTTTTCCCCCCCAAAACCCCTTCGACCCCAATGGGGCTAGTAGCAAACTCGGCATTTGAAGGACTCAGACTGCTCGCCCGATCCAGCGCTGCCCAACTGTGAGAGGGGTACAAACCACCGGATCTTCTCATAACATTGGGAACCTACCTCAACGTACCCTACGGATTATACATCCATCCTTTTCGTCTCCCGCTTCTCTGTACAAACAGGGAAAGAACTGCGTGCTTGAGCGGTATTTGCCGGCTTGGCTGACGCTTCAAATACCTAACTTCCGGCCCGTTCTGGTGGTCAGCACTAGCCTTTCGACATATTAAACGGGACACGAGGAAAGCGAGGGGAAGAACTTCTCACGCACTTTTCCAGACGCCAGCATCACAACTCTCGCTCATTATCTCTGGCCTCGTCTGGTACCCTTTACCATGATGTATGCCGCTCGTTCAGTCGCGAGGTTCATTCTTCCCATCTGGGCTGCCGCTCTCCAGACAGTCTTTGCCGGTCGATACTACGATCACCCAACCCCTTGGTGCAAGAATTGTCTCGCTATAGCGGTCCATGATGCGCCCGGTATTGGCTTTGACCTCACTACAAGCTATGGGTGAGCGACATCTCCTATCCTAATTGTTCTACATCGCTCACTTGCCCATCAGCACGGCCGTCGCCCACCTCTACAACGGCACCATTGTCGACATAGCAAAAGTCCCCGCCAGCTCAGACTACCAGGCACTCATCTCACGCCTGCACAACACCGCACCTCCCGCTTCTCCATCCCGCCTTGAGAGGCTCCAGCGCTGGTGGAATAAGTACCGCGGCCTGCCCGCCACCCCAGAAGTCGGCATCCTCGCTTCCTTACTCTCCTCCCTCAAATCCACAACCTCCGCCGCCCTCTCCACCTCTCCGATCACCCACGTCGCAATCACCCACCCGCCTATCCCCGCGCTCTTCACCTCGCTCAACCTCGCCGATGCTTTCCTCCACGCCGGCTTGCAGCACAACTGGCTCGGCGACGCCAGGGGCATGCAACCAAAGCACATCAGCCAGTCGCATGCGACGCTTGCGGGCAACGGCATGGGTTTGTGCGAGTCATACACCGATTTGCTTCGGTGCTGGGGCGAGGGGGCCGAGATGCCGGAGCGGTGGGTGCTGTATGCGTCGCTGACGCGGCATGTGTTGGATGTGAGGGTTGAGAAGATGGGGGATGCGTTTCAGCGGTGGGTGAGGATGAAGGATGGGGTTGTAGTGTTGGATTTTGATGCGGGGTTAGAGTGGAAGGGAAGGGAAGTTCAAGGGAGGGGAGTATTGGGCGCATGTGAGGCGGCGGATCAAGGGGCTTTGAAGGGAGGTTGGGTGGTGGGCGTGCCGGAGATGGTGTTGTTGGGTGGGGAGAACGCGACGGAATCGGCGTTTTTGGCGGCGCTGAGGGATGCGTTGGCTGAGGCGAGGGTTGGGTTGCCCGGGCAGGGGCCGGTGGTGCTTCTCGATTCAAAGGCGGTTGCTGATCCGACGTTTGCTGCGGCGAGAGGGATGGCTGTGTACGCGCGGCGGCGACAGGAGGTGCCGAGGGATTGTAGGGAAATCCCGAAGTGTGAGGAGAGAAGGGAGGAGGAGCGCCGAGGGGGGGGGATCGGCAGGCTGGAACTACGGTGATTTCGTAATGCCTAGGAAATCGTTTGAGAGGAGATTCCGTAAAGGAATGATACCTTAGCTTAGACACTCCGTTACGCCCTAGCCCCAATTTTTGACCATCATACCTATGGACTTCTATGTCACGAAATACGAGTTCCCGGCGCAAAATTCGCTGCAAGTTGCTTGTTGCTGCCTAAACAAAAAGAGCTTTACCTCGTCTTGGATCAGTCGATTCCTGACCTATAATTATTGTGAGGCTCATGGGGAAACTGGTGATGTTGTTGCTATGGAGGAGAGGGGAGCTGGTGGCCGCAGGCGGGGAAGATGGCTGTCTGGAAGTGGGGCTGATGCGCGCGCAAGGAAGAGGCAGGATAACAGAGAGAAACTGGTGATATTGTTGTTGTGTTGGTTGCAGGCGAGCGAGGAATTAAGCCGCCTGCAGAGCCAAAGGTGTGGGCAACGTGGGGCGGTCTGGTCGGCAGATGGCTGCGTGGGCGGTCAGCCCCGCAGCCGCAACACCCCCACAGACCGGCCAACGGCTCGTGAGGCCATCACGAAGCCCGTTTTGCTAATATAAATACAAAGTCATGGTATTGAGGCCCTTCCTTGGGTCCCTCTGACCCCCCCTGAGCCTTCCTGTGGTGGTCAATCCACCCAGGAACCTTCCTTGCCACCAATCCCATCATCTTGATAAAATTGTGGTGTTTTTCCTTACTGAGAGGCTTGGTCAGGCCGTCAGCGGCCATGTCCACGCCGCTGATGTGCCTCACATCCAGCTTGCCTCTCTTGACCTGTTCCATTACCCATTTGTACCTGATATCGAGGCAACGGGTGTGGGCTTTGTTGAGGGGGTTGGCCACCGTCTGGTACGCGTTCATGCTGTCTGTGAATACGATGGACGGTGTTGGTTGTGGGTTGCCGCATTCTTCCAGTATCTTTGATACCCACATTGCGGACAGGCCCGCGGGCGTCAGGTTAGCGAATTCGGCTTCTGTTGTGCTCAGGGCGACGAAAGACTGCTTCTTAGTCTTCCACAATACTGGGGCGCCGGCGACGAAGACCGCATGGCCGCCGGTCGAGTGCCGGGAGGGTAGGCGGTCCGCCAGTGATGCGTCAGCGAAGGTCGTCATCAGCAGGTCGTCGACTGACAGGTCCTTGTCCCCGAATTTGAGGCCGTAGTCAACTGTTCCGTTGATGTAACGCAGGAGGTGCTTCTTGAGGTTGAGGTGGGCTTGCGATGGGCCCGAATTGGCCTCGGCCAGCCTCGAAACAGTGTAGGCGATGTCAGGTCTGGTACCGCAGCTGGCCCAGTTGAGAGCACCTGTGTCCTTGATGAACTCTTTTTGTTCTTCTTGCAATGGGTCCCATACGGCAGGGAGTTCGAACTTCGGGGGCCACGGTGTCGCGGCCGGGTTGGCGTTTGTCATGTTCTTCTTTGCCAGGAAGGCCTGTAGGTAAGATTGCTGAGAGATGAAGATCTTTCGCTCCGCGCGGTCACGGAGGATATCGTAGCCGAGGAACCGCTTCACCTCGCCGAGTTCCTTGAGTTCGTACACACGGGCCAGTTAATCGCGGACCTGGTTGACGAGGTTGACTGTCTTGGCCGCAACCAAGAGGTCGTCGACGTAGAGCACTACCAGGATGCCCTGCTCCTTGTGCCTAAAGAGGCAAATGTCGGAATCTAGCGCTTCGAAGCTGAGGTCTTCCATTACCGGCTTGATCGTCGAGAACCAGCATCGGGCTTTGGCGTAGGCCGTACAAGGCCTTGCGCAGCTTGCAGACCATGCCTGCTGGCTTGTTGAGACCAGGCGGGGGTTCGACGAAGTATTCCGTTCCCTCGGGGATGTCGGCGTTCAGGAACGCAGTCTTGAAGTCAAACTGCATGCATTCGAGGTCCTGAACGGCCACCAGGGCGAAGAACGTCTTGACTGTGACGCTGTTGACGACTGCGGCATAAAGCTCGTGAGAACTCCAAGAGCCTTGGTCAAAGTTGCCGCAGACTACCCAGCGGGCGCGTGGGGTGGTGATGCCTGTGGTGGGATCTTTCTTTTCATCGTATACCCATTTGCTGGGTAAGACTATCATTCCACAGTTCTTGAAAACTAAGTCGTAAACAGCCTTCTCGCAGAGACTGGCGTCTTGTTTCTCCATTGCTGGAAGCCAGTAATCGTCAAAGTTGCGCATCTTCTTGGCCTGGCCGAAGTTCTTCGGAATGCCAGGCTGTTGGTGATGTAGGATGTCGTGTTCAGCCTTCATGCTTGAAAGGCAGATCGAGAGAGGCAACGGGGGGGGCAGAGGCTCAACAAAATGGCCAGAGTAGTAAGATTGGCCCGGCAATTTGCCGCTGTTGAGCTTGGCGTAGTAGTCCCGCTCATTGCCAGTGTCGTGTCTCGGCTTGTGACGGCGCGGTCGGCCAGTTGTATCCTCCTCTTGTTGTTGATGGTCCTCCTGTCCCAGGGCTTCCTCCAGATATGGGGCCAAATGGCTGTCGGGCAGGATAGGTGCTTCCTCCCGCAGATCCATGAAGTCCTCTGTATCATAGAAGATATCACTCTCACCAGAGAGCCCGCCGGCCGCAGAGAGAGTCTCTTGTTGGTTGTCGCGGTCTAAATATCGCTCAGGAAAACGGTTAGGATCACGGTCGGCATCGCACTCGGGGGTCGCTTCTGGGGTCAGCAGCTGGACAGGTTGTTTGTTGGTCAGCTCATCTGCTTGCTCATTGTCTTGCAAATGCTTAGAGAGAGGGGGTTGCAGTTGTTGTTGGTCTTCCTGGTAGCCAACGTGCTGTTCAGAGCCATCAGGATGTGTGAGGGTGAACCATTTTTGAGCTTTGACAGCCTAGTCCTCCTCCTCAGAGGTTGTGTCAGTGAAAACCGCCTCATCCCAACACGAGGACGTGCGTAGACTCGTGGGTGAGTTGAAAGAGCCGAGGTGCCGAATTGAATGATAAGTAATCACTTCAACGAACACGAAAGATAGCCTCGCAGTCCCGTTGCGCAATGGGCCGATGTTACCCTGAGATTCTTTTCCTTCGATGGAATCAGTCTTCTTCGGAGTGTAACTGTCAGCTGCCAATGCTCGTTCTACCTCCGCCAGTCTTCTCACTTAAACCTCCATTCTTCCAGACTCAAGACGGACGCTGTCCATATCACCTTTAGCCTTTCTCAAATTTTGTTTTCTCTATCCTTCCCCGCTCTTCAACACACGCCTTTTCGAGCTCACCTCTCACTCCCCAGTCTCCCAACCCCAACCTCCAACCCACCATCACCATGCCCCTCTGGCAAATTTACCACCCCCTCGACCTTCACCACCCCCGACTCCAAACAATCCCTCGCCGCAGACATCACCACCATCTACACGCGCCACGGCCTGCCCGCCTTCTACGTCGTCGTCAACTTCCACCCCGTCCCTTCCAGCAACACCTTCATCGGCGGCCAGACCCCGCAAAAGCCCTTCGTCCGCTTCGCCGTCGACCACATTGCGGTGCATCTCGGCGCCAACGAAGAGACGATGCAGCGAATCTCTGGGCTTGTGGCGTCGGTGCTGCGGCCGCATATTGAGAAACAAGGGTGTGATTGGGAGTTTCATATCGATGATATAAGAAAGCTGGGTGTGTCAAATTCTGCTTGTTTGAGCCAGATACGGTTTTTTTGTGTTGGGCCATAGATAAGAATTGGGAGCAACTTGAGTTAGTCTTTCGTCTGTTGACATGCCACCGGGTTCACTTGTAATGAAACGTACCTATTTGGAATCATTTCCAAATATAACGGTAGTTGCCTTTTAACCAACTGTGTTCATTATATTCTTCACTTGGATTGTGAGTCCATGATGAATGGTTGTACTAATAATGGAACCATGGACACAGCCCGCAAACCAGGGGCTGCAATAAGCAATATCGATGACAAACCTCCAAAACTTGGGTTCAACCCCAGCGGAACCTTTAGCGCTTAAACACGCTTAGCACAACAGCCCCTGGAGGAGAACATGTATTGGCGCCACAGCAAACCCCAGCAACGCGGCATTGCGGTAGACTTAGAGGAGCACATTCAAACGGCCCGAGCTTCTGCAACCACGCGGCGAAAGCCATGGCTGGGCTGCACACGCGTAGCTAGATGAAGCCTGGAGTGGTCACGTCCTGACTGTTGAGGTCGTTGAAGGTGGCATCGTTGGCGGGGTCGGCAATGACCCCGCTGTTCTGATTACCGTTGGCCTTGTATGTGTTGACGGAGCTGGTAGTTTTCTTTCTGTAAGCAACTTGAGGTGAAAGGGGGTCGGAAGAAAAATGGTTTTGGGGGCTGGGGCAAAGTCACGTATTCGACTCACCCGATGATGATGTCGGCCACCTTCACATCTCTGAAGCTGCCCACTTTGAGCGCTGCCAGGCCGGGCAACGTCCGAAATTTCTCATCCTCACAACCCGAGGCTTCATCACAATGCTTGTAGTTGTCCTCCTCGCCCGTCACACCTGTCAGGTAGTACAGGTAACCATTATGGCACGTTGAAGTGGCTTCCTGCGTCTCGCAGCTCAGATGCATAGTTAAAAAGGCCACGGCCTTGTTGTTGGCGTCACAGGTAAGACCAGTATCCATGACAAACGGGACGGCGCCCGAAATGAGCCAGATGCCAGGATCGCCCGCAGCAAATAAAAAGTTAAGGGTATCCTCTGCCACCATGGCCCATCCCGTAAGAAACTTGGAAATGTAGTGTCCAAACATGGCCTGCTTTTCATTGGTCTAGGTTGTGCTCTGATGCCGTTCAAGATGCCAAATGTATTTAGCGACCATGTTTCATTTTCATCTCACTGAGCGGTAAAGGCAAGGGGGGTGGGGAGTTCTGCAGTTAGGGGCGGCGTACGCTGGTGTTGTGTCGACCACATCCTTTGAACTAATGGAGACCGTGACAGCGATGACGGTGAAGGAAGCATTTTTTGCCGCGTCCGTACTCATGTTCCGGAAAAAGGGTAGCGCAAAAAGGTCTCTTAGGATTTTGCAAAGTTGGTTAACAAGGCCAGGAAGGGGGAAGGGGATCAGCAGCACGTACAGTTTCTAACGAACAAGTTCGCAATCATAATAGCCCCCATGAAGAGGCTCAAGGAACGTACCAAAGCTATTCAGAAGGTCCGGACAAGAGCTTGGAGAGATGGGATTCAGGAGGCAAGCGAGGCGAAGAAGCCGGACAAGATGTGGGCCTTCGAGAGATGGGCCAGACTACGGAGCTTTCTACCACCAGAACCTCCGAGGCTGCCAGCATTCAAAGACGCCTCGGGACAGATGACAGCTACGGACCACAGCCAGAAGGCCGAGGCTCTAGCTAGAAGGTTCTTTCCAAGCCCTCCAGCTAACGTTACCGACATCCGAGACCAAGCTTTCCGTGATGACTGGGAGCCAAGGTTCAGTGTCCAACAGAGGGTAACGCCGGCCGAAATTGCGCAAGCGATGAGAAAGGCGAGCCCTTGGAAAGCACCAGGCGAAGACTTGCTTCCTACAGGCTTCTTGAAAGCGTGTGGGAAGCCGCTGACCAACGTACTGGCTATTCTAGCTACAAGGTGTCTGCAGCTAGGCTGGTTTCCAAGCCGGTTCAAGAGAGCAAAGACCGTGGTTCTGCCGAAGCCGGGAAAGACTCCGCTAGCTTATCAGACACCAGGAGGCTACAGGCCGATCGCCTTACTACCAACCCTCGGGAAAGTAATAGAGTCAGTGGTGGCTGAGAAGGTTACCCGAGCCGCAGAGACCAACGGCCTACTTCCGGACGAACAGATGGGCAACAGAGCACATCGGTCAACAGAGCTCGCGGTCCGACTAGTAGTAGCTCAGGTCCAAGAAGCGTGGAGGCAGAAAGCAACAGCATCGCTACTCCAGCTGGACATCTCGGGAGCCTTCGACATGGTTAACCATACCCGACTACTTGCCACTCTTCGAGAGATGGGCTTTCCAAGGTGGCTGGTCCTATGGACAAAAGACTGGCTAACTGGACGGGAGGCAACCCTCCACTTTGACGGCCAGGCAGCCTCCCCGACAGCCATACGGGCTGGAGTGCCTCAGGGTTCTCCCCTATCTCCGGCTCTCTTCATTCTCTATATCGCCTCTCTATACAAGCAGCTAAAAGAACAACACCCCCACCTAGCGATAGCTGGCTTTGCAGACGACACCAATCTCTTAGTCTTTGGCCGAGACCCGGAGACCAACGTCCGACAGCTGGAGGCAGCCTGGGAGACATGTCTGCAGTGGGCGGACACCCGAGGGATGGCCTTCGCTCCCGAGAAGAGCGAACTGATTCACTTCAACAAGGGACGACGGCAGTGGACCAACCAGCTAGACCTCGCCCAGCCCGGGAGAGGCACCAGTCCAGTGCAGCCGACAGAATCAGCTAGGTTCCTAGGTGTCTGGCTGGACTGGAGGCTCAACTGGAAAGCTCACCTGAGGGCAGTGGAACGGAAACTGGTGACCCAAAGCTATGCTTTGTCAAGGATTGCAGCCAAGACGTGGGGACTGGGTCTGGCTAAGGCACGGGGAGGTGTACTCAAAGTGCATCCGGTCGGCGCTAGCTTATGGGGCTTCATCTTTCCACATCCCCACGGAAAAAGGAGGCAAGCCAGCAACGAAGGGGAGCACCAAAAATCTTGGGAAGGCTCAAAACTCCTGCTTGCGAATCGTGGCGGGAGCTTTCAAGTCCACTCCAATCCGCAATCTTGAGACAGAAACATGGGTGCCGCCATTGGACCTATACTTCAACAAACGGCTTGCCGACTTCGAAACCAGGCTTCAACAACCCGCTCTCGATAACGGCCAAGGAGGCAAAAAGGCCCCAGGGACAATTGTCCACGCAGCTTGCAGCAAGATACGCCGGAGATTCTACTCAAGGCTGAGCAACAGGGGCCGACCGCGGGCCTTTAGACCACAGAGGCCGACAGCGGTAGAAGAGGCCGCAGGAGTAATAGCACGTTGGACCGGGGGAACCACCGACACGGACAGGGTAGTCGAGGAGGCTTGGAGGGAGAGATGGCTAAAGGGACGAGTCGGTCGGGCGACGACGAGACCAGCGGACGACCTCGACCACCAGCAGAAGACTCTATTCAAGGACAAGACTCTTAAGAAGCACGAGGGACTAAGCAAAGCGAAGAGCTCGTTGTTGGTCCAAGTCCGAACTGGGGACATAGGCCTCCGGGACTTCTTGTTCAAACGGGGAGTCCCAAGTGTGCTGACGCCCTGCTGCGAATGCGGCGAAGGGCGGGAGACTGCTGAACACCTGGTGGTGTGGTGTTTGGCCCCACCGTTGACTCGGACGTGGGAGAGAGCAGAAGTCAGGACGCGACGAGACTTTCACTCTGTTCTACAGGGTGCCAGTCCTTCAACTGCTCGGCTGACGAGGAGGATACTGGGCTGGCTGATGGATTCAGGAAGACTGCCGATGTACAGCTTGGCTAGGAAGCTCGAGCTGGAGTAGGCAATCTGACTCCCACCGGTCGGAGGCTAAGAGGCCTTCTCTTTTTGTATTTTGCAGGCTCATTCACTGATCTCTTCTCTTAATCATCGGTATAGGTTTTTCACCCGGCCCGCAAGGGCGCGGTTTTCCTGTATAGTAAATGTCTGAAGGTCCGACATGCCCGCAGGGCACAGCGGTGTAGGAATAATAATAATAGCCCCCATGCCAATAAAGTCCAACAAGACTTGGATCCATGCGTCATCCGGTGGTGGAGGGACCGGCGCAAGGGTCTTTTTTGAAAGCGTCTAAGTTGAGGGCGAGGAGGCCGGACTGGCCTCCGATTGCGTCGATATGTCATAGGTCAAGCCACTATCAAACTCGTGGACAGCTCTATGGAGACGGGTCCGCACCATACCCGGCGGACCGTGATATTGAGTCCCAGATAAAGTGGGCGGCAGCGCCTGTGTCGGAGTGTTTCTGGCACAAGATGGAGATGTTGCAGTTTCAGAGTTCGCAACTCTGCAGTCGACGGAGACTAGCACGTGAATCGTCTTTCTTATGGAGCTAGAAAAGCTTGTGCCGCCGCCGGGTCTGTCGACGGTCCGCCACACGCGAATCACGTCGCTCCAGGCGTTGTTGCCGTCGGCCATGCTCCAACGGCGCCCCGCCGTCATGTTGGTCACCCACGTCACTGCCTGGTCGTTGTATTGGATTTGGGTCCAGCTACCTGTTCTCGTTCCGATTTCGTCTGAATTTAACCCCAGGTTGATGGTGTTCTTCAAATCAGGCCATGACGCCGCCAGGGAGGGGGGGTCGTGGAATTCCTGGAGGTCGATGGCCCAAGTCCAAAATACCGCCCATCGACAGCTGCCGGTACAGGGTTCTACAGGCCGCCTTGACCATCGAGCTCATCCAAGTAACCCACTGGTTGTCATTGTAGACCATAACGTTGGAGTGGCTGGCCCCGTCAATGTAGTTCTGCTGGATGCGCCCCGGGGTGGCTATGATGGCATCGAATTCGGCGTTGGAGATGTAGCCGCCCGTGTCAGTGCATAGGCCCGGCACGGCGTCCGATTGTCCAGATGTGCCTGTAAAAAAGCATCATTCCCGGTGCCAGGATGCGTCCGCCATGGCGAAAAACCGGCGGTAGCTGGAGACGCCGACGGCAACTTGGTTGGAGGGTACACCTGCACTTGTAATCTAGCAGTAGTGGGATTTAGCCATCTTGGTGAGCATCGTGTCAAAAAGAAAGGAGATTGAAAGTGGCGGGCCACACTCACTATGGACAAGGCGTTGATGGTCTCCGTCAGGTTGATGTGGTTGCGGAGGCACATCCCGGACGGGCACCCGGGCTGGCTCCATTAACTGGTAGCATCCCACTGTTTGAGAGCGAGAAAACCGCTTAGTTTGGTGCGAAGACTTGATTACCGGGAAATTGAAACCCGGGAAAATGAAATCCGGGAGAAGGGAGTAAGAAGGGCAAGAAAGAAATGGTAGTATCGCACCTGGCCGTGAAGATCGTAGGTCATGTACATGTGTAATTCACAACTTTGCTGATCTGGGCGATGGGAAAGTGCCAGAGGTACCCGTACAAAGCAGGGGCAGCAATCGAGACCGACTTGCCGGGAAGCAAGTTCTTCGAAACAATCAGAAAGGAAGTTGGCCCCTTCATGTCACGGCGGTTCACGCCGTGTCTGCTAGAGCCCACAGTGGAGCATGCTGAAACATGGAGGGCATGGGCCACCATGGGATGAAAGATCTTGTACCTCGCTGTCGCCAATCCTGTATGTAGCTCCTTGAGCTACGTCTTGAATATCAAGCCTGCCCGTACCGACAGAATAGAGCCCGAGACTATAGCTTGGACCGAATATACTGTCATTGAACTATCTGCCTGTCTCGCCCGTGACATTCGGCTTCATCCCGGCCAGGTATCTATGCATGACAATGCCTCTCCTCATACTGCCCAGGTCACCCACGAAGAGCTTACGGCTCGAGGGATTTCTATTTACACCCATCCTTCCTACAGCCCTGATCTAAATCCGATCGAGAATGCGTGGAACTGGATGAAGGACTACATTGCAGCCAAGTACCCAGCAAAGATGTCATACGACCAACTGCGCGAAGCAGGGGGATAACCACACTGGCCCCATAGTGGCTGATCCGGCGGCTGACCCCAAAAATGGCGTAATTCGGACCCACCAACATCATCCCCCCTCAATGTACCAATGCGTCGCGCGCAGCCGTCAATTCAGAAAGGAATATACATTGCATTGGCATCAATGACAGCCTGTTGCCGTTCAGGCATTGTATCTACACGCTCATTAAGAAAATTCCTCAGGGATTGCTTCCCATGCAGTATTTACTGGTATCACAACGCGGACTGGCTCGAAATCAGCGGCTGACTGACTATAACCCCAACCCTGCCCCGCTTTCTCCTGAGCAGGATAGGGGCTGCCGAGTCCGACCAGTGTGTCTGTGGGCATGCGAGAGAAACAGTGGGACACTTCCTCCTACGATGCGTGAGATGGACAGCGTTGAGGAAAGACATGTTGCAATGCACAACAACAAGACGAGGGAGCCTCTCGTTCTATTTAGGAGGGAAAGTACCATCAGATTCAAAGCACTGATCACCAGACATGAAGGCAGTCCGCACGGCGATCAAATATGCATTGGCAACGGGAAGATTGGAACCGGACGACGAGCAGGGGCCGAGATCACATTAAAGGAACTCACGCAACTAACACCACACAACCTCATCCAGCAGGTCCCGCTTAGCCGCTGAAGATAGAACGCTGAACACTTGGAGAATGCAGCCTCCAAGTCGATTTGCTCGCGATTGAGAAAAGAGGCATGATGTGGCGTTGTACAAGGTAAACAATGTAAGGGCTTGGACGAGATCAAGGCAAAGCGGAGGAATCGAATGTAATCTGTACTTAGCGTGCCAAGGCCCTTTAGGCTCAGTGCCTCCGGGCGAAATAAAATCCATCCATCCATCCATCCAACCATGACTACTGGAAGGCTCTGGATTCCGAGACAGGGATGTTTGGAGGAATGGCGGACGATATACTATGCAGTAGGTGAGACTGTTGGTTGATGTTATATACGTGGTCAAGGGCTACAAGCGGCAGACGAGCGCGTGCCCAGAGCTATTGTGGGAGAGGTTGGCGGACACATGGAGTGACATTCCGTCCCGTGCCGTATGCACTTTGGCGGCACCCGGGCTGGCCTCTTGGCCCAATCAAAAGCGAATGTCCATTCTTGGCTGCGCCATTCGAGTGCTTGTTTCCTCCCCCCTGAAAATGGTCGCAGCGCGGTTCGGGGATCTAGATAGGACGGGAGGACCTGCATATTCGATAATGCAACGCTCCACCCACAGTGCTTCGCCCACAGTGCGCGAGAATGCAGGGAGAGGATGCAACGACATAATTACCGCTCATCTTGAATACGCAGGCGAGCTCGCTCTAATAGCTGCTGATCGATTTGCCCCTTAACCTCTAGTTTGAGGGCGGCCGACATGACCCCATTGCGGGCTAGGCCACTAATAACAAGCACTCCGATCACGGGGGGAAGGAAGAAGTACAAGATAGCGAGCGCGGGGGACGAGTTGAGCGGCGTGCCCAGCATCTGCGGCCAGAAAGCTGTCCCTGGCATTTGGGATAAGTTGACGGTTGACGAGTCTCGAATCCACCGGAACAATAAAGCCGTCCCTAGTACGTACCTCCCTCCCCAAAGCCTGCACCACCGCTGCCTGCTCTCCCACCATTACCTCCTCTTCCATCTTGTGTTCCAAATCTCTACTACTCAAGGAGCAGCCCGGCAAAAAGATCTCTGGCCATGTATCCGACGTCCCTTCTGCTTTTGGAATTTCTTCCAGATCTCATTTCTGCCGCTGTCATTAAAGCCCGTCAGACCGTCACTTGCCAGATCTCCTTCCCTGCAAACGGCATCGCAACTCTCCTCCCAATCCAGCCGGGCATGGTGAGCAACTGCAACAACTTCACCAAGGGTGAAATCAGATGACACGTGCGATATCATTTTTTTCTGGAACGGGGGCGTCGGTGACTCGGCGTGCAACAACCTGGAAGCCGGCACCTACGCCTGCATCGGTGTAACATCGAAGGTCGGTCCAAACGGCATCACGACGCCCCTTCCAATTCGGACGGGCATGGTGAGCAACTGCAAGAAGTTCGTCAAGGTAAAACCGGGCGACACCTGCAACATGGTGGGCTTCTTCAACGGTCCGATCTCTACCGAAATCTTTGTGCTCTGAAACACGGGCATTGAAGGTATGGCTTGCACCACTCTCCAAACAGATACATATGCTTGTATTGGCATATAAGTTGAATATATAATCAGGGGTGAATAGCGAGGATCACTGCTCGGCACCCACTTGCATTCAGTAATGTTTGTGTTTACATGCCATATTTAGTACCATCATAGTGACACTGACGGAAGCTTTCTTTTGCATTCACAACGAATGTTATGTATATGAAAGAACTCAAGTTTTTATTGGGCCTTTCGAATTGCATGTTGAGGCAGCAGTTGTTGTTCGAACTGGCTTTGGGACAGACGGTCCCGCAAATAGATTAGAACCCCCCAATAACCCCTTCGCCGAGAAGCCCCTAGCAATCCTGTGGGATAAGCGTTGCAGACTAACAAGTAACAGCCAGAACATCTGGCAGTTCCTCCGGAAGATAATGGTCATCCCGGATTGGCTCTCAAGAAACGTAACTTTAACGAACCAAACTATTACGACTAATCAGTACTAGGAGGTTTCTTTGTAAACAAATATTCATAACTAGTGCTGGGTTTAAAAGTTCGGGCAGAGGTTTGTTGGTTTCATCACTCGATGCTCGCCGTCAGCAGCTGAGCTGTTTCCACAACACGGACCGTTCCAGGTTTATCGAGACGCAGTACCTTGATTAGAGTTACCTGATAGCTATCCTTTTACCAAAAGAGATACCGCCGTATCTCCTTTGTTTCTGGGAAGAAAAGCCCTCCTTTCCGTTTGTTTAGTTCCAGGGAGAACTCCTTCACCAAGTACGTACCTACCTATCCCCTGTAAACTCTCCACTCGACTCCTCCGGTCACTGGACTCCAACACCGTGAGATGCAAAACCCTTGCACGAAGTGCCGGCTGGCCCTCCCTAGCCAATGGCAGAGCTACCAGACTCAGATTGCATATCTATGTGCTCAGGGAGGAGAGAAGAGGGGTTGAAACAGTGTGGATGCACGGTTCGTGGGACTTCTTTCTTGCGGTGCTTGACCTTAGGATTCAACTCACACCTATAAGGAGAAAGATGCTACAAGTTTAATCTTAGTTATAAGCTTGGAGAGCAATGTGGGCATGCTTAACAAGTTGGTGGCTCCATCGCCTTTCGATCACTCGGGAGTGTTGGTTTCATTTGGCTTGTTTCTCATTTTGGAGTTTGCTGGCACTGTGGATGTTATTGAAATTTTTTCGGACTGTCAAAACCCACACCGCGCAGTAAGCCTCTCGTGATATCTGGGTCACTCAGGTCGGTCTTGAGACCCTCAACTCACGTCTTGAACATCTCTCCCAGTCACAACTCAAACCCTCAGCATTCAAATTCGGCGGTCGCTGAGCAATCTACTTGACTATTTTCCAAACCTGTCGGAAGACAGACACTGCAGCAATGTTGGTGATGTGTTAGATGGTGTTGTATTAGTTGTTTGTGTGAGACTGCAGAAAGGTGGGCGGTCTGCAGATGGTCCAGGCGATGGTGCTGACCATCCCCCGACAACACCATCGTCCTTGGAGCGCACTCTTTTCAGATCCAAAACAGACCTCTCGCTTCTCATCACCACATACCACTCGCAACCAGCCAACCAACCAACCAACCCCCACACCACTCGCCCATCACGCTGCAACATCAACCCCCGACCCAACATTCCCCTTAACGCCCTTCCGTCCGGCCCAGGGCTACTCACCACATGCGGCGGCCCCCATGCTGGCCCGTCCTGCGGCTCCCCACCCACTGATCATAGCTGACATAGTCTGCGTTGACCTTGTCGCCACGGTGTGCACCAACCAGGCGCGGCTCATGCTTGTCCGCCTCGGCAAAGACCTTGTAGCTGCGGCCTTCGTGGACGACGTACCAGCTGCCGGCAAGCATGGAACCGAGGGCGAGGTTGAGATTCTAGGAGAGGAAAGGGAGGTTAAGAGGGGCTGGTTGAGAGTTGCGGGGTTGAATGCGGGTTGAGGGTGATTGGTTGGTGGACGGGAGGAGGGATAGATGGGCTTACGTGCTGAAACTCCATCGTGAAGGGGGACGAGGGAAGGAGGGCGAGGGTTTCAAGGCGGCGTCACTTGCACCGTCGAGGAAAGTGAAGGGTGCGTGACTGCCACTGCTGGTTTCGAATTTGATGGGTTGAGTTGCGATGCTGCGTGTGGCGTTTCTGGCTTGGGGGAGACAGTGGGGGAGGAGAATTCGTTGGCCGTTTCTAAGAAGCCGGGGGTTTCCTGTCATCTTGGATTGATTACAATTTTTTTTTTTTAAGAATACGTTGGGCGTTGCGTTTTGAGATTCGAAGTAGAGGTTGGCACGCTCGATGGCGAAGTTGGTTAAGACTTGGGATGTTTGGTGGGGCTATTTATTACTTGACGCCAACATGACGCAACTGAGAAATAGCACGTACGGGTCATCAGGCACTGAGGAATATTACTTCCGTCTTAATTCACTTCAACTTTTAAAGCATAAATCAGATGGCATATTGAACTGGGGTAAAAACCACTGGGTTTGGGATCTGACAGTTGAACCTGCTGACGTGCAGGGGAGACAGTGGGGGGGACCTCAATATTGCATTTTTCGTTTTACTTTCTCACGTGCAGGCCACGTAGTATTTAGATAGGCTTGGGAGAGCTTGCTCTCTTTCTCTCTTGAGAGGGGAGGGCAGGCGGGACAATCAACATTCTTTTCTTACGACGAGACCTCGGAGGAGCATACTCAGTGCAGACGGGAGAGGATGATGCTCTGACCGGAGGGATAGAGCTGATTGTTGTCAGAAGCGTGCCATGCATACGACGCCGGAGTCACCTTGAGCCATGACTTGTTGAAGTCTTCGTTCCTCCCCCAAATTCACGACTTCACCGTCACCAGACTTAGCTGACCGAAAGAAGGGTGTGGTGTGGTTGTATTTTATGGTGCGGTGCACCAGTTCAATATTGCGGTGTGCTCATCTCCATTTGAGGGAGGGTAGGAAAACAGAAGAGAAGGAGACTGGATTTGGACGGGTGACCGGGAAGGGGGGTTTAATACTCGCAGGAATGGGTCCATGATCATTGATGTGGCTCATACAGTATTATCTTGGGCAGGTGGCTATTCAACGCATGCTTCCACGTTTCTGAAATAACTGCATCAATGTATACGGTGACTACCTGGTACTTTATTCAATGATAGAGGTGGGACTGCGAGCTTGAGGAAACCCATTCCAAAGTCAGCAACTTGAAGTTTCTTGCCTCCGTGTCTTTTCCTTCCTGCCAATGACCACGGTCTGCAAACACAACAATAGTCGGCATAAGAAACGTGGTTTTTCCTTTTTTTTCCTCTTCAAAACCTTCGCAGCGAGATTCTCAACAATCACTTCTTCAGGTACGAAGGACTGAGCGCTGAGGTAGGGCTGTCCCGTGTAAGTCAATCCTTGCTCCACACAAAGCCAACACCAACTCCACACCTCCGAGAACCCCTGGAGCAATGCCCAGCCTGTCTCCATTCACAAGGACCAAAGCTTGACAACCATTGTATCCATTGGTCGGATGGTGTAGTTGGTTATCACGTCAGTCTAACACACTGAAGGTCTCCGGTTCAAGCCCGGGTCTGATCATTTCATGGGAAAACAGTTTGTCTGTTTCTTTCTTTGAGGTTTTCCTTTTGCCTCCCTTTTTTTCAGTTTTGTCACAAGCCCCCTCTTTGGAAACAATCATGATACTTGCTGTGTCTGAGGCGTTGTCGTTGCTCGGGAGCAAATGGTTCGGTTACCAGATCCTTCCACAGACCACCATGTCAACTCGTAAGGTATTGAACCGCCAAATAAGAACGAGTGTCAAGTTCCAAGATACGCAAGCTGCCAAGCATACAAATTAAGTCACCTCAAGTCCCTATCTTAATAGGGCAATAAACTGTTTGAGCTAGGACAGAACAGGGATCAGTCGTAGACAGTTTCATCAAGAGTAATCTTCAGCAGCACAACTTCCCAAAGAGAAAGCCTCCTTCGGCAGACTGTTTCTGGCTTGTTGTAACAGAACACTGAAACTTTCTTTTACTGTTGACTCAGATTGTGACGAACTTTGTACCGATCAGCTCCTCCGGGGTTTGAAAAAAGAAATCTTTGTGTCACCAACCAGCCTGGCATAACCAGCTGACACCGGATTCCTACTCACACGTGGAAGCGGAACAAAGCAAGTGATTACACCAGTTTGTTTCTAGATGTCTACTGTGTATCCGTAGGCCAGACTGAGACAATCTTGTCTTGACGATCACACCTCATTGTGCCGGCCATTCACATTCATTCTACATCATGACGGAAATCTACTTCTTTTTTACCCAAACAAACGCCTCCGGAAGAAGCACCGCAAGCCAAGCCGTTGCATTGCATCCCCCACCAACCCTTTTCCTGCCACTCGCTTGGGAAATCCCGGGCCAAACCGCAGGCGGTGTGGAACGAGCCAAAATATGTCCTTTTTGGGCCTTTGCGCTTACATCCACCTATTTAAAGGATCAATAAAAATGGCGCTCTGATTGGGTGCATAAAATAGGCTATGGCAACAAGATCAACTAGAGGCGAGACGAACTCATCAGGGCAGGGCAGGGCGTGTCTGACACAACAATCCGCCACAGCAAAGTTGGTAAGCGCCGAAATGCAGATTACAGAGCTGACGAAGCGCGCCAAGGGGTGTTGGTCGCATGCCAATGTTTGGTGACGACGCTTTCTGGGATCATCTGCGGAGGCATTTTCGTTCTAAGACGGGCAAGTGATGTTGGTTGCTCCGCCACACCTGTAATGTTGCATGGGCCTCGAAGACAGTTTCTGGCAGTGCTGAAGCAGAGGCTTCAAAATCTTGTGCTCAAAGAACAGATCTCGGAGACGCCGGGCAAAATGTAAGACCAAAAAACGGAAGATCGGGCGTGTGGTGGTCATGAAAGACATTAACGATTATACCCGTTCTGCTAGCAGGGAGATATATACCAAACCATGACAGTAGATGGACCTCATCACACATGTCCAAAGCCGTCATTCAACGGAGAATCCGTATCCTGTATCCCAAACTCCATGAAACTCCCGTCGCTTTCCTAAAATCCCATATCCCACTCTAGTGTATCGCTCACGCAACCCCTTCTACCAGGTCAAACCTTCAACCCCCTCCTCCCCTTCCCCCTTTTAATAACCACAAACGCGGCCCCAACCGCAGCAACAAACACCAGCGGCAGCTTCCACCCCATCTTTTTCCCAAATCCCACAAACATTGCAGCATCATAGGAATGCCACGACGAGCTTCCTAGGTGGTTAAACACAGGCGTCGACACAGGCCCGCTAAGCCGGTGCATATTGGGGTTGTCTCTGGGCCCAGCAAGAATTTTGAGAGAGGCGCGGTGTCGTTGGAAGGTGTGGATCATTCTACATGGTCCATCACCTAGTTAATAAACATGTCTTGAGATATGGTCTGGGGTAGAGGGACGCATACGAAGCATAATGGCACCCCGTGCTGAACATAACACTGGGGTATGGCAACCACAGCCAGTGGCGGTTGTAGCGCTTCAGATTCTGCACCAGCTTGCCGACGAAGGCGTTGCCTTTGGCAGCCATCATGAAGCCGATGGAGAAGCCGGTGGGGTGCGCGGCGGGCGCGACAAAGTCAAAGCGGCGGAGGGGGCCGAAGCCGCGCTTGCATTGGAGGTCCATGTCGAGGACGACGCCTGGAGCAAAACTGTCAGTTAGGGGGTGGAAAGAAAGATTGGGGGGGGGGAATTGGAATGCAGCCGAACCTCCGTAGTGATACAGCGCCATATACCTCAACGCATCAACCCTCTGAATCGGATACCGATAATTCCTCCACATCTCCAACTGCTCAGGAAAGTGCTCCGCCACAAACTTCCCCGCCGTCTCGTCCGTCCACAAGTATGCCTCCCAGCCCGGGTGCATATCCAAACAATCCTGCCTCACTTGAGTCCATTTCGAGTGCGTCGCAGCCCCTGAACCGAGCGAAATGTGATGCAGCACGGGGGGGACACGGTCGGGGAAGGGCGCGGCGCTGGTCTGGTAGATGCTGTAGTTGGTAAAGGTAACGTCGAAGCCGTCGTGCTCGGCGGAGAGGTAGAAGCGTTCGGCGTGGCGGGGCCAGAAGAATGGAAGGGCGGCGACGGTGTAGGTGTCGCGGAGAATGTGGCGGGCGCAGAAGAGGCCGAGGAGGATGAGAAGGAGGCCGCAGACGAGGAAGGCCGGGTGGATGCGCCGGGCGCGTGTTGGGAGGGATATTACGCCCATCTTGACCACACGACGACACGACGACACAGAGGCGGACAGGAGGAGAGGGAGAAGAAGAGAGACAAATCATCCTCAACGGTCGCCAAGCGGTTGCGCAACGGACTGCCGTTGCTTTTCAAGAAAGTCAAAGAAAGCGCCGAGCCGAAAGCCACCCGCCGGGGAGCTGGAACCCCAGGGCGCGAGTGCTTCAGCCCGGAACGGCGTCTTTTGTGCAGGCTGTGGGAGGGACAAGATAAACAGCCACCAAGGTTCCTTTTGACTCAGCCATATTTGCTCGTACTGTGTAAGCTTCGTCTCGCAACAGGGGCCGCAGAGAATGCCATTGGCCGGGAGGAGATCCATTCCAAGCCGGCGGACGCCAAGCTCATATGCCGTCCCTTGTGCAAGGGAAAGGAGTCCAGACCTCGCCGGCCTCGACAGGGGCCCAAAAGCTTGGTGGTTCGACCAACAAGGTTCTGCGGCCAATGGTTGGCGAGCAATTTATGACACGGAAGCTTCAACACGCCGAAATGGTATCATCATTGCTGATTTTGCGGCTGCTGAACCACACGCTCGACCCGTTTCAGGTCGTTGAACCAGACGTAACGGCTCACTACCATGTACAGATTGCGGTCCCAGGTGTACTGGCTTGGGTGCTGGGCGAAGGCATGACGCGTCTTGAGGTAGCGTCCCCACGTATTGGCGAGCAACGAGAGCCCGCCATCCTTGGGGTTTGCTGTAGTCGTGGGGTATGAAAGTGCGCTAATTATCTTCCAGGCGAAAGGCAGTGCCGTGAGAGGAAGGTCTCCCAGGAAAGTGTACTTGCGCAGCAGCGACGTCGTCGTCAGCGTGAAGGCGACAGGCGCTTCGGGGTTTGTCGCTGCGTAATGTCTGTTGGGGGTTGTCTGTCAGCGCAGCCTGGATGTGGCCCGTGACCATTGGGTCATGCCAAAGTGAGATGGCTGCTTACGTGACGGCGGCGCTGACTGCTCTGTGGTTCAGATGCCCAGAAACTCCACCCTCATCGAAGGTCAGGATCTGCAGGGGTGGGGGTCCTGGATTAGCCTCAGGGTCTTCAGGGTCTTGACGCGGAGAGGGTGGGGAGGGATCTTCGAGGTCAGGGGAGCACAAACCACATCAACCTCCCATTTTCTCACGTGCTGATGCACCATGTCCTGGATCAGCTCTCTCTTCCACCAGATTTTGGGGTTGTCCTGCAGCTCGGGGTGGTCCAAGGCGACGCATTTTTGCGGATGGATGCCCAGGGCGGCGCAAGAGCCCTGGAGCTCCCTCTGTCTCGTCTCACCCATGCCATAATTATTGCCTGTGCTGCAACGTCAGCAAGGATTCCCACAATGCTGACGCGAGCAACTCACCCGTCGACATGACCAGCAACCCCCCCGTGATGTCTCTGTTTCTGTCGAGCACGCTCAGGATGCTCGGCGAAAAAAAGAGGCATTCGTCATCGGGATGCGCAGTCACGATCAGGAGGTTCTTTGCGGCGAGCAGCTGCGGCGGAAGGATTCGGGCATCGTTGCCGACGACGTATGCGATGAGCCACTGCAGAAAGACGGGGACCAGAAGGGCGATGACGGTGACACGAAAGAGCCAGCGCCAGGCACGACGGGGGACTCTGCCGAGGAACTGTTTGAACTGCTTCGGCTTGGCGGCGAGCTGCATCATGTTCTGTTTTCTTGTCCTTTCGGGGCTAGATTCTGGTTTTGTGACTCGGGACGTGTAAATCGACAAAGCCAGGACCAGGAGCCAAATGTCCGTGGGCTGCGCGATTTCTTAAAAGCGCCGTTGGAACTTGGGCGACATGGGCGAGGATGCAGCATGCTGGGCGACCAACATGGTGGGTGCTGCTGAGGGAAAAGAGCAGAAACGAACCGGGGCTGACAATGGCTCCAGAGCAAGAAGCTCGAAAAGCTTGGATTGTCGGAAACGATAAACGAAGCACGCACTGTGTACATGGCAGGGATATCTAAGTTTCTTTGTGTCTGCCTCAGCAATTTCTCGCTTGTGTCAGGAGTGCTTGCCCGTTTTGCTCTGGTCTTTTCCACGGTCTCACCAGCAAGGGAACCTCAACCATTTTGCCCAATCATCTTTGCCTGCCATGCTGGCTACGAAAGGCGAGAAGATGTCTAGCTTTTTGCTCCCTGCTGAGGCTGCTGCCGTCAGCTCTTGGTCTCACTCTCGGCGCCCTGCAAATGCCGAGCCACATGTGCTTTCAACTTTCTGATTTCTCTTCTTGGGCTGGCCATTCCTGACAATTACCAGACAAACAAAGGGCAGACATGTTCCAGAGACACTTTCAAACACACATGCGCCATCAACATCATAGTCTCAGCTGTCTAGATCCGACATGCTTGCCGCCGTCAAGAGCAATGGCGAGCCGGGTCCGGCTGCCTTAGACACCCCAATGCACATGCCAGCACCATCTCGCCGATGGCAACTCTCGGTGCAGCGGATATCATTGGCGTTGGTCAGTTGGGATCTAAACCATAAAACGGACATCTTGAAATAAGACTAACACGATATGTTTCAACAGCTGGTGATACAAAACTCAGTTCTCGTGTTGGTGCGTTCGGGCAACAGCAGTAACAATCCCTGAGGAATGTGAAACTGACTTCCCCAGGTTATGCACCACTCCCGCAACAAACCAACCGGAAAGCAACCCCGCTACCTCGCCTCAACCGCCATTCTCCTCGTCGAACTCATCAAGTTGGTTGCCAGCCTACTCCTCGCCATCTGCGACACCCTCCGATCCTACCGCGACGCCACTCCCTCCCAACAAGCCCTCCACCTGTACCGCTCCATCTTCTCCCGGGACAGCTGGAAACTCATCGTCCCCGCCGCCCTCTACACCCTCCAAAACTCCCTCGTCTACGCCGCCATCAGCAACCTTCCCGCCGTTACCTTCCAAGTCACCTACCAACTGAAAATCCTCACCACAGTCCTCTTCAGCATCCTCCTCCTCGCCCGCTCCGTCTCCCTCCGCCAATGGCTCGCCCTCATCCTCCTCACCTTCGGCGTCGCCCTCGTCCAAATCACCACCACCACCACCCCTAGCCCCTCTGGGCCCTCCCAATTGACAATCTTGACTGGCTCGACCGCCTCACCTTCCTTATCCGCGCACCCCCACCACCACCCCCTCCCCACCACCAGCTCCCTCGGCCCCTTCACCCTCCTCACCCCTCCTCCAACGCCTTCAAGGGCCTGCTCTCCGTCCTCGCCGCATCTCTCACCTCGGGCCTAACATGCGTCTACTTCGAGAAACTCGTCAAGGACTCCCTCGCCTCGGTATCGCTCTGGACGCGCAACGTGCAGCTATCCTTTTTCAGTCTGTTCCCGGCGCTGTTTGTGGGCGTGTTGTGGCAGGATGGAGGGGCGGTGAGGGAGTGTGGGTTTTTCGCGGGGTATAATTCCGTGGTGTGGACAACGGTTTTGTTGCAGGCTGTCGGGGGGCTGGTTGTGGCGGTTTGTATTGCGTATGCGGATAATGTGGCAAAGAACTTTGCGGCGAGTTTGAGTATTGTGGTGAGTTATGGGTTGAGCGCGGTGATGGGTGGGGGGGAGGTGAGTGTGCATGTGAGTTGCTCTGTCAAACCTGATGTTGTGATGTCAAGAGAGAGTGCTGATGATGGGCTTAGGCGACAGCTGGTGCAAGTGTCGTGCTGCTGGCTATGTATCTGTTCAATGGCAGGCCGGCGCCGCGGATGGTGTTGCTTCCTGTAAGCCAGGACATGGCGTCGGAAAAGCCGCGGCCGCTGCTATCTAAGCTGACGTCGACGGCGCCGGGCGGAAGATGAAGTCAAGTTACGGTTGATGATAATGGCATAACGTTAATGTTATTCATTTGCTATTCAATATTTAAAGAGTTGCGCAACTGCAACAGCAAGTCCTTTTATCAGTCAAGAGAAAGGAGAAAAATACAATGCGCTGTGTTGTAGGCTGGTTTGCCCCTTGGAATCTTGAACGAGGAAGACGAGAAAGACAGCATGGCATTTAATCTACCAACTAACAGATTACAGATTTCCTTTCCCGATCCCTACTTCCGAGCAGTAATCTCTTGGTCGGCGCGGAAGGCATATGCACGTTTTGACTGAATCACAACGCACTTCTTCCCCCAACACTTCTCACACAATCTGCGGACTGCTGACCTCGGCAGCAACCTGCACCTGCAGCCTTAGACCAGCGCGACTCTTGAGCTTCAAGGTGCAATCCAGGAACTATTTGTAGACCGACCCTCGGCTTGGCCCAGAGCACTCGACCCAGATACCGTTGGAAAATGTGTCGTTGTCCTCGAGCTCCAAAAGGCCGCCGCTGTTGTGGTTCTGGGCTGTTTTACTGACACGCTGCTCCTCCTTTGTCGTGCCTATCTGGCCAGTAGGACCCAGAGTGAAAACGAGTCCGAGTCTTGGGTCTCCTACTGAGACAGAGGAAACTTTAAGTGAATCAAAAGCTTCTGACAGAGCCATTAACCCAATGGGTGTTAATGGAACGGCCGATTTGCCTTGCTTCGAGCCCGAAGTCTCCGGGATAACGGTAGATACCTTGCCAACAACAGCTTTCAAGGCTCTTTTACGCCTCTTGGCATGCTCGTCGCATTTCCCGCATCTCCGGGCATACAACAGCGCTAGTTTGAGGCGGCACTCGCTGCATTTCTTGCCTGGCAGAGCTCGAAGATAATTCCTGTGCTTGGGACAGTACTTACACCTTCTGTTCTCATTAAGTCCGCTGCTTCGGGGACAAAAGACGTGGTTAGAACTCTCCTTGTTGCCGGGAATAAACACGGGACTAGTATGACCAATGATTTCGGGGTGATGGGATCAACGATCTCGTCAGGCGTAGTGAGTTCGATCAACTCAGGGCATCTAGCATCCATTCTGTTCTGCATTCTTGACCCTGACTTTCCAAACTTACTCACAAGGTTCAATTGCGAATACTGTTGTTGTGCTTGGCAGAGGTGTGGGGTGTCTGTCACTAGTGTGAAGGTGACAAAAACGTCATGCCCAGATATCTCAGATTCCAATCTGCTTTTAGTACTAATTAAATCACTGCTTTAAACGGTAGAGCTTCAACTAATCCCCCCTACCCATATAATTTGCTCTCGAATAACGCTGCATTCTTTGACTTAACCGGCGCGATTATTACTGTGACAATAGCGTTGTTCGGAAACAGCACATTCTCATCGGCCTTTGGTAACTTATTACAACGGTCTTTATTATCACGAAATGACTTGTGCAACATGTTGGCCAAAACAAGGAACCCATCATTTATGTACTACTGATTCCAACAAAATAATGGCTGAAGTGTTCAGTGGGCATCTTATGCTGTTTTCTTGAGGTGACTTAGACCATGTGGCTTTCGGAACAGTTCTTCCGTGTCGCGAAAACAAAAACTCTTCGTCCGGGTGGTTATGGTGTGCTGTGCTGCACATCATGCTGTCTTTATTTCAGCAGCTTTTTATTATGATACAACCATTATGACACGGAAACACAACCTAAAGCAGTTCCTGATCGCTCAAAAAGGGAGGTCTTGCGCCTGCAGAGCCCCTTGAGGGTGCTTGAACAACACGGCCCCCAAAAGACTGCATTGAGCTTGACTTCAAAGAACTCTTGGCTCAAATTGTGGAGTTAAAGTGCCTTCTTGCCCCTGCCGAAGAAAGGGTATCGAAAAGCGATTGTCACCACATGCGAAACACCTCGGCTGTCTTTGGCATTGAGCGCATCAGACATGATGCCATCAGGGATTTCCTCTGGGCGGCAGCATGCTGATATTTGACCGTTTTTGGAAGCAGTTATGAACTTGTGGCTTTTGCAATGAAGCCGAGAGCTTACCACGGGCGAGAAAAATTAGGTGATGGTCTGCACAACCAGGGACCGAGTCTCTGAGAAATTGTGTTGGAGTCGGAATTCGGAATGCGAGAAGGAGCCACATCCACGTCGAAGAGACGACCGCATGAGAAAAACTGACTGCCTCTTTTGAGTTCCCTGTCCTCTCGGAAATACTCAGGGATGCTGGATTGGGGGCCAAAATTCGTCAACCTGAGCATAAAAGACTTGATGGTTCTGCTGTTGGACCAGAGTTTGTAAGTCATCGAGCCAGTGTCTCTCGTTCAGCCTTTATTCCACAGCTTCCTCAGCCCATGATGTTGCTCAAAGCCATTCTGCTCGCGGCGGCCACCATGGTTTCGTTCGTGCTTAGCTTTAATGTCACCACGTATTGCGACACGCCAGCTATGACACCCGAGCAGCTTGAAACACACAAGGACGTTACTGCCAAGATTGCCGAGAAGAAGCGGAAGGGCGTCTTGGGAATTACAGCCGCGGATGAAAGACCCCTGATTAAGGTGTATGTACATGTTATTGTTGCAGGCGACAACTGGGACAATGATGGCTGGGTTAAGGTAAGAATCACTTCCCCAGAAACCTTAATTGGCAAGCAGCCCAACGCCGGTTATGGTACTTATGGCGGTAATTTTGAAGATAGAACAAGTTCGAGAACAAATCTATATGCTCGGGGTCGACTTTTGGCAGTCATTCCGGTTTGCCCTCGCCGGTGTCGACTACACCGTTAACCCGACTTGGGCCATGGACCTTGACGAAATGGGCATGAAGAAGGCCCTGCGCAAGGGAACGTACCAGGACCTGAATCTGTACTATGTCAATGGTTTCCAGCGGTCCGGCCTTGCGGGGTACTGTACGTACCCGTTTGCCGACGCTGCCCCCGGCTCGGATGGGTATCTCCGCGATGGCTGCACCATGAACCACGACACCATGTACGGCTCGCCTACATCGTATGAGTACAACATGGGGCGTGTCACGGTTCATGAGGTCGGGCACTGGTTGGGTCTGAGGCACACATTTGAAGGCGGTTGCGTTATCCACGGCGACCCTTTGTTTACACAGGACACGAATGCTGAGGCCGAACCTGCATTTGGCTGCCCGACTGGCCGCGACACGTGCCCTGACCTGCCTGGCCTCGATCCCATTGGCAACCCCATGGACTATACCTACGAGTGAGTGCCCTCTCTATTATCAATCCCTTGGTGTCGATGCGAGAGACAGACGACTGACCCTATGTTTGCGTTCTGGATAGTCGATGCAAGAAGGACGGGTTCACACCGGGACAACATGAACTTATGTCAATCATTTGGGATTTGTGGCGGGCTGGACATTAAGTCCCGCCAATGCTGTGACGGAGGGACTCGAAGCCTGAGGTGTCCCGAGGATGGCGTAGCACCTCGAGATGGTGGGAAAATCTGAAGTGACAGGTGCCGTAATGCAAGAATGGATCAGGAATTTTTGGAAACGGCTGTACATTCGCGTGTGGGAGCTTTGTTCAAGTGGTTTTGGGGTTTTGTGGACAAAGTTTTGTAGTTAGCGTTAACTAGTTAACGTTTGTTCACTGTTCAGTCATTCTACTTACACATGGGACATATTAAAATACTGTGCTATTTGAGTTAACGTTACCCAGAAACGCTGTTTCTTCACAGAAAAAAAAAAAAAAAAAAAAGCGGGTTGTTACCTAGCTTGCTGCTTTTTAATGTTGTTTTATTCCAGTCTCGAGATAAAACATGGGAAAGAAAAGAGGAAAGTTGATTCGGCCAGCAAATCATGGGCATTGTCCTCTCAATGCTGGGTTAGGGTTGACGGTACCTAGCTTCTGAGTGGGGCGATCAAGCAGACCCTTAACGACACATGTGGTGTGTGGACCTCATGAACCCCACCACCACATGCTGGTGGGGTCTCATGCTTCAACCAGCCGAACTTCTTTTTTCGCAGTTGACCTTCAACTTTTGACTTCACCAAGGTCGAAACTCAGCACCTGATCCTGAACACCATCCTTTCCGGCTTGCGCTCACCAGCTACACATTTAGCGCCGCTTTTTCAACTCTGATCTGCAAAATTCCGGCTCGGCGACTGCCGAATTGGGGGACTGCTGAATTGGGGGCGACATGAAGGAAGACCAAGATGTGGTCATGGTGGGGGGGATCACAGGACGCGCCCGCACGCCTCCCCTGTCCCTCGAAACTATGCCGCCCGAGATCCTCGCTCTGATCCTGGAGATTCTGGTCCCGCGAGCTCCAGAAATTGGCGAGACGCGTCCCGTCAGCTACGGCCAGCTCATGGCCGACGAGCCATGGTACGACTACACACGATGTCGCCGCGGCCTTCGCAGCGCCTGTCTCGTCTCCCGCCGCCTTAACGAGATGGCCACCCCGCTGCTGTACCGCTTAATCTCAATATGGGACGAGACTGGCCTGCTGCTCCTTTTTCGCACTCTGTGCAACAAGCCTCAGCGCGGCACCTGGACGCGCTACCTGTCCTGCCACATCACCCTGACGCGCCTGACCACTATCCGGGACGTCCGTCAGGACTTGGACACCTATCTCAACACCTTCGACCCGGCTCCCGAGTCTGATACTCTCACCGCCGCTGCCGGCAACTTCGTCAGGATGCTAGCCCGCTTCCTCCCGCACATGATCCCCAGAGAAGGCGATTTCGACCACGTGCCACAAGCACTGCTGTGCTTCATTCTCATGGCCCTGCCAAAGCTTGAGACCCTTCTCATGCAGGTACCCATCAGCGATGAGCATAAGGAGTACGACGTGTTCTGCCACCAGATCAAGGGGATACGGGAACTGTTCAGCCGGGAGCTCCAGTCCGCCCCTTTTCAGAACATCCACACCCTCCTCCTGCAAGGCGACCCAGAACTCATCGCCCACTTCGACCACGACGAATGCGACTGCGACATTCCCGAGATCTTTGGCGCCCAGCCGCGGCGCTACGCTCCGCTCTATGCCAGCTTCCCCAAGCTGACCACGCTCGAGGTCAGCGGCGACGACGGCGTCTGGGACAACTCGCTCGACGAGCCAGATCTCCCTCATCATCTCGGGGGCATCTTCAACAACAGCAATAGCAACCCGGACGCCCCCGCCCCTCCCATTCTAGCCAACATCAAACACGTCTTCCTCCACGACAGCGTCGCCCACCCCAGCGACCTCCGCCAACTCCTCCTTAATGCCCCGCGCCTCGAGACGCTCTACATGTCCTCACGGCGCGACGACACACTCCGCGACCCGGGCGAGGATAGCGGCGGCCACGCGCACCCCGAGGCGCTCGACATGGCGCTGGCCAGCCACGCCAAGCATCTGCGCAACCTCGACCTCAGCTGGGAAGATTTAGAGGGGTATGAGTCCCTGATCGGGGCTGAGGGCCGTCTGGCCTCGCTCGCAGACATGACGCAGCTGCATTCGCTGTGCGTCCAGATGGCTGTTCTATATGGCAAACCGGCGGCTGTGCTCGAGTACCCGCTTCTTGATCTTCTTCCGCCAAATCTAGTCAGCTTGACGCTGGAGGACTGGTACGTCTCCCCTCCCACCCCTTATAACCCCCTTTGCCAACACAGTACCCAGGTGGTGGCCCCACTGCACGCCTCGACGAACTGCCGAACTGGACCAGCCAACAAAAGTTGCGCACTACGCCTCCCAACACAACTACCGCTTCAGCGCGCTGAAGACGCTCTCCCAATTTGCGCGGGATGTGCGCACGCGCCTGGGCCGGCTGAAGAAGGTCGCGCTGGTGTGCCGGATCCCGTGGACGTGGACGCTCGAGGGTGCTGTGCCGATTGAGTTGCACTTTGATTCGCTGAAGGAGGTATTCTTGAGGGAGGGGGGAATTTGAGGTTAGGGGATGAGGTTTGAGGAGGGAAGGTGCAGTGTGGGGTGGTTGGTGGGGAGAAAAGGCGCTGGGCGTTAACTAAAGAGTAATCGGATGAGGCGTTTGGGGGTGTTAGGTTCCGGGTCTGGATAGGGTTACATGGAGCTATGACTGTGGAAAAGAGGAGGCAGGAGAGGTCATTTTAACATGGATACACTTGGAGCATGAGCAACGAGCATCAACAGCTGCAGGCGTGGATAACTGCGGTTCAAGGTCTACCAGTGGGCGGAGGTAGCTTCGGGACTTGGGAGGATTTGATATTATCTTAGCGTTCAAGGGGCTGGTGCCGACCAGCAAGAGCGATTCTGACCTCGCTCATGGCATGTATCCGGCCTGCAAGCAGCAGGTGTTTCTGCTTCTCGTCTGAGGTATTAATGAGAGTTTAATAGAGCATCCAACGCGATTCACTCAACCGCGCTACGGAACGGGAACAGGTGTATGGCGTTTGGCCTGGGCTGACGCCCCGTTCGCGGAGCGTATGATGGAGGAATTGAAAGAGCAGCTATGGTTTCAAGTCTTGATCGGAGAGTCCTAATCGAAGAGAGACGAGTATCTAGAGAGCGACAAGACTAAGCGAGGGGTTTCAACATGCACCCCGTCGTCGTCATCAATCATGCAAACCAGGCTGCAACTACTCACTGACACCTCTTGACGACTTACGTGTTACTTTTGGCTTCCAGGGCGAGCACCTCAGTGAACCCTTGCTCCTCAACTTATGCAGTAACATAAGGAAGAACAAATGTTCTACTCTCGATTCGAAGATAGATAACTAACCATTTCATAAACTTTCAATCGCCTTTGACTCATTGGGAGACGATGGGGATGAGGCAAGATCTAGGTGATCGTTATCAACGCCTCAAGGAGAGGCTCCCCCAATGTCCGAGTCTCGAAACGTGGGTATCAAGTAAACGATGGCAAGTGTTTTGTTCGCGAAACAATGATGGGAGAGTTGATAGATAATCTAGGGGCACTAAGGCCAAAGCCAAGATTGGAACTCGGGGTCGGTATGTAGCTTAAAATAGTTCCTGGTACATTCTAGACACTCGAACGAGACTTCCCGAGCAGTTGAATTTAGAACAGGCGCGGATCGAAAGCCATGATGGATATCCCAACCATCCCCTGAATGATAGCTAAAACCAACCATTGGTTCTGTAAACGCAACTCCCATTCTCAACACGAGTCTCGACTTGGTGATCGGCATCACATGTACCGTCCGTTCATTAAGATCTGAGTGTGACACTGGATACCTCCGTGTACCTCTAAAGGCCGCTCTGAGCCTCTCTCGGACAACACGCACGGACTTATCGTCCCTGACGATTTCCAGGGCCGATCATTCACGCAAGCGGAGATGGAAGTGGCTGTCTGAAACGCAGCGGGTCGTCCGGCTCCGCCAAGCGAGGGCAAGTGAAGGAGCGTTGACCCTGTGAATCAATTTCGGGCTCCAGCCCGATCACGTCGGGGCGCAGCAGCGCCGCCATGGTCAGCTGAGGAGAGTCTGATGAGAGAGATGATGGGGAAATTGGAGGTGATCTTGATTTCTTGATGGTTTTCGCTTGTTGTGGGGTTGAGCGCGAGTCTTGGCAGTCAGCACCTTAATTTGTCGCCAATTGTGGCGAGGGGACACAAGACGGAAGTTCTTTGTTTTTGCCAGACCGAAGTGCATTGGCAGAACAGGTCGGCCAAGACTCGCGTCTCGTTTCCTGGGCTTTGATTAGTCTCAGCAACCCGGCGATGCGCGCAAGGCGATGGACGACGAAAATGCGATCGCTTTGTTGTGGGACCATTTCTCGGCGAACGACAGCAGAGGAGCGGAGAAGGAATCTTATCACCTTGCCTGGACCAGGCACTTGAGGTGAGGGCTTACAGAGACGCGCTAGAACGTCATCGTCGTCATCCTTCATCCCTCTCGGCTGGGACCAAACACCAACAACAGACGCCCTTCGCACGCATTTCTGGGTCCGATATCCCCGGAGGCAGCCCGGCCGAGGGCCGACTCCCAATCTCGCGAATCTGCATGGATTCTCCGATCGCGCCGGGAGGCTTGCGTGGCCTGTGGGCCGTCAGTGGGACAGACCAGCGAATAGTAGCCGGCGCTACGACCTGTGGATCGCCAACAAGAACGTGCGGCCTTAGCTTGCGGAAATCAGGAAACTTGCAGATATTGGCGCCGACATGGAATTCGCCCAGGCCGAGCAACAACAAGCGAGGGACCGACAATTCGACGAGGTTGTTGTTGACGGTTGACATTGGGCGGGAAAGAGTCGTACGGCTGCGGTGCCCCCTCAGGCTCCCTCACTCGACTAGGTGTTAACTGCAAGCACCCGTTCCATCTTTTCGTCTTTTCCATCTTGTCATTGACTCGACTTTCACTCTCCCGTCCACCGCCAAGCGTTTTCCATCCCAGCCCGAAACTCGTCTCAGGAGTGGCAGAGGCGGCGACGCCACTCGCTCCTGAGCCAGGGTGACATGGCTGCCAGTCTCATCTGCTTCGGCTTGCGTGCTGGAGACTACTACTAACATGGATACTCTGGCGTCATTTGACTGATACAAGCAGACAGAAAAAGATGCTCTCTGTGGCCGCGCTCTCCAGTGGCCACACCTCACGAATCGAATCGCACGCCTGCCCGCCCCGACAACACCAGACACCACCAGCCCGTCCCGTTCAGCGACACTTCATCAAAGGCCCAGCAGTGGAATCGCCGGAAACAACAGTGGGACGCCGGTATTCCCCACATCCACATCCTAGAGAGACACAGCAGCTGCCAATCTGACAACATCATCTTGGCTTTGCAAATCGCCCGATGCCGCCGGCGTCCTCCCGCACCTCTGTCCTCTCCCGCCCCCAACGTCGATGGCTACCTTCACTTCCGCCGAGTCTGCTATCTCGCTGAAGGTGCCTGAACAGTGAACACCAGCAACACCACCAACCGCCTGCTCCCTTGATGCCGCCACCGAGCCAAGCATCCGTCTCAGATCTGCCCTCGGAACCTGTCTCGGCTTCTCAACTGGCGATTCTCCACTTTGCCAGACTCGCGTGTCTGGTTCCTTGGTAGTTCCCGGTTTGCGTCTTTGGCGGCAGACACCTATCAGTGCCATTGTCCCCCCGCTTCAACATCTTGCTGGAATTCTTGTCTTTGCTTTCCCCGTGCTGGATTAGAGGGTGACAACAGGCCGACTAAACACCATGAGCGCAAGGCCGAACCAACGAAATATCAAGTGGGTTGAGGTACGTCGCATTCCGTGTTCGAATCCCTTGTGCCACACATCAGCCTTGCGCGCCGATACCGCCAAAAATCAGCCAGCCCCGTCACATGCTTCCCAGCTAACGTGTTTGTCTCGCAACAGGGCCTTAGAGGCATCACCTCCGTGCTTGTCATCGTCACCCACATTTCGCGAGCCCTCAGCAGCACAACATCCCCGCCTCCCTCAAGTCGGTCGCCCGCAGCGCCTTCCGCCGCCCGCCACGCCTTGTCCTGCCGGCCCTGATCGCGACCTTCATAAGCTTCGTGATGTCGTCGCTCGGGGGGTACAAGGCGGCGAACCGGTGCGACGGCTTCTGGGTGCGCTTCGACGCCCCCGATCCGCTTCCGTTCGGCGAGAACGTCAAGCGCTTATTCACGACGTCGCTCACGACGTGGACCAACACCGAGAACCTCTTCGATAGACACCAGTGGGCTATGCGCCCGCTGCTGATCGGCGCGTTCCAGGTCTATATCGTGTTGGCCGCCACCATCGGCATGCGCTTTAAGTACCGCATGCTCGTACACGTGCTGCTGATTATGTACTGGCTGATGAACGTCAATCCCCTAACAGGTATGCCGTCCCCACGCCAATCCCATCCCTACCCCCAACTAACACCACCCCCCTTTCAGAAACCTTCGGTGCCATGCTCGAGCTCGCCCAACATCGCCCGACCCAAACCTACATCACGACCCACACGCGCCTGCTCACCTTCTTCGTCGCCCCGCTCCTCCTCATAATTGGTGGCTTCGTCGGCTCCTACCCGCAAGAACACGAAGACTGGGCGCCGTGGTCGCGCGCCCTCCACTCCGCCCTCGTCGCCGAAGGCGAATACATCAACGGCAGTATCATCGTCCCGCGCGGCACCGACCCGCAGCGCCGCACCTCGGCCTTCTTCATCATGTGCACGGCCATCTCGCTCTTCCTCTCCCCGCTGTTCCAGAAGATGCTGTCTCACAGGCTGCTGATCTGGCTCGGACACCACTCCTTCGCGGTGTACCTCGTGCACGGCACGATTCTGAGGACGGTCGGGATGTGGATTGTGTACGGGATCCGTGGGGAGCCGTGGGAGGCGGCGGGGCTGAATGAGGATGGCACGCCGCGGGAGCAGGAGTGGTTGCGGCCGAGGAGCAGGGCGCATAAGATGGTGGCGATCCTGGTGTTTACGAGTTTGACGTATACGGCCGCGTGGGCGTGGATGAAGTGGGTGGATACGGCGTGCGCGCGGGCGACGCAGTGGTTGGAGAAGAAGGTGTTTGAGGAGGAGGGGAGGGGGTGGAGAGGAGGGCGGGCATCGCGGAGAAGGGGTTGTATAATCTGCATCAGGGGATGCAGAATGGGAATGGGTCGGGGCAGAGGGATGGGGAGGGTGCCGCCGCCATGAGGGGGAGGAGGATGACATACATACGACGCTGGATTTACGCACACGATACATTTCCATCTCGGCTTTCACGGGGAATTTGGTCTTTCTTTTGGATACCTACCACTGGGGCATCATGCGGCATTCCCGCATTGCGATCATACACATTTGGATCAACACGGATATCTGGTCCGAAACAAAAGGCTTACTAGAAGCGGAAGCGACATGTGAGGAGTAGTATTCTGCCCTGTCGCAGAGAGCACAGCATTGGATTGTTGGATCTTGGGCGAGATATCGAGATTTGGCCGATTGCGGAATAGATCGCATCGGGTGGGCACAAGCTGGGGGTTGTTCATAAATTTGGGTTTCGTTTGCGATTTTCTAATATAGCATTTGCATAGTCTTGGAGTAAATGCGAATTTTGTAATGCTACTTGCTTTTCAAGTTCTGGTTGTTCTTCGACGCGTGGCCGTTGTTGGGGATGGTCTTGTGGGTGGAGACCAAACCTCTCCTGAGTCCATCAGCTGGTCACTCAACCCCTGAATTCCAAAGACAGGGGCAACAACAACCACACTGTCCACACAAACAAGCAAAGTCCAGAACTACGGTGGTCGTCTTCTTGATGACTCCTGAAGCATTTCAAGCGTTGTCGAGTTCACATGTTTGACTCTGATTAGATTGTCACGACGGCAAACACGCATTGTCCGACTTATGACTCTTTAAGATTCGCGGCAACCTTCCGAGTTAGAGGTTCGCCAGACTCTGTACAAAGATGCTGTTCGCCCGGGTGATTAATGCATCTGCGTTTCAGCATTATCAAACACAGACTTGCAAGAGTTCTTTGACCTTCCACACCTGCAGAACGCCCCACCTGCCTTTGTTGCCTGCAACACTCACCACTTTTCGATCCAACAACAACCAGCATCACCAGTTTTTGCCCTGCCTACCTTGCGTTCCCTGCAATACATAAGACTTTACTTCTCACGAGAGCTCCCACCCTATAACCCGCCATCCTTGACTGTTCAAAGTCTCCAGCAAAACCAACCATAACATGAAAACAAGCGCCTTGTTCAGAAAGGCATGGGCTGGAGGCCAAGAGCACAACATTTACACCTATACTCCCTTTTTTACTTCCGGTGGACAGCCCCCAGGGTTGCCAAAAGCATCGGCTCCTTTTACCGACTAGATGGTGATGTTTTCGATTACCTGCTTCAATATGTCATCCTGCCAATCTTCGCCTTGGCCACCACATGCGAGCCAAGTTTACCCCGGCTTTACCCGAGGCCTTCATTCCAGAGGCACTATTTCCCGCTCTTGCGGGTCCCTGAGTACTGACCATGATATTTTTTTCCCGTCCCACAGGTTATGAGCCCTCATGTGCCTTACTGCTCCTCGGGAGGACCTTTAAGGCTTTTGAGAGGTTAGACAGTTTCGCAAACTCCCTTGATGAGGTCCAGTCGTTCCTCTCAATCCATGTCTCCTTCTAGGCTACTGTCTGTCTCCCATTGTGGTATCAAAAACCTTTTGCTGCGCAGCGAATGTTCGAATATTTAACGATAACGAGTGGAAATTCCAACACTGAATAGCGTTGACTTTGCGTACTGGACACTAAACGAAAGCTTCTCTGGCGCCCAGCACCAGTCCCCTTATATTATTATTATCACACCTGCGTACGATTCGATGGACGGCGGTGGAATTTACTCTGGTGACATTGAGTAACAGAGCGGTCTCGAGCATTCTAAAGTTCGGGCTGTTACACTTTTGGGTCAAACGTTCCCTCCAGCCCTCGACAACTGCCTACAGCATTGGGTTTGGGATCAGACTTTGGGATGGATGAAGAGAAAGACGCCTTAAAGGGAAACGTGAGAATTCGGGTTACCAAAAGAAACTGGTTGAGAGATGGAAGTTTGGCATATCATGCCAGACGGGCCGGTCTGAAAACCGAAGATCATTTGCCACCGGCACCACCACATAAAAAGTGTGAAGATCTGGTTCATCGAGGTATAACAAAGAGAAAGACGGTTAAGAATGGCTGGCACTAGCCAGACCTTCTTCCAACTTCCTGGAGAAAACAGCAAGCCAATCACAATTGTATCCAAAGGTCTGGATTTCACTAAGTTAGTTATAGTTATTGTGTCTTCATTTTTCTTCGCACTTGAATCTCCCCCTGTTCTAACGTCGTGTTTCCATCCCAAGTACACGTCCAAGTCACGGTCATGGCGCGTCCTTTAGTTTTCATCCGAAGACAGGTAGTAAAGAACAATAACCGAGTGGCCAGTTCTAAATGTTGACCATACGACACCTAGCCTGGGACTAAATGCCAGGACCAATTTTTGAACCTGCGGCATCCGCCTCAGCCATTTCGCGATTTCGTTCGACCAGACAAACTTTTCTCATCAGCCACGCAATGATCTCATCGTCGAAAATATTTGCCTTGAAATCAGAATGGACTCAGCTAGTATTCATCACAACGACTGCCACGAGGGCGAGGAGGGAGCCGCCGCCAAGCATACCGGCCCTTATCACCTGGCTCTCGACGCCCCGATGCTCATTGCCTTCAATCATGCCTTCAACAACAGAAGACCTACCGGGAGCAGCCTTGAGAATTCCTTGGCTGGTAGCGCCCAATTCCAACTGGACGAAAGGCTTCGGACAGCTCAATCCCACCAAGGCCTGCTCGGTTCTCAAAATCAACATCAAGTCAGCAGCTTCCACCAAGATCACCAGGCCAACCCGGAGCTGCCTGTCGCCGTGCACACTCAAGCTATCCCACCCAGCAATGTCAAAATGCCATTCCAGAGTACAATTTGGCCTCACAAACTTTCAGGCCAGGATTGGCGTGAGACCCTTCTCATGCAGCCGTGGTCGAACGGCTGACCAAGATGGGAAACGTTATCTTCATCATCCAGGTTACCAGGTCACAGCGGACGCGAATGGACGGGTAGGATGCCGAGGCGTGGGCTCTCTCCTCAACCTGGAAGAGTAAGAGTTTGGGGCTGTTGCAGAACGCTCAGCCGTTGAGAGCACGTTTGAGATGAAGAACACTTTTAAATATATTTGCCCTTTTCAGCCTTGAAGCTTGAACTTCGACTCGCGTCGCAATTATCTTTGTGCACTCTTTTTCGACAGTCAACCGGTTGTTCTCTTCCGAAAATCCGTGTCCAGATTACGGTCACGTTGGTCCGGGAATAATTTATTTTAGAAAAAAGATTTCCCCAAGTCGAGATCAAAACACAATTCACGCGAATGTCAGAACCTCGCCAAGTCAACGTTTATTTCCGAATGCTGCTGTCAAACGCCTCAAGACAACTTTCTGTCCACAACTCCGACCCCGACCTGTTGTCCTTGCTTCGCTCGTCATCGACAGATAAATTCTCCGCAATCCGACAGATCCGATGATGTTTTGTTGTGCAGGCTGCCCCGTTTAGTGGTCTGCCCCAATTACAGACAGCCATCTTCCTGGCTGCGGCCACCAGTTCCTCTCTCCTCCATAGCAACAACATTACCAATTCCCTCATAAGCCTCACAATTTAAAAACGGCCGTCCCCGGGAGGGTGGCGATGGTAGCGACCTTTACCAGTCGACCCTTCACGGCGCCCCTCAATATGGCCCCAACGCCGGGTCTGTTCTTCACCCCGTCGCTACCCAAGTCGAGCAGAGAAATATTTGGGACCACGTACCTTTGCCTCATGACAACATTCCGAGCCATCACAACTTGCTGGGCGAAGGCGTTGTTCCTGTCATGCCTTTCATCTCGGGGCCTTCAACCACCGCAGCTTTCCTACCCGGCAGTGCAACAATGCCCCTTGGAGGCATGGTAATCCCTCAGCCGATTTGGGGTACGGACAGCAGAATGACATTCGACGTCGCAAACCAGCCATACAGTTTCCCGAATCAAGGCTCTGTCGGCCCTCCATTCATCCCAGAGCATTCCTTCCCGCAGCCTTTGCCAGTCTTTAAGACGGCGCTGGTCCATAATACTCTAGGAGCATCCTACGGGCTCGAGGGGCAAGGCTTCGTCGATACGCAACCCCTGGCGCGGCCGCCGATTGCTCAACCTTTCGTTTTGCAGCCTCTCCAGCCGATGGACAACTTGGAGATGCCCATCGATTTCATGGGTCAGCCTTACCTTGACACTCAATTCTCCTTCCCGGCTCCGACAGAACTCGTTCTTTGCACCGTTAAACGCCACCGTGGTCTCCGGCGGCAGGAGCCTGCCCTACTAGTTACCGAGCCTGGGCACATCGAGCAGGAGAACGACGGGGAGAGCCAGGCAGCAGAAGAGGTTCAGTCGGCAGGACAAGAAATTGAAGAGCACTGCGATGAAGACGAACAGCCGAAGGGTCAGGGATCCCCGGCCAACCATCGGAGCAAGACGACGACGTCAAACACCAAGCACCCGGCGCACAGCAGAACAACGAGAGCGACAGCACTTCACCCTCCGATAAAATCGAGCAGAATCAGCCAACCGCTCCTACCGCCGCCGCCGCCACTACCAAAAATTCGAGTCCTCAGCGGGCCCCACGCGGCCAGGGCCGGAAGGGGCTGAGAAATGCCGCCCTCCATGCGCGGGGGCTCTGCATCTGGTGCACGGAGGCGAACTGTGACCTCGCCAAAAAATGGTGCCCTGATTGCCCAATTGTCCGGGTCGAGAAGACCCGCGCTTGGAGGCAGAAGGTGAAGGCGTAGGCGCAGGCGCAGGGCCCAGTGGAGGCGCTGGAGGAGGGCGATGGTGAAGAGGAGGAGGGTAGCGAGGTTGCCGATGGGGGAAACTCGGACGAGATAGACAGCGGACAGGGAAAGATGGAAGGAATTGTAGAATGATACGTTGGCTTTCGGGCCGTTGCCGTAGGAGGCTACTTATATGAGGGAGGGGAGAAGAAAGCCAATTTGGAACAACCAGTGTCGTCCTCTTGGGTGTGGTTGCAGTTGTGATGTTGTTCAAGCTGTGGCCCCCTGCACAGCGCAGGCCTGATTTGGAAAGGTGGGTCTTCAGCTCCACCATTTCGGGTGTCGGGCTTGTCCCAGATGCCAAGGAATGGCGCAATCGAGTGTGAAAAGCGAGAACATGCCACTCATGCCAACCTGGATGCCAGCCGCCGAGATCGCTTGATAGCGAAAAGTTGCCCAAGAAACGGACACAGCCGGCTGTCGGAGGTCAGATTTTTGGAATATGATGGGTTCCTGATGAATTGCAAACTTTAAGCACAGCTTGCTGGGCTCTAGCTGACCTGCATTTGTGTTTTCTGCATGTTTGCTGCATGGGCAAGGGTGATGCGGAAGCCAGATCTAAGATCGTGTGGATCCACTTTTGCCTGTGGACTGCAACATTGGGAATCTGGGAGCTCACAGAGAGCTCAGGCACCGCCTCTGAAGTGTCCAAGAGCGAGGTTGAGTATCAAAAAAGACTCTATTTCTATAATCTCCCGTTCCTCTGGGCTTCATTCAATAGTTGTGGTGTTTTCAGCAGTCTGTAAGCCCTCACGTGAGCCTGTCCCGTCGACCCACCTCGAGCCGTGGTAGTATCCGATGATACTGAGACGTTGACTTCAAGAGGCATGTTGAGCCTCCAAGTTCCCCCGCAACTGAAGTGGATCTACGAGGAGTCTTTGAAACGTCTACTGCCTTTTCGGGAACTGTTTCTGTAATTCTTTTGTGTATTAGAATTTGTAGTAGGGCTCAACAGCGACATAAGCAGCGAAGCACTCCACTGACCCGATTTCGCCATTCTGCCCGCTTCTTGCACCAAGCACGACTCGCCCCAGCTGATGTCGAGCTTCGCTTCGCCCATCGTCAAAACACACACCAGCTACCAATCCCCCGTAGCCTCCCTGCCAAGCAACAGTTCAACCCTGTTTGCAACGGCCTCTCGCATCTGGCGATTCTTTTCTCTATTGCTCATTTAACTGAGTACGAGCTGCCAGAGCTGTCTCTTGTCTCCCCTCGATTCAAGACCCTGGTCGCCCCCTCGTCGATATCGTCAATATCCCCCCAGCAGATCAGCACCCCGACCCTGCGCCTGCGCCTGCGACTACCCGATCGCGAACCACAAGCCGCCCATTGCGTGCCGCCGTGCCGTCCAGCTCTCACGCACCCAGCGGTTTGACCGCCCCGAGACCCGCCCGACTCCTGACACCGAGCCGGCCTGTCGCACACCCATCCGCCCAGCACGCCATCGACCCAGCGTGCCCTCTGACTGGCAAGCGAGCTCAATGCTGGCACGAGCCATTTAACCTGGAACCAACGCAAGACACCTGTTTGCTTGCGATCCCGCCCCGATTCTGCCATGAGCAGCTTCTTCCAATCTCCCGCCATCCTCCATGGCCTTCCGCCACTCCCGAGGCAAGATGGCATCGATTTCCCGTCCGATGACGCCGACACGTCTTTTCTGACAGCCCGGTCCACACCGAGAAATAAGAGCCTCCCAGTTCTGGACAGGGAGGTGGAGAGCGAGGGGACAACATCCATCGATACTGCAAAGAGCTGCAATCGGCTGCGACCAGAGGAGGAAGAGCGACTGCGGTCCCGGCACAGCATGACCAACATGTCGTCGTCACTAATAGGGAAGACGGTCACACCCTTCCTGAAGGAGCACATTCCGACCCTGTACGCGCCTATCGGGAAGCCGAACAACGAGCAGACAGCGAGAGAGCGGAACCCAAACACAAAATACTGCTACCGGCACCGACCGGATTCAAAATGCCGGCGAGCGGCCGACGAGGCCAAGATGGTTATGATCCAGCAGGAACTCGACAAGCTCACCTCGGCGGACCAGCAGGCCATCACCCATGTGTGGTCGCTTTTCTCTGCCGCGCCGGCCCGTCACCGTGAACTGATGTTGCAAGGTGTCCTCGCCCAGCTCTGCTTCCCTCAGCTGTCGCTCGTCTCCCGCGAGGTTACCGAGGCCCTCAAGATCGATTTCATCACCGCCCTGCCCGTCGAGATCTCCCAGAAGATTCTCTGCTACCTCGACACCGTGAGCCTCACCAAGGCCGCCCAGGTCAGCCAGCGGTGGCGCCAACTGGCCGACGATGATGCTGTGTGGGTGTGGATGTGCGAGCAGCATGTCAACAGGAAGTGCACAAAGTGTGGATGGGGGCTTCCGCTCCTGGAACGGAAGAAGCTCCGCAACTATACACGCCAGAGGCAACTGGCGAAGGACAACTCGAACGGGAGGATACAAGAGCTCCGCGATGACTCTCAGACGGATGCCCAAGGATACATGCCGTCGCGCAAGCGTCTGGCCGAGTCAACGGAGACCGAACTGGGTGGCAAGCGACAACGTCTCAGCAAGCAGGTAGAGCCGGAACCGAAAACTAGGAGCTGGAAGGCAGTCTACAGGGACCGGTGGCAGGTAAGCACACGCGACAAGGCCGAGTTGACGCACCGATGCTGACAATCCCAGGTCGGGTACAACTGGAAATACGGTCGATGCTCCGTCAAGACCCTGAAGGGCCACACCAACGGCGTTACATGCCTACAGCTCGACGATAACATCCTCGCAACCGGGTCCTATGATGCGACCATCAAGATTTGTACGTGCGCATCGCGAGATAGCCTTGGTTCTGCTGCTAACCATGCGAAACAGGGAACATCGAGACGGGCGAGGAGCTTCGCACACTGCGTGGCCATGCTCGGGGTATCCGCGCATTGCAGTTTGATGACTCCAAACTTATTAGCGGCAGCCTTGATAGTGAGTTGGCCTCGTGGATTCTGGATCGACAGCCCGCTGACCTGTACAGACACTATCAAGATCTGGAACTGGCACACCGGCGAGTGCATCTCGACGCTTCAGGGCCACACAGACGGAGTCATCAGCGTCCACTTCGACGGTCATCTCCTGGCCAGCGGCTCCATCGACCGCAGCGTCAAGATCTTCGACTTCAACGACAAGCGGACCTACTGCCTCAAAGGGCACACCGACTGGGTCAACTGCACGCGCCTTGATATCGCCAGCAGGACCGTCATGTCGGCGTCGGACGACACCACCATCAAGATGTGGGACCTCGACACGAAACAGGTAATCCGCACCTTCGAAGGACACGTCGGCCACGTCCAACAAGTCTTGCTTCTACCCCCCGAGTACGAGCCAGACGACGAGCTGCTAGCCGGCACCAACGCATCCGCCGACAACACCGACACCCTCTCCATTGCCAGTGGCGGCGACGGCACCTCAACCATATCCTTCATGCACTCCGAGCGGCGCAGCAGCTCGCCCTCGCGCGATGAGAACCTTCGCTCTATGTACGGCTCGACCTTCTCCAACGAGTCTTCGCGTCCGCTACCCCCGCGCTACTTCCTTTCGGGCGGCCTCGACAGCACCATCCGCCTGTGGGACAGCGCGACGGGCCGGTGTTTGAAGACCTTCTTTGGCCATCTCGAGGGCGTATGGTCGCTCGCGGGCGACACGATCCGCGTCATCAGCGGCGCCAATGACGGCATGGTCAAGTGCTGGGAGCCGCGCAGCGGGAAGTGCGATGCCACCTTTGTGGGACATCGCGGGCCGGTTACTTGCGTGGGGTTGAGTGATAGCTTGATGGCTAGCGGTAGTGAGGACGGCGAGATTCGCATTTATTCGTTTAAGGATATTGGGAATGGGCATGGAGCTGTTGAAGGCGTGATGCCGGCCTAGAGTTGGCGGGTTGGTCCGCGGGACGGTGGCAGCGTTTCAACCATCGCTGTGAGGCGCAGATGTGGGGCCCCGGCTCTTGAATCGGAACGGGTCATGGTTCTAGATTGGTGGATCATTTTAGCGATTCTTTTCTCTTTTTGGCGTTGTGGTTTTTCATGGGGCCGTGGCCAAAAGCTGGGTGGCTTTGGAACGGACGGCGGTGGTTTGTGGGATATGGTGTCTCTGCGGCGTTGTTCCTGCATTGACGTGTGCGCATCTGTGGGGGCTATCAAAAGCTTATTAGAGGAGGACGGCGATAGAACGGGATGGTCTGGCTTTGTGTCAAGTTATTTGGCTTGGACATCAATACCCTTATTTCGAAGTCTATATTTATGAACATGATTTCTTTCGCATTTGTCCAGATCACACCAGCATCTTCATCTCTTGGGAGTCCCTTGCGAGCCACCCACCTTTCCCGACATCTCAAATCTCCGCCCAGTGGCCCGAGCAGGGAGATCTCGGCAGACCACGATGACCTCGGCACTGGGCTGCTTGCGGCCCACGCGTGGGCGATCCCGGAAGCGTCCGAGCTCACGGCTGCCGGTTGGTGGTGGGGCAGCGCGCCCCTCAGCTTTCCCCGCAGAATCACAAGCTCGGCTGAGAGTCGGTTATCGCGACGTCACTGGGTGATCACAAGCCAGAAGGGGGACGGGGGACGGCGGGTGGCAGCTGGTGGCAGTACCTTGGAGGACTAACTCAGGAGACCGTGACGGGGCCACTTACCCCTTCATCACTGGCGCGTAATTGTAGCCAATTCGAACCGGAAACAAGACACACGCCCAGAAGCAATATTGGAAGCCGATGATTGACGAACCAAGCCGAGAGAGCTGGGCTGGGGGTTGGAATTGGGGACCGTCAAGGTGCTCTCCGGCGGCTGGCGGGCTGGCTGGGCACAGCACAAGCCATCCGCTGCACCGATGGCCGGCCCGTCACTGCTGCTCTGCCAGCCCCAGGGGTAAATTGCCCATGTGCCCGAAACGTTGGCCAGCAACAGTCTGGGGAAAGACGTGCTTTTTTCCCGCCTGTTTGTTCCCTGCAGGGGCACGCATTTTATCGCCAACTGCCAGCCGCGGACGAAGGGTAAGTTGCCCCCTCGGGCTAGTCCTCCCCCCTTGGCCTAACCCACTCCCTGTGGATCTCCAACTCTCTCTCCACACGTCTCTGCCACTCCCGGGAATTCAACCGGGGGGTGGTTCGAGGTCCCTGTCTTTCTTCTGGACCGACCAGGCCCTGTGTGTCCCATTGTCACCATGTTAAGTGGGCGAGTTCGTTCGGCCTCGTGCCCGCTCGCTCGGCTCGGCTTCCCTCCCCAGTTGTTTTGAGATCCGATCTGCCGTGGCTGAAGAGTCATATTTGGGCGAGCTGCCCTCCTCTTATCCCCGAGCTCTCCTCCTTCTCCTCTTCTCTCCCTTCCGTCTTCGGTATTTCTGTCTGCTTTCTTTGTTCCTCTCTTGTGGTGATACCCATCTATCCCATCCGTTCTTCTCCTTCTCCGGCTGGTTCCCCTTGATCCCTAATAGCCAAAGTGCGGAGGTGGATCCCGACCGTTCCCGGCGCCTCTATCCGTTCGTCCCTGACGCTTGACTCGCGTGTCCTCGCGTGTCGATCTACGAATCGTTTCGACGACAAGACTCGCTGCTGTTGCGCCTGCACAAGAGCTTTTAAGACAGCTTCTCCAGCAAGAGAAGTTTGCGCAGTTAGAACGAACGACGTGGGAGTTCAAGGGGATACTAGGCTCCTCGGCATCCGGAAAGAAAGGCTTGGCGCCTCTAGCAAGCACGGCGATTTCTCGGACTTCGTCCCGTCAAGGTTCTCGGGTCCTGCTTAGGAGGACGCGACGGAGGAAAAGAGCAGGAGAAAAGAGACACAGCCAGAAAACAGGAAATATGTCGAGAAGCGGTGATGGCAAGAAGCCGGCCTCGGCCGCGACTAACCTGATCGGTGAGCCCAAGATGCCGGCCTGGCCCGAACGTGCAAGTATGCGCCGTACTAACACGCCGGGTTGCAGCTGGTGGCGGTGCCGGTATGATGGAGGCTTTAGTGTGCCATCCTCTTGGTGAGTGGTTCTATCTCGGGCAGTCAAAGACTACTGCTAACTCATGCAACGCGCAGACACCATCAAGGTGCGCATGCAGCTCTCTCACGGCGGGGCCGGCAGCCCGGCATGCCCGCGCGCGGCTTCATCGCCACGGGCGCCGACATCGTCAAGAAGGAGACGCCCCTCGGCCTGTACAAGGGCCTCGGTGCCGTCCTCACGGGCATCGTCCCCAAGATGGCCATCCGCTTCACCTCGTTCGAGTGGTACAAGCAGCTGCTGGCCAACAAGGAAACCGGCAAGGTCTCGGGGCAAAGCCTCTTCTTTGCCGGTCTCGCCGCCGGCGTGACCGAGGCTGTCGCCGTCGTCACCCCGATGGAGGTCGTCAAGATCCGCCTGCAGGCCCAGCACCACTCCATGGCCGACCCGCTCGACGTCCCCAAGTACCGCAACGCCGCCCACGCCTTATACACCATCGTCAAGGAGGAAGGTTTTGGCGCGCTGTATCGTGGTGTCTCGCTCACGGCCCTGCGCCAGGGCAGCAACCAGGCTGTTAACTTCACGGCTTACACTTACTTTAAGGAGTGGCTGTACCAGTACCAGCCCGAGTACCAGGGCGCCAGCTTGCCCAGCTACCAGACTACCCTGATCGGTCTTGTGTCGGGTGCCATGGGCCCCCCTGAGCAACGCGCCGATTGACACCATCAAGACGCGTCTGCAGAAGATGAAGGCTGAGCCGGGCACCACCGCGCTGCAGCGCATTACTAAGATTGCGGCTGACATGTTCAAGTGCGTTCCCCCATTTTTACTAACCCCCTATTTTTAAACGAGACGGACGAATGCTAACAAATTTCTCCCGCCACGAAGGCAAGAAGGCATCCACGCTTTCTACAAGGGCATCACCCCCCGCATCATGCGCGTCGCCCCCGGCCAGGCCGTCACCTTTACCGTCTACGAGTACCTCAAGGAGAGGCTGGAGAAGAGCGGACCGTCGTTTATCACGGGTGGAAGGTACGAGGAGTAAACCCGAAACAAACCAACAGTGGCCCTGCACCCCTTGCGGATTTCCCCTATCCCCCTTCCCCGACCTGATCAGATGACCCCAATTCCCAATCGACTTGACCCCTGAAACTGGCTGCAAACCAAACCAAACCCGGCGACACACCACTGGATTTCTCCGTTCCTGGATGGATGTCTTTTTTTTTGTTTTTGGACTGGACCCAGCTCTACCTCACAAACTTGCACACAACACACCCCACCATTGTCGACCACCGTGACGACTTTCCTGTTGGTCTTGGTGTTTGGTGGATGGAACCCCTGTTTTTGGCTTGGTCATTTTGGCAATCCCTCGCCAGGACCTGATCTTGGTTACAATTCCTTGAAGAATGTCATACTGATGGAGGTCTACTCTTTTTTTTCTTGGTACAGCAGCCGCGATCGCCAGTTTGACAGCATGAAGGCCAAGTCTTCTTAAGGATTGAGGGTGCTGAAGGTCAGGTTTTTCGTGGGGGATGTTTTGGAAACGGGAGGAACAAGCTTTGTCTTGGCAGGAGGGATGTAGGAAGGAAGAATAGACAAATGAGGGAGGTAAACATACGGGAGCGGCATGGATGGGACTGGGGTGGTTTTCTGTCGTTGTAAAGAGCGCTTTTGTTTTGATTGTTGCTGTTGTCGTTGTTGGCTTGTTCGAAGCACTGCGCAGCATTGGGACGGCGCTTTCTGAAGAGAGTTTCCCGGTTCCGTTGAGAGTTTCCTGTTTCTAGTTTTGTACATATGGCATAGAGGGTAAATAGACGGGTTCACGACCGATTTTTTGATCATAGGTTGGTGATTTGAGTTGGAAGGGGAATGTTCAGATCTAGTCAGGGTAGGTGTGTTCGGTGGATAAGCCAAGAAGGTGCAAAAGGGCCTCGATCAAGCGAGCCAAGACAGCCCTGGATCAGAGATACGAGTCGGGGGTCGATGTCAATCGTTACAAACGGGATGGCTGTCTCGTCTGAGCGTGTTACTACCGGTAGAATGTTTGGTGCCGTGTGCTGTGGGGCATCTGGGAATAGCTTCATCCAAGGGCAGTCAAGAAACTCATCTTCGAGACTTGGAAGGCAGCATGATAGCACCATGCCAAATGTTTGGCTGGGAGGAGTTTTCTGTTCTGGGAATAGCTTTCACGTTATATTATATTATAACTATTATATTAGATTATTATTCCTACACCGCTGTGCCCTGCGGGCATGTCGGACCTTCAGACATTTACTGTACAGGAAAACCGCGCCCTTGCGGGCCGGGTGAAAAACCTATACCGATGATTAAGGGAAGAGATCAGGGGGATATCCACCACGCCTATTAATGTATGCTGCAACACTGCACTGCTTGCCCTGCTTGCATCGTATACAGCGCCTTACATCGTCATGGGCATCACTGTGGTCATGGCCAAAATGCGTTCAAATTGATCAATCAATCTATGGTTCTTAGCCGTCGTTCTCGCAGGGACCCGCTGCCCGGCGTCGCGGAGACTGCGGCTCGCCCGGAGCTGCTTGCAGAAGGCATCTAACGACCGGCTGGACTGCCGGTGGTCCGCCGCCACGGCATGCATCGCCGAGATCTCGGAGATGCGCCGGGACTTGCTTATACGCCGGATCTCCCGTATAATTTCGAGGCGGAGAGAGTACCACTGTACCTCCGATCGTCGACCGGCCCGCCACTGGCTTCCCCACCGTGCATCTAATGCTGAGATTGCTGGTTGTCCCGGCAAGCCGGTCATCCACTCCTGCCAGAGGGCTTCGACAGTCTTGATGGCCCGGCTCATCCGGTATTCGGGTGGGGTTTCTTCGGCGCCGGGGATACGGAAGTCATCTGCCAACCCTGGCTCGAGCTCGAGGTCTGGCATTGTAACCGTAGCCACAGCCGGAGCCGGTGCTGGTGCCGGTGCCGGCGCTGGCGTGAGCCCGGCCTCTGGTAGCCGGATCTGGAGTGTAGCTTCGGCGAGAGTCTGCTGGAGGTGGTAAGTATAGGCGCTTGTAAGCCGTGCTTCTAGCCCGGCGATCGCGGTAGTCAAAGCGGCCGTTGTCTCTGCGAGTTGTGCGGTATGTCGTGCCTCTGCCGTTAATAGATGCTCCGTAAATTGCGGGAGTGCCTGGGTAAGCAGCGTAAGCCGGTCCGGCTCCTCGCTACCGTTGGCCCTGGCTAGTACTCGGCGTGTAAAGGGCCGGTATTCGGGGTGCTGGAAGACTGGGTGGCTCCATACCGGGCTTCTGGGGTACCGGTCGATCAAGAATGCCGAGTCTTGGAGGACTACCTCACGGAGATAGGCAAGGAGGTTGACTATACCAGTCCCGGCAAGTTCTTTCGGCTTCCGGGCATTCTCAAGCCACTGGTCTAGCTCTGGCCAAATCATCGATAGAAGCGCCGGCGGCGGCGGCACAGCCCGGGGGTAGGTTGAAACACCCCATCTGCGCTGGGTGGCCGGCAATGCTCCGCATAAACTTCCGGGGTAGTGCATCCAGGTAACACCCAACCATCTGGTCCGGATTCCACCGCCCGGCACGCCGGATCTGTGCCTCGCTTACCCCCCGCAACTCAGCAGTCTTTGCCCCAGAGCTCCGCCCGGCGTGGGTCTTCTTTGCAGAGACGACGCCGGCATAGTCGAAAGCCCGGCTGACCCAGCTCCGTTGAGTATTATAGGAGATCCCAGCAGATGGATCAGTACCGGCGGCCTTGATCACACGGGTGCTATACCAACGCCGGGGACTCCCGAAATCTGGGAACGGCTCTGGCGAGAGGTCCCACCGAAAGAGTAGATAGAAGGCAAGAGCACCGAGAAGGCAAATCCCGGGGTCTCGGCTCCGAAGCGCTCCGGCTGTCTCGAGCCGGCCGTGTTGGTTCGTCTTCCCGGCGCGGGTAGTAAAGATCAGAGGCATACACTGGGTCGGGCCTTCGCCGGGGAATTCGAATGTAAAAAAGGTCCGAGATCTCAGCCGCCCTCCGGTCGTTGCCCCGGGCCAGCATGTAGTGGCTGAGCAGGAGGTCCGTTAATGTCCGGAGGTACTGCTCGGTGTTTGCCGGGCTCTCGGCGGGCTGGCCCCATAGTTTCTCGGCAATCCTCCGAAGCTCCGGCTCCGAATAGCCATCGAGAAGTGTATCTTGACCTTTGTCGGCATAGACAGACCGGCTCTGGGCTGCATGTTGCCGTTGTAGGGTCTGTATATACTCTCGGGCTGTAGTCTCCCGGGGCGACAGGTGGTTATTCATGCCGAGGGTCCGTTGTTGCTGCCACAGATGGATGGATGGATGGATGGATGGATGGATGGATTTTATTTCGCCCGGAGGCACTAAGCCTAAAGGGCCTTGGCACGCTAAGTACAGATTACATTCGATTCCTCCGCTTTGCCTTGATCTCGTCCAAGCCCTTACATTGTTTACCTTGTACAACGCCACATCATGCCTCTTTTCTCAATCGCGAGCAAATCGACTTGGAGGCTGCATTCTCCAAGTGTTCAGCGTTCTATCTTCAGCGGCTAAGCAGGACCTGCTGGATGAGGTTGTGTGGTGTTAGTTGCGTGAGTTCCTTTAATGTGATCTGGAGTCACTGCGCTTGGCTCGGCCCTTGCTCGTTGTCCGGTTCCAATCTTCCCGTTGCCAATGCGTATTTAATTGCTGTACGGACTGCTCTCATGTCTGGTGACCAGTGCTTTGAATCTGACGGTGCTTTCCCTCCCAGATAGAACGAGAGGCTCCCTCGTCTTGTCGTTGTGCATTGTAGCATGTCTTCCCTTAGTGCTGTCCATCTCACGCATCGCAGGAGAAAGTGCTCCACTGTTTCTCTCGCATGCCCACAGGCACATTGGTCGGAGTCGGCAGCTCCTATCATGCTCAGAAAGCCGCTCAGCCTTGTCATTCCCGTCCGGAGTTGCGCCAACACACTGGCCTCTCTCCGCTTCAACTTGACCAGGTGTGGGGTGAGACAGACTGGCAAGAGTGGTGATGATGTCTATCTAAGCTAACGGTGGGTGTGGAAGAGTCTGCAAGTGGCTGGAAAAGGCGATGCCTGGAGTGCACGGGCCATGTGGGCGCAGTCCCACGCCACATAGTGGGAGCCTTTTCGGATCGGTCACGGATCGGTCATCAGAAATCAGCCGACCCGCCAGCCCTTGGCCCTGACTGATGCGGGGAAATCTGTTGTTGCCTTTTTCACTTTCCGCTTTCCACATTCCACCATCCCCCCTCCCCAAACGAAACCCCGACTTCGCCCATTATGTGCCATGTCTGCGAGCGCCTCGAGATCGAAATTGAGGAACCATCCGAGGAGCAGCTAGCAAGGGAGGCCGCCGAGGATGAGGCCCAGGAGGAAGCCAGAGCTCAGCTCCGCGCCCAGGGCAAACTACCACCAAGCGTCGGCAAGGTTCCCATGCCCTTGCGCAAGGTCGTGGTAGAGCCCGCTCCTAGTCACGATGGTGCGCCGACCTACGCCGCGTACGAAATGCAACTGACGCTGCTGGCCACCGACCCAGAAAGCCCAGACGGCTACAGCAACTCCCCACCGAGCCAGAACGCCGAAAAGCACCGACCGCAGTTTGGCATCCGCATCTACGATACCACGCCCAGTGCCACCGGAGACCGTGCAGCCCTTCTCGCCCGTCGGATCTCGGAGCTGACATACGACCAACGTGTTATGGATGATGCCTATCGATACAAGGACCGCATCGAGGTTGTAGCGCTACCACTTCCCGAGGCGACAGCGAGAAAAGATCGCATGGCCCGATGCATGGCACACAACGATGCTGAGCGTGAGGCTCGGCTCCTGATTGCGGATCCTGCTTTTGCCGCATCGTGGTTCATTGTCGAGGATTTCAAAGCCTACTTCTCTAGAAAGCGGGTATTCGTCATCAACGAACTCCAAGACTCGTGGGAAAAAGCACTCAGAACCCGCAATGACCGATTGGAGCGTTCTCGAAGCGCCCATGGCCATTTTTTTAACGTCTCCTATGACTGCCCCTCAAGCTCGGACGAGGAAGAAATAGAGGCGAGCTGGGAAAAGTCTTGCGTTCCTGGCCAGCTTTGTTGCGGTGAAGACCATCTAGAGAACATTGGGGCCGACTTGTTGAACTTCCGGCTCAACGTCAAAGAGTTCTACAGCCGCCATTTCATCCCGGAGGGCGTGTTGGAGATGGAGCTGGCTCTGGCAAGGGCTGCGGCGGCTGGTATTGAGGTTGCACGGCCAGTCGTAATCCCTTTCAGGGCGTCCTACGGCCACTACTGTTCACTTTCCAGCGGTGAAGGGACTTTTTCTTCTGTTAGTCTAATAGATGATGGAACTGATGTGCCTGGATTTGCCTCAAGAACAACGGTTGCTAACTAAGTGAGCACGCATGGCCATTTTGCTTCCCATCTGACCAATGCGCGAAGGAGGGAAGAATCAAGTCCCGAAGGATGCACGCCCGCTTGAACATCAATTCAGACAAGAGAAGGTGGGGAAGCTAAAATGTGCGGCTGTCGCTTGTCGCAGGACTCACTCAGTCGCAGTCCTGCCATTTTCACACCAGACGCCCATTACACTTGCACTTGCGACAAAAAAGACTGGGGAAGCTTCTGTGAAGTTGAGCTGCAGTATACGATTGTTGGCGTTGCTGTCTATGCCAAAGTGACAGGGATACAGCTTCCCAATAGCGTGGTTGCCTAAGGCAGAGAGACAACAACTTTCGACTGGAACAGGGGCCAAGGATCGTCAGGGGCTGGTTTGGTCTTGGACGAGTCTCTCGAAGAGCACAAAATGAGAGCAAACCCGAGAGATAATTATATATCGATTAAGCCGCAACCATCGCGGTACCGCTGGGCCAATCCCTCAGCAATCCTCCCTCCAAGAAACTGCTTACCAAAATAATAATACACACTCCTCCTTCTCCCATACTCTCCCTTGAACTCTTAATCATCCCCCCTCGCCTTAGCACTCGCCCTCCTCGGCCTTCCACTCCTCCGCAGCCCCTCAGCACCCGTACTCTCCCCTTTAGAATTAACACTGCCGTTCTCCTCATTTAGACCATTTCCCCCTCCACCCCTTCCTCCCTCTAACCCTCATCTCCTCCTCCACCCCAAAAACCTATTAACAGTCCTATGATCCAACACCCTCTTCTCCCTATCCCCTTCCCGCTGGACACGTCTTGGGCCAGACATACCCATACAGTTTGGGTGGCGCTCGCACCGCGAGCAGCTGGCACGCGTGAAGTAGGCGTCGTGCTGGACGAATGCCGTGGCACAGTTTGTGCAGTGGATCCAGGCGGACTCTGGGACGGAGAGGAGGGCGGGGTCAGGGTGTAGTCGCCCGGGACGCGGGGTTTGGGGGAGCCGGGAGGTTGGGGTTCTTGGTAAGCGGCGCGGCGCTTTCTGGGTTTTGGGGTTGTTGCTTTAGGGGTGCTGTTGGGGCTTCGGTGGGCTCAGATTGTGGTGTTAGTGCTTGCGATTCTGTAGTGTTGTCCGAAGGAGGGGGGGTCGTTTCTGAGGTGCATTGTGGAATGTCGTTTGCCTGTGGTAGCTCAGAGGAGGTTGAGGCGGGCGTTGGCACATTTAGGACGGGCTGGTCCTCGGACATCGCAGTTGTTTGGCTCTCTGCCGCTTCCGCCAGGGGTGGGATAATTGCTACCGTCGGGAGAAGCGTTATTTGATCGCTCTTACCGTCAGACGCCGGTGAAATCGGCTCCGGCCCTTCCAGGTCTCCACCAGCCTCAGCCATCTTCTTAATCGGCGACGGATCGGGAGAGAGGATATGCAGGATCGGCTTCTCGCACTCTGGAGACGTGGCTTCGGTGTTGCCGCCGTTTGCATCCTCGGAAAACATCGAGGTTTGAGAGACGGTCGTCTCGGAAGAGTCCCTGAAGAGGGCTGGGCCCATCGGAATGGGGAAAATCGGATAGGCCATCGTGTTCAGGCGTTTCGCAGGGGTGACTGGAGGTGTGTCGAGACCGGCTTCCTCCCTGGTTCGCTTCTGGCCACTCTCCGACGCTGCCGGTTGTCCAGATTCTGCCATGTCGGTTGTCGAACCCCTATCACCCAGCATCTGGCGGCTGCGCTTGGTCTTCAGAACCCGTGGACGAATATCCGCCGTGATTGACGAAGCCCGCGACCCAGCACCACTGCCCATATGATCCCTCCTTCGCCTGCGGAACAAGTATCCCTGAACCAACGGATCCTCCTCAATACTCTGATGCACCGCCCCCTCCCCGTCCAGCGGCTTCCACCCATTCGCCATATTCTTCTCGCACGTGTGGCACAAACACTCGCAGTTATCCACCCCAAAATAGCTCTCGCTGTACGTAACCGTAATCTCCTCCCCCACCTCAATATCCCGACACGCGATAATCTCAATTCCTGCCTGGCCGCGCGTAACAAGCCGAGCATTCGCATCACAGTCGTGGTTTGCGAACCGCGCGGGGCCCATGAACAGGCTAGTCAGCTTGCTCCGGCTGCTGACGACGAGACTGAAATCCTTCTTGCGCAAAGCCAGCTGCGCCTCCTCGTCGGGCGTGACTGTTACCTGGATGCCGGCCAGGTACTTGACCGTCTCGTTGCGACGGATGAACCGCCGGGCGGTGATGCTCGCTTCGTGGGTGACGATGGTGTAGCGATTGGTGGCGTTGACTTCGAAGGGGGAGTCGGGGAGGTAGATGGACATGTAGCGGCGGAGGTGGGCTTTGAAATCGTCTTTTTCTCGCGGGGTTTTGAGGGAGGCGCAGAATTTGCGGAGGCCGTCGGTCGCGAGCAGCTTTTCCTCGGCTAGACCCAGGTTCGGGTCGACGATGAGGTGAGTCTGAATGAGTTTCGTGATTTCCTCCTCTCTGACGCCGCGTGAAGGGTGGTATGACGGTCGGTTCTTCGGAATTGCCGTCCAGTAGTAGGCCTGCTTTTGTCAGTTTCGATTCTGTTGGCGGCCATAGCCGAGACACTTACATGGTCGACCAGGGCATCTGTTAAAATGTCATCGTACGCAGCAAGCTGAGCAAAGGTCAGCTGCCGCCTCTTGGGCGCTGGAGCTGCCTTCGGAGGCATGGTGTTGAATCGAAAGTATCAGGATGCGCTTGTTGTGAGATTTGGAGGATGCAGGAGGAGTACTGCCAAAAGGGAGACAACCGAGGTTTTGTAGGTGAAGAGGAGCCACCGGTTCTGGTGAACACAAAATGACCGAATGCGCCAGAGAACCGGAGAAGGGTGAGATCACAGGCAAACGTTGATGCTCGAGCGCCTCATGCGCTGGGGATCCAAGCTCCTGCCGTGCCTTAGCACCGAGTGACGGCGGCTGTGCCTCTGCAGGTGTGAAACAGGTGCAGTAGTCGCATGTGCATTCGGCTTCCCGCTGCAATACTCGGCTGCGATTGAGAGACCAATTGGCGGTTAAAGGGCGGTTTTTGGGTTCAACAGCCCACTCGCAAGAGGGTGACGGTGAGGTGATGGTTGATGTGGATTCTCGTCATGCCATGGAAACGAAAATCAACAATGGGATTTCGAGGATGAGCAGGGGTGAGGAGAAAGAGGTGGTGCCGCTGGAGGAAGGAAAACGGTGGTCAAAAAGGGGTTGAGGTGTGTTGGAGAGCTTCCCACATCGAGGCTGAGTTTTTGGAGAGTTCGAGCGCTGAAAGGAGGAAGAAGATGGGAGAACGAGGCATGGAAGTATTCTGGGTCGTTCCAGTCCTGTTGCCCTGGAAATTGGGGGGCTAGGTGGCCTGGTCCCAGAGGGGAGGCGCAACCATGCGACAGCCGCTTTGCGCTGGGGCCGCCATTGGTCAGGCGGATTGCCAAGGCGCCCCGCAGTTTCCCTGCGCTGGATCATGCAGCACTCTTCCCGATTGGTTAATGATGGTCAGGGCGCCTTACATAATCAAGACCAGGCCACGGCAGCAGCCGCGAACAATTTTCCCGGGCCGGCATTGGTTGGAAGCTGCGATTGGCGGTTGAAGTGGGCTTCGAGTTCGACGTCCAGACTCCAAACAGTGACCTCCAGCTCGACTTGACGGTCACTCGACGGGAATCAACACCACTGGCAGGCGTCGTGTCGGACCCAGACAAGCCAAGATGATTCAACTAAAGGTTTGTCCCCCTTTCCCTGTCCCCAATACCTCCGCTGACATCTCCCAACAGACGATGCTTAACTGCATCGACAACTCAGGCGCCGCCATCGTCGAATGCGCCCAGATCATCGGCCAAAAGCGCCACGCCTCGATCGGTACCTCCTCCTTCCCTCCCACCCCCATACACCCCACACACCTCCATGGCCACCATCTAACACCCTCCCCGCCCCCAGGTGACAGGATAGTCGTCGTCGTCCAAAAGCAGCGCGGCGCCCTCGCGGAAGGCATGGCCGCTTCCTCCGGCGCCAAGGTCAAGCGCGGCGACATCCGGCACGCGATCGTGGTGCGGACGCGGTACAAGGTGCAGCGGCGCGACGGCAGCGTCATCAAGTTTGACGACAACGCGTGCGTGCTGATCTGGTGGATGGGGGTTGGGCATCGTGTTGGCAGAGAGGCCGCCACAGCTGTGCCATACCATAGAGGCCGCGGATCAAACGGCGTTATTGGGCGTCGTGTATACTACTTGTACAATGCAAAATGGGCAAACGAAACTCGACATGGACATGGCGGCAGCACGGTGATCACCAGCAAATTTACAGACTACCTGTATTGACCCTAGAGAAGAACGCTGCGCCACATCCCAAATACCCATGATCCTGCCCGAAGAAATGCCCTCTCCCAAAGAATGTCCTCTCGCTGAACGCCAAGGCCTGCCAATGCCCTCTATGCCCAAACAGTACCCGTCCTACTGGAAGATGTTGCCGCAATCGCAGCATACATAGAAGAGTTTCTGTCCTTGTCAGCATCGAGTGGGTGCCCTGAGCCCTGCAGAGGCTTCTCACCATTCCCGTTTCGGCGCTCCGCTGCTGCGACTGGAAGAAGACAGCCTCGTCGTGCTTGCACGCCGGACAGGTGCGGTTGGCCCGCGGCAGCTGCGGTAGGAAACATGGTCAGCCCCCGGGCATAAAGATATTTTACAGACTCCCAGCCAGGTCCTCCCAATCCTGCCATGGCGTCCGGAACATCAAGTCGCGCAGCCAGTTGCATGTGATGCTGTTGCATCGATGAAGCAAGAGTGGCCTTGGGACGACTGCTGCCGAAAGCACCGTAACTCCTGAAACTCGTTCAAATCGTACGTCGTGAATTCGTGAATTCGTGAGACTTGTGGAACGGCTCAGGCCACTGATGGGGCACTGAGGAGCGAGGGTGCCGCGGCGAGTGTGTTGTTTTCTGGCTCTTCGTCGAGCTCGTCGACATCCATGTCCTCCAGTCCAAAGAAGTCTTGTGTGTTGGCCATAAAGGAAGCCAGGTCGGCGAAATCTTCGCACGCCAAAATCTCCACATCATCTTCAAGGCCCAGCCCCCTCATACTCAAATATCCTGAAATCTGACATCTCAACGTCTGGGGAGGGTGTCTGTTCACAAACGGGAAGCACCGCAAAGCGGATCCCGCAGCACTCACATACGACCATGCGGCCGCAGTGAAGACACGAGATGTACGTCCCCAAACCAGCTGACGCCTCCGAATCCCCGGGCCAAACGGAACAAGAACAGGAAGCAAGGGAAATACCCACCGTAGGATCGCTGCCGACGTCCTGGGTCACGCCGGCCGTCTCGCCAGCGGCGTTGTTGAGCACGTTGCGGAAGATGCACGTCGAAGTGGCCTCCTCGGAGAAGCTGCAGGTGCGGCAGGTGAACATAAGCTTATGGCCGTTCTCGTCCTCTTTGGGGTACAACATGTTGCTGCACTCGGAGCAGAAGCGGAAGGTGATCTGCTCGGCCGGCTTCTTGCGGTCGCCCGAGGTGGAGGCGGCGGGGGACGACATGGTTGGTGAGGTGTTGTGGTGGTTGCTGTGTGGTGGAATGAGTGTCTGCCGCGTTGGCGAGTTCGAACGATTGGGTTGCTGTTGGCAGGCGATGACTTGTTGATGGAGAGGCAGATGATGCTTGCTGCAGATGATGGATGATGAGTGGGTGGTGAAGTGATGATGGCCTGTAGGTGAGAGATGAAAACCTGGGGGGATGTTTGTTTCCAGAAGAATTTCCCGGGTCGCGAAAGCCTCTAGGTATTCAGCAGCACTTGCGTCGATGAGGGAAGGCAAACCTGCCGCGAAGAGAGAAGTGTCGGTTCGTGGGAAAAAGAGAAGAGAAACCGACGACTGCAATGTGCCTGCCAGAAATATCGAAGCGTTGATGCAGCAGCCTGCAGCCTGCAGCCTTGAAGGTCAGGGCGCCACCCAAAGTGGGGCGCGCCTTACCGATTTTGGTGGTGTGCCAACTCGCGGACAAACGTGCACCCTTGATGAACCTCCCGCTTCCATCCAGATTCGATCGGATGAGCGTGACAAGAGTCAGGTCCGTCTGATATTCCCAATTCTTTTTGTGCCGGATGTTGATTGATTGTTCTCGGGGCTGACGACTCCAGCCTACAAGTCTTTATCCAGCTCTCGCTGCCACGATTCCTCCATCTGACACAGTAAAACGGCGAACCATGCCATGTCCACTGTCTCTCGGGACCTGAACCAACAACCACAAATATCCGCCAGTTGCCGCGAGAGCTGGCTCCCAAGTGTACTTCGTAACCCTGAGCACTTTGAAAAGCTTCCCCCGTGACCCTTAAACCCACGAGATGGCTGCCACACAGAGAACAGGCGCCGGTGACGAAGACTCCCCGTTGGACGGGTCCTCGACCAGAAGCAGGGCCCTTGGTGCGACTTGCCTCTGCCCTGGCAACCACCAAGGCGCCAAGCCTCGGCGCACCCCAGTCCCCCACCAGCTGCCAGCACCCCGCCTTTCCACCCTCCAGTCGTCCAGCTGCACTCCGCATCCAGCACCTTCGAATCCATTGACAACCGTTGCAACCCTGTTCTTTGCCGGCCAATATTTAACCCCGAGACACTCGCCAGCTTCTACAAGACAGCCTGCCTGGTTTTATTCTTTTTCTGTTTTCTGCCTTTTAACCCATCACATTGAATCCGTCTTGTCGAGCATCAACTGCTTCAGCTCCCACCCTCAGCCTTGTCCCAACGCTGTCGCAAGAACCTCTATAAGCCGCCATCATGACCAACGTGAGTGTTACCCTCAACCATGCTGTCATTCTCAGCTCTTTCTTTTGCTAAACAATAAACTTCCCAGACCCTCGACACCGGCCTCCCCCAAAACTGGGAAGTCCGCCATAGCCAGTCCAAGAACCTGCCCTACTACTTCAACTCGGTCGAGAAGATCTCGCGCTGGGAGCCGCCCGCCGACACCGACACCGAGAAGCTCAAGAAGTACATGGCCGAGTACCACAGCCACAAGAGCGCGCCCGCCGCCGCCGCCAACCCCCCCGCTGCCGACACGGGCAAGATTCGCGCCGCCCACCTGCTCGTCAAGCACCGCGACAGCCGTCGCGCCTCGAGCTGGCGCGAGAATCAGATCACCCGCTCCAAGGAGGAGGCCATGAACATTCTGCGCGGATATGAGCATGAGATCCAGAGCGGGCGGACGACGCTCGGTGCGCTGGCTCTGACTGAGAGCGACTGCAGCAGCGCGCGGAAACAGGGCGATTTGGGTTTTTTTGGGCGGGGCGATATGCAGAAGGAGTTTGAGGACGCTGCGTTTGCGCTGCAGAAGGGCGAGATCTCGGGCGTTGTGGATACTGCGAGCGGGTTGCATCTGATCCAGAGGTTGGTGTCTTCGCTCTGGGCTGGTTGTTGGTGCAGATGTTTACTGACGCGTGCGGCAGGCTCGAGTAAGGTTTTCTTACTGAGCGTGAACCCGGCTCACATGCGCGATTGTGCGAGTATGGGTACCGTCGTTCGACCAGACTTTGAGACACGTCCATTGCTACACGAGGCCACCCCAGAGCATTGCTCTCCTCGGAGTCGGATTGGTGGGAGCGAGCAACGAGAATTTTCTTGTTTCCATGTTGCTGATCAGGCCTCCTCCATTGAGGAAATGTGCCACAGCCAAAAGCAAGCCATGTTATGTGCTTTCACAGTTAATGATGCTATCTATCTATAATCCTGATCCGACGTGGCCTCATTGTTTTAAAACAAGGTACATACAGACCGACCATCCACAAGCCCAAGGGTATCGCGCCATTATCCAACAAGGCGCTCTGGTTTTGACAAAAACCGACTTCTAACCTGCCCATAAACAAACTCATATGTCCCTCTTCAAGAATGCCGCCCAAACGATGCAACCACCCATATGCCCGCCATCCTCTCCTGGTATATCCAACTTTTTATTTACCACTCAATCAACCCCCGTTACCTTATGAACCAACTCTCTCAACAACCCAACCCGCCAAAGGCACAATACTCGAGAACACCACCGTCATAATCCCTAGCGCAATCATTGACAGCGCAGCATGCGGCGCCGCCTCGCTGTGCGCCTCATACAGGTATGCCGTGCCCATAGCTGCGGCGTTGATGCCCACCGTGACGCCAGCCGCGACCGTCAACGGGTCGTTGGCCTTTTGCTCGGCGAGGAGTGTCATTGCCATCTCGTCCCGCTCATCGCCGGCCGGTTGTCGTTGCGTTTGGGTTTGTATCGGCCTTGTTGTTGGTGGCACTTGTGTCTCTGTCGGTGGCCGAGAACGTGTCTCATCCGTGTCCGTGTCTGTATCACCACCCGTATCCCTATCACTTCCGATATCCGGCCCAACCTCACGACCCTCATTCCTTCCACTTCCATCTGCCTCATTACCCCCACCCCCTCCTCCCATCTTTTCAACCCAAACTTTCCCCCAACCCACCCCTTAACCCCCCTCCAACCACCTCCCCACCCCTAACCCCAACCCCATCTGATACACAATCCCCCGCCCACCACCATAGCCGCATTCAGCCCCCCATCCCCCTGCAAAACACTCATAACCGGATTCGCCAACGCAATCGTCACGCTCCTAGCCGCAAACGCCAGCGCGCGGCTCGCCGGCTCAACACGCATGCTGTGTGCCAGCAGCGGGCCAGAGGTGACGTTGATGAGTGCGAGGATAGCAGAGACGGTGCACACGGTCAGCCCGGCGCGGGACAGGAGTTGGTTCTGGTGCGAGTAGAGCTTGAGGCCCCAGGAGACGAGGCCTGAGTTAAGGAGGGTTATGGCGATGTCGCCTGCGGCCATTGTCGTTCCACTTCCTGTTTGGGGGTGTTGCTTTTGTGGGGATGTGCTGTTGAGGAGCAGCCGCGCCAATGGGGTGTTGGTGCGCAGCGTGGCAAGCATATCGGCCAGGGGGCGGCCGCTGATGGCGCAGTCGGCGAAGACATAAGCGATCATGCTGAGGGAGGTCCAGAGAACCGCGTTGGAGAGGCCGGAGAGGAGGGTGCGTGCCCAGGGGCGAAGGGACGGGTGGGATTTGATGTAGGATTGGATCGCGAGGGTGGTGAGCCAGGTTGCGGAGAGGAGGAAGGTCGCGAGGGGGACATCTTTTTGGTAGGTGTAGCGCAGAGGGAGGCCGATGATAAAGGTGAGGAGCCAGGAGAGGAGGAGGAGGGGATTGAGGAGAGAGAAGGTGAGGAGGCGAGGCCAGCACGAAGATGGGAGTGAGTTTGTCGAGAGTTGGGAGGGTGGCTCGTCGTTTTCGGAAGAGGAACCACTTGAGGAGCCGAGGCCAATTGTGAGGGAGCTGGCTGTGGGCGAGGCTTCGCAAAAGGATTTTGCTGGCGCCCGCGGCTTTGGGGTCTCTTGTCTTTGTGTCTCCCCCTTTTCTGCGTCACTGTGGCTCTCAACCCAGAACTCCTTGTCATATCGAACCATTAAACACTGAATGGGAAGAGCGAGGAAGTAGGCTAATACGGTGTTGAAAACGCCCGTCAGAACTAAAAGCAATTAGTATAGTATTTTTAGAATCAGCTCTATTGGTAGCCACTTACTGAAGCAAATAATTATCATCCCAACGCTGCGGTCGTCTGCGAGAGGGCCATGGCAGAGCATCACGACCGGGATGGTGAACCCGATGGACATGTGTCGGTTCAAGAGTTCCGTCTTCTCAAGTCAGCAATTTTCTTCGGGGAGCAATGGATGAAGCACTTACAGCTCGTTTTAAACGCTTCCGGTAGAAGTCTTCAACGCCTGGTAGGACAATACCAGCTAATGAAAACGCCAAAAAGACGGCGGCCATGGCTAGAATAGGGGCTGGGAAGTCTGTCTTCTCCTGATCCAGACCGTGTTGGATGCCAGCAATCAGCAGCTGGGCGGCGAACGCAAGGAACACCGCAACAACCCCATCTTGAAATTTCCCCTTAAACTCCAGGAGAGCCGGATATGTTGATGACGACAAGGCCGAGATACCCAAGGTTGTTTTCAATATCAAGCGCATGGGCGCCGACGAGACGGAGCCCATATCGCACCCAACACCGCGGCACCGGTTTTCGGTCGAATGTTTCGCTCAAGGCAAGACAATAAAGTGGACGGCAGCTTGTTTGCTTCTCACACACAGCTGCAACACATACCAAGCAGTGAGACACGGGCGTAGACGAAACCTTCGAGACAACAAGAGGATGGCGACAGTTGCACTTAAAGCGGACGACATTCGGGAGCACCTCATGGTGTCTGGGACACGGGCTGCAGCGGGCCTTGCGTTTGTATTCCCCGCGGGAGGGCTCGCCTAGCCGGAGTGACGGTGAAGCCCTAAACGGGCCCTCGGGTCCAATCTGGCCGGCATCTGGACCGTCCTGGTACGAACGCCGTGCCATTGTCGAACCAAGCGCTCCGCGGATATGGAAACGCCCCAGTTCGGACCTATTCGAGAATAGACGGGTTCGTCTGGGCGAATCGCGGGGAAGGGCTCGGGTGCCGCAGTCGGCTGTGTTTGACGGGAAGGGCCCACGACATGCCCGCCAGTGACGTCCTGGAACGACACGTCAACATGTCGGTGTGGACCACCCATTTTTTCGGGGCTGAGGAACCAAAGGATTCTGGTCAGCGTCTCCGAGCTGCGAGAGGTTGCAGGCTTGGGTCAAACAGGAGGACACAAAGCTCCAGGAACCGAGCACGGCAGGAGGTGAGCCGGCCTGTTTGTACGCTCCCCGGGGCTGCGGGAGGGAGACGGAAGGTATCTTTTGCCGTCGACCCGGGAGCATCCTACTTTCCTGATCGAGCCCGAACTGATGGTCCAAGATGTGATGGCTCGTTTCCTGCGGCCCGAGAGAGCCGTGTGGTGGGCAGTGGTTCATCGACCCAGAAAACGGGAACGGTGTTGTGCATGTCTCGCGTCTCGTCATCACAGACATGCCCCACGCGGAGGGCCGGCAACGACACCGACCAGCAGAGCCTCGCCGGCAGCCGACGCCACACTCCACCCCCGCAAACGGGCGTAGGGCTCGGTTGTCCACCAGGAACTGGGCCACGCCACAAGGCCAGGAACATCATGCCAGATCTGACTAGCGAGCGGCAGCTAATGCTCGGCTCCGTAGCGTGCCCTGTTTCGTGTAAAGCGGCACTTACGGACTGCCGGGGTGCTTAGTCCGGCAGTGAGGCGCGAGGCAGGATCGCTTTGGCGTGTGGAGGAGCTACAAACGAGAATAGGCGCGAACAGCCAGCCGGCGATGGAACCGTAAGCAGGGCAGTGGGAGCCGGCAGGGCCTTCGCGTTGGTGGCGGACCCAGATGCGGCTCGCCGCATCGCAAACGGCTGGCTGCGGTTCGAGCCGTGGGTTGGCCCAGGCTTGTCGTGGTATCACACTTTGCCAGCGCACAGCAGGGAGGGTGAGTATCAGGAGTAGCAGGTTGCGGTTCGTGAAGAAACGAAGGGTGTCCGAGAAAGCAGTCGATGTTGAGGCCGGTTGGACAGTCTCGGTTGCGATGTCGTGCTTGTGCTGCCTCGCGAAGTAGATCCAGACGGTGTTTTTCAGGAGCTAGGCCCCCGAACAGCTGAAATGCTGCTATATTCCCCTCATCAAGCAAGCACTTCTTTCAGATGTGCTGCAGATTCGCTTCCCCTTGATTCAGGGACCCGAGATGCTCTGAGTTGGCATCTCACAGTGAGACTGCGCCCCTCGTCATCGCATGAGCGCGATGCTGTGCCACATAGTTGTTGAAGGAATTGGGAAGGAGGATTATGTGATTCTCGCGTGTTGATTTTGACCTCCGACGGATGGCCTGATATTGCCACTTGGAACAGTTCCCCGCTCAACGGTTACCAAACTCTATGATGTGGGAAACACAGTAAGCTGTGTTGGGGAAGGGGGTCTCTTTGAGCTAGGTCATTTCGGTCCCATCGTCTAACTTAGGTGACTTGGGGTAAAGGAAATGTTTTGGCTCGGTGAAGTTTCCATCTTCAGGGGAAAATCTCGGAACACTCGACAAGAGTTGCTACTCGGGCTCTCCCAAGTCCTCATCGCGAATCGGCAGATAGATAAATTGTGTGGAACGAGGGGGGGATGACGAGAAGATCCAAAGCACAAAAGGAAGCAAGAAACAATGATAGTGCTAGGCCGGGTCAAATCCTAAGCCGAGAGCCGTCGTAATTATTGTTGTTGTAAGCCAAGGGGACTGAGAAGAGGACGGATGAAACAGTGGCTTGCGCTGTGCAAAGACAACAAGCGAGAAGACGACGACGCCGGTGGTCACTTCGGCTGTTGACGGTTGGCGCTGTCCGGTTCCTCAGAGAATGGCAGTCAATTACTTGGAGTAGAAAGCGGTGGAGGTTGCTGCCTACGGACGTAACAGCACAAGGAAGGCGAGCTTGGCAGAAGTCGTCCTGTCGTGGAAGGAAGGAACAAGGTTGAAGATGACAGGGGTCGCGAAAGTGCCGACATTTAGCGGTGGAGCTTGGACCACTACGTGTTCAGAGCTGCTGCTAGCGCGGGGCAATTTCAGGGGTCAAAACAGCCCGAAACAACACCATGCCCCACTTCTGGCGATGTCCACAGGCAACGTTCCCCACAACTGCTCAAGAACGAGTCCACGACGCCAGTCACATGCTGGCCTAGACCTACGCAGCGCTTTCCCCCGATACTCTGCCTGATGTTGTGCCTCGACTGTAGGTACCGCAGCCATGGATGTCGAGTCTCTAGTCCGAACCCTGCGGGCGCACGACGCGTCGTTTGATGCCGCAGCGGTGAGGGCTGCCTTTTCGGACTCGGCCTCAATCTCGACGGACCTCGGGCAATGGGCAACAGTCCATCTCACCCCCGATACTCTGCTTTCTGTCGATGAGCTGAACCAGTAGGTCAACTGCAATTTTTAAACTGAGGCGGTGCTAACTATGGCAAATCAGGTATGCTGCCCTCGAGGAAGCGGGCCTGGCCGAGAGGCTGGCCATGTCGTCAGACCTCACCACAGCTCGTGTCCTGAGTGACCAAGAGATCAAGGACGCCATCGACGAACTCAATCGCTCAACCAATGCCATCACACGGCATACAGAGATTCTCAGGCAACAACAGGACGCCCTTCATCGCCTCCTTGATGTCGATCGCCAGAGTGCCGGCCAGCGGGGTGCCATCGATGCTGGACGTGCCAGGAAATGGGAGGCCCAGCGCAGGGGCCTTGCAGCAGCCGTGTGTAACCAAACTCGTACTCGATGCAGGACTCCCATTGACTGGAAGATCAGGCAAACGACCTATCGCAATCGCTCAGCTCCCGCGTTCTCGAGCTCGAGCAGCAAAGCACAGGGGCGAGTGCGACCATCCAGCAGACAATGGACACTTTGTTTCACTCCGATGACAAACTCCTATCCAGCCTCCAAAAGCTCGGCTTGGAGTTGGAGACAGAAGATGCCGAGGAGCAACGGGATGTCGTCATGCTGCGTGAGACTTGCGCAAGGTTAGTGTGTATACCCGGACTAGTCCTCGACAACGAGGCTGACTCTATGGCAGGCTGATCAAGTTTACAGTCGAGGGAGTACGAACGAGATTGGATCGCACATATCTCGAGTCCCTCAAATCTTCGAGTCGGGCAGAGTCCACCAATCATGTTCCGGCCGATGAGGTAGCGGCTCTGCAGGAGGAACTCGAGTCTCTTTATGCCGAGATTCTCCCAGTCGCACAGATCGCAACCGAGCAGCAGTTTCTCGCGCCAGCGCTAAGAAGCCTTGCCGCTAAGAAAGGACAGGGCTTAGCAAGGACGGCCAAGGCGACTAGTTACGTGAGTAGCGCAGCACTCTCAATCGTTTCACCGCTGACCCGGCGCAGATCCACGACTGCCTCGACTATCTCATCGACCGCGCACAGGACCTGACCGCGCGACTTGAGGCCTTCCAGGCATACCAAATTGCTGCCAATGCCGTCTTTGGCATCGCCAAGTTTGAATTGGCCGCCCAAGACGAAGGGTCAACCACGCCAACGAAAACCGCCAGACAGCAAGAAGCCATATCACCTGTCCGGCCTCAGCCCAAACAAAGATTGACGTACTCCATTGGTGCTGTCGGGGATGAACCGCCATTAGAAGAAATCCTTCGCACTCTCGCAATCAACCTCCCCGAGGAGGAGATCAGTCCCGATGCTCAAACTCAAGCAAAGGAGCTCGCCGCGACACTTGCCAGCCGCCAAGCAAAGACCCATGATGTCGCCCGCAACGTTCAGGAGATGCTCGAGAGCACTGCAACGAAGCAGGTCTCTGACGGCAAACTGGCTATCCAGCTGGTCCGCGATTCCATCTTGGCCGAGAGTCCGTTCGGGGAGGTCAGACTGGTGGACCCTGAGCTTGAGGGGTCTATTGCAGTTTTATCTCAGGAACTGGCAAATGTGGAGGAGAAACTTAACCAAGTCAACTCCAATGCTGCAAGGCTGAGGGGTAGGAACGCGAAGAGGGACGAGCTTGTCAGTCGATGGGGTTCGTGAGCGAGCACCATCCTCAGTAGGGTTAACAAATGAGCCAGAACAACAAAAGGATCTAAGCTTGTCTTTGCCTCCCTCGCTCAAGGTATTCACGCCGACAGCAAACAATGTCCTCATCCCGGGGACAGAACTGGTCAGCACTATTAAATCAGTGCTCCCTCATTGCGACTCGCCGCCAGTTTAAGTGGTCAGAGGACTGGGTTCTCGACTGTTGCGTGTTGTTCTGGTCATGGAGGGAGGAGATAGTAACGGCAAGTTGGCACGGGGTAGGGTCGGGGACAATGAAGAGGGTTCCATATGTGGAACGCTCTAGACTTGATCAATGGGAGAGGCAGGGAGTTGGAAGTCTATTACACCCGAATTCAATGCTAAATTTTACACGGGCCTCATCCTTGTCTGCTCTGTACTCCCTCTGGCGGTCCTGTCATGCGAAATCCCGCGTTTAAAACGGAAGCCTCAGGGTCCCCTCCTCCCTCTCCGGCCTCGACGCCACAAACGCCCCGAGTACAACCACCACACCAATGACCGTCATAATCCAGCTGCCCGTAATCCCAAAGAAGATGGCACCTGAGAAGATAAGGACGACAAGGAGAACCATGTACAGAACGTGCAGCAATGCCATCACTATCAGGAAGGTGTCGAGCGGCTGTTATCCAGTCAGCATCTCATCACCCTCATGCTTTCTCTCACTCCGACTCCTCTCTCTTCCCCATCACCCTCATTACCCACGCTCCAAGAAAGCTTAACGACCCCAACCTAACAAAAAGAAACAAAAAAAGCAAAAACTTACGAATCTCCACCCCAAACAACCTTCTCCCCATTACCCCCACCTCCCACCGCCGCCTCACGCACCACACTCACGCACCACACGACCACCAGCTGATCAGAAAAATGCCAGACCATGTTAAACAGCCATGGAAGCCAGCGCATTTTGCTGCCGCCGAGCGTGTAGATAACGAGATGGACTAGGTTGTAGAACGCGCGGAGGAGGATAATGGCCGTTACGGATTTGCCGCGAGTGGTGGACGTGTCGAGGGTGGGGAGCAGGCGGGATTGCCAGGTCGGGGTGTCATTGTTGGAATCGGATTGGGGGTGGAGGGTCGGTGCTGGTTGGGCGGAAGGGGTTGGCGAGGAGGGGAGGGTGAGTGGCATCTTGGCGGTGGTGGTTGGGTGCGGCTTTGAGGTGAGATGGGAGCTGATAGGATGGGGCTGCGGTTGCAGGGAGAATGTTAAAACCTGGCTTGTGGCGATGGGCGCGCGGGATAGAGATGCCGCCTGGTGTTGTGCAATTTATGGGTTTGAAGCTCAAAGGTTGGTGATCGGAGGACAAAAAACGGAAGTGGCAAACGCGCCAGTCCCTTTTAACCGCGTTGGCGACTCCATCAACTCCATCCGCAGGGGTATACAGCATTTTTATCCTTGAGCTGAGGGGCCATGCTTGGCATCAGATGATGCAGGGAGGTCGAAAGAGCTTGTTCTTAAGGCACCTCCTTCACCGCACCCTTGGGCCATAACACAGTGCCTTCCTCCAACCGAACTTTTGACGTCCTTAGTAGACCGGTTTAGCTGTCAGTCCCTAAACAAGCTCATGTGCTTGCTAGGACCAAGGGTCCGAGCCTGGTCGCTGCGCCTGGCTCTAGAAAATTGAAAATCAATACATAGTAGTGAATATGGAAAGGAAAGCAACCCGGCAAAGAAACAAGGGATGTAATTACTGCTTGTCGGGAACGCCAGTGGCCGATTTAGTCACGGAAAAAAAAATTGAAAAGGGATTTTGCGTGAAGGGGGACAAGACTTGAGATTAGACCAGGTGTCACGGGCGGCGCAGGCAGATAGTTCAATGACAGTGTATTCGGGCTAAGCTACAGTCTCGGGCTCTATTCCGTCGGTACGGGCAGGCTTGATAGTCAAGACGTAGCTCAAGGAGCTACATACAGGATTGGCGACAGCGAGGTGCAAGATCTTCAACCCATAGTGGTCCGTGCCCACCATGTGTTAGCACGCCCCACTGTGGGCTCTAGCAGGCACGGCGTGAACCGCCGTGATAATAACGTTATCAGTGAGTGGGCCACTTTTCCACGCGACGCGCCACCTCTCTCCTCAACACTTTTCCCTACCATTTAACATGCCTGCTACTTTAAATGAAGGCAGGGTAATCTTAGCCCTTGAGGCTCTTCAGAACGATAAAAATCTAAGCCTGCGAGAAGCAGCGAGGATCTACAACGTCAGCCGTACTACTCTTACACGGCGACGCGATGGCACGACTGCACGATGCAACACAACGCCCGTGGTGAAGAAGCCCACTCAATCTGAAGAGGAGGCCATTGTTCAATATATCATTGAGCTCTCCAGTCGATGTTTTTCACCAAGACTCAGTGATGTGGACGATATGGCTAATCACCTGCTACGCGAACGCGACGCGCCCCCTGTTGACAAGCTCTGGGCACATCGATTTATCAAACGCCAGCCACAGCTCCGTACCCGTTTTTTACGGAGGTACGACTACCAGAGAGCTAAATGCGAGGATCCAAAGGTCATTGGCGCGTGGTTTACACTCGTACGGAATGTTATGGCCAAGTACGGCATCGTGGATGACGACGTCTACAACTTCGACGAGACTGGGTTTTTGATGGGCATAATCTTTGCGGGCATGTTAGTTACAACTTCGGACGGTCTTATCAAGGCAAAACTAGCTCAGCCTGGCAACTGCGAATGGGCAACGGTGATCCAGGGAGTCAATGCTCTCGGCTGGGCCATCCCTCCGTTCATCATCTTGGCCGCGACGCACCACCTCGCCAACCGGTACACTGAGTGCAACCTCCCAGCCGACTGGCGCATCGCAACCACCGACAATGGCTGGACGACCAATGCCATGGGTCTCGACTGGATTAAGCACTTCGACTACCATACCGCGCCCCGGACAAAGGGCAAATACCGGCTGTTAATCCTCGACGGCCACGAGAGCCACCACTCGACCGAATTCGAGCTCTATTGCCAGCACAACAACATCATCACGCTCTGTATGCCTCCGCATTCCTCCCACCTCCTTCAGCCACTCGATGTTGGCTGCTTTGGGCCGCTGAAGCAGGCGTATAGTCGTCAGGTTGAGCGCTTGATGCGGATGCATATCAACCACATCAGCAAGCTCGAGTTCCTCTGCGCCTTTCGCGAGGCCTTCTTTGCCTCCATCAGCGAAAGAAATATCCAGAGCGGCTTTGCAGGTGCCGGCTTAGTGCCATACAATCCAGAGAGGGTACTTTCCAAGCTAGGTGTCAAGCTTCGTACGCCAACACCCCCGACCTCACGGGCTGGCACACCACAACCTTGGGTGTCCCAGACACCCCAAAACTCCCGAGAAGCCAAATTGCAATCAACACTCATCAAGACTCGCATTGCTAGCCATCAAAATAGCTCCCCAACTTCGATTTTGGCTGCTGTGGATCAGCTTACCAAGGGGACGATAGCTGGGATGCACCAGTTGGCCCTCCTTCGATCAGAAAGAGCTTCGCTCCGTAAAATCAACGAAGCATTACGCAAGCGCCGGAGAGCCAAAAGAACAGGTGTGCAGCTTGGAGGGCCACTTGCTGTACAGGATGCGCAGGATATACTAGGCCAGAGGGCCGTGGATAGTGAGGGAGCTCAAGAAACGCAGCTGGATGGTGGTGGTGCAGGGGGGGCTCGGACGAAGATTCGGTGCTGTGGTGTATGCGGCAAGCCTGGCCATAATGTCCGCACTTGCTATGAGGCTGCAGAAGCATCTGATCCATCTGTTTCCGATGTAATTATAGTTGGCTCCTAGTGTCGATGTATCACAATTGCGGATAACGTTAGTGTTTGTAGCGTTAGGGTAATAAGAAGTATTCCGCTCGCTTATCTTTGCTGCTCGCTTATCCAACACAGTAGATGAGGTTGCTGAAGACCAGGCCCTGAGCCAGGCTGACAATAAATTTTGCAGAAAAAACAAGAGACGTCAGGCAGTGTCTCGTCAAGAAATGACAGAAATGTCGTCAATTTGGAAGTTGCCGTGGTGTTCAGCGGAGCCAAGACACGAGGCTGGCAATCCAAGCTGAAAGGGGAGAGCCAACAGACGGAAACTAACAAGCAGGGAATACTGATTCAACTTTCCTATTACAATCAAAGGCGGACAAATCAAGTTGGATACATTATGAGTCTGGTAGTGTCGGAACAGTTATGAAAGGTGGAGACACTTGAGAAATCGTGACCCCAATGACAGACTGCCAGTCTCTTAAAACACAAGCATTATAGAACTTTTGTCAAGGACTCAAAATAAAGGTCGGGATGTTGGTTACGAAGTGTGACACGAGAGCCTTCTTACTATGCCCTCAAACTTGGTCTAAGTGCTGTGGCGGTCCGCCAGATCCGGAGATTTGGACCCGGGCGAAACATGAACTGTGCCGGAAGGTCTGTGCTTGGCCTGTGTTGTGCCCAAGGGAAAATTGTACTTGTAGAGAAAATACTCGACGCTGGTTTTGATATCGAAACAAAAGCCGGCACGGGCAGAACGCCACTATACTCTGCATCACAAAATGAACGGTCAGGGTTGGTTCAGCTACTGCTGGACTGTGGTGCTCGGATTCACGTAACGAACCGTAATGGGTGGAGAAACTGGTCAATCTTGCGGCAGAGGGTGGCCACGTGGAGGTGGTCAAGCTGCTTGTGAAGAAGGGCGCCAATATCAAGGTAGCCAACAACGCCGGCTGGACACCAGTCAACGCTGTTGACGACAAAGGCCACCTCGAGGTAGTCAAGTTTCTGGTGGAGAATGGCGCCGACATCAAGGTGGCCGACAACAACGGCTGAAACTAGTCAACGCTGCTACTAGCAATGGCAATCTGGATATATTCAAGTTTCCGAACGACAAAAATGGGCATCTGGGTCGCCTTGGTGGTGTGCCTTTCCGCAGGTCGTAGCTCGGCCGGTAACGTAGCGTGCACGCTTCATCACCTTATTGAGAAGTAGCCGCTCTATCGTACCATTCCGCTCAATCTCGATGAACCGCTGGCCGTTTGCCGTCATAATGGTCGGGTCAAATCCGAGCTCTTCCTGGCTCATCCAGAGTAACCCAAATTGTAAAACGAACTGCAGCCAGTCCTTTTTTATGTCGAACTGCTCTGAGGCAATGCCCCCGAGCCGGCCAAACGCTCATATTCTTATGAAAGATCCGCAGAGGGTAAAGCTCAGGACAAAGCGGCGGTATCCTGAGCGGCGAGCACCTCCCTAGTTTACCCCCCAAGATCTAGCCACGCTTTTGAAGGGATATTGGCGGATGGGTTACTCTTAAGCTTACCAGGCACGAGGATCTGGCTCCAGTGGCTAGTGGCACCTCGGGTTCTTCCCGGCGCGAGGATCGTCCACAAAGCCGACATCCATCTTCCGTTCCGTGGTAGAACCGGCAATCGGCTCGTCAGGCTTTGCCAGGGGCCTTCGTCGATGCGTCAGGGTTGACTCGTGGCGCTCTGCAAACTCTGCAAGCTTGTCGCTAAAATCCGCGAACCAGCTTAGCACATCGTTCTGCTTCACTCCTTTTTGGCCAGCCCATCCAATCGCCATCAAAGAGCAGGCTGCTACCTCCCAAACAGTCGTCGAAGAACGTCTTTGACGGATCAGCGAGCCAGGCTAAGGTAGTTCTGTAGGTCTTTGATGTCTTTTCAAAAGATGATCATTTTCTTTGGAGGCACGTACGTACTCACCACTGCCTACTCATTCCTCTCACTCAGCGACCATGGCATTGGCCGGCTCTCCCTGTTGAGCCAATTTAGGGTTACCCTCGCAGATATCGGCCCAGGTATCCCACGCCTGAGACCTGTTCCCCGCCTCAGTGTAGAAGATCTTCTCACACTCCTTGCTGTTAAAGGCCCAGTCTCTATAGCGTTCCTCCTGCTTGAGCGCTACCAGGACTGACTGTTTCGCGCCCCCAAGCCTTCAAGCAATGGTACTGTAGGTCAAACATAACCGGCCTGCGACGATTGCAATGCGACGCAATGCAATGTGAAGAAAACAACAAAAAAAAACGCGACCGTATCTTCGGGTGTTAATCCTTAATATGAATAACGTTCATTAGCAATAAATATTTATTTTTATCAACTAATTGAAATTTATTGGGTATGCTGATATCACGTAGATGGATGGTTGATCGAGGCGGTTTTTGGCTGGCTGGCGTGGTCGGTTGTGGGTAGGCTGGTTTGCGCGGGGACAAGAACGGTCGGCGGGAAAGCCGACTCACCGAAGGAAAGCCTAGAGAGGGCGGCAACAAACAAAAAAAAAGGATTGCTAATCTAGCTGTTTACAAAACGATTGATTGCTCCAGGTTGGCGAAGTGCGCAGCGCAGTGGTATGTAGGAGGAGGGCGCGCGCGGTTTCGTGGTGTCGTTGCAAATGCGGGGTTTGGACCTTGTGCTCATGACAACGGTTGAACGATTGCCTTTGTGGTATGGGAGGAAGGAGGTCAAAAGATTGCCGCAGTGATAAGGAGGCAGACATAATGGCGGTGATATTGCACAGTGTATGTATGTCATATGGAGATGCTGACATGTGCACTGCGTCAGGCTGGGAAGAGCGACTATACGCTGGCCAAATCGTGGAGACCTATCTCGTTGCTCTCTACGCTCGGCAAAATGCTAGAGGCAGTCGTCGCGGAACATCTCTCATATGCTATAGAAACGGCTAGTCTCCTGCCCGCCAACCACTTTGGAGCTCGGAAAAGACGGTCAACCGAGCAGGCTCTCCTGATACTATAAGAACAGATCTGTAAAGCATAGAGAGCCAGGAAAGTCTTTAGCCTAATTAGTTTCGACGTCAAAGGGGCCTACAATGGCATCTTCAAGGATAGACTCCTTTAGAGACTTAAAGCAAGAGGTATATTGGAATAGCTCGTCCAATGGATCGGGGCTTTTTACTCCTAGTATATAGCAAGCATTATACTGAACGGGTTCACATCACAATAGCAAGACCTGCTATAAGCTGGCCTCCTATAAGGATCGCCGCTCTCACCAATGCTATTCCTCTTCTCAACGCAGACCTGGTATAGCACAAAATCGACGCAAACGGAGGCTCGGTCGCAATCGTCGGCTACTATACGGCCTGGGTTAGGACCCTCAGCAGAAGCAAACCGCGCAGGCATCCAGGCGATTATAAACAGGGCACTAGATTGGGAAAGGCGAAGTGGTGCCCAGTTTGAAGGAGACAAAACAGCAATTATATACTTCACAAGAAACAAAGACCGAACCTCAGAGACCCTATTCACGATCAAGGGGGGATATCGTCAAGCCGGCAGAGAGTGTTAAAATCCTGGGAGTCCTGATGGACTGCGAACTCCGCTACAAGCGACATATGGTCAGAACAGCAGCTAAGGGCCTCACACCAGCCTTAGCCTTGAGGAGGCTGAAGATGCTCTCCCCATGGACAGCAAGACAACTGTTTGTAGCGACCGTTGGCCCTGTTATAGACTATGCAGCCAACGTCTGGAAGCATGCATGCGGAGGCTAAATAGGGCCTAGAAGACAGGCGCGCTAGCAATCACCGGAGCCTTTCGGACCGTAACAACAGCGGTAGCCGAAGCCGAAGCATATATTCCCTCTATCCGACAACGACATGCGCAAGGGGCCGCAAAACTGTGGATCAACCTGCACACCCTGCCCAGAATACACCCCTTGAGCTCGGTGAAAACTTGGAAAACGATACGGTTCGCTTCCCCGCTTTAGAAGATCGCCTACGCAATGGATGAAGTACGAGTCGACCAGATGGAGACTATCCAGGAGTACGCCATCCCGCCTTGGGAATCCCGCCTACAGGTGACCTTGAACCCGACCGAAAAAAGGCAGCCGAGATAGTCAACAGAGTCATAGGCATCGTCATTGCGACTAGCTCATCCGTCAAGAAGGGCAATATTGGTATAGGCGGTCAGCATAAGGGATACCCTCTTCGACAAGACAGGTAAAGCAGAGACACGCTTTGCGGCGACTCTCGGGACAAGGGAGGAACAGAACCCGTACATAGCAGAGCTGGCAGCTACAGCAATGACGCTAAAGAACGTGCCATTCAGCACCCTCCAAAGGCATATCACCGTCATTACTAGGAGCATGTCATCGCTCGCAGCCATCCGACAACCACGGCAACAGTCTGGCCAACGCGTCATACAATAGATCTACAAGTCAGTGGAGCTATTGAAGCAGAGAGGAAACTCTATCGACTTCATATGGATTCCAGCGGAAATCGACTTCTCGTTAGGATCTGAGGCAAAAGCAGCAGCACAGAGCGCAGCAAAGCGGAGGCAACCACCAGACTTCCAACCAGACCAGGGAAAATCGGCAACGATCAGGCTAGCAATAACTAAATAACAGCAAGGGAGAAGGCTCCCTGAGGACGTGGGCAAATCCTCCAAAGCTATGGATATAGCGCTCTCTGGCAAACACACCCGCGAGCTCTACGACAAGCTGAAGCGGAAAGAGGCCAGTATATTGGCGCAACTCCGGACGGGAATGACAAGGCGGGGTGACTTTCTGAGCAGGATAGGAGCTGCCGACTCCGACCAGTGTACTTGTGGGCATGCGAGGGAAACAGTGGAACACTTTCTCCTACGATGCTTGAGATGGACAGCGCTAAGGGAAGACATGCTACAATGTACAACGACAAGACGAGGGAGCCTCTTGTTCTATCTGGGAGGGAAAGTATCGTCAGATTCAAAGCACTAGTCACCAGACATGAGAGCAGTCGTACGGCGATTAACTATGCGTTGGCAACGGGAAGATTAGAACCGGACGACGAGCAAGCACCGAGTCAACCACAGTAACTCTAGTTTCCAGACTAGAACTCAACCAACACCCCACACAATTCGTTCAGCAGGTCTCGCTTTAGCCGCTGAAGATAGGACGCTGAACACTTGGAGAATGTAGCCTCCAAGTTGATCTGCTCGCAACCGAGAAAAGAGGCATGGGGTGGCGTTGTACAAGGCAAATAAATGTAAGGGCTTGGACGAGGTCGGGAAAAAGCGGAGGATGTACGTAGCGTGTCGAGGCCCTGTAGGCTTAGTGCCTCCGGGCGGAATAAAATCCATCCATCCATCCATCCATCAGACACCCTCCACCCCCCCCGACCATTGAAGTGGCTTGTGGCCCTTGATCTGGGAGATCCGCTGGAGTGGTACCAGAAAGATTTGCGAAAGAGCCGAGCAGAGAGATGGCTGACAACAGCACCATCCTCATCTTGGGCGTCGACATGGAGGAGAGGTTGAGAACATGAGAGAACAACCTCGACGGCGACAGCAATAACGGCGTACTAACGGCCGGGAAGAAGAGAAACGAGCGGGGGAAAAGATGGGGGTCATACTGTGTACATACTCAACATCATCTGAGGTTCCGCTCCGCGTCGAAGATGCCAGACAGGCAAGCCGATGCCAATCGACCCCCACCGCCCTTCTGCCTATCCCGTCTTGACCTAACCCCTGCCCTCTCCCCTATGCCTGTCCTGGACCAAGGGACGAGTCAAGGATCACCCTGCGGACATTGCACAGGAGACAGTATTCGGTCTGCATACATAGTACGGGTCATATGCAAGGTCCAGTAATGCAACATTCTTACTACAGGTCTCGTCTGCGAGTATGAAGTCCGTGAGCTCGCAACCGGCGCGTGTCAATGTCACCTCGCTACTAACCCCTGCACCAACACGAGAGGGATTGCTGTTCGCTTGCAGCCTCCACTCACGGCTATCTTTGCAGGTAAATCCGCGTCAAGTCTTGGGGAATTTTCGTGAGCATCTCGGAGCCGTCAAGGAAGTCGGCAAAGTTCAGCGCGTCGGACATTGCGCAGCGGTTCTTGACATCGTCATGGGAGAAGATAGTGGCGGTATCGACGAACCGCTCATATGACCGGTCGTCGCTCTCGGACCCGGGGTCGTCTATAAAAGTCTCATCGTTGAAGCAGAGCCCGAGATGGCGCTGGAGGAAATACTCGAAGAACTTGAGTTCCAACGGGGGAACAAGATTTTTCGGTTCCTCAATGTGATTCGGTTGCCCGGAGTTGTTGAAGATGTAGTCGAAGAACACCACCACGCTCATGGTACTGGGGAGCTTTCCATCGCTGTAGCCTTTCACCTTTATCTCGGGCACCGCCGGGTACGTTATTAGGTTTTCGATGGGCCCTTTAAGCCGTCTTGCCGTGAGCAGCGTCTCCTCGGCCCTGAACATTCCAAAGAATACCGCGACTGCGGATTTGAGCGGGCCCTGACTGTGCTCGCCGGCGTTAACACCCTGCGTTGTTGAAGGGGGCCGGGACGTGAGGCGGTCAAGAACGCTATAGGAACCTGCTATGGGATGGACTTGCTCAACCAGCCAGAGCATCTTCATCAGCTCCCAGACGACAAGATGCGCGTCCGAGTGGGTGCCACGGCCGTCAGTCAAGAGACCCACAGGACACTGATGTCCCTCTTCCTCACACTCTTCCCAGTGGAGGCAGTATGTCGCGCGGCCACGGCTTTGCTCAAAGCGGTCCGCCATGGCCTGTCGAGACTCCTTGTCGGATAGGATGCTCTCCAGAAGCCAGTCAGCGATGGGGCCAAAGACGGCGTCCTGCGCCTCGAGCGAGGCGTCCAGGTCGCAGACGGCGAACTGAAGGAGAAAGTCCATCTCCTTGTGACCAAGCTTGTTGTCCCTGGCCCACTCCCACGTAATGTGTGAGGGCTCAATGTGTGAGGGCTCTCGTAGCACACACCGCGGGAGAGCCTGGATTTCGAGGTCCGGGTGCTCGAGGACCTTGAACAGGGGTTCCTTGTAAGCCCCCGCCAGCGCCGCGCCGACGATGAGAAGTCGGAACACGGCATGGGAGACGCGGGCCGTCCACTCAGGCATACGGGCGGGATCCTCGGGGGGCCTAAGGTGCCCTCCCGGCCTGTCATTGGGATATGTCAGATCCAGGCTGCACAAGCATGCTGCGATGGCACGGGAGAGTTGGTGGAGACCGAAAGCGGCCCTCAGTTCCGAAAGCGTTGGCTGCTGGCGCTGAAGCAGGTCAGGCGTGATGCGCGTTGGCGGCAACTCTCCTCGGCGTTCGGCCTGTACCACCAGCTCTGTCATACGGGCCTGGCATGCCAGGTTAGTTAGTGACGGGCTGCATCCATGCAAACTGAACCATCCGGGGGTACTTACCGCGCTGAGCGCGTCCTGGAAATGAGGGATTTCGCAGAGCCAGACGGGCCAGAGCGCCGCGGCGACATTTCCGCGCCAGACGTTGCAAACGTGCCGGCACGTCGAGACCAGGGCTAGGAGGTCTCGCGTCGAATGGCAGCATTTAAGGATGCGGAGGATAATCTCGACCGGGCCAGACCGTGCCATGAAGCCGCCGGTCCGTAGGGGTTCTGGAGCCGCCATCGTGTCTTAATTACAAGCGGAGTCAAAAGTCGAGGGAGAAAGAACTAGAGATCAGGAAGTTGGGGGCGGTCGAGGACAGGCAGCGGCGGGCTGTTGTTAAAAAAGTGTTAACTGCAACGTCGTAAACCACTGGGTTTGGGGCCTGATAGTTGGACCCGCTGACGTGCAGGGGAGACAGTTGTGGGGGTGGGGGACCTCGATATTGCATTTTTCGTTTTACTTTCTCACGTACAGGCCACGTCGTATTTAGATAGGCTTGCGAGAGCTTGCTCTCTTTCTCTCTTGAGAGAGGGGGGCAGGCGGGACAATCAACATTCTTTTCTGACGACGAGATCTCGTAGGAGCATACATACTCAGTGCAGACGGGAGAGGATAATGCTTTGACCGGAGGGATAGAGCTGATTGTTGTCAGAAGCGTGCCATGCATACGACGCCGGAGTCGCCTTTAGCCATGACTTGTTGAAGTCTTCGTTCCTCCCGCAAATTCACGACATCACCGTCACCAGACTTCGCTGACCAGGAGAAGGGTGTGTGGTGTGGTTGTGGGTTTATGGTGCGGTACACCAGTTCAATACGTAGGCGAGCTAGCTCAAATAGCTGCTCGGCTTAATCGATTTGCCCCTTTACCTCTATTTTGAGGGCGGCCGGTATAAGCCTGTAGCGGGCTAGGCCACTGATTACAAGCACTCCGATCACGGGGAGAAGGAAGAAGGACAAGAGATAACGAGCGCGCAAAAAGAGTCGAGCGGTGTACCCAGCATCTGCAGCCAGAAAGCTGTCCCTGGCATTTGGGATAAGTTGATGGTTGACAACCTACCGGAACAATAAAGCCGTCCCTAGTACGCACCTCCCTCCCCAAAGCCCGCACCAACGCTGCCTGCTCTCCCCCCATCACCTTCTCTTCTTCTTGTGTTCCAACTCCCTTATCACCCAGATACAAAGGACCAACAACCGCCCCTCACCCTGCACAGCTCAGGAGCATTCTAGACGATACCACTCGATACCACATGCTTCAGCTTTGCGATACCTGCCACGAGACACATGCTTCTGCAAAGTACGTTCTGTAGTATCCTTTGATTAGTTAGGGCTTCTAAAGTTTTAGATTGAGCCCACACCAGCCACATAATCATTTGGTTACCCCTTTGACAACCATAGTTTTACCCCAGGCCCAGTTCCCAACCCTTCCTCTCAACAGCCTCATCGCAAGCTGATGGGATGGTAGCTGTTCGCATTCAAACAGCGTGCAAGCAACGCCGCATTTCCTGAAACAAACATCACTTGCCCAGATGACACCATTACACGAAGCACCTCAACAAATCCACTCCACGGTTTCAGACTTGAAAGAGGTTCTCTAGCTGGCATCCATCAATCACCAAAACCCGTATCTTGCCTCGCAAAGTAGGTAGACAACAGGTCAAGGGCCGCCGACGTGCGAGAATTCTTAGAAAAGCGTAGAATCCCAGCAAACAAGGCTTCACAGCACATGGCAACGAATGCATGATGAAGAAGGCAATTAACAACCAAGCAATGGATTCGCTAATCTGACCAAACCAAAAGACCATCTCTCTAACTATACTCCATCCCCCCCCCGCCAGATTACCCACCTCCATCTATCCATACACTCAAAACGCTAAACCATTGCCATTTTAAATCCCAAACTCTACTCGCTGAACCCATCTACCACACCCTCCTTTCACCAAACCGCCTTCATGTCCCCCCATGCCCCTAAAAGCGGGCTCTCAAATCCTCTTAAGATACTCCAGCACCGCATCCCTCTCCTCAGCAGGCATGACCCGCAGAATATCCCGCATCCCCTTCCACGCCGCACCCATCTCCTTCGACGCGCCACCACTGCTCCCACCACTAGCACGCACCAACTCCCTCATCTCCGTCGCAATCGCCTCACTCCTCAACCCCTCCACCTTATCATGGATCAGCTTCCTGTGCTCCTCATACCACGCCGACACCTCCCGATCACTCGTCTTGAAGTTCGCAATTCCCGACCACGCCTCCAACAACCGCAACCGACGAGTGCGCGCCTCTTCCTTCGACGACGCCGAGGCAGGCTCTACCGCATCCTTGCCCTTCCCGTAGTCCTCGGCCGCCGTCATGCGACGAAGGATGTACTCCTCATTGAGTCTTCTCCGCACACGCCAGTAGAAGAAGCGGCGGGCGTTGCGCCACTCAAGCACCTCGCGAATGACACCCTTGGCCTTCATGCGGCCGGCACGGTCGTGCAGGTCGGCGAATTGTAGGCTGATCTGGCCGTAGACGGGGAGAAGGTGGTACTCGCGGTCGGCCATCTTCTTCTTGAGGGCGTCGGTCTCCTCCTTGGACAGACCCTCCTTGGCGAGCTGCTTCTTGAGATCGATGAGGACGGGATCAAGGCGACCCATCGTCTCAAGCTGCTTGTCCTTGCGGTACTTTATACCGATGATGCCCTCGGGCTCCAACACGCCACCGCGCGCCTCCACGTCTGCGTACATCTCCATGGCAGTGGGGTTGATGGTCGGGTCGACGACGACCCACGAGCCACCGCGGAGCTCGCCAAAGGGCGGGATGTAGATGAACACGGGCTGCTCGTACTTGACGAGGGCATCGACGATGAAGGAGCCGTACTTGAGAACCTCGTTGTACATGTCGCGCTGGCCACCGGAGAAGCCACGCCAGTTGGCGAGAATCATGAGGGGAAGCTGCTCGCCGTAGTTGAAGTCGTTGATGGCCTGGGCCGTCTTGAACGCCGAATTGGGGTACCAAACGCCGCCGGCCTCGTTGGTCAGCTGCTCGATTGAGTCGGGGTTGGCAGGGTCAGCGGGGGTGACATTCTCAACGGAGCGCGTCTCCACGCCAATGACACCCATGGGGATGCCGCCGAGACGGGCACGACCGACCACGACAGTGCGAGCCCAGCCACCAAGGGTCTCAACAAATGAATCCTTGTCGAACAGGCCAGGCTGGAAGCCGTCCTCATCCTGCTTGCCAGAAATCATCCAGCGCACATCGTAAGGCTGCTTCTGGGGAGGCGTGTAGATGACATCGCGGTCCCAGTTATCGGTCGACGGGCTGATGGGCACAGGGTTGTTGCGCTTGTCGGGAACAAACGACATCCACTCAACAATCTTGGAAATGCCAGCAAAGTCGTCGTTGGCCGTCAAGTGGGACACGCCGTTGCGATACATGATCTGGGTGCCACCGAGCTGCAGGTTGGAGGTGTACACCTCACGACCGAGCAGGTTGTTGAGCGCCTGGGCGCCGGTGAGGATGATCGGTTGGCCCTCAATCTGCACGGCACGCTGGCCGAGGCGGACAAGGTAGGCGCCGATACCTGGGACATGTCAGTTTGCGTTACACAAGAATGAGTTGTCTGCGAGAGGAAAACTTACCAACAGAGCGGCAGGTGACGAGCGTGCAGGTGAAGATGTCGTTGTAAGCCCTGCTCGTGGCGCCGGCAATCAGGCCAGAGCCGCGCAAGCACTCAACACCAAGGCCATCCTCGGCACCGACGATGGTAACGATCTTGTGCCGCTTCTCGTTGTCCTCGGTGATCTCCTCAGTGACGACCTCGGCCTCAAACCGACGCTTGGCCTCGTCGTCGAGGTAGAGGTACCGGAAGCCCGCCTCCGGCTTCGCGGGGTCGTTCCAGGCGACGCGGAAGTGGGGCATGATCTCCCTGGCGAGACCCAGGCGCGCGCCAGAGTTGGCCGAGAGATAGATGCGGGGAATGCCCAGGTCACGAGCGAGCTCCGTGCACTTGAAGAAGAAGTTGTCCTCCTTGGGGCCGAAGGAGCCAATGTTATAGGTAATGTCGTTGGCGACCACGACAAACTTGCGGCCCCGGGGGTACTCGGGAGTGCGGGCGTTGATCATCCAGCCGACCATGCCGCAAGTGTTAGTACCAGGCTCGCGCGACACCTCGGCGAGGCTGCCATGGTCATCCAAAACCAACTCGTTGAAGTCGATGCAGTCGCCGACCTGCGGCTGCTTGGACGCCAGGTTGGGGTGCTTCTTGACGGCGTCTGTCCAGCTGTTCTGGATCGCCTGGCGGAAGAGCTCCGGGAAGTCATAGACATACTGGGTGCCCATGACATGGGCGCGATACCGCTTGGGCTGCAGCCAGTTCTTGGTCGGGTAGGGTGTCGACACGGGGAGCAGATGCATCGCACCAATCTTGGTAGTACCACCGATGGAGTGGAAGATCCACTCGCCCTTCTCGGACCGGCGTTCCGCATACAGCTCGACCTGGATGACATAGCCAGACGTGTTCGTGATGATAACACGAAGAGGATACGCCTGGCCAGTGGCCGGGTCAGTGCAGATGATGCGGATCTCAACCTGCGAGACGCGCAGGCGCCAGCCACGGGGGCCGAAGCGGTCCAGGAATCCCTGCAGCGACCGCTCAACCTCCTGAGGCTCCAGCTGGAAGGTCGGGGTGAAGTTGAGGAACATTTGGTTGAGATCCGAGGTGCTAGTTCCAATGATCTCGAGGGCATCAAAGATGTCGTTGATAACGCGATCGGCCTCCGAGATGAGGTATTCGGCCGTGGGGATCTCATCGCGGAGCCTGCCCGGACGGATGACAGCACGAGTGAAGAAGCGCTTATCGGCCTCCGAAGATGACGATTCCTTAGCGAGACCCTCGTAGACGTGGATGTTCTTGTTCTCGGTGAACACCGGTTTGATGGTAAATTTGGAGAGGCGCTGGAGCTCGAGCTGGAAGGCAAGGGACGGCTCAATATGCCGAATGCTGTCATCCTCGAGATACTCGGGACCACGGAAGGTGAAGTAGCCCGGGTAGGAGCCGTCATTCCGGCCGCAAATAAAGGTCAGGCGACGGACACGGTGCGCGAGGAGGTCGCTCTTGTAATGGTCAATGATGGGGATGATGTCTTTGAGGATCTCGGCATCGTTGCGGCCCTCGGCGTCACGGATGGCAACGTTGACGACCGAAGACAACTCATCCCAGCTCTCCAGGCGGGGAGGCGGAGCCGGACGGCGCTTGTCGCTCAGGCTGGCGAGGATTCCCGTGCTCTTCTTGCGCATGCCACCAGGCATCGGGAGGGTCTCGAGAGCCCGGGCCAACAGGTCCTCGGCATCATCGAGGTACCTGCAAGGAATGATCACACCCTTCCGGATGGGCTCCTCGGCCGTCTTTTGCTTCAGGTACGTCATGTCGCTGATGGAGTGGATGCGCTGGAAGCTGTTCCCGACGGGGGTTGCCGGGGACGACGGGACGCCCGACTGCACAGGCAGCCCGAACTCCGACTCGCCGATCTTACGGAGAGCGAAGTCCCAGGAGACGAACGAGGGCGTGTCAGTCTCGTCGGTGTGGTACTCGATTTTCTTGAGCATGTAGGCGCGGTAGGCGCGGCGGACGTAGACCTCAAGAGCGGCCAGGGACACCCAGGGATCCTCGTGGGCAAAAAAGAGAGTCAAGACGTCAAAGACAGTATACTTAGAGTCGACGACCTCCTTGATGATATCCAAGTTCGGTTCCCGGTGATCCCATCCCGTCTCACCATACCGGGACTCCACGACAGACGACCGCAGGATGTGCTCCATCTGCCCGGTTCTCTCCTCGAGGGACGGAAGCGCGCACTGAATGAGGATTTCACGAGCCTTGAGAGAGACCTTAGCAGTTTGGCGAGACTCGAGCTCAGCCAGTTTCCGGAGGACAGGGCGAAGGTGCTTGCTAACGTTGCCGACACCGGGCTTGTTAGGACGGTACTCGTCGAGAATCGCCAGGACCAGCGAGTTCTTGGCGGAAACTCTGCTGTGGGAAAGGACGGTCTGGACCACCTTCTGGATGTCCTCTCTGTTGCTGTCGCGAAGACCCAGAATGACCTCCTCGTCTTGGAGCCTGCGGCCGGAGAACAGACGCTCCACCTGGGCGTACTGGTTCAGCATGTCCGAGATGACGTTAAGCTCGCGGACCTTCTGGCCGTCGAGGTACATCTCCAGGATCTCGGTGAGCGGGGCGAGAGTCGCCTTGAGCACGTCGGCATCAGCCTTGGATTGAAGATTCTCGTCGAGGAACTTGACGAAGACCTTCATGAGGTTGCGTGCAGGGAACTCGGCCTGGCGCTGGGCGGCGCGCTCCAGGACCAGGTTGAGCTGGGCATCAAGCTTCTGAGGCATGCGGGCGTGAAGAGCCGAGAACTGCGCGGCGAACTCGCTGTACGGCAGCTTGGGGTCGCGGAGCACCTCGACGAGGCCTTTCAGGGAGTCGAGCATGACGATCTGGTTGTCGAATCCCATGAGGATGTTTTGCAGGGTGCCATAGAGAAGGCTGAACTTCTGGGAAGGCTTGGTGCCGAGAATGACTGGGCTGCCGTACTCGGGGAGCTGACCCAAGAACGGCTGAGCCTGCTTGACACGGCTCGGGTCATCAAGGGCGAGGATACCCAGGATGTCGCCAGCCTCGAGGGTCGCGCCGGGCTGCTTGATGAGTTGCACGACACCATCCTCCTGAGCAACGAGGGGCATGTACATCTTCATGACCTCTACCTCGGCGAAAGTCTGGCCAGCGCGCACGTGTGCGCCGTTATCGACAGTGTACTTGACGAGCTTTCCGGGCGAGGGAGTCCGCAGCTGAGTGGGGTCGTTCTCCTGCTCGAGCAGGCAGGTCTTGCCGTCGACAGAGATGCGCGTGGCAGCGACCTCCTCCTTCCAGTAGACGTTGTGACTGCGGCCGCTGAGAAGGATGAGGAGACCACCATCGCTGAGGGCACGCACGCCGACAGTGCACTTGGAGCCGTTGATAAAGAGACGATAGCTGTCTGAGCTGGACCTGGTGACGGTGAACTTGTAGCGGAAGCCCTCGTAGATGAAGTCGACGGGGAACACGGTCTTAAGGATATCCTTGGCGGGCACCTGTCCCTTCTCCAAGCCGGCCTTGTACTCGGCGATGCACCCTTCGCTCGCGATGTGAGCCTTAGTCACCGCACCACAGGTAACAGCCAACATAGGGTCAGGTCTCTCAGCAGTGAGTTTCTTGGAAATCAGCTCGTCCAGCCAGCCGGTCGTGATGGTGTTGTCCTCGAAAGCTTCGGTCTCGAGCAGCTTGATCAGGTACTCGACCGTGGTGCGGAAATCACCACGAATGCTGAGCTCCTTCAGAGCAACAACCATGTGCTTCCGCGAGGCAGCGCGATTCTCGCCGTAGGCGAAAATGTGACCGAACTGAGAGTCCGAGAAGCTGTGGATACCGCCGGCCGAGCCGACCGAGAAGTAACCCCATACGTTGGAGCTTGAACGGAAATTCAGGTCGTGAAGCACACCGTTCGACGGCTTGAAGCCCTCGCCGGGATCCTCCGAAGTGATACGGCAGGCGGTGGTGTGGCCCTTGGGTGTCGGGCGCCGCTGGGTCTTCTCGCTCTCAGGGCTCTTGAACTCGAAGTCGATCTCGGTCGCGGTCCTGGGATCGACGCCATAGAGGAGCCGGATGTCGCGAATGCGGTGGAGGGGGAGACCCATGGCAACCTGGAGCTGGGCAGCGGGCAGGTTGACACCGCTGACCATCTCGGTGGTGGGATGCTCGACCTGCAGACGAGGGTTCAACTCGAGGAAGTAAAACTTGTCGTCGGCGTGCGAGTAGAGATACTCGACAGTACCGGCAGAGACGTAGCCGACGAGCTTGCCGAGACGGACGGCAGCGTCCTCCATTGCCCGGAAGGTGGGGGGCTTGGCGATGGTGACGGGCGCCTCTTCGATGATCTTTTGGTGTCTCCGCTGAACCGAGCAATCTCTACCAAAGAGCGAGATGTTGTTGCCGTACTGATCCGCGAGCAGCTGCACCTCCAGATGGCGCGCACTATCAGCCAACTTCATGATGAAGATGGGAGACCCGGGGATCTCGCTGGCGGCGGCCTTGTAGAGCTCCTCGAAGTTCTCCTCGTCCATCACTTTGCGGATACCCTTGCCGCCACCGCCCTCCGAGGCCTTGACCATGACGGGGAAGCCAATCTCCCTGGCCTTCTCGAGGCCCTCCTGCCAAGAATCGACACAGCCCTTGAGGTAGATATCCTCAGGGACTGTCACGATGCCCTGCTCATCGACGCTGACCTCGTTAACGCCGGTGCCGGACCAGGGAATGCAGGGGACATCGGCGTGTTGGGCGACGATTGTGGAGGAGATCTTGTCGCCGAGGGAGCGCATGGCGGAGCCGGGAGGACCAATGAAGACAATCTTCTTTGGTGATGCCGCCAGCGACTCTGGGAGCTTCGGGTTTTCTGAGGCGTGACCCCTGACTTCTCGTTAGCGGCAAACCCTCTCTTTTCCGTGACCATCTTTCCACTCACCATCCTGCCCAAACCGCGTGTACGCCCATGCGCTCGGCAACGTCGACGATGAGCTCGACATTGGCATAGTTGTGGTTGTTTGTGCCACCAGGAACCTCAACGTAGTGGTCGGCCATCCTGATGTAGTCGGCGTTCGCCTGGAGATCTTCCGGGGTGGCCATGACGGTGAACTTGATGGCGCGCTCGTCGCCGAACGTCTCGTAGGCCCATTTCCGTACTGACCGGATCTCCTTGACGGCGGCGATACCGTTGTTGGCAATCAGCACCTACGGGAGAGTGGTTAGCCAGGCGCGCCGGGCCAGAATGTGGGCTCCAGGGGGCAGCTCACGTTTGTGATGACGGTGTGCCCATCGTTGTTGGCAACGAAGTCCTTCACCTTGGACGGAGGAGCATTTTCCAGCTTGTTGCCGCCGATGAAGTGCGGAGCCAGAGTGTGCTTCTGGGCGTATGTCGCCTTGCCATTAACATGGGGGACGGTGACGCCGCTCCGGGGGACGTTCTCAGCCATTGTTCCTGCTCGGTGGGGGCGGGGGCGAAAGCGTCGAGTTCGAGAACGAGAGGAGAGCCCAGCCGAAGATTTACCACTTTATCCAAACCGCGTGGGTGGGTGTATCGCAAGAGATGGGGCTGACGGGCGGGTGTCGGAGATTTTCCCGGGGCGGAATATTCGGGGAGTACCAGCAAGGCAATAGGGTGCAAGCTGACTGCAGGACAAGCCGCGGCGTCAGCAAATTGGTCCGGTAGTCGCAGCCAGACCGAGAGATTGGGTGTCTCAAACCTCAATGCTCAAGCAAAGCCTTCTCAAAGAACAATGCTTCCCGGCGTAGTCGTGGGATGGATGGCGGATGGTGGTGGTGGTGTGTGTGTGTGTGTGTGTGGATGGGAGACCCGACGGCGATTAGAACACAGGGGCAACGTAAAATAGCGGGTACAAGAAGTGAATGTCGGTCTCGTGCCCAGTGATTGCCGCAGAGGGAAAGGGGAGTGGTCTCTGTGGAACTTGAGGGAAAGAATGGGGAGAGAATCTCTTCGTGGGCGGTGGACAGGAAGGAGCAGGAGGCGGGTTGATGAATGGCAATCTGACACTTTCTGGTGGGAATCTGCACGCATGGGACGGGAAGGTGGGGACCCTGGGCTGGGCGCGGGCCAGGGTCAAAAAAAAGTGACATGCCGCGCACCAGCGGCGGTCCGCGGGCCCCTCCCCTTGTCCTGGGAGTGTCACTTCCATCCAGGACACTTCTATTGGGTCATTGGTCTTTCCAGCAAATCCAGGTTCACCCCTCGAAATTCCCCTCGACACTTCTGCCCATCCATTTCTCCATTTCTCCATTTTTACTTCCACTCTGGCCAAGCGCCATGGCCCAGGTCACCACCGCCGGGGCGTTGGGGAAGCCCCCCTGTGCAACCCGGCAGCCAGGTCCTGCTGTGCGACAACGTCAACCTGCAGCGCCGACAGATATTTGAAGACCCACTTTTCTTTCGGTCATGTTCGGTCGAGCATCTCAGGGGACGGCCAGGCCCATTTGCCTCACCTCATCCATATCCCTGGCTTGGAGATTGGCCCCAAGTCATGCTGAAACCGCGCAGATGGAGTTCGGCTCAAACGAGCGGACAAAAACACCACCGCTCTCCCGACGTTCAGGAGACCAGGCTTTCCTCCGATCAGACGACGCCGCGAGCAGACCCAGCAGCACGGGCATGGCGGGATCCATGTGCCAAGCCACATGGGGAACTGCCGTCGACGTTCGGGCAGCGCCATCCAGGTCCGAGAAAAGCCCAAAACTCCGTATATCTTGGGTTCGTCTCGTCCAGCCTTTACTTGACTTTGACTCCCTCCTCCGACAAATGCGCCGCTCTCCAGCTCAATGGACAGACTGGCGTTTGCTCGGCATCTGCCATCTCCACGACTCCAAAGACCTGGGGTGAGTGGGGGCACTAGCCGCGGGACAACGGCAGTCTCAACAACCGAAGCCCGGCCATTCAACCAAAATCTTCGGCTCGCCTCTGGCCCCTGCCCGGAGATCAGCCCAGTGGAACCTGAGCCCGGGGAAGTTCCGTGCATCACGGCGGAGGGTGGAATGCGGCAGGACTCTGGGGACAAAAAGGTTTGGCGCCTGGTTCTTGACTTTGCGGTGAGCGCCGCATCTCCTCCCCATCTGAATTCCAGAAGCGCAGTGCCGTGGGGGCTCGCAAAAAGGAATCTCTGCGGTTGAGACAGCGACCCGTCGGCAGGCGTCACAGATCCCCCCAATTGTTGAGGCCCCACTCGGACCCGGGCACCCCGGCTGGCCGATCGACGAAAATGTCAAAAATGTCGTTAGCGCAAGGGCCCGGAGCTAGACCCGCAGATCCCCAACAGTCGTCCGCAGGGCAGATGTAGCCAGATCGGGTTAGATGCAGCAAGCTTTTGACGTTTTGTTGGTTTTGAGATGCTCGACAGCGTCCATCTGGTTCGTCGAGGTTTGTGCGTAGGCTGGATGTTGTGGCGGGATGCCAGCTGGCTTGTTGACCATTGAGACTCGAGAGACCGACACTCCTTCCGCCCGTCCGTCCATGTGTTGGAATTCTGCCCCGGCGCCGTCCGCGATTTCCCGGGCAGCAATGGAAGTCGGGTCCAGAGATGACCACAGGGCGGCAGCAGTCTCTGCCAGTGGCGGAAGCTTGATCCTCATTCTCTCCTCCACTGTCAATCTCGGGATCATAACAGCGTCTTGGAAGCTGAAAGCCATCAACTCTTTTGCTGCTGCTCAGTCAAACAAGCTTCGGTCCATGTTTTTGACAGCCCCTTTTCTGTACTGAGACATGATTCGGTGGGTGTGGCTTGAAGACGGATGCCGTAGAGTTCAAACTCTCTGAACATTCGCAGCGTCCCAGCCCGACATTTATATTCTCGCTGCACCCTGCGCGTGCCCGAACCTACGCTGCAGACCTGGGAACAGATCGATCTCGGTGCCGCTCCCCTCCCCCAGATCCCGTCAGACATCGCAGCCAAGCCGACCGCTTGACCCAGAGGGACGGGACCCACCCCTGCGCTTGACATCAGAATCGTACGATAACCCACACTGCTGTTCCCGGCCCAAGCCAGTCAAGAAGCACATTTTCAGCCCTACAACACAAAGCATCCGGACTCCGCTCTGTGCCTGTGCCTGTGCCTGTGCCTGAGACAGCATCTGTGGCCAAACGTTTGCTGGCTGGAAAGTATGGTGCTTGTTTTGACTACATCCCAAGGAAGAAGTGTCTCGGCGGACCTCGGGAGTTGTTTACGATCATAGTCTGTCTACTCTGAAAAGGCTTTTTGTTCGTCCATGACAAGCCAACTTTCCCACAAGGCCACTTTGGAAAAGACAGAAATGTGGTATTGTAAAGAAAGTTAAAGCAGTCTAACTGCAAGACCCCCCTGAGTTTCGAATGACAGGACAAGGCTCCAGAAGCCACAAAGATTCTCCGTGTCCAGCACAGGACATGCCAAAATGCGTCTATCCCTGGAAACGAAGAAACCACCATGCAGCAAGCACCACACACCAGAAGAAGAAAAAAAAACAGTCGAAAAAAGGAAAAGAAGAAATCCCAATAATCACCGCTGAAGACTCTTCCAAGCACCACCCGAGCCCATCACCATAACCAGCCCACGCCCTAAGCCCTTCTTCATCCATCCCCATCGCTGCCCACAATCGTACAGCCAAACAAGCATCCACACAGAGGCAAAGGTATCTCGGCGGACAACAGAAACCAGAGGAACCAAGGGGTACAAAGGAAAGAAAAATCAGATAGTGTATAAAAGGAGGTATTCCATATCAAAAAACACCCCAGCCAACCCAACCCAGCCCGAGCCCGAACCAAGCCAAAGCAGAAGTCAAGTCAAGTGAGTCAAGCCAAGTCAACCAAGGTATCCGCGCGAGTTCAAGTTGCAATCAACCAACACCCAGCAGCCGCAGCCAACCAAACGACCCCAACCCCAAAGAAAACAGCCTCCCTCCGTCAACTGCCACCTTATGTAGCCCCTACCTCCTTCAGGACTTTCCCCCATCTCCTCACTACAACCCTGATCCATCCTCTCCTAATCCGATTAATAAGTCTCCCCAAATCCACCACCCCCTCCCACCACCACTGGCGACACTAACCCTCCGCCACTAGCAACACTCGCCCCACTCGTCCTCCTCCCCCTCCCAGTCCCCCCAAGCTCCCACCCGCACCCCCACCACTACTGGCAACCGACACCCCTCCACCACTCTGCCTCCTACTACTCGGCAACGGAATCCCACTGCCCAACCCACCCCCTGCCCAGCACTCCCAAACTCTCCCTCTCCCTCTCCCTCTCCCTCTCCCTCTCCCTCTCACTCCCCCTCTCCCTTCCCATCATCTCCTTCCCATCATTTCCCTCCCCATCTCCCTCCCCACATCCCTCTCCCTCCCCGATCATGATACAACTGCAACTGCATCTGCTGCTGCTGCTGCTCCACCCTCGCCTGCGCCCTCCTCCTCCTGAACCCACTGCCCACCCCACTGCCAATCCCACCCCACCGATTCCCCCTTACCACCCCAGCCCGACCACCAGCATCAACATCAAACTCATCTAGCGCCTCCTCATCCACCTCATCCGTCGTGTCCACTGGCGGGACCTTGTAACTCACACTCCCATTCCGTCCATGGTGTCCATGGCCATGGCCATGGTGCCCGGTATAATGCTGGTGCATCCCCACGCTACTGCGCGGTCTGCTCAGCGGGGTGCGTGAGCCAGTTGATGACAGGCTGGCGCGGCTCATGGGTCGGGGAGGAGGCATCACAGCGTGGGATGTGTGTGAGGAGTCGGAGCGGGGTGGCATGGTAGAATGCGAGGACTCAGAGCGGCTTGGGGCGGGCGAAATTGGAGGAGTGGCTTGCGCGGCTGCTGGGGCGGGAGTAGTCTGGTTGTTCGGGGGCGGTGTGGGAGGTGGTTGGTGTGGAGGAGGCGGTGGGGTTGCGGTTGGGAGGGGGCCGAAGGATAGGCGCGAGACGCCTGATGAGCTGAGGCGGGGTACGTGCTTGCTGGGGCCGGAGACGCTGCTGCGGAAATCGGCGGGGTGGCGGGTGTGGGAGGGGATGATTGTTCGGCGGGGCCGGCGAGGTTGATGTTGCTGGATGAGGCGTTGGAGCCGACGGCGCGCTTGCGGCTGCGGACGGTGACGGTCGGCGCCATGGTGGGAGTTGCTCTTGGCGAGGGCCGGGGAGGGGTGCTGGCCGGTGGGGGAAGCTTTGACCGGGCCAAGTGGACGCGGTCTTCGAGCTTTTGCAGCTGGTTCGTGAGAGTACGGATGTGGGTGAGCGAGTTGGAAGGGGGGATCTTGTGAGACGGCACCTTTGCCGCGCGTGCTGCTGATGCTGCCGAAACCCGCTGGACGGTCGCCCGCATGGCGTTGGAATTCGTCACTGCGCGGTTAGCGCGGGGAGAAGACGTGGATGCTGCGAGCGCCGCCGCCCCCCTTGGCTTTGGGGTGATGCTGTTGTCAGCGGACGGGAGACGGCTCTTTCGATGCGGTGCCGGCGTCTTTATATCGGAGACCCTCGGCAACGACAGCGAGATGTCGGACATGGGGGGTGATGGCGGGTCTCGCGGTGCGATCTTCTTTGTCTTCGCCGTGGATATCAACTTCGTATCGGGAGGCGTCATGACCAAGGGCGAGCTCGCGGTCGAGTGTGGTGAGTTGCAGAAGGAAGGCGAGCCGGGTATTGACATGTCGGTTGAGATGGCCGAGAGATGGCGAGACTCCTGTTTCTTGAGCTTGACCTGCAGAATCTCGGCCTCGATTTTGAGATCAGCAAGCTCTTCCCGAAGCCTTTGCGAGTCGACTCGTAGTTTTTCCCGTTCCTTCTCCCCAACCTTGACCTCCTCCTCCAGCATGACGGCTCTCTCAATGGCCATATTATACTTGGACTCGAGGTCTTCCAGAGACGAGGTGGTGGTGCGTGCCTGGCGCTCAAAGTCGTCGTTGGCCACCTCGATGTCGCGCAGCTTAAGTTGAAGCGTCCTGTTTGTGTCGCGGAGCTTCGTAACTTCCTTCTCGAGCGTGCCCTGCGCTTGGTTCGACTCGGACTTGGACTCCTTGTATTTCCTCTGGAGCGCTGTCAGCCAGTGTCATGGGTCGGTGCCATGGGCGGCATACCTTCCACTCCTCCACCTCGTAGACTAGTGTTTCGGCTTTCTGCCTCAACACCCGCTCCCGCTTGTCGGCAGCATCTAGATCCTTCTCGAGCTCGGCCTCTAACTCCTTGCTCGAGGCCTGGAACTCGGACAGCTCCGCCTCCAGCACCTCGTATTGCGACTTGTACCAGGCCAAGGCATCCTCGACGCTGGCTCCTGCCCTCGGCGGCGACGACATTATGTCTGCCATTTGGTATGTTTAGGTTCGGTGGCGGCTTGTTGTGCCGCGGAATTTCGCATGTGAAAAGAGACGCAAAGAAAATCGCGGAGAGAGTGTCGCAAGTTGGTATTTGGTATCGTAGAAAACAAAGAAAAAATTGGCGGTCGTTATCGTCGGGAAGAAAAGGGTGCGCGTAGCGCAAGAAGGTACGGTATGGAGAATGGAACGGGCTGGATGTTGTCGTCTCCAGCAGTGCGGTTCTGGCGGCGTAGTTGGTCAACACCTCCGCCTTTTGCGGTTATCGAGCGATGGCACCCCGACCGACTGGCTGTCGTCGAGAGTTCGGAGTCGAAGCGTGCGGGAATGCTGCCCGCGATGTCGCTAGTATTCCGAGGTCGGTTTCTCGCAGCGCGCGACGGACTTACCTGGAGCGCGGCCGGTGTCTGGTGGTCGAACTGGGTGGTGTCGATGTCAGAGGATGGAAGGAGGATCCCCTTCGGGCGGAGGCTGTTTGGCTTGGCGTCGTCCCGGGTGCACTCCTGCCCCGTCACACTGCGCTAGCAAGTGGCTCCATGGCAACCGTGCGTCAGGTGGGGCAGTCTGGCCAAATACACGGCCCGCATTGGCCCAGCTGGTGCTTGTCATGTGTGTGCTGCAGCCGACGATTTCACGCCAACTTTCAAAACAACACGTCGATAGCGTCGATAAACGGGCAACACTGTGGGAGTGGGTATCTTCTTTTCCGATGAGTTTTACCCTGGTTGGTTGGTTGGATTATCGCTGTTTTTGAGCACTGACAGACCAGTGATCTAAGAATAGCACAAGGTTGAGATGCTCGAATCATTTCCAGAAGAATCCTGCCCAACGAGCCAAGGTCTTGGGCCACTTTCTCTCATGACCCGGGTCCGCCGACATTGCAGACGAGGAGACCCAAAACAAGCCTTTATATTGCCTATTCTGTCTTCATCGCGGGGGTTCCAGTCTTGCTCTTACGTCTGCCAATATGCCGGTAAATAAATGCAGGGATTCTTCCCCAGCTGTGGGGAGATCTGGGAGTTTCCTCATCATCACAGCATGTGAATGTCAGATTCGGCATCTGCAGCCAGAAGTCGCTGTTTGTCAGGCACTTCCCACATACGAATGTGCCCTCGGGTTTTGCCTTGCGCAACGGTGTCCTTAAACTTCCGGTGGTTGGATTTGCATTTTGCAACAGTCCGCAGGCAGTTGAGCGGCCCCATCAAATTGCCAAGTCATTTCAGACCTGAACTTCAAGGTGCTAATTAGCTCTTGAAATGACACAACAACATCTTGAGTCAACGCAACGCAACACGGCTGAAAGTCGAGGTGGGGGTGGGAGTTTAGCAGTCACGGTGCAGAGCAAGAGGGTTTCATAATAATCCCTGTACTTGTAAGCGAACTTGTGGGAGATTTGACTCTCTACCTCAGACAATGTCCTCGTCCTCAGACTGGACAAGGGCAATGAAGACTGTCGGACTGCAGCGCTTGCTAACGCAATGCCAAACATTCGCCAACATCATTCATCAACCATCTATCTTCTCTTGCACGCCTTTCACAAACCATACTCCCTCCCCTTCCCCTTCATAAACTGCATCCCCGCCGCAAAATGCCACAACTTCGCCGCCACCACAAACCTCTCCCTCCCACTATACTCCACCAACCTCTCATACAACTCTCCCAACGGCACCACCACCCGTTGAATATGCTCCCCATCCTCCAGTCTCTGTTCCGGCAGCACCTCCTCCCCCTCCCCCAACCTTACCTCCACCATCACCAGCTTCATATTCGCACTACTCAGCCCCGGATCCGCCGCCTGCACGGGACTAACCCCCACAACCACACACTCATACCCAATCTCCTCCCTAAACTCCCGCACCGCCGCCTCCTCCGCCGTCTCCCCCTCATCGATTAGCCCCGCGGGCCACTCAACCGTGTACGCGTCCAGCGGCGGGCGGTACTGGATAACGAGGACGGTGGAGACCGGGCGGGACGGGTGCAGCAGCACGTTGCCCATGGCGACGGCGTCTACGCCCGCGGACTTGGCGCGGGTCTTGCGCGAGGCGACTTCCCACGTGCGGGACGCGCCCGTCTGGTCGAGGTAGGAGATCTTTTGGAGTGTGATCCATTTTGCGTCGGAGGTGGGGAGGGTGGTGATGGAGGTAATGAGGGGTTCGCGGGTTTTGGTAGGGGGCGTCATTTTGGCGATGGGGGTTTGTTCTGTGGGTTGATGGGATGGGAGATGGGATGAACGGTTTGTGGCTGTTGATGAGGGGCGGGATATCAGGCGGAATGAGGGTGAGGGTGAGAATGAGAGGCCGATGTTTGTTGGTTGAGCTGTGAAAATGCGGGCGGGGCGCAGACAGTGGAGACCCCGCATGAGCTGAAGGACAGTGAAGAAGCTATCGGCTTGCTTAAGGGATGAGAATGGGCTTGGAAAAAGGAACTGAGAAGGCTTGAAAATGAGGCGGAAGCTGAAAAAGACCGTTTGGGGCGAGTCGTTTCAAAAAACTGTCGAGTCTGCCAGAGCGACCCCTGAAGGATTCAGGAGCAGGAAATGTATGACATCACCGGGCAGGGTTAGGGTTTCTTTGTCACTACCATTTCAAATCTCTCATGTGGAAAGGAGTTGCTGGTCTCTAAGTTGGGATATCGACAGACTTCCCATCTTTATGGCATGAAAATATTGTCTTAGTACTTATTGTAGGTTCTAAAAAAAAAGGTGCCGGCTCAGAGCTCAAATGGCCACCCGCCCCCGGCGGACCATCTCAACACTTGGTCTTGAACACTTGGACCCTTGAGCCCGAGCAATGTCGGTGTTTGCTACTCTGAACTCAAGAATTGAAACATACTCAGCTCAATAAAAACTACCCTAATGTTTCTTCAAGATGATATTCCAATACCAGTGAGAATTCCGTCCTGTTCCACCCTCTTTATTTGTGGACTGTTATCTCCGCAAGTGCCTGGCCCTCCCTCGCTGGCAGCAATTTTCATTTACTAGCAATCAAAAATATTATTATTCCTACGCCGCTGTGCCCTGCGGGCATGTCGGACCCTCAGCTATTTACTGTACAGGAAAACCGCGCCCTTGCGGGTCGGGTGAAAAACCTGTACCGACGATTAAGGTAAGAAATCAGTGAATGAGCCTGCGAAATACAAAAAGAGAAGGCCTCTTGGCCTTCGACGGGTCAGAGTCAGATTGCCTACTCCAGCTCGAGCTTCCTAGCCAAGCTGTACATCGGCAGTCTTCCTGAATCCATCAGCCAGCCCAGTATCCTTCTCGTCAGCCGAGCAGTCGAAGGACTGCCACCCTGTAGAACAGAGTAAAAGTCCCGTCGCGTCCTGACTTCTGTTCTCTCCCCACGTCCGAGTCAACGGCGGGGCCAAACACCACATCACCAGGTGTTCGACAGTCTCCCGCCCTTCCCCGCACTCGCAGCAGGGCGTCAGCACACTCGGGACTCCCCGTTTGAACAAGAAGTCCCGGAGGCCTATGTCCCCAGTTCGGACCTGGACCAACAACGAGCTCTTCGCTTTGCTCAGTCCCTCGTGCTTCTTAAGAGTCTTGTCCTTGAATAGAGTCTCCCGTTGGTGGTCGAGGTCATCCGCTGGTCTCGTCGTCGCCCGACTGTCTCGTCCCTTTAGCCATCTCTCTCTCCAAGCCTCTTCAACTACCCTGTCCGTGTCGGTGGTTCCCCCGGTCCAACGCGCTATTACTCCTGCGGCCTCTTCTACCGCTGTCGGCCTCTGTGGCCTTAAGGCCCGTGGTCGGCCCCTGTTGCTCGGTCTTAAGGAAAACCTCCGGCGTATCTTGCTGCAAGCTGCATGGACAATGGTCCCTGGGGCCTTTTTATCTCCTTGGCCGTCGTCGAGAGCGGGTTGTTGAAGCCTGGTTTCGAAGTAGCAATCAAAAATATGTTAAATTCTAACGTTGTTATGTAAATAAACAACAGCAAACTAAATTGTTTGAACTGGAAAAGACAAAAGAATCTCAACTTCAAAAATTGTATAGACACTACCCCCCTCGTCCTTCTGCCCCGACCTATGCCGGCCAATGATCCATGTCAGCAGAGATCATGCTTGGGATCTTCAAAGTCTGCCGTTTATCGTTTGTTGTTTGATCTCATCCTCCCTATCCCTCCCCCGCCACGGTAGACCCTGGTTCCCTACCTAGTCGAACCCTTGAAGACGGAAATCACGCTAAGGATCTAGCCGTGGAGATGGAGCCTGAGTCCACTTCGTTCATCTATCACGCCATCATAGCGCTGAAATCGAGGACTTGCGATAATGATTCTGTTGATACTAGTACAATCCGCCAAGAGCGAGAGATACCGAGATAGTGCCTGACTCGGCCGGTCGGGAAGACGGTAGCGAGCCTACTTTAGCCTTGTTGACCCTTGAGAGGGGCGGTCGAGTTGAGTGGGACTCGGCGTCAGTGTTCTGAGGCTTGTCGGCCCGTTGTTGGTCTGCTGGAGCTTCGCTTTGAGAACGATTGAGGTTTGAACAGCGATACTGGCGGCACGAGGATGGCAGATGGTGACTAGGAAAATGAATTTCACCATCACGAAGCAAAAAAATGAACGAATGAAACAACCTTTGCCCTTGAAGGCATGCATTTAAAGTGCCATATATCATTCCGGTTCATCGCCAGTATATCATGAACCCATTAAATAACCAGAAAACACCCTCCGGTGCTCCCCAAAACCACTTTTCCCCTTCCCCTTACCAAGACCTCCTCCCCGTCTGCAAGTCCATCTCCTCGGGCCGCACTCTCTTGGTCTTCTTAAATATCTTCCACCAAAGAACATTGATGATAAAAACCGGAATGCCAATATAGCTCGTAATGAACTTGTCCACCTGAAACCTGGGGATGAACGCCGCGTACCCATTGAAGATGATGACAATCGCCGTCATGACCAACGCAAAGTACGCGCCCCACGGCAGCAGGATATTCCGATACGGCATGACCTTGCGATCAATACCCTGCACCTTCATGGCCCTGATCATTGCCAGATAGCTCACCAACACCGCCACCCAGTTCAACGCGCCAAACACCGTCACCAGACTCACAAAATACCCAAAGACCGTCGCGGCGGACTTGGTGGCGTTCATGAAGCCCAGTGCAATGAACACGGACGAGAGGGCGACGGCAGGGATGGGCACGCCGCGCTTGTTGGTGCGCTGCATCAGGTGCGGGGCCTGGCCGTCCTTGCCCATAGCCCAGACGGTGCGGGAGGCGAGGTAGATGTCCGAGTTGGCGGCCGAGATGGTGAAGACGAGGAGAAGCCCGTTAACGGCGTCGGCGAGCTTGTTAATGCCCGAGATGCGGGCGGCGACCGTAAAGGGGGATGCCACTGGGGAAGGTGTTAGTATGAGGATGAGGGTGGAGAGGGGAGGGAAGGGGACATACAGCCGCTTGTCCGCTGCTTGGTGGCAGCGATCAGCTCCGGGCTGTTGTACGGCACAGCCATGCCAAGGACCAGCACACCAGCCACGTAGAAGAAAACAATCCGGAGCAGAGTCTGGTTAACCGCGCGGGGGACGTTCTTGCGCGGGTTGGGTGTCTCCCCGAAGGCCACACCAACCAGCTCAGTACCAAGATAAGCAAAGGTGGCCTGGACGACGCAGGCCCACACGCCAAGGAAGCGGCCGACGTCGCCCTGGATGACGGTGGTCTTGCCGCCGACGGTGGTCGAGTACTGGGCAAAGGCGCCGGGTTTCTCCCAAAAGTAGAAGCCGGTGCGCACGCCGTTGGGGCCGCCGCCGAGGGCAACGATAAAGCAGATGAGGATGAGCATCAGGATGACGAGGGCTTTGATGAGCGACATCCAGAACTCGGCTTCGCCAAAGAAGCGGACGTGGATGAGCTGGGGTTGGGCGGGTTAGTACGCGACTGCTGTATTGTCTGGGGATTAGACCTACATTAAGCAGAATGATGGCCACGCCAAACACAGCGATCCAGACCGACACGTTGATGTTTGGTAACCAGTACTGAAGGATAATGCCCGTCGCGGTAAGATTGTTCGGCAGCACGATAACGTATTTGAAGAAGTAATTCCAGCCAGTCGCAAAGCCCATGGCCGGGTCGATGAAGCGTGTCGCGTAACCAGAGAAACTCTTCTTGTGCGGCAGCCAGGCGCCCATCTCGCCGAGGGCGACCATGACGATGTAGACGACGAGGCCCATGAGAACGTAGCCGATGAGGAGCGAAGCGGGGCCGAATTTGAGGGTGGTGCCGGTGCCAATGATGAGACCTGTTCCTATTGCGCCTGCGATGGCCATCATGTCTGCGATATTCAGTCAGCCAGATGTGTGTCGTCGAGGGCCCGCGGACACACGCACTCAGCTGCCTCGGCTTCATTCCTCTGTGAAGATCATCAGAGTCCTCCTGGTCGACCACGCCCTCCTCGCTGCTGAGCTCCGCCGGCGCCACCTCGAGGCCCGGGGGCGGCGACCCTTTCTCATCGCTGCGGGTCTTGGAGAACAAGCCCGCCAAAGCCATGGTGTTTTCGACGCGTCGGGGCGTTGTGTCGTCGTGTAGATGTCTTCGTATCGCTCAATTCAAGCCGAGTTTGAGTGCGTCGGTGGGGGATCGACGCTCAGGACGGGGAGAGAGACGAAGGGACCAAGGACTTGAGAACCAAGGCAGGATCTGGGAAGGGAGGCAGCCGTAATATATTCTGCGGATATGGATGCGGCAGCTGGCAGGCCAGGCCGCAAGGGTTCTTGTCGGATTCCTATTCGGTCTGCCAATGTGGAAGAACACGCGATCGCCGCCGCCTGCCATGCAGCTGCCCGGGATGGCATGTGCTCGTAGGGTTCCGGCCGGCCGCTGCTGGCCGGCTGGCACGTTGGCTGCCGTTGGGGACCAGAAGAGAGCCGTTCTGCTTACCGCAAGGGTCTGCAGCAAGGGTTGCGACCCCGCGTGTCGGTATTCGTATCCTGGTTAGGACGGGACCAGGTAGGGGGATCTGGCAACGTGCGATAACCCGTGAGCGTGGCGCCGTCGGTCAGCGGACGACGGGAGAGGAGCAGTGTCGCATTCCAGGATTCGGACCCATGCTGGGCTCATGGAGGGGGCAGTTGGACGCCGTTGACGTGAGAGAAATGCCTTCCCGGGCCTCTAGGGGTTGCTGCCAGTGCTGCCATGGCGGGGAGCGCCGGGCGTGGTCCTGGGCAGGGAACAGAGCAGACGCCACGGCCTGGGCAAGCTTACTCGAAGCAGAAAATGGGCTCGCGATGGGCAGGACGCTGGCGGGCGATTTGGAAGGTGTCCAAGATCGCACAGCAGTAGGTGGGCCAGGTGGATGGCAGCGAGCGGCAGTCGCTCGGTGTCCCAAACAGCAATCCGCCCGCGGCATCCCAGATTCGCAATGCATCTGGATGCTTGGCAAACTGGAAACAAGCATCAGTGGCTGGAGCGGGCGGCGGCCTTGGTCAAGCTTGGCTGGCCATCGCTCCAGTGTCAGGCGAAAAGGGCATACATCGGCGCAGATCCCCTGCGCGGCAGAGAGATAAGGCCTCTGAGAGGTGCGTGGGGACGAACTGGGGAGAAGGCGCGCCAGTGGAGCCGCCAAGCCGCTAGAATTCGGCGAGCCTGGCTGGATGCGGAAGGTGCTCACAACAGCAATGAAACACCAACACAGCCATGTGCAGACAGACCAGACTGCTGCTGGTCGTCCCTTGATAGGAAACCGAATCGTTCGGTGTGAGTTCTGGATGTTCTAGAACGGTGGCTATTGAAGCAGCAAAGATAGGAACCGATGGTCTGGGGTCGGTGTCGCGTGCCTCACTGGGCGGACCGCGGTCCTGGGTCATGATTCATCCAGTGCTCAACTCCCGCAGGTCGCGGAGCGTGCTGTCAGCAGCGGCGAACTCAGATCCCCCGGCAGGCGGATTATTGAGCTCCAGGCTGACGAACTACCGTTCTTCCCAACACAGAACTCAGGGAGGAGAAAGGTAGGGCGGCAAATAACGGGCCAAGCTGGGAAGCCATTTGCAACCAGCCTCAGCACTGCACGCATTCCAGCAACAAAGGCACCCTCAACACAAGGAGAACCATAAATGATAAGAAGCGCAAGGATCTTGTGGCATTGTTTATCTGTTTATCAGACAAGACAATCGAAGCACACAAGAGACAATCTCGGCCGCTGGCGATTGGCAATTCAGGGTTAGGGCAGACAGGTCTCGACCGCAGTGCGGGTCTTCCAAGCCGGCACGCTTTTGGCGGCGCGGGGCCCCAGCCTTGGCACTGGAGCATTCAAGTTTATCCCGACGTCACCTCACCTCGTCTCGGGCAATACCAGGTTAAATTCTTTCCGGGCTACTGAAAATATTTTGAGGTAGTGTTGGTATGTGTTACTCATCGCACCACCAAAAAGATATCTCAGATATCTTAAACACACGCGCTTCCTTGCTGCCGCCCTTCCAGTCCATCCAGAGTGCTCAAGAGGCACTTAGCATGCGTCGCCCAGCTCTCCATCTTCCAACTCCCCTCCCATTTTTTCTCACTCAACCTCACAGCGCTCAAAAACACGCTTGATGCCCGCCATCCACTCGGGCTTCTCCTCGATGCGGAAAAAAATCGGTGGTCACGCCGTTAATGACACGATTTAGGGTGGTGGCGGGGGGAAGGACGGGGGAGAAAGACTGGGTGGCTGTACACGTAGATGTCGGCGGCAAACCGCAGGCCCACGACGGCGAGCTCCCTGTACAGCACGATCTCGCCTTTGCTGTCGATCTTGTGGTTGTTGAAGTCTGACTGGAGTAAGGAGACCGAAAATGATTGGGGAAAAATGAAAGGAACACAAGAGACAAAACTAAAACGAAGACATATCTAGATACTTCAATTCCACAGAGCTTGTTGAGGAAGTATCGAGCAAACTTGCGTTGCTTCTTGGAATTTGCGCAAGTAAAAAAGCAAAAAAAAAAAAGCGTGGCAACGAAGTTGGAAGTCAGTTTTCCGAAAGAAGAGGATAACAGGGCACTGCAGCCGAGGACGAGTAAACAAAACTTTGGGCATATCTGGTGGGCAGTCAACTACGTGTCAAGCAAAGATCGCAGCTGGTTCGGGCCGTATGAATACCATGAATGGAGACAGCGCGCCGCGGCTGTAGCTTTCTTTGTTTTCAACAACCGTGCCTAGGGACTAAGCCACTGCGTAAATCTCCAACCACCATGCCATTCACTGATTTACCCAAGTAGTTGCAATTTCAGCCCACAATGTCAATTGCCGCCGCGTCTCCCTTCACCCTCTCAATTGGCTTTCTGTCACGATTGCCAACCTAACGTTTGTTTTGTTCTTCTTCGACACCAGTGCTAATTATTATTATTCCTACGCCGCTGTGCCCTGCGGGCATGTCGGACCCTCAGCTCTTTACTGTACAGGAAAACCGCGCCCTTGCGGGTCGGGTGAAAAACCTGTACCGACGATTACCAGTGCTAATTAGAGACGCAACTTGGAGGGACAACGCTTGATCCAAGCCAATTTAGACTTTTAAATAAGCTAATTATGTTGTTGATAATTTCTTGCCATGGCCGCGGCAACTCAGATCACTACCCACAAGCACTCGAGATAGGAGAAGGAGATAGACCGAGGCTGACCCAGCCAGCTGGGCGGTCCTGGAAAAAGATGGACAAGGGGAGAGTAGAAGCCGAGTCGAAACTGTTCTACAAAGTCATTGGCCTTACAGACCCAGGTCCCAACCGCTTAGCGGTTAGGATCCGAACAGTGCCTTAGCAAAGCTTTTAACGGTCTGGTGGGCTGGCTGACCTGGGTTGCAGAGGAAAGCACGCCTCAAAAGAAGGCGAACTGCGGATTCAGCTCTCCCTGGTGGACTCTGGAGGTTGAGCAAGCAGCTCGAGAGGCGAGGAAGGCCGAGACTAGCCAGACAGGCCCACACAGACTACTACCAGGAGGAACTGAACAAGAGGCTCAAGAAACGCACTAAAGCTATCCGGAAGGCCCGGACAAGAGCTTGGAGGGATGGGATTCAGGAGGCAAGCGAGGCGAAGAAGCCGGACAAGATGTGGGCGTTCGAGAGATGGGCCAGACTACGGAGCTTTCTACCACCAGAACCTCCGAGGCTGCCAGCATTCAGAGACGCCTCGGGACAGATGACAGCTACGGACCACAGCCAGAAGGCCGAGGCACTAGCTAGGAGGTTCTTTCCAAGCCCTCCAGCTAACGTTACCGACATCCAAGACCAAGCTTTCCTTGATGACTGGGAGCCAAGGTTAAGTGTCCTACAGAGGGTAACGCCGGCCGAAATTGCGCAAGCGATGTGAAAGGCGAGCCCCTGGAAAGCACCAGGCGAAGACTTGCTTTCTACAGGCTTCTTGAAAGCGTGTGGGAAGCCGCTGGCCAACGTACTGGCTATACTAGCTACAAGGTGCCTGCAGTTAGGCTGGTTTTTAAGCCGGTTCAAGAGAGCAAAGACCGTGGTTCTGCTGAAGCCGGGAAAGACTCCGCTAGCTTATCAGACACCAGGAGGCTACAGGCCAATCGCCTTACTACCAATCTTCGGGAAAGTAATAGAGTCAGTGGTGGCTGAGAAGGTTACCCGAGCCGCAGAGACCAACGGCCTAGTTCCGGACGAACAGATGGGCAACAGAGCACACCGGTCAACAGAGCTCGCGGTCCGACTAGTAGTAGCTCAGGTTCAAGAAGCGTGGAGGCAGACAGCAACAGCATCGCTACTCCAGCTGGACATCTCAGGAGCCTTCGACACGGTTAACCATACCCGACTACTTGCCACTCTTCGAGAGATGGGCTTTCCAAGGTGGCTGGTCCCATGGACAAAAGACTGGCTAACCGGACGGGAGGCAACCTTTCACTTTGACGGCCAGGCAGCCTCCCCGACAGCCATACGGGCTGGAGTGCCTCAGGGTTCTCCTCTCTCTCCGGCTCTCTTCATTCTCTATATCGCCTCTCTATACAAGCGGCTAAAAAAACAACACCCCCACCTAGCGATAGCTGGCTTCGCAGACGACACCAATCTCTTAGTCTTTGGCCGAGACCCGGAGACCAACGTCTGACAGCTGGAGGCGGCCTGGGAGACATGTCTGCGGTGGGCGGACACCCGAGGGATGGCCTTCGCTCCCGAGAAGAGCGAACTGATTCACTTCAACAAGGGACGACGGCAGTGGACCAACCAGCTAGACCTCGCCCAGCCGGGGAGAGGCACCAGTCCAGTGAAGCCGACAGAATCAGCTAGGTTCCTAGGTGTCTGGCTGGACTGGAGGCTCAACTGGAAAGCTCACCTGGGGGCAGTGGAACGGAAACTGGTGACCCAAAGCTATGCTCTGTCAAGAATTGCAGCCAAGACGTGGGGGACTGGGTCTGGCGAAGGCACGGGAAGTGTACTCAGAGTGCATCCGGTCGGCGCTAGCTTATGGGGCTTCATCTTTCCACATCCCCACGGAAAAAGGAGGCAAGCCAGCAACGAAGGGGATCACCAAGGATCTTGGGAAGGCTCAAAACTTCTGCTTGCGGATCGTGGCAGAAGCTTTCAAGTCCACTCCAATCCGCAATCTCGAGACAGAAACATGGGTGCCGCCATTAGACCTATACCTCAACAAACAGCTTGCCGACTTCGAAACCAGGCTTCAACAACCCGCTCTCGATAACGGCCAAGGAGGCAAAAAGGCCCCAGGGACAATTGTCCACGCAGCTTGCAGCAAGATACGCCGGAGATTCTACGCAAGGCCGAGCAACAGGGGCCGACCGCGGGCCTTTAGACCACAGAGGCCGACAGCGGTAGAAGAGGCCGCAGGAGTAATAGCACGTTGGACCGGGGGAACCACCGACACGGACAGGGTAGTCGAGGAGGCTTGGAGAGAGAGATGGCTAAAGGGACGAGCCGGTCGGGCGACGACGAGACCAGCGGACGACCTCGACCACCAGCGGAAGACTCTATTTAAGGACAAGACTCTCAAGAAGCACGAAGGACTAAGCAAAGCGAAGAGCTCGTTGTTGGTCCAAGTCCGAACTGGGGACATAGGCCTTCGGGACTTCTTGTTCAAACGGGGAGTCCCAAGTGTGCTGACGCCCAGCTGCGAGTGCGGCGAAGGGCGGGAGACTGCTGAACACCTGGTGGTGTGGTGTTTGGCCCCACCGTTGACTCGGACGTGGGAGAGAGCAGAAGTCAGGACGCGACGAGACTTTCACTCTGTTCTACAGGGTGACAGTCCTTCAACTGCTCGGCTGACGAGGAGGATACTGGGCTGGCTGATGGATTCAGGAGACTGCCGATGTACAGCAGGCTAGGAAGCTCGAGCTGGGTAGGAAATCTGACTCCCACCGGTCGGAGGCCAAGAGGCCTTCTCTTTTGTATTTCGCAGGCTCATTCACTGATTTCTTCTCTTAACCATCGGTATAGGTTTTTACCCGGCCCGCAAGGGCGAATAATAATATTTAAATAGCTTCAAGAGCCAAGATAATTCTGCCTTTCTTTGCAGTAGAGGGCATATTGAGTTGTTGAGAATAATTAATGTTGTGTATGGCAGTGTTGCATTGGGGAGAAAAGTGTTCCACTCGCTGATAAGATACGTCATACTCCTTGTTCTTCTTTTAAACTTGGTGAAATTGACTAACCGAGGCGTTTGTTAGCTTCTTTGCTTCCTTTATGTTTTTAGCCCTCACAACAAGCTCAAGACCGTCTGATCGTCGCGGACCTGTAGCTCAAGAAGCATGCTGAAGTTATAGCTGCGGCCGTGCGAGGACAGGGCTTCCACCAGCTCCCCCTCGCCTTTACGTCCCCTCCCGCTAATCTACTAAGCTTTCTTTTCCAATTACCCGCACTTGCCGGTTTTTCAATATTGCTTAGCGGTACTCGCGCTTTCACACCAAAAAGATGGTTTTTCCACTTTCCTTCAATTGTACAGCACAAGTCCACTATCCGGTGGTTGCGGCGTCAGTAGAACAAACTCTTTGTCATTGACTTGTAGTTTTTCTTCACGGAACCACCACAAACCCAACTTTGTTTCTTCAAATTCTTCTTTTCAAAATACCTTCCGCTCTTCAATAACTTATGCTCCGCAGACAAATAACCCTCAAGGATGTTATCGAAGGTCTCACTGCGGCTCCCTGGCCGACACCATTCTCGTCATGTCACTCGACATGATTGCCCAGATGCATGTGTCTTGCGACCTGTACAGGGGCTTGACGGAGAGAATGGTCCACGGCAAGCTGCTATGCTGGAGCTCCCGAACAACTGCCACCACTTGCGCTGCCTGCTGTACGGCTACTGCTGTATGGAGAGCGAGCTTTGGACGTGCGCCATTCAGCACACTTCCTGGACATCCGCACTCCTCGAGCTGGTCCAGGCCGCGGGGCGGAAATTCGGCGACCCCAAGCGGAACAGCCAGGACGGGGACTTGGATGCTGTCGGCGACCCCAAGCGGAACAGCCAGGACGGGGACTTGGATGCTGCCCCATTGAGTCCTCGCCTTCGCTTGCGGCTCAGGCTTCCCTCCAACAAGTCGTGTTTGCGCGCATAGCAATTCCGAAACGTGGCGTGAGACCTCGGGGAAATAGTCCAACTTTTTATAGATCCGCGTCCTGGCCATGCTACTTAACGGCAAGCCGAACATTGGCATGTTGCCCAAGACCAGGCCAGGTGACATTGGGAGAAACTTGACGGATCCAGGTTAGGTTGCCAAGGCCAAGACCCACACATTGGGGTGGTCAAGACCTCCCACCCCTAACCCTAGGTAGTAGTTTAGTCCAGTGCAGTCCAGCAGGCAGCGGCGATGCCCACCAAATTCAGCAGCTGCCAAGCCAAGCACCAGGTCAACTTCTGCCTGGGTCCATCAGTTTCCACTTTTGACTCTGAGTCTTGACTTGACCTGTTCACTAAAGGACGACAAAGAACAAAAACCTGCACCATACGGCCTGGCGCTATTGCTTGCTGCAAGAATGACGGCAGAAGTGCCCGCCAACAATGGAGGGACACCTGAGGGCCCAGACACAAAGAACAGCCAAATTCCAGAAGCCGCCGCGCTGGACGCATCTATCGACACTCTCCTCGCACAATGGCAGACCTGCATCGAGGAGCTGCAGCATTTTCAGCAGGCATCTGCTGCAGCAAGCCGCCCGGTGCGTGGAATCAACGCCCTGCTGAAGGTGCAGCAGCGCGCCCTTGACAAGGCCACCCAAAAACACCAGGCTTCGACCGCTTCGTCGGCTGCCGCCATCTCGTCTGCCCAGTACTACGGCATCAAGAGCTGCTGCTGGGACGACAGGTGGGCTGTTGTCAAGAAATGCCGCGGCCTGATCGCCATCAACAAGGACTTTCCGCGGAGCCCACGGCTGCCCGTTGCCGCCAACGCCGGCTGGTTGGCCTTCAAGGATCGGCCATTCCAGGAGCGGCCCGTTGCTGTGGATGCCGTCGTTGACAGCGGCGCCACATGGATCAAGTTTATTTCCATCTCCTCCAAGACGTTGGACTACCAGGTGGTGGCGGAGGGATGGGCTAGCGAGTCGGAAGATGAGGACGGGGCTGGAAAGGGCGCCGAGGACGAGGGGCTGGGCCACACCGAGTTTGCCGACACTGTCAGGAAGATTATTCTTGCTGCCCGCTGGAACCACTGCCATCACCTGCACCTCATTCTTCCCGGGCTTCATGAAGGGAGATCTGAGCTCGTGGACCGGATGCTGCGCTACGTCCGACACAAGATCGGGGGCGACGACATCACGGTGGAGGTCAGCTGTGCTGGCAGTCCGTTTCTCACCGACGCAGCCCCTCCGCTCGAAACCGCCGTCACAGCACTCATCCAGGACCGTGACCCGCTAGTTGGCACCGACTGTGGCCGTCTGACTGAGACAGTGAATCTCGACCCTAGCGCGCTGGTCGCCTTAATTACAGACCTCCACCACGGGCCCATCCCCCTGCAGCCGGAATCCCAGCAGAGGATCATCGCCCGGTCCGTCCTGGACCATGAAACCGACAACCAGGAGCTGGTCTCGCGCCAGGATATCCTTACCAGCGTGCTGTACCCGGCCCTGCGCGGGCGCAAGCTAGTCTGCACCGCCTTCGCAGCCTCCTACTTTCACAAACTCATCGACGCCATCTCCACCCACTCCGAAGAAGTCCGCGCTTCCTTCATCCTCCCACCCCCTCCTCCTCCTCCTCTCCCGATACCCTCCGCCAAAACCTCCAACAATGGTCCACCATCCCCGTTCCCACCGACCTGCACCTTCCCGTACAAATTGTCCTGGACCTAACCCTCTCAGACATCCCCGCTCATCGCCAGCGGCCGCCCCCGCCCATGGCCCTCCCCATTGCCCGCGACCTCTCCCCACTCAACCGCTCCGTCTACTGCTACGGCTGGCTGCACCGCCTGTCCACCATCACCGGCCATCGGGGCATCGAGCGGCAGGTGCGGCTCTCCCTCGCGCGGCACTGGACGCGCGGGGAAGACCGAGATGAGATCCCGCTGGATGTGTGGCATCGACACCTGGGGGGTTATCTGATTCACAGGGACAAGCCGAATAATTGGCGAGAGATGCTGGGCGAGGGGGAGAAGGTGCCGCCGGAGGTGAGGAGATGGACGAATCCGTGGACGACCTGGGGAGGGGATTAGTACGTATGGATTGCCGGATACGAAGACGTGGGAGGGGTTGGGCATGAGGAGAAGACGAGTTATGGGAGGAGGATGAGTCGGAGGGAGGCGAGGGATGCGGCGAGGGTTGGGGTGGGTGAGGGGCAGGAGGGGCAGGAGGGGAGGAGGGGAGGAGGGGGAGAGGAGGATGAAGGGCAGTCTTGAGGATGGGGTGGACCATGGGTGAAAGTGAAGGGAGTATAACCTTGGGTACATTAATACGGAACGCTGGAAAGGAGATTAAAAGCTTTGGAATTTCTCAGCTGGCAGTTTAAGCCGCCAAGGATTGTCGGCAACTGGTAAGCGTGGGGCACTCTACCCGGCCTCGGCCCCCAACTAGAGAGGGGAAGTTCTGATCTCAATATCCACTACAAAGCACGATGAAACCTTGTTGAACGTTCAACAACCCACCCTAGGCAAGGATCTTCGAAGAATTCGGTTACAGATGCAACCTCCTGTCCCTCACCCCGCCCGACACGGGTAAGCCTCCGCGACCCTGACGCGGCAGAACCGAAAATGGAAAAAGCGGTTACTCACCAACACGTCCCGCTACTTTTGCATGATATAACAACAGCTGCCCCTCTTTGGTCGAAAGATCTTCTCCCACAGACACTACAGGTCATCACATTGCTCCAAGTGAGTAATCCAAATCTTCACCATGGCCCCTTCAATCGATATCACGGTATGAACGACCCATCTCCCCAAGCCAACTTCCATCTCCTAACACCCAGCCCCGACAGACCTACCCGGGCAATATCATCAACAACCAATTCGTCCCCACTCCCACAACCCGCCACTCCATCGACCCGGCCACCGGCTCGCCCCTCTACCCCGTCCCCGTCGCGCGCAAGGAAGACCTCGACGCCGCCGTCCACCATGCCCGCAGTGCCTTCAAAACCTGGTCCCAAACCACCCACTCCCAACGCGCCAATTACCTCACCGCCTTTGCGGACCTCATCGAAGCCAACCGCGCCTCCCTCACAAAACTCCAGACCATGGAGCAGGGTAAGCCCCTGACCCTAGCCAACACCGAGGTCGACATGGCGCTGTCCTGGCTGCGCGCGTTTGCGACGATGGAGCTGAAGGATGAAGTCCTCGAAGACACGGAGGAGCGGACAATCTACTCAACGCGCGTGCCGCTGGGCGTGGTGGGCGCGATCGTGCCGTGGAACTGGCCGATTTTGTTGGGATTGGGGAAGGTTGGGCCGGCGCTGATGACGGGGAACACGGTGATTATGAAGCCGTCGCCGTATACGCCGTATTGCGATCTCAAGCTGGGGGAGTTGGCGATGGACGTATTTCCGCCGGGGGTGGTGCAGGTGCTGAGTGGGGGGGATGAGCTGGGGCCGTGGGTGACGGAGCATCCCGGGATTGATATGGTTAGTTTTACGGGGTCGATTGCAACTGGGAAGAAGGTGGCTGCGAGCTGTGCGAAGACATTGAAGAGGTATGTGTTGGAGCTGGGGGGGAATGATGCCGCGATTGTGTGCGAGGATGTGGATGTTGGGAGGTGTCTGCCAAAGATTGCGACGTTGGCGTTTTTGAACTCCGGGCAGATTTGCATGTTGTGCAAGCGCATTTATGTGCATGAGAAGATCTATGAAGAGTTCAGGGATGCGATGGTGGAGTTTACCAAGAACAATATCAAGACGGGGAGCGGGTTCGAGCCGGATGTGGTGGTTGGGCCTGTGCAGAACAGCATGCAGTAAGTTTTTTCCTCTTGTCATCCCGGGCTGGTCAGCTACAGTCTCTAACCAATTTCCCGCCTAGGTTTGAGCTCGTCAAGGACATGTACGCCCAGATCGAGAAGAGCGGCTGGAAGGTGGCGCTGGAGGGCAAAGTCCGTGACACCGCTAAAGGGTTACTTCATTGAGCCAGCCATCATCGACAACCCGCCCGAGGACTCGCGCATCGTCGTGGAGGAGCCCTTTGGCCCCATTGTCCCGCTGCTAAAGTGGTCGTCCGAGGAGGACGTCATTGACCGCGCCAACGCCCTCGAGACGGGACTGGGTACGTCGGTCTGGAGCAAGGACCTGGCCCGTGCCGAGAAGATGGCGCGCCAGATCAGTGCTGGCAGCGTCTGGGTCAACTCTCATTTTGATGTGGCGCCTAATGTGCCGTTTGGGGGGCATAAGGAGAGCGGCATTGGTATGGAATGGGGTGTTGAGGGACTCAAGCACTTCACCAACTCGAGAAGTATTTGGGTGTGGAAGAAGGTGTTTACCTAGGGGATGAGGGGTATCCTGAAGACGAGGCTAATACCCAGGATGGTAATCAAGGTCTCAAAAAGTCAACTTCTGACACCAGGGTTGATTTGCCCACAAATACCAGGGGAAGAGAGAGGATAGATAGTACACCAGACGCCAGAAACACTTCCCCGCATCTCATCCTCCCCCCCTCCCAACAACTGCCAGGCTCACACTTTTTCCTCTCCATCTGCCGCAGTCGCCTCAGCAGAAGGGTTCTTCCACTCAGCAAACCTCCTCGCCGACAGCCCCAGCTCAAACATGCGGTCAATCTCGCCTGGGGTCCTCCCCCTTCATTTCCGGCACGTAGAAGTACGTGAGAACCACACCGAGCACACAGAGCCCAGCATACACAAACCCCGTCTTTGCCCTGAGATTGCCTTGGTCAGGATTGTAGATGTAAGGCAGCGCAAAGCCGAAGATGGCGTTGCCCGCGCCATTTGTAAACCAGCCGATCCCCTGCGCCTTCGCCCTGAGATGCAGCGCCGACACCTCCGAGCCCACCACGGTAGAAGCCGGCCAGGCGCCCAGACCACAGAAGATGATGACCAAGATCATCATGGCAGCAGAGTACCACACCACGACCTGCCCCGACCAGACGCCCGCAATACCCATGGTGCCCCAGAACACGGCGGCAATGGCCAGGCCCGACATAATCAGCGGACGCCGACCGAAGCGCGCCAGGAACGGAATGCTCGCAATGTTGGCCAGCAGTCCGCAGATAATCCCAGCAATCAGGATGATGACGCTTAAGCTCGCTTTCATGCCGACCATCTGAATGAAGTATGACGCCTTGGACAACAACGTCAACCCAAAGATAAGCGGGACCAGACTGGCAAAAATGACAATCATCGTTCGCCGGAGATTGCCCTTCCTGAAGGAGTCGATGTACGTCGCCTTCGCCAACGACTTCTCATGCTCGATATTTGCGCGCAGTCGCACCAGCGTGAGCATCGTTTCCGAGTCCTCAATAGTCGGCCCATCCAGCTTGCGCTGCGCCTTGTAAACCACCGCCTCATCCGCGCCCTTGCGAATCAGGTACGTCGGGCTCTCGGGCACGACAAACGCCATAATCAGCGGCAGCGCCGAGAAGGGCCATTGGGACGCGAAGGCAATGGCGTAGCCAGCCTCGACGTTCATGCAGGCAAAGATGACGAGCGCGCCGACGACCTGACCGATGAGCGTGAAGATGGGGAAGAACGCGAGGATGGGGCCGCGGAGGTTGGGCGGGAGGATCTCGGACATGTGCGTTTGGGCGGTGGCCATGACCATGCCGATGGCGCCGCCCTGGAAGCCCTTGCCGCCGAGGAAAATGCCGCGGCGCGTGTCGACGGAGATGTTCGGGGGGCGGTTGGCGATGAAGCAGACTGCTACGCCGACGGCGCTGAGAAAGGAGCCGAGTCCGAGCGACATGCGCCGGCCGTAGCGGTCCTGGAAATAGCCACCTGCTACGGCGCCGAGCATGGAGCAGGCGGGGGAGATGAAGGTCCAGAGGGCGAGCCAAAGGGAGGGGAGGATCCATTCGTCTTCGAACAAGACGCCAAAATCCCGTCTGTGTTGGTGAGTTACAAGTTTTGAGGTGACGAAAAGGTGGGGGACTTACTGAAAACTAGGCATAGCTGAACAGGTGCCGACAATGACATAGTCGTAGCCGTACATGAGGATAGCCGAGGCTAGGCAGAACGAGTAAACCACAACGCGCCGCCATTTCTTGAGCGACTCCTTGAGGGTAAGATGGGCGTGCTCGTTGGTTTGCAAGAGCTCTTCCGAGTCCGTCAGATCAACATTCTCTACCTTCTCGTCCACCGCCGCATCTTCCTTGCTGGAGTAGCGGTCCATGACGTGGTGGGGTGTCGAGGGTAATCCACGGACCGCGTTGATGAGTCTTCCAACATTGCCTTCAATAAAAGATGGAGGATGCTTCTTGATATGTATGGAGAAATCTTAATTTGGAGAAACCTGGCCCATGACCAAAGCACAGAGACCAAGACCCTTGTGAATGCGGGGAGCGTCTTTGTCTAAACTCAGCTGGGTTACACCCCCCGCTTGATGTGGCAGGTCAACACGAGCCAGTGGCAATGCCACGCCTTTGAAGGATCAGGCTTGGGTGCAGCAACCACAGAAAAGGCTAGGGAGCCCGAATCCGAGCCGCTCAGAACGCGGGGAAGCGCGCTTGTCCAACATCACCCATCCCCATTCGAGACTTTGCCCCGGATCTGCACATGGGTGCCAACCATCGCCAAGAAGGCCGGCCGTCTTCCCGGACCAAACCAAGTCTTGGGTTCTGTTGCTTGGTGCACAAAGACCAAGCCCGAATGGGCGGCTCGGGAGCTTGTGACAACCCCCTGAAGGGCCTACAGGGGCTCCAAAGAGTGCATGTGTCAGCTGTTTGTGGGCCCATGTGAGTCTTGGGGAACTTGGTACTGCAGCACGAAATAGCCAAGATTCAGCTGTAAACAGCAAGTTGATTCCCTGATCTGTCAATCTACCTAAACGCTCAACGTCTCTTCCCCTACTCAAGACGAACACCAGGTCTGATTCGCCACACCGACCACTAACCCCCTGCTCAACCATTACTCGCCATCTAGTTCCCAGCACCAGCCGTGATAGTTGTCACTGTCCCTTGCAGCTTCACTTCTTTCTTCTCAGGCTGGGCCTCAGCCGTTGCATCTTTCTCATCTCCTTCCGCCATGGCAGCGGCTTGGTTGTTCACCTCCTCCTCCTTGGCATCTTCAACCGCAGCGTCCTTCTTCGTCTGGCCCTCGGTCTCCTTTACCGCCGGCTTGCGGAGGCATGTGAAGAGCGTCTTGACGACGCGGAGCATTTTCTTGAGCGGATTGGACTTCTTCTTCTTTTCGGGTGTAAGTTCGGCAGTCGGCTTTGATGCGGGTTCGGTAGTCGGCTCGGCTGTGTAGTGGGATTTGTCGTCGCCGGCTGTGGTGCTTTCGGCTTGGGTGGTGGCGTCCTTGAACTGGAGTTGTTGTTGTTGCTCGGTAGTCGGCTGCTGCTGCTGCTCTGAGAGGAGCTCGAGTTTGGGGGCTTGGGAAGACATTGTGAGGTTGGTTGGGAGTTTTTTTTGAATGAGTGACCAAGTTGGATTTTGGGAATTGGGTGTGGCTTGAAGCACAACACAGTCCAATGTTTAAGGGAAGTTTACAGGAAAAAATGCTGGCTCGCAACCAAGGGAAACAAACCGAGTTTTAGTCTCCTTCCAACTTACCTCTTCTTCCCCTGAAACAGAATTTATATTTGCATCAATGTCCAATTTCCATACGTTCCAGGGCCCCAGCGCGATGGTCTTTTCGAGACCAGGCCATTGCTTGTGCCAGCAAATTTGAGACATTGGAGTCCCTAAAATGGGGCGCTGGATCCATCTCGTTTGCCCCGCCAAGGCGAGACTATCACGACGTCAATAACGCCAAGCGGATGGTTGGGTTCGGGCCGCCATTTGACGGTGCCGGGGTGGTCGAAGTGCCGGAACCCGAGACGAAATTCGGGAAGATCTGAAACGGGGCTTGGCGGGAAGGGGGTTACCAAGCAGTCAGCAGACAACATAGGAGACCCTCGGTTTCCCTTCCGCCTCTAAATCATGATGATCTTAAAGGAGTATGCTTTGAGCTACCTCATCACCGCTGCTCATTCTCGGGCTGGGTTTTGGATCCATTCGGGTGGACCCGAGATGAGACTTCATCATTGAAGGGTCGACGGCAAACGAAGAATCTGAGGCGTCGCCAAAAAGGGGCATGGCAGTTGTCTGGGCCCATCAAAGTCGCCTGAGAAATCCATCAGAATTTGGGATCTTAGCACCCTGAGTTAAGGGAGACGAGGTCTTCAGCCCTGCCACAGTGGGTCCTGAGTTGTCTTCGCATTTGCCGGGAGTTACACAACTGACAAGTCTCACTGGCAGATCTCACTAGCAATCTCCAATAGAGAGTCCTCGGAACACCTTCGATAGATCAGGCAGCGATCCGAACATGTTGTTTAACGCGAGAGTGTTGGTTTTTGCATGTTATAAGTCTGTCTTGACTCTCGACCCCTTCCTTGTTCAGACTAACAGTTGAGAAGTCAGAACCGTGATAGTCCGACGGACTGTCTCGGAAGTGAAAGCTTGGACAACTCAACATGAATTTTCAACTGCCCAATGGCAATGGTTAATTGACAAGTTTGAGAATCCCGCGCAAAATATTGCCAAGTGCAATAAACAGCACACTTTATGGGTAAGTTGGCGGGGACGGCGAAACAAAGCCCGATGCGCCTGAGAATGTCTCCGACAGCCACAATGCACAATGGCACCACTGCCTGCTTGTGCACAGAACAAAACTCTCCGAACAACGTGAGACAAACTGCTAAACTTTGCACCGAAGCCTTGGATACTCGCCGGCGACGGAGACTTGTTGGGTTTTGGAGGTGGATGAGCAAAGTGTATAAGTTCAGCACGATATCTTCGATGTTGAGTGAAATCTCAGGCACTCTCGAGCAATCCGCAGCACAGATTTCACTGTCAACCCCCAAAACACCATGTCTTTCCACAAAGTCTTCGTCACCGGCGCAACCGGCACTCAAGGCGTGGCCATCTGCCGGCAGCTTCGCGCGCTGGGCTGGGACGTCAACGCCACCAGCCGCAACCCGTCGTCGCCCGCCGCGCAGGCCCTGTCCTCCATGGGCGTGAACGTGTACGAGGGCTCCTGGAGCGACACCGCTGCGCTCTCCACCTCTCTCGCGGGCTGCGACCTCCTCTTCCTCAACATCATGCCTGACATGACCAACATGGCCACCGAATCCCAATACGGCGCGACCGTCCTCGGCCTGGCCAAGACCGCCGGCGTCCAGCACGTCGTCTACAGCAGCGGGCTCGTCGTGCCCCCCCCGACGGACGACCCCAACGACATCGTCAAGATCTCGGGGATCGGCAAACGCGCCAACGAGGCCGCCGTCCAGGCCTCCGGCATCCCCTACTGGACAGTCGTCCGCCCGGGCAACTTCATGGCCAACTATTTGTCTCCTAAGGTCGAGTTTATGTACCCCGGCTCGACCGAGACGGGTTTGTTTGTGCTCGCGTTTCGCCCGGACTCACAGCTGCCCATGATCGACCAGGACGACATCGCCACGTTTGTGATCGCGGCGTTCCGCGAGCCTGAGAAGTTCCATGGACAAATGATCGACTTGGTCTCGGAGAATACGAGGGTGGATCGGTCAATTGAGGTCCTTCGCACGACGACCGGGAAGGACATTCGGGCGAAGTATCTGACGGATGAGGAGATAGTGGAGGGAAAGAAGACGAACCGTTTCTTTGAGGTGCAGGAGGTGTTGCGTGATATGAAGCGGATTGAGCCGACGGACGGCGAGAAGTGGGGGGTCAAAATGAACACGTTTGAGAAGTTCGCCTTGAGGGAGAAGAAGGCGTTTGACGAGACGTATCGGCGGGTTGGGGCTTGAGGGAGATGGAGTTTGGCTAAGGTGACGTCTCCTAAGTTTTATCACAGGTAACATGACCCAGTCACTCGGACAGCAGAAGGGACGGTGCTCTATAGCAGGCCGATGTGGGCAAAGGTAGCGATTTGAATAACAAAGGAATGGATGGTATGTGTATGTTGACCTAGCAGACTTCTGGTGTCTGTGACGGCGCGGCGCCTTCGCGCCTCGACGCATCACATTCGAATCATCTCTCCCTAAAACCCAGGTGGCTGGAGAGGTTCAATGGTTCCATGGCTCGCGGTCTTAGTATTGAAAGAATAGTGTAACGGGCCACGCGTTGGCTAGAATGAATGCACAAGACGTGGGAGAAATGACTTGATTGCTTCGAATGAAGGAGAAAGGAGAGAACGCTAGTTAAAGATAAGAGATGTAAGGACAACCTTTTGTCATGCAGCTGTCACGTGGGCCCCCACGTGAACAGACCTAGCCCGTCACAAATAGTAGCTTTATGTCAATTACTCTCGTCTTTGGTAAAGATATTCTGAAGAAGGGGGAACGACCGACACGGACAGGGTAGTCGAGGAGGCTTGGAGAGAGAGATGGCTAAAGGGACGAGACGGTCGGACGACGACGAGACCAGCGGACAACCTCGACCACCAGCAGAAGACTCTATTCAAGGACAAGACTCTTAAGAAGTACGAGGGACTAAGCAAAGCGAAGAGCTCGTTGTTGGTCCAAGTCCAAACTGGGGACATAGGCCTTCGGGACTTCTTGTTCAAACGAGGAGTCCCAAGTGTGCTGACGCCCTGCTGCGAGTGCGGCGAAGGGCGGGAGACTGTTGAACACCTGGTGGTGTAATTTTTGGCCCCGCCGTTGACCCGGACGTGGGAGAGAGCAGAAGTCAGGACGCGACAAGACTTTTACTCTATTCTACAGGGTGCCAGTCCTTCAACTGCTCGGCTGACGAGGAGGATACTGGGCTGGCTGATGGATTCAGGAAGACTGCCGATGTACAGCTTGGCCAGGAAGCTCGAGCTGGAGTAGGCAATCTGACGCCCACAGGTCGGAGGCCGAGAGGCCTTCTCTTTTTGTATTTCGCAGGCTCATTCACTGATTTCTTCCATTAATCATCGGTATAGGTTTTATACCCGGCCCGTAAGGGCGCGGTTTTCCTGTATAGTAAATGTCTGAGGGTCCGACATGCCCGCAGGGCACAGCGGTGTAGGAATAATAATAATATTCTGAAGAAGGTAGGTACTGAACTGGGGTATAAACCACTGTTTTGGGACCTGACAGTTGGACCCGCTGACGTGCAGGGGAGACAGTGGGGGGGTCTCGACATTGCAATTTTCGTTTTACTTTCTCACGTGCAGGCCACGTCGTATTTAGATAGGCTTGCGGGTGCTTGCTCTCTTTCTCTCTCGGGAGAGGAGGGCAGGCGGGACAATCAACATTCTTTTCTGACGACGAGAACTCAGAGGAGTACACTAAGTGCAGACGGGAGAGGATGATGCTCTGACCGGAGGGATAGAGCTGATTGTTGTCAGAAGCGTGCCATGCATACGACGCCGGAGTCGCCTTGAGCCATGACTTGTTGAAGTCTTCGTTCCTCCCCCAAATTCACGACATCACCGTCACCAGACTTCGCTGACCAGAAGAAGGGTGTGGTGTGGTTGTGGATTTAGGTGCTTTGCACCAGTTCAGTACCTGGGTAACTTACCTATCTTATTGATACCAAAACGGTGAAAATTGAACCGGGGTTAGGGTTAGGGTTAGGGTTGTAAATCCCCCCACCGGTAAATCGGTAATTAGATCAGGCTTTAAGTTAAGACTCCCGCCCCACCTTTCGGTCGGGCCACCATTCGGTCAGTTGCCCCGCTCCATCGCTGCCCAACACCATCAGGAGAGAACTCGTTGCTGTCGTCTTTCTACCACTGCAAATGCCACTATTTTGACATGTTTCGAATCCTTGGATTCAGGCCTTTTTACGACAATGCCCAAGTATACTGAAGACGACTTGCAAGCAGCCATTCTGGCCGTCGAAAACGGTACCTCGATCCGTCGGGCCGCCTCCGACTGGGGTATCCCTTTTTCCACATTGCAAAGCCGTATCAAGTCGGGACACCGACCCAAAGGAGAGTACGAAGCTCTTGCCCTTCAGAAACTCAGCCCTACTCAGGAAGACCATTTAGCCAAATGGGTCCTTGCGCAAGAGGCTCTGGGAGTCCCTGTCACACATGCACAAATCCGAGTCTTCGCCGATCGGGTCCTTCAAGCAAGTGGATCACAAGAGAGAGTTGGAAAACACTGGCTTTCGAAGTTTCTACGGAGACACCCAGCCTTGAAGACCAAGAGGGTAAAGCGAATCGACGTTAAACGTCTTGACGGGACAACGACTAAGGTGATCAGGGCCTTCTTTCAGCGGCGAACTCTTCCTGTGATCAAGGACATTCTTCCTGACGATATCACAAATATGGATGAGAATGGGATAATGGAGGGCCAAGGCCTCAACGGCTTATGTGTTGGGAAAGCCGAAACCAAGGTTTCTTTGGCAAAACACCCCGAATCTCGCATCTGGACTACGATCCTCGAGTGTGTCTCAGCGGCGGGGAGGCTCTTCGAGCCGCTTGTTGTTTTCAAGGGCAAGGAGGTTCAACAACAATGGTTTCCCGACGACAAGGAGTCCCTGGTATCGCTCAACAACTGGAAGTTTACAGCAAGTGAGAATGGGTGGACTAGTAATGACATTGCGTTGGAATGGTTGCTCAAGATCTATCTTCCTGTCCCCCCCCAGTCGGGAAGAAGAGGTTATTAATTGTCGACGGCCACGGAAGCCACGCAACAGACGATTTCATGTGGCATTGCTATATCAACAACGTCTACCTCCTTTACCTACCACCACACAGCTCCCACGTCCTCCAGCCATTGGATCTTTCCTTCTTCAGTCCTCTGAAGACTGCCTACCGTAAGGAGCTGCAGGACCTTGTTTTGCTACGTGGTCCAGTCCCCTTCAACAAGCGGGATTTCTTGAAGGCGTACAGTAAAGCTAGAAGAGTTGCTGGCACCAGTCGAATAATACGGGCAGGCTGGCTTACGACTGGATTATGGCCGATCAACGTGGAGAGACCGCTCGGCAACAGTCTGGTCTTAAAGGCTGACCAGGAGGCCCAGGATAAGGCCGACAGTCAACAACAACAAGATCATACGACAAAGCCATCACAAGTTCTTTATTCCCAGCCGATGGCTCGAGCTGTTGAGACTCCCCACCGCAGTCAGGAGGTCCATAAGCTCTTGGGGTCCCGGGTCGGCCAACTGCAACAACTTTACCGGGCTGACCCAGTGGCTCGGGTCACTTTTTTCAAGATTGCAAGGAGTCTTGATCACAAAGCAATCAAGATTGCTGAGTATCAACAAAGAATTCAGGCTCTGGAAGCTGAGGTTGAGAGACTGAGGCCGAAGAAAAGGAAGAGGGTGCAAGTGGACTTAAACGAGCGATTTGCTAGCATTGCAGAAGTAATCAAGGCCAAAAAAGCTGTAGGAAAGGTGGCAATGCCCGAGGCAGTTGCGAATGGCCTCATTTTTGAAGATATGTGCTTTGAATGGGCCGTATCTGACCCAGTTGTAAATAGTGAGGTCAAGGGAGTGGATGACTTACAATACAATACAATACAATTTATTAACGCCCGGCGGCTAAGCCGAAAGGGCAACTATAACAATCTGACTATACATTTCCCAAGATATGACATGATTTCGTCCAAGCCCATACAGAGTCCATTCTAGTACATGCAGTCCCTTGTTCCATTTCTCTTCGGATTCCCGTGGGTTAGTGGGATTGTTGGTAGGCTGGCTTGAAGGCGATTCTCCAAGTGTTCAACGTCCTATCTTCGGCGGCTGAAGCGGTGCCTGCTATCCCAGGCACGAGGTGAGGGTTATGAGTTCGGTTGGGTGTGGTGGTTAGGTGTCTTAGTCGGCCTGCAGTCGATGGGTGTCAAGCCGACCCGTGGCCATCGCAAATCGTATGGTTGCCCGAACGGCCACCATATTGGGAGTCCAGTCTTTATTGTCCGATGTCGACTTCCCTCCTAGGTAGAAGGAGATATTGCTCCTGTGGGTATCTGTGCATTCGAGCATCTCTGTTCGGTATGCCGTCCATTTTTTGCATCGGAAAAGGAAGTGGTCCACTGTTTCTTTTGCTTGTCCGCAGTCGCACTGATCTGACGATGATGCTCCAATGCGGTGGAGGTAGCCGTTGAGTCTTGCCATGCCTGTTCTCAGCTGAGCAAGTATGCCAGCCTCCTGTCGTGATAGGTGCTCGTAAAGCAGTTGGGTATGTTTGCCTGGTAGTGCTGCATCGACTCTCTTGGAATGAGCTCCAACTTTGTCTGGCAGACGATTTCTGGTGCCTCTGTTGGACTGCGCCAGGTTGAGGATTGTCGACCGCATCCTGGGCGTATGTACCTCCTGGACGGCGCCGTCTCGAGTGGCATGTTTGGCGTTCTCCTTGGCGATTTCCCAGAGGTTACTTTGCTCGCCCGCAGGGAGCCATCGGACTGTGACTGTATTCCTGTTCTTCTGTAGCGCCCTGATCGACTCGTAAATATGGCGGATATGGTGTTGCCCAGACTGCTCCCGAGGCTGTCTGAGCGTGAGAACGGCCGCTTTATTCCGCGTTGAGAGCTCGATGCGGTTGGATGTAAGCGATACTAGCGTGCCCAACGCTCGTTCCATCGCTACAAGCTCCCCCAGAGTATGGATTCTGTTCCGATATTGGGCCAAGCGTTGAGGAGAGGGTTCTTAGATTCGGGCTTCCATATATCGTCGCCGGTAGCACTGTAGCAGCACCAAACCCCACTAGACCGTTCCGTGCCGAGCTGCTCACAGCAATGCGTATATCGTGCTCGGCATTCCGCTGTATCGTCGTGACGTCGTTTGTGATAGTCCTTATTCGGTTCTCCCATGGGGATAAAGTGAACGGGTTAATAGTTTCCAACTGGTCCATTGGTATGCCTTTAAGTGCCTCTGCCACCTGGTAGAGCGGCGACCGATGTGTCCTGAATTTTCGTATTCGAGACGTGTTTCTGCGTAATGGATTGGTATGAGGCAGTGTGTGAATGTCTGTCCAGAGCTTGATAGCCCGTTTCCAGAACCGATCTTGCGCTGTAGCAATATGAGCTTCTGCTTCTGCTACGCTTGTTGCTACCGTGAGGAAGGTTCCCACGATTGCTTGTGCTGCCATCTTCTGGATCCTGTTGATAGGCCCGACAAGTCTGTCCTTATATGCGTGCATCCATACATTCGAGGCGTAGTCCACTACTGGGACGACCGTTGATGTAAATAGCTGTCGTGCCGTTGATGTTGATAGACCTCGGAGATGTCGGAGTTGCATTGCTGCTTTCAAACCCCTGGATGCCGCTCTCCAAATGTGTTCTTTATACTTGAGTTTCGCATCCATCACCACGCCAAGGATCTTGACATGATCCTGGGGTTCAATACTCTGTCCCTTGATGATGAATGGTTGTGAGTTGGTCTTGTAGGGTCTGCGACTGAAGTGTATAATTGCCGTTTTCTCTGTGTTGAATGTTGCTCCGCTCCTTGTCTCCCAAACGAGGGCGTCCTTGATAATAGCTTCGATACGTTCCCGGTTGCTCTGTGCTGTAGGTCCTGTGACCCACGCTGTGAAGTCGTCGATAAAGGCTATTGCACCGCCATGGCTATCGATTCGTCGTTGTACTAGGTCTGCGTTGAAGAAGAGAAACAAGACCGGGGATAGAGGCGATCCTTGAGGTAGACCCGCCTGTAGTAGGTTATGAACCTCGGAAGAATGTCCGTTGACTTGGGATAGTAGCCGTACGCTCTGAGCAGAAGGCGTTAATCCAATGAAGCAGCTCCTCTGGGATGCCTCTTGCTTTCATCCGCTGAAGAAGCCTTTCCTTGCAGACACCATTGTATGCTCCTTTCATATCGAAGCTGATCAGGCTTACTGTCTTCCGACCTCGCCAGGCGGTGTAGATCTGTTCCTGGAGGAGCAGGAGCGCTTGTTCAGCCGACCGTTGTTTGCGGGCTCCGAAGTGGTTGGTCGGGAGGAGTCCATACGTCTCGACCGCATGTGAGATCCTCTCCGCTATAACCGACTCGAGCAGCTTTCCAAGTGTTGCGAGGAGTGAAATCGGTCTCCAGGCTTTTGCAACAGTATAGTCGTCCTTGCTGGGCTTCTTGAGTGGTATGATTTTAGCATGCCGCCATTGAGTAGGCAGTGTGCCGTTCTTCAGAGATGCTTGGAACAGGGCGAGAACGTTGTGCTTGACTGCCGGCCAAGTCTCTTTCCAGACGATCGCAGGTAGACCGTCTTCTCCTGGTGCTTTCCAAGATTTACTTGCAAATAGCTGTCGTTCAATTTCTTCCATGGTGATCGGCGGCATCCGTAGGGGAGCTCGTTGCGGCCTGGGTCCTTCATCTCCAATCCTTTGTGGAAGGGGAGGAAAGAAGGTAGCTAGGAGTTCTTCTTCCTGTTCTCTGTGATTGCCTGTGACTGTTCCATCTGCTCTGACAAGCTGTGGCACCTTGCCAAACGCCGTGTCGTCGTCAGACTTCAAGTATCTGGCAGCCTTCCAGATATTGCTGTTGTCTGCTAGGAACTCGTCCCAGTGCTTCTTCTTCTGTAGTCGAATAGCGTCGTGGTATTGCTTTCCAGCCCGTTTCGCTGTTTCTTCTAGGTCTACCAGAGCTCTCCCCGCTCGTCGTTCAACCCGGGCGCGGTTCCTCCAGTATGTAAATGCAACGCAATTGGGTGAGGTCGGTCGTCCACCACCGCTTCGCATATGGCGATGGTCTTGCTTTCGGTGTCAGGGCTTGACTGCGTCCTGACTGCCGACATTAGACGGTCCGTTTGCTGTTGTACAGTCCCCTGAAGGGGTCGCTTTTAATGCTCCTCGATTCTGGTGTTTATTTCCTTCCAGGGTGCATTCTGAGGAGAAACCGGTCTTGTTGCTTCGGTACTGGGACCAAGGTATCAAAGACCGTCTCAATCGCGTGGTGATCCGATCCATGTTCTGTCTTGTAGATCGCACACTTCACTGTCGTGTCCGCCAGCTCGGCAGAAGCCAGGACCAAATCGATGGTCGTATTGTAACCCCAGCCGTGCCATGTCTTCGTGCCCCGCGGAAGCAGACTGCTAAGGGCAAAGTCGTTCATCAGGTCGATGATTCGATCCGCCTCTCCTGCCTTTCCAAAGACGCATCGTCTCCTCCCCATAGCTGGTCGTGCCGGTTGAAGTCTCCCACGACCACTACGTCTACTATAGTGCCCGCGGTTCGTCTTGTACCCGTAATGATCTTACGTAAATCGTCGCAGACGCTTCGTAGAGCCAGAGGATCCTTCTTTGGTACGTAGACAGATATCACCAAGACTCGTCGGTCGGGGAGTCTTAGGATAGCTGCTGTCATGTCCGGGGATCCAATGGGCACCTGTTCCGCCTCCACGTCCTTGTTCACCCAAAGCATGCTTCGTATCGCCCATCTGCCTTCTCTCCAAGTCGAGGGAATCATCTTGATCCACTTGTGGTGTACCATTGAGTGGTCAAAAGTCGGCCATCAATCCTCCGTGCTTGAGGTTCCTGGATAGCCACCACCGTTGCGTCCTGAATATTCTTGTCGTTCATTAAACTGTCGTGTATCACACCCTGCTTTCTCACATTAAGCTGGATCAGGCGGAGTGTTCTACCATGGTGAGATGGGTAGAGCCTCTGGCAGTTTCTGGCTGAACGATTCGTGAGGACCGCCACAGAGGACGCACTTGACAACCACCTCTCCGCAGCTGCTATGGTGATGGCCCTCCTTAGCGCACCTAGCGCACACCTGAGTGTTCTTGCACTGGAAAGCTTTGTGACCGATCTGCTGGCAGTTGTAGCATTGCTCTGGACGCATCCGTCGTTCAAAGATCCCCGTATATCCTGATTCTCCTCCAGCATAGAAGAAGCCGTCGTTCAGGAGTCTCCTGGCGTCGCCCGCTTTGGTGACATAAACCACCATAGATCCATACGCTTTGCAGTATCCCTTCGGCTCAACCAGGCCAGCTTGGCGATCTGCACATCGTTCTCTTGGGACAGAGCTTCTGCGGCTCCAGGAAGGATCTTGCTTTCGTGGTCGATGACGGCCGTGCGGTTGACATTATCAACTTTGACTGGGTACAACTGGTCTCGGAGGACTCTTGTACCAGGCGTCTTCTTCGCTTCGATGATATCCTTGATCTTCTTGACTTCCTCTTCATTCCTACCGATGATCCTGAGGCGCTTGGTATTACCTCTGTCTCTAGTGACGGCAACGCAACGCCACTTGGCTTGATCGCCAGGCACTCTCATTTCGTTCTCGATGAGCTTTCGAAGAGACACTGGGGTAGCCTCCGATATGTTCCTCCGGTACCCTGGACATGTCCACCGTACAGAACACTGGCTCTGGCGTCGCCGCTCGGCCTGTAGAGGAGGCTGGGGTCAGAATGCTGGCGGGAGGTGTGCGTCGGGCGACGTCCGCGTATGCAGGCCGAACCACAGGGGCTTCTTGAACCTCCTTCATGGCTTGAAGCTGCAATCTGGTGTCCTCAAGCTCACGGCGGGCTTGGGTGAGCTCCCCTCGCGCTTGCGACAGTTCTTCGGTCAACTGAGCCGTCATTCTGGCTATCTCCTCTGCCACTTGATCCCGAAGCTTTTTGAATTGAAGCTGGAACTCCGTCTTGATGATTTCCAGTTTGTTGTTGAAGTCAAGGTCCCCGGGTTGCTCTAGACCTCGGATATCCTCGCCCGCCCTCTCGGCCGCCATGGCTCGAATTGTGCGAGTTTTGTGGTTTCTCAACACTTTGTCACTGCTGTTTTCTTCCTCCCAGTCCATATCGTTTTCTTGTTGCATTGATTCAATCGCCCTCGCCGTTTTCACCCTCTTTCGCTGGGGGCGGCGGTTTCCCGCACTCGGGGGTCTCGAATCGCCTCCCATGACGTCGACAATGTCTGAAGCGCCACGCGCCGCACCAGACATCTGGGAAAGACCAAATCTTCCACCAGGTGCCTCAAAAGAAGAAAAGAAGATTGATATTGCAAAGATCAAGATTAAACAGTCGCGGGTTCCGATCCAAACACTTACAGGCTAGTTGACAACTCAGGGCATGAAAATGTATGGCGGGTCTTCTTCAAACGAGAAGAGACAATACCACAGATATGGGTCAACCGAGAGCTTAGCATACAAAGAAACCAGGTAGTCGACCGTAACGCGCTTTGAGAACTCTTCTACCTCGTTCTCATCCAGCTCCCGCCCGTTTTCGCAATATATACCTCTCTCTCGATCAATCGTTATTGCGTCGAGGTCCAGAACGTCGGCCCTCACCATCCTGCAAAAGCGCTCGCGCCCCTCCTCCAATGCCTTCGCGACCTTTACATCGTCCACCACACTCTCCAAGCTCTCCTCGTCGACGTGAAAAAAGAAATTGTACCTCGGCGTATTCGCCTCAGCCATAGTCGTCCCGAGCACGCTATCCACCAGCTCCAGCCCGCCGGGGCCTTGGTCCACCCACTCGACAAACCGGCGGGTTGTCTCGAGGATGTCGGCGCCATCCAGCGCCGCCGCATCCTCTAAGATGGTCCAGTGCATATGCGCGTAGACGTCCATCAACCCGGCCTTCTCAAACACCTCGCGCGCGTGTCCCTGGACGTGGGCGAGAAACTTGTCCCACTTCTCCTGTGAGCCGTAGGTGCAGCGAAACAGAACAAAGCCCCAGGTGTAGAGGTTGTATAGCTCGAGGGCGTCCCTGATATGTGGTGGCCTGCCGAGGGTGTGCTTTAGCCCCATCGGCCAGTGTGCCCGGCAAGGGGCTGGTTAAGAGTCTCCGTATTTTGCCGGCATGAGCGATGAGTGGTAAGTAGACTATGGTGGGATCGGGATCCGGCTTTGCGAGAAGGTGGGAGATGATTGTCCGTGGCGAGAAATGAGCCGCCATGGGAAAGAGGTGTGCGCAGCACGGGGAAGAAGGCCACAAACTGGCTGCACCACTGTCCCTATGAGCGCACGCGAAAACCTGGAAGCCATAGGATTAGCTATGGCTCAGGTGACTCGCGCCAGATTGAGGCCTGGAGTCAGGTTCGAGGTCAGTGGGAACCCCGAGGGACAGACTCTGAAGGATTGATATAATGTGGAAAAGGACGGATGAAAGGATTCTGTCGAATTGACAACGGCTACAAGCGTACCGTCAATAAATTTGATGAGATTCGCGATGATGGCTTCAAGTGCTTCAGCTCCGTTGTTTCTGGGTTGTGAAAGAGTGGGAGAAGGACCCAGCTGCCCGCAGTGGGGGGACCTCTGGAATACCCGCAAACACCCTCTGCGGCACAGATGGATGGATGGAATTTATTTCGCCCGGAGGCACTAAGCCTAAAGGGCCTTGGCACGCTAAGTACATTCGATTCCTCCGCTTTGCCTTGATCTCGTCCAAGCCCTTACATTGTTTACCTTGTACAACGCCACATCATGCCTCTTTTCTCAATCGCGAGCAAATCGACTTGGAGGCTGCATTCTCCAAGTGTTCAGCGTCCTATCTTCAGCGGCTAAAGCGGGACCTGCTGGATGAGGTTGTGTGGTGTTAGTTGCGTGAGTTCCTTTAATGTGATCTGGAGTCACTGCGCTTGGCTCGGCCCTTGCTCGTTGTCCGGTTCCAATCTTCCCGTTGCCAATGCGTATTTAATCGCTGTACGGACTGCTCTCATGTCTGGTGACCAGTGCTTTGAATCTGACGGTGCTTTCCCTCCCAGATAGAACGAGAGGCTCCCTCGTCTTGTCGTTGTGCATTGTAGCATGTCTTCCCTTAGTGCTGTCCATCTCACGCATCGCAGGAGAAAGTGCTCCACTGTTTCTCTCGCATGCCCACAGGCACATTGGTCGGAGTCGGCAGCTCCTATCATGCTCAGAAAGCCGCTCAGCCTTGTCATTCCCGTCCGGAGTTGCGCCAACACACTGGCCTCTCTCCGCTTCAACTTGTCATAGAGCTCGCGTGTATGTTTGCCAGGCAGCGCCGTGTCCATAGCTTTGGAGAACTTGCCCACGTCCTCTGGGAGCCTTCTCCCTTGCTGTTGTTTGGCTATTGCTAGCCTGATCGTTGTCGACTTTGCCTGGTCTGGTTGGACGTCTGGTGGTTGCCTCCGTTTCGTTGCGCTTTGCGCTGCCGCTTTGCCTCAGATGCTGGTGAAAAGTCGATTTCCGCTGGGATCCATATGAAGTCGATAGAGTTCCCCCCTTGCTTCAACAGCTCCACTGATTTGTAGACCTGCCGTATGATGCTTTGGCCAGACTGTTGCCGCGGTTGTCGGATGGCTGCGAGTGCTGACATGCTCCTAGTGATGACGGTGATATGCCTTTGGAGGGTGCCAAGTGGCACGTTCTTTAGCGCCATTGCTATAGCTGCCAGCTCTGCTATATGGGTTCTGTTCCTCCCTTGTCCCGAGAGTCACCGCGTAGCGTGTCCCTGCTTCACCTGTCCTGTCAAGGAGAGTGTCCCGTGTGCTGCCGCCCATGCCAACGATGCCCTTCCTTACGGATGAGCTAGTCGCAATGATGATGCCTATGGTCCTGTTGACCATCTCGGCTGCCTTCTTTTGGTCGGGCTCAAGCGTCACCTGTAGGCGGGGTTCCCAGGGCGGGATGGCGTGCTCCTGGATGGTTTCCATCCGCCCGACTTGTATTTCGTTCGTTGCGGAGGCGATCTTCTGAAGCGGGGAGGTGAAACGTATCGTCTTCCGAGCCTTTACTGAGCTCAAGGGGTGTGCCCTTGGCAGGGTGTGCAGGTTGATCCAGAGTTTCGCAGCCCCTTGCGCGTGTCGTTGCCGGATAGAGGGGATACTTGCTTCGGCTTCTGCTACCGCTGTCGCCACGGTCCTAAAGGCTCCCGTGATCGCTAGGGCGCCTGTCTTTTGGGCCCTGTTCAGCCAGCTCAGCGCCTTTTCCCCACATGCGTGCTTCCAGACGTTGGCTGCATAGTCTATGACAGGGGCGACGGTCGCCACAAACAGTTGCCTTGCTGTCTGCGGGGAGAGCATCTTCAGCCTCCTCAAAGCCAAGGCTGCTGTGAGGCCCTTAGCTGCCGTTCTAGCCATGTGTTGCTTGTAGCGGAGTTCGCAGTCCATCAGGACTCCCAGGATCTTGGCGTTCTCTGATGGCTTGACGGTGTCACCCTTGATCGTGAATGGAATCTCCGAGGATCGGTCCTTGTTCCTTGTGAAGTGCACAATTACTGTCTTGTCCCCTTCAAATTGGGCACCGCTCCGCCTTTCCCAGTCTAGTGCTCTGTCTATGATCGCCTGGATGCCTGCGCGGTTCGCTTCTGCCGAGGGTCCTGTTACCCAGGCCGTGTAGTCGTCGACGAACGCGACCGAGCCTCCGTTTGCATCGATCTTGTGCTGTACCAGGTCCGCATTGAAGAAGAGGAACAATATTGGCGAGAGTGGCGATCCTTGCGGGAGACCCGCTTGTGGTAGGTCTTGCCGTTGTGACGTGAACCCGTTTACCATGATGGTTGCCGTGCGCTGGGAGCAGAAAGCCCCGATCCACTTGACCAGGTGTTCTGGTATCCCTCTCGCCTTGAGTCTCTGGAGAAGCCTGTCCTTGAAGACCCCATTGTACGCCCCCTTGACGTCGAAACTGATCAGGGTAAGCACCTTCCTGGCTCTCCATGCTTTGTAGATCTGTTCTTGTAGTAGCAGGAGGGCCTGCTCGGTCGACCGTCGTTTCCGAGCTCCAAAGTGGTTGGCGGGTAGGAGACCGGCCGTTTCCACAGCGTGTGAGAGGCGTTCCGCAACGACTGCCTCTAGTATCTTGCCGAGCGTAGAGAGCAGCGAGATGGGCCTCCACGCCTTGGCTAGCGTGTAGTCACTCTTCCCAGGTTTCTTCAGTGGGATGATCTTGGCGTTCCTCCACTGGCTGGGGATGTCGCCATCTCGTAGTGAGGTCTGGAACAAATGGAACACCCTGTCTTTGACTGCCGGCCAGAGCTGCCTCCATACCATTGCAGGTAGGCCGTCTTCCCCAGGTGCTTTCCATGGTTTGGCGGAGAGGACCTTCTGTTCCACTTCTCCTATTGTCAGGTCTGGCATGTCGACTGATGCGCGTCGCGGCCGTTCTCCCTCTTCTTCGATCCTCGCCGGCAAGGGCGGGAAGAAGGTAGTCAACAATGCTTGTGCTTGCTCTGCTTTACCCTCGGTGATGGAACCATCCTGTCGAACAAGCGGGGGTATCTTATCTCCCATTGTGTTGCTGTTGGTTTGCAGGTATCTTGCTGCTTGCCAGATATTGATGTCGTCAGCCAGGAAGTCGTTCCAGTGGGTACTCTTTTGTTTGCGGATGGTGTCGTGGTATTCCTTGGCTGCCGCCTTCGCTCGTTCTTGGAGTTCTGGTGACCTTTGTCCCGTCCTCCGTTGAGACCTCGCTTGGTTTCTCCAGAACGTGTAGGTTTGGCGAAGTCGTGTTAGGTCTGTGGTCCACCATCGCTTGGCGTACGGTGATGGTTTGGCTTTGGGTGTCAGGTTAAAGACTGCGTTGGTCACTGCCGCCATGAGCCGGTCCGTCTGCTCCTGGACGGTGCCGCCCACGGGTGTTTGCCAGGGCTGCTGCAGTTCTCTCCCTGATCTCTGCCCATGGTGCGTTCTTGAAGAGGAACCTCGTTTCGCTGGGGCGGTCCTCTATCGTGATGTCGAAGGCTGTTTCTATCGCCCTGTGATCTGAACCATGGTCGCAGGGATGGATCGTGCACTTGAGTAGCTGGTCTGCCAGTTCGGCCGACGCCAGGACCAAATCGATTGTGCTTTCCATGTCGCCTGATTGCCATGTCTTCGTGCCCTTGGGAGGAGGCTGCAGAGGGAGTGTTCCTCCATGAGGTGGATGATGCGGTCCCCTCCCCTTGTCTCGACGGTGAGATGCCGTCTCCCCAGAGCTGGTCGTGGCGGTTGAAGTCGCCCGCCAGGATGATGTCTGTCCTGGTCCCTGTCCCAGATCGGAACCTCCTGATCAGTCGATCGAGCTCCCCCACTGCTCCCTCCAGTACTTCAACACTGCCACCCTCCACATACACTGACACTATCAGCACCATCCGGTCAGGAAGCCGGATCTTCGCTGCGGTGAGGTCTGCCGATGGCATAGGAATTTGCTCGACCTCGAGGTCGCTTCGTACCCAGAGCATGCTCCGGATCGGCCAGACAGTGTCCCTCCTTGTTGTTGTTGGTGTTAGTTTCGTCCAGTTGTGGTGACCCATTGGAACTGTCACCACCAACTCGTCTATCGTTCTTGCGTATGGCTCAGAGATCGCCAACGCTGCGTAGTCTTTGAGTCCCTCGTCGTTTAGCAGGCTCTGTTGCACCTCGCGTCGTTTGTGAACATTAAGTTGTAGGTTCCGCTGCTCCTGGCAGGACATCTCCGTTAGTGTCTAGGACGGCCGTCCGGTTGGCGTTGTCGACTCTGACAGGGTACAGCTGGTCTCTCAGCACCCGCACCCCTGGGGTGGTGATCTTTTGTGCTGCTTCCTTGACGAGCTGGACCTCGCTTTCGTCCCTACAGACCACCCTGATCCGCTCTGGGTTTCGGGCTTCCTTCACCACTGCTGTACAGCGCCACTGTCCCTTATCCTCGTGTGTTCGGATTTCCTTCTCGATTGCCTTCCTGATGTCCGCCACCTGGACTTTGTCCTTTTCCCGTTCCTCCACCCTGGATGTGTCGACCGTGCAGAACAGAGTGTCCGTGAAGGTCGACGGTGTCGTGTTCGAGGTGGAGAGGTGCGTATCCCGCTCGGTTGGCTCACCGGCGGTGTACGGGCGACATCGGCGTATGATGCCCTTGGGCTTTGCTGGGATGCGGCTATGACGCTTTGGTTGCGTACCAACGTATCAATTTGTTCTCGGGCTTGCCTCAGTTCCTCTGATAGTTGGGCCTTGGTGTCCAGGAGTGTGCTTTCCATTTGGCGTTGGTGTCGTCTTTTGCTGTCTGTCGACGACATTGCGTAGTTCGCTGATTGCCTCCAGAAGTATCTGTAGTGACGTCTTCCCAGTCTCTGCCCGGCCGTTTACCCCATTCTCGCTTCCTGACACGCGTGCTCCCCTCGTCGCCGTAGCCCGCGTGCCCTCGCTTATGATCCGCCTCGACGTGGTGGTCGCACCCTCGATCGATTGCATGGCTTCGCGTACCTTCATGCTCGGCTTCGGGGCACGGCTCGGACGCTTCGGGGAGGGTGATTGGGCAGGCACCCCGTCAGCGATGCGTTGCTGCGTGCCGATATCACTTTCTTCTCCAGGCGTGACCATGATCACGTCTTCAACTTCGGTTCCAGGGCTTCGGGGCATGCCACGCCGCGCGGCGCCTCCTGGCGTCGCGTCGCGCATCGCTCAGTTCCACCACTCTTTGGCCAAGAAATTGCTCCAAAATCTCGATTGTCGTCCTCCTCATTCCCCCTCAGTCGGTCGGTCAACGTGTTTCTGTACCTGGTAATTCGCTTTTTTTGGGTCGGATTGCTGACTCAGCAAAACTTGGGTCACGTGCTGTAGTCGTTTTCTGGGAATAAAACGATCAGGAACGTATATGCGTTCAGTTTCTACTATTCCGTTTCCTTGTAACGGTCTCAGGAGTATATTTGCAACTATCTGATGACGACTCTACGAGTATAACTAAGCTTGAGGAAAGAAAAGAAAAACAGAGAAAAGCACCAACGTGTTGCAAAGGTCTTCCTCTGACCAGAGGGAGACGCTAAGCGTGAAAGGGGTAAGTGTGATGGGGTTGTTGATGAAGTCGTTGGCTAGGAGATATTCAGGGGTTGGCTGAGGGTCACCGAGGCCTCTGCAGGGCTCAGCCTGTTACAATATCCCCCTCCTCTCCCGGCGTTGCCTCCTCTTCCGTATTCTTCCTATGGGCGGCTTCGTACCGGTCTAGGGCCTCCGTCTCCAAGAAGGCGCTCAGCGGTTCCCAGGTAGGCCGTACATGGCCAGTCCACTTAACGAATACCTCCGTTTCTCCTCCCGCCGCCTCCGCTCTTCCTGTCATTTAGCTTTCTCTCTTTCTCTCTCCATTCGAAGCAAGCTCGTCATTCTTTCCACACCTTGTGCATCTATTCCCAGCCAACGTGTGGCCCGTTACATATATTAATTCCCCGTTTGGCCCTCGCAAATGCTGCCGGCCTGGCTGGGGCCATGAACAGCAACGACCTTTCATCCAGCTCTCAATTTGAGAAACACTGCGACCGCCCTCCCCACACGCGGCTCGTTCGGTTATGGCTGCACTTTTCACAGGTTTTGATGAGTTACTGGAGACTCACAGCACCAGAATAAAAGGACAATGCAAACAGAAAACCTAAACATTTCTCAGGCTCCTGATGCACCACTGAATTGCGTACTCCGGCTGGCGCAACAAAAGTCTAAAGACTACTAACTCCGGGTGTGTCATACCCTTCAACGGGACTGGGTGCTAATGAAGCAGGCTCGCTTACCATACTCCCCTGGTTTGCTTGTTAGCGTGCAGTGATGCCTCTGGTAGATGAGAGCAAGGGGCTGGCGCTCCCTTTCCTTTTCTTTCTTTCTTTCTTCCTCTCTACTCTTTCTTCCTCTCCATTCTTTTCTTATTCTTTCTCTCCTCTTTTCATTTTTTCTCCTTTTCCTTCCTTTCCCCTTATCCTTCCTAAAGCTGAAACTTACAAAAATTACCTACCAATAATAAACGAAAAGAATCGAGCTCTCAGCTAACAAACAAACTCGGAGGGCATTGTGTTTGCCTTCGAACTGGAACTGAAGTGCTATTGCTCGCTCTCATGGCCAGAAATGCTAGCTACGAGGCAAATCAGCTCCCTATCAAGTGAGTCCCATTGGAAAAATTGGGTCTCGCTGCAGATACACCCTCAGGCTCCCCAGCATTGCAGACAATCCATGTCACATCAGAGAGCAAAGAATAGCCCCCAAAACCTCGATAATGCAATAAGATCGGAGGATTACCTAGCTCATAAACCATTTCCAAGCCGCCGCTCTGACTCAACCCCTTTCCACTCATGTCCGTCACCTTATCCTCACCATGGCACCACCTTCAAACCTTGCTGTGGTTCTTTGTCACGGCTCCTACCACACCCCGGAACCGTACACCCGGCTTCTAGAAGCCTTGCAGGCCCAAGGAATTGCAGCCTACTGCCCCCAGCTCCCCACGGCCGATCTCGCGGAACTCAACGTCGGCGATGTGGCCAATCCCGACTTTGATCGAGAGCCACCACTAGGAGGCTACCCCCAGGGTGACGAGGATACCGAGGCCGTACTAAGTGTTCTCAAACCGTTAGTAGCAGCAGGGAAGGATGTACTCCTCGTCGGTCATTCTTCCGGCGGCTGGGTGGCCACGCAGGCCGCGCAGCATCATCTTCAGGCCAAATCTCGCAGGGCACAGGGCCTGGGCCTTGCTGGAGGTGTGGTCGGGATTCTCTACGCCGGCGCGTTTGTGATTCCCGTCGGCGAGTCGGTCAACAGCTTCTTCCAACCCAAGGACGGCAATTTTGTGACGCCCCCATTTATGACTTTCCACGTAAGTACCATGTACCCCAGCCTGATGACAGCCGTGCGGAGCTGACATGAATCCAAAATAGAAACACGGCGCCGCCGGACTCGGGACCATCGTCGAGGCCGAAAAGTTCCTCTTCAACGACCTTGACGAGCCTACGGCAAAACAGTGGGCCGCGACCCTCACGGCCTCTCCAATTTTGACGTCCAAGCTCACCAATGACGCCTACTCGACGCTGCCGTGTGCCTATCTAGTCCTGGAGGGAGATCTAACGCTGCCTCGCGAGTATCAGGAAGGCATGGTCGCTCTTCAGGCCTCCAAGACCGGGCCCTTTCAAGTGTACAGATGCCCGGTCGGGCACTCTCCGCACCTTAGTTGGGTTGAGGGTATGGTCGATACCATTCGAGATTTCTTTGAGAAGATCCAGGAAGGCTCCAAGAATACCTCTGTCTGAGACTTCTGAGTAGAAAAGCTGGGCCAGGATCGAAGTGATGGCGTGTAACGCGTGTTGATGAGGAGCTTGGCTTCAAAGGAACAGATCCCATTAGATAGCACTGGGTGAAGAGTGATTCCTGGGCTTGAACAAATAACCGAGACCATTCAATGTTTACGATGACTTTACGAAGGAGGATATACAAGCATAAATCTGATAGGAGTGTCCATCCCGAACTCTACTCGACGCCCTCAAGAGCCCGATGCAAGGGTAAGGGTCAAAGCAAGAGGTCCTGGGCAACGTCTGTCATCATGAAATGAGACGTCCATATTATCGTAGGCAACCAAGAGGCAACAGTCTTCTTACACGCGACTCTTTCGGTTAAGAGGCGGCAGTCTCCTCACAATCCGATATCTGGAGACCCATAGCACCACAAACAGGACGAGCCAGACATTGTCAATCCTAAACAAATCTCCCAGCAAAGCAAAGTATAGGTACCGCATGAGAATAATATGGGAAAGATGTAAGGCCCAGTAACGAGAATTCTAGGCATTGTCTAGGATTTTCATGGTAACCTGAGAGTATTTTGAAAAAGGCCGTTTGCTCGGAGAATCGTGAAAACAAACCCAAACTTTAAGGGAACGGATGGCAGATGGCTCATGGATACTTAGCTCAGTCAAAATGTCAGAGCAATCTCAAAAGTGCACGTTCTTGCATAGAAAAGCCTTAGAGAGAAGACACGAATAACGAACAAATTCTTGAAGTGGGAGAAAGGAGCTGATCTGAGAGGGAGAGTTTGGAAGCCTCGTCAATCTCGCTGAGACCGATGACCCACAACACCCCACAGACGCAGATGCACGATTAAGCCCGGTCCCTGCAACTCTCTGTTCTCATGAACATTTTTGGCCAAGCAAGGCATTTTTCTCTGAGTTTTCTGTCATTTGACCGGTGGAAGAGATCATGTTTATCCGTAATTTATAGCCCCAGACGTGATGTTACCTACAGTAGGTAGTCGACCCCGCACTAACCTCGAGTAGAAGACAGTGTGTTAGTCTCGGGCAAAGATACCCCGCGTCCAATTCTCCGTCCCACTCAGCCTGCCCCACCATACGCCATCTCCGCAGACTCCAATTGCTGCCCCTCACCACCATTTCTGTCTCTCAACTGCTGTCGTGGACTTTTCTTCTCTCACTCAGATCACTGAAAACAACTTCCACACCCGCCACTCCCACAACAGCCACTACAACCGCCACACAACCCCAACCTAAACCACCGCCATGGCCCCCTCCAAGCCCCACCCCCCATCACCACTCCTCCCCCTCATCCTCGGCACAGCAACCTTCAACACGCAATACGTCGCCGACCCGCAATCCATGCCCTACCGTGCCATCGTCGCGCATGCCGTCTCCCTCGGCGTCACCGCCTTCGACACGTCCCCTACTACGGGCCCTCCGAGCTCCTCCTCGGCGACGCGCTCAACGCCCTCTTGAACCCACCCCCTCCAACCCCACCCTGTCGGTGTCAAGAGGAGGATTTTTGTGATAACCAAGGCTGGTAGGGTGGGGCCTACAGAGTTTGACTACTCTCCCAGCTGGATCCGTTACTCCGTCCTGCGCAGCCTGGCCCGTCTACATACATCCTACTTGGATCTGGTCTACCTGCACGACGTGGAATTCGTCTCCCCCGGCGAGGTGCTGGCCGCAATCCGCGAGCTGCGACGGCTGCGCGACGAGGAGGGCGTGGTGCGGTACGTGGGGATCAGCGGGTTTCCGCCTAAGGTGCTGGCTGAGTTGGCGGAGATGGTGCAGAGGGAGACGGGGAAGGGGCTGGATGCGGTGCTGAGTTATGGGCAGTTTACGGTGCAGAATCGGGGTTGGGGGTTCCTGGGAAGGAAGGGGAGAAGGGGAGGGGGATACTGGGAAGGTTGAAGAGGGCGGGGTGGATGTGGTGTTGAATGCGAGTATGTTAGGGATGGGGTTGTTGACGAGTAGGGGTATTCCGGTTGATGCGGAAGAGGAGGGTGGGTCGGTCATTGCGAAGTGGCATCCGTCGCCGCCGGAGCTGAGGCTGGCGTGCAGGGAGCTGGCGAGGCTGGCGGGGGAGGCGGGGGAGAGGCTTGAGTCGGTTGCTATTCGCTGGGCGCTGGCTGAGTGGGCGCGGATGGCGGCGGATGCCGGGTTTGGGGTCGCTGTTGACGGCCACAAGGTTGGCGCGACCGTGTGCGGCGTGTCGTCGATTGCTGAGCTGGAGGAGACAGTGGCCGAGTGGCGGGGTGTCCTGTCTCGGTTCACAGGGCAGGGCAGCGATGAGAAGTACGGTCCCAAGCGTGACGAAACGGTGTTGAACCTGGTCCGCGAGCAGCTGTGGCCTGCCCTGGGCGAGTGGTTGGACTACACATGGGAGAGCGGTGGGCCGAGCTTTGTCAACACCCGGAAGGAGAGCGAGCGCGGAGTTGTGCCCGACGACGGCGTGATTGCGGCGTATGAGCAGTCGAAGCAGGCCAGGTAGCAGAGATGTCACAGCGTTGAAAGATAAACAACCTCGCTTCTACTAAATATCAACCGTAATACTATTCGATTTCTCCATGCAACAAACAGGACCCCGTGTGCCGGTGCTCCAGACGCCGTTCCATCCCCTGTCGTGGCCTTGTCTTCCATTCTTGCGCCATCGCGCCCCGTTCATCGATTGTAAGGTACCGTGCTGAAGTTTAATGTAGGGCGTAACTCAGGAAGTCGAGACAGGTCAAGAGAAAACAGCGAGAAACAGGTGACCAGGTTAGAGAAAAATAAGCAAGAGGAACACAAAACACCTTTACAACACAACTCCGGTTGCCAGACTCCCGCGTAAGAAAAATAGCAACCGTCCATCTCACTGGTGGCTCGCGTATCCGAGCTCCCAAACCAAGACTCTTAACCCACGAAGAATATCCGTCTCTTATCTGTAGAAGGTGACTTCTCCTTCCTCTTCCCTCAAAAGCAGACTCCCATAATGCTCAGGAGAGCGTAGGCCGAACGACAGTCCCCTACTGCGTCGCCTGATGCACCCTCTCCACAGCCGTCTCACAGCCCAGTTGTTTCGAGTCGTCGTCGGCAGCAGGTGTATCAGGAGTAACCGTAACAGTCGGCGGCGCAAGCCCACCCGACGCAGCTGTAGCAGGCTGCAAACCCTCCTTCCTCTTTGTCCCCTTCACAACTGTCTGCTTTTTCGCAACATCCTCCACCACCTCAACACTCGCCTCCTCCGCCTCCTCCTCCTTCCCGACCTCTACCTCTCCCCTCCCACACTCTCTTGCGCCTTCCCCTCCCATTTTCCTCCTTTCTCTCCCCATCTGTATCCATCTCCCCCTTTCCCTCCTCTCCCTCTCCGCCTGAATAGCACTCAACCTCCTCCCCGCATTCTCCCCCTCCAAACTAACCCCACCACCTCCGCCAAACTCCTAAAGTTAAACATCGGCTCCGTACTCGCACTCGGATCCCTATCCCTCTCCCTTTCTAGCTCACCACCACCATCTTCGCTAGCGCCGGAGCGACTTCCCAAACTGAGGCCGCTTGCGCGCGGGTCCTGGAGGTTGGAGGGCGAGGGCGTGGTGTAGCTGCCGTGTTGGCTGTTGCTGTTGTTAAAGTCGAGGATGGAGGAGGTGACGGAGGAGGCGTTGCTCATTTGTCGGAGGTGGGAGGGACCGGCGGGGAGGTGGGGATGGGGCGGGGGCGGAGGGGAGGTGGTTGTTGAAATGGTGGTGGTGGCGGCGTCTGTAGTGCTGGTAGATATGGAATCCGTGGTGGTGGACGCAGAGCGCTCCACGGCCTTACCCTTGTCCTTGATACTCCCGTCAGGTGCATCCGCTGTGGTCATGGCGTTGGACACGCTGGCCTCAATCCGGAGGTTGCTGGCCGCACTATTGCCGCGCTTCCTCCCAAACCCGAGACCAGGTAGGCTCAAACTACTACCGCTCGCCGAGCTCTGACCGCTGCGACCGCTGCCCTCATAAGGCCCGGCGTACTTCGCAGCATTCTTAGCCGCCTTGCGTTCCTCCTTCTCCCGCTTCTTAGCCTCCTTCCGCTCCTCCTTGTCCGCCTTGCGCTTGCGCTCCTCCTCGGCGGCGAGAGACAGGCGCACGGCCTCGGCAAACATCATCTCCTCAAGGTCGTCAAGACGGTCGCGCCTCCGCCCGCTAGCGCCTGACGTTCCGCGGACAGCGCCCGCCACGCGCTCGGGGCCGCTTTGCTGCGAGGGCGTCCCGGAGCCGCTATCTCCGTTGTCTGCCTCGCCGTTGGTGGCTCCGCCCACGCTGGGAGAAGGCGCAGTTCCTGATCCGCTCGTGTTACGACGGCCGAACCGGGTGCGGAGCGTCCGGTTTTCGGTGTTGCCCATGAGGAAGGCGGCGGTATGCAGCGCTGTGGCTGCTGCCGCTCTCCTGGCCTGGTGGGCCCGCGCTGCCTGCAGCTTTGATGCCCACTCTGGCCGGATGCGATCAGTTAGGATGACGTTGGGGCTGCTGGCGGACAGAGACTGATTCCGCCGGCGGCCCGTGGGGAGTGATAGGGTTGCTGAGTTTATCGAGCTGCTCGAGGACATGGCCGTGCCAGCGGTGCCCAGGGCAATCGGAGATATGCTAAACGCCAGACCACGGCGGAAGGGGGGTGGTTCGTAGGTGACGCCGAAGTCGGGTTGTGTGCAGTACGGACAGCAGGCGGGTTCCGAGACAAGAAGACCGGCAGCCTCTTCTGGATTGTGGTTCGGGTCGTTCTCGTTGTGCCCCTCGGGGAAGTGCGGATCCGGCCGCTTGATCTGCACAAAGCACTCGCTGCAGATGGGCTGATCGCAACACCGCGTGTGGTTGAGATAGGGCGGGAAGGTGAGGAAACAGATAGGGCACTCGGTGGCATCCTTGTAGAGAAATACTTCGAGCGGTTGTCCGTTGACAAAGGGGTCGTTAGGGAGGCGGATTTCGCGTGGCATGATGTCGGCCGTGGATCCGTTCCGAGAGTTGCCACCGAGGACGGCGGCGATGGCCTTCCCGCGGGGCTTGAAGGGGGAGCTGGCTCTTGGATTTTGGCCAGGAGATGGCAAAGCTGAGCCTGGGTTAGACATGGCTTGGTCGGAGGAAACGGACTGGGTCCGGTCGCCCATGGGAACCATGAGACTGTCCAAATTTGATGTTGCCTGCGAGATGGCTGTCATGGGTCGCGGGATGAGGTCTTCTGGAGGTGCCTGGTCGGCCGGAGGGACGGGCAGTCCCCGGGCGGCGGCGATGATCTGGTGCTCGGCCCATTGCTCGCTGAAGTCATTCAGACCTCGCCAGAAAGGAGCCAGCTTCCGCTCGATCTGCCACAGTCAGCATCATGCGAAGTCTGCTACACAGGAAATTGACACGCACCTGGAGCTGTCGAACGATCTGCTTGTTGAAGTCCTCCGGACTGCTGTAGGTCCCCATGGTGACAAGGTAGCCGCCGTCGACATGTTCTTCCTTTATGCTCCGTTCCCGCTCGGCAATCCTGGCAACGCGCTCGCGCTCGGCTCTCCGAGCCTCCCTCTCTTGCTTCGTCTCACGGCGCTCCTGTGGCTGCTCCGACGAGCCCGACGGTCCCAACCCCAGGATGCCGCCCAGATCCCCACGGCTGACTCGATTCCTCCGGTTCGACGATCGGTCGGCGTGCAGGGCGACACCGCTGCCGGTGTCGCCGGCGACAGAGGTCTGGCCGTGGTGGCCGCGATGGCTGGCATCCCCCGCGCGCGACTCTTTTGTACTTGCGTTCCCCATGGCTGCGATGCGGTTGCTGTGTCAGACAGTCATGCGCGATCGATGGTTCGGGAGCGGTTTCGGCAACACGAATATTTTTGGAAGATGGAGACGCGATTCGCGGAGGAGATCGGTGGTTGGCAGTCGGGCACTGGGGACGGGTGGTGACGTAGCCGGACTGGGTCGGATGGGCAGATCGGCCGGGACCTGCGCAGGGATCACAAGACAAACAAAGAAGGAGCAGAAGCAGAAACGGGGGCAGCGAGCCGGCGCAGTGGACGTTCGGTAGGGCTGATGGGGAGGATCTTGGCTATCATCGAAGAGGTGGGAATCAACGGAGGTCAGGAAAGGCTTGTGCTGTTGTTGGTGCTGACTTAGGCGCGCGATCGGACTGAGGTCGGGGCTGGACCAGTTATTGTTGCTTCTGCTGGATCCGGATGCGGCGGGAGCGGTGGCCTCTGGAGGTTGGCAGCAGCAGCAAGCAAGCGGGCGATAACGGTAACGGTTGGACCTGGAGGGACGGACTGGGACGTGTGTCTAAGCCTCTGGGAGTGGGAATTCAGCAGAAAATCAGTGGAAAATCAGTGGGGTCGAGCAGCATGACACATCCTCACGCCATGCCCCAGAAATGGTTCGCTGTCGGAAAAGAAACTGCAGGTTGCTTTGAGAGACTCTTAAAGACAGACTCACTCGACGGTCGAAGAGCAAGCGACGACACTGGGCAGGGAAGTGTTGTCGATGGCGGTGGGTTCATGGAGATGGACGGACGTGGGAAGCAGGTGCCAAGAAAGACCAAGAAACTATCAGCAGGCTGGCTCGTGGCTGGGCGCAACTCTGCCAAGCAGCGTCGTATCGCTAATGCGGGGCAAGCCACATGACACCAGCCCCGATAACAGCCAACAAAGATGGATGCCGTCCAATGGATTCATCTGGGTTCACCTCACTCATCTCACAGCTCTGACCTTATCTGACCGCGGAAATCAGTTCACTGTAACCAACAACAAACACGACATCCCACGTCACAAATTGGTCGCTGGTGATGTCTGACCAACCACGTGTTGATGGCATCTCCATGACATCGTGGCATTGAGAGACAACCGCAATTTCCATGAAACAGTTTGTGGAGAATTTCCTGTTTCTCTCACTTAGTTCCTGGGTCCATGGCTGGCACAGTTCAGTTTGGCACCCGCTTCTTCTTGGTGTCAATTTGCGGCACACCTACCAATTGCAGCCACACACAGACACGTCGAGATGTAACACCATCCTACTGCAGCGAATGTGTACGTTATCCCTATTAATCTGTATTTTACCTGACCGACCTACCACTGCCTGGCATATCCGGGCGGTAGATGGGCGGTGGAGCAAAAACACCAAAAATGGATCACCAACAGCAAAAACATACAACACCAGGGATTCGCTGGTCGTCACCGACCCAACTACTGATCTGGCCCTTACTAGCTTATCTATGGGAGAGCGGACGGGATCCCGAGTTTTCTAGTAGGTATGGTCGTATGTATTAGTTGGGGGTGGAAATAGGAAGCATATTGGGATAGACGAGGTTGTTAGGCTGCGATACAGGGGAGCAAGTGAGTTACGTAGCAAGGTTGAGAAAAGAGCAGTCAACTGGTAGGGAGGAGGCAGATAACTAATAACAATACAACGTGGCGTATGAAGAAAACGCCCGACAAACTGAGGATACTCAGTTCTTGCCCTGGTTCTCTGGATGATTATGCTGGCTGTGGACTCTGTGGGATGTCAATAGCAAGCTGCACAAAAATAAAAATCATGTAAGTATGTACAAGCATTTCTCATTGTAGGACCAAATATATAGGTACGTTCTCCCTATGAGTTCGAGTCGTACCCGACTTACCGACCCCGGACGTGCCCAGATATTCAGGCCTACAACACAGCAGAAAATGATTCATTTTCGGCTCTGATCATGTGTTTGACATAGCCTCCACCGTAGCATTGCTGCGACCTCTGACCCGTTTTACAAGAGCCCACGGAACAGGCTCACTCTGCCTCTACCGTCTCCACCTCCTTCTCGGCATCCTGCGCGTTGACGCTCGGGGGGATCTCAACAATCATGGCGACGCAGGAATATGTGACGGTATTGCATGCCTGGTTGCCGTACTACATTTTCAACCATGTCAGCGATCCAAATCATCATCACAGAATGCCCAAACAACTTACAGCAATCCAATGGACCTGCTCCTCCTGATGGCCCCAGTCATTCAACCAGTGTACCTTGAAAAAGTCGACATAATTCACCGACTTATTCTCATAGTACTCATCGCTCTCCTCCTCAGCCTGATCCCATCTATTCTGGGGCCTCTCAAACCGCCCCGCCCACTCATCCCACGCGGAATCGCTGTACCAGCCCTCAAGCTCCGACTCCCACGTCTCGTGCTTCAGCTTGAGCCCGACGAGCGGGAGCGGGTCGCCTGCACACCAGCGGTCGTACGGGTCGTCCTTCGTATGCACGACGGGGCGGAACCGCACGCCCAGCCCCAGCGACCGGAAGATCTCAAACATGAGCATGTCAGCGCCCTTGAGGTTGTCCGGGATCATAAGGTTGAGCGGGCTCTTGTTGCTGTGCGGGTACACGTGGCTGCAGTTGTAACCGATGAGGCCGCCTGGGGGGTGATTAGCAAGAACTTGTCAAAAATGCTGCAAAATACGCACCCTCCTTCCACCCCTCCCGATCCCCCACCAAATCCCGAATCGTCCTATACAGCGGCAACTGCGTCGGATCCAACCACGGCACATTCCCGCCCAACTGCCCATTCCCACGGACCGAATACAAGTTGTACGTCAGCGTCAGCCGGTGGCCGTCCGTTACCTCAAAGATCTCGTGCTCGCAGTCGCTGTAGAAGGCCGCCCAGCGAATGGCGGGCTCGTTCCCGTTGACCGCCGAGTTGCTCCAGTCAAAGCTCAGCGTCTTGCCCTTGTGCCGGACCTCGAGCGCGCCGCCTTGGAAAGAGACTGGTAGACAGACGACGAGGGAGCCGAATTGGGCTGGGGAGCGAGGCGTGTCGACGTGCGCTTTAAATTTGCCGCTGGGGCCGGAGTAGAGCTGTAATGTGGTTGTTAGCAAGACTGTAAGGGCTAAGTGAGGTGGGCAAGGTGGACTAACGTTGAGTTTGTACAGCTCGGCTTTGACAGCCCGGGTCTGCTTCGCATGGCGAAGGCTGGGCAGTAGGGCCTGAGCAATTGCGTCGACAATGCCTAGCTCGTAGGGGTTGAAGGTGGACGAGAACTGCGTAGGGTCGAGCTTCCCGGCCTTACGGTACAACTCGTCGTAGACGTCCTGGCCACCAAGGCCGAACGTCGCGGGAACCATGTCTTTGACAAGCTGTTGCAGGTTGCCCTCCGTACTAGCTTCGAGCGGGAAGGTAATTTTGGACTGGCGAGACTGGACGGATACGTCGGTGGGATCCCAGCGGAGGTCAATGGGGAGGCAAGATGTGGAACGGAGGTCTTCGGAGGCGGTGTCGGTGTCGGAGAAAGCTTCGTCTCCAGAATCGGCAGCAGCCTCATCCTTGGGCTCAAGGCGAGATACTCCCCCCACTTCGGGAAGGGCAGCCACAATGGGGATTGTGCCTCCACAGGTAAAGGTGAAAGCCTTCGTCTCTTTGGCAACAGACCTGCGAAGCTCCTTGAGCAGGGGGCTGTCTGCCATCGTGGAGGCGGCGGGCGCGGCTGGCATCTTGGGCTTCTCATCCAAGTACCTAATGTACTTCCCATTCTGGTCGTCATTGTACGACATGGTGTTGCCTGTGTTGCTGGGGCTGTGGGTTGAGGCTTGAGACAGTGGCGAGAAGTGAGGGCTGAGAGGGTGAGAGGCTGTTAGGAAGAATCTGAAGAAATCATGAGGAAGGGCGGGGAGATTGGTGGTATTTGAAGCTCAAAGAGACTTTGGGTAAATATTTTAAGTTAAGTATGAACAAACTACTTTGGAGATGGACAGCCTCACAAGTCCAACATCTCCTCCCCGCTTGCTGCCTGACAGAGCGCGTAGGTGTTCGGCCCCCAACAACCGCACTTCACTGAAGAAACCAATTTTATTGGGCTGGCTCTCTTACCAGGTCCATATTTTCGGCTGCAATCAGCGATCTGTGCCATTGAGAATGAGATGGGTTTGACTCTTCCCAACCGTTTGCTGTCTCTTGACATGGGTTGCTGCGCCAACGAATCTAGTGTTGACATCGCATGCAGTTGGCTGTCACTGCAGCAGTTGTGTTTCTGATGAATCAAGCAACTGGTGTCGATGAGCAGTCAAAAGAAAGCTTTGACGAAGAAATGGCTGGTCTGAGCCCGTTGGTGCCTGCAGAGCGACGGTGAAGCACAGGCAGCCACCAGGCAGCACCCAGCCACCTCAAATTTCTCTGTCGCATAATACCTCCATGGCCCCTAATCTCAGACCAACCATGGACAGTGTTCCAAGTCTTTGCTGAACTTCTCTCTAAAAATAACAGACGGATTTTCACACACACTTGAACTGTACCTGATCTAGCTTCTGTGATTGCTTCAAACCCAATTCGTGACAATAGTTGAAATTGCGGATGAGAACCTTACTCAACTCGGATTGAAACGGATGTTCACCTCGGCCTCAGATTTTAGCAAACCACTTGCACTCAAAGCTCAAGACTTGTGGATCCCGAGACAATTCTCTCTGTCCGTGAAGACCTATTGATTGGATTTCAAACCCGTTGGCTGAGTAGGGTTGCTTCAAGTTCTATGTCGAACCTCAGAGAAATGCTGATAAGTGACAAAATATGGGTGTTTGAAGAACAATAACAGAGAACTCGAGGAGTCTCTGGGCTGATGTTGACTCTCTTCTCAGTAGAATTGGCAATAAAGCATCAGGGCCATGTATCCCGAGATTGGATCTTATTGGGTAATCAACAGCTTCTGGGGAAGACTCGAATCAAAGTCCTTCTGATAATTACCAAGGAACTCAACCGAGGCTACGAGGTAGTCGAATTGAGCAGCTGGATTCGGCTTGCCTGCCAGAAAGGAACTTTGAAACAAAACAGTTTGGTTGAAGTATAGCAATTCAGTGCCTCGCCGAAAGATGGCTGGTTCTGACGTCCTCAAGCGCAAGGGCCCAATCAAACAATTACTTTGAAACTGGCCTCGCACGTCCCCTTACGGAAAACGAAGCAGTGAGCAAAACAACCCGAAACTAACACCCTGTCCTGTTTAAACACGCGACCAAGCCTCTACAACAGGCAGTCCACACTTCAAACTGTCATAAAAATCTCCGGCACAGCCGGTTTGTCCGACAGACCGGTTCAGTAATCTCACCTTCTCCGTGGAGAGGACGCTCGTGTGGACATGGTGCCAAAGGAGACAGTGAAGTGGTTTAAGGTGACGAATCTTACTCAACCCGCGGCTGTGAGGCAGAGTGTTGTGATGCTGCATCGCAGAATTAACCGACGCCAATTTTTTTTTAATTTTTTTTTGGTGTTTAAAATGTCTTCTTAATTCCGTTCCTGGTGTTGTGGCAAGTTTGTTTGAATCGGATACACTCAGGCCTGAGGGAACAGTCCGCCGTCATCGACGGCTGTTAAGGGTGTGCGGGAGCTCCCGCCATTGGTCCCTCCGACAGTATCTGCTGCAACGTGACGTCTCGGTCGGGAGACTGGAATCGGTGCACCAGACAGAGCAGACAGCCGGAAGCGAAAGCGCCGGAAATGATCGGGCCTAAGGCTTCTCGGTGTCTGGAGGTTGTCGGAGGGACCGTGAGAACAGGTATTTTGGGCCAGCATCAAGTTCTTTCCGTATTCGTATCCGGGGTGACGGCCTGTGAGACCCCGAGATGTTAAAAAGGCCAGCGTCGCCACATGAGACAGCAGGGAGAAAAGGGTTCGAGAGGGGGCACGATGACGCCGCTAACTCCGGATCAGACGCCATACTCAGACACGACCCAAGCGTTGCGGGCGGCATGGCGGTGGTGAGGTGCTGCGGCTGTGTTGTTGTCTGGAGCCCCTGTGTGCGGACGCCGGTGGGGGGCGTCAGCGGGCTGTCGGACTGATCCAGAGCCCGAAGAGTGCGCTTTCGCCCCACCCCGAATCCGGGAGTGCGGGCTCCCGTCCCCAGTCTTGGCCCTTGGGTTTCATCGTCTGGTCTGGCCATTGGTCAATGGGGCTGATGCCAAGGGCTGACGAGATGAAAAGCCCCCGATCAGGACCCGGTCTTGACCGTTCTTGGATTGGAGCCAGCTGGTGGGGCATGCGTAGGGCGCAGGTCCGCGGATGCTGCACAGCGCAAGCGTGTGCCTCGATGCTGCTTTGGGACGGGCCTGAAAGTTTCCGCTTTCGTCCGAAGGTTCGGTTGCAAGGCGGGAAAGGGCAGACGGCGGCGGCTGGGACACGCGTCGTGAAACCTGTCTTTGTGTCTTGCATCTGACGTCGTCCATTGAAGACTGCCGGTTTTCAAAAGGCGAATTTGCGATCTCGAGGCTCTCGGGACGGGGTCATGATCGCCCCCGCACCCCGCTCTCCTTTTTTTCGTTCTGGGTCCAGTTCCTGGCAAAAGCATGGGAGCATGGACACAAAGAGATAGATGGGAAAGGGGTCGGGTGAAAGAAAGCACAGCTCCACCGATCAATTTCGTAACTGGGGCCCCACTCTGTCACAGCTGCCTGCCAAGACGCCCCATCCGTGAGATCAACGATCTGGAAAGTTCTTGCCCACCTGCAAAAACCGTTGGCTATGGCCCATGGTGTCGATGAATCAGAGTGACGCAGATCTGGCCGCCCCCTTTTTTTTCTTTTTTTCTTTTTAATAAAAAAAAAGATAAAATAATAAAAATGACATTCTCTTTCAACGGACAGCCACAGGGACGTGGTCGATGGCGGATGGAAACTACAGAATTGTTTTGGGATGGGGGAATCTTGCTGAGGAGCCAACGGTGATTGGTAGACGGGGTCTGGAATCAGTGAATTCTGTGTGGGACTTCTCAAAGGGAAAGTTTGCTGCCCCCACCTCTGCCGCGTTGCCTCCCGAGTCGATGCTTGGTCTGTCAGCGGCCAGCAATTCTCAGCACGCACTTGTCGGGGACTTTTCCCAGAAGGATCATGGATTGGCAGCAGGGAAGGGTCCTGGGTCCTCTCGCAGAGTTGAAGGCGCCCGAAGGCAGTCCAGCTCGGCACCAGGCCCACTCGGACCCTGCGAACAGTCCGTCGCCGCCCATCTCGGCCCCCCCATGCCGCGTCTTTTAAGCTCACGACGCCCCCATGGCAGGGGAGGAAGGGGTCCTGTTTCTTTTCGTTGATTTTGTCGTTGGTTCGTCGTCCTGCAACTCTCCTGCCGGCTCGATGGTCATCGCCAATATCGCGTTTTCTTCTTGACATTCATTCCTCATACTTTTTTTTTATTCCTCCTGCCACCACCAACGACGTCTAATACCTGCCTCCGGTCCATATTAACGGCGCCCGCAGTTCGGTCGCACTGCGACCCCGCAAACCGGCTCTCTCCGTCCCTTCTCCACGCCGCGACACGTGGTGGCGCACACTTCGGACGGCCCGGCCATGTCCTTCACCGGGACCGGTTCCTTCGGGAACTACGACCGCACCGCCCAGATGACGGGCTCGCCGCTTGAGCGGAAGAAGACCCACGAGCAGGACGATGAACCTACTGGTCCCGCCCCCCTTTCGTCGCCTCGCCGCCACTCTCACCTCGGGAGGCGCCGTTCCGCGTCCGTAGCCAAGGCCGCCGAAGCCGACAACGACGGCACTCCCGGCACCGCAACCGACACCGCCGTCGAGGACGACGATGACTCCGACTCGGACGCCGTCGAGCAGGGGCGCCGCGGTAGTCTGGTCCAGGCCCTCGCGAGGCAGTACACATCCCAGTCGAATGTGCACGTTCCGGCTGGCAGCAACGTCTTTCTCGCATCCGAGGACGAGAACTCGCCCTTGAACCCCAATGGGCCCTATTTCAATGCCCGCGCCTGGGCCAAGACCCTCGTCCAGAACACCGTCCCCGAGGGCCATCACATGCGCAGCTCGGGCGTCGCTTTCCAGAACCTCAACGTCCACGGCTTCGGCAGTGCCACCGATTACCAGAAGGATGTCGTCAACGTCTGGCTCGAGGCCGTTGGCCTCGTGCGCAAGCTGACTGGCGCCGCAAAGCGCCGCATCGATATCCTACGCGACTTCGACGGCCTGGTGCGCAAGGGCGAGATGCTGGTTGTCCTGGGCCCTCCTGGCTCCGGCTGCAGTACCTTCCTCAAGACCATTGCCGGTGACTACAACGGCATCTTCATTGAGGAACAGTCGTACTTCAACTACCAGGGTTTGTTTTCTTCTTTGCTCTGCTGCTGTTTTAGAGGCCATATTTTAACCCGCCACTAGGTATGTCCGCCAAGGAGATGCACACCCACCACCGTGGCGAGGCCATCTACACGGCCGAGGTCGACACCCATTTCCCCCAGCTGTCCGTCGGTGACACCCTGACCTTCGCCGCCCGCGCCCGCATCTCGCGCAACCTGCCGCCCGGTGTCTCCAAGGACATGTTTGCCAACCACATGAGGGACGTCGTCATGGCCATGTTCGGCATCAGCCACACCGTCGACACCCGCGTCGGCAACGAGTATATTCGCGGCGTGTCTGGCGGCGAGAGAAAGCGCGTGACCATCGCCGAGGCCGCCCTGTCCCACGCCCCCCTGCAGTGCTGGGACAACAGCACGAGAGGTCTGGACAGCGCAAACGCCATCGAGTTCTGCAGGACCCTCAGGCTGCAGACCGAGCTGTTCAACAGCACCGCCTGTGTGTCCATCTACCAGGCGCCCCAGAGCGCCTATGACCTCTTCGACAAGGCCCTGGTTTTGTACGAAGGTCGCCAGATCTTCTTCGGCAACGCCAAGGCGGCCAAGCAGTACTTCATCAACCTCGGCTTCGAGTGTCCGTCGCGTCAGACCACCCCGGATTTCCTCACCTCTATGACGAGCCCCGGCGAGCGCATCGTCCGCCCCGGCTTCGAAGGCAAGGCCCCGCGCACCCCCGACGAGTTCGCCGCCTGCTGGAAGAACAGCGCCGAGTACAAGGCCCTGCAGGCCGAGATCGAGGAGTACAAGCGGAAGCACCCCATCAACGGCCCCGATGCCGACGCCTTCCGCGCCTCCAAGAAAGCCCAGCAGGCCAAGCACCAGCGCGCCAAGTCGCCCTTTACTCTGTCCTACATGCAGCAGATCCAGCTCTGCCTGTGGAGAGGATGGAAGCGCCTCACCGGAGACCCGAGCCTGAGCTTGGGTGCCTTGATTGGCAACACTATCATGGCCCTAATCATCTCTTCTGTCTTCTACAACATGCAACCCGACACCAGCAGCTTCTTCCAGCGCGGCGCCCTCTTGTTTTTCGCCTGCCTGATGAACGCCTTCGCCAGCGCCCTCGAGATTCTGACCCTGTACGCCCAGCGCCCCATCGTCGAGAAACACGCCCAGTACGCCTTCTACCACCCGTCTGCTGAAGCTATCGCCTCTATGCTGTGCGACATGCCGTACAAACTGATGAATACCCTCGTCTTCAACATCACCCTGTATTTCATGTCGAACTTGCGCCGCGAGGCCGGAGCCTTCTTCTTCTTCCTGCTCGTCTCCTTCTTCACCGTCCTGACCATGTCCATGATGTTCCGGACGATTGCCAGCAGTTCGCGGACCTTGTCACAAGCCATGGTGCCGGCCGCCCTCATCATCCTTGCGCTCGTCATCTTCACCGGCTTCGCCATCCCGATCGACTATATGCTCGGGTGGTGCCGTTGGCTCAACTATCTAGACCCCTTGGCCTATGCCTTCGAGGCCCTCATGGTCAACGAGTTCCACGGCCGCGAATTCACTTGCACCGAATTCATTCCGAACCCGAAATTTCCCGCTTACCGCAACATTGAGTCCGTTAACAGAGTTTGTTCCACCATCGGTTCCGTCGTTGGCTCCGACTCTGTCAACGGTGACCGGTACATCAACATTGGTTACCAATACTTCCATGCGCACAAGTGGCGCAACTTTGGCATCCTCATCGTCTTCATGATTGCCTTCCTCGCCTGCTACATGTTCGCCGCCGAGAACGTCGCTGCTGCCAAGAGCAAGGGCGAGGTCCTGGTCTTCCGCCGTGGTTACAAGCCCGCCTCGTTTAAAGAGAACAAGGGTGATGCCGAGTCTGGTGGCACCCCAATTGCCGGTCCCGTCGTCAAGGCCGCCAACGGCAATGTTTCCGATGGCAACACGTCGGACAAGGAGTCCCGCATGCTGCAGGCGAGCACCAGCGTCTTTCACTGGAACAATGTCTGCTACGAGGTCAAGGTCAAGAACGAGATCCGCCACATTCTCAACAACGTTGACGGCTGGGTCAAGCCCGGCACTCTCACCGCTCTGATGGGTGTTTCCGGGGCCGGCAAGACCACTCTTCTCGACTGTTTGGCTGACAGGACTTCCATGGGCGTCATCACCGGCGAGATGCTTGTCGACGGTCTTCCCCGCGATACCTCATTCCAGCGCAAGACCGGTTACGTCCAGCAGCAGGATCTCCATCTCCAGACGACCACCGTTCGCGAGGCTCTCAACTTCAGCGCCCTTCTCCGCCAGCCCGCCCACGTCCCCCGCGCTGAGAAGCTTGCTTACGTCGACGAGGTCATCGGCCTGCTTGATATGGAGGAGTATGCCGATGCTGTCATTGGTGTGCCCGGCGAGGGACTCAACGTCGAGCAGCGCAAGCGTCTCACCATCGGTGTTGAGCTTGCTGCCAAGCCGCCTCTTCTTCTCTTCGTTGATGAGCCTACCTCGGGTCTCGACAGTCAAACCTCGTGGGCCATTTTGGATCTGCTCGAGAAGTTGACCAAGAGCGGCCAGGCCATTCTCTGCACCATTCATCAGCCCTCGGCCATGCTCTTCCAGCGTTTCGACAGGCTCCTGTTCCTTGCCAAGGGCGGCAGGACGGTCTACTTCGGCGACATCGGCAAGAACTCCTCGACTATGACCTCCTATTTTGAGCGCAACGGCGGTTTCCCCTGCCCTCACGACGCCAACCCTGCCGAGTGGATGTTGGAGGTCATCGGCGCTGCTCCCGGCAGCGTGAGCGACATCGACTGGCACAACACCTGGCGCGAGAGCGCCGAGTACGCCTCCGTCCAGGAAGAGCTCCAGCGCCTCAAGGTCAACGCGAAGGAGTCCCCTGCCCTGGCCAACGACGAGGCAGGCTACCGCGAGTTCGCCGCGCCCTTCGGCCAGCAGCTCCTCTCTGTCACCCACCGTGTCTTCCAGCAGTACTGGCGCACCCCGTCGTACATCTACTCCAAGGCTGCGCTGTGCACCCTTGTCGCGCTCTTCATCGGTTTCGTCTTCTTCAAGGCGCCCAACACCATCCAGGGCCTCCAGAACCAGATGTTCGCCATCTTCAACATCCTGACCGTCTTTGGCCAGCTCGTCCAGCAGACCATGCCGCACTTCGTCGTGCAGCGCTCGCTGTACGAGGTCCGCGAGCGCCCGTCTAAGGTCTACAGCTGGAAGGTGTTCATGCTCTCGCAGATCATCGTTGAGCTGCCGTGGAACACGCTCATGGCCGCGCTCATGTACTTCTGCTGGTACTACCCCGTCGGCCTGCAGGCCAACGCCGTCGCCGCGGGCCAGGTCGCCGAGCGTGGCGGGCTCATGTTCCTGCTGATGGTCGCCTTCCTGCTCTTCACGTCTACCTTCACCGACATGATGATCGCGGGCTTCGAGACGGCCGAGGCCGGCGGAAACATCGCCAACCTGCTGTTCTCGCTCTGCCTCATTTTCTGCGGTGTCCTCGCCAACCCCTCCACCATGCCCAAGTTCTGGATCTTCATGTACCGCGTCAGCCCCTTCACGTACATCGTCAGCGCCATGCTGTCGACTGCCGTCGCCAACACCGAGGTCGTCTGCGCCGCAAACGAGTTCATCGAGTTCAAGCCCACCGAGGGCAAGTCGTGCGGCGAATACATGCAGCCGTGGATCAAGGAGTTTGGCGGCTACCTCCAGGACCCCTCCGCCATGGACAATTGCTCGTTCTGCAAGATCAAGGAGACCAATGCGTTCCTGGCGGGCGTCGGGTCGGATTATGCGGATAGGTGGCGCAACTTTGGGTATGTCTTCCCTCCCTTCCTAATCTCATCTCATCGCAACACATGCTAACATCCCCCACCACAGCATCATCTTTGCCTTTATCATCTTCAACATCTTCGGCGCTCTCTTCATCTACTGGCTCGTCCGCGTGCCCAAGAAGAAGCTCGGCAAGAAGAAGAAGCAGGAGTAAATGCAACCCACCCCTGGTGGTGTCTGCTTTCCTTGCTATCTATCTGATGTCAGTCATGACGCTCGACAAATGACTCCACTTTTCTCGCACCTCGTCCGTCTCTGTCGCCTGCTTGCTTGCCTTGTCCACAGCGCATAGCATAGCATAGTTACAACAGCGAGCTTCTTTTGGTTGGCTTGCTTTTGCTTTGCTTTGCTTTTGCGTTTTCTCCTTTTTTTTCTTTTCTGTCTGCATATATTGGACAAGAAAGCTTGACTTGACACCATGGTGGCGCGCGACGTACGAAAAAATACTCGTGTACATTTTCATACCTTATTTTCTGTTGTTTATAATGTCTAGACTAGATTCAGCGATTACGGTTGTTGGTGGTTGGTGGTGGTGGTGCATTTGTTCATTACATTTGGCCATAGAAAGAGACAGTGGAAATATTAGATTTTTTTTTTTTTGAAGCCGCTCTTGATGAGGGGAGAGGCAGAATCAAATCATCAAAATATCGACTCTCGCTGGGTGTTGTGAAATGCGACGAGATGAAGCCACTACTTACCATGAGAATCCATGACTTCAAGACAGATGATGCAACGTTCCTCTGCTTCGCTCATTTTCCATCTCTCTCTTGCCACACCTGCGACATCTGCATCTCATCCTAATGCCGTCCTCCTCTTAAGTTGACAGCACCCTCCACTCAGCATTTTCGCCTCCCGGACAGCTCTGCCTTGGGATATTTTATGGGACCACGGACTCACCAACAAAGCCGGCCTGTTTCCAAACCGGCCATCAGCCACTCCTTCATTCACATCACAGGATCTCGTACATCCCAACTATTTGGCAGCCCTTCTTTCCCCTCTCAAGTTGACCGCTCTCCAACCTTCCTTTCAACCTTTGTTAGTCCGCCAACTCATTCCTCCCAGCCAGCTTCACGACCCAACTCTCACCCATCCTTGACAAACATATCAGTATTGATTTGAGCACAAAAAGGTACATACGACCATACCTACTAGAAAACTCGGGATCCCGTCCGCTCTCCCATAGATAAGCTAGTAAGGGCCAGATCAGTAGTTGGGTCGGTGACGACCAGCGAATCCCTGGTGTTGTATGTTTTTGTTTTTGCCCCCTTTTACTCCATCGTGGGTATTGGCAGGGTGGCAGGTTGGTTGGTGCTTGGCTCTTCACCAGCACGGGCACTCTCTTTCGGTTGTTGGTTCAGGAGATGGCGAGGACAGTGATACTAGGCTTGGACCCTTTGCCCCTGACTTGAGTAAATGTCCAGGCAGGGAGGGGTAGGTTAAACATGCCGCCCAACACAGTTCAGCAGACAAGTTCCCCCATAACTTTGCCAATCCGCCTTTGGTTGTTCCCATTGTTACACATCTATCACACATCCACCCATCTATCCCCTCTACAAAAAGTTAATCCCCACCCCCACCTGCAACCCCTTTCTGCTCTCCTCCCCCGTCTCACCACCATCGGCAAACTAAAATTCAACTCAAACCTCGCCACAGGATGGGCATACACCAACCCAACCCCGCCGCCAAACTCGGCACCCCCACCCAGCAACTCCCCACAGCACCCTTCACCCCCTCCACACCTCCCCGTCGTCATCCCCAGCCCCTTCTCCCCCTCATCACCGCTCTTCGCGGTATTAATCGCAACCAACCTTCCTGCATTAGCAAAAACTTGGACTCGCAACGGACTCTCCTTCCCAGCCTCGGCAGCGGCACCATGGCATTCACGCTCCCCGCAGCAAACATATCCCCGCCCACCGCATCCGCCCCGTCGTGCGGGCCCAGCCCGCCAAGCTTGAACCCCGCACATCAGTCGGCCCGCCGAGCTGGAAACGATCGTTCACCTTGCTCGGCTGCGCAAGGCCGGTGAGGCGGTAGCCGGTGGGGAGCGGGCAGAGGAGGCCCAGACGGAGGGAGGCACCGAGGGAGATGCCGGATGGTTTTGAAAGGGGGTTGACGGTGGGGAAGGGCACGGCGCCGGAGGCTTCGAGCTCAGTCTTGGCGAAAGCGACGTCGCCCTGCAGGGGGCCCCAGCCGGCGAGTTCGGAGACGGTGCGCAGGAGGTAGCCATTCTGGGGCAGCGTGGGGGAGTCGCGGCGGTCGCGGGTGAAGGTGTGGGTGAGGGAGGATTTGAGGGAGTCGCCTGCGTCGGCGCGGATGGTGGGGGAGGCAGTGGCGGCGAGGCCGGTGAGTTGGCGCCAGGTGGAGGCATAGGAGAGGGAGTGGGCGTCGCCAGTGGTTGGGGTGAGCCAGGCGAAGCGCAGGTTGGCGCCGGTGAGGTGCTCTTCGTGCGAGGCCCACGGCTTTTGGGTGGCTGAGCGGAGGGCTTCGACGGAGAGGCGGAGGTCAGGGTTGCCGTTGACGGGGGTGGAGAAGACGGCGTTGTAGGCGGAGCGGGTGCGCGTGCCGGTGCTGGCGTTGATGGAAAGGGACTCGGCGCCGCCGAAGATGTTGCGCAGGACGGCGTTGGTGTAGGCGGAACCTTCGGCATTGCCGAAGTCGGTGCCGGCGCTGAAGACGAGGCGGGATTTTTCCTTGACGCGGATCGAGATGTCGAGGTCGGTGCGGTCGGTGGGAGGGGCCGTCTCCGTGCGCGGGACCTCGGAGAGGAAGACGTTGAAGCCCTCCTCCTTGAAGATATCTTCAACCGTGGGTGTTAGTACAGGGTCCAGCGTTGGGAACAGAGCGGAGCTGGCGCACCGAAACGGGAGAGCTTCTTGGTGGCGACGCCAATGTGCTCCAGGACCTGGCCGAGGGTAGTGCCGGGGGCGGCGGCGTCCTCCACAAGCGGCTTGAAGATGTGGTCCAGCAGGCTGCGGCGGGTGTTGGTGGCGCCGTGAACCTCGATGGAGCTGATGGAGGCAGGGGTCAAGAGGTGCTCGTCGACCTGGAGGTAGGTGTTAGCGGTTGTCGTCGTAGTCGCCGTGGGTTACGCGGTACCATCTGGTTCGGGCCCTGGGAGAACGGCTCTGCCGCGGCCGGGCTGGCCTGGCCAGTGGCCTGCAATCATTAGCTAGGGTCGAGCTTGGAGGAGCTGGGCAGAGGTAGGAGGGAGCTCTGAAGGGAGCTCAGAGGGAAGCTTGAGAGGGAATCATTGAGCTCCCAAATTGGCTCCAGAGGGGGTCTGGAGCAGAGGATGGCTTACATTGCTGCCGCCAAAGCCAAGAGAAGCGGCCATTGGTACGTGTCTCGCGGGTGGTGGTGTCGCGATCACAGGCCTCGGGCTGTCGTTCTTGTGCTGAGCAACAGCACCAGGAACTGACCCAAGTTCTTTCAAGGTTTGGTCGGGTGTTGCCGGGTGTTGCCGGACGAGCAGCAGTGCCCCACTCTTTGTGCCTGGCCAGGCCCCACCTTTGTTCATTCTGGAGCCACTGCCAAGACCGGGCGACCCTGGTCACAATGGCGCATGGCCCACTTGATTTCAGCAGCAGCCCATTTCTCGACGTCAACCTTGCCATCGTCATTCTCCATCCCTCAACGCTGCATTTCCCATCCACTCTGCTTTCTATTCTCGGCGCTTTCTTACGCACCACCGCCGTCGCGACCAGAAAACTGCTCACTCCAAACACTCGAGGACTTGAGAACCACTTCCACTCGTTCCCTTTCTTTCGCCGTTTTGCCTCCCGGCACTCCCGGCCCTGCCATCTTCTGTCTCTTACCGGCAATCTGTCACGCGCCCTCTCCTCCCTTGAGCCGAACCAACTTCTAGATAACTCAAAGACATGGCCAGTCGCGCCGCCCAGAAGCGCGTATGTTATTATGACATTCATTCCCTTTCCCTTTTCTGTGGGAACATCCGGACTGACATATCGCCACTCCAGTTGACACGCGAGTACAAGAGCATCACCGAGAACCCCCCACCGTACATCACCGCCCATCCGTCAGACACAAATATCCTAGAGTACGAAACACCTTCCCCCACATTCAGCACCGCACTAACATGTGTCAAGATGGCACTACATCATCACAGGACCCGAGAACACCCCCTATCACGGCGGCCAATACTGGGGCACGCTCATCTTCCCGCCTAACTACCCCTTCGCGCCCCCCGCCATCCGAATGCACACCCCCTCCGGCCGATTCCAGCCCTCGACCCGCCTCTGCCTGTCCATTTCTGACTTCCACCCGCGATCCTTCAACCCCGCCTGGGAGGTCTCGACCATCTTAATAGGCCTGCTTTCATTCATGACCTCCGAGGAGATGACCACTGGCTCGGTATCAGCTAGCGAAGCCGAGCGCAAGTTTCACGCCGCGCGCTCGCGCTGGTGGAACTCGACCGGCGGCGGGTCGCATCTCAAGGCGGATGCGGGCGCGGGCAAGAATAACATTAAGGCTGGTGATGGTGGGGCCAAGTTTAAGTTGGAGTGGCCTGAGGTGGACGAGGAGAACTGGAAGTGGATGCGCGAGCATAAGGTCGACACCGCGACGGGGAGTAAGATCGTCGAGAATGCGCCTGGGACCTCGTGCGGTCCGCAGTTGGGGATTGCGGCGGGGAGCGGCCACCAGACACATGCTGTGGTGGATGCGGTTATTCAGCAGAGGGATGCTGGGCAGGGATGGCTGTTCAGTAATAAGCTGTTGCTGGCTGGGGGGATTATCTTTATCTATGTGCTGATTGCGAGGATTTTGGGGGAGGGGAGTTTCTGAGCGCGGCAGGTCGGGCTCGGCGGTTCTAGATCGCTAGACTTGGGCGATAATGTTTTATTTGGATGTCACTGGGTCAGGGCTTCATCCCATACACGGCACGGGTGCGGCATGGCGTGGCGTTATTTGAGGTCGACTTAGCTGGGTTGGCCTGGGTGGTTCTTTCTTGGTTTTGGTTGCAGCTTAGGGGGGAAATAAACACACCGTGACAGGGGACATAATAGACTCAGTTTCGAGATGGATAGGAGACTGCGTGGTTCCTAGAATAAAGCGTTGCTTCAGCACACGAGCACACGAAGTGTTAGGTCTGTACATGAACCGCTGTTCAGCCTGTGGATGCCATAGATGTGAGAACGCCATGGCGACTATCAAATTTGCACATTGTTTCCCTCGGCCCGGAGAAACCACTGCAGTTGTGATTTAATATCTAGGCAGGGCTGGCCATTTTCAAGCTCTCCGAGAACACAGATAACATCAACCATTGCTCGGCAGTTCAGGAAGAAGTAAGATGACCCATAAATAGTATCAAAGTTTGACTTGGTACCTGGCCTAAAATACAATGCTGCCCTAGTACACTCCGCCCTCCTCCCGCCTCCCCTGTCATCCCAACCTAACTAGAACCCCGTCTTATGCTCCTCCTCTTCAATCCCATATTTCTCGAGGTACTTTCTATGCAGATCTAAAACCCCGCCTTCAACAACCTCGCCGCGGTCAGACTCACTGACATACCAACAGTGATAAATCAAAGGCTCCCCGTAAGTATTGACTCTTACGCATTTTTTTTTTCGCAGTAGGAATCACGTTCACCGAACTGATAATGCGAGTCGCAGCATTTCGACCTGTGCTCTTTCAGCCAACCCTCCATGATGCTTTTGCCGCCGACATTTCGAATGGTCTCCATTTTTGCATTGCAAATTTCTGTTTGGTCAGTGACCACGTATGAACAGCCCGCGGCGCTGCACTTCATTTCTTTGGAGAGACTTGATTGACAACACCTTCAAAATTGCGACTTCTTCTACTCCCCTCTTCAGAAGCTGGCGATGACACATAACTCAACGGTAGACACGGTGCCCCCGACGATACGTCGCACACCATTGAGATCGCGATGTGGCCTGTTTCATCATCAGAAACTGTCGATGAGACAGGGTTTAACGGCAGGTACGGGGCCACCAACGCCTCATCCAACGCCTTGCTGGCCCCTCCAATCTCGACATTTAGGGGGAAGTTTTGCGTGGACGACTCGGGCGAGATGAGAGTGTATCCGAATTCCTCAGGGTCTACTTCGCAGGGGTGGCACCAGTAGTTTGGCTAGACTCAATGGTCGAGAGTAGCCGGAGAAGGCGGGTGAGGTGCAGGAGTGTCTAGAGGTGTAGCAGGCCTGAGTGTAATTACAAAAAGTTCAATTATAATGTTATACCTAGTTAACGTTAGGTAAACTATGTGATACCCCCCAACCTCCGCCAGCTCCAGTTCCTTCTGTCTCCCTGTCCCATTTTAGATAGGAGCATATCTTGCAGCCTTTCCCTTTTCTTGTAGCCTTTCCCTTTCTTCTCTCCTCTTGTACTTTTCATCCAGATCTAAGAGACGACCCTTCACAACCTGCCCGCTATAAAAATGCAGCACAGCCAACCCGCAACGGTTAGCCATGACACATATCGCACCTGAGAAGGGTGTAGAGGCCGAATTTTGAGAAGGCCACTATACCTAGCTTATGGAGAAAGCACCGTTCTAGATCGTAAACTTTTAGTTGATCCTCTTCTAGGTTCTTGCCGCCAACATTGCGGATGACGATCACCTTGTCTACGTTGTACAGCTCTGTCTCGTCAGTGATTACATACTGGCAGCCCAGCCAGCACTTTTTTCCCCGGATGGACTTGATTCCCCAGGAGTTTTTCCGAAACCAGCAAATGCGGCAAACTTTGGAGTTGCCATCTAGCCGACAAAAGCGTCCCCACTAGTACGGCTTGCCTAGTCAGTTATACATGTCCCTGGTGGTCTCATCCGAGGGCTCTTAAAGGATTGATAGATTCCATGATGAGCGAATAAAAAGATAGTATGTCGGGTGTTACTGAGTACGATCTGGACTCGGCTAAGCCCAGATATTTTAAGTCTCATCCCTTGCGTTTCTCAATGCCGGATCAGGGTCAGCAGACAGCCACATCTGAGCTTCCCAACCACTTGGGACAGACCACATGGCATCAGACCAACACAAAGACATTTGGAAGTTGCCGAAGAAAAAAAGACTCTTTCAACCGCTCCAGCATTGTGCTTCGAACCAGCCACCCGCTCTTCAAAGCGCAGTCTGGACCATGGCCACGACTGGCACGACATTAGCAGTCATGACACAGTGATGCTAACCAACAGAGAACTTTGAAACGGCTACAAGAAGCAGATCTAGGGCATGCAGGAGAGGACATCAGTACGAGAGTGGTAAAGCCTGAGATAGTTGTTACCTTGAGAAAGAATACGTTGGTTGTAAGAATGTAAGCCAGCAAAAAAGAAGCCGAGCCTGTCTGGCCCACGAAGCCATGGTGGAAACTGTCACTGCCAGTAGGAGATGAGTACTGGTTAACGCAAAACTTGGTTAACGCAAAACTTGGTGAACGAGCATGGGAATGTAGAATGTAGAATGTAGAATGTAGAATGTAGAAAGACGAAGTGTCCTTTCATCCCAATCCACTTACAATGCCTACCAGGTAGAATATGCTTCAGAGACATGAATGGACGATAGCTAATTGAACCTAGGTCAACAATGGCTGACGCCAGAGACAAAAGCGATGGCGGAGGCGCCGGCGATCATTCCGGCGAGTACAGCGGCAGCGTCATGAAAGCTTCCGTTGCCGTCAGGGGCAATGACAAAGATATGGCAGCTCTCATCTCGTTGGGCCAAAACGCGAAGGATATGAGGGAGGCTGCCTTAGGTATCACAAGACACTCTCAATCCCCAAACACACGCTTCAGCTCGGCTTCATAATCATTTTTGTCGGCCAACTTCCTTTGAACCCCCGCTTCCAAATCATTGCACCAAAATTGCGACAGCACTTCATTTGCCTTGGGTGAACTCCTGCCACACCTTTTCAAACTCGTCGTAGCGCTCCTCTGTGATCCCGTCAATGCTGTGCCCGGTAAGCCAGTACGGTACATCGAGCATCTCGGCGGGAAACGCGCGGAGCCACTCCAGATTATCAAGCAGGTGACATTCCAGTCGTCGTTGACGAAGATGCTGCTTGCATGGAGATCGGTGAGTTGGAGAAGAAAAAGGCCTTGACGATGCTGGTGTCGAATATGCCGGTGGGCGAGCGTACGGAGCACGGTCTTGACGCTCATTTGGCTACGGCAATCATTCTCAGTAAAGACGGCGTTGGGCTGGCTGAGAAAGCGCTGGTCATGGAGAGTGAGCAGAACGGATGCGTAGGCGTCGGTGCAGTTGTACGTGTCGTTTGGCTTATGGTCCTGGGTGCGCCGTCGTTTTCTAGGGAGCACGATGGTGCAGGTGAGAGCCCGGTTGCTTAGCATTATGGTTCCGTCGGCATTGAACTGGAACGCCCCAAATCACGGCTGTGGTAGGCGTGCTAAGAACAGCATAATCTGTGATAGCTTGGAGAAGAGTGTTTTCCTTTGTTCCTGACAGCCTCGGTGCTGCTCATTCCATGTGTTTAACAGTACCTGGCCTGTTTCGGGTCCAATATAATCCAGGAATGTATAAGCAAAGCGTACAGTATGCAGAGTCATGGTGCAGGTATAATGTGAGAGGACTGGGTAGTTGAGAAAACGACCGAGGAAGCCGTGGATGCAGCGTCGGAATACGTGGGCAAGGCGAAATAAAAGAAGTTTGTGCCGGACATGGGTGAACTAGTATAATCGAACAGGTCAGCAGTTTAGACCCAGAGTCCCTCAAAGATTGTGAGGGACATCAATGATCATGGACTAAGACAGATATAATTATGGAATGAATGGAAGATTGGTGGAGATGGACGAAGTGGACTTACATGGCGGCCGTCGGCAAAGCCAAAACTATAGAAATGAGGTAACGTTATGCGGACACTGGAGCAATTCTCCTGCATCCACACGTATGCACCAACCTCACAACAAACTTTCTCGTCCACGGTACAGGAATACTTAACTTCGGCGAGCTTATTTGGCATGGCGCACCGGAACACGACCCTCGTAGATCCTCCGCTGGACTGGACAACATCGACCATTACGCAAATATTGAAACCGCCTCGGATCCATTGTTCGGGCTCCAAGACGCGGCAGGCGTCGTGTTTTCCCAGGCCGAGGTGTTGGCGCACGATGGCCTCAATCGAGTCTCGCTGCCACCAGAGATTGTCCCCTCAGCGCCTAGAGAGCTCCAGTGCTGACCCTCCTGTGATTCGTGACCACTCAAGTTGAACAAGGTTCACCGACTGAAGAGTCTCAAATCCATGATTCATGCCAGAGGGATTCTTGCTATTGAATTATTGTAATGGAAAACATATCGGAGCAGAATCTTGTCTATCAATTCTGAATAAGCACTCGTTTGTTGCGAGCCCATCTGCTTTTCTTCATTCCTGGTTGCTTGGGCTCTAGATGATACACTGAAACTTCACCCAATGGCGGTAGTGCATGCCGTTTATCTCTATGCCGAGAACCTGGGACTTAGTGCAGCATGAGAGTAGTCCAATGCTAGGTGTGTTTAATTTGATATCTTGAACTACTACCAGCGTTCTAGGAATGACCATAGATGGGCTTCGGCTGGTAGAGCTCCTCGAGGTACTTCTCCTCCTCGTCCGTCAGCGTCTTTCCCCTGGCTGCGAGAGCCTCCTCCAGTCTCTCAACCTTGCTGAAGCCAATGATCGGGCTTGTGACACGCTTGTTGATCCACGCCAGAGCAACATGGGACATCTGTTCCATATCCGAGTCAGCCTGTGCTCATCAAAAGGGGTGTTAGACAAGGCAAAACTTACCGGCCACTCATGCTTCTCCGCAACCTCCACCACCCTCTTAATAATTCCCAAATCCTGCTCCGTCGTCCCATGCGCCCCCGGCTGCGTCTCCTTCTCCCCCTTACTCCTCATCGTGCTCCCATACGTTTCCGGCTTCCTTGCCAGATGGCCCCTGCACAGCGGCGCCCAGGGCACCAACCCCACTCCCGTCTCGTTACAGAACCGTATCATCTCGCGCTCCTCCTCGCGGTACACCAGATTATAGCAGTTCTGCATGCTCACAAACTGGGTCCAGCCATTCTTCTCGGCGCAGAACTGCATGCGCGCAAACTGCGTCGCCCACATGCTGCTGGCGCCAATGTACCGCACCTTGCCGGACTGCACGAGGTCGTGTAGCGCGCGCATCGTCTCCTCAATGGGGGTTTCTGCGTCAAAGCGATGGATTTGCAGCAGGTCGATGTAGGGCGTGTCGAGGCGGGCGAGAGACGCCTCGACCTGGTTGAAGATGGCCGCACGCGAGAGGCCATAGTTGTTGATGTAGTCCTTGGAGGCCTTGATGTGGTCCCAGACAAAGAAGGCGCGCAGTTCAGGCTCCTCGCCGGCGGGGAAGAAACACTTGGTCATGATGACGACCTTCTCGCGCGGGATGTTGTACTTCTTGAGAGCCTTGCCGACGATGCGCTCCGAGGCGCCGTTGGAGTACATGTTGGCTGTGTCCCAAGTGTTGAGGCCGCGGTCGTAGGCCGCTTTGAGGAGCGGGAGGGCTTCGTCCTCCTCGATGGCCCAGTCGAGGTTCTTGGAGTCGCCGAAGCTCATGCACCCAAAGATGGGCACCGAAACTTTGAGGCCGCTGTTGCCGAGGCGTCGGTACTCGCATTTTGAGCTCTCGATGGAGGCCTTGAGGAGGGGTGTAACTTGAGGGGCAGGCATAGTTGGAGTTTGTGTGGTTTCAGGACTTTGGCTTACGGTCGACCCTTGAGGGGAATTTAAAGAGAGAGCTGAGGCTTTGGAAGTAAACCTATGTATCTCGTGTGAAAGTGGTCAAGACAAATGGAAAAAACCTTGAAGGTCACACGAGTATGGGAAGAGATTATAAAAAGTACTCTCCTTCAAGAGCTCCTACATCTGGAGCTGTTTGACCACAAAACAAGGGAGCTACCCCGCAGCGGGGATAAGGGAGTTACGGCCCCGGTGCCGGAGCCAGGCAGATTTCGGGTGTGAATGGCAAGTGGTCCTGCAGATGTGGATGTGGGCTTTTGCCTCCGAAGAAGTACGTCATTCTCGGAGAGCACGGGAACGCAGGAACAAGTAATGAAGATTCGAAAAGAATGAGCAAGCAAGAAGGATTAGGAACAGCAAGTCATGAGCCTGGTTTGATGTGAGAAAAGAAAAAAGTACAGGGCCAATATTGAAGATATTTAGCAGGAACATTCAGCTTTCCAGGAGGGTATCTGATCAACACTTGAACCGTCACTGGGGTTGTTTAGGAAAATGTTACGACCAAGAAAGCGGTGCCGTGCACTCATGTGGTCGATTACTGATCCGACAGACACTCCTCTCTTGCTCGTGGAAAACAGGTCGCAAACAAGGCGTCTTAAGACGCACGAAATATGTCTCTTTGGTAACTGCAGAAGCACAGAATGCGCAATGTCGACGGTACTTGGACACTGAGCACATATCCGTTTGCACAATCCGTTCGCCGTGCCAACAATAGATTCGATGCTCATTGAAAACAAGAGTTTTGGGCGCTCAACAACGCTTTTTGCAATGGCGAAGAAACGTTGTTATTTAAAGTTGAGCTTTGATACTCGCCGTGACGTCTCCGAGTTGCAGTAGTATCCCTCGGGAATTGGGTTGAGCAAATGTTTACATGACTCAGGGGTTTGGGGGTTCAGGGGCTCGGTTGCCGAACACACTGCAGTCTGCAGAAATATCCAGACTGATTTCATAATTTCTTTTCTAATCTCTGGCCTAGGAGTCTCTTACTCTGTGCCAATAATACTCTCAAGGTTCACAACACATGCAATGGTGTTTTCAGCTTCCAAGCTGCTGGCAAGATGCCCGCATACTTTAGGTTTATTTCCTGACCCTGCTAAATGGAGACCACCTCCAAACAAATGCAAAATCCCCTTCCATAGATTCCAGTCTGTCCCATTTCTAGCCAAATTACTGAACAAAAGTCGTTACCAAACTCCGTCCCTGTTTCCTTAACCGCCCAGCCCCAACCATCAATAGCCACCAACTCCATATCTTAAGAGGCCCAGTTCCAAAGAGGCAGCTGTGCCCCTTTATTTTCCCGAATCTCACAGAAAGAGAGGAATAGAGAATCTTTGCCATCAGCTAAGTTAAACTGTAAAAACAAGTGACACAACATCAAGGGGAAATGGCCAAAGATTGAGGCACTTCCCTCGCAATGCAAGAACTTCTAGCAAACTTCCAAAGCGGCAACACGTTGATACCGACCGCCGGACTATTGTACCAAGCAAGCCGTCCTCTAACTAATCCGTCTCACGGACCTTATACATCCTCAACGACCTCCCTAAAGAACCCTTCACCCTCCCCATCCCCATTCCTTCCCCGCCCTCATCCGACGACGTCCTCGGGGTCGGCGTTTTAGGTACCACCGGCGCGCCACCCGCACCAGCCACGGGCTGCTGCCCCATCGCAGCAACAGCAGGCGGTACCAAAGACGGCGCAACCCCGGGAGGCGCGAGCGCCTCCGCAACCGGCACCTGACCACTCTGGATCTGCGCCTCAAGCTGGTCGAGAGCGTGCCCCTGGGCGTGTGCGGCGGCGCCGGCGCCGCGCTGGAAGGCCCACATGCCGGAGTCAAAAAGGGTGTCCATCTCTTCGAGGGTGATGCCTTTGGTTTCGTGGGCGCAGAGAAACATGTGCTGGCGGCAGTGTTAGTTATCTTATTTGGTGGCGAGTTGTCTCGGGGGCAGTTCCGGTGAAAAGGGGCCATTCGCAGGACAAAAAAGATTAAAAGAACAGGGGCAGAAAGAGTCGGAGCTGTTACTTACAATGCAGGCGGCGCCATTGAAGGCAGCGAAGACGTAATACATCTTGAACGAGATGTTCCATAGCAGCGGGGGCACGGCAAAAGCGAGAACCATGTTCCAAAACCAGTTGGCGGCTGTGGAGATAGAGACAGCTGTGGCGCGAACCTTGCTGGGGAAGATCTCAGCGGGGTAGGTCCAGGAGACGGGGCCCCAGGTTGTGGCAAAGGTTGCGACGAAGAGGTAAGAGCAAGCGACAATGGCGGAGGAGACGGCCTTGTGGTTGAGCACGATCCAGGAAATGTCACTGTTTTCTGGGGTACGGGTCTCGGCGGTGTTGGCCTGGCCATAGACGTGCTGAAGAGCACCTGAGGGAAGTTAGAAAAGGTTGGGGGGAGTGGAGAGGGGAGGAGGACGGACCGGAGATGAAGAGCCAGGACATCATGCCGAATGAGCCCAGGATCAGGGACCAACGACGACCCCATTTGTCAATCCACCAGATTGCGGGCATGGTCATGACAACGTTGATGACATATTGAATGGAGGCCGTGGCCAGGGGAGAGGCGATCTGGGCGCCCTCCATAATATATACGATGTAGTACCTAGACGGCTGGTCAGCAACCAAAAGATTCTCGACTTCAACGGGATCACTCACATCATGATGTTCATACCGCAAAGCTGGGACCACCTGTCCAACACATCGTCAGCTTCCATCACCCCAATAACAAATGTCAGCATGTCCAGTTACTCACGCCTGAATGCTCATCCCCAACAGCACTCTCTTCCCAATCTTCTTCCCAAAAAGTGACTTGAACGACGACGGTTCCGCCTTTCTTTCCGCCTCCAACGCGTCGCGAATCTCGATAAACTCAGCCAGCACCCTCGGGTGGTTCTCGTTCCCCTTGCCGTGCAAGTGGGCAAGTACCTTGCGTGCCTCGTCCCAGCGGCCCTTGGTGGCGAGCCACCGGGGGCTGTAAGGAAAGAAGAAAAGTCCGACGAGGAGGAACAGAGCCGGTGTAATCTGCACCGCCCACGGAATCCGGAACGCCGCCGTCGGCTGGTTGGGATCTTTGGATCCCCCGCCGACGCCCTCTGCGGCGCCGAACTGGACGAAGTACTGGCTATAACCTAAAGATCAACACTTGTACCTCTCAAAAAACCACTCCCAACCCGAACTTACATCAAAATCCCCCACGTAATCGCCCACTGCTGCAACGACACCACCCGCCCCCTAATCTCTTTCGGCGCAATCTCTGATTGATAAACTGGCACGATCGACGACGCAATACCAATGCACAACCCGCACACCGCTCTCCCCACGCACAGCATCGGGATATTAACCGACACCGCCATCAATAAACTCCCAATAATCCACAACACACAGGAAATTTGCAGGGCAATCTTGCGCGAGAAACGGTCGGCCAGGTATGACGAGAAGAAGCAGGCAGCTAAGCTGCCGGCGGGCATGGAGGCTGTGATGCCGCCCTGCGCGTAGGAGACTGGGTTGTTGAAGTAGCGCTTGTAGGCTTGGGTGCCGAGCACACCGGACATCGAGCTGATGTCGAAGCCGAAGAGACCGCCGCCTGAAAGGGGAGGAGGGTGTAAGTGGTGTGGTAAGGAGGAGGAAGGGAGTGGGGAAAGGGGGGGTTACCAATGGCGGCGAAGCCGCAACTAACATAGATGTTACTGGCTTGATACATGATGGGCTAGTGGTAGTTATTCTCCGATAGGGGGTTGAGTGTTAGTATGGCAAACAAAAGTGTTACTGGAGAGCGAGAGGATTGAACTAACTTGGTGATAGGTTCTCAACCCCAGTAGCCGTTGAGTATCATTGTTGTCAAGGTAAAATCCCGAAGAGAAGAGAAGAGAAGAAAAAAAGAATTTCCAGAAGGAGGAACACATCACCATTAAGTAGAACTTGCCAAAAGTGCTGCCCATCCACTCCGCATTGCGGCCAACCACCCCGGAGAAAGGAGATAAGGGGCAGCTCGACAAAGACATCAGAGTTGCAGGTCCATGACAGCGGAGGAGATCAGCTGGTATGCAAGGGATCGTGGCGGGCCTTTGCCGCTGGAGAACTTCGATCGTGATGAGGAGTCGGTTCCACCACCGGCGGTCACACCACGCGGCGGCGCGGCCCAGCATGATGGCTGCGTGAACACTCAGGGACCCAATATCGAGCACGCGGAACGCCTTGCCCCCACTCACCCAGTATCATTTTCAACATCCCTACGCCGGTGAAGGTGCGCTGTAGAGACTGGTAACGATGGCTGGCGTGGTACACCAGCTGAAGCCAGCCTTACCCTGGACCAGACCGCTACTTAGCCCAATTTAATATGCCGATAGTGTACTCATTACAGGCATATACAAAGCAACGACATGGCAGTTTCGTGGAAAGCAGCAACATGACTTGTTTGGCTTGGCCTTGGATGGCGGGGGAGGGTCGAGCTGGGGCCTGCGCGGAGGCTCGGCACCTAAGCTCCAGCAGAGCGCCTCGTCATGGAATCCATCGACCACTCGATCACATCTAGCCCGCTGTATCCGGGGGAAAATGCCAGAACAGTAACTGTGGAGTGACGCTCAAGGCGTGGCTTGTTGTTGGCTAAACACTGAAACGGAGGGCGGGGAGTCTAATCCACCAAGACAACCTGTTTGAGGAACCAGTAGCAGTCCGTTTGGTCATGGCTCACATGAGACAGCTCCGCGGAAGAGCACGTGGTGCTGGAACTGGGTGGATGCTGTCGTCTGTGGCGAAGATGGAGTAAACCTACGTACCAGGCAGTGGATTAATGAGACTTGGAGAAGACTTTAGAATAGGCCGCAGGAATGATGATGCCGCGGGCAGGGCCCAGGAGCTTGGAGATTTGAAGAAGGACTGCGGAGAGCTTGACTCCCTGCTGAGCCAGGTGGAGGTATTGGCAGTGCTGCTGGCTGCTGCTTGCTGTTAACTCCCTACAGGGGCCGCTTGGTCTCTCTGCCATGGCCGCCTCAAGCCTGACTGCATCGGCCGTGAGCCAGGCTCCTTGCGGCGTGGACTTACCCAGTTGGGCCTTACACAGGCTCAAGCAATGTAAGCAATGTATCACGAGACTGAGACAAGGGTCTTTTGTCCCTCTCGAGTTGAGTGTCCCTCTCGAGCTGAGTGTTCTTTGGGTATTCCATCACTTGTTCTCTCGTGTTTTCTTGGCCATCTCGGGACCAAAGCGGCGGTATGTAACCAGTCATATCTATGTGCTGCCACAAGAGAAGAAGGTTGACTAACCATGATGGCGCAGATCTTCAAGAAACCGGATGAGGATCTCTGTCCGGAGCTACTGGCCCGCGGAGGTGCCTCGCGGTTTGAACACGGGCACACAGTGGCTTTCTAGACTGGCATAAGAGCCTGAGACACCAGCCTCTTGGGGAAACTGCGTGATTTTCTGGACGTGGCTCAGTCCGGAGGAGAGAGGTAGTGAGGCCGTTGGAACCAGAACTCTGGGACTATCACTGGTCAGAACCGTGCCGTTGATACCCAGCGCTTCCTGAGCCATGTGGTGAAACGAGGGAGCCAACCGGAGCGGTTGCTTTGATTCTGCGCAACGAAGGACAAGACAACGGCTGTGGAAGACCCGAGGGATTGCATATGTCTGTGTTGCCACGGTTGCGTGCCAGCCGGTATCCAAGACCAGGACAGGGCAGCCTCCTGCAGGATCTCTTCACACTGGGCCTATTGGGGCTGTGGTTAGCCGAGCGAGAGGCGGTGTCTGTTGGATAGTTGATACCTGCCGTCTAGACTCCTGTGAGACGAGCACAGAGGAATCTCGGCCGTTTCCAGACTGGAGCGAGAGCAAAGTATCGGGCCGTTTGAGAGCATGCTGGTCCGCCGTGGTCCATCAATTCGCCATAATATTTTGGACTGTGGATGAAACACGCGGCGGCGCCTTTTGTTGGTGTCATTTCGATGCGCGTTGTTCAAACTTGAATATCTGGTCCAGGAAGAAAAGCAAGAACGGATGGATCGAGGTTGAAATAACCAGCTTACCCAGTATCTAGCTGAAAGGAACGCACTGTTCCAAGCCGATCGACCCCACCACATCCCTGCATCCACGCCGCCAAGACGGAACCAGGGCAGTGAAGCTTTCCCCAGAGAGCAGACCTCGTTTCAAGATCACCCCAACACAGCAAGATACGGGAATTCACGATTTCTAAGAGTTCCGCCATGATCCAGCCTTTTGGTGTGGAAATACACACAGATCGCAGAGTCCGCCTACAGGTGTAGAAGTTGCCACCCTATGTCCGCAATGGTGGCTCATTCTGGGACTCGAGTTCGTCATCAACGTCGATTCATCCAGCACTGCCGCCATGTCCAATCGCGATGCCCCGCAAAAGTTTAGGTCCGAGTCGAACTCGCAATAATGAGGCCATTTCCCGACTCCCATCACAGGGCCCTACGGTATTTTTCAAAGCTGAGGCGGCCGAGATCATGCTGCCCACATAGCCAGAATAACATCGGCCGAGGGCCGTGCCCTGCCACGCAACCTGGGGACGGAATCTCGCAAACTCCCCATTTCGGGCGCCAGCCCGAGCAGCAACCTGACATCGCCACACAGACAGCCACAGCTCCAAGAGGATCCGTAGTTTTCTGTCACCCGCCCACATCCAGCCTCTCCAGCCTCCCCCCTCCTGCCCTCTCACCACTTTCATCACCCTTCAAGAAAACGCCAGAAGTGCAGATAATTCTCATCATCGACTCCACCCCACAACTTTCCTCCGTTTCCCTCCCTCCTCCACCGAAGAACTTCACTCATGATCAACACTCAACTCTCCCTTTGATCCATCACTGACGGGCCACACCCCATCATCACCCCGCATATTCCAACCTCCCATCATCCACCCCCATTCATCCGCCCCCAACCCTTATCCCACCTCATCAACCTCGCCTACTCTTCAGCCTCTCAACCCTTGCCCTCTCCACAGCCGAACGCTTCTCGAAAAAAGAAAAAGAGAAGAAGCCCAGCATGCAGCGAGAGAAGGGATGGAGAAAAAAAAGTGTGAGTGAGAGCCAGTGGATAACTGGCCCGACCTCGAGACCTGCACGCAACAGGTCAGTAGTATCATCTCTCCAGCCTACTAGTAGCAGGCGTAGATGAAGTGTTGCTTGTCACAGTCAGTATGAAGGTAGTGGTTTAGCAGTCCTGTTTGCCTGTCAGTTCACCACCTCTGCCCTGCCTAACAAGCAGGTAGGAACAGAAGCATCCACCGACAAAAAAGAGAAAGAAAAAGAGAAGGTATAAACGGTCGTCGAATTTTCTGCTTTCCGCTCGCAGCAGCAGCAGCCAACTCGGCCTATGCATCGCCTTGTTCATCATGTGTGTCCGCCTTGCCTTAGGTCAACCCCGAAACCGGGTAGACACTGATAAACAAGGCTCGCGCGACGGAAGAAATATTCCCTGCCCCGTTAGCTGGCTGACTGCGACTTGCTTGCTGCGAATGGCGGCCAGCATCCGACACTGCAAGGTCGTCGGACTGGGATGCGCCATCGCTCTATACTACACAAAGAGGAACTGGACTGAGGTGACTGGGTGGGTGTGGGTTAATGGCCGAGACCAAAAACAAACACACAAGAAGGGGAAGGATAATGATGAAGAACGGGGTATAAGCCGCTGATCATCGACCGTTCCGACCGTCCCTGGTAAGCAAACAGAAGCTGGTGACCGCGTGGAAGAAAAGGATGCAGTAAAGATATCCAGGCCAAGTGGAGGAAAGGGTATCGAGATCTGCCTCAACTCCAGGGCATGCCGAGTCCGAGTCCGAGTCCGTTTGAATCCGCCGGTCCGTCCGTCAAACCGACATGCATGATGCGATCCATCCCACCAAAGGAATAAAAAAAAAATAAAAAAACGCCGATGGGCCGCGAAGAAGTCGTCATAATCATATCCCGAAAAGCCCAAGCGGGCTCAGTCACCGGCGCCTCCTGGCCGCCGCACCAATCCTTGGCATCCGCATCTGCTGCGGCGGGGGTGCTCTTGGAGGCGGCCTTGGGGGCAAGGCCATCGAGCGATTTCCCCTGGGGGACCGCGGCGGGTTGCGGTGGGTGCGTGGGGGCGGCTGGCCGCCGTTGGCCAGCTTCTCGAGGTAGTTGCGCTGGTTCTCGAAGCTGGAGTAATTCCCCGCCCATAATGACGCCAAGGAGGCTCTGGAGGCTCTGGCGGTTGGGCTCCTGCGCGACCTTGGCCATGTGCTGGGTGAGCTCCGCATGGGCGTGCGAAAAGTGGGAGAGGACCGTGCCCGCGTTGCTGGAGCCGCCCGCAATGTCGTTGGCGGGGTTGTTGGGGTCGATGATGGAGAGGCGATTGGTGTTCTTGTAGCTGAAGGCCTTGACTTGGTGCTGCAGGCCGTGCGTGGCGGGGTTAGTATGAGTCTGGGGACGCACGGTGAAGCAGGACTGACCTTGGGAATCCATTTGGGCGGATCCATGCTGATGGCGACGGCCTGGTAGTTGAACTTGTTGCCATACAGGTCAAAGAAGTGCAACAGTAGCTGGCCGAGATGGTGCCGGGTGTCGAGGTTGCCGCTTTGCACCTCGGGCATCATCTGCAGCATACTCACCACGAGGCAGATAACCGAAAATCCGCCGATGCCTCCGTTCACGGGCTCGTTGAGACCGCGCATAAGGAGAAAATGCTTGATCATGGTGACCAGCGCGGGCATTCCCGGGTACTGCGTGCGCCAAGCCTTGAACGTCTCGATGGCCGTCAGCCCGGTGTCGTTCTCAAATGAGACATCGATCTTGAGGCCCGTATTATGCTCAATGAACTTGACGAGCGGCACCTTGGCGTGGAGGATGAGCTCGATCTCGTTCTCCCATGCAACCTGGTGGCTCACGAGCTCTCTCCTGAACCGATGGAGGAACGTCTTGGTGTTGTACTTGGGTGCGCCACCTGCCGCGAAGCTATCGGACATAAAGACCATGTCCATGTCAGCCGTGGGCAAGTAAAGCCCAGAAGGAAAGGAACCAAAGGGGTACACCTCAGCATTCTGAAACACGTTGCGGCAAAACTGCTTGAGATCCTCAACCAGCTGGCTGCGCAGACGCTCCTCAAAGTCACGGGGCTTGATGTAGTCATAGAAGTCAACGACCTCCTTGTGCAACCTGAAAAGGCGAATTAGCCGGCGTGATCGGACATGCCCAGCAAATCTGGCCTACCAGACTGCCATGTTGGCGGACCGCGAGTGATCTGCCACCATCCACGGGGTAGAGTCCAAGTCGGGTTTCGCACGCCACTCGCGAACAATGCCGCCTCCGGAGGGCATCTTGGTGGCCTTCTTGAGCCTCGTATGGGGCATTTTGATCTCGTCATCGTGGGTCCGCTTGCGGCTGCCCAAGGCGGACGGCGTGGGATCGGGGTAGGGCAGAGATGTCTTGGTCGACTCGGCAGGCGCCGGGGGCTTGGGAGGTAATTGCGGCTTGGGAGGCAGCGGATGCGCTGATCGCACGCTGGCTGTGCTGGGCGCAACGGAGGGTGTCGCTACTGTCGCAAGCTCCGAGTCCTCCTTGTCTCCATGATCCGACGCGTCACTATCGTCAAAGTCAAAAGAGATAAAGTCTGCGGCATCAGACGGCAGCGAAGTCCTGCTCTCCGTAACTTGGACACGGGCCTTGCGGATCATCTGTACGACATCCTTTTTCTTCCCTTGTGTGCCACCCTCGGGCGGAATGGCAGTGTAGGGATCTGGGTTAGACCACTTGGGGACGGTGTTGTCGGAAGCTGACTGTTCCACAGCGACGCGGGCGCGCTTGTTCGAAGGTTCGTCGACCGTCTCAGCCTCATCCCCGGAAATTTCCATCTCGGCCTCGTCACTATCGGAGAGCTCGTTGAGGGGGCGGTAGGTCACGCCGCCTGCAGTGTCGAAGAAAGCAACCTCTGTACCGGCGTTGTGGTCAGTCTTTAGCAGCTCGCGCTCGGCGGCGACAAACGGCCTCCACGGGCGGCCGCCATATGGACGGGCCCCGAATGGCCTTGCATTTCTAAAAGAGCGATCCTGAGGGCCGCGGGCTCTTTTCGCAGACCGCGAGTCGCCGTGCGGGGACGGCGCCCGCCCATTCCGACCACCCTGGGGGCGATAGCTGTCGCCCTCTTGAACGCCAGCAGGCTTGTCAAAGCGGAACGAAAAGTCGCCCTGCGGCGGGCGGTAGTTGTCGACGCCAGGCGGGCCAGGATATGTGGAAGGAGGACGATTCCAGCGGCTATCGGGGTGGTGGGTAGGGTGGCCATGGTCTTGGTACGAGGACGGGCGGTACGCGTCTCGCGACTGTGGGCCATTGCGGTTTCGCGTGTTGGCGTTGCGGTCGCGGTCGCGGTCGTTGCGGTAGTCGCGCGGCGGCGGCGGACGATAGTCGCCTCGAGACTGATTGTGTCGCGGATTGTACGCCATGTTGGCGATTACTGTCGCGAAGTCGGTTTCGCAGTGACGGAATCGTGCCGGGAGGTGGTGTGGAGGGGAAGTTCCAAGTCGGGAAGGCGGCGATATTTTTTTGTGCATGTGTCGGTCGTCGATGGCGCGGAAGGACCAGGGAGAAGACCAGGGTGCAGAGGCAGAGTTGCGCTAGACCACATTAGGATTAGCGTATTTATCACCGGTCAGACTGTTGTGTCATTCGAGATGAGCAGCACAAGACAAGCACCATCCCGAAAACCATGAACAAAAGTGCCAAATTTAGGGTGGAGGTAGTTTTATTTCTGCTTTGACAAAGCCCCAAGTACCCGGCTTCTAAAAATCAGATGTGTAGGTCCGTACACGTCCTGTCATATGGACTTCTCGAGTTCTGACCTTGAGCGTCTGACCGCTGTTCTGATGTTCCCAACCACGTCCATCTCTCAGGCACTCCCCAAGTCGTCCATTACTTGATTGCCCTGCCAAATCAGTCAAATTGGCTTGTAACTGATAAGCATTGGAAGTATTTGCCAATCCTTCCCGTTTCTCGCAGCCTTCACAGGGGAAGTCAAATGAGTAGCGACCCGTAAACATCGTGAGCAGCGTTGTTCGGATGGTGGGCGCCCGTTGCCACCCTGGACGACATGACCTTCAATAGTAAGGTTGTCTGTTTGGGCCCGGCCAAGCTTTGTTTTAGTCACGGCCCAGGCCGTTGTCTGCGGCTGCAGAACATGCTGAGTGAAGTCTTCTGGGCCCCTGAAGTTGCTAGCCATGTCTGAGGCACATTTCCCACAGAAAAAGGGGTCGATACATCCCGCGCCTGGGGCCCCCTAAACGCTGTAGGGGTAAATGGGGACATTCCTCTTGACCTTCGTTCTTCCGAGGCCCGACCACGAGCGCGTTCAGAGACCCCCACACCAATTGGATGATAAACTCTCAACCGAGTTCACGTATCGGCCCCCAACCCAGCCGCAAACTTCCTCGCAGCCCACCCAGCGCCATACTCCTCATACTCCTGCTTCGTGACTGCCAACCTCTCGACATGCTCATGCCGCGCAAAATTAGCCGCGCCCAGCCACGTGCTAGCAACAGGATCCTCCGGCCTTGCCACTCTCACTACGCACTCATCCGGCACGCGCTCCAACAGATCCATCTGCAACCGCTGAATAAAATTCTCCAACCGCGCATTCCCGCCCACCACCACAATATTCGCCAACAACCCGGGCCACAGCCCCACAGGCAACACCCCCAGCGACTGCATGACCAAATCCGCCAGGCCCGGCTGCCGCATCCCAATATCCGACGGACTAAACAGCAACTCCGGCACCACAAACCGCTCATTCCTCAACGTGAGCACATCCTCACTCACCTTCCCCGCCTTACGCGCGCGCGCAGCCGACGGCTCATACTCCCTCACCACCCCATGGAAGGTAGTGTGCGAATCCGGCAAAACATAATCCTTCGCAATCCCTGCCCCCGCCACATACCTCTCCCTCCTCCCCCTTCCCCTCTCGGCCCTTTCCACGTCTTCTCAACATCCCTCTTAAAATCCAGCGACACATATCCCACCTTCTCCTTCATCTCATTCACCACCGCGTACTCGTTGCGCATGTCAAAGTGGCGCACCGACAGCAGGCGGGCGAGGTAGTTTGTGAGCAGCTTGCCGCCGACGTCGAGGCGGCGGATGGCGGGTGTAAGGGGCGGCCTTGCAGAATCGGGGTCACGGTGGTGTGGGAGTAGCCTGAGTCGATGAGAAGGATGGCTTCCGCGGGGATGTCGATGGGGTGGTAGGGGTGCGTGGGGTGTGGAAGATGGCTTGGATATCTTGGTAGGCGTTGAAGGCGGGGCCTAAGGGGGGGTGGTGTTAGCCAAGGCGGGTAGGAATGGGGAGGAGGTGCGTACCGATGCCGCGGTAGTAGCTGGCAAAGCCGTACTCCTCAAACACCATCTGGTCGCAGTTCGTCTGCAGCGCGGGCAGGCCGTTCGGCTGCTCGGCAAGGACCAACCGGGTCTCAGACGGGTCGCAGCGCTGGGGCGCCTTGTCGTCGAAGAACTCGCGGTCCCAGATCTCCTTCTCAGCCTCCCAGCTCACGATAGAGCCTTTTTCCACCGGCCGGCGGAAGGCCATCTCGCCAAAGTCCCTGCATTTTTCCAGCTCGGACGCGACGTACGTCTTCCGGTGGCGGTCGCGCGCGATGCAGTTGGGGATGATGCGCGGCCGTTCGTCAGCCTTGTCGGCGGTCACGAAGCCGGCCTTAATGGTGTCGGCGCCATTGTCAAGGACAAGGGTTGTGGAAGGCGGTGGCGGGCCAGAGGCGCGGGACTTGCGACTTGCTGCCATTGTCGGATTTGTTGAGCGCGACGCGAAGTTGGGCCAGAAAGGTGCTGTATGGGAATGCTTTGGGTGGGGCCTAAGACTGACGTCCGATAAGGGTTAAGGCTGGGAGTGAAAGCCAGGGTTGATTATGGGAAACGTACCCCAGACAACCGCCATCGACCACTCGGCCATTTTGGCATTCGATCTCTTGGCATTCGCACGTCAACTCCTCCCTTTTTCCAGACATCCATTTTGGCGGACACCACACAACGAGAATGAGAGACATCCATTTTTTGAGAGAATTGTTTTGAACTGGGATCTCGTAGTTATTTTTGGTTGTGAACTGGAGTCTTGAATCGCTGCTGTCATTCCCCCGTCTCCTTCTCACTCACACCAGCAGAAGCCTCCTTCATCCTCGCCACCCCCAACCTCTCCGCCTCCGCATTCAACGCATCAACCTCCCCCTCACAAACGGAATCCCCTCCTCCTCCTCCTCTTCTCCATCTCCCCTCAATCTCCCCGAAAATAAATCCTCTCCACCCCTCCATCTTCTCCGACCCCACGACCCTCCGATACAACACCTCCATCCTCTCCCTAAACTCCCCAACCCCATAAACAAATCCGGCTTCACCACCACAATAAAATGCCCCACATCCCCTTCCCCCATATCATACGGCCCCGTCACCCCCTGCAAACCCCGCGCCTGACAAAACCCCCGAAAACACATCCATCATCACCGCCAACCCACTCCACTTATGCCCCCATCGGCAACATCACCCTCCAACGCCTCCCTTGATCCTCCGTAACCTTCCTCCCCATCCAACGCCCACCCCAGCGGAATCTTCTCCCCCTTCTCAACGCCCTATGCACCTTCCCCTCGCCACCACACTCGGCGCCATATCCAATATAAACGGCACCCCCGACTTCTCCCCCAGGAGCCCCACACGCAATTGGTGAAACCCCCAACAGACGGGACTTACCGCCCCATGCGGGGAGCGCGGGTGACGAGTTGGTGAAGACGAGGGACATCATGTTGGCGTCGAGCGCTTGTTGCACCAGCCAGGCCGACATGCCGAAGTGGTTGGAGTGGGTCACGCTGGAGAGACCGATGCCGAAGGCTTGGGCGGATAAGATGGCGGTGCGCATGGCGAGGTGCGCGGCGGGGAAGCCGAAGCCGTTGTGGCCGTCGATCTGGCAGCGTCAGTGGTGCGTGAGAACATGTGAGGGGAATCTGACCTGGGCGACAACTGGGGTCACCTGCTTGACGGTGGGTTCGGTGGTGGGGTCGAGGACGCCGTGGCGGATGCGCGCGAGGTAGGAGGGTAGCCGGTTGATGCCGTGGCTTTCGACGCCGCGGAGGTCGGCTAACACTAAACCGTGGGCGACGATCTCGGCGTTCTTGGTGCTGACGCCGTATTCTTTGAGAAGGGAGATGACGAAGGAAGTGGCATCTTCGTGTCGGATTATGACGTTAGGAGTGTCTTCGGGCATTGTAGAGTTGGATGAGTGACTTAGCCAACAAAAACGCCTTGAAACTTATTATAGAAGAGGTAAGTTGATGTGAGGGGAGGGAGGAAAGGGGATATATGGTCTGGGTTGGGGTTAGGGTCCACACCCCCTCATTGACCCTCAGTCCCCACACGCCTTCTCCTCTTCCCCCATCTTGGCAAAAGCTTTTTTCGACCACCACCACTTCGCAAGCCATTGACCAACCAACCACCCTTGGTTTGGGTTTGAAGTCACGCCTTGTGGCTTGCTTCGAAATGTTGAATCTATTTCTGGCTTCTTCCTCTTTTTTTGAGAAGAAAAAGATAAAAAAAAGGCCCTCGACATCGACCGCCATGACGATGCCAGGGAGTGGCATTTGCGAGAAGCTCTCATGCTTGCTGCTCCGTCATTTCGTCGGTATTCCTGGTTGACAGATCTGCAGCCCTCCATCGTCTCCAAGGCCGACTAACAGCTAGCCATTGGTTGTTCTTATTGCGTGTTGGTTACAACTGACGACAAAATTCAGGTTCTGCCGAGACACCTGCCAAAACGGACAATGATGCTACGTCCCAACCTGCTGTGCTCCCCCTAGTTTTGGCACCGAGGGCACATGCCCAGCAATCCTTTCTGTACACGGCATAATGACCAGCAAAACAATCTACGAGATCGCTCTGTTTCGCGATGCAGACTGCAGTGTTCAGTTGGGTGTGATTCTTAGAATCCAATTCCCAAACCCCGGTGCTGTCTCTGGTCTACTTTTCTCACGATATTCACAGTGGTTTTCTCTGTGAAAAAAGAAGGGCCAACACTGAAAAAAGTAAACCAATTTATCAGTACCTGATTCGACATAGTACAAGTGCGCCCTCGTACCACGCGTCCTTTCTAGTTCGTTTCCACTCACTAAACCCAGACAATGGCTGGTGGCGTCAAGAAACCCGTCAACATCTTCAAGCTAAAGAACCTGGGCGAACCCAAAGAGATCTTCAATTGGAGGCTATGGTTTGCTGTCTTTTCCTTTGCCCTTCTGGGCGCTGCCCGCGGCGTCGATGAAGGCCTCATCAGCGGCGCTTTCAACAGCAAGCACTTCCAGAACAGCATCGACTACTCTTCCTACTCGACCGTCGAGCGCGCAAATATTAAGGCCAACGTCTCTGCCATGGTCCAGATTGGCTCCGTGGGTGGTGCCCTCATGCAAGTCGTGCACGTCTCGTCAATCCCGTGAATATCAAACTGACCAGTCCGACAGAGCCTTCATCGTCTGCGACAGAATCGGCCGCATCTGGGCCACCCGACAGCTGTACATCCTGTGGATTGTTGGCATTGCCATCTTTATGGCCTCCAACGGCAATTTAGGCGCCATCTACGCAGGCCGCTTCATCGCAGGCCTCGGCGTAGGGCAGACACCCGTCGTCGGCCCCGTCTACATCGCCGAAATCGCCCCAGCCAGAATCCGCGGCCTCTGCACCTGCTTCTTCACCGGCTTCGTCTACCTCGGCATTGTCCTCGCCTTCTTCGCCAACTACGGCTGCGAGGTCAACATGGGCGACACCACTGCCGCCCGCTGGCTAGTCCCCACTAGCCTGCACATCATCTTCGCCAGCCTCATCCTCTTCCTCACCCTCTTCCAGCACGAATCCCCCCGCTACCTCATCATGAAGAACCACCACTCCAAGGCTGTCCACACCATGTCCCGCCTGCGCGACCTCCCCCCAACCCACCCCTACATCACGCATGAAATCAACAGCATCATCGCCTCCCACCGCGAAGAAACCGCCGCCATGAAATCCTCCAACACCTCTCTCGCATTTCCCGCCACCACAAAATCCACCGTCGCCCACTCCAACTTATCCATTCTCCGCGAAACCTTCACCAACCCCTTACCTTGCACCCTCCTCCTCGCCCTCACCGCCCAACTTCTCTCCCAATGGTCCGGCGCCGGCTCCATTACCCTCTACGCGCCCGACCTCTTTCACCTGCTGGGGATAACCTCCACCTCTACCTCGCTGCTCGTCACAGCAGTCTTTGGTCTGGTTAAGCTTCTTGCTGCACTCATCTGTGCGTTGTTCCTTGTAGATGTTGTGGGACGGAAGAGGGCGCTGTTGGTGGGGATTGGGTTGCAGGCTGTAGCGGTGGGGTATGTAGCAGCGTTTTGACGGCTGTGCCTGGGTTGGGGGCGGTGCATAGGAAGAGCCCAGGGGTGGAGGTGGAGATGGGAGGAGGGGAGAGGGCGGCGTCGAAAGTGGCGGTGGGGATGATTTACCTTTCTGGGTTTGGGTGGGCGTTGGGGTGGAATAGCATGCAGTATCTGCTGACGGCGGAGTTGTTTCCGTTGAGGTGAGGGCGTTTTGTACGAGCTTGGCGATGGGGTTTCATTTTGCGAATCAGTATGGGAATGCGAGAGCGGTGCCGAATATGCTGTTGCCCGCGGGGAGGGGGGGTATTTCGCCGCAGGGACGTTTGGTGCTTTGCGGCAGGGAGGCGGAGGGGACGGAGGTGAAAGGGAGGCAGAGGCGGAGGAGGGGGTGGGAGAGGGGAATGGTGGAGGGTTTGGAGGTAGAGGAGAGACAGCAGGAGGTATTGGGGGAGGAGAAAGGGGGGACTAAGGTGTAAGATGCGTTTGCTTCTGAAATGCCCGGCTGGAAGTCAATTGGTATACTTTGTGTCTTTTGATTTGGAGCGGGATATTTTGAGATTAGCGAAGCTCTTTGAATACCTAGACCTAATTGACCCTCGACTTGCGTCGAGTTCCTTTATTATTATGCCACAGCTAAGATTTCCCGCCTCATCTCGGCTTAATTTTCTGTTCCATCATCCGCTCGCGTTTCCCAGGAATCATTGTACCAATTACTTTCATTGTCTTGTGGTGTCATAGTTTTGGATACTGCCTCTGGCCCTGGAATTCGTTCACTCTGTTTCCCGAAATAGTGCTAGTGCCATCCTGCCGTGGTTTACCCAGAGAGTGAAGTTGAAGTTTGGAAAAGCGTGTCAGAACCACCGGGTCCCCGGGCCGAAATCGCGGTTGGACATTGGGCCCGATTAGGCTCAGCCCCCCAGTCTCAAACCCCTCTTCTGGAACAAGACTGAACACAATCAATGAATCAAGAGATAATCAGTTGAACCCATTGGGAGAGCCCTCTTTACAGTCTATTTTGCTTCATCTTCTAGTGACCCATCACTCCTGACCAGCCACACTGCTGTTCCAACAAAGTGCATTTCCATGCGGCTGAGCTGAATCACCTCCGCAACATCGCTTACAACATTTCCTTATTCCCGCTGCAAGGAGGTCTTTCATGACGGGTACCTCCCGTACTCGGATACCGCGGTCTTGACCCTTGTCCTTAAACCTTCCCCTCTTTCCCTTGTCCTTAAACCTTCCCCTCTTTCCCTTCTGAGCTCAAACATAACCAAAATCAGACAGCATTGTCCAATCCTTCAAGCTCGCTCCTTCGCGCCATGGGACCAGTTTACCTCTCTCAGCCATTGGCAGAGATGGAGTCGGCCCGTGATAAGTAGCTACGATGCGGCCATCAATGGTTTGCTGCGGATGGTAGGATGGCCCAGAGAACGCGGCTTCATCCTCGCCATTAGCTCTGTCACGCCCGCGGCACAGCGTAGTATTTAGACCCTACGCGCCGTCACTCCCGCACCTCCGGGTCTCCCCGCTGCTATCTTACCTTTACATCCCGGCTCAAACCCCACGTCCCGTGAGCTCTAACATATCGTTTGGACATGGATTCTCTCGCTTCGGTAAACAGTTCCAAATTAAAAAGACCGGGGCCAGATGACGCGCCACATTTGCATTTTGTTGTCTCGCCTTCCTGTTCACATGTGTTATGGTTCTGAACCGCATCAGCGCCTAGCTGAGAGAGTTCTGTGGCGCGTGGGGTTCTTACAAGGGCGACACTCTGGCTGAGTCTGAGCCAAGACACGGAAGCGCTGGGTCTGCCGCTAAGGGTCAGAGATACAGGATCATGAGGACATTATGGCAGGCAATTTTGAGTGGAAAAGGTCAACATCTCCCCACTTATGCCTCTCACCCCTTGACCTAACGACCAACCCGCACCTCGATCACACGCCCCCTGTCCCACCTGGCGGTTTATTCTAACAATAGTGCGTTTTTCATGGGTAAAATGCAGAGTCCTGTCCCATCATGGAAGGATTTTTTGCAATACGCCTGCCTGTTCTTAGAACTGAGGCCAAGAGGCATGTCTGCCATGTATCGCTCGACATTCTCTGGGTCAACTGCAACTCTGGATGGCGCGTAACTATCGGCTCTCTCAAACGGAATGATTGCGCACAGCTATGCGAGCCCGCGTTGGGCGAACCCCAGTGTCTGCACTGGAATGGGCACACCACCTTGAGTACAAAGGCGGGAGGGACTAGATAAGCTCGCCGTGTTCCCGTCACAACGTTACTCAGGGGAAACCTCTATCCGTCTCACGTTTAACAAATCCACTCCTTGGGCTCATTAAGTTTACAAGTTCCTGACCGCTATTTCATACTACCTTCTAAGTCAACCCACCCTCATCACCTTACCATGCGGTGGTCCAACACCATCCTCCTCCTCTTCGCCCTCGTGGCCCACACCGCCGTCGCCGAGCTCACCTTTACAGTGGAAGCTACACAAAAGGGCGCCCCCATCCCCAAATCAGAAATCAAACTCGAGCCACTAGAGTCCGACTCGGATCATATGCATCTGGGCCGTCCCGCACCACCGCCCTCTCAGACTAACGGCGTGGTACGGAGGAGCAACCCGACGGCCAACAGCGCGAATTGGTGCGGGGCGGTCAACACCACGCCGTCGAGTAATCCCATCAAGACCATTCACGGCGTCTTCCAGCACCCAACCTGTAGTCAGCGGGCGGGCATCACGACGTATCCCCAAGCGGCGGCGAACTGGGTGGGGATTGATGGGGATAGCTGGACGTCCGCTTTGTTGCAGGCGGGGACGGTTTGCAAGGTTGGTTATTTTATTGAGGATACCTAGGGATCAGGTAACTGACGGGAGTAGATTGATAACTCGACCGGTGTAGTGAGGTGCGATGTCCCAAGTACTTGAATCCCTCCTGTTAATTAACACACGCTAGGAACGAGGCATGGTGGCAATGGGTGCCCTCGGCCTCGTATACAATCAGCTCTATGCCAGTCTCAGCAGACGACTGGTTTGAGGTTACTATCGAGACGACCTCATCCACGCAAGCAACGATGTAAGTTTCAATTTGATAAATTCATTCCATTTTCATAATTCTCTCTCAACCCTTTTCTGCACTTCAACTCTTTGACTTTGCGCCGTTCCTTCCTTCTCCCCCTTTTCTTCCAACTTTTTCTTCCACTTCTGCCCTTATTCCCCCGTTCCTCCCCATTTCCCCAGGCCTTTTACCCCATGTCACCATCACATTCCTCCCCTTCAACCCTCCCTTCACCTCCTCAACCCGACAATTAAACCAAACCCACTAACTGCCCATCTCACCCAGAACCCTCACAAACCTCTCCACACTCACAACCTACACCATCACAATTACCTCCGGCCCCCATCTTGCCCGACTCAATGCAGACTGGGTCGTCGAACGCCCCTACTACGGCTCAACCCTCGCCCCCTTTGCCTCCTTCACTGATGTGTGGTTTGACGAGGCGTGGGCCTCACGCACGGGTGCGGCGGACATGGGGATGACAGGGGCGAAACAGTACCAAATTGTGGGATTGTGCGCTAGTCAGGAGTGGAGTGCGGCGGAGGGGGTTAGTTGGAGTTTGTGAGCTGGTTTCGGTGTTGAGGAGGTGAGGGTGGTGGTGATGATTGGGGTGGTGGCTTTGTTGATGGTTGTTAGGTTGTGGGGGGGCTACTTAAGAGGGGGTTTATGGCTGGATGGGATATTAATTGCTGGACAAGATGAGAGCTGGTAGTGGAGGTACTGAACCCTTAAGGATTGGAGTGCGTAGATTCTCTAGGTTTGGGTTGCTTCTAATCACACATTCCAGAAGAATCCGTCTTGGAGTAAATAGATGTATCTTGGGGAATCAAGATTTGGGCACCCTCTTTCAGCACAAAGTGACTCCAGTCGTCGGGTCGGGTTGGAGGCCAATCTCAAACAAGTCTAGTTAGCTGTTTCGTAGGAGGTTCGGGTTCCGGTTTGGAAAGGCTCTGTCTCTTGCGAGTGCCAGGGAATTCGACGCCCCACGTCGTCTTTCTTCCTCTGGGCCTGCTCAGAAGCCTCAGCAAGGACGAACAGAGTGTTCTGATGCCATTGAACCCCACGCGGAAGCGACAGAGGGCTCATAACCTGTGGGGTGAGACAGACTGGCGAGAGTGGTGATGATGTCTATCTAAGCTAACGGTGGGTGTGGAAGATACTGCAGTTAGGTGGATAAAAGACGCCTGCGCGCATGGGCTGTGTGGGCGCAGTCCCACGCCACAGGATGTGATTGGTGTGAGTCGAGGAGGATGCTGGTCCCAAGAGCTGTGACCAGGGGGGATAACCAACTTCCTGGGTTTGCGTTGTCAGTTGCCGTTCGTTGGTTGCCGTGCGGTCTCGACAGGAGCTGAGTAGCCTGACCGTCAAGCCAGCGGTGCTAGTGCTGCCAATCATGTTGGAGCGGTCGCAGGGCTGGGCGGAATCACGCCCCGGCACAGATACGAAACGGAGTTTGGAGACGGAGTAGTGAAAACTGAGCGCATACGCGTTCCCTACCGTTTTATTCTCGAAAACGACTTCAACACGTGATCTAAGCTCTGCTGAGTCAGTAATTCGATCCAAACAAGAAAGTGAGCAACCAAGCCCAGAAACACGTTCTCGGCTTCCCTGCAACAGCGACAGCTTCTTGTCTTCATTGTTGTTCAAAGGGAGCGGTTTCTTGTCCTCAGAGCTACCAGTTCTGGCTTCTTCTGAGCTGACACGGAACTTTTAGTCGCAAAAAGTCCTTGGCGGACTGATGGACAAATTTTATAGTGCCTTTGCGAAGTGTCAGGAAAGAGCCGCAAAGCCCTACAATCTCTGCTAGAGATTCGTGATCGCCAGAAACGCCGTCGAGTGAATCGACGAGGGCCGTCAGTTCGTCCAGTGTGATAGGCCGGTACACCACCGAGACGACAGCGAGGATGTCTTTGCAGAGAGCAGCATCTTCGCAGTCGCAGATCTGGTCCATCATCCGTCTATAGAGCGCATCGAGCCCCGGCGGAAACGCCGTTAACTTCTTTTTGCGTTTTCCATCCCCGGGTATTGGAGAGCTCTTGGCAGACCAAGGCCACCCAGAGGAAGGTGCCGTGTGCGTTCGCAGACAAGTAGCGCTCGACAGCGTCCCGCGTATCATTGCTATACTTATTTCGCTTCGCCAACCCCTCTACCTTGGACCGGACGTATATTGTGATAGCTGCGGAGACGGGTTCTTCATTCAGCTCAAGACGTAGGTTTACTTTCTGCGTCACGGTGTCAAGATGCTTCTCGATACTCGGCCAGTTACGACTGGATACGACCCACTTGACGCTCGAGTAAGCTGACGACGTCCGGACCATAAGGTCAAGAAGCTGATCCAAGCCTGTAGTACACTCGTCGAGTGCGTCGATGATCAGGCACGTACGAGGCAGGCTTGGGTCCTCCAAAATACCGGTAAAGATTTCTGAAAAGGTTACCCATGCGTTCACGTCCCTGAAGAATGGATGCCCTGTAGCGTCGTACTTCTTCTGTACGTGCGAGATAAGCGATGGCTGTTGGTCCACGAGAAGATAGATAAGGCCGCGCAGGACAGCCGTAGCATTGTTGATGCTCGCGTCGGCGGCCTGGCAGAAGAAAAAAGAGAGAAGGCTGGGGTCAAAAGTGGAATTCAGCTCGTTGATAATGCCACACAGTAGCATAGTCTTGCCCTTGCCGGGATCTCCTTTGATCCAGAGCAGCCGGGTGTGTCTATCGCCGCGCCAACGTCGAAAATCGGCGTTGTCGAGGACCCAGCGGTACGAGTCTACTAGCAAGCCGCCCTTAGTCTGCTCGATACGGTCCTTGTCGTGGCGGGGATCGGTCACTCGTAAGTCTTTCAAGCACTCATTATCCTTCTCGACGAACGATGTATAATCGGGGCCGCGGTCTGACACATATCGGGACACATATCGGGATCAGTATGATTGATGAAGACTGAAATGATGGATTGCAGGCTGGAATGCTAAGACTAACTTTTCCGAATCAACTCTAAGCCGCGCTTGACTTCTGAGGCGATAGTTCTCAAAACCAGGTGGCATATGGGGCTGTCGTTGGAGTCAAACTTGCAAATAGCGCTGTGGTCAGCGGCCACGGCCAACTGCTTCTCACACAACCCTGGGAGGTTCAACGTTGCCGGATCCCTATCGACAATCTAACAAAGTCAGTGAAAGTCTCTCCCTCTCGGATCTTGGATAGACATACGATACCTGCTTGTGATATGACGCCCCCTCGAAGAAGCTGACGACAAGGCATTTTTCAAAAAGGTGGCGAGCTTGTTCAAATCGTCTTGTCGTCTCATTTCAGTTCCGCTTGAGCGCGTTTAGAAGGTCATTTGTAGGCGTCCGTAGCGCCATGGTATATATTCTAGCCACGACATCGCCGACACTAGCGTATTGGCCGCCCCGATGTGGTGTAGCGAAGAAGACCAGGAGGCATGTTGCCTCGAATTTTGACCTGTATGACTCATCTAACTTCGATTCGACCAGTGCCTATCCGTCTTTAATAATTAGGGGTAATCCCATCAGTTGGCTGAGCCCACTACTAACTTGTTTAACAACGAGACCACCGAGGCTATGGCAGATGAACACGATTGGCCTCTGCGGCACATCCTACGGCTCGTTAGAGCAAGAAACGTGCTGTAGAACGCAAAGAGGATAGCTTACACCTCGCTCGAGGTTGAGCCATTGTAACAAGCTCTTTGCGTGGTCGTCAAGTTTCATGGCCGATGCGTCTATTGCTGGGCTGGAACTGTACGCGAAGAGCATCACGCGAGCAGGTTTCGGAAGGTAGATGGGGAGAAATTCTGAGAGCCAGAGCTTGTCGCCTTTAATCCATGTATCCCAAGCGTGATTAGGTCCACCCTGGAAGTTAAGACCGTGTACTGCCACGACGCTAGATAGATGGTCGGTCAATCGCACATGAAGGCCCGGGACGAATGGACGTACTCAATCTCCGCAGGACTGGGATGGGGAGCGTCACGAACGCTGTCAAAAATGAAATGGAGCCCAGCTCCAAGCACTCGAAGCGCAGTATTCGCTTGGTCTTCCAGCGACTCGGCTGTGGCAGAGTGCTCTCCGGTGTTCATCGATCGGTAACCTGCCGGCACACGTCGTACCCCCGCAGCCTTGCCTATAGTGTTGTTCAGATGGGTACTGTAGGCAATGCGGTATCCGAAGGTACAGGCAGTGCTTTCGAATGAAGAGGGGCCGAGGCGTCTGCTGTCGATTGGAGGGTGGAAGAAGCTGTCGTAGTCGATAGGGCAGCATGCTCAGGACTGAGGACAATATTTACTAGAGCTTGTCAGCAGAAAGAAGGAAAGCTCATCAATGCTTAGTACCTTGTGATGAACCCGCTGAAGAGCAAATTGTCCCGTGCTGGGGAGAGCCATCGAGTGTCTTCGAATTCGCTGATTTCCTTCTGCCTCCGAGCCGTTTCCACCATTTCTTGCCAGAAGAATCGCCGGTCATAGCCTTCGCGAGAAATTGATATAGGAGACGGACTACTTCGCTGCTGCCCAAACGGTCGTGCGGGGAAGTTGGCGGTTGCATTCTGGACGTTCATCGAAGGGTTAAACGGGAAATGCGCGTGACCCTTTGACTAGTTAATAGAAATAAACCCAGACTAACATTAACGTACTTGATAAGCGAGCGAGCAACCTTCCACAACTCTATGAACAATATCCCAAGTTTCACAACAATGGCCTAGAAACCAACTATAATTACATCGGAAAAAGCTGAACCAGACAATTCTTTAGCCGTCTAGCAAGTTCATGCATTGTGGCCAGGCTTGCCAAACACACCACGACACTGAACCTTCGTACGAGGCCCCCCGACCACTACCATCTGGCTGCGTTTCTTCCACCTCCTCTCCACCAATGGCCTTCTGGTCAAGTAGATCTTGTGCATCCAGTACAGTAAGTGATCCTCCAAGTTGCAAACGTGACGTTTAGCTCTCCGGCGCTTGCTTAGTACCTCGTTGACCTTGTGGAGCGAAGAGACCTCTGACCGAAGAAGAGCTACCTCCTGCATCACAGCCACTGTACCTTTGGTAAGCTGATCTACAGCGTTCAAAATTGAAATTGGAGAGCTATTTTTATGGTTGACAATGCGAGTCTTGATGAGCCTTGACTGCAAGTTGGTCTTTCGGGGGTTGTGTGGTGTCTGGAAGACCCAAGGGTGTGAACTGCCGGGTCGTGAATTCGGGGGTGTTGGTGTTCGAAGCTTGACATCCAGCTTAGAAAGTACCCTCTCTGGATTGTACGGCATAAGACCAGCTCCTGAGAAGCTGCCTTTGGATATTCATTTCGATGATGGAGGCAAAGAAGGCCTCGCGAAAGCCACGGAGGAACTAGAGTTTGCTGACATGGTTGATATACACCAGCATCAAACCCTCAACCTGGCGACCACACACCTGCTCCAGCGGCCCAAAGCAGCCAACATCGAGTGGCTGGAGGAGGTGCGAGGAATGCGGAGGCCAGTCGGCCGGGAGGTTACACTCGGTATACCAATTGGCGAGGTGGTGCTTCGCGGCCAAGATGATGAACGGAGGCATAGCCCAGTCGAGGGCATTGACTCCCTGGATCTCCGTCGCCCATTCGTGGTTGCCAGGCTGGGCCAGTTTTGCCTTGCTACGGCCATCTGAGGTCGTGACCACTATACCCGCGAAGATAATGCCCATCATAAACCCAACCTCATCGAACTTGTAGACATCGTCAGCGACAATGCCATACTTAGCCATGACATTCCATACGAGTGCAAACCACTCGCTAATGACCTTCGGATCCTCGCACTTGGCCCTCTAGTAGTCGTATCTACGCGTATAACGCATGCGGAGCTCTGGCTGGCGTTTGACAAACCGGTACGCGCAGAGTTTGCCGACAGGGTGGGTCGCGTTCGCGTAGTAGTTTTTTGGCCATATCTTTTACACCACATAGCCTGGGCGGGAATGCGCGTATAGATAGCTCAATGATATACTGAATAATTGCCTCCTCTTCTGCTTTTGTGAGCCTCTTTGAATTGGGCGTGATATCGCGTCGTACAGGCTGACCATTGCGTCTTCGGGAGTGAGTTGTTTAGTCAACGTTGTAGATCTTGACTGCGGCCCGGAGGCTTAGATTCTCGTCTTTTTCAAGAGCTTCAAGGGCTAGGATTATCCTACCTTCCTTTAACGTGGAAGGCATCTATCTTGTTGTGGAGAGAAAATTGATGTTCAGTGAGAGAGAGTGTGTTGCACTAAAACAAAGTGGTGCATTCGCTGATTAAGATACGTTAATCAAACTACTTACATGCAACTCCAGCAGGGTATCATGAATCACGTCACCAACAGTTCCAACCAAGAAGCAAGCCCAGCCCAGCCCATCGCAACCACTAACGAAAAACGGGGAAACACGGATATGTAAGGCAAAACGGGGAAAAAGATACAGAAGTCAACGGCAGCCTGCTACCACCCGACATTACCATACGATACGATGCGATGCTATACCCATGAAAGCCAAAGAGCAAACATATGCCTCCTATGTGAGATGAGTATGACCAGATATGGGAAAGAGGAAACCGGAGGTTGGAAAAAGGAGAGAGGCGAGGAAAGAAAGACCAGTTAAGCGACTAGTTTGGAGAGAGGCGAGACAATGCTAGTTGTAATCCAGAAAACAGGAGATGAGGCGAGTTGAGTCCAGGAGATATTGATATAGAGGGGAGAATGCCGGCAGATTTGAGGGGAGATATTAGGTCCGTTTCAGGTTGTTCTGATGGACCGGGGGAGCATCGGTGGCGAATTGGAGCGTGCTTGTAATTCCAGGGGAGCAGGCTGGTGGGAGGAGTGTTGTTTCGGGAAAGGCCGAAGGAGAGGGACATGGTCCATGACTGAGACGGTTTCATCCGCCAGCCACAACCCACCCCCAAGCACCTAACGCTCTCGCACGCGCGTGTTTCTGGCAGTGCACCCTGTACAGAAGAAATGAAAGATTAGTACTGGTGAATGCTTACGAAGGATGGGGTGTCCCACGACCAGATCAGCCGTGGGACCGGGTAGAGGGGGTCATACAATCGCACTGTTGGTCATGCTCCATGTTAGCACCCGCTTGATTATGAGCAGAAGGAGACGATTAGAAACGTACCGCAAGCGGGTCCGAGCCTTCGCTGTGGACAGAGCAGTATCCGCTGCCGCATCTGTTACAGGTTCGCTGGGTGCCGTCGATGCATTCTTTGCACTAGAGGGGGGATGTCAGTTCATGCTGAGAAGTGTGACAAGCGAAGGCCTACATTCATGCCGCACTCCCAGCAGCTCCTGAAAACATGAGCCTAACAACACCCGATTAGCAATCATGCCATACAACAACACCAAGCGCCAACCAGCACGTTGAGAACCACGCGGGCGGGCAGCGCGAGCGCTTTGCACAAGGGACATAGACCTTTTCAGACAACTTCGGCCCGGATGGGAGGCGCGTGGGGGGATCGTTCACAACTCGCTCGGCGTGGGTGGCGTGGTGCACCAAATCGGGTCCAAACGCTGGACAGGGGAGTTGACCCTTTCCGATTTCGTCCCTCTGTGTCACCGACTGGGCCTGCCTGCCTGCCTGCCGACGGCTCAAGGTTGTTGGAGCGAGCGAGTGAGCGCTTTCCCATCCGCGCATTATGCCGTCTCGAAATCTCTCTCGCGCGCGCGCCGCACCTGCTTTCTCATTTCACGCTCGCCGCACTGGTGCAAAGGAGGGGGAGGTGGTTGCTTACAGAGTCAGGGCCGGTGGAACCGCCGTGGTAGAAGGCGCCAGGGCCGAGGTAGCATGACTCGCACCACCAGCGGTGGCAGCCGTTGCAGTAGCGGTCGCGGATGCAGGTGAGGCAGCGCGGGATGAAGCGGGCCTTGGCTTGCTTCCCTTTCGGGGCAAGGAAGGAGAGGCGCGAGTGGACGGGTTGGCCGGTCGGGCACATGGCGACGCGGAGGCTGGATGAGTGCATCGGGGGCGGCGCGAGCAGCGGGAACCGGGCGATGTCCGTCGTGCAGCTGTCGCTGGTCCGCCTCCCGTCTGCGTCGCGGTGTGAGTCGAAGGTGTCCTCGCCCCAGGACGTCCAACCCTCGGGCGCGCAGCCGCACCCGGCGCATCCGCCCAAGCTGTGAGTCGCGACGCTGAAGGGAGGGATGTCGACGGCCGAGGGGGAGGCGGCGGCCTTGAGGGCCTCGACGTTGACCTTGCCCCAGGCGGGCGAGTTGAAGTGGCGTGGGCCGGTGCACAAAACTGAGTCGAAGGCAATAATTCCAGCACAATCGACTAGTGTTGACGCCCACTCGGGGTCGATGGGGTTGCCCGGCAGCTGACCGCCACGACGGACGTACCACGCCTCCTGCTCTTCAGCAGGAGTGGCGGTCAGAGTCTTGTGGCTACAATCATGCCGGGCGGTGGCAACCGGGCGAGCGCCAGTCGGCGACGAGCAGCGGCTGAGCTCCGGGGTAACCGGGGGCGACGGGGTGTCCTTGTCGCCGAAGACATACAGGCCCTTCAGGCGCGGCATGCCCTCAGACCTGGAGTCGCGGCAGGCATACTTCAGCGCGCCGCGAAGCTTCCCCTCGTTCAGGTTCTTGACGCCACGGATGGACAAGATGCGGACCGAGTACGAGGGGTCAACAAGGATGTCATTCACCAGGTCGGCGGTGACGGAGAGACCGTCGAGCGACAAGACCTGCACGTCCCTGAGGATGTCAAGGCGGCGCAAGTTGCTAAAGATGCCACGCAGGGGACCCGAGTAGAAGCTACGCGAGGAACACCAGAGGTCAGCCGAGTGTCGCGTTGTGTAAGGCCAGCCAAAGACCTACTCGTCTTCTGTCAGGTACTCATCCAGCTGGGTGTTGCGCCATGTCTCTCCACCGCGGTCGGCGGCGTCGAGGTCGAACTGGGCCGTCTTCACGCTGTCGAGTTCCAGACGGCGGAAGACGTGGGGGGTGTTGTAGACCAGAAAGCGGAAGACCCGCGCGGTGGCGGCGAGGTTCAGGACATCGTAGCACGAAAGATATGGGGCTGTCTGGGACAGCACCAGGGAGTTGGCGAGGAGGCGGAGGAGAGCACCGCGGGGGATCTCGATGGGCAGACCGTTGCGAGACTCACAGACCTGGGTCATCGTACTGCTGAACCGTGACAAAGAGACGTGGGACTGTGATGCTGGACCTCCGGCTGTCGGACCTTTGGGATGGATGGGGATGACGAGGAGACTAAGGGGTCCTCTCGGGAGAGTTGCGGGGGCAGGGAGGATAATTATACTCCCACAGGTTGGTAATGAGATGGTCTCAGTGGCACCAATACGGAAGCCGGATCGCAACACCGACGTTGACAAACACTTGGCATCCCTCGCCCACCATGCATGCCAGGAGGTGGTGGCAGCCCGTGACAAGGCAAGGCGGTGTTGGACGGGATGTGGGCCAGGAGCTGCAGTGAGACGCGGCGGGACAGGGTCGATGAGCGAATGGAACAGGGATGCGACGCTGGGGGTCGCTGGGGGTCGCGGGGAGGCTCGAGCACCAATGGCACCTAACCCATGCTTGGGGCAGCATGGGCAGCATGCGGCCTGTTGTTTGCTTTTGTTGTGTATACAAGGCAGCAGGGCTTAGCAGGGTTCAGCCAGGATATCGACCGAGATGGTGAGGGCGGGAGATTGCGTCCAAGAAGTTGGTGTCAAAGATCTGACGAGATCTGTCTGCCGTCGAGATGAGATCCTCTCATCTGCGGCAGTCCCTTGTGGAGTCTCCCGCGGAGGAGCAAGATCCGCGACGGCCGGAGTGTTGGGACTCGACCCGGACACATCGGACACATGGTGTTTATTAGCCGGCCTTAGTTAGCGCTGAGCGGCGACAGCAAGCAGACAGCCCCATCTTCGTTTCTGCGCGCGGGCATCGGTCGCTTGCATGCGGCGCTGCATTGCGACGTGGGGTCAATTTCTTGTTGGGAGATCCCATGGATTGTTCCAGGTTGGATGACGGTTGGGTGGCGAGTCCGGCGTCGCACACACGTCGTTGGTTGGGCAGAACAGAGTGCGGCTGTGGACAGTGTGAGTGTGACCAAGGAACGCAGTCGAGCAGCCAGAAGCTGGGACACGTGGACCCAGCAGAAAACGGGCAGCAAATGGGCAGACCGCCTTTGCTTTTTATCTTATCTCAGACGTGGAGTCTCGGTCGTCTCGGGCGGATCTGCTTGGCCAAGCATCTGCTCCACTGCAGCCTGCAGCCTCTCCAATCGTTGGCGCAGTCTGGGCGCGCCCCGGTTTGGTGTGGCACCGCGTCGGTCCGCGGGGGCGCCCCACTGCTTCAGGCGAGAGTGGGGTCCTGCAGCTGCTTCTGGATGCCAGTGGACGCTGATTACACGATGGATTTGAGGAATGGGATGTACAGTACGAAGACGATCTTCTATTCGTCATCTTTTCCCATCGCTGGGAGAGCATTTTTCCCCAGCACTCTGCCGATGTCGCTTTGGGAAACTGGACTTGGGCAGAAACGAGACCCTCGCGCAAACCACACAACTCAAATGCTGCCGCTCCAGAGTTTCATCGAGACATCCGAGCTGGACATGGAGGTTGCATGTCATCGACGGATCTCGACCGATCATGGCCCCACCTTTTGGCTGGTGTCTTGGCAGTGACACTGTGACAGTCGGTCGCATCGGGCCAACACCACCGACGCCGACGACGCGACCCTGAGCCTCTGAGGTGTGGAAGCCGCGAGAACCATCGCTGACTGATCAGGCAAAAAAAGCTCTCTCGTTGTCAAAATTCTAGTCTTTGACGGGGGTTTTTTTTGGGAGGGAATTTTTTTTTGGTTGATGGCCATTCATTTCCAACAGCACCTCTGCCCTTAGATCGACTTTTTTTTCTCTTTTTCCTCGTCCCAGTGACGTCAACGGCCCTTGACATCGACATCCTCCACGACGCCGCCCGTCCGAGAGCAAGACCGCGACAAGCCGATCACCATGACTGATCAGCCCATCCAGCTCGTCTGGTCGGCCCCCTTTCGCGTCGCCCACCCCTCGCGCGCCGCGACCAAGGACCTGCAGGGCGACAAGATCCTCCTCCCGCAGTCCGCCCTCGAGCAGCTGCTGGCCGCCTCCACCACAGCCGCCGCCCCGAGCACCCACAGCTTTACCGCTTTCGATCCCTCCAACCCGTACTCGGTAGCTGACGCCCGCCGCGAACGCACCCAGTACCGCGACACCTACCAGCAGCTGCCCCACCCGTTGATGTTCCAGCTGATCAACCAGAAGAACGGAAATGCTGTCTACGCCGGCATCCGCGAATTCTCGGCCGCCGAGGGCGAGGTCACGCTCAGTTCACATCTGCTGGATGCCCTGGGGATACAGGAGGCCGATATTTCTAGCACACCCCCGGTTCAAGAGGGCGTCGTCGATTTTACCAAGGAGGAGGAGGGCCAGCCGGAGGATGAGAGGATACGGATAACCGTCAAGGCGAGACAGCTGCCTAAGGGCACTTACGTGCGTCTACGGCCGCTCGAGGCTGGCTACGACCCTGACGACTGGAAACCGCTTCTCGAACGGCAGCTGCGCGGGAATTTTACGACCCTCACCAAGGACTCGATGCTCACCATCCAGGGCGCCAAGGGGGAGGAGTTTCAGTTTTTGGCGGACAAGTTTCTGCCTGAAGGAGACGGCATTTGCGTGGTTGACACGGACCTGGAAGTTGATATCGAGCCCCTCAACGAGGAGCAGGCGCGGGAGACACTGCGGCAGATCGCGGCTAAGGCCCAGCGGGCACCAGGTACCGCGGAGGGGAGCTCGGTTGGGTCCAAGATCGATATCTGGAAGGAAGTGCAGGGACAGGTGTTGGAAGGGGACTATGTCGACTACGAACTGCCGTCATGGGACAAGGCGCGCCCGCTCGCCATCGAGTTGGAAATTCAGGGCGACCAGGAGGTTGACCTGTTCGTCAGCCCCAAGAGCGCCCGGCAACGCGCGTTACCCCGGGACAGCGAGCACATCTTTGGGGACTTCTCATCACCTATGGACGGCGTGAAGCGTATCTTCATTGAGCCCAACGACGCTGCGCTCATCGGCGCCGAGTGCCTCCTCATCTCAGTCCACGGCTTCTCCCTGCCCGGAGCCGAGCAAAAGGGCCGTCCAGCCCGGTACACCCTCCGCGCGAAAGCAGCCGACCCCGAGGGCTCCTCCACCACCCCCATCGACCTGACCACCCTCCACCTCTCCCCGACGAAGAGCAGTGCAAAAACTGCCTCCAACCCATCCCCAAAAGCACCATGCTCCTCCACACCAACTTCTGCCTCCGCAACAACACCGTCTGCCCCGACTGCAACCACGTCTTCCAAACCCGCTCCACGGCCTGGCAAAACCACTGGCACTGCCCACCCACCCCCTCCATCTCCGGCACCACCAAACACACTACACCCACCACACGCCCCACCCTTGCCCAGCCTGCTCCCCCAAACCACCACCCCCAAACTACAATAACCTACCCCTCCCTCCCCTCCCTCTCCATCCACCGCACCACCCTCTGCCCCTCAAACTCCACCTCTGCCAATTCTGCCACCTCGAGCTCCCCCAAGAAGGCGACCCCTCCGATCCACACTCGCCTCCTCTTCACCCTCACCAACCTCACACCCCACGAACGAGCCGACGGTGCACGCACAACAGACTGCCACTTGTGTGGCGCGATTGTGAGTTAAGGGATATGCCCGCGCACAACGCGAATCATCAGCTCGACAAACAATCCCGCCCCAAACCGGAGTTGTGCAGGGTTGAGCTTTGTGGGAGGACGTTAAATGGTGTCGGGTTGGCGGGAAGGTGAACGGGGTGTGAAAAGGGGAAGGGCCGGGAATGGGCTGGGACTGTGTAGCCTGTGTTTTGCGCCGTTGTGGGTGAACATGTATGACCAGAATGAGTGGTGTAAGACTGGGAGGGGAATTTAGGGTTGGGGATGGAGGTTGAAAGGGGGTTATGGGATGGGGGCAGGGAAAGCGGGGTGGTGAAGCCGCTTGTGGAGGAGGTTTTTGATAAGGGGGAAGGGGTGAGGTTTTGTGTGGACGAGGGAGCCAGAGGAGGAGGAAGGTTGCGGAGATGGTGGCGGCGGAGGGGAGGTGGGAGTTAGAGTGGTGTGTGGCGGCGTTGGAGGCCGGGGAGTTTGGAGAGGGCGAGAAGGTGGTTGGAGGATTGGGCGCCGGTGAAGGGGGTGGTGGGTCGTGGTGATGAGGTTATGTTGTTGTGTTGTTTCCTGGGGGATTTCGCGATAGACTGGATGGATGGCAAGGGGTGCATGATACCCGACATGGCATGACATGATAGAGGACGTTCGGCACAATGAATAGACGGATAATAGATTCCTAACGACGAGGCGCAATGTTTACTCCCAGCATCCCTCTCCGACGTGTTCATCGTCCATCGGTATGATCAAATTGTGTCTGCCGTTGACCACCGTCGTCGTGTTGCTCTCATCCTCCGCTCATTGACTACCGGCGTGGTGAGACGTCGGATTAGGAGCTCTGTGCCGTCAAACCACATCAGCATATGTACTGGTCATACCTCCACCATCCCATCTACTGCTTAAGCCGAATCGAATCGGTAACCAAAGTGAAATACTCACGCAGCAGGAACAGCCCTCGCACGTCTGGCAGGAGCACTGCTTGCAGCCACAGGGGTTCATGATGGCGGTTGGTTGTGTGGGGGTGACTGGCGGGTGCCGTCTATCTGTCGATGTATTGGGTCTGGTGGGGTGTGTCTGGGGACTTGGAACAAAAGCTGGATTGCCTTGTGGAAGAAGGAAGACAAAAAAGACCCTGAACAACGGACGAAGCTCCCCTCTTATACACCCCATCCCTCCCCTTCCCAACGGCTGAACCCGGACCCTCTCCTGTCCCAAGATTCCGCACCCCATCCCATCCATCCATCCCCTTAAACCATATGGTTGGCCAGCGTCTTCCGAAGGGGGGTACCCTTCATTGCCTCGTGCCGAGTTGGGCACGGACAACGCTGGGTTTCAGACCAGCCAGAGCATAACACGGGGAGACGGAACGAAATATGCCAGTTTGGAAAGTGCGGGGTTCTGCGTTGTTTCTGGGGGGTGGTGGTGGGAGGTGCTGGCCAATCCGGGTTGACAACTTGTGGGGGAGTGTGTATGTGTGGTTGTGCAGTGTGTTACACCGCTGGCGAAGGGGGCTTGGAGCGGTGGTGGTTATTGGGCTGTTGTTGGATTGGAGATGTTGGGTTGAGGCACGGGCCGCGCACTGAGGGTTGGGTTCTGTGTGGGGTGGGAAGGGTGGTGCTGTTTTGGTTGCTCCTCGGGTTGGAGTGTGGTGGTGTTTTTGTTGCTCGAGTTATAATAGTCAGAGGACGGAATGATGAAGAGAAGGATACTGGTAGATCAAAGCGAAGTCAAAAGATAGAAAAAGCAGGGATGGAAGTCACGATAGTTTGTAAACAAGTTGTCAGACTAACGGAATAAAACAGTAAGATGAGGGGAAAAACCTCATCTGATAGCGCCCGGGTAGTGCGGTTCTAAGCCGTCAGTCTCCCGCGGAATGAATAAATCTGGGACATATTGGAGGGCTCAGAAAGCAATTTGCTGTTTTTATTGTCAAAGAGTTGGCAAATATCATTACGACGTTGCTGTGTAGATCCCATTCCCGTTTGTCATGGCATAGATTTTGAGACATGGCTGAGTCCCAAACGGCGATCAAAGTCGCGAAGGCTTTCCTTTCTAGTCAACGTGTCTGACTTTGTCTAATCATGGAATGTCGAAAATCTGTTCGAGAAACACAAACTGCGCCCCGGGTGCCGGGTTGTGTCTCTGTTCAGCAGCCAGGGGTCGAAGAGTGGACCCCGGCTGCGATGCAACTCACCAGGCTTGGCATCAACTTCACGTTGCTGCATCTCTAGGTAGACGACTCTCTCGCCTCGATCGGAAGGACTAGTGTGCTGCCTCAAGTATCATCCAAGACAACATCTTTGAGACACGGGATCGTAAAACAGCAAGCAAACAGAAACACATCACCGACAACTCCGAGCCTCCAAAACAACTTTGCACCAAAAGCACATCGCCCTATCCCACACCACCCATGCTACCCCTGCTTCCCAACCTTATCACCTACCTCTCTCTCCTGCTCTGCTCCCTCCCCATTAACAGCACATCCACCATCTGACCTTCCCCCCAGAGTTCATTAGCGCAACCGTCACCCCAGCCTTTAAACCCCCATTCACCGAGTTCTTTCTCATCTGCCCTCTCCTCCCGCCTACTATACCAACCCCTGCGTTTTGTGGGGTTTTGCACTGCGGTCTAGTGTTTGGGCCTGGAGGGGAGGGCAGTTGGTGGTGATGCCGTGATGGGGAGGTATGTGGGAGTGTGGAGATATGTCTCTCGTGGTGGAAGAAAATAAGGGGGGATGGAGAGGTTTAACCTAATTGCTTGAAGGGGTTGATGGTGAGCAGGAGGCGGCTAGTGGAGTCGGGTGGGTCATAGGAGTGGGACTGAGGAGGCACCCGTGGGCACTGGCCCACCAGTAAATGTGATGCTATGTACGAAGTAGTGAAGCTTGGGATTGTCGCTTCGTTTGGGGGATACCGTCTGATGCTGGGATATAGATGTCAAACCTGCTTTTCGGAGCGTGGTGTCTGTGCAGACCGTCCTTGAATCTCGAAAAGTCGGGCCGAGCGAAATGTTCCGAGGGCAAGCTGTGCTGAACGGCCAGTGCTGGCTTATGTGAGCAGCATTGATCAACACCAAAAAGCTGGTGATGGTCGACGCCCAACCTGCCGCTTCGGGACAGCCACAGCCCGCGCCAGCAAACATTCCAAAGTCGGGCCCGGAGATAAGCAACACTCTGGCGCGGGGCTGGGTCAAACTTATGACCACGGCAAGCACGGAAGCGAGCGAGGCTCAGGGAGGGCAGTCAGGTGATGGAAATGTTCCCGTCGCATTGAAATCGAAGCGGCCTCATAGTGGGGTCCAACTGGAGCCCGGCTGAAGGCAGCAGCCCCTGGTTGGGCGAGAAACGGGTCAAAAAATTCAGGAAACGGCACCAGAGAAAGAAAGAAAGGAGACGACCCCACCGCAAATCCGGGGCTGCTCACCCCTTCAACGGAAGCAGAGACACCCGGCGCGACTTGTGCAGCTTTGTGCCAGAGCAGACGGTAGTCGGAGCATGCACAGTCCGCCAGAATCAGGCTTCGGCAACACTGAGCCGGGTCGACACACCTTCCTCGCTTTGCTCGCTTTGCTCGCTTTGCCTCTGCTCATCAGCGCCAGCACTTGACATCATCTGGGCAGTGTCCTGTCATGTACCAGACGCTGGTCCTCGATGGCCCGCATGAGGTGTGTCTGCCGGGGGCACATCCGGGGCTGGGCCCGGGTGGCGCCGTCCAGCGACTCCAGGCCAGGGGATGATTGCGATGGAGCATCACCGGCCCTCGTTTTCGCTTTCCGCCAAGCCCGAGGGACCGCCTCCACCACCGCCCGCTAAGGCTAAGGGGTGTCCCAAGGGGGGGACTACAAATAGAAAGACCAAGCCCATGCCGCGCTGCCCTGCATCTGCGATCTTCCAGCCAAGAACCCTTCCCAGATCCCCGGTGACGACATACCACCAGTCAGTCCACCGCCATGGCCGACCCCTCCTCCTCCCAGGCGGCCTTCACCGCCAACGACAGGGCCAAGCGCTCCGACCTCGACCTCGAGAAGGGCGCCTACGAGCCCAACTCCGACTATGAAGCAGCCACCATCGTGCCTGAGTCCGGGTCCGAGCCCACCAGCCGCGACGGGGAACCGAACGAGAAGGCCGTCGACGGGGACAGCGACCCCAACGTCGTTTCGTGGGACGGCCCCGACGACCCCGAGAACCCCATGAACTGGACCATGAAGAAGAAGTGGTCCAACGTCGCCGTTCTGTCCATCCTCACCATCATTACGTGAGTGTTAGCTCATCTCGTATCTCTGTCTTACACACACACTAACACCGGAGAACAGCCCCCTCGGCTCCTCCATGTTCGCCCCCGGCATCCCTCGCATCCTGGCCGAGTTCAACGAGCACTCCTCCGTGACCGCCACCTTCATCCTGTCCGTCTACATCCTCGGCTTCGCCTTCGGCCCGCTCGCCATCGCCCCCATGAGCGAAATCTACGGCCGCTCCCTCCTCTACAACATCGGCAACGTCTTCTTCACCATCTTTACCGTCGGCACGGCCCTCAGCAACAGCATCGGCATGATGATGGCCTTCCGCTTCCTCATGGGCGTCGCGGGTTCCGTGCCCATCACCATCGGCTCCGGCTCCATCGCCGACATGATGCCCGTCGAGATGCGCGGCCGCGCCATGGCCGCCTGGGCCCTCGGGCCCCTCCTCGGCCCCTGCATCGGCCCCGTCGCCGGCGGCTACCTCATCCGCGCCGCCGGCTGGCGCTGGGTCTACTGGCTGATCACAATCCTCGCAGGCGTCATCACCGTCTTCACCTTTTTCACCCTCAAGGAGTCCTACGCGCCCGTGATCCTCGAGCGCCGCGCCGCGCGCCTCCGCAAGGAGACAGGCAACATGGAACTCCGCAGCCAGTTTGCGGATAGATCTGTGACTCCCCGCGACAAATTCAAGGCTGCCATCGTCCGCCCCATCAAGCTCCTCACCCGCGCCCCCATCGTCACCTCTATGGCCTTCTATGTCGCTGTTACCTATGGCATCCTGTACCTCCTCTTCTCGACCTTCTCCATCGTTTTCCCGCAGCACTACGGCTTCGGGGAGGGTGAGAGCGGGCTGGTGTTTATCCCATCCGCGGTGGGGATGGGTTTGGGGGATTGGTGTCTTTGGGTCGTTGTCGGATAGGTTGGTGAAGAGCAAGTTGGATGCGGGCGAGGCGCATAGGCCTGAGATTAGGCTGACGCCGTGGTTTACGATTCCTGCCGGGGTGACGCTGCCCGTGGGGCTGTTTATTTATGGGTGGACGATTCAGTATCATGTGCATTGGATTGTGCCGATGATCGGGGTGGTCATCTTTGCGTTTGGCCTCATGGGCATCATGGTACGTCCCCTCTCCCTTTTGCCGCCCCCTCCTAGTAGCGGTTGCTAACTGAGACTCTAGATGTGCGTCCAGAACTACCTCCTCGACGTCTACCCCCGCGCCGCCGCCTCCGTCACCGCCGCCCTGGCCGTGCTGCGCTCGCTCGCCGGTGCCCTGCTCCCGCTGTGCGCCATCGACATGTACAAGGCGCTCGACCAGGGCTGGGGCAACTCGCTGCTGGCCTTTATTGCGCTGGCGCTGGTGCCGATTCCGTTGCTGTTTTATAAGTTTGGGCCGAGGCTGGTGAAGAGGTTTGATTTGAAGCTCTAGAGAGGGGTGGTGTTGATTTCAGTTACTTTTGGAAGTGTTTGTGGTAGCGGGTTTTACAAGGACTCGGAACTTTTGCATAGAGCATAGCAGGCCGGCGTTGGAACGGGTTGGTCTGTTCTTTTTCTTTCGTTTGGGAAAAAGGGCATCCATATTGACGCTTCTTTTTTCGTTTGTTTGTTTATACATAGAGATACCAAGGTTTATAGATGTTTCGTAATGGAATGGGGATGGATTGACACAATAAATCTGTTTGCTTATTACTCATTATATGTCACCTTTTGTACTATTTGCCATGTTGCTCTCCCCTCCATTTTCTTTCTCGGGTAGTTAGTCTCATTTGTGAGTCTCTCTCTCTCTTAAGGACTAATAATCAACAATTGCCTCTTGCCATTTCTTGTAGTTTCCTCTCTCTAACCCTCCATATCATACTCCATGCCATGGTTCCACACCGTCTTTTGCTGTTCCACCTCCCGTTTCTCTCGTTCTCTCGTTCCCATTTTCCCTTTTCTGTTTGTTCTTCGCCACCCAATGCATCGTGTCTCATTAGATCCGCCCCCTTGTAGCCCTTGAACCCTCCTCCATTGCCCCTTTCTCCCCAATAACCATCCTGCTATCAACCCCCTCACTTCACATTCCAGTCACATTTACTCCTCATCATACAAACCATCTCACCTCCCGTCTCTCAACCACCTCAAACCGTTACCAACAGCGAACCCCGGCCCAGGGATATCTGCACCACACTCATAACTTGTTCCCAACGCCAGCCTCAATACCAAACCCATCACCATCAAACCCACCCAGCAAACCCCCAAATTCCCCAACTTAATATCCCTACCCTTTCGCCTCGGGCGTGTGCAAAACCCCAACTCTCCAACCGCTCTCACACTGTATGTCCGCGACCACGAGGCACGGGGAACAGCTAGGGGTAGAATGATGTCATACCATCCATTGATGGCCGAGCCGGAAGGGCTGGCAGCGGAAGCGTGTCATCCATGTCTTCGACCGCTCCTATACCTCCGCGGCACCCCCTTTGCAGCCAACTAGCCGGGCAACAGCCACGGGGAAAGGCTGTCTTTCCCCCCCCGCTTGGCGGTGCCGAGGTGGATATTCGCAATCGCATCTTCGATTTTGTCAGTCAACTCAACACCCACTACCTCGGGAGAAATGGGGAAAGACATTACCCCAAATCCTCCGTTTCTCGTCCCCCACCCTCCTGTCAACGATATTTCCTTTGCAACCAGCTGGCCAGGCAACACTATCCAGGGGAAAGCGTGCTATCCCTTCCGCCCTGCCTCCATTTCATGCCAATATTTTCAACGTCTTCGATTATTTCGTGCTTATCTTGTCGGATCTGCATTCTAATAGGCCCCTTATCCGTCGTTATTGCTGAATCTTAACGAAGAGGGTTGTTGTTGAGAGAGTTGTAATTCTAGAAGCTAGTGGTCGGGGCCCGGCCCTGGGTGCTCAAATCTTCAAGTTCTACCCTAGAGTCTTCCCATTGTCCGGTTCTGCTCTTACATGCAGATTTTCGGACAATTCCCTTTGGTAGTTATGTTGAGATTGGTTCCATGTAAATCCATACTCCTCTTTCGCCAAGCAGCAGCACAGGTGTTGCCGCACCTTTTGGAGCCAGAGCCAGAGGTTTGCAAGACTGCCCCTGACTCCATCTTAATTGATTCGACAATCCAATCCATATTTTCTGAATTTCAATAAAAAGTCAAGTGAAAAACAGCCCGGAGCATGTTGGAGCCAGCATAATTGCCGGATTTAACCCCGGGAGTGGTTAGCGGGCCGGTCCTACGGAGGATGGTTGCCCGAGTCCGGATCGGGACAGGTGCATTTGAATCCCCAGACTTACGCAATGCAACTTTCGATGTTGCATTCTCCAATTCCCAACTCAAGATTTCGTCAACATCGAATCTGACGCATCCAAGCCTTGATTTCATCATGGCAGCCGAACGCTCCAAGTCGCCGCCCCCGAGCCCAGCAAGCAGCGTCGGTACACCCCATCTGATCGGTCTGGCCGTTACCATGCTCTCATCAGCTCTCCTGAGCTGGTTCTGGTCCGCTTCCCCGGTGCTGGAGCCGGTTGGCAAGCTTCCTGCCCTGGGGTTCAACAGTAAGCCAATGACACTCTCCCCTGATACTCGACAAAAAGCTAATGCTTGACACAGCGTGGAATATGTACCAATGTGACTACACCGCGGATGAGCTCCTGACCCAGGCCAAAGCCATGGTTGACAACGGCCTGGTCAAGGCCGGTTACGACGTATGTCTTCAGTGACCACTCCCTTCACTTCAGGGGCTAACCTTCACTACAGACGTTCATGCTCGATGACTGCTACAGCCTCAAAGAGCGCGACGACGAGGGCCGCATCGTCGCCGGTACGCCACCCTTTCTCACTTTCCCCTCACCCCCTCACTAACCCCTCACAGACCCCGATAAATTCCCTCACGGCATGAAGCACTTCACCACCTCCCTCTCGCGCCTGGGCTTCCGCGCGGGCATCTACAGCGACGCGGGCCACTACACCTGCGCGGGCTACCCTGGCTCCTTCGGACACGAAGCCGACGACCTCCAGACCTTCGCCGCCTGGGGCTTCGAGTACCTCAAGTACGACAACTGCTACATCCCGTTCGACAACGTGACGCAAGAGAACGTGTACGGGCGGTACGCGCGCACGTGACGCAAGAGAACGTGTACGGGCGGTACGCGCGCATGTCCGACGCCATCGCGGCGCACGCCGCCGCCACCAAGACCCGCCCCTTCCAGCTGGCACTATGCGAATGGGGATGGCAGCAGCCGTGGGTGTGGGCGGGGAAGCTGGGCCAGTCGTGGAGGATTGGAGGGGATATTGTGCCCTGGTGGAGCGCGCTGGCGTCGATTATTAATGAGGCGAGTTTTATTGCGACGGCGACGAAATTCTATGCGAGGAATGATCTGGATATGCTCGAGGTCGGGAACACTGGCAAGGGCACGCCGCCTGGCAACCTGACTTACGACGAGGCCAAGAGCCACTTCACGGCCTGGGCGCTGCTTAAATCTCCTTTGCTAATCGGATCCGACATGGCGACAGCCTCAAAGGAGACGCTCGAGATCCTCTCCAACTCTGACATCCTCAAGATCAACCAAGACCCCATCGTCGGCGAGTCCATCGCGCCCTTTCGCTGGGGCCACAACGCGGACTACACCTGGGACCCGGCGCACCCCGCCGAGTACTGGACGGGCAACTCCTCGTACGGCGTGGTGTTCATGGTGCTCAACCCGCACGACGAGCCGCGCGACATGGCGTTTAACCTGACCGAGAGCTGGGCAATCCGCGCGGGCAGGGTGTATTCAGTGTATGATATGTGGTCGCACACAGATAATGGGACGGCGTACAGGAGCATGGAGCTGACGCTGCCTGCGCATGGTGTGGTCGCGTTGTTGTTGAATGACGCTGGACCGGAGCCGGAGGGCAAGGAGCCGTATTGCGCGGAGTATAGGCAGTGCAGTTTCCCCGATGGGACATATTACAGCAACTCCGGGGATAATGGGGGGCTTTTGGTGGGATGATCAAGGTAGATCAGTGCTCACATGAGACTGAACAGAAAAGAATTTTGTGTTGATGGAAGATACTGTCTGCTTGGAAACGAATTAGGGGTAAAAGAAGGAACCCAAGATACATCTGCCAACTCTTTCTAAGACTACACCTGAAGACTCAGTGAAGGAAGTTAGCACAAGATAGGCAACCACATTGATAACGGAACAGCTCACAAAACAATTCATCTCCCTTACTCGAAAGGTCTGAAGTCAAGACCGTTATCGTCATACAAAGGAGAAAGAGAACGAGAAAGAGGTAGAATAATGAAGAACTTGAACAAAAACAGAACGGCAAAAAAGAAACCAAAAAAAAAAAAAAAACCTCTGGTTAGAAAGACAACTACACGCTACCAAATGACATTGAATTGTCCAAAGACAAAAAATTAGAGGACAAGAATTTAACAAAAAGAAACATCTACTCGGATACCGGGAGTCGAACCCGGGGCTGTTGAGAAAGCAGTCACTTCTGAGAAGTGAGAGTCAACGATGTTACCGCTACACCATACCCGATTCAATCGTGTGTGGTTTCCGATTGGTTGAGGTTTTGCTGCGGAGCTTTGATTGATGTGAAGGAAGATTGAAGATCCACTTACTGATCGTGTCTCCGTTGACTTTGGTGATTGCTAAGTTGTTTAACTAGTATATGGTGCTAGCCAACGAGTTTATACGCTGATACTTTTTGTGTTTGATGATAGAAGGAAAGGAAGAACATGGGATAAAATCAGGTGCCTAGTTTGACTTTGGAATAAGTCTGCAACTTTCGCTACTTGCTGACTCGGAACAAAAGGCAAACCCTAAAGTTAATGTAACTAACTATCTTTAGGACGGCCCATTAAACCAAAGGGTCCTCCCTCAATTCTTCGATGCGCACAGTGCACTGCATATTCGGGTGCTCGTTATTGATCGGGCGAAGTTTAAATGACCAGTATATGCCCGCGAGAAAAAACCAAAGCGGGGGTCATCGCTTCACGGCAGCAATTGCACGCGTGGTGCCTGTCTAATCTGACACGAGAGACGCAATGATGCTAGGTTTATCTAAGGACACGAGGAGTCCCAGTAAATTCTGCAACTCCCAGGGTACAGGAGGTGGTCTCGGTGATTGGAGTAGTAGTCGACTCTAGCCGTTCCCGCCTGCTGCAGAACGTCCCTAAATTGTGTGTCATTGCCACCTGCCGAGCACACGCGCCCCTTCCACTCCGAATTCTAGCTTTGGCCGTCCAGAACGCGCGGCAAAATGGTGGACCAATTACAGGAGTTTTCATACTCTTACCAGGGCCCAAATGTGAGCTTCGGCGCGGCAAACCCGTTCTCCCTCCTGCTGGCTCAACTATTCAACGGGGTTGCCATGTATCAACGGGGTTGCCATGTACAGCTCATGCTCATCGAGACCGAGAAAGGTCAGACACCTGCAAAATGTTTTTACTCCTGTCACCGACAACTCAGCCAGTCCCTTAGCCACCAGGCTAACCTCCTGCTCAACTGCATACCAACCATGGTTGACCAATCCCGCTAAATCAACTGTCCATCACCACCACCTGTGCCAGTCTGACAAGTTGACCGTCAGGATGAATTTCTAGGGCAGCAAAACGCTCTCGATACACCGTTAAATACTGAGCTCTCTGGAATCCCAGTCTTCGGTCGAGCTGCCCAAGACCGTAGCAGCAACCTTCGTCGGCCTCTGATGACACTGCCCGTTATCAAGAGGACCTTGAAAGACACCCTTTTGCTTAATAACATCACGATACCTGACGTAGGTAAAATTGACGTGGGGGCTGTCCCAAAGAAAAGTACGTGCAGTCAAACCAGTAATTACTTGAGTCTTCTAGTCAAATTTGTGCGGTTGACCAAGATAGCGTCTGGGACAGAACACGTTGATCTATAACAAGACTGACTCGAATCCCCATGTTTGGTCAGCCGTTCAACTGAAGTGCATCTGGTGCATAATTACCCAAGGAGACCCTGGCAATACCTCGGCCTTCAGCGGCAGCAAACTGATGATCACCCCGTGCACTGTCATCCAACACGACTTGTACAATGGTCACCTCAACCCCAAAGTCTCGTTTCCAGTACGCCGATGTCGTCAACAATGTCTAAGAGTTTGGGACATCAATAAAGACCCCCTCGAGGCCCTGACCTGCCCCGCTTCAACTCGGACCTCGACAAGCACTACTTCTACAGCTTGGGAATTACTGTGAAAGAAGATTTGACTTAGTTATCCCGCCGCAGTACCTAGTATACTCGCAAATTTTTAATTCATAGAACAGGCTCTGATGATGACCATTTCATCTTCCCTCTTTTCAGTGAGCCACCCCGGATTGACCCAGGATCTCGACGCTGTGAAGCAGCAAAAAGGGATAGTTTAAAGGAGGGCAAAAACATACGTTATAACTAGTTAACTAGCACAAGGACGGTCAATCTAATGATTCAATGTTCCAATGATTCAAAGGTTCAATCCTAAAATAATGCAATCCTACAATAATTCAATCTTTCCCAAAACAATAGTGAGAAAACAGGGTTCGAGGGGTGTTTTAAAAAAAAGCAAAAAATAAAGAAAAGATCACACTCCGAGAATCACCTGCGTCGATCCCGTCGTTTCCAAGCAGACCTGCTGGCATTTCCACCCCATTCGACGCCATTTTACCTTCTCCGTATATCTAACTTCCCCCATACATCCCACCTCCTCCATATATCCCACCATCTCCTCCATACATCTCACCCCCTCCATAGGGTCCATACAACTCAGGATTCGCAGCTGCTTCGTACCTCTCCCACCCAATAGGCCAGCCGTCCGACCCGTCGCTCCTGTGAGACTCCAACGCCCTACTCGCGGTGTGAGGGTGAGGTAAACCGCCGCCGCCCGCCGGTGGACTCGGCGCCACGCGAGCCTGGAGGTTGTGCGGCTCCATATACGACCCCCGCGTCACTGGCGCCAGGAATGGATCCTGCTGGTAGCTCGGTTCGCGGTAGTAGCTGCCTGAGGGTGAATGGCCGGCAGGTTGTTCCTGAGCCGGATGGTGGCTGCCGGAGCGGTGATGGTCCTGGGGTTGCTCGGCTGGATGGTTGCTGCTGGAGCGGTGATGGCCTTGGGGTTCCAGATGGGTCGGGGTATTGGTAATGGCAACTGCGTCTTCTTGGTGAGCGTAATAATTGTCGTCGTCATCGTCGTCATCGGTGTGCTCGGCAGGGGCACGACCATCATTGCCTGCTACAGCGGCCATCGCGATCAGCCGCTCCACGGGCGCGGGACTTAGTCCCAGGTCGGCGCAGACCGTGAGGGCGTCCGCATATGAAACGTATGTTCCCTGGAGATGCGCTGCACCGCCGACCCGCAAGTGTTTGTTGATGTGCGGGTGCTTGGCGAAATACCTGGACACTTTACTATATTTGATGCCGGACAGGGCGGTGATATGCGACGCGTTGACGTATCCCTGAGTTGGGTTATAGGCAATAATTCTGCCGCGGTCGGCCTGCAGAAATTCAAGAAGATGCTTCGGCTGGGGCTGGGGTTTAAAAAAAAATGGTAATAGGTAGTTGTCTTCCCTCGGAGGACGGGCAACCCCTACGGCAAGCGAGAGCAGAGGCTCAAGTTCATCCTCGAGTCCCGCCGCCTGGCTCACGAACACGCCGTCTCGGAACGGCACCATAACTGGAAGCTTTCTTTCTGCGTGGAAACCATGACGTTTTAGCTCGTCGAAGCATAGCCGCCTTTTGGGGTTAAACTCGGAGACACCCGAGGCGCAGATAATTTCAGACGCGTTCAACCAGCTGTCTGATATTCGCATTGTAACTGGCAAACCTCTGACAATCATATGGGCAAAGCCGGGTCTGTCGAAGCGGACCGTTTGTGCCCCGGTGCTTTGGGCGGAGTATCAGCAAACGTAATGTAGGCAAATCGCAATGGGGCTAACGGGAGGACGTTAATAAGATAGACTTACTTGAAGGGTATAGAGAGAGGATGAGACGCTGGCGGATGGGTCTGTGGCTGACCAAACTGGCCGCCGTATGCTTCCTCAGCGGTTGGCTGGGCAATAACCTGAAAGCGGCGACGGTATGCTTCCTCAGCAGCGCCGGCAACAAAGGGGCGGCCGTCAGCCTGAGGTCTTGTGGCGGGGTTTATTATAAATGTTGACGCTCCCTCTCTCCTCGCCTGAGGCCTACCCGGGTTGTTGCCAGATCCGAAAGAGGGTAGGACCGCGCCCAGTGATAGTACCTGACAAGTACTGCCAACCGGCTGCTGGTTGGAGGGGGGGTTGGGATATGTGACGGTATAGGTAGCAGAGGCTGGGGATCCGGGAAAAGCCACGGCGGCCGCCGGTTTATGGGCCTGTGGTCTGGCTTCTCTCGCATCAGGGGCTGGTATACGTTGGCCAATTTGCGCACTGCTCTGTCGACGGTGCGTTGAATGTCGGTGGCTTGAAACTGGCGGGTTCCTGCTACTTGGTGCCGTCAAAGTCTGCCGTGAAGTCTGAGCCGAAGCGTGGGCCGAGGGGGGCGCGGCTTGGGATCTGGTGGTTCTTCTGCTGGTAGTGTTGGCGGCGCTGGCGGCGTTGCTGGAATCAAGAATGATTGTCCCGTTGTCGCTTGGTTGGCTGCTTGTAGAAGCAGGAGTCGCGGCCCATATCATTTCCTGCGCCCAGCCCCATTTTGCGTCCAGGAGATGTAGGCATTCCGAAGCCGAATCTCGATGGTCAGGATTTATCATCAGCATGCCTTGCAGAACCTCGATTAAGCGGTCTTCAGGCCTGACACCTACCGCCTCGGCAATCTTTAAGCACCACCTCATTTTCTCTCCAGATCCTGGAGCGGGTAGGCGGTATTGGAAGTGGTAGATGACGACGGCTAGGGACCAGATATCCATTGCCACCGTATGGCTGCGAGAGGAGCTGTCGGGCTGCACCTCGGGAGCAGCGTATGTTGCAGTGCCGCAGTGCGTCTTCAGGTTGCCGGCCTTTGCGAAGCCAAAGTCGCCCAGCTTGATATGTAGCGGATAGCGGGATTGGACGAGGATGTTCTCCGGCTTGAGATCCCGATGCGCAGTGGGCTTGGGTGGGCCGTGGAGGTAGACTAAGGCCGACAGACTCTGGCGGAGGATTTCGGCACATTCGTCAAACGAAAAGTTTCTCTGGTTGTGCTCGTCCTGAAGGTTTCCATGGATCATGTATTCCATGAACAAACGGTGCGGCGAGGTGCTCGAGCCGCAGAGTTGAACAATGTGCGCCTGATATTAGGTGAGTTCAGCTTGTAAGTTTAAACATTCATCAGCGAGCGAGCACTGGAGTTCGTCTCACATGTTTAGCGTCGCTCATAATGGCGATTTCACGCGTCCAGTCCTCCCTCTTGTAGTTCTTGTCGATGGGCTTCTTGCATGCATACTCCACCCCCGTGCTGACGTCCCAGCGCCGACTCACCACTCCGAACTGTCCCCGGGCAATCTCGCCTCGGTTAATGAGAATTGGTTGCCGTGAGGGCGTCTGTGCGGCGGTGCTGGCCTCGGTATGGGGGCCACTCTGCAGTTGGAGCGAGCCGAAGAGGACATCCGACCCGGCGGCGCCGTCCAGGAACCGCTTGACTTTGTTGGCGTACGCTGGCGAGGTTATGTCATGGGGAACCACCACAATTTGAAACTTGATGCCGTCAGGCAGTTGAATGTTGATTGTCTTGGCGTTCTCGGGAAAGTCATATCCGGCGATGATCCAGTCAAAATTGCGGCGAACCTCATCACCCTGTTTGTCGTACGTCACTCTTGTTCCGCCCAGAGAGCCTAGATCGCGGACGACAAGGCGGTAGAAGCCATCCGCAAGCATCTTATACGTCAGCGCAAAGTGCCTCCGGCTGAGGCGAGAGATATTGGGCCGCAGCACGACATCGCTGCGGTCAGAATCCGTGCCAAACACAAAGCCAGTGGATGGGGCGCGGGGCCCGTCGCTGAATCTCAATTCCAGATAGGGCAGAGAGCCCAGGTCCGTGCCCTTTTTTCTTGTCTCTTGGCTGTCCGGCGGTTCTGTGGCTTCCCTTGCGTCTCGTCTGAGTTCAGGTTGGGGCGAGCCCTTGGGGGGCGAGAATCGGCATCGTTGGTTGCCTGTGACCGTCCGTGTTGCGTACTGAAACTTCTCCGCGATGTCCTTCTCGCCGATGGGATATATGCGAGCAATGAGGTCGAGATCGGTGTCAGCCATTCTAACGCAGTGGCCTGGTTCACAGCTAAATGAAAGTAGAATAGTACGAAAAATAGAAAGCGGATGAGTTGTGGAGTAATTTAAGAAACAAAAAGCGGGATGAGCAGTAGAATGTTTCAAGAAAAACAAAGCAGGATAAGAAGTGAAGTGGGATAATTCAAAAGATTGAACGCCGGAATCGCTGCAAGATGCGCAGTGGGATTGTCTAAGAGATAGAAAGTGGGATAAGTACTGGAATAGTCCCAAAGACAGAAAGCGAGTTGAGCAGTGGAAGAGTCCAAGAGATAGAAGTTGAGCCTCAGGAAGATAAATTCAAAAGAGAGCCAGACTGACTTGGTGAGACCGTGAGAGACAGAGAGAGACAGGAGCTACAGGAGCAGGCAGCCTTGTTAAGAGTCAAGGCCCTCCATGACTTGCCCCACACATGAAGTGCCCGGCCAGCCCTACTTTCCAAGTGTTGCCTGGCTGGCAATGCCGAATTGTGAAGCCTGATGAGGCGCGCTGGCGGCTGGCTGGCGGCTCAAGGTTGGATGGTGTGGGAGGAGGCATTGATTGGTTGGCATGTGTGCATCGAGAGTCCGGAGTCCTCAAGCGGACCTCCAGCAAAGAAGATATACACGCTCTTAGGTACACACCCCCTCGAGATTTTTGAGTCTTGACCCCTTGAGCAGTTGAGCTCTGGAGTTGGCTGGGCCAGTAGACATGCTGTTTACATACCGGCTAAGGGCAACACTCGGTACTGTTTTATGCATTCAAATGTTGTGTTAAAAGAGCGCCTACAAGTGGTGAGAAAAAGCTTTCAGGGTTGTTGGGGGAAGAGGGAGTGCTGGGGGCAGGGAGAGGGCGACACCCACGGATGGGGTGTCTATATTTAGCTCTCGATGAACAAGGGTAATGGATTTGACGCTTGTGTCAGCCACTGCCAGAGTTTCACCCTCCGTAGTTCTAGTTGGGGCGGGCGGCTCGCGGCCCGTTTATGATTTGTTCTCGATGCGACATGCCGCCACCACCTGCCCAAAAACCGCAGCCAAACATTAAACGAGGTTGTTTCAATTGTGTGGCCGCGTCTGCAGCGACCGCCCACATCACCAATTTACCATCGTCATTACCATTACCGTCTTGATTTGCCTTGAAACGCAACTTAGCCAGCCGGGCCTACAGATGAACAAAATGGGTTCCCCTGACCAGACTGTCCGTCCACCCGGGCCTCCGCGTGCTTGTGATCTCGTCGCCCTCAGCGATGCCGAACTCGATTACCATTTGGAACAAAACCGTTTTGATGATGGCGGCCTCATTGATATTGATGTGGAGGACCCCGAAAACCTGCCCGAGGAGTTCATTCAGCGACTCAGGTGAGAGGCCTACCTTTCCTGGCCACTTTTACTCCTTCTACCTCGGGCCTTTCCTGACAGCTGGCCAGGGATAAAGCTCGCGACCGGAGCAATGCCGTACGATCCGGTGCCGTCAATCTGGACGCCGTCAACGCCCGCTTGTTGGGTGCGGCTAGCTCAGCCAGCAAGCCCGAGCGACCCTTTTTTGCCCCAGTGGGAAATGGCCCTCGTTCGACTCCCACGTCCCCTGGAACTCCTTTGCAGGTACATGAGAGGGAGCATTACAGGGAGCTAGTTGGGGCCGGTGGCCGTCCTATGTATCCTATCGAGATGGTCGACCATGTCGCCGAGGATCCAAGAGCGTATCGGCATCTGCTCCGCCCCTGGTGCACCAGTGCGGAGGCAAGCTGGCCCGACTGGTTCGTTATATTCCGGAAGCAACTGTATCATTGGGAATGCTTCCGCCGATGGCAGGCGTACAACCGAGATATTGAGCTCCCAGACGAGGATCGCTGGTTCTACGTCGACCGCGCATTCAAATACTTTAACTACTATTTTCGCCGCGAGACGTCCAGTTACTCAGAGGCGGCATCGCGCCTGCTTGCGGAGCACAACTTCACCCGACCGGTTGTCTTCCACCAGGACTCGGCACAGCAGGACAAGCTGACGGAATGGATCGAGTATCTCACGTTCGAGTGCTCAGTCCACACTTGGTATACCCGCAGCCTTAAGCGCCTCCAGAAGTTCTATGACGAGGACTGGCAAAAGGTGGTCGCGTCAGGCCTGCTCAGGCCATATGAAACTGCCAAGTATATCTGCACTCTCGAATCGGGACATGAGTATCAGAAGGAAAACGACCAGCTCATGCGTGACAGGAAGATGGCCGAATCGGTGCTTGAAGCAGTCCAGAGGGGTCCCGACAATCCCAACGCCCGTTGCGGCCCTAGACCGACACCTCTCCTGACGGTTACAGCAGCAACTTCAATGCTCAACGAGGCCATGGAAGCGTGGGAGTTATTTCGCCGCAGAAGAAACCTCCACGTCTGGTTTATCCGCGAGACTGCAGGCTTCTATGGCAGACAGGATGACATTCAGAGGCAGGACTATCTGCTAGAGTGGATCATGTCCCAGGTACCGCTCGTGGAGGCCGAGTTGCGCGAGTCCAGCGCGAGCGAAGGCGGCCCGGGTTCTGTACGTGACGTGGCCCCCACGGCCGAAGGCGACGCTCAGGGGAACGCCGCCGTCTCCCATATCAGAACACGCAAACGCGCGCGCGATGAGGCTGCTGTCGACAAAGAGTTGACTCCCAGCAACAAGCGACTCAAGACCCGTCACCAACCACAACAATACGCGGACCCCAGCGGAGCACGGTCCTCAGAAGTTCCCAAGCCTAAACCACAAACCCGGAGACGCCGCGCCGCCAATAAAACTAACTCTCTACTATCCATTACCGCGAGCAGCCCCCCTCAACTCCGCCGCAGCGCCCGCATTGCCACCCTCCAGCAAGCTCAAACCCAACTCAAACCGCAGCCAGCCGCCACTCATCACTCTCCAGCACCTTCCGAACAACGCCCCCGAAGGACCAATCCAGCGTCAGCCCCCCTCCAGACAACAAACGCCTCGCCACCCACCAAGGCGGGTGGCCGGGTGGCAGACACGAGTAAACCCGGCACCAGCAAACCAAACACCAGGCGCAGGCGCAGGCAACCACAGCGTTGAGTTTCAGCTTAGAAGAGGCACCATTTGTTTTTTTATCCCCTTACTGTAAGGCCGCTCGGCTCGCCGCTCGTTGGCGTGAGAAACACTACACATGAATCAGGTATGCAACGCTCTTGGAATGGAGGACGAGGCGGACTTCAGTTTAGGCCGCGGGTCATACCCCAAGAAGACATGTTCTGCCCTTTTTTGGGGGGGTTGATGGAAGATAAAGAATTGGGCACCGGAATCTTTAGCGAAATCTCCCACAACTCCAAATGTACTTACAACTCAAAAGAAACCTGTTACTTTACAACATTAATAATTTCGACTTCCAAAAATTGTCCTTCAACCATCCCTCCTCCATCCTCCTCATCCCATCTCGGGCCGCTGGTCTAGTGGTATGATTCTCGCTTAGGGTTCAAACCCTGAGTCCTTTGCTTGCGAGAGGTCCCGGGTTCAATCCCCGGGTGGCCCCTGAAGAAGAGATGTGGGTTGGGTGGGTTCCTTTTTTTTGGATGGACTCGCTGGAGGTAATTGGGGGGGAGGGGAGATTGGCTTGCCTTTGGCTCAAGGAGGCGTAAAGTTGTTGGACGGGAAGGGAGTAGAGGTTCGCGGGCTGGTGGGGGTTGGTCTTGAAGACTTGTCGGCGAAAATTCATGATTTAAAAAGCAAAAAAAAGCAACGAGATTCCCTACGAACAGGAAAACGTCAGGCAAGCCAATAGTTTTTACGCGGAAGAAAGTTGCTCTTGATCAAACCATACTACTGTGCTGCTTCGTGCTATTGTAATATCATTGCCCCCCATATTCATCAAAACTTTGCTCGCAATGTCCGTAAGCCCAGCCTGAAAAGGTTCATCTGCATCGATTTCCCCACCAGTTGTGCCACCGTCCTCTTCATCTTGGCACCAGCAGTACCATTCCCACTGCCCTCCCCCTGCGTTCTGGCCCCAGCACCCTCCTCCGCCTCAAAATGGCCCAGCATCTGCTCAAACAACGTCTTGTTTCCCAACACATCCCCGAGCGTATCCAGCAGCGGAAGCCCGGGCCCGTTTGTGCCGCCTGCCAGCACGCCGCTGAGAACATCGAGAATCAACGTCATGGCAGGGATGCGGAAGGGGATGTGCTTCTTGTTGAGCACTCCCTCGGCGTAGGAGATGCGCTGTCCGCCGTGGAAGGTCGAGTTGCCCGTCGCGTTGAGCTCGATCATGCCCTCGGCGAGCGCGCCGTGCTGTGACTCCATAAAAGCGGCGAGGTTGGGGACTAGCGCGTCAAAGTAGAAGTCGCCCTCAAAGGGCGGCGTGTTGTTGCCCGGCTTAAGGTCGAGGTTGTAGATGGTTACTAGCCCTAGGTTGATGTCGCCGGCCATGACGTTGAAAGAGACGTTGCCCATGCCAAGGGTCAGGACGCCGGCGTTGGGGATGTTGAGGTGTCCTTTCATGTTGTGACCCGAGGGTGGTGGAGGGATGGTAAATTGCATGTCTTGGACGCCGAAACCTTTTAGGTAGTTGAGCCCTGGGACCTTGACGGTTTTGTCCAAGTCGACGGTGTAATGCAGCGCACCGAGATGGGCGCTCAAGTCATCGCCCTTGATGCGTAGATCAACTGACTCGCTGTCGAAGAACTTGTTGAACCATGCGACGAGCTCTGTTTGGTTCTGGATGTCGACGATTTGGTCTGGAATGATGACTTCGGTTTCATGCTTGACGTGCTGCTCTGGCATCTGCAGCGTCAGAAAGGGTTTGCCCGAGTTCTCATCTTCGCCGTCAACTGGTGGTTGGAGTAGGCTCAATGGGAGGGGATCGATCTTGACACCGAGTGGCGTGTCCAGGGAAGTGTTGAGGTTGATGTGCAGTCGCGTTGGAGCGGTGAAGTTGAGCGCGCCGCCTTTCACAGGGAGCTCTTGGCCATCGACAATATTCTTGATGATGACCGGGATGATGACTTTGAACCTTTGCTCCCAGTTAGGCTCTAACTTGGATTCTTTGGCTTTTGGGCATGCACTTACAAGATTGGAAGCAATATCGCAAGCAAAATAACGAGTGCGATCAAGTACACCCACCACTTTCGCCGGAAATGTTGCTTCATCCTCTGCCACTTAGTTGTTGTTACTGCCTGCTCCTTGTCATAGACGCCGTCGTCACCGTCGTCACCGTCGTCACCGTCGTCACCGTCGTCACCATCGACATCATTGAAGGATGACGAGGCAACATCGTGGAGCCTGCTTGGCCGAGTCTCTGCTCCTTGAGCGGGGGAAATCTCTGGACTGACTCCGGGTCGGTTGGCCATGACTTCGAGTCTTTGACACCACGAGTGTTTCAAAGATGCAAGGTAAACAGCCAAATAGGGGGCTGGCGGCGGATGATGGTGTTACCAGGAGTGGTCCACACCCCACGGTCAGATTTACGTGGGTGTCAGGATAGAGGTAATAAGTGAGTGTGGGCAAGTCAGTCAACGACGCTAATCTGTGCAAGCCACCGTCACAACCGATGTCCAATCTTGGACTTGAAGTTGTTCCAACAGACAATCCAACCCACGTTAGGATTTGTGCGATGCTATCAACAATGACACCGCCAAGCAGGATTGTGAATCATTCGTTCCTTGCCTCATCATATGTGTGATGTGAGGCCGCGAGGCCAGCCCTTCCTCTCCGCCTGATCTGTGTCCAGGGAACGCTCAACAATAAGCTGTCGGTTTTTCTGAGAGTGGCTTAGCTTGCGATATGCCGTTTGAGCGGCCATTGTCCATCCCCAAGCGGTCGCGTGACTTTTGGTCGATCCCCCCCTCACTTCGGTGCCGAGGTGCTGTCAAGATGTGGGCAAGCATTCCATTTGCTGGAACCCCTCTGCCCTCCGAACCCCGTCTTGCTGATTCATGTTATTCCCAACTGCTCTCGAGTCCTCGCAAGCTCCCGGTAATAATATCTCCGAACCAAGTCTTGAGGTTGGCGTGGTGGGTCCAAGGCACATCCTCTCGATGGCCTGGTCTGCGACTTCGAGCTGCCCTCTCCTGCCGCTGCCACAGGAGCTGGCCATCATGGTTCTTGTAACTAGAGTTTTCTGTGATTGACAGAACTACATGATATTGAGTCTGAAATAAGATTTTACATGCAGTCAAGAGTTGAGAAAGCATCCTAATATAGTAGGGACTTGGGGACTGGCAAGATGCAGTTGTTTTCATGCCAGAACATGGCGCTGTCGTCGTCAGGGGCCGTAGAGGATGGGCGGCCATCTGAAATCATTCAAGCCCATTCGCTTGACAACATCTGCTGCGATATCATTGGGAATCTCACAGAGAGCCTCAAAGCCCAAAATTCCTCATCTTTTTCTTCGGAGGGGCAGATCAGTAGCAAAACTGACAGTTCCCACTGCTTCCATGTCGTATTTCCTATTCTTGTCTCTCTCATATGCAACAGAGATACATCAAGTACCACGCAAAGTCACTGGCAACCATTAAGAGTATGCAAAAAGCCGCTCCATCCATATTCTCCTCCACTCAATCATGGCTACCGCTTACCCACAAACTCCTTCAGCACCGCATGAACCAGGTCGGCAATCGTCGCCACAAGCTGCAACCAACAAACATCAGTCAAACGGTCAAACACACAGCGGAACTTGGACTTACCGGCGTAGCATCATCAATCAACTCCGACGTCTGCGTCACAAACGTCTTGCTCAACAACCACCCAGCATTATTCACCAGCCCAATAACCCCTTTAACCCCCGCTGGCGTCAGCAGCGGCAGCAATTGTTCCACCAACCCCTTCACATCAATCGTCTTGACCGCGTCCAGCAGCGGCTTGATGGCGTCCACCAGCCCCGTGAGATCAATCCCATCCAGCTCCTTGAGCAACGGCTCGACGACCGCAAAAAGCCCCTCGATGTCGACTTTGTCGAGGGCGCTAATGAGCGGCACCGCGCCGCCAATGAGGGTCTGTGTCTGGTTGACAAAAGTGGACGTGAGGAGAGATCCGGCGTTGTCGAGCAGGCTGACGATGCCGCCCATGGACTTGGGCGTGAGCAGGGGCGCGACGGCGGCGAGAATGCTTTCAAGGTCAATCTTGCCGAGCGCGTTGAGGAGGGGCGAGAGTTGGCCGAGGAGTTTGCCGAGATCGATTTTGTTGAGCTCATCGAGGAGGGGGGAGACCTGGGCGAGGAGGGGCGAGAGTTGCTTGAGGAGGCTGGCGATGTCGATCTCGCCGAGGGCGTCGAGTAGGGGTTGGAGTTGCTTGATTAGGGCGGCGACGTTGACGGTTGCGAGGGCTGAGACCAGCGGGACGGCGTCGCCGATTAGGGTCTGCGTGTTGTTGACGAATTTGGCTGTGAGCAGGTTTTCGGCGTTGCCTAGGAGTCCAATAATGCCCTTGATGGAGTCTAAGCTAAGAAGCGGGGCAACTGAGGCCAGCAAACTCTGAAGATCAAGCTTTCCAAGCTCGTCTAGAAGAGGCCCAACTTGGGTGAGGAGAGGTCCGACTTGAGCGAGGAGTGATTTAACGTCGAGTTCGCCAAGGGCATCGAGGAGCGGGCCCGCAGACTTGAGAAGGCCCTTGAGACTGGTAACCGTGCTGTCATCCAGTAGGTCTTCTGCGTTGTTAAGCAGACCTACAATGCCTTGGATTTGTTTGGGCGTCAGGAGAGGTGCAACAGCGTTGAGGATACCCTCCAGGTCTAACTCGCCGACCTTGTCGAGGAGTGGTGTGACTTTCTGGAGCAGTGGGCCAACGGATGTCAGGAGGCCACCAATGCTCTTGACAAAGTCCGCCGTTAGTAATGCTTCTGCATTATTGAGCAACGTGACGATGCCATGGACTTGCGTGGGCGTCAGGAGAGGTGCAACAGCGTTGAGGATGCCTTCCAGGTCCAACTCGCCGACCATATCCAGCAGGGGGGAGACCTTCTGAAGCAGTGGGCCAAGTGATGTCAAGAGGCCACCAATGCTTTTGACAAAGTCCGCCGTCAGCAATGCGGAAGCATTGTTGAGTAACGTGACGATGTCTTGAATGGACTCTGGCGACAAGAGAGGCGCAAAGGCCTTGAGGATGCCGTCAAGATCCAACTCGCCAATCTCATCAAGAAGGGGCGAAACCTTTGTGAGAAGAGGACCGGCTGACGTCAGTAGCTCGCCAATGCTCTTGACAAAGTCAGCCGTTAACAATGCCTCAGCGTTGTTGAGCAGGGTAACGATGCCTTGAATGGACATTGGTGTCAAGAGAGGCTCGACGGCCCCCAGGATGCCGTCTAGATCCAAGGCTAAAAGCTTATCCAACAACGGCGAGATCTTTGTGAGCAGCGGTCCAACCGAGTCCAGGAGACCGTCAATACTCTCGACAGTCTCGGCCGTCAGCAAAGCCTCGGCATTATTCAGTAGTGTTACGATGCCTTGGACAGATTCCGGTTTCAGCAGGGGTGCAACTGCATCCAAAAGACCCTCCAAATCCAAACCTGAAATTTTGTCGAGCAAAGGCGTGATCTTCTCAAGTAGCGGCGAAACCTTTTCAAGCAAGGGACCAACGGATCCCAAAAGACCACTGAGCTGCTTTACAGTGTCAACCGTAAGGAGCGCCTCGGCGTTCTCCAATAAAGTCACCAAACCCTGGATGGAGTCTGGAGTGAGAAGTGGCGCCAGTGCCTTGAGAAGGCCCTCGAGATCCAGCGCCGTAAGCTGCTTGAGCAACGGGCTCAACTCGCCCAGCAGTGGCGAAACGTCCCCAATGAGGGTCGATGTCTGGTTGACAAAGGCAGGGGTAAGGAGAGCCGCGCCATTGGTAAGCAAAGACTCGATGTTGTTGATGTTTTTCTCAGACAGGAGCTTCAGCGCTGCGCCAACCAAGCTGTTGAGGTCGACACCTTTGAGCTGGTCGAGAAGGCCCTTGAGATCGATCTCGCCCAGCATGTCGAGCAGGGGACCGCCCTTTGCCAGAAGACCCTGTACGAGGTCTGGCGCTGGCGGCTTTAGCGTTTGGGCGAGATAGACCATTGCATCGCGGAAGCCTTGCAAAAACTCGGCGGTGAGCAGGCCCTCGAGAGCTTTGAGGAGGCCAGTGAGATCTTCCAGGGGCTTGAAGAGGCCCTTGATCACATCCCCCAAATCATCCAGACCGAGGATGTCGGCCACAGCGACGCGTTCCGTGCCGGAGTCTGTGCCTGAACCGGAATTTGAGCCAGAATCAGAATTGGAATTTGAGCCTGAGCCAGAGCCAGATCCTGAGTCGGATGTTGTCGTTGTACCATTTTGCCTCTTTGCAAATTTTGGCGCGAAGTGTTGTGGTTTTATCCTTTGACTCTTAAGCAGGATATTGAGCTCAATCAAGGCGTCTGTGAGTTCCGATTTTGGGACGATTGCGAGGTTGTGTTTTTCGAGGAGCGCGACGAGTTCGCCCGATGAGAGGTCGATGGTCCCCCTGGCGAGGAGGCCGAGGGGGGCTGAGGCCGCAAGAAGCAGGTTGGAGAACCTCATAGTGATGTGGTGAGAATGAGATTGATGTGCCTTGAGTTGCTTGCCAGAAGATTGAGAAAGAGACCACCGTTTATGACCCTATCCAGAGCTGGGGGAAAGGAGCTGGGCCGGAGGGTGGATGAGGTTGAAGTGATACTTTGGACTAAAGGTGCGAAGCCATGTTATTCTAACTCAAGAGCACTGACATCTTGATCAAGACTGTTGAGGATTTTCGACCATCGCATCGGCACTCACGAACTGCTTTCTCCAAAGAGGTGCCAACGCCGCCAAGCACAGCCCGTAGCTCCAACCATCCCCCCCATGAGGGGATCTGGAGTGCATCATGCATGCAACCTAAGGTAGGAATCCAACCTTTACCCCGCTGGGGCTCCCTCGGTATCGTCTTCCTGATCCAGTTTGGCTGGGTCTCGTCGAATGCGGATATGCACCTCGCAAAATGGACATCGGTTCAGAAGTTTGAGTGTACCAACCATGGTTGGAATCTTGTTTTCAACCGTCACTATTGACAGACTAACCACTTACGACCAAATCCCTGGCCATTAAACCTGTCTCTGGTAATGAACATGCCGGTTCGGCTTCATAGAACTTAGAAGTTCAATGAGGCGAAGTAACATTGAGCAGAGCAGATTTGGCAACATGGACATGGCAAAGCAAATTTGAGTTTCTTGACATAATGGCATCTTGGCCCAGAAACTTGTTCGAGACACCTTACACAGTACTATTGGACAATCCTTGACTCCCTAACGTGCCGCCTTGTAATCCACCACCCCCTGAGAATCAATCACGCCCGCTCGGTGGTAGTAAGTCCTAGCTCGGACATAGGGGTCCAGCTTCCAGTGAGTCTCGCGCAACCACTTTGCCAACTCGCCCCTCTTCGTCATCAAGTTCTGCTCTGCATCAACCGACTCCAGCTCCTTCACTTTTGCCCATTCGAGCGACAGCTGCTCAAACTGGCGAATGAGCTCCCGCCGTTGCGCATCAATCTCTTCCTTCTTCTCCGACTGCAGCTTCTCATTCTCTCCTTCCACTGGCTCCATGTATTTGTAATCCCAACGATCTTTACCACCGTAGCACTTTTGAAGGTTTTCTTGCTCGATGAAGCGTGCGAGATCTCTGTTGCTGCTTGTGAAGTTGATCTTAGATGCGATGACGGGGTCTAGCCACGGCTTGATCATTTTCCAGATGCCTGTTTGCAGGGTTGTTTTTGTTAGCACTCAAGAACATTGAACAGCCGAAAACATGACCATGTGACAAACCCCAAAAGATAAACGGTGCATTGTGAACGAGCACCACACCTAGGTACTCCGGGTACCTCGCCTCAAACACCTGGACCAAAAATTTGACGACGTGGAAGTCCATGTTCTTCAGCCCAAAGCCAGTGAGGTCAAAAATAAGACAGGCCTTCTCACTCGGATGCCGAATCATAGTCCTGATAGTCTCAATGTTGTGGAGGACGAACATCTCCATCGACTCAGGCGACTGCAGTTTTGGGTCGTGCAGCCGCACCTTGATGATAAACACGGGACGGCGCTCCTTATCCACGCCACGGACATATGCCTTGCCAGAGTGGTACTGCGCCATAAAGCTCTTCTCGTCGTCCGACTGCTCCTTGGCCAGGCCGATACTATCGCCCTTGCGGATGATGTGGTCCTCCAGCCGCCGCTCGTGGCGCCAGTTGAGAGCCGACACTAGCATGGCCACGGCCTTCTCCACGTCCCATTTGCGAGCGCGGAGGAAGCGGAGAACCAACACGTCGGGGTGGTCCGCGAGAATAAAGCTCCAAAGCCGCTGTCGGAAGCCGTGGGGGCATTTGTCGTTCAGGTGCTCATGGAATATGTGTGTACGGTCTGGTGTCTCGTGGGCGGAGCTCTCTTCGACGCCGCAAAGCCGGAGGAGATGGATCCAGGCCTCTTGCAGCTTGCGTTCTTCATCGGGCGTCAGGTTGCCAAGATGGCCGGGGAAGGTGGACGCGTTATCCCTAGACATGTTGAAATGTGTTTAACGAAGCTTAATAGGTAATCCCTGAGTTGCAGCAATTCCAGTTATGAGGGTCTGAAATTTTGGGAGTTTGAACCTTGGAATTCATACGAGAGCAATGCTGGTGTCGATATAATGTTCAGAAAACAGCTCGGCGTAATCTAATGAGCATGTCGAGGCCTCGAGCTTGAGCATCTTGAAACAATCCCTAGCCGTCTTGTTCCATTCATTCTCATCGCGTGCAAGTGGAAGCTGTGGCCAATGTCTCATGCCTCGATCCAACTCCCGCCCCCCCAGGTGCCAAGGACGGGCAGTCCAGAGGCTCGGCTCGGAAGGCAACCCCAAATATGGACATGATCACATGGGATGGAAGGCTCCAAGCCCGCTGATCTCTCTGGACTACTGCACCCCGCTCGTTGGATTCCTGCATGGGTAGGATAAGGTTCCTTGGGATTTAGGGGGTGGACGCCACGGGAGACGCAGAATGCGGGGCATGGTACACATGTCACACATGACAAATTGTGAGACACACGTGGATCAAATTGTATGCGGGTAGTACGCTCGAAGAGACATCGGGCCCGTGTCATTTTTTTTTTTGGGACGAAATGGTTGATACTCTAGGAGCTGAGGACAACATACGGGGGAAGAACGCGGGTTTGGGACTTCGGGTGTGAGGCGTGATAGAAATTCATGGAACACAGCTCTGTTGGTTAACTACTGCTCCTATCTCTACCTGTGTTTACGTCCACCGCTAAGAAAATTCCAAGTCAGCCGTCACACTACCCCATTTTGCCCTGGCCATATCCACAAAGTAGTTTGTCTTGGCCGCCCAAACGCCCGTTCCCGCCTTGGGCAGCACTTCCTTCACCGTCTTGAGATAGGTTGAAGTCAGGCTCATCATAGGCTTCTCCGGCATGGCCCTCGACGGCCGCGGTACCGCCATCTCCGCGCCCCTGTTTTGCATCTCGTTGAGAATGCGCACAAACAACCGCGCACTGACATCAGCTCCTAGCGTCCACGACGCCGTTTCGTAACCGGTCAGAAAAAGCAGGTTGGGCACGTCTTGCAGCATGGCCGCGCGCCATGCAAACTTGTCAGACCACTTGAACGTCTGGCCGTCTTTCGAGAACCGAATCCCCCCGCCAAACCGCAGCTTTAGCCCCGTGGCGGTTACGATTACGTCCGGACGGAGGCTCGCGCCCGAGTCCAGCTCGATGGTCTTCTCCGTGACGGTCTTGATGGTGCCCGTGATGACGCCCGCCTTGCCGGATCGCAGCGCGGCAAAGAAGTCGCCGTCCACGCAGGCGCAGAAGCGCTGCTCCCACGGGTTGTACCGCGGCTTGAAGTTGGGGTCCCAGGGAATGTCGGGCGGCAGCTGCTTGATGGTGGCATGTTTGATTACCAGCTTGGCGAGGCCGGGGCAGGTCCGGCAGAGCACTGTGGTGAAGTGGCTTCGGAGCAGCCAGAAGATGCGGTTGAAGTAGTGGGCCAGGCTAACCGGAAGGATGGAAAAGAGGAGGGTCGTGATGATGCTGTTGGACGGCAGGGAGAAAACGTAGCCGGGGCTTCGCTGCAGCATGGTGACGTGCTTAGCCTTTTCGGCCATGGCTGGGAGGACGGTGACGGCGGTGGCGCCGCTGCCGATGATCACGATGTCCTTGCCGGCATAGTCGTAGTCTTTGGGCCAAAACTGCGGGTGGATAACTTTGCCGCTGAAACTCTCAATTCCCGGGATCACGGCTTCAAGGGGCTTTTCGTAGTCGTAGTAGCCTGTGCCCAACAGCAGGAACCGTGACCGGACGATTCGAGGTTGGTCTTGTCCGGCCACAGCTACCTGGAGCTCCCAATTCTTTGCTTCCGGGCTCCAGTTTGCTGACACCACGCTGTAGCGGTAGAGTATGTGCTGGTCGATGCCTTGAGACTCGGCAGCCTGCCTCATGTAGTTTTTGATCTGGTCGGCGGACGCAAGCGAGGCATTTTGCTTCCAGGGACTCCACGGAAATCCAAAAGTAAAGATGTCCGAGTCGGAGCGGATGCCGGGATAACGAAACAGGTCCCATGTTCCCCCAAGAGTATCTCGGCCTTCCAAAATTGCATATGTTGCGTCGGCTGGTCCCTCTGTTTGGATGCGGTAGGCGGCGTTGATGGCCGAGATGCCGGCGCCGACAATGACGATGTCAAAGAACAGGTCGCCACTGGGCCCTCCGTTGGGAATGCCGTTGGCCATGGCGGTGCTTAAAAGTCAGAAGATACTGATAAAAGGAGTAAAGGAAGTACCGTATGAGGCCGGTGTACACAATGGCGTGCTGAAAAACACTTGGGCGTTGCTTATTCTATCCAAACATTGACTTGAAGACTGTTGACGCAAACCGGCATCAAGCCGTTTGTCATCTCATTAACTATTGTTTTGTTTTGGGATCGGAAGCAAGGGGCAAAAGCATCAGAACAAACCGTTACCGAGGCTTGCTTCCTCGTGCTCTGTCAATTTGTCAAGGCCGTACTACCAACCGCTGTCCTCTGTGCACGCGCGGCTCTATACAGGGCTGAGTACCTGGCTCAATGCAGCTCGCAAGCAGCTCGCAATCCAATGGCCAAGTATCGGTTGATCCCGAATCCCCCTGTTGCCCAGAAAAACTGAGAAAATCTGCAGCTGAGTGCCGCCGGGATTTCATGAAACACTCGCGTCCTTAAGTCGCAAACACAGTCTCTTTTGAGCTAGCCGGCACGTGGACTTCAGGCTTGCAAACTTAAGTTCACTCCGGCTCATTGTGTATGGATGTGCAATCCGGAACGATATGCATTGTGCAGTACCTGGTTTACACCTTTTCTCGGCACCAAGTCCCGAGCAGCTACCACCTGGCCTGCGGTCTGACATCATGACAAAAGCTCGGAAACCAAACCAAAAAGGGTTAATTCACAGTTCAACTGCAAGTCTTCAACCGCACTCCCGGCACTTGCTCCGCACTCACTCTCCGCACTCTTCATTTTCAGCCGCCTGCATGCACCCCGCGCATGGCTCTCTTGCCCAGAACCAAGCTCCAACCCCCAAGTTTACCTCGGAGCATGCCTGTTATCTATCATGTGAAATCCCAATGAAGACGGCGCGGCCCGGTTGTGGTTGACAGTTGGACAGTTGCCACTTGCCAGCATCGAGTTCCAGGATCTACCTGACTGTCTTCACATACATAGGTACGTCGGAAGCTAATCCACATCAAGTCGAAACCGAGGGTACCCTACCCCGAGCCCTGCCCCGTCGCCCGCCCGCCCAGCAACTTCAAGCCCGTCGTTGCCGCGAAGAACTCCTGCGCCTCCGCTGCCGCCGCTTTCGCCTCCCTCTCAAACCCGATCCTCGACCCCAGCAGGAGAATGTCATGCGGACAATGCCTCGACACGCCCAGGTTTACTTTCCACCCCACCTCCCCGTAGCGCTTTGCAACTAGTTGGATGTCATCCCACAACACCTCCCTATCTCCGCCATGCACAAACATGGACACGGTGCCACCGCCACTACCACTCTCCCCCGCCGGCGGAGGGAACGGGTGATGCAGCGGCGAGAGATACGGCCCGCACGCATCCACCTTCCCATACCCTGACACCGCCAGCGCCCCCCACTGACCAAACTCCTTGTTGAGGTAGTCAGTGCCGTAGTTAGGCGAGCGCCGCATGTCCAGCTGCGTAGCAGCCGCCACATCCACCCACGGGGACCACAGCGCAATAGCCGCGGGGGCCGGGACGTTCAGCTCGGCAGCATGCTCGCGGATGTACCGCAGCAGGCCGAGCGCAATGGTGCCGCCGGCGGAGTCGCCCGAGACAATAATCTGGCGCGCGGGAATGCCCTTGTCGTGCAGCAGCCAGAGATACGCAGTGACTGCGTCCTGGAGGGGCGCAGGAAAGCGGCTGTTGTGACGGCTGGAGAGGCGGTACTGTGGCGTGCAGACAAACTGGCAGCCCATGTGTTGGAGGAGGGTTTGGGCGAGGTAGCCTGTGTCTGAGTCGCGGCCGTTGCCGATGGCAAAGCCGCCGCCGTGGAAGTGCAGGGCTACGGTGAGCGACGGCTGGATCAGGAAGGGAGGCGGAGGCCGGGCAGGTGTCCAGGTTGTGCCGATAGGCTCGGGCTGGATGGTAGTGTCCGAAGCGGCGCCCTTGTAGAGCTTTGGAGAGCATGGATGGATCACTTCGAACCGGTTGCGTTCTGCGCCGGGCCGGAGGGTCAGTCGGTCTCCCAGGCGCAGGCGAGAATAGTACAGGAGGACCAGTCTGACTACCCGCATGCGCGCCGCTTGGTTGAGTGACCACTCTTTTGTCGGCCGCCCCCATGGGAGCAGGCACAAGAGTATGTCAAAAGTGAAATGGGCGAGTAGAAAAGGGGCAGTCACGAAAGTGTAACAGTATGTGTAGAGCAGTAACAAGAAAGCGATAAGGCCGTCATTTAGGCGGCCCAATGCAATGCTCGGGTTTGGAGTCGATGCCACTGTCATGTTGAAAGTGTTTTGTTTCGATGTCTCTGAAAAGGTTGAAAGTGGGATGTCGAAGCTTGAAACTTGGAGGTTGAGAGCGGGTAAAATTCCAGATTTCTATTCTTCTTTATACCCACGGCACGTAAATTCCTTCGGCTAATGGCATACACTTCCAAACGGGTCCTTTTCATGTGCAAATACTGGGGATCACAGGGAATATTATATGCAATGCAGTGTATCTGGAGTCGAGAGGGTGGACATTCTAAAATGGCGAGACGCGTGGAACATGGGAATCAATTCCTTCGCTTTTGAGTCTTTTGTTCTTGCTATGGCTACCTATTCTAACGGACAGAAGTGCACCATCTGATATTTTACAGTCTTATGGCTTGACTGCTCCCCTTGCCACGGCGTCACGCACGAGCTCCTGGAGCCATGTTGGCCACCCCCTGATTGCAGAGATGCCCGTCGCCGAGCTGGGAATCACCAACTGACCTCCCCTCCTGCTCTTGATCTGAGCAACAACTTCATCCGCAATCCGGTTACTCGTCAGCATTCGGACCCCAGCGCGTTCAAGGCGGCCGGAAAAGTCGTCAAGCAGCGGCGTCTTGACGAAATTGGGGTGGATTACAGATGTCAAAACGTTCGGGGCCTTGTATTGGTGCTTGAGCTCGGACGCAAGGGACTCGTGGAATGCCAGAGCACCTGCCTTGGTCGCCGAATAGTCGGCCGCCGTCGCCAGGGCCACAAAGGAAGCGATGCTCGCCACCGTCACGATGTGGCCCTTGTCGAGCTGAATCATGCGGGGCAGAAACTGTTGCGTCGTGAACCACAGGGACATAACGTTGACGCCAAAGATCCTGCGCAGGTACTCTTCTGAGGTCTTGAGGATGGGCATGGGTTTGGCAATGCCGGCGTTGTTGACAAGGATGGAAGGGTACCCAAACTCGCGGCGGACGGCATCTGCTGCTGCTGAAACAGACTCGGAAGACGTCACGTCGCAATGGAAAAACCTGATGCGCGCATCTCCTCGCATTTCCTTGGGCAGGTCCTGAATGTCGAAGACGGCGACGCGGACACCGAGGGCCACAAGCCGCTCAACAATGCCCTTCCCAATGCCGCTGGAGCCACCCGTGACAACGGCAGTCTCATTTGACCAGTCCCAGCCCTTGGTCGCGCCGAGACGCCATGAGTTTGACGCGATGGTGTTCAGCGCCCCGTTCACTGTGCGGATGAGGCCCAGCGCAACGAGAACTCGCAGCGCGGTTATGACCGAGTATTGGGAGGTAAAGGAAAGTAATGCCACGGCCTGCTCTGGGAGGTGTTTGGCGACTGAGCAGATAATTTGGCGTACGATTTCCGGGTAGTATGTGGCGGACAGGAGGATCGGGCCTGTCAAGAAAGGCGAGAGAACCAGACGGCCCGCGGATGCAATCCCATCGATTGCGGGAGAGTAGAGAAGTGAAGCCATACTGAGAACGGTGGTTGGAAAGTACGACAAGTTGGAAGTCGTAAGTTGGCCGGGAGGTGAAGGTCGGGACGTGCAGCAGGCCACAGCTTGGACAGGTGTGCTGCTGTTCGGAGAAGAAGGCGGTAGTGAGTGAGGAGTAAAGGACCCAAATGCAGGACACTGAACAACATGAAGCCCGTATCACTCTTTTTCCAGAAATACCATCGTGGTTTTCATAATCCAATATTTCACATGTGTTTCTTGAGATTTTTCAATCTTTGGTGTTGAAACCGTCGTCAAGGATCCAGATCAGGGTTTCATCGAGCCAAAATCTGGGCCCTTGCACAACCTCGGCACCGTTATTCACATACATCGCAAGCTAAACCAGAGCGAGTAAAGCGCCCTTTGCCATGCCTTGGCCGTGAAGATTCCCCGCATCCATTCCCTGGCCTGGGGGCCGCGCCTTATGCCCGTCTCCTGGATGATCCCCCATGTTTGCAGGCGGCCCATTCTTTTTTCACCTCGACCATTCAGCCCAGCTAGACCCTACACGATGGTTAACGGTTCCATATCGTACGTTATCTGTTGACAACCAAAACGTGGCTCGACTCTGGTACGATGGTTTTTCCAGGACACTTCAGCACAGGGTGTTTGCGCTGCCGCCAGCGCAAAGTGAAGGTTGGTCCTCAAGAGTCAACGAAACCCCTGACATGCTCAAAGACTAACCTTCAGCCGCTCAAAGTGCGACGAAACCAAGCCGTTATGTCGACGTTGCTTCATCTACGGCAAGCCATGCACAGGATACACGGATCAGTTTCAGTTCAGACACCGTCGAACCTCCAGTTCAGCCTCAACTACAAGTATAGGTTCAGTTTCAACACAAGAAAGCCGACAGGCTCAATGGCACAACAAGACCACAAGACGGCGAAGCTCTCAACAACTTGAATTGGAGCCTCCACCTAGGAGTCAAGTTGAGCAGCCACAACTAAAAGAGCAACCACTCGAACCCGTCCAAAACCGGGCTCTAAGCCATGTCCTTCCCCGAACCCCCGAGCCCTGCTACGATCACGTCTCTCTCTTTTATTTCATCCATCGTTTCGTCTCACCAAACCCAGAAGACGGCTATCCCGGTCACCTGAGCTTTCTCCCTGACCTCTACGACTCACACAGCCATGGCCTACTCGAAACGGCCACCTTGAGCGTGGCCCAGATGGCGGCGTACAACAAATTTGGTGGGGAGAAATTCCGCGTACAGTCGTACAAGAACTATGGTCGCGCCATCCGGATGCTGCAAACAATCATCGAATCCGAGGACCAAGCCACCGACGACAAGGTCATTACGTCAATCCTCCTTTTGTGCGTCTTGAAGGACATCAGCGGGGAAAAGCACGGAGGCACAAGCGACCATGCTCCTGGACTGTTTTATCTGGTGGAAAAGCGGGGGCCAGAGCAGATTGCAACAAGTCGAGGGGCAGAACTCCTTTTCCTGGCTCTTATCCGCTTGGTGAGTCGTTAACCACCTTCATATCCGGTAGATTGTCAGGTTAGCCACGCCTCCCAGTTGTTGACACTGATCTTCTCAAAGCAAGTTTATTCCTTCTTGCAAGAAGATGATACGTATGTCGACCCCGGGGCCATCGCCACAATTTGGGGCGTTTTCGACCCGCTACTGCGCGCCCTGAGCATGATGTCAAGAACTCTCTCGCTCCGGCACAGGCTGCTGTCAGGCCAAACAAATCTCAACCCCGAAGAAAAAGCATCCATCATCCAGACCTGCTCCGAAACCCTCGACGACTTCCACCGCTGGGACGTCGAGGCCGCAGACTACTGGCAGAGCATGTTCAAAGGGCGCGGCACGCCCACAGCACTAGGTGAAGTAGCCTCCGGCACCACCCACTACGACGTCGAGACGGCGTGCACCATCATCTTGATCCGGTCCGCACGACTCATCTTGTTGATGAGCATGATTGCACACCACTATCTGCAGGATGAACACAACAGTGTCGGGACCGCGCTGGCCGAGTATATCATCCCCTTCCTCGAGATGGACGTTGTCGTGGTGATCGACGACATCCTTGCGTGTGTGCCGTACGCGCTGGGCGATGTCGGCCCCGGCGGCCTTCCTAGCACGGTTGCTCATGATGGAGCCGCGGCAATCGTCATTGTGCACTCGATCCGCCTGGTGGCGTCGTGTGCGTACCTGACGCCGGGACAGGGTCAAAGGGCAACTGAGATTCTAGCACGGCTGAACGCTGGGGGTTGGGATCCGCGCTGCGGTGGGCATGGAAGAGGAGGACATCAAGAGTACGAGATGGGCGCAGGAGCAGATTGCCTTGGGTTCTAGGGGTGCTCCGACGTTGGGCTTGAGCCCGTTTTTGGTGAATGACGCTTTTTCTCCGATGATGGATAGTCCACCATGGTGTACTGGGATAGGGCAAGAGGAAGCGAGCACAAATAACCTGGCGTGGGATTTTGGATGTATGATCACGTCTTGATTCTTGAGTTACGCGCTGTTACCTTAGTTTTGCAAGCTTAGGAACTTTGAGATGCGTAATATCAGTTACCTTTTCCAGCACTGTACGGTAGATGTAAAGACAGGCTACCAGCTAGGTGAGTGCAAAAAGAGTATCTACATAGGTACATATTTAAGACACCAAAACCAACCATGAAAGAGAAATTCGCGAACTCTACTCACTCGTGGTCACCTCGAGGACTGAAACCACAGGCAGTGATGCTCGCAAAGACACCGTTGAGTCTTTGACATGTGATTGATAAAGAAGCACACTTTCACAAATGACCGAAACACCCATGTGCGGCACCCCTGGCTCTGACAAGATCGAGGGGTTTAAATGCTCGCAAGAGTCATGCCCTTGTTCGTCCCTTGACCCCCAAAAACCAGGGTCATGCGCCTCCTTCGTGGGGCGGGCTGAAGGGTTGTTGAGTCTCGCATGCTAAGCTCAATAGGGTTGGAGTTTGCGACCTGCGTGAGGGGGCGTACATAGACTTGTAGCGTTGCAATCCGAAGCCAGGAATTCCGAAGTGCATCCCCTCTAGCAGCAGAGCACCCTGATCGACACAGCAGTAACACCAAGACATGACTTTGCTGGATACAGCACTCCCCACCGTAATGTTGTTCGGCCTCTTGAGCACTCGGTCTCAAGAACTTGACAGGCATCCTTGGCTTCACATCAACACACGTCCTGGGCCGCGCGGACGGGACCGAAGTTGCTGTTTTTGTTCCGTTCATCCAAGAGCATCATCTCCAATTTAACCTTAAAGGCAACCAAACTGTCTGGCCTTGTCTGCATAATTGCAACAAAAGCTGTCAAGTATCTTGTTTCTTCTTTCAAATTCTTCAAGGTCATTCCTTTTGGCCTAGGCTCATCGCATCATGGGCATCGCTTCTCGTCTTTTTAGCCTTCCCAGCCTTACCATTGCCGGGCTTGTGGAGTACTTCCTCGTTCTCAAGCTATGGCCGGACTATCTCAGCGCACATAGTCGGTTCACGGCGATCATTGGAACCATCTTGGTCAACTACGCCTTCGGCATCATCTTTTGGGCTTTTCTCTACCCCAAACTGTTCAGCCCTTTGCGCCGCCTCCCCGGTCCGAGAGTAAGTGGACCCGTATGGCAAACTACTTGCGATTTAAACTAAGCAAGCTTCCCGAAGAACGTATTCAGCGCTGCTTATCGGACCCTCCTCGTCAAAGAGGGACCTGCTGGAGATCTTTTTTCTCAATCTGGCAAAACGATACCCCGGTGAAGACTTGCTTGTGCTAGATGCCCTCGGACGCCAGGTCTTTGTCGCCAAACCTCAGCTGCTGCCTGATCTGCTTTCCCACAAGTGCTACGATTTTGCCAAACCGAGGAGAATTGCGGCCTTTTTGCGCCTCATCATCGGAGATGGCCTCATCACGCTGGAGGAGGATAAGCACAAGTTCCTCCGGAAAAATACCCTGCCTGCTTTCCACGCGCGGCACCTCACGGGGTTATATCCCATGATGTGGTCAAAGGCTGGCATTTTGATGCGGAAACTCACGAGCGAGATTGCCAACGGCGCGACCATCGAGTCTAAGGGATCGGCCGTGCTCGAACTGACTACTTGGGCGAGCAAGGTCACTCTCGATATTATCGGAATCGCTGGTATGGGCCGCGAGATCAATGCCGTTGAGAAGGCAAGCGATCCGCTTCAGCAACTCTACGAGGAATTGCTCGAGCCAAACCGGGAGAAGATCGTTTATGCAACACTTAACCTGGGCTTTGGTAACCCCGTCATCAAGCTGTTGCCGTGGAAATTGAATCAGCTTTTCGTCTACTTGACCACCTCACTGGACAACATCTGCCGGGACTTGATTCGAGAGAAACGAATTGCCATCGTCCAGAAGGAGGATGACCACTTTGACATCTTGTCCCTCCTAATCAAGTCCAGCAATTTTGACGACGAAGTGCTCAAAGACCAGCTCCTTACCTTCCTGGCCGCAGGGTATGCAAACCTTCTGCAGCACCACGCACTCCCTACCTGTGCCGTTACTGATCCACACGCCAGACACGAAACCACAGCATCCGCCCTAACATGGTCCGCTTACCTCCTCGCCAAGCACCCCGACATCCAAAAGAAGCTCCGCTCCGAGGTCACGCAGGCCCTCGGTGAAGACCCCCAGGCCCGCGACCCACCCGAGGTCGACCTCGCCAACATCCTAAAGCAGATGCCCTACCTCAATGGCATCATGCACGAGACGCTGCGGCTATACCCCACCGTCCCGGTTACCATGCGCGAGGCGCTCCGCGACACGTCTGTCGGCGAGCAGTTCATTCCCAAGGGCACCGAGATGGTTGTCTCCATCTGGCAGATCAACCGCTCGCCCGAGATCTGGGGTCCCGACGCCGGCGAGTTCAAGCCCGAGCGGTGGATCAATGTGGATGATGGCAAGTCGAATAACCATGGCGGTGCTAAGAGCGCTTATGACTTTTTGACCTTCTTGCAGGGGCCAAGGAGCTGTATTGGGCAGGAGTTTGCAAAGGCGGAGATGAGGTGTTTACTTGCCAGCCTGGTGACTTCGTTTGATTGGGATTTGGCTATGGACGAGTCTAAGATCGTGCCGAGGGGGGTTATTACCATTAAGCCGGAGCATGGCATGTACTTGAGAATGAGGCCGCTGCATGGTAAGGCGTAATCTGTTGATGGGGACAACAGAGACATGGTTTGAGAAGCATGATCAACCTGTATATCCGCTACTGATTAGCGAGGTAGCATAGGGCCACAGTATTAAATGAAGTTTTCTGTACCCGTTTGCCTGCCCAAGATCCCTTGTGTCCAACCCTCCCTCTGCTCGTTACCGCTTTGTTGGAAACAGCCAGCAACAATCGCCGTCTTGAACCTATCTATTGCCGCCACAAAGGTGATGTTTTTGGACTGCAAAACATGTATTTAAAGACCCATGTGGCACTGCGATGTTTCAACAGCGAATGTCTAGAGTCAGAAAAAGTCAAAATTGAACACCTACCTGGACATCATTGGCTGAGGCTATGCATCACTTGAAGTCGGGATCACTCTTTAGCAACGGATCCTTCTGACAGACTTGGCCAACATGACATGGCTAACACATGTCACCAACTTGTAATCAAACCGCCCACGCGCAGGTTGTTGATTGTGGCTGGTCTGATTCTTTGGGATTCCCTTTTGTCCTAGTTTTGTGTGGTGTTTTTTTGCTGGCCCATTCTCAGATCAGCAGACGAGACTTCTCGAACTGTGGGAACACCAATGGCATTGTCTTGGGTCACGTGGATAAAACGAGTGCAATGATCAACGGAAAGGTGAGGAAGTCCAACCACCTGTAAATATATTATTATTATTCCTACACCGCTGTGCCCTGCGGGCATGTCGGACCCTCAGCTATTTACTGTACAGGAAAACCGCGCCCTTGCGGGTCGGGTGAAAAACCTATACCGACGATTAAGGAAAGAAATCAGTGAGTGAGCCTGCGAAATACAAAAAGAGAAGGCCTCTTGGCCTTCGACGGGTCAGAGTCAGATTGCCTACTCCAGCTCGAGCTTCCTAGCCAAGCTGTACATCGGCAGTCTTCCTGAATCCATCAGCCAGCCCAGTATCCTTCTCGTCAGCCGAGCAGTTGAAGGACTGGCACCCTGCAGAACAGAGTAAAAGTCTCGTCGCGTCCTGACTTCTGCTCTCTCCCACGTCCGAGTCAACGGTGGGGCCAAACACCACACCACCAGGTGTTCAACAGTCTCCCCGCCCTTCGCCGCACTCGCAGCAGGGCGTCAGTACACTTGGGACTCCCCGTTTGAACAAGAAGTCCCGAAGGCCTATGTCCCCAGTTCGGACTTGGACCAACAACGAGCTCTTCGCTTTGCTCAGTCCCTCGTGCTTCTTAAGAGTCTTGTCCTTGAATAGAGTCTTCTGCTGGTGGTTGAGGTCGTCCGCTGGTCTCGTCTTCGCCCGACCGTCTCGTCCCTTTAGCCATCTCTCTCTCCAAGCCTCCTCGACTACCCTGTCCGTGTCGGTGGTTCCCCCGGTCCAACGTGCTATTACTCCTGTGGCCTCTTCTACCGCTGTCGGCCTCTGTGGCCTAAAGGCCCGTGGTCGGCCCCTGTTGCTCGGCCTTGAGTAGAACCTCCGGCGTATCTTGCTGCAAGCTGCATGGACAATGGTACCTGGGGCCTTTTTGCCTCCTTGGCCGTTATCGAGAGCGGGTTGTTGAAGCCTGGTTTCGAAGTCGGCAAGTTTCCTGTTTCTTCATTTTTTTTGGGTCACCAGTTTCCGTTCCAATTTTTTTTTCTTCAAAAAAAAAACAAAAACATCTGATACATCATATTTGAGGCCCGCCCTCCCGAGCGTTAACCGAATCCACGCCGCTGGGCCCTTTTAAAGTTTAAAAAGCAAAGATCAGATGGTCCGCCAAGAGATTGATCTGATTCCCAACGACATTCCTTTCAACCCTGATGGTGATGGATAAAAAAAACACTCCTCGTCAAATCCAATCTCCAATCACATGAGCTCACATGCCCAACCAACACCACCACCATCCGTACCACCTTGCCTCCCCCATCTTTTTTTTTGGACCCCATTCCTCCCATTTCCCAGGCCCCGAGCGCCCCGACCGCCACACTCGCTACCAAGTCCCGTGCCCCCTCAACAAGCCCCTGCATGAGCCGCACACGGGCTCGGTCCGAGTTCGACACCACCAGAAGACAACCCCTTTTCGACGATTGAAGCCGGTATGTGCAGCAATAACAATCACGACAACACTGTTGCCGGCTCCGTCTTGGCGGGAGGCGGGGGTTGCATTTCTGGCACACTAGGGTCCTTTTCCTGCCCAAAACAATAAAAACAATCAAAACAATAAAAGCATCATGGAGAAACGTTATTCCCATCCGGGAGCGCCGAAGAGTGCCCCGAGCCCGTCCTTTTGAAGAGTCACGCCCCCTTCAACTCCCGTCGTCCCCCACACTCCGTTGTTAGTGTGACACTATCGAAGCGACTCCGACTCCCCGGCCCCAGCTCCGCCCACCGCCGCCCATCCATTGTCTCCCCACAACTGCAAACAATCATGCACCGAATTTAGTGGCGAGAACCGTGCGCTGTTCTCAAAAACAAAAGAAGGAGATGGGAATTCCATATGAGCTCAAAGTTTCCCGTCCCGCTCTTGCAGTCTGCACTGCATCCTTCGGTACCTCAAACAAATTGCTACTTTCATCTTGACATTCGCGACATTTGCATTGACTCCTCCCAGAGGCATGGGTCGGCAGCCGGTCTGCTGGGATGATGATGGCTGCGGAGAGTTCGAGGTCAGAGAGGGAGTCGACAAGAAAGCAAGAGGGAGTGGACGAAAAAGCAAGAGGGACAGGAAACGTGAGCGTCTCAAACGGCCATAATCGCATTGGGAATCAACGCCAGTTGAAAATGAAGTGAGTGAGTATTAATCTAGTGTGATTCTAACATTGACCTCCCAGTACCGCGGTAATCACTATTCCAAAGGGGGAAAAAAAAAACGCCTGTCGCAGTCCCAACTCCCGATTACCCAGTCCATTTTGCAGGCTCAAACCCAACGCCATCGTACAACTCAACAGACCTCAAACCTCCCTCACCTTCTTGATAATCTGCTCCTCATCTCCATCCTTCGACGACACCTCATCAAACTCCACCGTCGTCTGATACGACCGCTGCACATAAATCCCCCCATCCCGCTGCTCATGCAGATCATCCAGCGGTATTGAACTCCCATGCGCCTGCGCGACCGTCGAGCTCGGCACGTAGCCATCATGGCGACTTGTTACCACAGCCGCCGCTCCCATCGTGCCCGTCCCATACCTCGCATAATTGCTCTTGTTCCTCGACGAGCTGTACTTCTTCACATGCCTCGATAGTAGCGACTTCAGCGCGGGCAGTGTCCCGACAATGACAGCAGTGGCGCTCTCGACAGACCCCCAGATGGCCAAACCGATGATGTCGACGCCATTGGAGCTGCCCGTCTCAACCTGTGTCATGCGCACGAGGGCCACAATCATGATGATGGCGCCGAGGCTGAAGACGACGCCGAGGCCAATCTTGCGGCGCCGGTCGAGCTGGAGGGAGGGGAGCAGGGAGATGGGCAGCGCCATGATCATGATGTCGCTGGCGACGTCGACTGAGGTGGAGTAGTAGACGGAGAACTTTTGCAACCATTTCTCGTGCTCGCCAATACACATGCCTAGAGGAAAGGAGAGGGAGGGGGTCAGTGAGCTGTGGGGAATACCTAGCGTGGGTGAGATATGGGGGGCATACCAGCTTTGAAGTAGTTCGACGGCGGGCTGCAGGCTAGGACGCTCGTGAGCCAACAGCCGATGTAGGCGATGATGGTGAAGACGGCGACGCCGTACCACAGCCGGCGGAGGATGGGAAAGGGCTTGACCAGGCGGAAGAAGACGGTCATAAAGCTGCCCTTGATGGCCCATAATGTGGTCCAGAACAGCTTGATGATGGGGAACTGCCAGCGTGTGATTTGTTCTGACTTCTTGGGCGTGTTTGCATCTGGTACCAAGCGGCCTGCGCGGAGGTACGTGACGTACCACAGCGAGTCCATCTGCTCCATCTGCAGGATTGCCATGGTGAGAATGCAGAGCCAGGCAAAGACGATCCAGTAGTCGTCCAGCATCAAGGAGCGGTTCTGGCGGAAACGGACGGTAACGCGCAGGGAGACGAAGAGCGTGGCCACCGCGAAGCAGATCCAGACGACGGCAATGAGGCCGCCCTCAGAGACATTGGCGGCAGCACCCGTGAGCGGCGCATTGGGGTTGGCCACACGGGCGGCTTCGGTGGCTGCCGTGACCGCACCTGTTGTTGGTGATGACATGGTTCAAGATCCAATTGCCCTCGGGAACCACAAAAAGATGCCGGAGATCCAGCAGCAATGGGGAAAGAAGGATTGACGCTTGTCGAGGAGGCTCGAGCCACGCGTGGAGAGGGACCCAATGCCTTTTACAACACCGAACCCAGGGCAAGTTACCCAGGGGAACGGTTAAGCCCGAACGCAAAAAGAAATGCTACCTCGCTTCCTTGACCCCCGTCCCAGCACATAATGCCATGTGGCGGCGAAGATGCGTGGAAGGCCATCTTTCAATTCACAAAACCACCCACGAGACAAATTTCGATGCAGGCCCGAGGCAAATTCTGCAGGAAGCTGACGGGGCTCTGGCGGATCTTGGAGCCGAGACCGTCCCCGACCTCCAAGGCCGCAGACTGCGAGATGATGTTCCACTGATTTGCAGCAGCGTTAGTACAAACTGGGTTTGGCCCCATGTGGAAGTATGTGGACGAGGCATCCTCTAGGAGCATGGTGTGGCCAGAAGACCTGGGATGGGCATCTGGTGGAAATGACACGAGATTCTGTCAGGGGCCGCATTGTTTAGAAGGAAGACAACGAAGACGGACCAACGGAGTCATGTAGCGTTGGACCTTGGGTTCAGGGACTTCGTTGCTACTCCGTTGGTCACAGGCTCACAACTGCTTCTCATCCTTCATCTTTCCCTGGGCTGTGTCAACAGGGGTATCTGGAATGTTCTTGTCTTGTGAACGATGGAAGTTTCAATTTCTCCGAGGATTAATTAACATTTTGTGAGCAAGTCGGGCGAACTTGACCGGAAAGCTGGCTGCCGTCCCTCTCAAACACCCCCTCCCAAAGCACCCCCTGTGTAAGTGACATTTTGCCAAGAGATCATTGGAGATGCGTGCGGCACAGCAGCTAGGCGTCTTCCACGGGCCAACGGGCGTCGACTCTGCAAGGGGCAAACTGGAGCCGCATGCCCCCAACACGCCACAACGTGCGTCTCTAGCCCCGTGGTCCTGCGTCTCCGCAATCACCGGGCCTTGTTGACAACAGGGGAGGTTGCTGGTGGGGGACCGGGGATATCGCATGCGGGAGATTTGCCCCAAAACAGCCCCGACTGCCCGAACCCGCCGTTAGACAGGGCCGAGCCGGACAACCCGGACTGCTTCCCCGTCTGAGAATTGGAGAAAAGTCCGGTCCACAGCGTCCAAAGCGCCCACCGGTCTCGTCGACGAGTTGCCCGGGACGGCAGAGTAACCTCCACTCCCCCATCCACCCCCATCCACTGTTTCCCCTCACAATTATCCACCGCGCGATAGCTAGCGTTACGCGAGAGAGTCTTGGTTCGATAGTTCTCACAGCGCTCGGACTCGTCTCCTGCGGCCATGGATCGAGTTTCTGAAAAGGACGACGAGAATGAGGACGACGGAACTCTCCGGCAGCAACCCCACGATGGCACCCACGACGGCTCCTCGTGTCGACAGGCATCTGGCTCCTTGACGTCGTCTCGGTTTCGTCTTTGCAGACACCCGAAGCGGCCGATTCGTCCGCCACCCCTGTCTCCCACGCGGCGGCCGCGTGCCACCCGCAGGTATATGATCGACCTGCCTCCCCGCTGCAACACCTCTCTGCGCCACCCGCCTTTCTCTCATCACTAGCAACTGTTCGAGCGGATTACCCAATCGGCCAAGATGCGTCTCCAAACCGCGCTCTCTCTCTTCACGGCCACGCTGGGTCTCGCCGCCGACGTCGAGACCCTGGGCATCAAGGAGCCCAAGTGCAAATGTGTAAGTCAACTACCTCCAGTGATCAACACTAGACACTACCATACACTGACATTGCCTCATCACAGACCCCCGCCGATGCCTGCTGGCCCAAGGACTGCCACTGGGACACCCTCAGCAAGGCGCTCGGCAAGGGCAAGCTGATGAAGCTGGCGCCCATTGCCGAGTCGTGCTACGAGGGTCCCAACAAGGACCTGACGAAGTGCGCCGAGGTGGCCGCCAAGTGGACCAACCAGGAGTTTGAGCTCAGCCATCCCCTGGGCAGAAGCTACCCCTACAACATCACCTGCCCCGCGGTCAACTACGCCGCCGGCGAGCAGCCCACCATGGAGTGCATCCTTGGCATCCAGCCCAGCTACGCCATCAAGGTTACTGAGCGCCGCGACATTGCCCTTGCCATCGACTTTGCTAAGCGCAACAACGTCCGCCTCGTCACCACCGCCGGCGGCCACGACCTCTTCGGCCGCTCTGACGGCCACGGTGCTCTCGAGATCTGGCTCCACGACTACACCAAGGGCATCAACTTCCAGAAGACCTTCAAGTCCGCCAAGGGCTGCACCAAGTCTGGCTGGACCGGCAGTGCCATCCACATCGACGGCGCCTGGGAGTGGCGTCGTGTGTTTGAGGTCGCCAAGGCCAACAATGTCATCGCCGTCGGCGGTGGCTCCCAGACCCCTAACTCCATTGGTGGCTGGCCGTCCGGAGGTGGTCACGGCCCTGCCTCGCGCAACTACGGCTTGGGCGCTGACCAGATTCTCGAGGCCGAGGTGATGCTTGCCGACGGCCGCATTGTCACCGCCAACCACTGCGAGAACTCTGACCTCTTCAGCGCCATTCGCGGTGGCGGCCCTGGCTACGGTGTCGTGCTGAGTGAGATCATCAAGGTCTACCCCAACGTCAACGTCGTCGGTGTCCACGACCTCAAGTTCGCGCCCAAGGAGGACACCACCGACAACAAGGAGCTGCTTGACGCTATCGCCACCCTGTACACCCATGTCCCCCAGATGGTTCGCGATGGCGTGGCTGGCTACGGCTTCTGGTTCCGTCACTACCCCGTCGCCTACATCGGCACCGCCAAGTCCGGCTACAAGCATACCGCGTGGACCATCGGCCAGACCAAGGAGGAGACCGAGGCGGCCATGGCCCCTTTCCTCGCTGAGCTCGACCAGTTCAAGGACAAGCTGACCATCACGTCCGTCTACCGTGAGTACTCCGACTACTGGGCCTTCTACTTTGCCGAGTCTGGTCTGTTCGACCCCGTCGGCGGTACTTCCATGATTGCTTCGCGTCTCATCAACTCCGAGGCCGTGGCCGACTACGACAAGGTGCGCGAGGCTATTGAGGTTCTCGGCGGCGGCCCCACTGAGGTCTCGTCCAACGTCCTGCTGATGGTCTCGGGCGGCGCCAACTTTGAGAACGCTAAGGACCAGTCTTCGGGCCTCAACCCGGCGTGGCGCGTCTCGCCCTTCGTCATGGTTGCCGGCGGCGGTCTGGGCAACAAGGGTTACAACAAGGCGGCTCGCGATGCTCTCCAGTACAGGGTTACCTACGTCAAGGGCGCCGCCCTCCAGAAGTTGGCCCCGAGCACCGGCAGCTACATGAACGAGGGTGATGGTGGTGATCCGGACTACATCAAGAACTACTATGGCGCCAACTACGGCCGCCACCTGGCCACCAAGAAGAAGTACGACCCCAAGAACCTCTTCTACTGCCGCACTTGCGTCGGCTCCGACGAGTTCCACGACCGTCCGTGGGGCCCTCTGTGCCGCGTTTAAGTAAGGGTGCCAGTGGGTGTAACATGCGTGTAACACCACGTGTAATTCATCGCATGTAGACTTGCATGTACTAGTTTAGAGGAGGAGATCCGGGTCTCAAGTTGTAATTTGATAATTGGTAATTGACTTGGAAGTCACAATTAAACTTCCCAATGCTCTCGCTCAGATCCCATCGCAGTGCCCTTGTATCATGTTCATCTCCCGTCTCCCATCTTCCGTCCTCCTTTTGCCCCTGCCCTCCTCCTTCTTCCCAAGCCTCCCTGCCCTCTCCCTCATTCTCTCCCTCCCATCACAGATCTCTGACCATCCACACACACCCTCCCTCTCCCTCCGGGATACACTCTAAACCCCACCCTCTCATAAAACGGCACCACCTTCGCATTCTCCCCGGCAACTCCCAACTGAATCCCCTCCCATACCTCTCACCCCGCCACCTTAACCCCCTCAACAAACCTCTCAATCAGCCTCCTCCCCACCCCTTCCCCTGCCACCCTCCAACAAATCAATATGCAACATCGCCCTATACCCTGCACCAACTCCCTCTTCCCCTCCACCCTCCAACACAAGCCACTCAACCTTATACGCACTCTGCGCCAACGCCTTGGGATTTACCCCCACCCTCACTATCATCAACCAACCACCCTCCTGCCTCTCCAACTGCTCCGGCGGTTGCACATCCTCCAGCCCTTGCTCCGACTGCAACACCTCCTCGACATATCTTGGGTACAGACGCGCCAGTTCGAAGACGTCGGGCGTACCGATAACGTAGCCGACTGCGGTGCCGGAGCCGTCGACAACAAGGAGGATGGAGCAAGGGAGATACGGGTTGGCGAGAGGGTAAGTGCAAACAAGAAAGAGAACGAGAAGAACTCACAATATGCTTTGCCGCCTCCGTATCCCTGGGCTCAAACGGGCGGATGAAGGCCATCTTGGCCACTTGATCTTGGTTCATTGACTGATCCTGAGCTGGTCAAAATTTAGAAAGCCGTGTCGTTGCAAGCACTGCCTGTCCGGTGTGGAAAAAGCGAAAATAAAACCCAGTCAACACGAAAGACTGTCCGTCTCAAAACTTCAAGCGCGGAGTCTCTCTGAATTGCCCAGACCGCAACGCCGTCCAAAACTCACGACAGACAACCGTTTCCTTTTAGTCAAGAAAGCAAGCACCACCCATCCCACCCCAACTCCCCCTCAAGCGGAGCAGCTTCCCCTCACTGCACTCCGCAATCTCATGCACCTCGCCGTGGCAAAACCTCGGGCTCGCCAAGTCCTCCTCGGCCCGAGGATCCGAGGAGCCTCCTGGTTGACCTCTTCTCGACTCAACGCCGTCCATAAGCTCGGAACAGCACTTCCTCCGTCCGAGCTATCTATTATGGGAACAGTCAGTTCATCCGCCAGTCAGCCCGAAGTAAGATCAACGTCAAACGAGAAAGACACATCATATTGTTGGAATAATTGGATTGGCCTTTTCTATTTGTTACAGACCCCAGTCTTCCAGTCTACCATTTCAAAGCCCCAGGGCACCAAGCAAACTCGCCCCTTTTTGCTTTCAAACAAAATGTCGGTAGAGTTTTCCAAGCAAGCAAGCAAGCAATCTCCAACAACAGCCACCCATCCATCCATCCAGCCAGCCAGCCGGCGAGCCTAAATAGTCCGGTGTCCATCCCACTCCCCTCAGGCATCCCGCCGTCTCTTATACCCCTTCTTCCACCCCCCTTCAAATAAACACTAGAACAGGCACAGGCCAGACTTAACCAGGGCCAGTGCTAAGCGAATTAGACTCCAAATCTCCTACCCATCCCCTGCGGGCACCCCTCTCTTCTATTCCCTCAAACAAGACCACAACCCAGCGAATAAAGAGAGAAAGCGAATAGAACAGAGGAGAGCAAGAGGAACCGTCCAGAGTAGCTTGAAAACGCTGAAGTAAGAACTGAACAAACCCCGGCAGGGAAGAAAAAAAAACAAAGAGAAAAAGAGGTATCAAAAAAAAATCAAAATCATAACCCTCATCTGATGTGTGTGGTGTGAGATAGATCGCCAAACAGAAGAGTACAACCGCGCCAGCCAGCCATCCTTTTGGTCTCAAAACCCTCAAGAGCTCGCGAGTTAGAAGAAAGAAAGAGATAGAAAACAAATCCAGATACAAGAAGTGAAATTGCAAAGCGCAAAAAAAGAGGCAAGAAGAAAATGGACAAGAACCCCTAAAGATTAGAATCGAATGATAAATCCCGCTTTCTCAACAACAGCCCTACCCCCCAACGTCACCTCGAGATCTAGTCATGCCTCAGGCTTAAACAATTTCTCACAACCAATTCGCCAGATCAGATCAGATCAGATTAGATCATCCCCGGGAACACCCATCCCCCTCCCCATTCCCATTCCCATTCCCATACGGCGGGCTATTATCCCTCGACGACACCCCAGGATACGGCGACCTCGGCGCCGGCCCCGAACCTGCAAATTATCCGGTCTCGGCTTCTGCAACCTCCTCCTCCCCTCCTGCCTATGCCCCACACCCCCTCCTCCTCCCTGCTGTCTTCGTAATCCAGGCTCACCGCGCTGTGATTTGACTGCCCCGCAAACGGCATCCTCGGCGCCGCCAGCCCCGCTTCATCATACGGTTCCCGGGTGCGCGAGTCATCCGCCTGCGGCGGGGTTGATAAACGGTACTGGCGGGGCGGACTGTGGCGGGGGCCAGCTGCAGCACGGCTGTTGGAGCGGGATCTTTGTCCACTGTTGCCGTAAGGGCGGTCGTTGCCCATGCCGGGGATCATTGGAGGCGGCTGGTGTGGTGGTGGGGGTATTGCGGGTGCGGGGGCTGGTGGTGGTGCGAGGGTGGTGGGGAGAGTTGTGGTCGGGACGCGGGCCGAGGCCATCACGAAAGTTGGGTCGGAGATGTCACGCTTGTCGACGGGGCGTTTCAAGTGGTTTGACATGGCACCGTTCATGTTAGGCCCTATGCCGGGTGATTGGGAGGTGGAAGGGCCTCGGGGCGGGGGCCGAGAGAGTTGGGGCCCGGCCGGCGAGGCCGGGAGGGCCCATGGCGAAGGGCGCCATTGGAGAGATGGGAGAAGGTTGGCCGGAGTGCGGCCCGCCAGGTGCAGCGAGGTTGGTGTTCGACCTCGACCGCTCGAGATGAGGCGAGGGTGCAGGGCCCCCGCGCCCTTGATATTGATAAGGGGGCATCATGGGGGAGCCCTTCATCTCTGCTCCGGGCATGTTCGGAGAACGCATCATGGGCCGCCCAGCGTTGGGTGGTCCAAGCTGGTCATGAGGGCTGCCATTGGTGTTAGTCCTCAGGCGGGGGGGTGGACGGCTGCCGGAATGGGTGCCGCTGGTTTCCGAGCCGCTCCTCGATCGCTCGCCTGACGGTCTCGCGCCATTTGGCGAGTAGCCGTGCTCGTCACTTGGCGGCTGCCGATATGCAACGGGCGGAGCTCTCCTCTCCCGGCTGGGTGTTCTTTGTCCCGGCCCTTGGTTTGTCCGCGCAGAATGCATGCCATTTGGCTGCTCGGACAACTGGTCGGGGTACTGCGCCATTTGGGAGGCCTGATGCCGGGCGAGCGTCTCGAGCTCCTTACGCCTCTGCAGCTCCCGCCGAGCTTGCCTGAACGCCCGCAGACCCGGGTGGGCGGCGGCGTCCTCGTCCCGGTTCGTCGAGTTCGATTCGGCTGACATCCGAGGTTCTGACCCGCGGCTGTCGCGGTGTGTATCCTCCCGGGCCTCCTCCTTCATCGTCTCGAGTGACGGAAACTCCTTGTCCTCGAAAGACTGTTTGGCAGGTTGCGGGGGTGCCCCAGTCGATCCTCCGAGACCCAAAATCTTCAGGCCCTTGGACTGCCCCGACACCATGTTCCGGGACCTGTCAATCAGGGAGCCACGGCTCGTCTTCGGCTTCAAGATGCCCAGCGGGTTTGAAGTCTGTGCTGGGAGGTTCGGTGAGTCGACCGGCAGCAGGAGCGGGGAGGTGGCTCTGCTGCTGTCCGACTCGACGTAGGAAGTCAGCTTTTCCCTGACGCGGCGGCGAGCGTCAGCAAGCTGGTTGGCAAACTCGTCCGTCTCCCCCTCCGTGGCGGTGCTGGTGCGGTCCGGGGTCCTAGACTCCAAAGGCTCGTGCTTGGATTGCGAGTCCCCTCGCGTCAGCGTCGGCTCAAGGCTGTTGCCGTAGTGGGAGCGAATCCAGTCGAGGTCGGAGTTCAGCCTGGAGCCGTCGGCCGATGGCCTGCCGGAGTCGAGATTGAAACGGGATCCTGAGCCTGAAAGATCGATTCCGGCACCGTCGGAATCCACGCTCTCGGTGCGGAGATGCGCGCGGACAAGCCCGCTGAGACCAGCTGCGGGTCCCAATGTGGGCGAGTCCTCGGGCGAAGGCTGTTGTGAGTTTTGGATCGAAATTTTGGGGGCTGCGCTCGGCGCGGGTTCTCTAGGAAACCTTGCGCCAATAGAAAGAGGGGTTGGCATGGCGGATTGCCTAAAGGCTGGGTGGTCCTTATCAGAAGGCCGCTCAAGGTTCAGTTCAAGAGGCACTGTTCGGCCTGCCAGGTTTACAGTTGTCGAGTGGGGAGGTTGTGTGGGTTCAGGGTCCGCAACAGGTGTCGGAGGAAGTTGTCTTTCCTGAACCGGCGGCCTAGTCTCGACAGCCACTGGTTTTACTTCGGGATTTACCTCCGGTTTTGTCTCCTGCTCGTCTGGCTTTGGCGCAGGCGTATCCTGCGATTCTGACCTGTGCCTCTGGGTTGGCGTCTCCCGCCCCTGCTGAAGCTGACGCTGACGCTGGACATACTGCGACTCATTATACCGCTCGGTCGGTTTCTGAAAGATGCCAAGTGGTGTCGCCTTTCCCAAATCGTTGGTCGGGCTGGGCTGCTTGCTAGTCTCGCTGACAGACCTGACAGACGGGGCAAGGGGAGGGAAGCCCCCATGACTGGAGTCGGTTTGCGCCTTGGCCGCCACGTCTGGGCTGGGTGTCGACCGCCTGACCGCTGTCGGGCTGATCGACCTAAGATTTGGCGCGCTGGCTTTGCTGAAAAGGGCGCGGTTGTTGGCGAAGCGGTCGGCGGAGCCCTCGGCACGCGGCGCAGCGTGCGGGTGGTCTGGTGTCCGGGTGCCGAACGCACGCTGGCGGTTCAGATTCTCGATCCGTGCCAGCACCGAACCCGGCTGCTCATGCTTCTCGTTAGGAAGGCCTTGTTCGTAAAGTCGTCTTGTCCGAGTGGCACTGCGCTCAAGAGGAGAAGTAACAGCCGACGCTGGGGCGGACTGGGCGTCCTTGGTGGCTGATTGGGAAGTAATTGATGTGGCTGCCGTCGAGTTGCGGGCCACGCCGGAAGCTGAGGAAGTGGTTGAGGATGTTTCGCGCTTCCGATTGTATCCCAGGGGCGGCGGTGACTCGGACCGCGGTTGCTCGATCTCTTCGTGCGCTTCATCCGAGTCCATCTGCCCTTCCAGCATCTTTTCCCGCTCTTGCTGCCTCCACCGCTGGAAGGACGACAAGGCAACGTCGTCGTCGTAGACCGCTCTCCCAGCCATACCACCACCGGAGGTAGCCGGAATCTTGTAGATCTTCTGTCTTCCGCCAAACAGATTGTTGCCTTCAGTGGGCCGGGCGCGGTTCATGACGCTCCCGTCCGGGTCGTCCGAGACCATCGAGGTTGTGCGGAGGTAGTTGGAGCCCCTGACAGACTCGACCTCGGCAATGTCGGACAGGCCGCCCATGTTGGGGCTGAAACCAAAGTCGGCCAGCCGGGACTGGCGCCTCGGATGCAGCACGCTGTCGTCGCTCGCCTTGCCAATCTTTGAGTTGGGGTCATCCTGCTCTCTCAACATGGAAAAGCGGGCCGACAAGTTGGACATGAGCAGACTGGTGCGGAAGTCATCATTGGACGGCAGGGCGGATGACAGATCGAATTCCTTCTTGACCTCCTCCTGCGGCACCTTCTTCCCCTTGCGGAAGAACGAGAGCGACGACTGGTCGGCTTCCTCGCTGGCGCGGCTGCTGGCCAGGTCGTCCTTCGCCCTCTTCTTCGTCCTAAAGCGGTTCATGATGGCTGATCTAGTTCGTGTTAAAACCTAGCAGCATGCGGTTTTGGTGAAATTTTCGAGAGTTGAGACTCAACGGCTCGCGTTTAGAAAAGAACGTGGCGGCGCGAGCATGTAGATCGGGTGTTGTCGCACAGGGTCCGCTTTGCCCTGAAAAATCAACGATGAAAGGGAGTGATTAGCTGTTTACAAAGCCGTCAGCATCAATTACGCCGGAACAAAGAGCCAATGCCCAGCAGCTGCCGTGGTCGGGGGGCGTCATATGGAGCTGTGCGACGGGCAGCGAGGCTCAAGGCGGCAACACGAGCTCTCGGCCGTGCTGGCGTAACGCAGACCAGCAGTCGCGTGTCCCCCCCCACGGCCTGTGCCATTCGGAAAATATCAGGCAAGCGCAGCTTGGATCTGCATTGATTCCCGGGCAAGGTTGAGACGGGCTCACGTACCAGATGTGCTGATTCAAGATGTGAAACTGGCAGCAACCAGGGTCTCCCAAGTATTCCATGAAGCTGTGGCCAAGAGTTCGTCTGAAATACTCCGATAGAAAGAGGAGCTCCGTACTGGACCGACGATCGCCTGAACTGAAGGGTTGGGATGCACTGAACTGGCCCCCCACTGCCTGTGACACCGTGATGCTGCAGCGTCCCGCGACGGTTCCTGCAGGGACCCCAAGAGAGCTGTGGTTGGACGTATGTAGGTGTATGGCTTGTTTGTCGAGAGACGTTCCCGCGAACACAGAGGAAAGAGGGAATCGGCGTCGTCGCGGGTGTTGCAGAGAGAACAAATGCGGCGGCCAATGAGGCGTCAATTTCCTCTCGTCTTTTCGTCGTTCGATTTCGAATATTGGCCGGGTAGGCCTCGGCGCCCAATAGAGAGGGGATGAAGAGAAAGGCTGAGAAAGTCTCTCAGGAAAAAGAAGAAAAAAAGAAGGACAAGGCGGGCTCAACACCTGGAAGACAAAAAGCGAGAATCAAGCAGGTCGCCGTGGACGCGATGAGGCCTCGAGGGTTTGGATCTGGAAGAGGGAATGGAGGAGGAGGGAAGGGGCAGGCCAGACCAGGCAAGGGAAGGATCGCGCAGTTCACTCACAAGAGCAAGTGGAGCCCTGGTGCCACTGGAGAGGACGGCCAGGGGGGGGTCAAGGAGACAAAATCCCGGCCAATGGGCCCCACGATTGGGCAATGGCTGTCCAATAAGGGCAAGGGGGGTTGCGGGCTGCCGCTCCCTGGGATCAGAGCTCGGCCGTGCGCTCTGGGGCACTTACTGGCACTGTTGGGGGAATGAAAAGCAGGACTCGGGCTGATTGGCTGGTTTCCAGCATTGGGCACAAGCGGGGTGTGTGCTCCGTGAAGGCTTCCGCAAATGAGCAGGGGGGGGAAAGAAGAAATTTGGAAACGGAAGAGAACAAAAGCGCCCCAGTGCCGACTCTTTCCCGCCAATGGCCCATGGCCTCGGTGGCCTGTGATCTCCATGGAGAAAGACGCCTTTTGACATCCAGCCAGCCTTCTCCGCTCTCCTCTCCTCGACACAGTCCCCCACGCATTCCATCCAGATACACAACAACAACAACAACCAAGATACGAAAGTCCTCAGCAGACGGCATCCCGGAACAATCCAGAAGACAACTCCCGCAGGCATGGAAATTGTGGTCTGTTCCTGCAGGCCCGGTAGTGCTGCCGCCTTGCCCGCAATCGTACGTGCGGCTGCAGGTCTGGCGAGTTGGCGGCCACAGGATGCGCCCACCCGGCATGCTGCATTCACCGGACGAACACACTCGGTCTGCGCGCCTGCATGATGGAGCCGTCGGGTTGCAGCCGATGCTCACCTTTCCGCACAATTGCTATTGTCCGCTGTTTCCCCTGATTTCTTGAACCGTCAAAGCTCATCGGCCTCGGGGTCGGATCAGAGGGAAAATGCCGTTGCCCCTGAGTCCCCCCTCCTGTTCTTTTTGATGGTGTTAAGTGGCTGCATGATGCCCCCCCCCACCCAGCCGGCTGCTGCGGGGTGCGTCCAGCTCGGGCAGGATCTGGAAGACAACAAACGAATAGCATGCGCAAACGCCGAGAAAACGGTCTGGCTGGCTGGCGCTGGGAGCCTCAAACGACATATGCGCTCTCAGGAAGAGAGATCAGCGGCGGGCTGGCTGCACTTCCGTTGGACCTCAGCTCATCGATTCGCTGCGATAAATCCCGAAAAATGCCAGAGGCAAAAGGAATAATTGCCATTTCGAGTAACGATCAGCGCGGGCACAAAGCGAGGCAACAGAGAAAATAAACAGCTCACTTGAGTAGCCGTCGTCGTCGTTGGGTCAACACCAGAGAGCGTCTGTGATCGAAAACCAAAACCAATCCTTGGCAGCTTCTCGCCGGGATGGACCTGAAAGAGCTGTTTGTCACAAGCCCCACCCTCCAGGCCCCCGTCCCACCCGCACGGGTCGGGCCCAGCTTCCGCGAGCCAATCAGACAACTGTGCCTGACGCTTATCCTTTTGCGGGATGGCGGGATGGACGTTCGTTTATTAATTTAGTCTTTCTTTCGGCCCTCTTTATACTCATTTCCTCCTTCTAACTGAATAATTTGTTCAATATGCCACGGGATCCTCTCAATCCATGCCTGGATTTGCTCCTGTGACAAGCTCTCCCAACACTGCTCCCATACCTTAATTGCCTCCTGACGGCTTTTTGGTGGCCCTTTCTTCGTTGTATATCTCTTCATCCATGGCCAACAGGGCTCAATTGGATTAAGATCTGGTGAATTCCCTGGCCAAAGTAGTCGTCTGACCCGATGAAGATCATAGAGTCTGGCTTGGAAGTGGTGTGCATGTGCTGGGGCCTTGTCTTCTTGGACTATCGTACCAGGGCTGACCTCCTCACATTCTCTTGCAAAGGGAAAGAGCTTGGGAAGAAGGATCTTCGTCTGGTAACGATACCAATCAATACCTCCTTTTCCTCCTCGCGCCAGTTTTCCATTCTTTTTATTCCATCTCCACTGTGGTTTCCGACCAGAACGGGTGACCAAAGATAACCTCCCCATTTTTGATTCGAGCTCCCAAGCATCACGTAAGACGGGTTCCAGCTCTTCGTTCAGCTTCTCGATATCTTTCTCCGCTTGTTCCTTCTCTTGCTTTGTTTCAGGAAGCCAACAATGGCAAGGGCCCTTTTTATTATAAGAGAAACAACCCCAGAACATAAACTCGGAATATCCTTTCCAACGCTCTCGAATAGCGCTCCGAACAAATCTCTCCTCCGTTGTCCTCCAGATCCGATAACCGCCACGGCGATGAAGAAGAACAACAGAAGTCTCATCAGACCAGATAACTCGTTTCCAGTCCTCAAGAGTCCAGTGTTGGTGAGCTAAACACCATTGGAGGCGTTCAGCCCTCATCTTCTTCGTCAACCCAGGCTTCCTCGTCGGCTTGGTCTTCTTGAAACCCGCAAGTTTGAGAATCCGGAGGACTGTTGTTGCTGAGATGTCGATGCCCTCGAGGCTAAGCGTGCCCGCGAGATCAGCCGCAGTCTTTTCACGACCAAACCGGTCATGGCGCACCTGCTTGACAATCTTTTCGATGACTTCAGGGGTTTGCTTAGATGGACGACCAGCGCGAGGGGCATCCTCTAGCCATTCATCCCTTAAGATGAAAGGCCGGTGATTTGGCTCAAATCCACGTTCGATAGCGCGAGCATAGATGCGGTTGATTTGCCGTACAGAAATCCCAGTTTCTTCTGAAATCTGAGCAGACGTTTTCCCGCCAAATGGAGATCTTAACGTAACAATAAGCGCGCGAGTTGCAATATCAGTATTAGGAGCCATTTGTGATGATGAGGGAAACTTGCAGAGCAAGGTTGTTCAGCGGGGTAATGCGTGATAATGGCGGAATAATATCGTGATAACGAGGGTGGCGTCGTTAGCGCCTGGACAGAACTTTTGACGTGGACCTCCGTACACCTCGAACTTTATTTTTCCCTCTCGGTTCCAAGTTTCTGAGCTGGTAAAAAGCAAAGCAATCCTCCGTCTTCCGGTCGTCTCCGTTATGGGTGGTAACGTCACTTCAGCTGGACATGGAGGTCAACAGCGGGCAACCGACCCGGTGCGGAGCTTCTGCACCAGCGCAATTCTCTCTCCACCTCGAGATGACGCCGTGACACATCAATTTGGCGGCTATTTCTTTTCTTTTCCTGTCCTCATTGATCACTCACTCTTCCTGCGCAGCCGAGCTGAACTTCAGGAGCACGAGCATGCAGACACAGCAGCTCCTCTTAGTAGACGCTAAATTACCCATCGTCGGCCATCGCCGCGGCCTCATCGCCCAGCCTGCATCCGGAAGGTGTCGACGGTGGACACATCGGGCAAGGCTTCATCTCAGGGCTGAAACCGCCAACGGAGCCTGACCTCGTGGCAGTTCCCTGGCACGCCTGGCCAATTTCCGTGGCTTTGGTAATTAGCGGGGTGGCTGGCGGGGCCGATGACAAGGCAGAGCACGGAAGGGGATGGGATCGTCGCGCCTCGCGGTCTGGAAGCTGCCTTGCCTGCCCACGCAAATTGGAGATGGGGCAGAGGAGGAGGCTCCCAGTTCAGTTCATCAAGCCTGAAGACACGGCATGCCACCAACATGGTGGTGAGAACCGCCTTGGTGCCACTGTCATCAAACCTGTCACCAGGCGTCTTCACCGAGACCCCGCTGCTGCTCCGAGGCCCCGGTGCTCCCATCACATCACCAACGCGACGTTGAATTTCTGTATGGACAACAGGGGCAAGAAAACGATGTCGCGGCATGGAGGCAACGGAATGGAGGGATGATGGAATGCGAGGCAGCGGTGCCGATGCGATCGGGTCTGCGACATGCAGATGTAGATCAACGGCTCGCCTGCCTTTCGGCCGTCACCTTTGACGCTCCCCCATGCCATTCCTGCCTCCCACCTCGTAATCCGGCACCGCATGTTTCACCGGCGTCAGCCGCGAGAACCAAAACGAGCACTTTGCGATGCCGCGCTGCACTTTCGCTTCCCATCGCGTCCCGCATTTGGCGAGTGCCGGACGCGAAAAGCAACTCTCATGGCGCCATCATGTTTCCTGTCTCAGCGCGCACCATCACAACACTGCATTCTCACACCACCATGCTCAATATTTTCCGATGCGGACCAGTGTCACCCGTCATTCGCTTGTCGATGGGATGGTAGCCAAGCCAATGTGGGAGTGTGGTAACGGTGACACCAGTTCCTCCCGGCGAGACAAAGAGCTGCCAGATCCAGCTATGGTATGGTGATGATGTTGCTTTCTCCTCATCCATGACGTTGGTTGAACGAGCATGAGTCAGCAGGAGGGAGGCATCATCCCTCAGCATCCCCGAGGCGAGCTGCTGCCCAAGCCGGGAGAGCCCGAGCGAATCAAGTTCATCTCAGAGCCAAGCATCCACATGTTCATCCCCAAGTCGTTGGGGATTTCGGACGAACACCTGAAGCTTCTGACTCTGACGGTGGTGAACCCCGCAAGAAGACAAAGGGACCCAGGCGCAAAAGGCCCTGGCAAACCCCAACAGCAGCCCCAACCGTTTCGATTGGCGCTTGACCCAGGACCCAAACAGGCGGTAAGCCCTGTCCGGGGTGGTTTCTTGTCGATCCAAGCTGCCGGGTCGCGGTTCCGGGCCGCAAACCACCAACCACACCCCAACAGAGCGCCTCCTTCGTATCAAAGCCTCGCGCGCTCAGACTGTCGTAAGAGTGAAAAACCTCCCGGATCTTGTGCATCCGAGTTGAGACACCAGACTTTTCTTTTCTTTTCCCGTTTTCACGCCAATTGCATGCCACGATGCTGGAACTGCTGAAAACCGCCTACGACTGGGTGCTGCCCGGGGGTGGTTCCGCCCTGGGCTCCGGCGCCGAACAAGCCGTGCTCAGCACCAAGACCGCTGCCATCTCAGCACTCTGCGCCGCCACCGGGTGCATCCTACCGCAACAACAACCGGCAGACTCACCGGACCTGCCCTACTACGGCCGCAGTCCGCCGGTGTATCCATGCCGTATGTCTCCTCCTTTTCAATATCATCAACACAAAACTGACAAATCCCCCCTCCTCCAGCCCCGCCAAAGGCCTAACCTCCCCCGCCTGGACCCACGCCCACGCCCTCGCCTCCACTCTCACCTCCTCCCTCACCCTCCCCAAAAAGCCGCCCTCACCCGGCTTCCCTCCGGCCCCTGCGTCGGCAACACCCTATCCCTCCTCCCACTCTCCTCAATCCCCCTCTCTGCATCCACGACGGCCCAACCGGCCTCCGCGGCCAGGAATTTGTCTCCGCCTTCCCGGCTGGTATCCATCTCGCGTCTACTTTTGATGTCGAACTTATGTATGCTTATGGGAGGGCGTTGGGGAGGAGTACCGCGCGAGGGGGGTGAATGTCGCGCTTGGGCCGGTGGCGGGGCCGTTGGGGAAGGTGGCGAGGGGGAGGAACTGGGAGGGGATGGGGGATCCGTATCTGGCTGGGAGGGGGCGGGAATGTGGTGAGAGGGGTCCAAGGGTTGGGGTGGTGGCGACGGTGAAGCATTGGGTTGGGAATGAGCAGGAGGGAGGAGGCGGTGGATAAAAGATGGGGGTGGGATGGGGAGGGAAGGAGAGGAGGGAAGGGGGAGATGGATGCGGTGAGTGTGAATATGGGGGAGAGGGAGATGTGGGAGGTGTATGTGTGGCCGTTTATGGAGGCGTTGAGGAGGGTGGCAGGCGTGATGTGTGGCTACCAGAGGGTGAATCATTCGTATTCGTGCCAGAATTCGAAGTTGTTGAATGGGGTGTTAAAGGGGGAGTTGGGGTTTGAGGGTTTTGTGGTGAGTGATTGGGATGGGCAGATGAGCGGGGTGGCGTCGGCGAATGCGGGGTTGGACTTGGTGATGCCGGGAGAGGGTTTTTGGGGGGAGAGGTTGGTGGAGGCGGTTAGGAATGGGTCGGTTAGTGAGGACAGGGTGGATGATATGGCGAGGAGGGTGTTGGCGGCGTGGTACTATCTTCGGCAAGAGCACTCATTTCCGCAGCCGGCGCTGTGGACGAACATGGAGAGGCACCTCCCAATTGATGCGCAGGCCGACCATGCGGAGCTGATCAAAACTATCGGGGCAGCCGGCACCGTCCTGCTTAAGAACACACACGGCACACTCCCGTTCAAGAAACCCCGTTTCCTCTGCGTCTTTGGCTACGACGCCACCATCCACCCCGCGCCGTGGGCAAACCGCGACCGGTATGGCGGCGGGTACGACGTCAACTTCAACTGGACGACGTTCAACGGCACGCTGATCACAGGCGGCGGTTCGGGCGGAAACACGCCGCCGTACGTGGTGTCACCGTTTCAGGCGATCCAGGAGAGGGTTGCAAAGGACAGGGGAGTGTTGCGGTGGGATTTCTGGTCCGAGGATCCGACACGCTATGTCAACGCCGAGGCTTGCCTGGTGTTCATCAATGCCTACGCCTCGGAGACCTTTGATCGGGCTAGCTTGCGCGACGACTTCAGCGACAACCTGGTGATGAACGTCGCGAGTTGGTGCGAGAGGACCATCGTGGTGGTTCACTCGGCGGGCAAGTCCCCGCCCCTTTTGATCCCCCCTCCCAGCACTAACAACCCCAGGCATCCGCCTCGTCGACCCCTGGATCTCCCACCCCAACGTAACCGCCGTTCTCTTTGCCGGCCTGCCCGGCCAAGAATCCGGACACAGCCTCACCTCCATCCTCTACGGCGACATTACCCCCTCGGGCCGACTGCCCTACACCATCGCCCGCTCCGAGTCTGACTACGGCCCGCTGCTCAACCCCGTCGAGTCGTCCGACCGCTTCCCTGAGGACAACCTCACCGAGGGCGTGTTTGTTGACTACCGCCACTTCGACAAGCACGGTATTGAGCCGCGGTTCGAGTTTGGGTTTGGGTTGAGCTACACCACCTTTAATTATGCAGGGATGGCTGCGGAGATTGTGGCGGGGGCGGATTTGGCTGAGTATCCCGATAAGAATATTCAGATTATTCAGGGAGGGCACCCGTCGCTGTGGGAAATTGTGGCGGTGGTGAAGTGCATCGTCACCAACACAGGCGAGCTGGGCGGTGCGGAGATCGCGCAGCTGTATGTTGGGATCCCAGGGGAGGACACGCCGGTGAGGCAGCTGCGCGGATTCGTGAAAGTTGGGCCGCTCGTTCCTGGGCAGGAAAGGCAGGTGGTGTTTGAGCTCACGCGGAGGGATTTGAGTGTCTGGGATGTGGTGGCTGGGCAGTGGCGGCTGCAGAGGGGGGAGTATCAGGTTTGGGTCGGGGCGAGCAGTCGGGATTTGAGGCTCAAGAGTTTGTTGGTCGTTGAGTAATGCGGTTAGCGACCATTAACTGGAAGGTTGATAGTACTTGATGCTCGTGTGGCGTTGCATTTTCTGACACAGGAACACTGGTGCTTCATGTGTTGGCCATGAGAGCACAAAGGGCGAATGTCAACCTCATCCAACTTTGCCCGAATTAAACACACCAGCCGCTTTAAAAAAAAAAAAAGAAAACTCTAAAAAAAACCCAGATTATGACTGATTAAACAGGTATTCATACATCATCTCTCATCAAAAGGTATCACCAGCCCTGGCAAGTCTCTGTTCTCCCTCGCAATAAATAAATCCATCCCACTCTTAACATGCTCTCAACTCCCCGGCACCCCACGTTCACCCCATATCAAATCCTCACTCCTCCTTCTCCCCTCCTCACCCTCCATCTCCTCCTCCTCAATTCCCCAATCCCTCCACCCCTCACCCCTAACCCAACTAATCCCCTTCCTCCACCCTCCCTCCCTCACTGCCTTCGCATCCCTCTCGTACACAACCCCTGTCAACACCAGCGCCGCCACAAAAACCCACACATCGCCCCCTCATCGCCCTCCACCACCTCCTCTTCACCCCCACCTTCCACAGTGACTCAACGCTCATCTTGGCACTACTCAAAAACACCCCCTACTCCCCTCCGTCCCTGGACAAGCAACGCCCAAAACCCCGCCGCGAAACCCCCACAAAAACCGCTGCGTCGGGAGGAACGTGCGCGGAAACCACGTCTGGAAGAAACACACCGACGACCAGGCCGTGGCCAAACTCCCGTCAAAAACCCTGCCGTGCGCAACGCGCCAGACAACAAACCATGCAGAGTTGCCAGCGGGTAGTGGTACAGCGCCGCGGGGCGGGGCAGAAGAAGCGCAGAGTAGACGATCAGGAAGAGGCGGGTGATGGGCGGGAAGCGGCGCAGCCAGACGGTGAGGAAGGTGCGGGAGCAGGAGGGGTCGGAGGGTGGAGGGTGGCGCAGGCGAGGAAGGGATGAGGGGTGGGCGCCGGAGGAGAGCGGGGATATGGGGGTCAGGGAGGCAGGGAGGATGTCATCCTTGGTGGGGAAGAGGGTGGGGGGATGAAGGCGCTATGGTAAACAAAGGGGTTAGTGATGGTGGTGGGAGAGGGGAGGAAGGGCTTACGGCCAGTTGAGACGCGCCATGTTGGCGAGGCTGTCAACAATTTCGCCGGGGATGGCCACTTCAGGCCGGCGGGATAACCATCCGGTCGCAGGTGGAGATACTCGGTTGAGTTCTTGAAGATGAGGTTGCTCCAGAACTGGTGGTCATTAGCACCATCCTTACCCCCAACGTACCCAGAGTTACTCACCTCCGGGAAACAATCCTCTCAAAAACCAACGCATGAAACAGCTGCCCAAACGCCAACGGCTGCAGCATCCAACTCCCCACCACGCAGGCCGCTCCTCTTCCTATCCGGCTTCCCGCCCACCCCTTCTCCCATCCCCACACCATCCCATTATCCTCTGCACAATTCCACCCAAACTCAAGCGCGCGGAAGGCCACGTACAAGGCGACGGTCACGCGCAGCTGCTTGCTGGGGTACACGCCCAAAGCGAGGCCGGCGAGCGAGGCGCCGACGGCCGGGGCGTAGGGCGAGGTCAGGGCGACGGCGGTGCGGGGTTGCGCACGCGGAAGGGGGCAGCGGCGGAGTCGAGGAGGTGGGCGCGCAGGCGGGTGAAGAAGCGGAAGAGGATGCGGTAGAGGAGGAGGATGGTGCTGAGGGAGAGGGGGAGAGGCGGAGGGTGGGGATTTGTGGAGGGTTGTTTGGGGTTTTGGTGGTGCTGTGGCTGTCAGTTAACTTTTTTGTCCATAAATTCAGGAGGAGACAATGGAGAGACGTACTCATTCCCCCTTCAACCTACTCATCACCAACCCCACAACTTCATCGCCGCTCCAGTCGCAACAAACACCTGATCGAGTGCCGCACCGCGCGCATTATAATCATCCGCGCCCGAACCCTCCACCCCATCTCGAACCCTCCCCACCACCCCTCTCCCCCTCCTCCTCCCTCCCACTCTTTCCATCCACCCTCCCACTCCCCTCCTACCACCCGCACCACCCCAGCAACCCCCAGACCCTCTCCTGACAGTAGCCCCAGCCCCAACCCCAGAAGAAGAACCCGTCCCATCAATAATCCCCCTAACTCTCTCAACACTTGGCGCCCTCTTCTTCAGCACCTTGCTCCTCGAAATGACATAGCGATGGAGCGTCGCATACTCTCGCGCAGAGATGGTGTAGCGAAGCGCGTTGCGCAGGATGGGGTCTGTTGCGGAGGCTGCGGTGGGGGGTTTCCCCGGGGCCGCGGGTTGTCCGTGGGAGGACATTTTGGTTGTTTTGTATGGGATCGTGGATGGTTATTGTAGGTGTTGTGGTGGTTTGGGTAAGTTGGGAATCGGTTGGCACTTGGCAGGGTGTCGCGATGATGGGAATGGCGGTAGTGATTGTTTGTCGCGATAAATGGATGTATTTGCAGTGGTAGTGGTAGTGCGCAATACGCACGCGCAGTGGTCGGGTTGCCTTCGTTGTTGGGTTGGAATGGGAAAAGAGGAGGTTGTCGCACAAGAGGGAGAGAGAAGGAAGCTTGTGACGTGACGTGCGTGCAGCTCAGCTCCCCGGTGTCGCAATCTCCCGCTCGTGTCGGTGCGTCGCGTCGCGTATCTGCGTCTCTTCTCGTGGAACTCAACAAAAAAAAAAACTCTCGTGAACCACAGTACAGTCACGTAATCTCTCTGATAGCAAAAAAACAACAAGAACAAAAAAATAAAGAGAAAACCCCTTTACTCGGAATGCTCGGTCAGATAGTCAGGAGAAATAAGGTCAATGCCTTGCCTTCCGTCAATTAATTGCATGTGCCTCAGCCTCGGTTCTGCGGTCAGCCAAGACCTTGGAGCTTCCCCACACCCCACACTCTCCCCTCCACACCCACTTTTGTTCTTCCCTGTCGTGAGGTCACAGGCACGAGGGCGCGGGAAATCAGACCAGGAATGCCATGCCTATTTCGGAGGGACTTCCTTTTGTGAACAGATGCCAGCATTCCGAGAGAAAGGATGAGATTTCACCTAAGAGGGCAGGTTTGCCAGTATCATGCCAAAACACCATGAACTTGAAAGCTATGGAGATATTGATGGGAGGGGGAATTCACCCCTTTTCATAGATGTCCCAGATCTCTCACATCTCCGCCCAACGAAACCCATCCTCATTCAAGATGCATTTCTACAATGATATAACCATGTCCTATCTGTCATCCCCAACCAGTATTTATTTCAATACGTACCCTCAACATACATATTTCTAACACAGACTAACAAGCCAACTCCACCCCCAAATTCTCTCCCCAAAATAGGAAGGAGAAACTCTGCCACATCCCCCTCCAAACCCCAGATCCCGCCAGGTCGTCGCCAGAAGCAGACCGACCTACTCAGAAGAAACCAGCCGTCCACCCCAAGACTAATTTACCCACCCGCGAACACCCCTTTTTCCCAACCTCCCAGTCCAAACCAGACCCATCCATCCCATCCATATCAGAGAACCTCTAGCCCGCCCGTCCGCCTGCCTTAACAAACAACGTAGCAGCAGCGCAGCGCGAATTTTGTGTAACCGATGACTCAGACGCAATGCAGAGAGAAAAAGAGAAACCCAAATAAGCTCGCCTCCCAGAGGAAGAAAAAAAAGAGGTGTATCACAGTCCGTCCAATGCAAGACGCAACCAACCAAACCCAACCCAGAGAACCACCACCCGCCAAACCCGCCCAACCCAGACCCAGGTGTCATCAAGTCATAAAACCCCTCCACGAACCCCAGCCCAGAAAACCCCTTAAGCACTAACACTCGAAGACGTAGCCTGCGACCAAGTATGCACCAAATACGGCAAATCCCCCGGAAACACCTCCTCCTTAAAGCCCAGATTATTCACCCAATAATCATCCACACGCGCCACCACCCTGGGCGTAGCAGCATTCTCAACCCGCTCCTGGTAAACCCGCAGCAGGGGATCGCTCTTCTCGAGCACGCGCGCGCGGCGCGCCTCGCGTTCGGCGATCACCTCGGCGATCATGGTCTGCCGGGATGTTGGGGAGATCTCACCTGTGAGCTTAGCCAGGTGGGGGTGCTCCAGAATTTGCTTGAGCAGCTCAAAGGGGAGGTTGAGCAGGATGCGGGAGAGGATGGTGTCGTTGGGGTTGGGGCGCGGGGAGACGACGTGTCGGAGGAGTCGGAGTCGGTGGGTTTAGGAGGTGAGGTCGCCGAACTGGATGCGGGATAATCGGAGATTGGATGAGACGCGGGGTTGCCGGGACATATTCGCTTGGGACGTGGAAGAGTGGCGGCTGTGGCCGCTTGACGAGCCATTGGCGATGGTTGGCGCGTTCGGGTTGCGAGGGGTAGGGTTAGAGGGCGGGAACCGCGGGAAGCCGTAGTCGCCGGCGCTGGCGTCGAGAACAAAGTCGGCTGGGAAATTGTGCACGATGAAAGCAAGAACGTTGTCGACGAGCTCCGAAGCGCTGAAGCCGTCGTTCCGCTGAGACACTGCCACAACCTGCGACACGAACTTGACCGCCAGCTCAATCGTATTCCAGAACAGAAGCTGGCTTGCGCGGTGGACAGCGACAGCATACACCGACGGGAGCAACAGGTAGCGAGCCGTGGCAACGTAGCTGAGTGCCGTCTTCAGGTCGTCCTTAACGTCGCGAAGGTGCAACTCGGTGGGAAGGATGCCGTCGGCGAGACTCCAGCCATACAGAGAGCGCAGGGAGTACCAGAAGACATCCGGCCGCAGATACTCGTCGTGGGGCTCAAGGAATATTACGGCACCCGGCATAGTGCCCTGGGTCTTCATGGTCGCGGCCAGCATGGGGCTGCGGGCAAACACAAAGCGGTGACCCGGAGCCCTTACCGCGCGCTGGAGCTGGTGGTATGCGGGATGGTCCCGAAACTCGGAACTGTCGGGGAAGCGGACCTCGAGAACGCAGTCGCTGAAGGTCTCGTCGGAGAAACTCTGTCTCAGGAACGACAGGGTATCCTCCTGGTCGCGCAGGCCGGGGTGGACCGGACCGCCCATGGGGGGGTTCATTCCCGGGGGCGGCATCGGCCCTTGCACCGGATACCCGACGGCAGGGTAGTGGAGGACGTGTTCATCAATATGCGCCGACGACTGCGACCCGTGGAAGCTATGCGGAGTAGGCGGCCCGTGGTGGTTACCAATGTTAGGGGCGTAAGCATCTACGGCGGGTGGCGCCAGAGGGCGGCCGTATCCGTCGACGGGTGCAGGCGGATACGGAAAGAGGCCGGGCGGAGGGAATGCGCTGCCGCCCGTCCTAGGGGTTGGCGAGGAGGCATTCGAATCTTGGAAGCCGCCAAAGGCCAGGCTCACGTTGCTCGGGTGGGGTTGGTGGAAGGGCCTGTTCATGGCTGCGGGGTGCGGGGCGGGAATGAGACCGTCGTGGACCGGACCAGACGCGGCCACTGCTTCGGGTGCGGGGTATGGGAGTCCCGGGGGACGACGAGTGTGAGGCGGAGATTCCATGCGGCGGTTAGGGAAGGTAGACGAGGTGGCAAAATCTGTAGCCAATTTGTCAGGAGAAAAAGTTCCCAAGGTATGTGCGATGACGGCGAGGATTGGGGGCCAGTTGTCGGAAGGCCGACGGGGTAACTTGGGCGCGGCTAGAAATTGGGGCAGTTCCTGAGAGAAATAAGACCATGGAGCGACATACCTTTCATACGTTCAGCTGGAGCTGCTACAGGGCCGGACAGCTCTGTTTTGGCACCATTCTGAAGAGCAGCGGCGGAGGTTGCGGCGGCGTCAAGGTTCGTGGAGCTTGGGCCAGGGTCGGTCGGGTTCCTGTTTACGGGCTCTTGACTCTGTTTGATCAGGCGCGGCCCTGCTTTCTCCTCAATCGATCGAACTCCATTCGCCATCTTCTTCAACGGGGCAGTCGCAGGCGGCACAGGCGGCTGCTTGGTCGGCGGGCGCTGGGGGTAGTTGAGGGGCAGAACGGGGATGACGGGGGGTCGAACCATGGTCTTGGCAGGCTTGCCCGCCATGGTGCCGTTCGGACGGGCTATCATTGTAGCGTGGAATTCGAAGGCAATTGCGATAATCGGCAGAGGAGAAGAGAAAGCAGTCGTGGTGAAGGAGCGTGGGAGGCGGTGAGTGCCAAAGTCAGTGATGGTTGAGGCAGAACTGAGCGAAGGAGGGTCGATCGCCTGGGAGAGAAGGTGGGAGAAGAGGCCCGATCACTTGGCGCGGCTCCGCGAACGACCTGGACCTGGACCTGACCTGTGCGACGCGCAGCCTGGATGTCTCTGTTTGCGATTGCTGGTTGCTGGTGATGGCAAACGGAGCAAAGCGATGTGCGTGACTGTGGTAGTAAAGAGCAATGCCTGTCGGTTGCGACGGCGGGTGGCAGCGAGCGAAGGGCGACAGGCGGGTGGGAGTTCCGCTTGGTCGGTGGTTTGACGCCAGCTAGATTCCATCACTCTTGGCTTCTCCAGGGTCATTTTGCAGAAACAAGCAGCAATTGGCCTGTTTGAGAGCTCCTTTGTGGTGTGGCCGAACTGTCTCAGCACCAGTCAACGGTAGACTCAGACATAACCACAAATGCCCCATTCCCAGGCACCTTTCTGCCTCGCGAATTTCACTATCTTCTCAGAGACTGGTTTCGAGCCATCTGAAGAATCTACTGTGTAAGGTCAACATAGAATGCAGGGTCCGGTGACGTCGTCGAGGCTTGGCCAGTCAAGCTTCTGACCCCGCCAAGCGACCCCTGTCTGGCCGTCCATGTGGGGGCGGGGCAACACGCTAGCAGCCGATCCGGACCGATCCGAACCGACACTGGCCATGCTTCGACCAGACATGGCACACACATGGGAAATACTTCAAGGCTGCGCCATCTGACAGCTTGGCGGCTTCGAGCACCTCAACTTGGTTTCAAAGCTTTGACAAATCACCAGTTGATATGTTTGACAGTATCACCTGGGCTCATCTTCTGGCTGGCATGGAGCCAACAAGCTGCTGTTTTGGCAAGAAGAGAAGTAGTCATGTCGGGGAAAAGCTGAGAAAGCACAGCAAGGAATGTCTTTGCCAGAACTGAGAAGGATAAATCCGCCCCGAGCCATCACCCACCGGCCCTCTTCGACCCTACATCTGCATATGATTCCACCCCGGAAAGTACCCCGTCGACGGGCTGCTCGTCTCCGGGCTGACCGCCGCATTCGGCCCCGTGTATTGCCCCTCCGGCCCCTTTCCCTTGTCCAGCGGCTCCGTCGGCATCCCCGTCAGGTACGAGTCCTCATACTCATTGTTCTCCGCCGTGTCGTTGCCATCCACCGGCGGCGGCCTTCGGTACGGATACGCCGGCACCGGCTCGCCCGCCTTCCACAACCTTCCCGGATCCGCCAACGCCCGGCCTCTCCGGCCCCCGACGTTATCCAGCTGCATCGCGTCCCCGGCCCGCTTCATAGTGCCCCTCAGCCCGGCCACCACTGCACACCGCGGATCCCCGAGCGCCCTCCGCTGCCAGTCCCAAGGCCCGTCCGCCACCGCCACCCGCTGGTCCGCCGTCCCGAGCCGCTCCCCATACCGATTCATCACCATGCTCTCCGCCACTAACACCCCGCCGGCTCCACCATAAGGAAACGCCCCATCCGCATTCCGCCCATTCCTAGCTGCCCCGCCGCCGCCGCCGCCCCCAGCCGGATCAGACAGTCCCTGTTCTTGCACGGCGTCGCGCCCAGCGCCGACCGCGAGTCAAACCGGTTGCACATCCACTCGTGGCAGGCCCCGCACTCCCAGTACACCGGGTCGAGGTACCGCGGCGAGGCGTACAGCCCGCCGACCGTGCGGATGAGCAGCTTGGCGCCGGGGTCGGCGCGGCTGAGCGGGAGAGCGCGCAGTTGAGACACTTGCGGTGCAGGCAGGCGGCGCGCCAGCAGGTGTTGTATTTTTCGTCGGGGTGGGGGGTGCTGGGGGTGGGTTGGTAAGGGCTGGGGTTGGCTGTGATTGTGGACGTCTGCGTGCGAGCTTCCGCGCCCGCCGTAACCGCCAGTCTGTCCACCCCAACTCCCACCCCTTCCATACCCCCAGTCCACCACCCGCATACCCTCCTCCTCCTCCTCCTCCTCCTCCTCCTCCTCCTCCTCCTCCTCCTCCTCCTCCTCCTCCTTTCCCTCCAACCCCAGCCCCATAACCCCCTCCATCCCCGCCCCCATACCCCTCTGCCCCCACCATTACCCACTCCCTCCCTCCTCACCCTCGACGCCCAATAATCCCCCCTCATGATGCACCATCCCCACCGGGTCCGCATACCCCCTCCGCACACCGACAACATATCCACCGGTTAATCTGTGTCTGAGCCGGCACCGCCCCATTCCCAGGATACCGCACCGGCCGGGCAATCACCCCGTGCCCACCTCCACCCCCATACCCAGCCCCAGACCCATAACCTCCAGCTCCAACTCCATACGGACCCAAACCCCGGATCCAGGGACCCTGCTCGCAGTCGTGGTAGTAGGGCACAGCACCGCTTCAGAAAGGATCTGTGGCGAGGGCAGGCCTTGTGTTGGGAAGGTGAGGAGGGTGCGGGTTTCTTTTCCTGATTGGGGGTGGTAGGGTGGTCTTGATTGGGTTGGGGTTGTTGTCGTTGTTGCTGGATATTGGATTGGGGTTGGGGTGTGTGGTGGGTTGGGGTGTTGAGTATGAGGGTGGTGGTGGTGGGATTGGATGTGGGCGTGAGTGAGTTGTTGATGGGGAGAAGTTTGGTGGTGGTGGTGGTGGTGGTGGTGGTGGTGGTGGTGGTGGGGGTGGGGCGGTTGGTTGGTAGTGGTAAGTGCGGTGGTGGTGGTGGGGTGGGTGGTTCAGACGGGAGTTGAGGGTGGCCGGTGGTGATTGTTGCGGTTGGGGAGAACGGAGACCTCGACGGCGAGGCGGTGGTAGTGAACGGAGATGCCGAAGACGAAGAGTTGCCAAGAGGGGAGGAAGCGGAGGGGCGGGGATCGGAGGCGGGCGGTACGTCATATTCCCTTTCTATCCCCCTCCTCTCTTTTCCTCGGCTGCTGTTGCTGTTGCTGCTGTCGTTCGTCGTCAGACCGCCGACGCGACTCGGACAGTCTGTCAGTCTGTCGTTGACCGGCGGTGAGCTGTGCGGAGAAAGAAACCCAACCTACGTGAAACTGCTACCAGAGGTATGTGAAACAGAACCGCAGGGTCGCTCACATCTCAGAAATGGTGATCCTGGAACAGGAACGTGGTTTATAAGACCGGCAGCAAACCCCACGAGACAAGGCAGGTAGAGCCGAGGCCTCTTCCAGGGCGCCCGAGGAATGCAATGCCAGCATGGCAGCGCCCATCGCGGCTGCCTCACCCCGTCGAGTCCGCGGGCCAGGGGGGATCCGCCCCGGCTGGCGGCATGGCGTAGTGATTTGGCTCGTTACACGCTGCAGTCTGCCGGGTTGAGCCTCTAAAAACGCTTGTTTGCTGATTGCTGTCAGACGGCGCCGGGGAATAGGAAGCCCTTCAGCGTGGCACGACAGTGCTGCCTTGGCACGAGGGGGGAGCAACATGTATTAACGCTGAGCTGAGTGGACAGTACACTCCCATCCGCCGACGGGCCCTCCCGGCACCAGGCACATGATAGGCGGCCGTTGCTGTGCGCCGCCGTCATCGCCTCCCGAGGGACAGCTTTATAAAGGAGCACGACATATTCGCTGCCAGCTGTTCATCCCCCATTCCGCGCTGCGCTGTCTGCTCCGCCCCTCCCCAGCACACCTCCAGCTGCCTACCCTCCACGACGACGGGGCAGCCGCGCCTCCAGCTCCTCAAATGTCTTCTGCCTGAGCTCCTTGGTGACGTCCTTGAGCTCGGCCTCCGTATTGAACACGAAGTCGGGGTCCACGAGTCTGAAGAACAGCGGATCCCCCAACCAGTCCGCCATTTTATCCGATTCCATGAGCTGCTCCTCTTCCCCCTCCTTCAGTTCCTCTCTCGCGATGTCATTGAAAATCTCGTCACGGTGCCCGCCGCACCTGTACGCGCGGAATTTGAGTTGTTGGAAGTCGTCCCGTGGGAACTTGAAAGCCGCCTTCAGGGCCTGGTCCACTGCGTCGTTGTGGTTTACGCCGCAGTTGGCGTGCGGGTCGTCCTGGGGTTTTACGCCGGGCATCCTGAGGCGGGAGACCTTTACAGCTTGCACCCGGCGGGCCAGACCCCCGACATTGCCCTTGTACATGTCCATCGGCGGGAACGGCGTCAGGCTCTGGGCCGACAATCCGCTCACTATGGAGCCGAGTTGTAGTTGCCAGCACGCCTGCTTCATCTCGCAATCGGCCTCGTTACTGTGGCAGTACCCCTTGGCTGACTTGCCGCCCTTGGTGAGTTCGTTGAGTGGCTTTTCGATTGCGTCTGAAATATTGTTCAGCGTGTTCATACGTGCCTTTTTGATCAGCTCTGACGGCCGGGTTAGTGGATGTGGACTTTGCGAGAAGGATGGGATACTCGCCGATTACGTCGTTCGGCATGCCCCAGTTCTTCCACGGCTCGCCACTGCTGTCCAGCAAGACCCCGTCGTCGTTGAAAGTAGCGTTGTGGGCAACCTTGGGCAGAGTAGTGGAAAAGGCGCGGCCGATGCCAAACACCCACGCAATGTACAGCGCCTTATCCAAAATGGCCGGGACTCCATTCGTCCGGATGTTCCAATGGAGAGCGCTCATCCTGCAACCTGTCAGCTCTGAGTCACCTCCATGATTGCCAAACGGTCCGAACCAATTGTTGACAAACGGCGCCGCATACTGCGGACAGTCGTAGTACTTGACGGCGCGGGCAATGTCGTAGAGCTCCTCCACGGTGGGCTGGCCGGGGATCTCGTAGTACTTGTGGTGCGCGACCGAGAAAATGAAGTCCAGGCCGAAATGCGTGCTGTCCTCTGAGTCGACGAGGTCGAGAAACAGCCGGGGACTGCCCGAGCTGATGGGCTCGGGCTTCGCGAACGAGACCGCGCTCTCAAACTGGGGCGAGATGCCGCTGACATGCGTGCTGCGGACGGCGTAGCACAGAGTGGAATTCTTGCCCATGCGCCCGCGGATGTACAGGTCCGGCGTCTTGCTGTAGAAAAAAAGGGGTGTCTTCTTTTGCTTCCAGTTTCCAACGGCTTCGCCCTCAGCCTGGACTTTGGCCTCAGCCTCGGGTTCCTGGGTTGTCTCGTCTAGGGTTGGCGATGCGGGACTGGCCGGAGGGTCGAACTCCTCCGACCAGCGGAAGCTTTTGTCAGGCTTAGGAAGTTTGTCGGTAGACGCCTTATTGGTAGACGCCTTGTCGGAGAAAGACTTGTCGGCGGAAGCCTTGTTGGCCTTGCTGGCCTTGCCCTTTTTTGAGGAGTTGCTCGGCATGTCTGCTGGCTCGGGTTTTCCCGGGCTGAACCTTTTGCGGAATGTCTTCATAGAAGGGACGCGGATAAAAAGAATACTACCAAGATGTTTACGGGTGATATTGTGTTGCGATGAATGAAAAGGCTGGGACATGATGGGAATCAAAGACCACGGTGTCAGTTTCGATTCGAAAGCCAGAAGAAAAGGGCAGAAGGAACGAGTCTAGGAGGTATGAACACGGTTAGGGGAAGGAGAGGGGCAACTTGATAGGGAAAGATGAATTCCCAGGTCAGCTCAGTCTTGGAAGTAACAGCTGGAAAAATTGAGCGCCCTCAGGCCTGGGAAGTGGCGGTGTCGTGTGAGGAGGAGCTGTTTCCTTGAGCCGGGTACTCATCCGAGTTTTCCAAACACAGATTGGGAATTATGACAGAGCAAGCGAAAAAAAGAAGAAAAAAAGCTTGGGATGTGGAGAAAGAGCTAAACATGTCTTTTAAATTAATTAACGTATCTAGTTATATGCTACTAAGTTCTATATGAATGGCTGTAACTATCTAGTTACTTAACGCCTTCTCATATTTCATCCTCAAATTCCCAGGTTTTATAAAGTTTATTTGTCAACTCCTCTCCCCCACCAAGATGCTCCCCTCAATAAACCGTTGAATAGGTTGGAAATAGTTGGCCAGATCCATTCTGTTCTGTTGGCAAAGAAACAAGAAACAAATAAACTGTAATGCAGGGTATCGAACGCCCGTCCCATGTTGAACTGTTGAAGAATGCCGAGATGTTTTGAATGCCGTGCCGCCGGTGTAATGCAATTGAATGTAAGCTTGCCGTCAAAAAGTTGCGCCGTCTGTGCAAGATGCGAAGAAATTCAACCTCCTCTTCCTTTCTTCACCCTCCCATCCCCTCCCCCTCCCATCCCATCACCCATCCTCCTCACCGCCTCCTCCCCAAACCACCACCCCTCCACCTTCCCTTTCCTTCTCCGCCTCCCCACACCTCACCCCCTCATCCCCATCTAAATCCAGCCGATACCTTACCACAAACATTCCGGCACCACATGCCGCATAACCCACCCCTGACCCCCTTTGACGCGGCATCAATGGCGGCGTACTCTAGGCGGCGGGTGCGGTCGCTTGTCCAGTAGTGCGTTGTTTGCGGTGGGAGGGGTGGGGTGCTTTTTGGGGAGGTTGTTTCTGGAGTGGCGTAGGGGAGCGGGTGGTTGCGGTTGCTGTGTGGGGGAGGTGAAGGGGTGGTGGTGAGGTATGTTGTTGGTGGGGAGCAGGAAGAGGTGAGGTAGCTTGTGGGCGGGGCGGAGAGGTTGCCTCTGCTGGTGGTGGTCGGGGCGAAGGTCCGGAGAATTTGTTGTGGGTGGTGGTGAAACGATTCTGGCTCGTCTGTGACTAGGGAGGGGTCTGAGGAGGTGAAGTTTGGAAAGTGGAAGTAAGTGGGTGGCTGGTGTTGCGACCGGGAGCTGCCTGGGGGCGTGTCCGAGTGGCGACGGCTTGTCCGGGGTCGGTGGGAGACGGGGCCGGGTTTAGTTGACCGTGGAGTTGACGGCTTGGAGCGCCGTTTAGACGAGGAAAGAGAGGTTGTGGACGTCCTTCGGTGGGAGGATGAAAGCGAGTCCCGCGGGGCGATCGACTCATACCCCGAGTCTTGCCGGCGCATTTCCCTGAGCCCTGGTCTCTGCGGGCTTGGCATGGGGACCTCTGGTAATAGGCAGACGACTGGCTTTTGGGCGGGCTCGGATGTGGTCCCGGGCTCGTAGATTTCGCTATCCTGGAAACTATGGTATGTCGTGTCGGACCGCGCCAGGCTCACGCGCGAGTCTGGGCGGTCGATGGGCGAGAGGTGACTCGGGTGAGCGGCGGTGGCCATTGTGCTGGAAAGGTGCGTAGCTGGAGATCATTACATGCCGATAAATTCGGTGGAACAAAAAGAGACGGCGATCCAGGAACAAGAAAGGCGGCACCTGGCAACAGAGAAACAGGCCAGAAACGTGGGGGGAAGGAGATTCTTGAATTCTTTGGCAGAAAAGAAGCGAGACGCCCGTGCGGGACCTCGATCTGCCGCTGTCCCAGAGCCCTGTCGAGGCCAGGACCAAACTTGCGGTCAGCCAACCGCTCGATCGGAAGTAAACAACCGGGTTCCCGCGTGGATATCGACGGAGGGGCTGGAGGCGATCTCCCAAGCCGCTTGGAAGCGGTCTCTGCTGCAGGCCAACAAATAGAGTGCGCCAATTGGGAATCTAGCCACCAGGGCCAGTCTGCGATTGGCACGTAGCACACGTTGGAGCGTGGCGATGGGGCCAACCATGCGGCGCCTGCAGGTCCAGGGCCTCGTCGATCTGCAGGCGGCGCTGTGCTGCAGCACCTCCTCTCCAGCGGCGAAATTGCGTGCGGCTGCGGATAGGATAACCTTGCAGAGGGCTGCGGGCGAACTGGTGACGGTCAGGAACTCATACGAGACGCAGGGTCTCGATTGCGTCCGTCTTGATGCCGGTGAGGGGGGCAGACCCGGCAGGGAATTCGGCACCAAGGGCTCAAAACCAAGGGCTCGAAGGAGGCAGTCCGTCGAAGAAGCGGAGTTTCGGTTTCCAGTCTAGAAATCCCCACAGATCGCTGCCTTGGTTTTGTTGAGCAAGACCTGAAGCAGCGGTCAGCCAGATTCGATTCACCTTTGTCAGGGAAAATGGGAATTGTGGAGAGCCAAGCGGTGTGTCGTGATGGCTTCACGCTACCCCACCTTTGTTCCACGTGGAGAATGTTTGTAATTCAGATGAACTGATGTTCGTGGAGGTGTTCCAAAGATGGGTTGCCCTAGCATTTGGTGGAGAGGAGAGAAGAGGGGAAAACAATAATTCCAGAACAAAGATAAACAGTTTGGAAATTGAAAAAGAAAAGTGTTTGAGAACACCTTCAAGAGAGTTATCAAATTGTGAATCACTTCTTGTTTGTGCCTTGTGTCGTGATGGCGGGGTTGTGAACCAGGGTTTGGCAAGACAGGTAAACCCGGTTGTCCGATGTCGCTCCTGAGTTGAAGAGCGGGACAACAAGCCGCCGCCAAGGATGGAACTCCCGGTCTGGGAGAAGAGTCAGCCGGGCCGAGAGGATCTTGACGGCAGTGATGGATGTGGGGAGCAGTATGCCAGTAACGGAAAAGAGCAGTAGATGACTGTGTGAGAGGGGGAAATGCCCTTTTGAGGACGTGAATGGGATTAGGACGCATCATGTGAACAAGCGCCCACTCGTCATTCCAAGACATCAAGACACAACACTCCCGACCATGACACAAACATGTGCCGAAAGTCGTGGCGTCCTGGGCATTGGACGTGGGTTGTGACACGCCCGAGTTCACATGCCAGCGCTTGTCTTCAAGCCCTGTCTGAATCTCAGCCCGACGCCCTGTTCCAATCAGGCATTCCTGGATTCTGTATGTTGAAACAAGTGCCGTGGCTTGTGGTCACATCCCGCTGGGGGAAGCCGAAAAGCCAATCATCGTTGTCCATGCAAATACCAGCCCTGGTCTGCGCTGGCCGGGAGTCAAGTAACCAGCTGTCCAGCAGCTGACCACCCCGCAGCGCCTCAAATTCTCTGTGATCTTGTTTGAGGAGTTTGTGCAACTTTTGGCTGATCACAACCTGACGCCAGTGCCGGAACCGCGGCTCTCGGGTTCTTTGCCGATCTTCAACCTCCTGTCTCCTGATCGGTCCTGGTGGAACAATCTTGGAATCATTAAAGATTCCTCTCATATATGAGTGCCACGGTTATTCTGTTGCAAACTGATGGCTGAGTGTAAATGGGGAAAGGAATAACTAGTTAGTTATGCAGCAATAGTTAACCAACTTAGTTTAATTTTTTTTTTTTTCCCTTTTTTTTTCCCTTTCTTGTTTTCCTTATCTTTCTTATCTTTTTTTCTTCTTCTCCCTTTTTTTCTTTTTTTAAGTTTATCTTTCCCCTTACTCGTACTGCCATTTTTCTTCTTTACATTGAGCCATTTTAGATTGTACACAGGTTGAGATGAAAGCAGTAAAAGGAGCACCACTCTTTTTCCATTGACACTTGATTAAATCGCAGTATCGGCATCTATACGACTTGTTCCTGCTCTTTCGTTGTTGAACAATCACATAAAGCAGTGCCAGTTATTTTTGAAAGAGAACCGCTTAATTCATTGTCACCATACCTGAGCGCGTGAACATTGCTAGACAGCAGATAAAAGCTGCACTGCGGTTTCTGGTGTTAGTTATCAAACTTTCCCAAATTTCACACAATAACAAAATTTAGTACAGAGCCCCAAAAGTCAAATTTCGACTTTAGTTCTTCCGAGCCAGCTAAGTCCCCAGACCACTCATCATTACATTTACGCTCTCAGATTACCATGCATGACGAAACTCATCAGCCGGCGACGACCCGCGCTATTCTGACCGACCTAGACAGTCGTCTAAGCAAAGCTATCACCCAATGGAGCCACTTAACAGGCAATCAAACCACCCAAGCACCAACCCCCCATCTCCAATCCTCTACTTCCAAGCAACCCTTCTATCCCCTTTCCAAAACCACCAGCCTGCCATCCAATCCCTCGGTCAATTCCTATGCCCGCTACGAACACCGATGGCACGGCTGGTCCAACACGCCCACCATTAACCCCTATCCCACCACCACCCCTGGTCCACCCCAACCCCTGGTGGATGCACCCCAAACAGCACTACGCCCTCTGCCACCCCTCCGAGCAACATCAGCTCGAAACCTCCGCTCTCGCAGCACGATCCAACCGGCCCCCTGCCCCAGCACTGCTCTCCTTCTGCAGTGCCACCACCACACAGACTCAGAAGAAGCAGCAGGTAAGCCAACCTCTTTCTTTACCACAAGAAAATAGATTCCACCCCTCTGCGCTGCCTCTCAGTCCGAGGACAGAGCGGGAGACGGGGCTGTCGCATAGTAGGTGGGTAAGGCACCAGAGCCGGGAGACAGTGATTTCTGGGAGGGCGAGGGTGTTGACAAGGAGCTTTGACAGAAGATTTGAGGAAGGAAATTTTGTGGACTGCCAGTACGCGGAAGGAGAGGTGCGCGGATGTAAGGGTGTCGCCGCGGACGGTGCCAGGAAAGAGGTGAGGGATGGATGGACTCATGGACGGAACGGGGTTGGTGGGGAGCAGTGAGGAGCAGAGGTCAGAGTAGGGCCGTCAGAGGACCGCTCTCAACGAGTCAACAACGCATCAGCTCCAAGTTGAGTTGGGTCATCTACTAAGAGGCTTTTCTCATCATATCTGCTCCAACTTGAGTTAAAGCATTTTCTTCTTTTAACCACAATAGATATCTCACCACCCTGTCTCTATCTCTCCTTGAGGTGCTTGCATCCCTCAAAGCCTCCCGTCTGCACCTGCCAAATTCTAATCATTGCAGCTCAAGGGGCTGTGAGAATAGGGTGTGGACCCACATCTTAGAGTGGGCCGATCTCACAGCACTTCCGCATCCATGCAGTGCCCCACTCAGGGGTTGCAGAATCTTCTCTTGCTCACAGCCCAACCTCCCACTGCCTCCCTCATGAGTTGAAATTACTACAACAAGTCTTAATAGTAAAAGTGGGTCGGGTGGCGTAATGGTAGCGTGTGGTCCTCCTAATCAGAGGTCAGACTGAGGTTGTGGGTTCGAGTCCCATCCCGATCGGCCCTTTCTTTTTCCATACGTACTCCTATCCCTGAGTCAGGGGTTGCTTTTTGACTTCGGCTTCCCAGGCTCCCATCCAGCCCGAACACTCCTGCCTTAACGCAAACGTCCTCCTTTAGGGCGAGGAAGTCTAGCCTAGTGTCTCTTGGCTTTACAGGAAGTCTGCCTTGACAAGAATCTCAAGTCCGGTGATCGAAGTTGAACTCCATGAGACGAGAACTAGCCAGGCCCATAAATGGAAAGAGAACAGCCAACGCTGCTCTGAAGATGACAAGCGACATACATACAGCCCGCAAGGTCGATATCCAAACTCCGGGATCAACTTCGACAAAACCCAAACGCAGGAAGTATTTCCAGTTGAACTCGTGCAACAACCCAATCTGAAGAAAGGAGAACTTCTTAACTCGGCCTCTAGGTCTAATTACTCCAAGAACTAACGTACACTGACTGTCATTTGTTATTTTTCCCTAGGAACTCTAACCAACAACATGAACAACACCACTGCCATCGCAATGATATTGACAATCGGATCCAATGCACTCTTCCCATTCATAAGACGCTGCTTTCTACAAAGCCACAAGCAGCCCTCCCTTGGCCTGTAGTCTGAAAAGAGGAAGAGGAAAAGAGATAGAGAAAGAGAAAAGCAACAGTGGGAACCGCGAGGCTAGTAATACAACCTATTACACTTGGCTGCAAGTCAAGGGAGTCAACCGAGCCAACATCATGTAATTGGCAGCGAGAAGGCCCCTCCGCCTTAGCCGCTAGTCTCTCGTTAAACGCGTGGCAACGCACTCCCTTGCCTCGCACACTCTCCAGCTCTTCCTTCCTGAGAACCCAGGGTTGTGGACCAGCCCGCCAGGTACTTCCCCTTCATCCACGCCCGGTTTCGAACAAATTTACAAAGCTTTACATGCCAAATTTGAAGAGTAAACGATGATTGAACCCCCTGTTCATAGCCGCGGCCTCGTTCAACATTTGGGAGCCATCGTGAGAGCCTCGGTAGCCATCTTCAAATTCTCCTATCAAGCCAAGAACGCGTCTGAAGACCTTCGGGGTGTGAGCGGCGAGCTCCAGGCCCTGCCCAAGATTCTCCATCCTCTCGCCCGCCACATTTCTCGCGCGCCTAAGGGGGCGTTGCCGGCCTCGCTCTCGTAGCAGCTCAGTTCGTCGCTTGAATGGTGCGTCCTGGTGATCACCCGCTTTTGAAATAACCATCGAAAAGTACCAGAAGGATAGGGCGTGGAGAAAAACGAAGTGGGTCATGTTTGGGCGCGGAGACGTGGAAAAGCTGAGGGGCAACCGGTAGGTTACCTTGTTTCTTTGCTTTTGTTCCTTCTTTTTTCCCCCTTCTTTTGTTTTCAATCTCTGAGTGCCTGGTCCGGACTACTTACTTCAAACGCCTTGCCACATGTGATGCGGTCGTGGGAGCCAGCATCAAGGACGTCTTGTCGTCGTACGCCAAATCGAGCTATCAAGACACTGTTATCGATTCTGCGGAAGAGAGGGGCACTGATCCAAAGAATTCTGGGGTGAGCACAGAGATTGTCAACGCTGCACCTCCAGCTCTCGGTGCAATCCCTGAGATTGACTCGCTCCGATTTTCGGACAAACAGAGGGCCGAAGGAGTAAAAGGTGGTTTTAGTTCCGGTGGCGATGCCACCCAAGGGGCCACAAGCGCAGCGGTGGGGACCTCAGTGTAGCAGAAGTATATCGACAAGTAGAACCCCATTGGTTCGGCCGCGGAGGTGTCTTTTAAGCATCATGGACTTGGGCCGCGGGGGAAGGGAGAAAAAAGCAGGAAACCAAGAAGGTATGCGCGCTGTCCACCTTCTGAGTTGACTTTTACGTTCTCATCAAACTCACGTATCATACTCACAAGTAGTTGGCAAATCGGTTTTGACCTCGCCGTTTCACAGCGGTGCCATCCGGGAGAACTCTATTGAAGTCACCAAGGGGTAGAAACATTAGCCCGAGCTGCGATCCCTACTCCAGTTTAACCGGCTACCAGCTGTGGCTTGATTGTGGTTGTCGCAGTGGAGTTTGAAGGAACATCAGCCGGTAAGTCCCTGTTCTTGAGTTATATTATTATTCCTACACCGCTGTGCCCTGCGGGCATGTCGGACCTTCAGGCATTTACTATACAGGAAAACCGCGCCCTTGCGGGCCGGGTGAAAAATCTATACCGATGATTAAGGGAAGAAATCAGTGAATGAGCCTGCGAAATACAAAAAGAGAAGGCCTCTTGGCCTCCGACCGGTGGGAGTCAGATTGCCTACTCCAGCTCGAGCTTCCTAGCCAAGCTGTACATCGGCAGTCTTCCTGAATCCATCAGCCAGCCCAGTATCCTCCTCGTCAGCCGAGCAGTTGAAGGACTGGCACCCTGTAGAACAGGGTAAAAGTCTCGTGTCCTCCCCGTTATATCCGTCGTCCCTAACCTCATTGTTATTACCACTATCGGCCCCAGCACCTTGGTACATAACCTTCCTACTGTAGTCGTCCCACTTCTTTTTCGGCCCCGTCATCACGACAATCCACTCCATTTTTAACAATGACTCAAATAAACCCTCAGCAGCCACACATTTAAATCCGCCCAGAGTCATGATAGTTATTTGCATAGCGCATTCCGCCACTCTTGCGAGCCATTTTTTGATCCAGCACCAGACACCTAATAACCACACATACTACCACAAACAGCGCCTGCCACCAAAACCTTGACAGCCACGCCGACCAGACGCGTACATCATACCACAACCACTTCCATCGGGGCGTGCGTACAAAGCGGTCCCACTGAGCCAAGCGCGCGTTGAAGTCCTTTAGCGCCGCCGGGCGGCCATGTTCATTCTTCAAGCCCGATAGACAATCGTGCCACTGGTCCTTCAGCTTGAGCTTCTCGCCGGCTTCGGCTACCTCCCAGGGTCGGGCTTCACAAAACAGGGTCCAGCGTTGGACGATGTGGCGTGCCGTTTCAGCATCAACTACAAAGTACTCGTTGTGCCGTGTCTTACAGGTACAATCAAAGTCGTACCGAAAGCTCTGTAGCTCGGTGTGGGCGAGCCTCTCGACTGTTGCGTAATAGAGGTCGATTGTCGGCGGGTGGAGGCCAGTGATTACACGGTGGAATTCGATACAGCGGCAGGATTGCTTGAGTCTTTTGATCCGCTGGTTGACGGAGGTAGTGAGGCCAATTTTGACGATAGGTTTTCCCTTGTGGGTAGCGGTCATGACATAGACGGAGGCTCTGCCATTGCGGGTTTTGGGAGGCTCCCTGATGAGGGTCTCGATAGCGGTGTCGCTGTTGTGGGATTGTTGTTGTACCCGGCGAGGCAGCGGTTCGCTGACGGGTTGAGTTGGGGCCTTGGGACCAGCAGGGTAAAGCGCGGACCTCGGGCGACTGTTTGGAGTCGATTTATTAGATGAAGCCGACTGCCGTCGCCGCTTGGCACGCAAGGCAGATGGTGACTCATCTCCCGGAGACGGGATCTCAATCGGTGTGACACTCGACTCCACCACACTAGGTGCTGAGCGTGAAGCAGTGGTTGGTGGCGATGTCGGGGTCGAAGTGTGTGGGAAAGAAATCAGCTTGGATGAAAGCTGATCTTGGTGTAATGCCATCTGCTCGGGTTGCCAAAGGCCATTGCTTGTTCGCCGGCGTTTCGTTCGGGCCGGGGGTGTGTTGCGGTGATGTGAGTTTTTGTGTTCGGACATTTTCCCGTTCTTAACTATGGCGACTTGTAGAGGTGATGATCGACCGGTTTGCAAAGTACCTAATAGAACTTGAATGATGGCAAAGCCGCTTGCATATATATATCGTGTTCGACAGCCAACAAGGCTTTGGGCGGCCGCGCAGGCTGCAGGGGGGCACCGCCCTTCATGCACCACCGAGACCTGGTGGGGACCCTCACCAGCCACTCCAGGCATGCTGAAAATAAGGCAGAATCGGAACTGGCTCTGACAGAAAAGTCAAACCGTAAATTTCCTATGGCCAACGTGATTGGGAGAGCATGGAACGAGGATAGGGAAGAACTTGAAAGGAAAACAAAGGGCTGAGAGAGGAGGATCCAGCACCGTTACAGAGCGAAGCTGTATCCGGATACATGTTGCGGGAAAACCCTGACACGACAAGAGAATAAGCGAGGGGTACTCTGTAAGTACCAATCCCAAGCACTGTGAGCTTGCTTTGGTCGTCGGCCAGCGCCTGGCAGTGATATTTTTTGCTCACAGTTTTCCGTCGGTGAAACTTAACTAAGTTTAGTTAAGTTAACGTTTTTTGATCTGGTTTCCGAATCTTGATAGGACTACACTTAGGTTTGACATTTATTTCATATTATCATTTTTTCTAAGTAACAGCAGTAGTATTTCTACTTCAATTTCTCGATCTCATCCGCTATTCCCAAAGTCGCTCGATCGTTTCTAACACTTAACACAGTGTTCAAACACGAAGTCAGCGCGTTCTCAGGCTTCTTCGCGTAAATGCAGCACAGTTTGAACATGCCGTGAATATTCCTGTCTTTCAGCTGCCTGCGGAGGTGGGCGAGGCATATTTGTGTCTCGACCGGAGTCCAGTTCAAGACAGTTGTAAACATAAACATGACCATGCCTGGCGTTGAGTGTGTCAGCATTTCACGGGATCAGAAAGGGGAAGTTTTGAATTGCCCCAAAAACCACTTACCCTCAATGTCCGTGTTCAGCGACATTCAGCTGCATTGTCCAAGCCGCTTGAACTTCTTATCCATTGGCCACGGGGTGAGCGGGCACTTAAAGTCCCACTGCACGATATTCATAAACCCGGCTGAATCGAGCCCCTTGCGCTGCAGGTTTTCGTTGATCACCATGAAGGATTGGCCCGTCGCGGCGCCCGCCAACTTGAACAACTTGCCACACTGGTCCATGAGCGAGTTCTTGACGATTGAGCCGTCCTCGGCAAAGGTGAGCGCATCCATCTTAAACGACTCGACGTAATCGCCGGGCTTGCACACGCGGTAGGCCTACCGGAACAGCTCGTCCCAGTTGGGCACCGTCCCAAACAGATACCGCATGTGCACGTAGTCAAACGAGCTATCGGGAAATCTACACCGCTCCGTCACATTATCAATTTTGAAGAATGCATTGGCCGAGACCTATGTCGATTGATTGGGTGAGATATCAGTGCCCGTCAGCTGGATATGGGAGAACATGTAGGCAAATTCGCTATTGAGATGGTCAGTGATCAAACCATACTATAGTCAATCCTCAAGAGTTTGCTTACATGGGCCAGATTTCTTGTCCACGCCGGAGTAGTCAGCAAAGAGGTCCCTTTGGTGATTTTTCGAGACACTTCTACCGGGGGGTTACTCACCTGTTTCTGTGCCAACATCCAGAACCTTTTCCATCTTCTCCGTGTTCGATGGGCCCGGTAAAATCTCCCATTCACGACGAGTGTCAAGAGATGGTGGTCGAAGTTAGTCATATGAGCATTGAAGCTAGTTCGCTGTTGTCTATATACCTGCTGTGCCCAGTGCGCCGCCGGAAGGAGACCGGGGTCGGCGCCCGCGGATGTTTGCAACGCCTCCTGTGGCTCCTGAGCTGGTGGGATTGAGGCGATCTCTGCCACTTGCAAAGCGGGTTTGCTCTTCGGGGAAGATGGGCCGGGAAGGGAAGAGGATATTGCCGAGAATCAGAAGAATTTAAGTATTGAATTGGGATACTTGGAGGTCTATCACCCTAAAAAGAAGGTGACCGTGATAGTTCAGGAACATCCAGCGGCTTTTTTTGCACAACAGAAGTGGGAAGCCAGCTTCGGAAGGGAAGGGTTGTTTGAAGATAACATGTGTCATTCCATTGTCTAGGGCTCAAGGGCAAAACCGGGGATGGTCCTAATTGGGTCAATGCCCAGAACCAACTATATAACCTGAGTAGGCGAGCTAGTGAAAGCTTCGTCTCCTGTAGGACATCTGCAAAAAAGTGGATGGCGGATGCATGATGTACATCTGGAGCTGCCACAATGCTCCAGGAACCTATCGAAAGCTAGGGCGCTTGGGAGGCGCAGCTGTTCTCGATTAGTGGTAGGAGCATAATCAAGGGGGTGTTGCAATCGTAAGGCAGGTTGCATCTTAATCAGATCATTCCCCACAGCGAAGCTCAAAGAGAAGAATTAAAGACGCGGCTGGGTAACCTGAAGTCAGGGCTCTGCGACCAATGGAACTCGATTAGGGGTTGGCAAGTGTCTTGAGCGTCCCCTTATCCACCTATCTGTAGTACCTTTCCCGCTAGCTTAGACATACAACATTACTAGTTTTACCAGTCTGTCTCGCCCCATAAAACCAGACACCGCCTCCGTGATCTGAACGGGTTGCCGGCTTTTGTCAAACAGCCGGCGTACAATACCGGCAATAAAATACGTGTTGGCGACGGGAAGACTGGTACCAGACGACGAGCAAGAACCGAGCCAACCACAGTAACTCTAGTTCACGCTGTAAAGGTTAAAAAAACTCAACCAGCATCAGACAACCTCAACCAGCACCACACAGCCTCAACCAGCACCGCACCACACAGCCTCAACCAGCACCGCACCACACAGCCTCAACCAGCACCACACAGCCTCAAACAGCACCGCACCACACAGCCTCAACCAGCACCGCACAGCCTCAACCAGCCGGTTTCGCTTTAGCTGCTGAAGATAAGACGCTGAACACTTGGAAAACACAGCCTCCAAATCGATCTCCTCGCAACAGAGAAGAGAGGCACAAGGTGGCGTTGCACAAGGCATATAAATGTAAGGGTGGCGTTTCACAAGGCACATCTATGTAAGGGGTGGCGTTTCACAAGGCAGATCTACGTAAGGGTACGGACGAGGTCAAGGCAAAGTGGAGGAATCGGATGTACTTAGCGTGCTAAGGCCCTTTTGGCTGAGTGCCCCCGGGCAAAATAAAATCCATCCATCCATTCATCCATCTGGTTGGGAAGCCACGCGCCTGCCGCTGTCCGGCAAGCGAAGTACCACGTTGACCACAGGTTCTACGAGATACTAAATCAACCCCAACAGCGGCATGTTTGCCGTAATCAAGCTCACAGGGGTAGTAAAGGCTTGGCAACCTGGATGCGGGTTGGTCCTCTGACTTCAAACTTGGAAGTTCACCTAAATTATTATTATTATTCCTACACCGCTGTGCCCTGCGGGCATGTCGGACCCTCAGATAGTTCACCTAAATTGTGGGCAAAAAACATTGGATTTGAGAGATGGAATTCTCATCGTTGTTATCAGATTGTACAAAGAATTCAACCCCATCACCATCTGGTACATCTTAATTCCTTCTCATTCTCACGTCTCATTCTGGTTGATCCACAATCCACCACTCCTGAGTCACGGGTGTTTCCGGCTCTTGTCTCGGCTTGCTAACGCCTCGCCGCCCCCTGAGCTCTGTTTCTTGAAAATGCAGTAACAGCGGTTTACGAGTTCTTTTGGCAATTGGACAAACTCACAAGCGACGGTCTTTCCCTCAGGACAGGTGTACTTGAGACAGTGTCACGGTGCACAAGGGGGGAGCCGTCGCCGGGTGTTCGATCATGTCAAGACACTGGCATTTCCCGTTGGCGCAACCAGGGTACTGGCCCGGATAACATAAGAACTTAGCGCAGTTGTAGTCAATTCCGCACACCACCGCTTCCATGTACCACTTCATGAGGAAGACGCGCGACATGAGGCCGTGGGTGACTGCGAGATGTCAGCACTCTGCACTCCCTCGTTGGCAGGGACCAGGGGAACGCACCCAGCACGCAGACGCTCGCAAAGTCATCCTCGCTAAACTGGCACCACAGACTCTCGTTGAAGCTGCTAATCCTGTCGTAGGCATCGGCGGCGCTCTCGCCGTTGGGAATGCGGTAGAAGAAGTGGCCGTAGTCGGCGCGCTCCTGCCACATGTGTTGGCGGCTCGCTCTGGCTCGCTTTATAGCACTTACATGTTGATCCCCACACGGCCCATTCGCAGGCCGGGCAGATATACTGGTTGCAGTCGAGGTAATCGTCTTGATAGATTTCCGGCTCGGGGCCTGCGATTGGCGGGCGATCGATCTGGTCCTCTGAGCGTGGCGCGGCGATGCATGTGGGTTCAGGCGAACTTCGGGTTGTGATAGGGGCAGCCACAGTGAGATGCGGGGGTGGACAAACTAGGGATGTGCCGCAGGCGGTATTGCCGCCGGAGCCGTTGCAGACGGTGGTTGTCGACCATGGTCGTGGGCATGTTGTGGACTTCAGGGGCGGGAGCGTTAGCGTCGTGCAGACGGTCTCGACGCCGCATACAGTGTTACCATCGGACCCGTTACACCATGCCGTGGTGGTACAAACGCCTGGTGGTGCACAAGTTGTTGAGGTGAGCGGAGGCAAGGTCATGCTCCCATCGCTGGTATCATTCGTGTGGCTGGGTTCTTCGGGATCCTAGTAATTCAGCGGCGAACCTGTCGGGTTGGGCTGGCAACCTTCTAATGTCGGGTCAACGAGGCAGTCTCCTTCTTTGACGCGGCTGGTCCAGAGAAATGAAACGCGCAAATTGTGATTATTTAGCCGTAAGTCGAGTTCTTTGAGTATTTTGTCTAGAATAGGCGCTACATTAATACAACCCTAAAGGACTAGTTATTGCGGAGCTTATGATTGTCTTGACTTATAAAATATATCTTAGTGCGCATCGTGCAAACACGGAAAAGTTTTGTTGAGCCGTTCAAAGGACATGTTGACGGTGACTTTTCCTTTCTTACTGTAGTAGGGTAGTTCATTACAACGTTGTCGAGGACTTCAAAGAGACTGGCGAAGTATTTCCCATGGATGCAGTTGTTCTTGTATTTCGGATCGCCATTGAAATTTTGAACGACGACAAGCTCGGCATTTTTAGCTAGTCCGAGGAGAATTCTATAAGCCCTGCTTGCTACTGCAGGGCCGTTTGTGACATCGGGCCAGAGGGGGAACGTAATAATCTTTCCAGTTGTCCGGCCATCACCGTTAGTGACTGTGACCATTGAGTGTGAAATGGAGACACCGGGCGACGGGTTAAATGCTCCGTTGCTCTGGCCATCCGTGACAATGACATTGGATTGAAAGTGCTCGTCTGTCGTAATGGGCGCTTTTATGACGATAATGGTCCTTGTGGTTACGGCGAAAAAAAAATCCGGCCAAGGATCCGGCTCTGAGAGAGGTTGTATAGGGCGCCACAGAAATGGTTGTGTCGAATAGTGTCGGTTGTCACCGGCTCCGGCTGGAAATATGGTGTTTTAGTCTAAATGTGGCCGAGATAGATGTTCTTTGCATTGTATAACGTTAGCTCGATTTAAACAACTTCAGTCCAGCCATTGCCTTGTCGTATGGTTTGGAAGATTCTGTCCCCAAAGCACTGGAGAGAGCGATTGAAAAGGGAAAGCTTTTTGGGTTTGACATACGGTACTAGTAGAGAACAGTAACGTTAGTTATGGTTTAATCCGGTTCCATAGAATTAGCATGATCCTTGAGATTTGATGTGTATGCCACGTTTGCCGTAGATGCTGATCTATGAGGCGAACTTGTCAAACTCCCAATACAGGCTCATGTCGTTGTCGCTGAGGGAAGTGTTAGTACAACAGGGAGGGACAAAGGAAAGAAGAAGGTAGATGGTAGTTACTTGCTTATTGGTCTCCTACCCACGCCCAAACATGTCCAAAATACAAACTCGACTTTGGAGGTTACGTGCACGCCGTGATTCAGGCTTCCGAAAAAACCGAGCTTCGGACAGTTGCTCTGATCCGGGTCGGAACCGAGAGCTCCGCCAACACGGGTATGAGTCCCACACACTAGCTGTGCTATGTCAGCATAAAGCCATTGAATTTGGAACAATATGAACATACCTGCGCCCTGAGAGGACTCCTTGAGGTTCCACTCACCCATGATGGCTCCCGTTGTCGGGCCTTTGGCACTGAAGATTATGTCTGTGATTTCCAACGTACCAAAGTGGCCCATTTGGCCGACCTTGACCACTACTTGAGGCTTCTTCATGTCTGAAAAGTATGAGCCGGTAGCTTGGATCTGGGGCCAGCTGAATCCGAGAATATTGAAGTTAACGGGGAGTGCTATCTACTGAGTAAATACCGGCGGAAAAGTATGCAATCTAACTGGCCGCAGTCGCCTTTTGCAGAAAAGCATTGATTGCGGCTGTGTTGTTTCCCGTCCCGTCGTTTGAGCAGCCGTTCCGTGTTGCGACCAAGATGCCCCCAATCCCAATAATTTTATACTGTGGCCGGGACCTGGTGAAGAGCTTGCCGTTGCTACCCATAAGAAAAGTTGGCTTGGTCGGTCGTCCTATCACGGCCCCGGTCTGGAAAGTTCCGTTGTCGCCCGCGTAGCACCGACCAGTAGCCTAGAGCTCGACACTAGTAAAAATGATGTTGTCGATGGCAATGTTTAGGGCATCCGAAGCAGCTCGGGTGAGGATGCCGATGGGAACGTTGCTGATGGACGAATCGATGCTGATGGGCAAATCGATGAGCAAGATGGACCCAATACCCTCGCGGGTCAGGTTACCTCTACTACTGATGTTCAGGACAACAGTTCCGCCGCTGATTTTAATATCCTGCCAGTTGAATCCCCAATCTAAAATCATCTGGATCGACGTGATGCAGTTGGTGAACTTGAAACCGCGGGCCGTGTATTGCTAAGAGCCCACTCTCCACCCGATAGCACCGCCCTCAAACTCAAGCTCTGAGACGAAGCGTCTTGAGCCATTCTCGGTGAAGATGCTCACGTGCGTAATTCCAAAGTTCCCTGTTGCCTGGGGAATTTTAAAAAGCAGGTTCTGCTAGCTAAAAACCTGGCTTACTTACCAGCGAATACTCGTGGGCACGAGAGCTTGGCCATGTTTGTCCGTCTTGATGGACATTCCGGTGAGATTAAAGACAAAATTTCGGATTTGGCGGAGGGACTGAGTCGGTTGATTTACCAGTTGACACCCGTTCCGTTGGGTATACTCTTGTTGGGGATGTACGGATCCATATCCATTAGAGTAATTCCGGTGAACTAGTCGTAGTCTTTGATGATGGGACGGTTGTGAGGATCACCAATGAACTGAGTATAGTATAGCTGAATGACCAGCGTGCATACTGAACTGGTGCAAAGCACCTAAATTCACAACCACACCACACCCTTCTTCTGGTCAGCGAAGTCTGGTGACGGTGATGTCGTGAATTTGGGGGAGGAACGAAGACTTCAACAAGTCATGGCTCAAGGCGACTCCGGCGTCGTATGCATGGCACGCTTCTGACAACAATCAGCTCTATCCCTCCGGTCAGAGCTTCATCCTCTCCCGTCTGCACTTAGAGTACTCCTCTGAGTTCTCGTCGTCAGAAAAAAATGTTGATTGTCCCGCCTGCCCCCCTCTCCCGAGAGAGAAAGAGAGCAAGCACCCGCAAGCCTATCTAAATACGACGTGGCCTGCACGTGAGAAAGTAAAACGAAAAATGCAATGCCGAGACCCCCCCCCACTGTCTCCCCTGCACGTCAGCGGGTCCAACTATCAGATCCGCAAAACAGTGGTTTATACCCCAGTTCAATACTTTTTATATTGCAGCCTGCTCCAGTGTCAGAACCGGCAACTGAAGGCAGAAAATGGTGTGGTATATAGTTACCGGAGAGCTTTCTACCACCAGAACCTCCGAGGCTGCCAGCATTCAGAGACGCCTCAGGACAGATGACAGCTACGTACCACAGCCAGAAGGCCGAGGCTCTAGCTAGAAGGTTCTTTCCAAGCCCTCCAGCCAACCTTACCGACATCCAAGACCAAGCTTTCCTAGATGACTGGGAGCCAAGGTTCAGTGTCCAACAGAGGGTAACGCCGGCCGAAATTGCGCAAGCGATGAGAAAGGCGAGCCCCTGGAAAGCACCAGGCGAAGACTTGCTTCCTACAGGCTTCTTGAAAGAGTGTGGGAAGCCGCTAGCCAACGTACTGGCTATACTAGCTACAAGGTGTCTGCAGTTAGGCTGGTTTCCAAGCCGGTTCAAGAGAGCAAAGACCGTGGTTCTGCCGAAGCCGGGAAAGACTCCGCTAGCTTATCAGACACCAGGAGGCTACAGGCCGATCGCCCTACTACCAACCCTCGGGAAAGTAATAGAGTCAGTGGTGGCTGAGAAGGTTACCCGAGCCGCAGAGACCAACGGCCTACTTCCGGACGAACAGATGGGCAACAGAGCACACCGGTCAACAGAGCTCGCGGTCCGACTAGTAGTAGCTCAGGTCCAAGAAGCGTGGAGGCAGAAAGCAACAGCATCGCTACTCCAGCTGGACATCTCAGGAGCCTTCGACACAGTTAACCATACCCGACTACTTGCCACTCTTCGAAAGATGGGCTTTCCAAGGTGGCTGGTCCTATGGACAAAAGACTGGCTAACCGGACGGGAGGCAACCCTCCACTTTGACGGCCAGGCAGCCTCCCCGACAGCCATACGGGCTGGAGTGCCTCAGAGTTCTCCCCTCTCTCCGGCTCTCTTCATTCTCTATATCGCCTCTCTATACAAGCAGCTAAAAGAACAACCACCCCACCTAGCGATAGCTGGCTTTGCAGACGACACCAATCTCTTAGTCTTTGGCCGAGACCCGGAGACCAACGTCCGACAGCTGGAGGCAGCCTGGGAGACATGTCTGCGGTGGGCGGACACCCGAGGGATGGCCTTCGCTCCCGAGAAGAGCGAACTGATTCACTTCAACAAGGGACGACGGCAGTGGACCAACCAGCTAAACCTCGCCCAGCCGGGGGAGAGGCACCAGTCCAGTGAAGCCGACAGAATCAGCTAGGTTCCTAGGTGTCTGGCTGGACTGGAGGCTCAACTGGAAAGCTCACCTGAGGGCAGTGGAACGGAAACTGGTGACCCAAAGCTATGCTTTGTCAAGGATTGCAGCCAAGACGTGGAGACTGGGTCTGGCTAAGGCACGGGAGGTGTACTCAAAGTGCATCCGGTCGGCGCTAGCTTATGGGGCTTCATCTTTCCACATCCCCACGGAAAAAGGAGGCAAGCCAGCAACGAAGGGGATCACCAAGGATCTTGGGAAGGCTCAAAACTCCTGCTTGCGAATCGTGGCGGGAGCTTCCAAATCCACTCCAATCCGCAATCTTGAGACAGAAACATGGGTGCCGCCATTGGACCTATACCTCAACAAACGACTTGCCGACTTCGAAACCAGGCTTCAACAACCCGCTCTCGACGACGGCCAAGGAGATAAAAAGGCCCCAGGGACCATTGTCCATACAGCTTGCAGCAAGATACGCCGGAGGTTTTCCTTAAGGCCGAGCAACAGGGGCCGACCACGGGCCTTAAGGCCACAGAGGCCGACAGCGGTAGAAGAGGCCGCAGGAGTAATAGCGCGTTGGACCGGGGGAACCACCGACACGGACAGGGTAGTCGAGGAGGCTTGGAGAGAGAGATGGCTAAAGGAACGAGACGGTCGGGCGACGACGAGACCAGCGGATGACCTCGACCACCAACGGGAGACTCTATTCAAGGACAAGACTCTTAAGAAGCACGAGGGACTGAGCAAAGCGAAGAGCTCGTTGTTGGTCCAGGTCCGAACTGGGGACATAGGCCTCCGGGACTTCTTGTTCAAACGGGGAGTCCCAAGTGTGCTGACGCCCTGCTGTGAGTGCGGGGAAGGGCGGGAGACTGTCGAACACCTGGTGATGTGGTGTTTGGCCCCACCGTTGACCCGGACGTGGGAGAGAACAGAAGTCAGGACGCGACGGGACTTTTACTCTGTTCTACAGGGTGCCAGTCCTTCGACTGCTCGGCTGACGAGAAGGATACTGGGCTGGCTGATGGATTCAGGAAGACTGCCGATGTACAGCTTGGCTAGGAAGCTCGAGCTGGAGTAGGCAATCTGACTCTGACCCGTCGAAGGCCAAGAGGCCTTCTCTTTTTGTATTTCGCAGGCTCATTCACTGATTTCTTTCCTTAATCGTCGGTATAGGTTTTTCACCCGGCCCGCAAGGGTGCGGTTTTCCTGTACAGTAAATAGCGGAGGGTCCGACATGCCCGCAGGGCACAGCGGGCGTAGGAATAATAATATATAGTTACCGGAAAGTAAATGATGGCGCCCTGGAAAGGTGTTGCCGTCCTTTGTGCCGCAGTCGTCTCCGTCCTGAAACGTCGCATTGATAGCTTCGGAAGCGTCTACATTGCTCTTATTGGAGGCACCGTAGGCCGTGACATCGCGATAGAAGACGTAGTCACCGCTAGCTTGAGGTTGCTCAGGATGTCAGCTCTTGAGTTTCAAAAGGAGTGGGCCACTCTAGTATATCTCTTTGCAAACTGCAGAAAGAAAAGAGAGAAATGAGAGAAATGAGAAACGAAAAAGAGAGAAGTTAGGCCATAAATACAGGTATAATATTGGCCAGGAGGTTTAGCTCAATGCCTGGAATATCCAGACGCTCGGCCTATTGAACTTGACTAGAAAAACCTTGGACTATTCTAGATTACCAAGGCTATTAGCCTATACGCCTACTACCTAGACTTCATAGCCTCGATAAAGTACTACCTGGTATTCTATTAGCCTGCTCCGTCTTATAGCTGACAATCCCCTACCTAGCCAACAATAAGATCCTCTAAGTTACTGCTGGTAGAGATTGATAGTATTAAGAAGTTTAAGTCTAGGAAATTCTAAGTTCCCGACTAGACCGTTGCGGCCGAGGGGGCCGTCCCCGTCTAAAGTATGTAGTCAAGTAAGCTAAGTACGACTAAGCTACCAAGGTGCCCGCTGACTGCCTGGAGTATGCGCAGGAGGTTGTCAGCAACTTTCACCGTCGTTATCCAGAGAAGCCTGGGCCCTGACCTGATGGTGCGCGTCGATGGAGCTCCGCAACTAGAGAGCTCCGCAACTAGAAGGCGGATACTATCACGGCGGTTTGCGCCGTGCCTGCCAGAGCCCACAGTAGAGTGTGCTGACACATGGAAGCACGGGTCACTGTGGGTTGAACATCTTGCACCTCGCTGTCGCGAGACCTGTTTGTAGCTCCTCGAGCTACGTCTTGACTATCAAGCCTATCCGTACCGACGGAATAGAGCCCGAGACTATAACTTAGCTCGAATACACTGTCATTGAACTACCTTCCTGTCCCGCCCGTAACAACACCTACTATAAATAATAACGTCTCATCAAGTTTTGGATACAACGGCACACATGACTCCTTTTAGGGGTGTAGACCGAAGATGGACACAATGATAGTAAAGTCAAATGTTGAGTTATTCGAGAGAAGGGGGGAAACGTGGGCTCATCTCCCCACAAGCGAGGAGCGAGCCTATCACGGCAGGTTCTCACAAAGGATGCTCAACCGCAATCTTCTCGAAGCTGCTCTTCCCCTCAGCACTCCGCTGCATTGCCTCCAAACACGCCTCTGCTCCCTTCGCAACCGTGATGTTGGGGCAACCCACATACTTGCCGTTCCCAAAATTTTCTAGAACCCAAGCCATAACCTTCTTCTGCATCTCCTGCCACGCCTCCGGATCCGCAACCCGGGCCATTAGCAGCGGACTGTTCGCGTCCCTTGCCGCAAAGCACAACTTGTACCGCGGGTCCTGCTTCACCAGCAACACGCACGCCAGCTTGACATCGTGAACATCCTCACCCTCGTCGAGAATGCTCGCCGCTGTCATGGCCGGGCTGCTCTTCTTGAAATCCTTCCCTTCAGCAAAGCACCCCGCGCCCACAGCATCCAACGCAAAGCAAACTCTCTCCCCCCCATCGCGAATCGCCTTCCTAATCTGCTCGACCACATCCTCATCCTTATAGTCAAAACAATAATCCACCCCTAACTCCCTCAACGCCTCATGATTCTTCTTACTCGCCGTCGCAAAGATAGGCCCATGCCCTGCCGCCTTGACAAGCTGTATAGCAGCAACACCCACACTCGACCCCCACCCCAAATCAACACCGCCCGCCCCTCCGCCCCTTAATCCCCGCCTCCGGAAACCCCAAACTAAGCAAGTTGAACAGCCCATCAGCCGCAGTAAGCGTCATCACTGGCAGCGTCGCCGCCTCCCTCAAGCCAACCCTCCCTCCCTCCGGGATCTTGTACCAAAACAACCCATCCGCGATGGCATAGTCCTGATGCGCGCCTAGGCACAACGGGCGGTTTGGTGCGGGAGCGTTGAGGCCAAAATGCTGTCGCCGGGTTGGAAGGGCGAGTTTGGGCCGGTTGAAAGGACTTCACCAGACATGTCGTAGCCTGCGATGGAAGAGTGCAGACCGAGGGTGGCGTGCTTGATGTCGGCTGGATTGATGCCGGAGTAGGTGACGCGGAGAAGGGATTGGGAGCCAGTTGGGGGAAGAGGGGGAGGGTTTTGAGGAGGGGCCGGTGGGGATAGGTAGATTGCTGTTGTTGTTTGGGGGTTGTTGGGGTTGCCATGGTGGGAGAAGTGACGAGTTTGAGTGACTGGGTCTTTGAGTTTGAAAGGCAAGATATGAGGAAAATGGACAAGACCAGAACAGTGACAGAAGGGAGTAGAATGACGCTCACGCTCTCAATCAATATCCGTAAACTCAGGCTGTATTTGGGGTCCATGGCAAGTGGTATTTCTCTGCTGGCCTTCCCGGTAGGGCTCCGGGACCGCGGCTCCCGGTGTCGTTCCCGCATCGGGCCCCACCCGGACCGTTCCTCCGATGTTGGGGATTAATCACGGCGCTCGGCCTTCTTCCTTCACCGGCATGCCAAGTATTTTATGGACGGCATTTGGACTCGGGATCTCATTGATTGGGCGGCCATGCAGTGTGGGGCAGCGATGTGGTGTTGGACATTTGTCACTTCTTTTCAACAGCAACCCATGTTCAACTTTTCCGGGTACGGCTTACGACTGCACTTCCCTATCAACTTAAAATTTTCTTTGTTTCCTCCTTTGTGTAAGTTCTTTGTTCGTTTTTAACCTGACACAAGCGGGTGGACATAAAAAATGAGGTTGTTGGCCGAAAGCAGAAATGAAGAAATACTGCCGTTCTACCAAGTATTTGTTCTACCAGATGTTAATTCGGGCTTGTTGACATACCCGTCTCCTTCTGTCGTCAACCTGCAGACTTACTTTTTTTACAAAAGCAATTAAGCGTAAATTACTCAAGCGGCTTTAAGCCATATATCCCAACATTTGACGATCCTCCAAAGAAATCAGTCCGCTGTTAATGGCCCGGGTTGCGGATCCAAAAGCATGGCAGGAGATGCAGGCGAAGGTCATGTCCTGGGCTCTGGATAATTTTGGGGAGGGAAAGTATGTGGGTTGCCCCAACATCACGGTTGTGAAGGGAGCAGAGGCGTGTTTGGAGGCAATGCAGCGGAGTGCTGAGGGGAAGAGCAGCCTCGAGAAAATTGCGGTTGAGCATCCTTTGTGAGGAAGTGTCGTGGCTCGCTTTTGGATTGTGGCAGATGAGCCCACGTTTTCTGTTTTTTTTTTTCTTTTTTTCTTTTTAGATAACTCAAAATTTACCAACCATCAACATCTCTGGTGTTCTTTCCCGCTCCGAATCCCTAAGAGAAACCATGTGTGCCATTGTATCTTAAACTTAGCGAGATACCAGACTTCAACTCGACACAGAGGGTTGAGGTGTATGACGTTTCTCGAGCCAGCCGGACACATACCCCTGAATTTTTATGCATGACTCGGAGCCCCGCGAATCAGGGCCATGAAATCTCGAAGCTGAGCACTGCCGAAGCACTTTCCGCATGCCCTCCCCCGCGTATTACCCTCCCAGGCCTCCGTGCCTAACTGGGAAAGTTGGGGAAGTCTTGGAGTAGCGGCCACGGGCCAAAACGTCCCCTCAACCTCCCCGGGGCTCCGTAACTCCGTGGGCCGACATCATGACGCCCTCAAGGTAGAAAGCTCAAAAACATAAAAACATAAAAGGAGATGGAATGCCAGTTTGCTACAGCTTCTCTTCAAACAAATTTCTCTGTCCCTCAAACCTCACAGCAGCATTATAACCAACACCTTCTCCTTTCAACTGCCAACATGCAAGTTCTCAAACGTGACATCCGCCGTCCCCCCTTGCCTATCAACCCTCCCTCAACCACCGACCTCCCAGCCGGCCACGTCAAGCAGCCGGGCAGCCGTCTCCTCCCGACGGACATTCGCTTCGACCACAACCATGCCTTTCCCATGAGAGATGGCATCAAGCTGCGGGCCGATATCTTCCGTCCTGTGACCTCTGACACGACGCCCGTCCCTGCCATTATCAGCTGGGGCCCGTACGGCAAAACTAACACGGGCGTCTTTACCCTCGATGCCTTTGCTCTCCGGTCTGGAGTCAGAAAGTCGAAACAATCTGGTTACGAGTCATTTGAAGCGTGAGTGATAATGCTATTTAGGATCCCTTTCAGATATGTCGTCGTCAGGAGATTGATAATTAACCACCCCTACAGTCTCGACCCAGTAGAATGGGTACCCCGAGGTTACGCCGTCATCAACGTCGACAGCCGCGGCTCCGGCGACTCTGAAGGCGACCTCCGGTTCTGGGGAAGCCCCGAGGGCCAGGACGGACACGACTTTATCGAGCAAATTGCCGCTCAGCCATGGTGTTCCGGACGCGTAGCGATGGCGGGCAACTCGTGGCTGGCCATGGCGCAGTGGTTCATTGCGAGCGAGCAGCCGCCGCACCTGGCATGCATCGCCCCCATGGAGGGATTGAGTGATGTTCTTCGCGACCACATTGGCCGCGGGGGGATCGAGAATTCTGGGTTTACGAAGATGGTTGCTTCGGTCTTAATGGGTACGTCTTGACTTTCCTCAGAGGACTGAGACGGAGTGGCTAACCTTTTGGACAGGCAGAGGAGAGCAGGAGGATGTGGTGGGGATGTTTGAGAAAGACCCGTTCCGGAGCGAATACTGGGACGACAAGCGTGCCGACTTCAGCAAGATCCAGGTGCCGGCGTACATTGTTGCGAGCTACAGCACTCCTCTTCACAATCCCGGCACGTTCCGCGCGTTTCGGGAAATTCTTCATGACAAGAAATGGTATACCTTCTCCAGAAATGCTGTTCTCTTATTATGGTAATGGATGACTAACTCGTCTGTCAGGCTGAGCGTCCATTCCACGCAGGAGTGGCACGACATCTGCTCCGAAGAGCGCACCGAAGACCTTGCCAAGTTCTTCGACTTCTACCTCAACAACATCCAGAACGGATGGGAAGAGACAGACCCTGTCCGTCTCTCTCTCCTAGGCTTTAACCTTCCAAACCAGATGAAATCCATGCAGTCCCTCCCCTGGGCTCAACCCAACCCCTGGAATCTCAAACTGCACCTCTCCCCGGACCAGTCCCTACACTCCTCTCCCCCACCAGCCCCGCAACTACCACCCTAGGCTACCAAGCCGGCCTCCCCACAACACCTCAACCACGGCCCCGGCGAACTCCTCTTCACCTACACCTTCCCCCACAAAACCCTCCTCGCCGGCCCAAGCAAACTCACCATCCACCTATCATCCGACTCACAGGACGATCTCGACATCTATGTCCAACTCCGCAAAGCCGACGCCCACGGCACCCTCCTCTCAAGCCTCAACATGTCCCTCTCCGACCTCGGCGTCGCCTCAACCGCCGACGTGCCCCGTGTCTCTTCGCTGTGGTACATCGGTTCATCAGGCCAGCTGCGAGCGTCGCGGCGGGCTGTGGATGCTGAGTTGTCGGCACCGTGGTGGCAGACTCTTTCTCATGCCAAGGAGGATGTAAAGCTAGTGAAGTGTAGGGAGGTGGTGAGGTTGGAGGTGTTTTTGTGGCCGACGGGAATGGTGTTTGAGGAGGGGGAGAGGTTGGTGTTGAAGGTCGCGGGGCATAGTATGGAGTTGGCGGACTTTGAGGGCCTTCCGGTGGGGAGGGGAAGGGAGGGGAGGAATGAGGGGAGGAGTTTTGTGCATTTTGGGGAGGGAGGAGAATTATTTGGAAGCGCATGTTCTTTGAGTGGTGGTGGGATGGTGGTGACTCGGCTGGCCATGAGTTCTCCTTGGGGCCCGTTTGTTGTTTGACAAGGGCAGACATGTGATTTCCTTTTACGCTACTGAAAAACAACGCTCAGTTTTATGTGCCTATGGTGGCCTTGTTGGGGCAAGGCTTGACTGACATCATTGTCGTTTCAAAGGTTTAGGAGTAGATGACCAGCTTTGCTCCACACTCATAGCCATAGATTGTGTCTGGTTACACAAAAACTGAGAACATATCATCCACTGAATTTCGCGGTATTCTGATTACGCTTAAGGGTTTTGAAATTCTGCTTCTGGTCTGCTGGCTGCTCAAGTACTCCCGGGAAGAGTCAACGACTTAATGCATCCATGTCCATTTAATTGTAACGGGATCTGGACTATGTGGCATGCGGCAGAGGTCAAACAGTGTCACAAGCTTGATGTAGCTTTTAAAAGCTTCCCTTACTAAGCTACCATTGCCACCAACTTCAGACATTCCGGCGAGTGGCAGCCGTTTTGTCAGAGCTACGAAGAGCCAAGTGTAGGAGCATACCTGCTATGTGGACGGACAATAACAACGGTATTTACCCGCAGTTTTGCACACAAAACATTACATACTACAGTAGTTAAAAGCGATGGGAGGGAGGCCACAAGCCTGTAATCGTGTTCTCGCGCGCATGTTTCGCTGTTATACATACCTACTTGCCTCTCTGGATTTGTCCATCGGAGACTTTAATCTGGAAGTGAACGTTTCCATGAGTGGTACTGCCACGAAAAATGCCACGACAACTGCCACATCAGCAAGACAGAGTCTGATGATAATCGACAAGTGTTGGCTTGAGAGCTCCTGGTCATTATTTTGTAATGGTGGGCTTGACAACAGATATAAAAACACTAGCTCGCCCGAAATTGAATCTTTCTCTTACATCACCGGATGCCGAAGGTTTACAAAGCTTCCACCAAAAACAACAAAACGTACAGATTCAATAACATAGAAAGTATGTCTGCCAATATCCCGCACTTCAGAATTTGACCGCTCCAACTGACAGACATTCACATCAGAAGACCTCTCAACCATGACACCAGAAACAGAACACAGACTCAACCTCCAAATTCAGTTCAAAACACTCTTGGACATGGCTCTCCAGATCCTTCGAGTGCGCAATCTACACAACCATGCCTATCTAGTCAGGGAATGTGTCTCCATTGTAGAAAGAGATATACGGTGGAGCATTTTGCTAGAAGATATTGACATTTCGCCCGCCTTGCTTGAAGATGCCGAAGGTTCTCTGCTGCTGTACCGAAACACAATATCAAACATCACAGAGCAACTTATTATACACGCAAGGCAAGAAGAAAGGAGATATGATAGACGGAGATAATTCGTGGCTTGGTGGAAAGGGTCTTAGAACTGCGTTCGACTTTTGATGTTAAACAGGACGGTGGTTGTTTTCCAACAACAGATTGCGGGGGGATCCAGGCTTCCAGAGCTTTAACTCAGGAAAATGCTAGGGATTGACAGCTTTTGAGCCATTATTCAGATTATTGCACTTTGTCAATGCTCAATATTGTTTTTTCGATTGCGAATTCCTTATCACCGCCGTTGGCTTCTTTTAGACTCACATCCAATCTTAGTTACTAGTGTTATTCCATTACATTCAGCCGAGGAATCTAAGCAAGGCAGTGGCATCTTGGGGTCGAACATCAGAAACTAGTTAAAAAAGCAAGAATGAAATTTGCTACGCAAACTTGTGTTGTCTGTCTCCTTTGACTGAAGAGCTGTATTGCTTCCACAAACAATGATTCCAGTTTATGATAGTAAATGCGTCTCTTTCTCAGCTGCCACAAGAACACGTATTGCTAAAAATTATGAAAGCCAGCCTGTTTTGGTAGCCCTCTTGTTTTCCCAAACTTACTTTGACTAACAGAGATTCTAGAAAGGCAAGGCCCTAAGGTCGAGCTCGCAGCCGGAAAATTCACACTTCTCAACCCTCAGCTAACGCCCTCCATTAACCAACAAGCACAAGTCTCTTGAGCCCCGAGGCCCACGAAGACTATTCCTGCCTCAACCAAAGCCTGTCCCAGCAATCATCTCTAAACCAGTCAAGAGAGCCAAATCTCAACGCTTTCAACATGTCCCATTCTGATTCCGACTCCTCCGACTCCTCCAGCTCCTCCAGCAGCCACAGCACCGCCTCCTGCCCACCCACCCCCATCATCAGAACCGTCTCGCCCAACCCCTCCTCAGCGCATACCTCCACGCCGAAGACCCACCCTACCGCCCCTACCCCTACCCTCACCACCGCACCACTACCCCCTACACAACCAACCCCATACTACCGCCCCTACCACCACTGGCACCACCCCTGCACCACCCACTCCCTAATCACCCCCACCCCCATCACCCCTGCTGCCACCCCCACGCACCTCCTACAATCCCTCACGCTCATCCAGCCCGGCCCGCTCACAAAACAAACCCAAAAACGCAAGAAGGCAACCCAACCCCCGCACACTGCGAAGTAGAATCCAAGCCCCATCACAAAGTTCTACTCCCTCCGACATCCTCTGGCAAGGATCCGTTCTCCTCGTAGACGGCAGTTCGGTCACTTTACGAGTCCGTAGTGTTGACGACGATGATGTGCCGACTCCCGTGCCTCTGACCCCACGTCGATGCTGTGGACAAGGAGGAAGAAGCTTGGGTAAGCGGAGTCGACAGAAGAAAAACTCCAAGGAGGAAAAGGGAAAGAAAGAGAGGAATAAAGAGGGAAAAAAGCAAAAGGGGATGGGTTGCTACTTAGGGGGTGATGGCTTTGCTTGGGGGCCTTGGAGGAAGAGGAAGGAAGAAAGGAGTGAGGGTGGGAGTGGGAGTGAGGGGGTCTGACTAACTAGGGGCTGGGGTTGGGTGGAATGAGACAGGTGATAGGGACTGAGTAGATGAAGATAGTTCAAGGGTGGTTCTTGCGTTCAAAGCGAGACGATGTCTGGGTCAAATCATATTATCTACGGTCGAAGGGAGCACCGTACCTGACCCAACTGGATCATTTCCCTTCCACGCCTTCAATAACACCCAACTGAGGACAACGAAGCTGAGTATGATGATGAAGTACTGGTATTCCATAGGTACGCTGCTATGACCACGACTCATTCTGCTCCAGTCCTCCCTCATACAGCCCATCCAAACCCAAGCAAGGCGCATGGCATGCAAATTACACCCTCAACAAAACACAGAAACGCCCTTGTGTGACCAAGCAACCGGTCATCCAAAACCAAAACCCTCATCGCTCATCATTACATATTCCACACAAAGAGAATCTCCGTCCCTTTCCCGTGACCCTTCACTCACCCTCACGAACCCAAAAGCCCAAACCCTACTCCAACCCCATCCTCACCTCATCACCCACCCCCAACTCCCCACCTCCGCCCCAGCCTCTTGCACCGCCCTCCTCGCCTGCACCCCAAAACCGCCGCGTCCTCATCCTCCTCCCCCGCACCACCACCACCCATCCCAACCCCATCATGCCCACCGCATTCACCGCCCCATCGCCCCCATCGCCCCCACCGCCGAAACATTACTACTCGCCCTCCTCCTCTTCCCACTCCCACCCTTCCCCTCCCCACCCCCACCCCCACTCCGACTCGTCAACCCCCACTAACCCCACTCACACTCCCCACTGGCAGCACTCCTATGCAGGGAAAACGACGACGACGAAGGCGGGGGCGAGGCAGAGGCAGTAGAGGCATCATTCGTCATGCGGCGGCGCAGAGAGGGGGCATGAAGCGCGCTGAGCGGGACGAGGTGGAAAGGATGGAGGCTGTGTCAAGGTCTTCGTCTGCTTTTTCTCTTTCTTTGTCGTAGGGGTGGCGGGTGGTGGTGGTGGGGAGGGCGAGATTTGTTGGGGTGGACTGGGGTTGTGTTGGTGGTGGATGAGGAGGGGAGGAGGGGAGGGCAGGGGAGCTGGGGTGAAGTTGAGGGTTGGGAGGGGGTTTCTCGGGTTGTTGGGTTATGATGGAGGGGTGGGAGGGTGTGTCGGTGTCGGTGCAGCCGTCGTCGTGGAGCTCGACGAGTTCGGCGTCGCGATACCATTTGCGGCGGCGGGTCCAGCGGTTCCAGCCGTCTTGGCCGCGCCGGCCGTGCTGCCACTGCTGGGGTCAGTTGTACGTTTCATGAGAGCGAACAAAGGATGGAGCATACCTTGTTATCGTAGTAAACCCACCCGTTCCTCCCCGCCGGCCCGTCGTAGTCAAACTCGTCACCGCCCGCCGCCTCATCCGCAACGCCGTCCACCCGCCAACGCGACCCTTCCACCCACCGCCAGCGCATGTTGCTCCCGTCAGCCACCTCGGGCAGCTCAAACTCGTCCCGCGGCGGCACGGAGTTGTTGTGCTCATCCGTCCAAGCAGGGCGGTCGTACATGAGCTGGCTCGGGGCCCAGCCCCAGGCAACCCAGCGGCGCTGGTTCTCGTAGATGATGAAGGTGAAGCGCACGCCAGTGCTGCGGCTGCCGCGGGCGCGGCGGAGGGCTTTGGTAAGCTCGGACTCGCGCGGGGTCTTGTTCGCGGCCGGGGTGGGGAATTTATTGGAAGATGTGGTGGCGGCGCTGCTGGCGGCCGAGTCGGTTGCGGGGGTCGGGGAGGGCGCTGGGACCTTTGCGAGGTCTTCGAAGGAGAGGCCCGTGACGAGGGCGAGCATCCGGCGAATGGTGGTGCTGCGCCAGAGGATGGCGCGGGTCACGCGGATGACGCGGGCGTGCCAGGTGAGGAGGATGGTGCCTAGGATGAGGACGACACGGCGGGTGGTGATGATGCGGAGAGGCGGAAGCGTCAACAGGAACCAAAAGGGAATACACAAGAGAATGCGGATGAAAAGGGTCGTCAGCGCCGGACGTGTGGTTGCTGACGTCGGGGTGCTCTGTGTGCTGAGGAAGTCTGTCAGCTCGAGGAGCGGCTCGAGCAGGATGTTGCACCTGGCCGTGAACTCCCTCAGCGACTCGACGATCTCGTCCAGCGTCTTCTGGTGTCGCGTGTTTGTGGCTTCGGAGGTAGACGACTGATTCCTCGTATGGCCCTTGCCCGCTCCCGCACTCCCATTTCCGGTTTTCCCATTCTTATCCGCCAGCCCGTCCACGGACAAGTTCTTGCTCCTCCTCGCCGCCTTGGCATCCTTTCCGTCGCCCGCGGCAACCGTCTGCTGCTTGGTGCCCAGCCCCGGAATGCTCCATCCGCTGCTGCTCAGCGGGCTGAAGCGGCGGCCGTACATGCCGGCGATGAGGACGAGCACCAGCACCAGCGGCCCCGCGACGCGTACAATAATGTCCCCGTATAATACTGCACCCCAGAAGACGGCCACCATCAGGAAGCTCTCCCAGGGGTCGCCGGTGGTCCATGTCACCAGCCCGATCAGCTTGTTCAGCGGCAGCAAAAACGGGTGGCTGTAGGCCAGGGCGCGGGTGACCTGGGGTGGCGTGGCCAGCAGCAGTGGGGATTTCTGGTGGACGAGGATGGTGCTGCGCCGCTTCGCGGCGGACGTGGTGCTCGGGCCGGCGGCGCTCAAGGTCGATGGGGAGAAGGAGGCGTAGGTCGGGGGCGGGCCGCCCGAAAGGATGGAGGTGACGGGGCCATCGTTGCGCGACGGGGAGGATGGGTGCAGGGCGGACGAGTCCAGGGGGTCGGGGCGCTGGCTGCGAGGAGTCGACATGTGCGAGAGCCACGGCGGATCCTGGAGGGTGTGAGGTCAGTCGGTGTCAGATTTGGGGATTGTCATTCTCGATGGTGGAGAGCTGAGGCGCAGTATGTTGGATGCTGTGGGCGTGCTGGGCGGTCTGTTTTGTTGCTGTCGTTGTTGATGGGTGAAGCTGATGATGACAGACCAGTCCCGAGGATGACAGACGCAGGGGTTGCCAGCCACAAGGGTGCCGAGGAGGTAACCTCGAGCTTACCACGATCCGAGACAATCCAGCGTATATCGGCAGGTTTCCGCGGTCTCGGGTATTTTGAGGGTACAGTGTAGAGAATCAGGGAAGAAGCTCACAAAAGCAGCCATCAAAGTTGCGATGCTGGCAGCGCAGGCACGTCCTCTGCTCTTTCCATGGGTCCGTGGCTCCTCACGTCATAGGCCGCGTTAGCTGTCGCTCGCACTGGCTGCAGATGCGGCAGGCGCGAGAGCCGATTCGCGGTGTGAAGGTGCAGCTGCGAGAAGAAAAAAAGGATAAAGGAGGAAGTCTGTTTCAGCACGCCAAAAACAGACAGCCAACGGTTATTACATGTCGACCGAAACAGCCCGGAGCAAGAAGGCCAAAGGAGCCAGCTCCTGATCTCACGTGGAGAAGGGATGAAGGCGACTGTTTGCGGGAGTTGCCTAAGCCGGATGCAGGCATTCCCTTCTGGGGTGTGAGACCCACCGGACATGACCCCATTGGCCCACCCAATCCAGCACGACCCCGAGAATCACATGCCAATCTTCCGACACACGGCAACTGGTTTCCCCGACATCCAACTCAATACTCTCTTCTGTTTCCGACTGAACAACACAGCTGATATCCACTCTCAGGCTTTAATATTTGACATAACCTGACATCAGGTTCAGCACCACCTTATCATCGTGGAAACTCGGAAGACAACAAGAGAACGCAAGAGAAAAGAAAGCCAGCCATGTCTTCCTGGAATCGCTTCTTGGTAACACCACAGCCAGCTGTTGGAGAGAGTAGGATAGAGGCCGATTTCTGAATGAAAGTTTTTGGCTGCACTAACAGCGGGTTCAATACCGCGCATGGACCTTGTTGCGGTTTTTTCTTCCTTCCTTCTGAAGACGCAAACTTCCCCACAGGTCTTCACTTTTTCCAAAGACTCGTAACTTCGAGTCTATTTCCCTAAACCTGTGCCCTAGCTGGAGGCTTCTCAACTCAGTTTACTGGTCAACCATCTAGTATTCCAATTGAGATCTAACACCCTCGCATCCCCATACATTCTCCATTTAAGAGGCAGGAGTCTCGGCAATCTAGCTGTGACCCAAGCTCAAGGTCGTGTAGATTTCCCAACGCACAGTTGCACATGGCCCTCCTTCTTAATTCATCTATCCCATCTATGAACTGTTGGATTCAAAGTATCAAAACATGCCCGTTGTTCTGCCATTGTCTTGGTCGTATACAGATCAGATCGAAGTCCTGCCAAGGCTAAGGTAATTGTTCGGGCTTGAAAAAGCTTTGTTTTTATTAATCGCTCGGTAGCTCAAAGCTAACTAAGTGTTACATAGTCTAACAGATGTGTTCTTCGTCCTCTGCTCCCGAGATTTTGTTCCCAGAGCTTGTTTCTTGAGAACTTGTTTCCTCAATTTGTTCCCGAGGTATTCTCCCTCACCACTGGGGCTTGCTACCAAAGCTTTCAGCTTTTCCCTGCTGACTGCAGAAAAGCCGGATTAAAGTCCCCTTCCAAACGCAAAATAGTCTGTTGGTAAAGACCTGTGCTCAAGCAGGCTGGTAAAAGCAGCCAGCGCAAGTAGATGCTGCAGCGTCTCTGCAGTCCCGTCACGCTCTCTCCTTTCCCTCTCTTTCGCTACCGCCCATTACTGTCATCATCACCTCCAACTCCCCTGTAACACCCCTCATTTCTCCTCCCCATCGAACTTCCAGAGCACTTCACCAGACCTGCACATCACCCCTGTTAGCCATGTATATCCCCCCAGCATAAATCAGTCCGTACTCACAAGCTCCCTGGTGCAGGACACTTTACCACGTCATTCCACACCTGCACTCTGCGACAAAACCTCCTCGCATGCACCATTCCCGTCTGCATACCACTCGCCGTCGACCTGGCCTTATCCAGCACCAGCGTCAGCGTCTTCTGTTCCCCTCCCCTCTCCGTCCCCTTACCCTCCCCATTCGTCGAACTATAAACAACCCTCACCAAACACCCTCCCCTCCCCATCCCCTGCACCGCCATCCTCTCAACAACCTTCACCCTCCTAACATCCACCTCCACCCTCACATCCGCGTCATCAGACGTCTTGAACACCCCACTCTGGTGGTCATCCACAAGGCGGAGGAATTTGCCGGGCGCGGGGAGCGGTAGATCTCGGTGGGACCGTCCATGAAGCCTGTGAGGTCAAAGACGTCCATTGATGGGAGGATGGCGGTGGCGGGGGATGGTGACTGGAATAGTTGTTGTCGTTGTTGTCGGAGGGGGTGGTGGTGGTGGTGGGGTGGTGGGGTGGAGGGTTGGGTTGGGGTAATGGATTTGGGGGCGAGGATGGTGGTGGGGGCCGTGGTGGTGGTGGCTGCTTGCGGCGGGGTGGGCGAGTTGGGGCGGGTGTTGGTTGCGCTGGCGGCGGGGGTTACGAGAGGGCTGGTGTGGTGGGAGGGGGTTTGATGGGCTCTGGAGCCAGGGCGGGAGGTGACGCTGTCTGAGGTGCCGCGGTTGTAGCTGGAGCAGCAGCGGCATCTGAGACTGCTGAAGGAGATAGCGCGGTCACAACCGCCGCAGCCGGCGAGGCAGCAGAATCCGCCGGCTGAGGCGTGCCGTTCCTGCTCTCCAAGCTTTGAACATCCTCCACCGCAGGACTCTTCTTCACCACGATCTGCACCGGCGCTGACCCAGCGCGATCCTCCCTCTCCGCAGCACTGGCAGCCGAAAGCATCGTCTTCGAATACGACGCCGCCCGCATCGGCGCTGAAGGCAGGGGATGCCTACCCCCCACAGGCTTCGGCGACTGCGAGCTAATCCGGGACGACCCCAGGCCCGCGTTCGGCGGCTGCAGGATTTGCTGCAGGCTGGGTCGTTGCTCCCCACCAGTCTGCGACTGCACCGGGGTACCGGAACGGGGCGGGGTGCCGTCGGCGGGCCGTTCGGGAGGACGATGGACGGGGTCTGGCTCGGTCTGCTGCTGCGCGCATGGATTTTAAGCACGCGCCTGTGGTTGCCGCCGCCGGTGCTGGAGACGGACCCGGCGCGTGACGGGGGGTCGCGGGTAGGGGACGGGCCGCGAGAGGTGCTGGTGCTGGCGCGGTTGGTGGCGTTGATGGGCTTGAAAGCGCTGCGGGCGGGGGTCTGAAGGTTGAGAGCTTGGGCAGCGATCATCTGAGCGGCGCTCGACTCAGGAGATGGGGGTGCTGATGTTGGCTGGGCCCGGGAATCCTCTTCGTCGGAGACATTAGAGAGTCGGCTCTTGTCCCCCTTGCTTGTAGAATTCTCTGCGGGGGCATCCTCCATCTCGACATCTTCAGACTCGACCTTGGCCACAGGGCGAGGCCGGTTGTGGGAAACTTCTTCGCCTTTGCCTATGATGATAAGGTTAGCAGAATTCAGAGAACAGAGGTCTGTGGACTTGCGGATGTCGCGACGCAAGATGCGCTGCACATAGTACTGGCGGATCTCCCTGAAAAAGGGGATACTCCGCGAACTCTCATCGTTGAAGTCAAGTGGCAGCAGATGAGCAGCCGTGACCCAGCCCACGGCCCAGTATCGACTGCATCCGTTAGCAAAGGCCCCTTCCCCAAAGACCCCTCTCAAACTCACAAGTCCGCATTCTCTGCACACAGCACGGGAAACTCCCTCCTCCTCTCCATCGGCCCGCCATCCTCATACCCCGCCGCCCACCCTTTAATCCCCCTCACCCTCCCATCCACCTCCTCATAAACATAACACTTCGGCAGTTTCGGCACGGCCAACTGCTTCCCATCCTCCGATACCTCCCTAAAAATGCCCGTATCCGCCAGCGTGCCCCTAAGCCCCGTCGGCGCCATATCCCCCCACGGCAGCACCAGCACAGGACACTTGGGCTCGCCACTGGCCACATAAAACCTGCACGGCACGGGATTCACAATCCCAGCAAACTCCTTCAAGCTTTTCTTCTGCGCCGCGGCCGCGCGCTGCCAGTTCGGCGGATCCAGTGGGGGATAGCCCAGCTCAGCCCGCTTCGTCTGGCTGAGAGTGTTTGCATTAAACACCTTGTACGCGCCGGCCTTGAAATAGCGCAAGAAGACGGCATTGTTCATGTCCGCCATCTCCTGCGTGCAGTCGCGCACGCGGTGGCCGAGCGTCGAGATGGCTGTGACGTGCGCCTTGGACATGAAGCCGTGCTGCGCGCTAGCGAGGTGCTTGGCAGCGCCGCGCAGGGGGTGCTCACCGAAGTGCACGCCGTGCTCGTCGCAGCGGAGAATGTAGAAGCGGCCTGAGTTGGCGGGGAAGTGCACAATGATGTGTCGGTGCTTGGGGGGTTGGGAGTTGTGGCCGAATACTTCTTCAAAAGAGATTGTGCGGTCGGGGGTAGGTAGACTGGGCTCCGGGGATGAGGGGGCTGTGGCTTTCTCTTTGCGGGCGGGTTTGTCAAACTTTGCGCGCTTGTTGCGGTTTTGGGGGGCGGGTGAGTCGGTGCTAGGGTCGCGGTTGGCCTTGCGCTTTGGAGCTGGTTCGGACTCAGGCTCGGAAACAGCGTCGGAAAGCCGGGACCGCTGTTCGGGTTCGACGGGGGATGTGGAATCCGACAGAGGCGTCTCTTGCCTTGAATCGGCCGTGCTCTTTGTGGTAGTGCGCACTGGAGATCGGACTGAGGGAGAAGCCTTTGCAGATGCGCGTTCAGCAGCCCTCGTCCGTTGCCGAAGGTTGCTGGGCGTCGCTTGACTGGGCACAACACAAGGTCGGGGCGGGGTGGGAGATGGCACAGCTCCAGCATGCTGTTGGCTGGAAGCAATGCCCAACCGTGCCTGCGAAGCTGCCAACTGCGGAGGCAGACGCGGGCTCAGATCCATCTGGTTCGGCTAACAAGAATCAGCAATTGCCTCGCAACAAAGTGAAGAGGAGACTTACTCTGGTACGGACCAAGGAGTCAAGAGTGAGGAACAGCTCACTCTCCCATCTCATCCTCTGCTCCTCGAAGCTCTTCGCACACTCTTTCGCCCGGTCCTGATAAGTCCGTCGCACTGCTGCGGCGGCCAGTTCTCCCTTTTCCCTTAGCGCCTGCTCAATGCTCTGTCGGATGGATGGCTCCAGCTGAGCGAACCCGGCCCTCTCGGTTTCAAACTGGGCGTCGATGGTCGCCAATTCGGCTTCTAGGGCTCTCTGCGCGTCCCGCTCTTCTCTGGCTTGCTGGTACTTGAGACTGCGGAGTCTTTCAATCTGGTCCGCATACACCGCTTCCATGCGCTCCGTCTCGGGTAGTAACCTTGGTGGCGCCATTGGGACAATCTAGGTGCTACCACGCATCAACTGGCTATCGCGGTGATTGTGTGTAGAATTGAGGGGGAAAACAAAGTCCCAGGATGTCTTTGTGTATTTCTAAGCGCGATGTTAGAATGGCCCTTAGAATGATTGATTAACAAGACGATATGGGCTGGTCTGATTTAGGTCAGGATTGAACTGACCGAACCAGATGAATGGTAGGAAATGAATACGCCGAGCCCAGGACTTGTGGGGGTTTTTTTTATCAAAAAAAAAAAAAGGTTAGGATGTGATGGTTGAGGTGATTGAATGTCTGGCGTGGCGCGAGACGCGTTGGTTGTTGTGGGGACCGACTGTACCCTCTGGTTGTTGTTTGGGGGAAGAATGAGAATTAGAGAATGTAGAGGATTGTGTGAGAAAAGAGAGGGCTGTAGTCGAAATGGGAACGAGCGGGTAGAGCGGCTCATTGGGACAATGCCCGGAAGGAACGGTTAACTCTGGAATGGGGCAGCACTTGCTGGGTGCAACAAAGAAATGAGCACTGAAATAAGCTGCAAACCTGAACGCGATTTCCGCCCCCAGCATCGCGTGGCAATATCGGAGAAATGCGTGTGACCAGAGCAAGACGAGAAATGAATGCAGATGGCCTTACCTCATGGACTGCCACAGAGCTGCATGTTTAGTAACTCAAACGTGCAGATTGCGTGAATAAGTGCGAGTGACTGAGTGTGTCTGAACCGCGGGCGAGATACACCGACCGCAGGTGGTAGTCGGAGGGGGGTAGGAGTAAGGGGGGCAATATCGAGGGCGAGCATGAGGCAAGGATGGCTTCTTATTGACCCGAGCTCGGATTAAAATCGCGCCAGACTAGGGGGGGGGGCAGGCGTGATTTGCAATGTGTTCTACGCCCCGGCTCGGGCCCGGCTAGGGAGGAGGATTGTAGTCAGCCGCCTGTAGTGCAGTGTAGAGCACACTGTCCAGGGGGTGGCTAGGCCCAAAGCAGCGCTGCTGGCGCCGACTAGCGAGAAAACATAGCATGATAAACAGGGATGACGGTGGCGGTCTGACACTGGCCGATACGGATATGATAAGGGCGCGCACAATTCACCGCCCAAAAATTAACTCGCGCGTAACACACAGAAGCAAATAGAACCCTGCACCTGACAGATATCATACAACTGAACCCTGCGCATGCAGTTGGCTTTTCCAGCCAAGTCAATCCGTCAATCATGAGATCCCTCCCTCCCGAGACCAGACCTCGGCGTCAAATCTCGGCGTGTGATCTGTGTTCCATGCAGCCCGCGCATTAAACACGAGCCACCTGAGCGCGCCGCCCATCGACCCCCATCTTTTTTAGTGCCTCCTCGGATAAGCTGCATCCTTCAGCCATTCTTTCATTTCTTTTCACCAACCCGGTCTTGGCCCTTTTTGAAGTTCTTTCCTTTCCTGGCTCCCACCAACCAGCAGCAGTGCCATCCACGACCATCACACCCAGGACCATCACACCACCGCCCATCCCCAAATATTTCAGAAACCTGGGCCCCAGCCTGTGGTTGCCAGATCCCAGGTCGGTTCGCATCAGAGCGCCCGCTCCACCGCTTCCGAAACAGAACCGTTGATCGTCATCAGCGCCCAGCCCTCATCTCCGCCGTCGTCATCGATGTCTGAGCCCCTGTCCATGAGACACAACCACCAGCCTCCACGTTCTGTTTGCTGGTCGCATTCTCCCGCGAACCGGACTGTACATCCCATCATGCAATCGTCCTGCATGCTTCCATCCCCTCCACCAGTTTTATGCGAACCGCTGGCCAGCAGCAGTGAGTCAACCACGAGATGTCAGCATTAAATATGACAAACGACCCAGAGCTTATCCCCGCCGTACAACCGGACACCCCAATCTCTCCAGGCAACCACTATCCACCTCAGCCAGCCCAGAGTACACTTGAGGCAGCGTGCATCTGCCACCACTACAAATAAGAGGAGGGGGGTGCATAGGACGCTTTCACAAGTCCAATCCCACGACCCCACGAGTGCACAACTGACACGTCGTGACATCTTCATGACCCAATCACACCCTCTCTTCTGCGCTCGGCCGTTACGAGCCTACAAATTGCATGCTTGTAATGAATGCAGCGGACTACTAGTCCTTCCTTTATGACGACTTGTCGCGGAAGTCCCGAGCTCACATGCCCATTCATCATCATAACCCAACCCCATCCCGCACCAACCTGAACGCCCCCATCCACACCGCCCACTCTACCCCTCCCCCTCCTAGAGCTGAGATAAGACGTCTGCCTGCCAACAAACGAGATCACCCACTCAATCAATCAGTCATATAAACCCACAACTTCAGCTCTCAGGGGTGTGCATTCCCCACAGTGCGAACCACACCATTAACAAACGGTGCTTGTATCCGTAAGCCCAACATTCCTCCATTTCCCACCTGCATACATACTTCGTACAGAAGGCCATTTGCGGACAGCCCTGCGCCGCCTGGAACATTGAACCTCGCCTCGCCTGTAGTCGCCTGTTGTTGGCGTTGGCATTGGCTAGTAAGCATATGACCTACCCAAAATAGCTTGGGACGGTGTGGCCTATCATGGAGAGGGAAGTCGGCTAATGCGGGTTGAGGGTGGGCTGTTGGTTTGGGTGCTGAGGTGTTTGGCAGGTGGGTAACGTTAGAGGTTGGGTGGGTGGTGGTGGGTGGGTGTTATCTCCGGTTGGGGCCGGGATGGGAGAACGGTGGGGAGCAGGGGCTGGAATGAGACATCGTATGGAGACGGAGACGGTGAGTGGTGAGTGTTGGCAGGACCAGAGGGCTGAGAGTGGTTCGAGACTTTCTTGTTAAGATCCAATTAAAAGAACGATGGGGTTGGATGGACGTGGGAAGACCGTTTGGCAACTTCCGCCCAACAGATCTTGCGTGGCTGTTGGATGATGGATCTACGGGGGGCGCATTCCTTTGTGTCTGAGATTCTTTGTTTGCCCCTACCACCAACGACCCGTGTTGGAGCAACGACAACTTGAAAGAGGATTAATGACATAAATTCTCGGGCTTCGTGGCTCTCAATAGCTGACTCCAAGGGCATTAATTATTACGAATGGCAAGTTAAACAGATAGATAGAAAAGAAAGCTGCCTTTGACACATGGTGCTCTTTCTGTTGCCTTTTATAACGCCATAACCATGATTCCAACATCCCATGCCTGCCATCCCAGTAACCCGTGATAATTGAAAGACCGGTTATCCATGTGCATGGTCGTCTGGCCCCTTCAGTCTTGTTGTGACTCGTGAACCGGAACACGTTTTAGTGCACTCAGAGTAACCAAAGAAGGTCTTGTTTCTTACACACCAAAGAAAATGCAGCGCTTTGTGTGAGACGAGGTGCAGTTCGCTTCAGTTGAGACGATACGGAGTCGGCGGTGTTGGATCGCTTCCGTCCCCAACAAGGATTTTTTAAGGCCAAGGATCGACAAAGGATGGACTCGCGTCACACTTTAGGTTGGGCCACTGGCCTCGAGCCTCAGCATCCCAAAGTGTAATTCCAGAACGAAGAGCAACTGTATTAGTAGAGACTGAAATTGTTGAACCGCAGACACTGAGCTTGTCTCTACCGAGAACACCAAAAATGGGCCCCATACCCGCCAGCATCCAGACACCACAGTCCTCCTGCAGGCTCACATTTCCCTGCAAGCGGGGAAAGCATGGCACTTACATCAGCACAGCGGGTGGCTACGCCGTGCGGATCATCGGCAAGTACTATGTCACCGAAGATGCTCTGCACCATGGCCTCTCCACCCTGAAGATCAGGGAGACCTACGACGAAGACGAGTTCTATACACGCGCCAAAGCATGGTACAAGGCCGAGATTGACGGGCTTCTACATCTGGAGAAGGTCAAGCAGGTGAGCAGACAACTTGAAGCTCGACAACAACTCAAGATAATTTTGTCCAAGTCCAGGACCACCCAAAAAAATGGCATCGATCCCATTCCTGACCAAACCAACATCCATCCTCCAACCCTCCCCAACCCCATCTCCCCTCCCACCACCAAACTCAATCTCCAACCTTCCAAACCGCTCCCAGAACGCATCCAACCACACCCCGCGGCAAAGAAGCACAAGCTCCCAGCAACATTCCCCAACATTCCGCACCCCAACCAGCCAAAAAGTCTAGAAAACTGACGCCTGAGCTGGTTGTCATCCTTCTTGTTCCACTTGACCAGATTGAACCTGTGACGCCTGTCCTAGGGGTAGCTGGGACGGAGACAAGGGGAAGCATGTGCTTGGTAAAGAGGGGTGGGAAAGTTTATGAAAGGGGGTTGGGGTGAGGAAGGTGATGGGGTTGAGAATGGGGAGAGAGGAGGGAAGAGTAGGAGGGGGCTGGGTCTAAAGGGGTGGTAAGGGATTACGGGAGGGTGAGGGAGGTTTTGGCACTGCGCAAGTTGAATTTGGTTAAATGGGAGGGGGGAGATATGAGTGGTGAGGAGGCGGAACTTGATCGTGTTGAAGGAAAAGGGGGGGTTGGAGCATCTGCTGTTCTGAGTGTGGGAAAGGGAGAGGACAAGGGGGAAAGGGAAGAAAATGGTGCGTCATAAGAAGAAAAGGAGAAGCGGGCGGAGGAAAGGTATAAGGCACACCTCTATGTTAAACTCCATCCCCCTTTCTGCTGCGTCCTCGGCCGCCACTTACCCAAACCTGCCCTAGTCTCAAGTACAATCACTCCGAGGCCAAGTTGTCAGGGATGCCGGGCAAGCAAAGAGGATTAGTTAACTGATAAAAATGATGGTAACATTACGGTTCAGAGCTATCTTAGAAAGGACAACAAACAAACACATAACTCCATGAGACCAACAAAGAATATGCCACGCACGCCTTGTCCATGGCTTTCAGTTGCTGCAGCATCTTGGGCTGAATTTTCTTTCATTCTGCCTTCACATCTGGCCTTACCAATTCTCTTTGGCCCAGACTAAAGTCGTTGCCCTCGGTCTCCTAGTCATCATTAGCGTCTCTGTGAAATCATTAGCAACAGCAAGTTTTATCTTCTCCGAGACGATTTACTCAACAGTGTCATGAAAGAAGGCGTCTATTACAGCATCAGCTCCCCTGACCCCTTAGCAAAGGAAATGCACCAACATATACTCAAAGATGTACAAACCAGCTTTATGCGCTCCGTCTTAACTAACGGCAAAGTCAAAGGAACAAAATTGCCATTGAGCGGACTGCAACAACCGAATTCGCGAAGCTGACCGATGTGTTTGGCCCAGTCCTTTCTGGCCTCGTGGCAACCAGTGTTGACAAGCGCCTCGTCACGGTGCCGCTTGAGAGGGAACCCCGGGCAGAAGCCATGGGTGTCGTACTCCGAGATGTCGAGGGTCTCGGCTCGACGTAATCCATGGTTTAAAAGAAAAAGGCCTAGGAATGCAAGAGAAGAATGTTGTCAAAGGATGATGATGATGTTGGACAAGCTCGTAGGAGCTGCCGGGGCGGGCTTATCATTTCTTGAAGTACAGAGTATCTTGAAGCTTACACGCCGCAATAGGAAACGAGCGTGACGTCCCGCAGAGGCAACAAGCTGCAAGCCACGATAGCCAGCAACTCAATTTTTTTGTTGATATTTAACATCTACCAGCCGTTCGGACAACCCCTCTAGTAAAAAACAGGGCAAGTGCTTGTGCAGTTTCCTACGTTATACTGCTTTTCTCGGGTTAACCCGCGTGTCCGTGAGTCCATAACAATCGTTCACACTAACAGCCAAACTCACCTCTTCGGAAGCCGCACGATATATCCAGCAAACGACATAAGACAAGTGCAATTAACAATGGAATTTCAGCTTGCTAGTCTGCATCTCCCCTGGCCTAACGTGCTTGCCCATTGGCCGCCCACCAATTCCCCTGACCTCCATATCCTCTACTATGCCCCAAGCTTTCCAAAAGCAATTTGATATGGGCTTTGTGATGGTGCTGTCCCGTCATGCAGTCATCGGCTTAGAAACTCTCCATCTCCCTGCAGTTGGTCACTCGACACAACAGTCAGCAAAGAGAACATCAGGCATAAATGACTTCAGAAACAACCATTCTTGAAACTACATTATGATCTGGCAACCCCAAAGTCCAAGTTCATTCGGCTGTCACCATCCTATCACCATTCAAACCCCCACGGTCTTCACTCTCTTATCAGCTCTTAGCTTTGACGGAAGTGGCAAGGCATGGCTAGCGATAACGCTAAGTGCTAATTGCGTTCAGTTGAACCTCTTTCTTTGAGACGGGCATTTGGGACTATGTGGGTTGGCATCCTGGACTATGTGGGGCATACTGGACCCTAACCCTGAACCCCATCCTCTTTTCGCCATCAATGCCATCGCACAGTCGAACATATCGCATCGCTCAATTCCTCCAAAAACGCAGTAAAATCGATTGATCTGCCAGATCGCTGAATTCCATCAACAACACGGTCAAATACGCAGTTATAGCCGCCGTTGCACCCGCGCAGTAAGTTCTCGAACCCTAACCCTGGTATCTAGACTTACTGACTTACAGCTAGTTAGACTGCGATGGCTTCAGTAAGCCTGCGGGTACCCGGATACGAGGATAGCGATTCTGACGAACCTCCCGATACTTCGACGCCGGCACCGCTTTCCAACCCCCCGCCCGACCACAAGCTTCTTACCCATCTGTACGACTCTCTCGATGAGCTTGTCGATGACCTCCACGAGTGGGGCGCGCAGGCGCTCTTCGGTATTAGGAAGCAACGGTCCCTCAACCGTGTGGACGGCTTTGGCTATACAAGGGTGGACTTCTGTTGCGTGAGGGACAAGATACGGCCATCTAAAGGGATTACCGGGCGCCAGTCGTCAACCACAAAGACTGGCTGCGTGTGGCAAGCTTCAGCAAAGGCACGAGCTTGCAATGGCCGGCGATGGACCCTGGAGATTCGGGAGGGTAGCGCTCACAACCATGCCGCTGCTGAAGGCCGTGAGGATATCTCTACGTTCAGGAAATTCCTCCCCGAGCATACAGCCTTTGTGGCCACCTTCGTCAACCGCCCTGCCGTTACAAACCGCCAGCTTGCCGAAGCCCTCCGCAACAAGTTCCCAGGCATCGTCTTTACCCGGGTACAGCTCAAGTCCCTTCGATATCGTCTACAGAAGGCCGCGGCAGATGGATATACCCCGTTTCAAGGCACCATGAAGCTCCTAGAGGAACGTGGCGGTCCATACAGAGTACTCTGGTCAGCGACAGACCCCAACAAGCCCGAAGGCTTAGTCTGGACCGACGACTTCTGCAAGCAACAGTGGGCTTTAAATCCATGGGTTCAGATGTACGACAACACTTACAAGACGAACAACAAGGGCCTCCTGCATATCAAGCGCAAGTGGGATAAACAAGCTGCAGCGACCGTCTTGAGAGCCCAGCAACAGCAACAGCAGCAACCAGCCGAGCCGAACAACGAAGCCCCAGCCGCACTGAACAACGAACCCAACTTCGGCGACGACGACAGCCGCATCGTGGAGAGGATCAACCGTATGGCTGCGCAGGGCGAGGAGGTTGGCCCAGTACCAGAGACAGTCGAGTACTCTCGCGCGGGCTTCTACAAGCTGTGGATTCACATGCTATATGCCAGCACAACCAACGACTTCAACGTCGCATGGGAGCGGCTACAAGCCTTCTTCGCCACACAGCCAGCGATTATCCAGTATCTGGAGGAGACTTACATACCAGTCGTTCAAGAGTGGGCTGCTTGCTATACAAGCCGCAACCTCAACTTCGGCCACCGTACAACATCGCCAGTCGAGTCTGCTAACCGGTATCTCAAGAGCTTCTTGATCCGGGGGAGCAGTACTGTCAAGCAGGTGGTTGAACAGTCATTCAAGATGGTCAGCGCAATGGAAGAGGGCATTCGGGAGGCTCGTCAGTACCAGAAGAACCACCTTCGCCGCGACTTCCTTACACAAGCTTGGCTGGGCAACACTCCCACTAGGGTGGCACTGCGGGCGATGAACCTCGTTACCAAGGAGCGTCGTCACATGGTGGGAGCCCTACCGTCAGCAACAGACCCAGACCACCCACCTCTTGCTCCCTGTACTGGGCGATTTACTGCGCAACTCGGTATCCCCTGTCGGCATGAGCTGCTTCGACGACATCAAGCCAAGAACCTTGTGCTTCAGAAGGAAGATTTCCATCCATACTAGTGGCTGGATAGATCTCTGGTGGATGAAGACCAGTATCTACAGTATCATGAGTTTGACCGAGTTGAACAGTTACGTGGGCGGCCACGGCACTCGCAGCCATTTACCCCTGACCCGCAGGCCCGATCAACAGCGCCCATCTCAACTCAGGGCGTTGCACCACAGAGCACTGTTGTGCCGGGTACTCATCCGTCGCGGCTGACAGGATTACAGCCATCGTGGAAGCAGGGGAGGCCGTGAAGCAGGGGAGGCCGGAAGCAGGGGAGGCCGTGGGAGGAGGGCAGGGCACGCAGCAGGGTTAGGGCTGTATGGCTGCTTAGTCAGAAAAAATAAGATTGAACAGATCGCGATTTTATTGCATTTTTGAGCGATTCAGCGGTCGCCAGCATGCCAGAGATTGATGGATTTGACTGTGTTGTTGATTGAATTTGATGGATCTGGGCGAATGGTGGATTCAGGGTTAGGGTCCGGTATGCCCCACATAGTCCAGGATGCCAACCCACATAGTCCCAAATGCCCGTCTCCTTTCTAAACTCCGAACAAAAGTCCCACCCCAAAGGCAATCAACTACGAGTGGCCAGCTGGCATCTTAGCGGAAGCCACCTCGCTAACCTCGGAAGCAAACACGGGGACAAACAGACAAACAACAATAGCACCAGAAGTCATTCAATTATTCAGTCCCGCATTTAGTGGTCATGGGTTCTGCAGTGCAATTGGAGCTGCTGATGGGGTGCTGTAAGTGGTGATGTCTCGGTTGCCTCGTGATGACTCGGTTGCTTCGTGGTGGATGTGTGTACGATGCTGTCCTGCTGGTTTCGGGAGGGGAAGGGGATGAGAGACGGGGAAGATGTGAAAGGGTCTAAAGGGATGAGGTTAAGGTTTTGAATTATGGACGTTGCAGATGTAAAATGAGTTGGGTTCAACATAAGTCTAGGGATACGGGGTTAGTGGGCAAGAGACGGCCCGGATGGGTGGAGATGCTTTGAGCTGGTCTCAAATCCAAAGTGAGTAATTTAATGATGGGTTTCTGGGAATGATTAGGGAGAAAGGAAGAAAAAGAAATGGGGACATGGTGTTTTTTTTTTTAGGAGCCCTGAAGTCAGAGTGTCTGTGTGGTCGGGGGGAAAATGTCTTCAGTTGACCACAGGCAATATCGGCACACCTTGAAGGATCGAAACACAACAACAGAATCCGTACTGTGCTAGACTTTCCCGCCTGCCAAGTACTCGTGTTCGCTTATCATTCTGATAGAAGACACTCTCAACAAGGTGGGTGGCAAGAATTACACAACCAGACTGACAGCAGGCATAGGGCGGCCAAAAGTGGGTAAAAGTCAGGAGAAAAGAAGAGGCATAAAACATACAACACCGGGGATTCGCTGGTCGTCACCGACCCAACTACTGATCCGGCGGTTGGTAGCTTATCTATGGGAGAGCGGACGGGATCCCGAGTTTTCTACCACCTATGGTCGTATGTGACATTCAATAGCAAAACTGGGTCTTATCAATAGAAGTAAAACTGGGCTCAGGAGTGGGAGGAAGGGGAGATGAAAGGGGGAGAAACATCATGGCCGCCAGTCTTCGTCGTGACGGGAATGAGAATGAGAAGGGACGTGCTCAAGTAATGAGCAAGAAATTTGAATATTGAGCTCTGAAGTGTACTAACTATGATGATGCTGTCTTCGCAGTGTTAAGACCTGGTCATGTGATGGGGAAGTTCATGTCTGAGGTTCAAGATTCGGGAATGGGTTCACGAACAACTCATACCCACACCGAGCCACGCACCAATTTGTCAATTGATGACTGTTTTTTGTCTTCTAGTCCCGGCTGTTTAAACCGAATACAATACCACTGTTGTCCCCGGGTTGACACTCAAGAGTAGACCGTGATCGCCGACCCAATACCCCTATCCAAGCTCTCCAGATCAGCCTTCATCGCAGCCGCCACGCCATCCTCCACAGTATCAAAGATATTAAACGCAAAAATCTGACATTCCATTAGCATCAATTCTCACTCCCGTAACAAGAGCACTTACATCAACAACCCCCTCAAGAGGCCTCAACACAGCCGCAACCGGCGGCCCAACAAACGGAATTCGATCCAAAAATCCACCTTTGCCAATCAAGACCTCCAGTAGTTCCTAATAGATATTGACAAAGGTACGGAAGGCGTTGCCGATGGCGGTGGCGTCGGCGCCGGTGTAAATGTAGGCGGTCCTGGGGCTGCTTGACATGGTGATGTAGCTGGTGGAGGTGGTGACGATGTCGGTGAAGCCGAGGATAACTTTCTAGTTTTTTTTTGGGGGGGGAGTGTTAGTACTGGTTGCTCTTGCATTCTGTTATGACTAGCAGGAGGGAGAGGACGGGAGACGAACCGGCCACGGGCCCTGGCCGATGATTAGCAGGAGGACATTGGTATTGCTGAGTTGTTTGGCTGGTTCGATCAGGCTCTGGAACTTGGTGGTGAGGGTGTCGATATTTGCGGTGACGGTGGTGGCGCTCATTTAGGCCGTGGCCAGCGTGGTGAGGCCTGCGAAAATGGTAAGGAAAAAATGCATCGTGAGAAAGAGGTGAAAATAGGAAAATCACGCGTTGGATGTGTTGATTGTTGGAGGATTCGGAAGCGGAGAAATGGGCAAGGGAAATGTTATATCTCGCTTCGTCACCACAGGCAACCCCAGAAGTGTTTTTACAACCGGTGAAGCAGCCGGCATGCTTGGCATTCGTTGTCTCGGACCGGCTGATATGAGAAAATGCAATTAATTTGTAAAGCTACAAGAACACTGACTTGCCAGTGAAGATCCAAGGAAGTTGCATTCTTCGTCCAAAACCCAGACCAAGCAGAGGAATGCTAGGAAACTCTCCGGCGAGTTTACATCAAGATAGCCAAATCTGAAACAAAAAACTAGTGACAAAAAAGCGCTGACAAGATTGAAAGACTTTTCGTACGTTTCCATCAAACCTGGGACCGTAACATCAGGAAGTGTTGTTCCAGTCAACCCAAAGAATTTTGGACACAGAAACCACAAAACGACTTAACTTCATAACCTAATACACCCAACAGACCCCAATCACCGCTTACTCCCCTTCCCCGCCCCCATACACAACATCGTCAGCCCCAACGGAATCGGCAGCGGAAACGGCAGCGGGTTGACAGGGCAAGTTGTCATCATCTCGATGGCCAGCGTCTGGTTGATCTGCTGCTTTGTGGCGGAGTCATTAGTGGGGATGTGCCGCGGGGCTGCTCGGGCGTGGGTGTTTGAGGCTGAGTTGTGTGCTGGCTCATGGCGGCTGGTGGTAGGGGCCCGTCTTGGTCTCTCATTGTTGGGTGGCGAGCGCGGTGTTGGGCCTGGGCGAGTGCTGGTGTTTGGGGCAGGGTTTTGAGTTTGGGTGGCTCTGCTTGTTGATCGTCTTGGTGGCGTCCGCTCGTCGTTGGGGGGTGAGCGTGGTGCTGCCTGTGCTCGGGACTTTGGGCTGGACTTTGGGCTGGATGTTGGTCCTGGGCCCGGGATGCCCATGGTCGAAGACTTTCCTGGTGGTTTTCTCTCATTGACGGGAAACTGCTGGGCGGCCTCCCGCCGTTTGTGAAGAGGAGCGTTGGGTGGCGATGATTGATCCGTGATCGATGACTTCTTTGGCGAGATTCTTAGGGGCGGCGGATCAGCCCCTTTAGGAGCCCGTGGAAATGCTGAGCTCCCAGGGCGTGGGTTGGTCGAGTTGCGACGTTTTGGGGGGGGGCGTTTGTCTGTTGTGCAGCTGACATGGTGAGATATGTGATGGAGTTGTGATGATGATTGTTTTTATAGTGTTTTTTCCTTGAGTGTGTGCAAGTTGAGAAGCTGTCATTGAGTATCTTGATTAAGCAAGCAGCGCAACCAACCTGGTTTATAGCAATCGCCTCACTCACCAAACGCCAGCATAGCTCAACGGGAGCCGGGGGCGATTCATGTTAGTTTCAACATCCCTGACAGCACTTGGAAACATACGACCTGATGTCATGGCGTTCCCGCGCAATACAGCAAGCCCTCGCTTCATCGTGCGTTAAAAAAAAAGGCCTGTGCTCATTAAGTGTCATCTGAACAGCGACGAAGTCGCGATCGTAAGATTGCAAAGACCGCTCTGACGCCGGGAGAGGTTGACAGTTCTGCGCTCAACTGGAATGAGGGCACGTTGGTGGTTTCAGGACAGCTTGGCTCAGACGGAAAGGCAAAGGGAAAGGCTAGCTACTGTATCCACGGAATAGCTTGCAACCTTCAAAAAATCTGGAGGGCTGATGCCTGAAGGTCACCAGTCGTCCCAAGACGCCGGCATCTGGTGCATTAAGGTCGCGATGGGGCCGGGCGCATCCAACGAACAACAGGATCACCAAGAAAGAGACGGATCACAGAACCAAAGCCGCCGTTTACTTGATATTTTCGATAGGCTTCTCCCGTAGCAGTGGCAACCGTGGAAATTGGAGATCCGGCTTTTATGCCCGCGGGAATCCAGTGGTTGCTACGGTCGAGCTGGAGGAGCCGCGGAATCAAAGCGAAGAGACGACAGCCCCAGGAGCTCCAGCTTGATGGCTCCAAGGCCAACTGAACAGATTGGAAAAGAACCCTTTGACTTCAAGTGCGTCTCCCGGAAAGCTCTTCCAGTCGGCGGAGGTTGCCTGCTGCCGCCATCGATGGCGAAGCAACAACGGTCGAATTGATGTGAAGTTGGGATGACTTAGGATGACTGGCCAAGCTCCACGCATAATGCTTGCGGCGGCACGACATAACCCTCTTCATCCTGCTCTCCTCCGTCGCCTGGGACCTGAGGACGGTGGTGTTCTGGGTCGCTTGTCCGGACGCTGTCGCCGTGGTGATTCGACGTCGTTCTGTATAGCTTTTTGGACGCCTGAGGACCATGCCGCATTCCATGACCATGGCGTATGGTCCTGTATTCAGCGAAGGAAGTAGCGTCCGTCTTTGGAATAGTAGTATTGCGCGAAATATTGTGTGTCCGCTCGCTTATCTGTTCCGCTCGCGTACTAAACACGTTATATGTCTTGCGGTCCTACTGGTACATGATGAAACACTGCGCGGGGAATGCATCAATTGATTCGGCACCAAATATCACCACCGGGATGGAACTCAAGGGGTTTTTCAGGTGTTGTTGATGTTGTTATGCAGGAAGATGTCCGGCTGGGCTGGGCCACGCAGATGGAAGAGGGCTAGATCTGCACCAACTCCGCGGTGGCTTGATGTGTAGAGCCGGACTCGATACGACAACGGGTCCAATGTTCTGCAGCCTGTGTTGTGTCCAAGTCGCGCGTGTCTGTTTCCCGCAAATTGGGAAATGCACAGACGAAGGTGGGCTCTGCCATGGCTTCCGATATACCGAGAAGGCGACGACGCACAGAGTGGCTAAACACAAGGACCTACTTACGGCTGCGTGCTAGCTGAAGTTTGAGTCATTGGGCTCACTGTCTCCCACCATTCAACACCAGAAGCCAGGGGATATTCAGCAGCATCGGTGCTCAGTGCTCACAATGTCTGCTGCTGCGTGTCTCTTCAGGGCGCTTGTAAGTGCTACGTCTTCAGTATCTTGTTTTCATTTGAACCCTCAACCGGAGAGAAAAATAACACGAGAATCGCAGCTCCTGTTCACATCTGGCCCTCGCCTTGCCTGGGCACAGATTTTCGTCTCGAACGAAGGGTCATACGCTGGCCGGATTGAGACGCCGCCAAACTTATCACCGTCATGCGCGTATGGCTCATCCCCCGATTTATTTGGGTCCGAAAATCCTGTTATCAATTGTTCTGACCAAACCTCCAGTGCCACATTTAGTGAGGCTGTGATATGCGACCCGAATCTATGGCAGGTTTTGCAGAATGTGCTGCCGAGCGCCGATGACCTGGAAATGATGTGTGCTGCCGCCTCGTGTGTCTCGAGTTTGGAGGCGCTGCGAGAGTTGCAGGTTGCTCATTGCGCCCACACAGATAATATCACGGTTGGGTACGATGTCTACTCCGCTACGTACACCGTCGACTTGATGCTGCACACCTACAAGTGGGCGTGCCTGAAGGATACGAAGTAAGTCTGAACCCGCCACCCTGCTGCATGCTTCAAAGCGCTGGCGCGGGCGAGCCAGGACGGCTGGCCGCTGTTTTTCTCTCATCATGCAACAAACTGGCGCTGAGAGCAACGCGTCACCGCCGGCAGACCTCTGCTCGGGCTGCAACCTCCGACTCTATCAAGCCGTTCTGGACTCGCCGCTAGGATACAGAGACTCGCTAGCAGCCGATTACTCTTCTTTGATTTCATCGTACGTGACTCGAGTCCTATTGCCACAGCTGATCCGTTCCATGGCTGACTAGACCAAACCTTTGCGGACTTAAGGTGTAAAGTAACATTCTATCCCGTCACTTCGCCGACCCGATACGGTCTAGGCACAACCTCAACCTCCATACCGACCCCTACGAGCGGTGTGCCTGTCCCGTCTTACACTTGCGAGAGCAAGTACACCATTCAGGAGTCAGACACATGCGAGTCCATCAGCTGGGACAAGCAAGTGTCCACATTCTCCCCTGCTTTATTTGAACAAACTGGCAATGTTCTGTTCCGATTTCTCCGCGGCGGGAACCGAGAGTTGCATCCCACAGCAATGCAACAGGTACACAGTCTTGCCGATAGACACGTGCCAAAGCATCGCCAAGTCCAACGGCTTGACAGTCGCCGAGGTCATCGAACTCAATCCAAGCCTGAAGCCCCAGTGCGGAAACATGCGTTCCCTCACTGGTCACACAATCTGCTTAAGCCCCCCTGGAGTTGTCTCAACGACTAAAAGGCCACAGCCAACGACCACATCGTAGTAAGCAACACTTACCCTACCATCTGCTTCGCTCGCAGACAACCTCAAACTAACCACCGAGCACCCTCGCCTACAATCACAGCTTCGACAACATCTGCCTCAACCCAGGTGCGCCGAGCAGCTGCTTCACAACCGCATGGGAGACTCCGGAGAGCGATATACCGTAGCCCACAACCACCAACGTCGCGAACACGGGCAGTACCTCAGCAACAACAACAACAACAACGACAACAACGACCACCAAGCCCGCGCTCCCGGAGTGGACGGACCCCGCCTCGCTGCCTCGCGCCCTGGGCACGAAAGAAAATTGCGCTCGATACGATGTCTATGATCCGGACACACGCTACGGGAGCCCGAATGAGTGCTGGTGGAGGGCGAATATGTGGGGCAGTAAGTGTTTTGTTCTTTCTTTCTTTTTGTAGTAGAAAATTCCGAGGAGAACGATACTAATGCTCTTATTTCGCTAGTTACCCACAAACAGATGGTGGAATGGAATCCGTCGCTCTCTTATAACGTCGCGAATGAGTCGACGTGGAAGTTATGTCAGTTTAAAGAGGCGTACTCGTATTGTGTCAAGGTCTGAAGTAGCTCGAGTAGATCAGGGCTAAAAGCGCGTTTGCGTGGGTGGTTCTGAGAGTTTGCGGCTGTAGGGCGCACTATCATCCCGACCGTCTTTTACCTCGGACTTGGTTCAGAGATACGTAACCTAGAGGAAAGGGGATTATACACTAGAACGGAGTCTCGTAAATCCTAGCTGTGATTCTCTGAAAGCACTAGACGGTAGTAATTTGAAGACAAGGCGGCGATGGCAACTACGGGATGTTCAGCATGGCAGTATGTTGGCGGCAGATTGACAGCGGTGTTATTGCTAATTCATACCCCTACCATTCGTGTTTCACGTGATTCTAGAACGCCCTTATTCCCTGAAGTTGTTCTGAGATCAGACAGAAATATAGATTTGATGCGTGTAGTCCTAGATAGGGGGCAATGGATCAGGAGGGGGAGGGGCCAATTGACCAAATGTGGAGGGAAGGAGAGGAGGCAATGGCCCAACTGGTGGGCGATAGTCTCCCAGTCCATCGGGCTTGGGGAAAAAATTGATGTGTGCATAGCTGACGCCGCCTGAATCTGGCGACCAGTTGCGTATCCATGCTTCAGGCTTTTGGGTTTGCATATGGACTGCGTGCCACCCACTTCGACCATCTAGTGTTGGAGTAGCGCCGCGCTCGGCGAAGAAACAGACATAGTGCAACCAGTCAAATACGCGTGGCAGCGCAACTATTGCCTCGCCTTTGAAGTGGGCCATCTCCTTTCGCTGCTCCTTCGCAAGGGTATCAGCGTCTCCCGGAGCAGCGGATGAACTGCGGTTGCTGGCGGGGATGACTCTGGCACTAGGGATTTTGACGGTCTCGTCTTCGGTGCTTTTTCCAGCGGGAGAAGCGGGAGCCCCGTAGTTTGGGTCGACGGCGCGGATGTAGACCACCGGATCCTCGTCCAAGATCCGCACTTCTCCCTCTAGATCGTTCGTGTACCGCGGCATATATGGTGCTTGGGTTGCCTCGCTCTTGATAACTGATTCGTCGGCAACGAGGAAGCAGTTGGTCCTGATCCCCTTGGGTAGATTGTCGTCTCCGGTCCCGTCACGCATCTTCCTGAACCTAGCGCGCAGCTCCTCATTCGTGGCACCCTCCAAGTCCTTGCCCTCAGCAAAGAAAACACGAAGCGACGGCCGCAACTCTGGCCCACTATACCAGTGCAGCACTGACACTTCAGCCACCTTGAGCAAGTGGTCACGGAACCTCTGCCAGACAGCCTCCGCCTCGTCACCGTGATAGCATCCCGTACGGAAAACAACAAAGCCCCAGCATTCGGCGCCGTCTTCGAGTAGTCCAGCTTGAAGTATTCGATTTATCCAGGGCGTACCAATCTTGAGGAGCCTTGCCTTGTCCATATCTCGCAACTCCTGGTGTCTCGCCTCCATCTCAGTCTTTTGAAATGCGAATAATATGGCATTGGCATTCGCCATGGCATTCACCTCCTCAATTGAACGGATAGCCCATAATCGTTCCACTGCCTCGTTTCGAACCTTCTCCAGCGGTGTGGGCTGCCTAAGAATATTCAACCCTAACTCCTCCAGTCGCTCGTCAAACGTGCCATATTTTGGCATGTCGTAGTTCACGCCACGATAATCACAAAGGATTTTGGTCTCGAGATGCGTGAGCTGTTCCGGGTTGGCGAGCGCCTTGGCCAACAGCTCGGCGCGTGTGCAGCCCGTCTTAGCGACGCACAGCCGGTCTTCATCCTCGGGTGGCGGGTGGTTCCAGATGGCGTTGCGTTCGGCGCGCGAAATAGATTGGGGGTCGGCCGCGGCGCGGCGGTAGAGCCCCTCGTGCTCTGGTTTGGCTTCCATGATGGGAGCGAGTGAAATGTCTAGGATAAGGGTCTGTTAGGATAAGTGTACGGCTGTGTTTCGAGGTGGTTTTGGCGAGACGGAATTAAGAGGAGAATGGTTGGGCAACAACACAACAGACAACCTGCTCCTTCGGCAGGCAGATGTGGGTCGGTTATGATGAAATGAGCCCATGTGGACCTAGTAGCTGGCCCCTGTTGCTCGCTCGGCCTTGAGTAGAACTCGATCAACTTAGCGCGAAAGGCCTCGAGGTTGCTATAGTAAAGACTGTAAAAGTGGTTGACCCTCGAAAAACTATGAGGTATCGGTTTCCCGTCCGGTGTTTTTTCGTAGTGGCAGAGGGCGGTACAGAGGATGCTGAGGAACAGATCCATCTCGGCCGTTTGCTCCAACTCCCAAGGCTCAAAGAGCGGCAGGACAGTCAGGATGAAAAAATCGTAACTTCGGCCCATAGGCTCCCACAAATACCCGCCATACATGTTGACCTTGATTTGGTACCGAAGTAGTGCTTGGGCGATACGGCTGCGCTCAACGAAGGACATGGCCCAGCCGTACGGTCCACCAAGGGTGTCCTTGAGGTACTGTATTCTGTGGGACGAAGGGAACCAACAGGCAGGAAGAACGGTGATAGATTGGTCTGGTGGTTGTCTGGGGAGGAAGAGTGCCCTGGGCGCGGGGCAATTGGTGGGCGCGAAGTGGCAGAACGCTGGGCGGTCTGGAAGATGTGAGCCCGGGCGGTGGCCCGGGTCTGACATATTCGGATGCTCCCGTACAGGTCGGCGAAATAGAGCGCCGCCCGAGCGAGCCTCACCATCTTGACGACCGTGTCGACTTGCAAGCCTGCAAGCCATTTCCAAAGGATTTCCGAATCGTCCGGCAGCAGGCGCAAATGTCGGTACTCGTCGGTGGCGCTCGTAAGCCTGTTGGCAAAATCTTCACCGTTGAATCTGTCCGTGAGCGCCAAGATAGCGGCGTCCCGGATGGTGCCCCGAGTTCATTGGCAATAACGGACCGAAGGATCGCGGCTTTGGCCAAAAGGAAAGAGCCGTAGATGATTGGTGAGGCGTGGATAAAGGCGGCGAGGTCGCCCACCGAGTTGCTGGCGGACAAGATAGCGAGAAGAGTATCCGTGTTTAAGGCCTCGAGTGCGCAGGACGGTGTTCTGGTCCTGTCACTGGCGCTGCTCGCTGTGCTCGGCGTTGTGGCGGCCATGGCGAGGGATCGGGTGTGGTACGGCAATAATTCAATTTCTAGCTACCCCCGCCCCCGACGTCACTTAGCACTGAGATTGTGAGAAGAAGAAGAAAAAAGAAGCGAATTAGAGGGAACTCGGAAGAGCGTGTTTGGATGTGTCTGTTGCCAAGGTGCGAGACCACATGCCTGCCCATTGCTTGTGTCAAACCGCAGGGTGCATCAAGCCACTGTTGAATTGACGCATATCTACCCCTCACTTCGATCTGCGTGTCCTAGCCAGAAAGACAGAATCTTCCTGAATCAATCAACAACATTAACAACACCAAAAACGACCTTTTGAGTTCCATCCCGGTGGTGATATTTGGTGCTGAATCAATTGCTTCATTCCCCGCGCAGTGGTACAACAGCTTGACGGGTAGTTAGTTGGGTGCGGCGATTCTGAAGACAACTTGAAGCCCGCCGAGTAGGTGAGGACGATATTTTAAATAGCCAGGTAGCTTAGGTAACTTGGAACTGGGATTTTTTTGCGAAAAGGTCGTACAGTACAGTTCCATAATACTACATTCATTACAGAGTAACTAAGGTACTGTAGTTACCCAGGTATTCCGTACCTAAGGTGATGTGGGGAGCATGTTCCCGGCTCGTGTGGCGTGGGACTGCGCCCACCTGGCTCGTGCACTCCAGCGTCCCGTTAGCTTAGATAGACATCATCATGTTGGATGTAATGCTTCGTTGAAGGCTGCGCAGGGTAGCTTGCACCTGATTTAGGTGCGCAGGCTGCACCTGACGCAGGCGGCCCGAGGCATCTGGCTTACTCATCATTTCCAACATACCCCCCCAGATCTGCCTCCCAGGGCTGATCTGGTGATATTTTCCTTGGTGGTTGTCCTATTCCACCGACGTAGGCCGCCCGGCTTTTCCATCAGTGGGCTCCCACATCGTCAATATCCATCTGATCATCCAGATCCACGTATCCATCTGCCTCTGGGTCCGCCTGGTCCTCTACATCGCGTTCCATTTGCCTTCTCTCATCTAGTTGTTCAGAGATATCTACCAGTCCCATTTGCCGGACAAATCGGTCGAATGCGTCGTTCAGAAGCGCCTTGGTTAGGCCGTCAGCGAGCATGTCTCCGCTCTTGGTGTAACTGACGGCGATGGTCCCTCGTTGAACCTCTTGTCGCAACCAGCAGTTGTTGATGTCCACGTGGCGCAGGTTCGTTTTGAGGATGGCGATCTCGGTTGTCACCAGTCTGATGGTCTGGATGTTATCGCATTCGATGGTGATCTTCTTGTCGTCGAGGGTCACTCCCAGCTCCTTGATCAACCGGGTGATGTACATTGACTCCCTGGCGGTCTGGCTCAGGGCCAGGAGTTCGGCTTCAGTGGTGGAAGTTGTCACGGTGGCCTGTTTGTTGGCTCTCCACCCAATCATCCCTCCGAACAGCTTCATCGCGTACGCTTGGGAGCTCCTGCGGTCGAGGGTGTTGTCTGCAAACGAGGCATCGCTGGAAGGCCGGAAGTCGTCTTCCCACCGAACTGCAGCCCCAGGTGGTTTGTCCCCTTCAAATAGAGGATGACCCGGTTGGCTGCTGAGTGGTGCTTGGGCCCAGGATTCGTCAGGAAGCGTGCCAGCCGTGATACAGCGAAGGCGACGTCGGGCCTGGTCATCACTGCGGTGTACAGGATGGATCCAATCTTCCTCTGGTACAGCGTTATCTCCAGCCTCGTTGCCGTGCCTTCGAATGGCATCAGTTCTTCCTTGCCCATTGGAGTGGTGTAGGTCCGTTCGGGATTCAGCCAGCTGGGCGATCTTGTCGATGTATGACGACTGCGCCAGCCAGATCAACTGCCTTTTGCGGTCTCGAATGACCTCGATGGCTAGGAACCAGTGTAGTTCGTTGCCGCCTGTGAGCTTGTACCGGGCCTTCAACTGATCTATGGCCTTTGCGCCTCCTGTTTGACGGATCCGTGGAACGCAATGACGATGTCGTCCACGTAGAAGAAGAGGATCATCCCGTCTTTGGTAAAGCAGCATGGCTCGTGAGGCACTGGTTGAAAGCCAAGGGCGTTGAGGGTCTTGGTCAGCTCGCGTTGCCAGAGCAATGGTGATTTTCGCAATCCGTAGAGAGCTTTTCGAGCTTCAGGAGGGTGCCGGCTTTGCGGTAGCCTGGTGGCATTCCGCATGAAGATATCTTCGTCGAGTTTGGCATTGACGAAGGCGTTGACGGCGTCGTACTGGATCAGTTCCGTCGAATCGGGCCGCAATGGCCATCAGTGTACGGAACGATCTTCCTGCGAGAGTGGCTGCGTAGTTGCTCTCCGTCATGTTCTTCGGTTGTTGATCGCCTCTACGACCAGCCTTGCCTTCGCCTTGTTGAACCTCCCTTTTGTCAAACTTGTACACGTATACCCAGCGGCAATCGAGGATCTTGTATGGCGATACGTCTGTCTCTGCGCATTGATTTCGGTCCACGATCGCATCTCTGCGTGGCTCTGGAGGTGGTCGCGCTCGGCTTGTTCGAACGCACTGCCCATTGGGTGATTAGCCAGGTCTTCATGACGTTTTGGGGGTTCTGGAAGCTCCTTGCGATAGATGGGCTTCCTGAGCCTCATCCTCCGCTCGATAACGGTCTTTGGGAGCGTCTTTCCGTTGGGGAGGGTGGCTGAGCCTCCTCTTGTTCCTGCGTGAAGGCCGCGTGCCAGGTCTCTGTGTAGCAGAACCGGCTCTTGCAGTCGCCTGCTTCGCTGGGGCAACTAGCTTCCACCCGCCTCTCCCACTGATCATTGCCGCCGCGAGCATTGCCGCTGGTGGCGTCTGTGGGGCGTTGGGTATTGCTCTAGTCCATCGCCTGGCTTGCTGCCGGCTGGATCTTGGGGTTCTGTAGGAGCCGCTCCGCCCGTATCGCTGGGAGGTACTACTACCGAATTGTCGGGAGTACCATTGACCAGACTTGGGGTTCCAGGAGGCGCTTCTACCATATTGTCAGGAGCGCCATTGACTGGACCTTCGGTACCGGAGGCACTGCTACCGCATTGCTGGGAGCGTCATTGACCGGACCGTTGGTACCGGAATGCACTTCTACCGCATTGCTGGGGCGCCATCTACCGGACCATCGGGTGCGTTGCTTCCTTCTTGATGGACTGGTTGCTCGCCAGAGCCCAGTTCTTATTGAACCTCCCACGGTTCTTCTTCGGCTGTTTGGACCTGTTGGTCCTCCTCTGGCTCTGGGAGCATGGAGTTCTGGAGTGCCTCTGCCAGTTCGCTGGGGGTCATCTCCTTGACACCCTCCGTCAGTTCTTCTAACTTGCCACTGAACGTTGTGTCTTCGTCAAACATGACATCGCGGATGCGGACGATGAGGTCTTTTCTTCGTGGGTACCCAGATCCGGTACACGTTGGTTGAATCGTAGCCTAGGAGGTAACCTATCCAGGCTCTTGGCTCCAAGCGCTTGAGGCGCTTCTCTTCTTCTGTGCCGTGGGAGTCATGACGTATGCCTTGCACCCAAACACCCGTAGGTGTGAGACGTCAGGCTTTTTGCGTGGTCCTCCTGGCTGAGAATGGAATCCTTCAAACGGTGTTTTCCACCGTAGTCTCTTGCGTGGGTGCGGTTGAGCAGGTAAACCGCTGTCTTGCAGATCTCCTCCACATCATGTCTGGGAGGTTGGCGCCAATGGCCATTGCCCGCATCGTGTTCTTGAGCATACCCCCCGAGCGCTCGGCAGCTCCATTGAGGCCCTGGGTATTCGCTGGCGAGGGCTCCGTCCTGATGTGTTTGCCCTGTAGCCATTGCTTGACGCCTGGGAACCTCGTTGTGATCTCGTTGTCGCACTCGATAACCTTGACCTTGATGCCGTATTGCCGTTCCAGCATTGGAATGAAGTCCTTGAGCGCCGTGAGGATGTCCTGTGTATCGCGCTTTGGCTGGAGAAAGTAGTTCCACATATACCCAGTGACTCTGTCAGAGATCAATAAGATTGTTGTGTATCCAAGAAAGTCCATCTCAAAGTCGTGGAAGTCCAGGCCAGGCGCTCGCCCGGGCTGTATTGTCTGATGTCCTCGGCGCGCGGCGCTGTTGCCTTTGATCTTTGCTAGCGCGCAGGGATCGCACTGCACTGTCGTGGTGGGTTGTTTTGATCAACCATGGGCTGGGTCTTCGCTGGGCATGTGTTGCCTGCCTGGCAGCCTTCTTCTGGTGGATTTTCTGGAGGTTCGTCGACAGGGTCTTGTTGTTCTTGATGCGGCGATGGTCGTGCCGCTGGCTGAGGCGCTGGCCGGGCCGCTGGCTTGGGCTTGTTGTTGCGTTTCGTCTGCGGGATTCCAGATATCCGAACACCCTCTGTTGCGTTGACCAGGTGGTTGAGCGCCTCTGGGCCTGGGTGGCTGAGTCTGAGATGCCAGGTCCTTGCGTTGACAAGCCTGGGGCGCCGCTTGGTCCACGAACTGAACCGGTTATGGCGGGTGAGCAATGCAGCGTTGTCCAGATCGATAGGGATGTACTCAAGTACGAATTGTCCCTCCTTTTCCGGTACTGCACACAGCTCTGTCCCATCCGGCCGCCTCAGCGTTGTTATGGCTGGCTTGGTGTCCCAGTGGAAGCCTTTCTTGCGTAGTTGGCGTAGCGAGACTAGGTTGCAAACCAGTCTCTCGCAGCAGGCCGCATTGGACAGGCGTAGGGCGCGCTTCTGGCCGTCTGTCGTCCTGACCTGGATGTCCACATCGCCGTAGCCCACAATTGGGAGGCGTTTGTCGCCGGCCCACACTGAGTCTCCATCTAGGGCCTTCTTAAGATTGAGGAAACGGCTGAGGTTGTTGAAGATGTGGATTGTTGAACCTGAGTCGAGGATAGCCGAGTTGTAGAGAGGGTAGCTGTCGGTCGAAAACGTGCTGGATGGGCATGCAAAACCGGCGTTGACCTCGGCAACCTTCCTCGATTGTCAATGGCGATCCTCTGTGTCGGTTGTTTGGCCGTCTTGGCTTGACGAATCGGCAAACTGGACCTTCTTCGCCTTTTTCTTCAGCCTCTGGACTTCCTTGCGTAAGTCGTCATTGTTCTTGAGGTTATCTTCGACCTTCTGTGCGATGGCTGGCCGAGGCTTCCACTTGTCGAATGCCTTGCTGGGGAATGCGTAGTAGCATTTGTCGAGGGTATGGCCAGGGATGCCGCAGGCCCTGCAGCCTGACGTTGCTCCATCGGTATTCTTCCGCTTCCGGCGCTGCGGCTTGATGGGCTTAGGCGACGGTCCTGACGATGGTGGTGATGATGTTGTCGGCTCGTTCGGCTTGTCGGCTTGGGGCGCCCTTGAATGACACTGCGTGGGCTCCCTTCTGGATGGTCCGTTTGGTCGTTCCAGGAGGCTGGGTGATTTGGAGCTCGGTCGTAAAGTCGTTGCTTACGGTACGGAAGGTGAGCTTGTTGTTCCTGATGTCGTCCCTGTTGTTTACTCGGTATACTCGGCACCAGGCTTCGAAGCCCGCTTTGTTGATCGCTTGTTCGAAGTCGGTCCACCAGTCTCGCGAGTGTTGGGTATTCGGGATGCCTGCAGCGATAGCTTGGTTGATGGCTTCTTCCCACTCTGCCAGCCAGGTCGTCATATCGCGTGGTTGCCGTACCAGTGGCTTGATAGCCGACTGGTATTTTGACTTCGCGAGGTCGTAAATCTGGTCTGGGGTTGCGCCGACCTGGTCCCGAAGCTTGGTGTACCAGGTCTTGAGGTTTTCCTTTGGCAGGCAAGCGGTCCTTAGGAGGTGTGGCTTGACTGTCTCCCCGACCCAGTCTCTGATCTCCTTGATGGACTTGTCTTCCTTCTCGAAGCGCCGCATTGCATTGTTGTAGACACTCAGGTCCAGCTTGTAGTCGTCCTTGCCTCTCGTCGTCATCTCGTTGGCGTTGGCTGGACGGCCGTTCGGGTCTGGCTGGTCGTCTGGCATCTGTAGGCTCGCGTGCCTCGTGCTGTTGGCTGGGGGTTGCTGAGCCTGGATAAACCTCTTTTCGTAGTTTCCCGGGTCAGGCTCTGTCGGTTCGATCAGGAAGGCTGGGCACTGTTGGGCTTCTGGGTCGATCTTTTCCCAGATGTGCGTAGCGATGGTTTTGCTCTGGAACTCTCTGTCCCAGGCGCTCCAGTCCCGGGCCTCCTCGAGCCTTACGTTCTTGTTGGACAATGACATCGTGGATCGTAGGCTTTGTTCGTTCGGGTATGGAGGACGTTGATGGCCGTCGTCGGCTAGGCGCGTCGGTATGGCTTCGACGGCGCGTTGATGGTTGATACGGGGCTTGGAATCCCCGTCTTCGTGCCTGCGTAGCTCGTGGAAGCTCTGGAATGCTAACCGGGCTCATAACTGTTGGATGTAATGTGGCTTTAATGCATACTGGCTCACGCAGGGCACGGAAAATTGATTGGGCTCAAATTGGTGATATTCTCTGTCCTCGGATTGTGGACTTCTTCGATAAGGCTTGCGTGTGTCTTCAGGGCGCTCTTCTCCGCACCTATCTCGCCAATCTGTCTTACCCCACAGCTCGCGAACACCAAGTGGGGCTACGCCATCCTCCCCAGCCAATCAAACCTATCAAATGCCACCGTGGCGATCTGTGGAACCATCTCGACGACAACCGAGATCGATCATCTGGCATGGCATCTGGCAGGGACGAATCACTTGACACTCCCAACAAAGTCGAATGCGTGAATTGTGCCTGGCTCTCAGCCTGGCAAGGGGCTCATTCCCACGCCACAAACTTTTAAAACGTCACATCGCAGGGTGCAGCTCCCCTCCCAACCTGAAGATGTGACTCTGTCTGACTGAAGTGGATCGCTGAGTGGATACCGCCATCAAGGAAGGCACAAAAGACGCAAATCCGCACAAACCACGCAACAGGGAGAGCGAGTGACTGCCGTCTGGGGTTGATGATCCGTCGTGTATAAAGAAGTCCATTTCCTCGCCTTGAGCTGGTCATTTCTCATCCACACCCCCACTCGTCACATTCCAAAGCAACTTCCAAACTCAATTCTTCCGAGACCAACAAATCCCATCAAAACACAAATCTCCCAAACCAACCAACTAACAACAACCATCAAAATGTGCGGCGGCTGCGGTTGCAACGGTTCCGGCTCCTGCTCGTGCGGCTCTAGCTGTGAGTCTCTCCTTTCTCCCTGCCTTATGAGCAGTTCCGCTATGGTTGTCATTTCGCTGTCTCACTAATCTTCACACCCTTAACCTTGCTCCACTAATATCAAAGCCATTGCCCCTGAACTCACTGGACAAAGGGCCCATTCCCCGACTCAAAAGTCCCATCCCAACCTGGCCCGGCATACCACACCCCATCTCATCCCTTTCAACCCGTAGTCGTAGTTGGACTCCCACCCCTCACAAACCCCCCAACCAACCCCGAAACCCCTCCCCCAACGCCTCCACCACACCACCCACATCCACCCTCCTCGGCTCCTCCCTTCCCCATTCCCACTGCAAATCCCAGAATGAATTTTAGCTCCCGTGCCAGAACCAACTTTCCCCTCCCAAAACCCCCCACACCTCCCACCCCTCCTCATCCCCCCTTCCTTCAACCCCGGGCCCAATGAGTGTATCATCCAACAGCTGCTGCCAGCGGGCGAGGTACATGCCCGGTCCGAACTCCGAGACTCTCTCCTTTCAACGGCGGGGATGATGCTGCTGCTGATGTTCCTGTTGCTGCCAATGATTTTAGTGCTGACATTGGTGTTGGGTTTGCGACGGGAATTGGGGTTGGAGTTCGAGTCGGGGTTCGGGAAGGTGTTGGGGAGCGGGAGAAGCTGGGCCAGGGTAGGAAGGAAGATGATGGTGGAGGGAGAGGTTGGGGAGGAGGAGCCGGGGATGAGGATGCTGTAGGCGGAGTGGAGCGGGTGTTGGTGTTGGTGGAGGAGGTTGGAAGAGCTGTGGTAGAGGTAGAAGGGGGGGTTGCGGTGGCCATGTTATCCAAAATACGTTGCATGCGTGCTAGGGAGAGGTCTTCAAGGGCTGAGAGATAGGTTGCATGGGCGTTGATGGCGGGGAGGATGGCGGATTGGGTTTCGGGAGGGAGCGAGGTGAAGAGGGATTGGAGGGCTGGGGAAAGGGCCCCCGCTGCGCCTGGCCGGTCTTTTGAGTTGTTGTTCGATCCCTTGTCTCTCTCGAGGGTAAGTTTGGATTTGTGGTCAGGCTGAAGCTGAGTTTTGGGTGCCGTCTCAGATGATGCTTGCTGTGTCCGCCGGAAAACCTTGACAGTTTCCTTCGCCCAGGAGCAAAAGTCCTCGGTAATTTCTGGACAGTTGGCTGCAGCTTGATGAAGCCAGTTGTAAAGCAGTTGGCGGTTCTTTCTGAGCAGGCTAACGTAGTCCTCGACAGATGGGCCAGTTGTGTTGTTCGCCAAGTTGCTATTTGTTGATTCTCGCAGGCTGGAAGTGCTCTTCTTGGTCCTGGTAACGCCGATGAATTCGGTGATAAAACCTTCTGCTGCTGATACGTGCTCTCGTAGGTCGATGTGTTGGTGGACGGCTCGGATCATGGGCTCGAAACTGGCGACGGCATCTTTGACAGCTTGGGTGAAGAGGTCTGGGTTCTGGCGGCAGAGTGAATTTGCAATCTCGTCGCGGTCTCGAGCTGCAAGCGAGGCCGAGAGGTACTCCAAGCACTGCTGGTGTTGTGCCTCGGTGAGGGAGGCTGCCAGGGATGGCTTGGCGGACTTCAAGATGACGAGAACGATAGATTGCGATGTGCGAACGCTCTCATCGCGAATCTTTTCGTGCTCACTCCTGGTCTTCTTGAGATAGCGTCTGATTGCAGTCAGCTGTTCCTTTGAAGGGCTCGAGTCGCCCTTGGCCTTCTCGATAGCGTCGGCCGACTTCCGGAACTCGAGAGCGTCCCAAGATAACACCAGCCAGATAATTCTAAAAGCGTAAGCACTGGCTTCCAAACATAAATCAAAGCTCAACCATACCTCTGAAGAAGATTCATGCCATCGTCGGCATTTTGTGTCAGGCCAAGCCAGTTGGAGACGGCACCAACGCCCATCTTGGACAGCAGTAGTCGCATCATGCCATTGATCATGGTTGCAGCGTTTCCTATGCGGAGAGTCTGCCTCACCATGGAATAAGGGAGCAGTTTGTGCACGTTTTCTAGAAGCTTCAGGAGGTAGGGTCCTTCGGGCGAAAGGACGAAGACGTGGTGGATCAGGGTGGCCAGACTTAGGCAAGTTAGTCAACTTTAACGTTGCTCCCGGAGATGCTCAAACTTACTGAACAATGATATAGTCTGCTGCAGCCTGTATCCCCGGCGAGTGCTCTTCAAGGCTCTCTTTCTCCGCCGCACAACCAAACAGCTCATCCACCAAATCCCCATAAACCAACTCCTGCACAGCATCCTCCCACGCCCTAATCAAATCCTCCGCCTTAGACCGATTATACTCCCCATGCAGATCCCGCCTCGGCCCATCCTCAACCCCCCCAAGAATCCCCCTCGACACAGCCTCGTGAATCGCCGACGCCGCAGTGGCCAGGGTCTTCCTAGTACCCAGAGCCCCCTTGTCGTAGGATTCCGAGAGCTCGGCTTCGGCAAGCTTCTCCAGGACACCCTGGAACCTCGCGTGCCAAAAGACGGCGGGCAGGTCCCAGATGCCGGGGAAAGGCAGTACGATGCTGCGGAGGACGGTAGGTTTGGTGGTGGGTGAGGATGTCGAAGAGGGCGTGGAGTTGGGTTGGTGTCAGGGGTTTGGCGGTAGGGGGTGTTTGGGTGGGTGCGGCCGGCTTGTTGCTGTGCTGTTGGTCCATGGTGACGCCGACGTGTGATCTGTGTTGCACAAGCGGATATGAGGAAGAGCGAAGTGCCTGAACAAAGCGAAAGTATGGACTGCTGTTGATTCTTTGAGAAGCAGCCGTCTCGGGTTGCCCGGTTGGAGTCGAGTCTCTTTTTGGGGGTGGACCCAAGGGCGCATGACTCAAGGTTACTGTATTTCTTGCAATCTGAATCAAATGCAAATAGGCTTGCCGCGGGCTTGAATGTCAAGATTGATTGAATTGCCAACTGTCAAGTCACATGAAAGTGTGAACTTGAAAGTGTCATCGACTTAAGTGCGGTACGAGGAGGGGTAACCCTAACCCTGCAACGACACACTCCTTGGCGCTGCCATTTTGCTTGGCAGCGGGGGATGCCCTCCCGTCATCTCTTTCCTTTTCTGCATCAACAACAACCAATCTCGACTGCATCCTTGAGCTCGTTCTCGAGCCACGAGAAGGCTTCACTTCAGTCCAAAAATGACAAATAGCTGAACCAGCAAGGGCCTCGGCCGTAGAGCTTCGACCAGTTGGCTGAGCCAGATTCAGTTGGATTTCGTGTCAAACCGACGACCTGAAGCTCCTTCGCAGCCGAAGTTCACACACGTCCGTCAGGAACCACCAGCTCGGTTTGACGCTGCACAGCATACGCGGAGCAACGCACCTGCCTCTGTCCGGCATCATCTCCGACGGTTACCTACCTCTTCTTGTTTCTGTCTTGAGATGGCTCGGATTCCAAGAGATCCCAGAGATGGTCGAAAGCTTGGGCAAGAGACTGCAGGAGTCAGGATGGCAGCTTTGTTGAAGCACCCCTTGAGGATGGTCATCACAGATGGCTGAAAGCTTTGGCTCTCTTCCACTGCGTCGCCTATGGATGCGCCTGTCCGTTCTCGAGGCCCGGACTGCCTGCCCAGCCAGGGAAGGATGACTTGAAGATGCGGCTTCCCATTGTGTCAGAGATCAGAGCAACGGTTCCGTGGAAGGAGGGCCATGACCAGGGGATTAAAGAAGGACATCAGGCCGCTGGACGTCTGAAGACCTCTCCCACGTTCTACCTTCGCTCAGTCGCATCACTACAGCAATCATCACCAACATCAATTGCAGAACCTCGTGGTTCCTTTAATCATATTATTACAAAGGCCTCCTCGTAGGCCCGAATCCACTCGCTTGCCATTATCTTTTGACACCGTTCCGAGCAGCAAACATGAGACTCAGCCTCAAAACACTATTCCTAGCCGCCCTCGGGCTCCTAACCGCCCTCGGGTTTCTTACCACCGTGCTGGCAGGGAGCGTCGTGCATGACAGCTCATTTCGGCCCGATCATGTTCTCAGAGTGTCCACTGCCGATCTAACACTGGCCTGCGAGGGCACAGAGAGCTTGGTTGTCAACGGAACCAACCCTGGTCCGCCGCTGCGCGTCCTCCCTGGCGCGCGGACATGGATCCGCGTCTACAATGATCTGAAGGACCGCAACCTGACCATGGTGAGTTTCCGCTGCCTCTCATAACCGCACCGTGCGCTGATCACGGTCACAGCACTGGCATGGCCTGTCCCAGCGCCTGGCACCCTTCGCAGACGGCACCGCGATGCTCGCCCAGTGGCCCATCCCGCCCGGCCACTTCTTCGACTACGAGATGGCAACCGAGCCGGACGACTCCGGCTCGTACTTCTACCACTCGCACGTCGACATGCAGGCCATGAACTGCGCCGGCCCCCTGATCGTCGAAGACTGCGGCACTTCTCCCTACACCTACGACGACGAGCGGGTGCTCTTCTTCGCGGACCACTTCCGGCGGAGCCAGGATGACATGATCGAGGGTCTCCTGTCGACCTCCTTTGAGTGGACCGGCGAAACGCGCGGCATCCTACTCAACGGCAAGGGCGTGGCTGTGGGCCAGATAGCTGATCCCAGCCCCCCGGGTCCCGCCGGCGGTTTCTTTGGCTCTCCCAAGAGTCGCGGCCGTCGCCAAGGTTCGCGTAAGAGCAAGCATAAATCCGGAAAGCTTTCTGCCCTTCAACGACAGGCCCTTGGTGACGAGGACGACTCCTCGGGGTGCACCCTTCCTGTCATCGACGTCAAGCCCGACACCACCTACCGCTTCCGCTTCATTGGCGCCACCGGCCTGTCCTTCCTCTCCATGGCCTTCGAGGACCACCCAAACCTAACTATCGTCCAAGTTGACGGCAACGAATACAACATCCCCGTCGTGGTCCAACACATCCAACTCGCAGGCGGCCAACGCTTTGACGTCGTCTTCAAGACCAAAACCAACGAAGAGCTTCGCGCCCTCGGCAAAGCCGTCTTCCACCTCCAATTCGAAACCCGCGACCGCCCCGAACCCTACCGTGGCTTCGCCATCCTCCGCTACACCCTCGACGCCTCCGTCCCGGGCACCCCTTCCTTCCCACCCCTCACCCTCCTCCGACCCAAACCGACTGGCTCAGTACTCCCTCCAACCCCTCTTCCCCGAGCGCAACCGCGCCCCGACCTCCTCCGAAGTCACCCGTCGCGTAATCATCACAGCAGAACAGAAACCCGATCCCCGCTCCGGCCGTCTGATCTGGTCGCTTGCGCACATGACCCCCCCCACGGCGGACGCGCAGGACCCGGCCATGGGAAGGGCTATCCCCGTGCTGGTGGACATCTACACGCGCGGCCAGGCCGCGGTGCCGAACTACCAAGCCGCGCTGGCCAACGAGGGGTGGGACCCCGCGATGGGTATTTTCGCAGCAAGAAAAGACGAAGTGCTGGAGATTGTGGTGCAGAATACTGGGTCGCAGTATGATACCCCCGAGGTGAGGGGGATTGTGGAGAGCCATCCGTTTCATGTGCATGGGAAGCATTATTATGATGTGGGGTGCGGGCCGGGGAGGTTTGATGCCAAGGTGTTGGAGGAGAGGTTAAAGAGAAATGGGGGGTATAGGCCGGTGCAGAGGGACACGACGATGCTGTATCGGTTTGCGGATGGCGGGGAGAGGGTGGAGCCTGGGGAGGCGGCGGGGTGGAGGGCGTGGAGGATACGGATGGAACAGCCTGGGGTTTGGATGGTGCATTGTCATATTTTGGCGCATATGATTATGGGTGAGCTTTTCTGGTTTTTGTTTTTTTTTGGTTTTTTTTGTTGCTTTGGGGGTGGTCAGGTGGATGAGATTGGGGGTGGTTGGATGGTGGTGCTGGTGTTGATGGTGTTAATGATGTTGATGGTGGTGATCTCATTGGCGACTATGCTAACAAGACTTCAGGAATGCAATCCATCTGGGTCGTCGGCGACGCCAACGAGATCCGCACGCTCCCGCTGCCCGTGAGCGGCAACTACTTCACCTACGGCGGCAGCGTCTACGGCAACGACACGCACGCCCCAAACATGTTCCAGTACTTCCCCGACACGGTGGACGGACAAAAGCAGTGCGGACCGGTCAACGGCGGTATCACGACTGAGGGTGACCGCATCCAGCCTGGCAACAAGGCGAGTGAGAAGGGCATGGAGAGCAAGGCTGGCCGGGTTGAAGTGGGAAAGGTGGTGAATAGGATCTGTAAGGTGGGGAAGAATGTCAAGAAGGTTGGGAGGAAGTTGCGGAAGAGGGGTACGAAGGGGCATGTTCATGACCACCGGCGGGAGTTGTGAATTGGGGATGGGAGTAGTGGGATAAGGGTCCGTTGATCGGGGCTGTTTGCATTTGCGGGGGCAAGGAACACAGCGTCGATGGTCGGCCGGATGATGCCCATTTTCCAGCGGAGGATGTCTCGGTGTTGGTGGGGGGGTGGGCTTGTTCGTCCGCCAGGCTGGGGGAATCTCTGTTTGTTATCTCGGAGCGTCACCTCAGGCAGCGGTCTCGTGTTGTGGCTGGTTTGCCCCCTGAGAATTGACCCCTGAAATTGACCCGCTTTTCTCGGAACCAAGAAACTCCCTGAGTGCATGGCACTTGTGTCTTTGCCATCATTCCCCAGCTTGTCTCGCATTCGTCGCGGTCTTGTTCTTGCTCCTCGTCCAACCCGGCCGCTCCTTTTGAAGTTCAGGCGGGCTCGTTTGACCATCAGTTTTGTGGCCGTCGCGTTGACCAAGTCAGTCGTATCAGAACAGTCACTCCTTACACGATCCATCAAAACAACACCACAAACCTAACCCAAGACACGAAAACCCACGACTGCCCACCATGCCACACTCAACCCCCTTCCTCCTCCTCGCCGCCCTCACCTCCTCCCTGCTCTCCACCCCCGCCCTCGCAAAAACCGACATCGCAGGCTGCGTCTCTACCCAAGTCCCCTTCGGCGAAAACGGCCAGTACCGTTCCGTGATGTGGTACGACCCCGGCACGGGCGAGATATGCGGCGATGCCCCGGACTGTGGCGGCGGGCGCGCGCCACCCAAGACTGTACCCGGGTGTCCAGCGTACAAGGGCACGGAGACGGTTACCCCGAGGTTTTGGGAGGGGCTTCGGACGAGGCCTGTTGAGGATGAGACGACGCGGGCGACGGGGATGAGGGGGTTGTGGTGAGCACTGCTGCTACTACTACTACTGGGGGTGGGGGTGGAGACGGAGACGGAGACACAGGCGGTGACGGTGACGGGGAGGGGGCAACGAGGCCCGGGGTGGGGTGACTACGTCGACTGGGGTGGTGGGAGGAGGGGAGGAGGGGACGGTGACGAGTGGGAGTGTGAGCGAGAGTGTGGGTTCTTCGACGACGCAGGGGGAGGCGGCTGAGAGTACGGAGACTACGGCGGCTTCTACTTCGGTTTCGACTTCAACTTCGACCTCTACTGGAGCTGCGGCGCCGACGGGAGTTGCGAAGGGAGTGCTCGGGGCTGTGGCGGGTGTTGCTGCTGCTGGGTTGGTGTTTGCTTGAGAGACGCGAATTGTGTGCTGAGGTGGATGGATATGTGTAGGTTTGTTCTGTCTGTCGTATTTTGGTAACTTACCCTATGATTGTCTGAATACTCCGTCTTCTGCATGAGAAATTTGTCGAGCGAGCTGCGCAGCTTGAATGCTACGCGTCTCAAGACTGGCTTTTGGAGCCCATGAAGACTGCCAAGAATCTGGCTTGGCAGAACTGAGCCAAAGACCCATATCTGGAAAGCGGTCACAGCCGACAGTACTTGGTCACGTTTCGGAGGCAGGCCAACCCCTTCCAATTCTGGCCCAGCCGTCATTCACTGGGCAACGGCAGGCGCCAGCGCTTGTTGGGATCTCCACCTTGAGTTGACGCTGCCGCTTTCGCCAACTTCCAAACCGCATCCATCGCGCTCATTGTTGACACTCTGCGCCTGAGAGCACGAGCTGTCTGAGCACCTGAACAACATTCCCACATCTGCTCCACCTCCACCACTGAAACCGCTTCGTACGCCCTTCTACCACCGGCATTAGGTCGAAGTGACGTGGTCCAGTGCGATTGAGCAACAGCACTCGGCCCGCTGCAGCTTAGCGACTCTCTCTCTCTTCTTCTCTGCCCGACTGTTGCTGCTCCCATTCACACATTTCTCAAAAAACGCCCAGCTACATCAATTTCTGTGCTCGCGCCCGCAACATGTCCTCCGACTCGGAGCCTGCCGCGCAGGCCGTCAATGGCTTTCCCCACGAGGGGCACATCGGCCTTATCATGGAGCCAACCACACCCCAGGACGACGAGTCGGTGGTAAGCTCGTCGCAGCAGAGCATTCCCCCGACCGAAGCTCCCGGCTCCCCGATAGACCCATCCTCAGAATTCAAGTCCGAGTTTAACGAAGCCGCCGCTCCCATCATCCCGTCGTCGCTCACCCCGCCCCCGTCTTCCCAGCAGCCCGTGCCCGGCGCGGGGCCAGCCACCCTCGGCTACCTCAGCTCCCAGCACTCCGGCATCTTCTCACCACCGGCAACTGCATTCAACGGTATCAAGCGGGAGAGTGCCGTTGAGATTGCGACGCCAACACAAGCACAGCTCGCCGATGCCTCACCTGATGAGCTGCGGAACATGCTCCAGACCCTCCTGGCCGAGCAGGCGAGGCTCAAGATGGAGGCAGCCCACCACAAGCTGCAGTTTAACATGCTCAGCATCCGGGCAGAGGAGGACACAAACCGCGCCGCCGTCGAGCACGAGATGACCAAGAAGGAGGTCCAGGCGCTGCAGCAGGCCGAGTGCGCACGACAAGCTCGCCGCGACATTATCGCCGCGTCTGAGACGACGCAGGCCAATTACACGCAGCTCAAGACACTGCACGAGCGGACTGTCGAGGAGAACGGCGTCCTGCACAAAAAGGTCAAGGCGGCGCGGCGGGTCATCCAGCAGAAGGAGGACGACATCGCCCACCTCACAGACGAGCGCGACATGCTGCTCAACCGCATCCGCGAGAACCGCGAGCACTTCCACCTCCTCTGCAGCCCTGGAGGTATGTTCCACGGGGCCGTGACACCCAAGGCCCACGCTACAAGTCCGCAGCAGCACCGAGCAACCCCGCGGCAGACTCCTAGGGCGGCCGCCCACCGCGACCACAACGGCGAGGGCTTTGCTGTCCTGCTCCAGGCGCTCAGCCAAGACAACAACACCAGCGCTCCGTCGACACCCCACACCGGCCCGCGCCCCGCCGCCCGCATTCCCCTCAAACACACCCGCAACGTCCAGTCCATGTCCTCCCTCCCATCCACCCCCAACCCCGCCACCGCACCGACGCCCGCGGCGGCCTCCTCCCTCAATCGATCTCGTCCCACACACGGAGCCCCGCAGCGCCACGCCCGCTTCATCCCCGAGACGCCAACCACCCCACGCACCCAGCGCCGCAAGAGCAGGGAAAGCACCATCTCAGCCGAAGACAACCAAGAGCTCGCCCGACAAGCGCTGCAATCCTTTGCCTCGCGCGGCCCGCAGCACTCACACTCGCACTCGCACTCGCATTCACACTCACACTCCCACTCCCACAGCGCCTCCCGCCGGAGACAGGCCGGCGACGCCGGCGGCGATGACGAAGAAGTCTACGAAAGCCAAGCCAGCCAGGCCGCGTCGGAGATGCTGCGGCGGGACGCGCACCGCGAGAGTTTTGAGGCGGCGGCGGCTGCGGCGGCCGCCGCTGTTAATCTGTCGCGGGATGTTACGCCCGCGGCGGCGGATAGGAGTGCCAAGTTGCAGGCGAAACTGTTTGGCGGGTTGAATAAGAGCGGTATGTCTTCTGGGTCGTCAGTGACTGCGGTGGGGGTTGTGGGCATCAGGGGAAAAGGAAGTTTAGTGGGCAGCAGGGGAGGGTGCGGGTGGTGGTGGTGGTGGTGGTGGTGGTGGTGGTGGGGAGGGAGGGTATGTTGCGGGCGGGAGAGGGTGGCGAGTCCAACGAAGAAGTTGAGGGAGATGGGGGCTGAGGGATCCGGGTGTTGGGGAGGGTCGGGTTGGGGATACAGTATCATCGGGAGGTGTAGGAGATGACAGGAGAGGGATGGGACTGAGGAGGACTGATTATTTTGCTTATGTTTTTTGGGATTAAGGGCGAACGGGTCACAAAATTGCTATTCTTACAGGCTCTTTGCTGGCTTTGCTAATTTACGGGCTATGATACCTAGGAGGAAGGCAATAAGTGCAATGGACGGGTATGGGAAAGTAACACTGATGGCGGGTTGATGAAGGCGGTGCGTTCAACTCGGCTGATGGACTGGACCGAAGCAGGCGTCTCAAACTAGCTCTCAAGGCTTGGATTGCTTCTAGACTACACAAGTGCTCAACCCGTTGCTCTCAAGTTGGCATTGAATTTCACAAATACTTGGTACCAATAAAATTTCCTCTCGCCTTTGCTGCCTTCTCGACTCTCGTCGTCAACCATCAGCTCCAATCCGCCTAAACACGCCAAGAACGTCGCCCCCGGGCTCGCATCAAGTGGAGACCCCGCTGCCGAAGTGCATTGCCGCTTTCCCCTCCCCACTGCCGGGACACTCCCGTCTCCACCGGCACCGCGGCCGCGAGTTAACCCGGCGTCGGCGCGGGTGACGGCTGTGTTCTTTCCCCGGTCTTCCGTGTCGGTTCCCGTTTTCTTTTTACAAGACCCGCCTATACCCAGTGTTTGTTTGCGTTGTTCAGTCCGCCATTGCTTCCTCTGTTTTAAACTCTGGACAGCTCTACCAACCACCGAGGTGTGACAGCCACTTTGGGGTCTTACTCACGCCTTCCTTCTGGTTTATATCAGAGACCTGGGCTTCTTCTTTCTGTCAACAAAAGCTCAACACCATTTCACTCTTATCAACCCTCAGAGCCAACACTCACCCACTCATTACCTCCCACAACCGAACAAAACAACACGAGCCTTTACACCACGACTTCCCCATCCCCATCACCACAACCACAACTCACAACCACAACACCACCACAACCACGGCCACTAACCACCACCACAACCATGACTTCCCACCTCCCCGGGCATCCCTCGCTCCTCCGCAAACTCCCAACGGACACAGTCCTCCTTTCCACCCTCCGCACCCCATCACCCGCTCCTCCCGCGGCGCCCTTCGCCTCGCTCACCCCGAACAACTCTTCGCCACCGTTCTGCGCGGCACCCTGCGCTCCCTCCCTCTCTTCCCCGACCTCCATCGACGACATCGCTGTTGGTGTTGTACTCAATGAGTTGGGGGAGTAAGGTGGCGAGGATGGCTGTTAATTCCGTGGAGGGGATGAGGAGTGAGAGGACGGGGTTTGGACTGTTAATAGGGCTTGTGCGAGTTCTTTGCAGGCGGTGGTAGGTGTGGCCGGGGATTAGGGGGATGGTGAAGGTTGGGGTTGCGGGGGATGGAGAGTATGACGAGGAATTATGGGAGTAGGGCGGTTCCCAGGATGTTTGGTCGGGGTTGTTGGAGGAGAGTGAAGGGGAGAGGGATGTGGTGGATTGTTTGATGCCAATGGGGTTGACGAGTGAGAATGTAGCGGAGCGGTATGGGGTTGGGAGGAAGGAGCAGGATGAGTTTGCGGTGGAGAGTCATAGGAGGGCGGCGAGGGCGCAGGAGAAGGGGTGGTTTGATGGGGAGATCGTGCCGGTTGAGACGCGATGGAGGGCGGTGGATAAGCTGGGGAAGGAGGTCGGGGAAGAGGAGAGGATTGTGGTTAGAAAGGATGATGGGGTGAGGGTGGGGGTGAGTCTGGAGGCGCTGGAGAGGCTGAAGCCGGCGTTCAAGGAGGGGAGGAGTACCGCGGGGAATTCGAGCCAGGTCAGTGATGGTGCGGCGGCGATGGTGATGATGCAGAGGAGCACGGCGGAGGATATGGGGTTGGGGGATAGGATTATGGGGAAGTTTGTTCATGCGTCGGTGGTGGGGTGCAGGCCGGATGAGATGGGGATTGGGCCGGCGCTAGCGATCCCCAAGGTGCTAAAGGAGCTGGGGCTGGAGACGGGGGATGTGCAACGCTGGGAGATCAACGAGGCGTTTGCCAGCCAGGCCATCTACTGCGTGCGCGAACTTGGGCTGGAGAAGGCGTGGGAGGAGGAAAAGGTCAATCCCGATGGTGGCGCCATTGCCCTGGGCCATCCGCTAGGTGCCACGGGCGCGAGGATGGTCGCCACGCTCATGCATGGTCTGGGGCGGACCGGCGGCGAGGTCGGCGTGGTGAGCATGTGCATCGGGACGGGCATGGGGATGGCGGGGGTGTTTGTGAGGGAGCATTAGGGAGCTAGTGGTTATTACATGATATATTAGAGTGGAAGAATGAGAGTATCCAATTAGCGGTGTCTGAGAAAGTTACTGCCGATCCAAATGAAGCCATCTTGTTTCTACGGGCGTTATGCGATGTCTCGAAATCTTTTCTCCGTTTCAGTGTTTGCTTCCCCGTCATCTCTGGTGTTTTCTTAAGGTTTGTTCCGTAATGCTATCCCTATACTATCAATAGACCTTTCACAGCACGACCTACTCCCATTGGCACCGGACAGTTTGGTGAGCGGGTGCCCATCTTGAAGAAATGGAGTTGCTCGTAATGTGAGACAGCACCAATACCGGAAAAGACATACCACTCCAGTTGAGACACAGTATGCCAGGCCGAGGACGGGATCTTCCACCCCCGCAGGATCCCACGCTGTCCACCTCACAACCGACATCATCACTCCTCCACTATGCTTGGACTCTTGAAACGGCACGTGGGGCAGCACGGACAAGGCCAAACCACTATGAACCCTCAGACAATCCGAACAGCGGCACATCCGCAGGCTCGGAGTCACACAGACACATACCACACCACACCGCCAAATCACAAGGCAAAGCAAGACACTCATGGTCAAATCGATCTCATTCTCCTCCCCAGTCTGTCCAATCAAACTACCAAATCCCATCCCAATCCATCCCAAAGCACCAAATACCGCGCAGACCTCCGTCCGGGTATCAAGCAAAGCAAAGCAAGCCAAGCCAAGCCAAGCAAGCCAAAAAAAAAAACAACCAAAAACCAGAAGCCAATGCAATGAATCGCCGTCGTCCCAATGTCCGAAGCCAAGTCAAACGCCGGATATCGTGAGCCGTGATGAAAGAAAATATGTTGTAGAAAAGAATAAGTATTCTTGAGGGGATCAGAAGGCTGGGTGCCCAAGCGCCAGTTCCGGTTCAAAGCCAGTCGTGGGGTTGACAATCGTGACTCATTTCCAATGCTAAAATCCCAAAGATGATGGGTTTTCGTTGTCGGTCTTGGATGATGGGGTCTTGAGCGGTCGGCGGGGTGTAGAAGAGTCAACTTGTTGTCGTTGGGGCATCTTCCGTTTGTGGAATGAGGGGAGTTGATGTTGCCAGTTGTTATTTGGTCGAGTTGTGGTGGTGGGGTCCAGAAGGAGGCATCCCCCGACCGACTGGGCATCTGATTAGATGCAGTCGGTGCACTCATGGTGGTGGCAATGGGTGCAGTAGTTGCTGATGACGAGCATGGCACCGCACTTGCAGCAGCGGGGTTGGTAGGCGGACATTTTGGGTGGTGTGGTTGTTTTTGGGAGTGTGAGAGTGGAAGTAGTTTTGATGATGGTCAACGTGGTGTTGTTGGCTTGCAGGTGAATGTTGTTGAAGTGCGAGTTTGCGAAGAAGTGAAAAGGGTGGGAGAGGAAGAGAAGCTCTTCTGGGGAGGAGGCCGGAGATATATACCTTTCTCACATTACCCATCCCATTGACCGTGCGCCAGCTGAGTTCGGACCACCTGTTGCTACCCACGGACGATGTGGTGCCCTGGTGGCGAAAGTTTGCCCGGCGAGCTGGGTGCGAGCATGGTCTCGCATGGGGAGCCTCACCTTTGTCACCCCCCTTTGTCCGGACCGGGACGAATGAGAGGGCTGGACGCCAGGACCGCGGCACAACTCGGGACGGAGAGCAGCCAGTTCCAACGAACAAGCTCACCGGCCACGCGGTGGATGGCACCAACGCGACTCAAACCTGCCAACCCGCGCGGGATGGTCCTGGGCCATCGCGAGGCCAACAACAGCAGACACGGTCCAAAGTGGTCTGGTGCAAAGCTGCGAGGGCTGCATGGCTCTGAATGCCTGCATTAGCCCGCGGATCTGCGCAGCTTCCCCGCAGGTTATCATCACGCGAGGATTGGCTGCGGCGAATGCGGCGTCCCAATGGGAGAATGCCATGAGGTTTCAGCATTTGCTAACGCTTTCTGCGTGGGGGTGAGGCGCCTGAAAGCGCATCCTCTCGGTCTCTCCGTGCACGTCCCAGATGGGGTGACGTCCATCTCGCGCTCGGGCGTCTGGGAGTGCGTCTGGGGTTTGTGGGGTGGGGGTGCCGTACCCCGGATCGTCTCGGCTCGCCCCGACGGCGCTTGATGAGCCGTCGACGGCAGATGGTAGGATCGAGCTGGTCTGTACGTAGTTGCATTGATCTGGAATTGACCCTCTCGAAAATGTCTGGATTGGTCGAGAAAGGCGGTGGCAAGACAGAGTGCCAGGTTTCTCCAAGGCCGCGTTGGCTCTCCTTGTCGATCCCATTTCTGGCGGCCGGCTACCTGCTATGTAGAGACGGAAATTCGGGTGTGTTTACTGTTTACCTGCCTGCTCGCCTTGTCTGCTGCCCCTTGCGATGATCTCAGCGATGACGATCCGGCGAGTCACTTGCTTCACGATGTTTGTGGTCTGGGACTGCGGTCGCTCACGTGCCAGACCTGAGACACGAAGGCGCTGCGTGGGGGAAGATAGGTATCAAGCGAAGAAAGGGCAATAGGCGGGAATTGGAAATGGAATCCCAGAACACAAGAATGAGATGAAACAATTGCCTCCAGCAACAGGCTTTTGAGCTTTGCCTCAGCTGTCCCTCCTCTTTCCCTTCGTGTCGAGCCTGGAAGGAGGACACTGGACCAGTCGAAGTTGACGTCTACATGCCAAGACTGGGGAGCTCAAGATCCACATTATATCTCCATCCGGACTAGCGCTGCTTGGGGAGGGTGTGGTGGGTTCAGGCTCCAGCCCAAAACGGCGACTGTTCCGAGTTTTACCGATACCTGCGGATGAGCGACAAGACCAGGAACGCATGCCTGCGAGAGGCAGAACCACCACACATTTGACATCAACATCAGAACAGCCCCCAACAAATCGAAGGATTGCGCAGAACGGCTTCTCAAGTTGTTTCTGTTTACCGCTTCCTTTTATCCGTGAGCGGGCGGAGGCGGCCTCTTGGGCTTCTTCAGGTTCTTCCTCTTTGGGTGGCTGATGGTTTTTGTGCTGGGCCCACTCAGAGTACAGGCAGTCTCAACTCCAAACAGGACTGACTGACATCGGACAAGTCAGCCGAGAACATGTCAGACGGTGAGATTTTGAGCCTCGCTCTCCGCTCCTCCTGGGTTTTGCGACGACGACTCGACCGCGAAGATGGCTGTGAGCCAAGCCGCGGTTGCGGTGTGGTCACTGGTGCGCCACTGCCACGCGGTTGGCGTCCTCGCAAAGAATGCCTCGCAGGCTGCCTTCCACCATGCGAGGGCCAATCCAGGCTCGAGGACAAACAAAGGACAAAAATAAAACCGCGATGCTTCCAACTGCCCTACCCAAGTCCTATGAGTTTGCCAACAGTGTGACTGCTTCCATTCAACTTTTGCGCAATTCCAGGACGTGATCTTGCTGTTCTGCGCAGTTCTGAAAGACCGACCAAGACTGAAGACTACACGGCGAGGACCAACGACCGAGTCCTAGTGGCCAACACCTGACCCTCTTATCTTGACTCGAGTCCAGCAGCCAGAGACAAGAAGAACTTCACACAACCGCAAGCATCAGCCACCACGATAAATACCATGGTTCTCAAGAAGCTCCTAGGCGGCTGGGGCGGCAAGCAAGCTGGCGGCAGCAAAAAAGTCAGCAACAACCAACCCAACAGCAATCCAGACGAAAAGAACGAAAAGAACGAGGAAGACGAGAAGGATAAGAAGACGGTGATTGTACCCATCTGGTCAAAGGAAAAGCCCCCAGCTCTCGACGTCCAGCTCTACCCCTTCGAGTCCAAAGATGGACTCCTTGTCAAGATCCAGCCGCCCAAGGAACCAGCAAACGAGAAGCTCGACCACGTCCCATGCGACATCATCCTGTGCATCGATGTATCCGGCAGCATGAGCGCCGATGCTCCGGTACCGACAAAGCCCGGCGAGAAGGAGGAGGAAGAGTACTCCGGCCTCTCTGTGCTGGATCTCGTCAAACACGCCGCGCGGACGATCCTGGAAACTCTCGACGCGACTGACCGCCTCGGCATCGTGACCTTTGCCTCGCAGTCCAACGTAAGCATTTCCCCTCCTGACTTGCTGCGCCCTACTGACAAAACAGATGATCTTCCCCCTGTCGCCCATGACAGAGGGCAACAAGGCCAAGGCGCTCAAGGCAATTGAGTACATGCAACCCCTGGATATGACCAACCTCTGGCATGGCATCCGGGACGGCCTTCAACTCCTCGAAGAAGGTAGCAAGAGCCACTGGGACTCAGCCGGTCGCGTCCCAGCCCTGCTTGTCCTCACTGACGGCAAGCCGAACCATATGTGGGTGCCGCAGATCCTGTTCTTAACCGCGAGCTAACATGCGCCAGGTGCCCCCGGAAGGGATACGTCCCCAAGCTCCGGTCTATGGGGCCGTTGCCAGCCATTATCCATACGTTTGGCTTTGGCTACAACCTGCGCTCGGGTCTGCTCCAATCCATCGCCGAAGTGAGCGGAGGCAACTACGCGTTTATCCCTGATGCAGGCATGATTGTAAGTCACTCTGCTGACCTCTCCAGGCTTCATACTGACAAACCAGGGCACCGTGTTTGTTCACGCGGTGGCGAATCTCCAGGCGACCTGTGCCACCAACGCCAAGTTGCGCCTCACGTACCCGAGCCACCTCCAGCTGGAGGAGACCACCGGTGATACCGTCGGGAAGCAGGAACCCGTCGAATTAAAAGGCGATGTCCCCGAGGCCCTTGCCTCCCTCACCATCAACCTCGGCCACATTCAGTATGGCCAGTCCCGCGACATCTGCCTCCGCTACTCTGCCTCCTCCCTTGAGCCCGCCACCGCCGACACCAACCCCCCTCTCATCACCGCCACCGTGGAATACAATCACCTCACCCCGACCATCCACCGCGCCAGCGCCCACAAATCCGCCCTCGACTTCTCCTCCCCGTTAGACCCCGCCGAAAAGGCCTACCACGTCTCCCTGCTCACGCCTCATTTCCTTCATCTCCGATTTCTTCCCCCTCAACAACGAGTCCGAACACATCGGCCTCCCCGCCACCCCAAAGATATCCCCGGCAAACTCCTCGCCCTCGCCGAGTCCCTCCCCCAACCCAGTTCACATCCACCCACCCCGGCTGCCGCTCTCCTCCTCGACCTCTGCGGCGACCCTCTCCCCACCCACCTCCTCCCCAAGGACATTAACCCGCCCCCTACCACGCCTCCTCCTCCCCACTACCCTCTCCCCACCCCCAGAGCCATCCCCAGACCCCACCTCCTGGCCCGGCCAAATCTCCTCGCCCTCTCCAACCCAGCCTATTATTACTGCTGGGGCGCACACTACCTCCTTCCCTCTGCCACGCCCATTCCCAACAGGTCTGCAACACCTTCAAGGATCCTGGGCCCCTGCAGTATGGACAGGATAGTCCACTTTTTAGAAGTGTAGGGACAGGCTGATGAGGCTTTTGATCGGTTGCCTGCACCAACGCCGAGTAGGATGTGTATCAGCCCAGGCATGGGGGAAGGGGTTTTGCCAGGGGGAAGGTGAGGGGTGGTGCTGCTGGTGGAGGGGAAGTGGGGTGGTGAGTAGTTTTAGTATGAAGAGGTATAATGATGTGAGTGGGGATGTTTTGCGGGGTTCTGTGGGGTGCGAGTTTTGGGGGCTGGGGGAAGGAAGGGGTGGTGAGGGTGGGGAGGTTGAGGAGGGGATGGAGGTTGTTACGCCAAGGGGGAGGAGGGTGGTGGCGGTTTTGAGAATGGTTGTGAGGAGGGCAGAGATGTGTCTTGTGGAGAGTGGGGGTTGGGAAAGGAGAGGGTGTTGGTGACGCCGTGGCATCCGGTGAGGGTGCCGCAGGGCGGGAGGGGTGGGTGTTTCAAGGGATGCGGCGGTTAGAAGGGTGAGGTATACGGGGCGGTGTATTCGGTGTTGTTGGAAAGGGATGAAGATGTGGAGGCGCATGCGATTTTGGTTGGGGGTGTGGGGGTGGCGATGGGGCATGGGTTGACGGAGGAGGGAAAGAGGGAGGATGTGAGGGCGCATCAGTTCTATGGGGACTACAACAAGGTTGGCAGAGCGCTGGCGCGGTTGCCGAGGACGGTTGAGGGCGTGATGATGGGCGGAGGGCTGACGAGGGATGCTCGGACTGGGCTGGTCAATGGTTTTAGCCGGGCGGACGTCAGGCAGTCGAAGGTGTTGTTGGGCGTGAGGAAGAGGGTTGTGCTTGCTTAAGCTAGGGTGGTTCTCGATGTGATCGTCCGAAGGGGAGCTGAGAAATTTCTGGCAGCTCTAGGTTTTAGTTTGGTAACAAGGTAGTTATCTATTTTCAAGTCCTTAAATTGAAGAGCAATGACTCTTATAAGTGATTTGTTAAATTGACCTCTAAACAAAAAGAACTTAAACCTGACAACGGGTTGTTTTGGCGCACATTTCCACAAGAAACAAAGTCTTGTAACACAATGACTAAAGCTCAATGGTTGTCTTGCCCGTTTTCTCACATCTTCAAACTGCAGGAAGTCGGAAGTTGGTACGTCTTGAGCCCCGTGAACGTTTAGTTCAAGCCCTTTTCATACCCCTGACCGTGGTCTGCCTCATTCCAGCATATATTTTCCCCATTGTTGCACCTTCGTGGAGCCTTTTCTGGCCGAACACGTTCGTGCTTGTTCAGCCAGTTGGCTGGGAAGACACTCAATTCTTAAGCCCACTGTTCTGTAATATCTTGTTCAACCGTGTGATATTTAACAGAATGCTATGTTTAGTAAAGCAAAAAGAATGTTTCCACTGGAGCAACCGGTATCCTGAAGATGAAACCGCAGGTCAACCAGATAAATTCGTTATTGCGCTCCTGGCTGCTTGTGGGAATTTGATGACTTGTGTATTTTGACTGGGGGTGACAGTATTTTCAATATCGCCGTGGTTTTCACGTGCAATTACGAGCCCAGATACAAAGGCTTGTAACATATTTTCTTGTCTGAAACAGTGTACGTCACAACTCAAACCCTTTACGTTAGTTACGTGTGTAAATAATTTAGATGCTATGTAATGTGAGCTTATGTCTGGTAAACCGGCGCAACTTCGAGACGTTTGAATTGTGGCCAAGATTTGATGGACGAAGTTTAAGGCGAAGTTTGATTTCTCTGTTTCGTGAGAAAGTTCAACGACTACTACTAAAAAGTCCATCGTCTATGAAAAACGGGTAACATTGACGGCATAAGGACAAACTTGGGGTAGAATTGTTAAGCTCATAAGCGCAACCTGGGAATTCCCCCCCAATTGAGAACTGGAAGACAGGGCCTCGGACATGGGAAGATGCAGTTGAGGCCCGGCAGTCTGCGGCAGACGATAATCGCTACTTGGGAAACAGCAGCGACCTAAGACATCAAGAAATTCAAGATAGAAACATTTTCCAAAGCACAACCTAGGAGCCTCGGAACAACGAGGTCTATGACGTCTTTATGTACCGCGGTATGGGACTTCGACAAGAAGCTCCAAGTTGAAGATGAACCCTCTACGTCTTGGCATCGATTCTTTTGTCAAGCAGAGCATGGGCCTCGTTGTTGTTTTGGGAAGATCTTGTGCGAAAAATGGAACTGAAGCCAATTGCCAATCTCACCCCACGCAACAGGCGTCAAACATGTCAACACGTTGGACGATCTGAGGCTTGAGCCAATTGAGGCTTGGAGTCTTTGGCAGGGCGAACAAGATTTGAGGTTTTGGAGGCAAGATTGTGAACGAGCCAGCTGCTACCAGCTGATGCCCCACCATACGACCCGCAGCCAGAACAGCCCCACCGACCTAAATCAGGCGAATCAGACCCACACACCACCCTGATAGGGTTTCCAAGCCCTGCCAAAAATTTGGGCCTGCTCCTCCAAGCAAGCGACCTCCAATTTGCATTCGCTCACGACGGTGATTTCTTTGACAACCAGAGGGACCGAGGGCTTGATCCACAACCGGCACAATGGTGAGTAACCTCTCGCAAGAGCGATTGCGATGCAATTGCGCTACTGAGATTCCGTTTGACCAGTTACTGATGCATTTCTACTCCAGGCGATCAAGCACAACCAGCAGATTCCCAACAACCGTGAGCACTCCCACCCGACGACGACGACGGCGAGACGATCCCGACGAGAACGAGACTGACGCGATTTTCAGACTTCCGCAAGCAGTGGCAGCGGCGTGTGAGGTGCCACTTCGACCAGGTTCGTTAATCGAGGAGGAACGCACATCAATCCGTCAGACCCGAATTTTGACACGCTTGGAAACAGCCCGGCAAGAAGGAGACCCGCCGTCTTGCGCGCCGTGCGAAGGCTGCTGCTGTCGCCCCCCGCCCGGTCGACAAGCTCCGCCCGATTGTCCGATGCCCGTTAGTTGAACCGAAGATTCGAGATATCACAGACAAATGTCTAATGCGATTGCAGTACCGTCAAGTATAACCGCCGGACCCGTCTCGGCCGCGGTTTCACCCTCGCTGAGCTGAAGGTGCGTTTCCTGCTTGGGTCAGGTTGACGGACGCGAATCTAACACGTTACAGGCCGCTGGCATTCCCAAGCTCTATGCTCCCACCGTCGGTATCTCCGTCGATGCTCGCCGCCAGAACCTGTCCGAGGAGGGCCTCGCCGCCAACGTCCAGCGCCTGAAGGAGTACAAGGCCCGCCTTATCGTCTTCCCCCCGCAAGTCCAACAAGCCCACCAAGGCCGATACCCCCAAGGACCAGCAGACCGCCGAGACCACACAGAGCATCCACGCCTCGTTCGGCATTGCCCAGCCCATCGCCGCTGGCCTCAGCGAGATCGCCAAGAAGGACATGCCCAAGGAGGTCGAGGGTGGTGCGTACCGTGCTCTCCGGAAGGCGAGGTCGGACGCCCGCCAGCAGGGTGCCCGCGAGAAGCGCGTGCGGGACAAGGCCGAGGAGGAGAAGGCCAAGAAATAAGCAGTGCTCATTCGGGTTGGTTGCGACGGATAGGAAGGTTCCCGGTGTTCGTTTGGCTGGTCTGGTCTGGTCTCGCTTTCTGCTTTTCCTGGTAACCCGGGCGAGGAACATGGATTCCCTCCCCTGTGGCCGTGTAGCCCCGGGCGCTTCGTTCAAGACAGGGTCAGCGGGGTTTACACGCATCATAGGGATTTGCTAGAGCATCGCAATGAATGGACAGGAAAAGCATGACTGATGGCCAGCCGCACGGTGTTCGGGCGAATTACGGTTTTGCTACACGGCAGTGCAGACTACATACATAGGGAACGTCTGATCACCACTTGCGCCGTTTTCTTTCGCTTGATTTGTTTCGGGAGATTGTCCTTGCACAGCCTTCCGCACTCGAATTTTCTCTTATCACTGACCATTACCGCTGCTCAATCACCTCGGTCTCCCCACATGAACTCTCCTCCCATTATTCAATCAGCCCATCGCTGAATGTCTCGAGAAAACAGATAAAATTGCAACCTGCTATTCTGACTTCCTCCCAATATCGGTCCTGACCTACTCGCGCGCTCTATCCTCAGAAACCAACTCCCCACCCTTCTCCAACACCGCCTGCAGCGGACCCTGCAGAGGTGCCAGCTCGTCAGGGAACCGATGGAGCAGTGACGCCACGAGGAGCATGCCGTTCTCGCGGTCCATTTTGGCGGCGATCTGGGCCGGTTGTTTTTGCTGGGTGGGGGCTTGAGGGGTGAGGTCTGTGAGGGAGAGGGTTGACATTGTTACTTCGTTGCTGTCTTCGTTTTCTTTTGGTGTGGGTTGGTTGTTGGTTTTTTCCGTGGTGAAAATGCTGTCGGTTGCCGTGCCGTTGTTAGCTGCGGGAAGGACAAGGGATTTCGACCCGGCGATGGCTTCGGCCAGAACGGGCCAGCCTGCTGCTGCTGCTGCGGCAGCGGCGGTGGCGGCTGCTTGGGCAGGTGTTAGGGTTGTGTTGGCGGTGGTGCTAGGGTACTGCAGTACGTCCAAGGCCATCCGGGCGCCTGCCGGTGATGAGCGGGACATGAGTGCCAGGGTGAAGATTGCTTCAGAGCGGACGGTGGGGAAGCGCGATTGGGTGAGGAGGAGGGAGAGGGAGGTGGTGATTTGGGGGCTGTGGGTGGTGTAGAAGGAGTGGAGGGTGGGTTCGGAGGGGTTGGTGGGTGAAGGGGTGGTGGATGAAGTCCAGCTCTTGTCGAGGATGCTGGAGACCGGGGAGGTGTGGAGCGCGCGGCAGACGAGAGCCACCGCGCGGGCGGCTTCCATCTTGATGGGCTCCTCGTCGGCGGCAAAGGCGATTGAGTGGAGGAGAGAGAGGTTGGTTGAGTGCTCGGCGTTGTTGGGGAGGGGCGCGCAGATGAAGTTCACGTTCGAGGGTGAGTTCACCAGCAGGAGGCGGGCGAGAGAGACTGCGGCGAATTGGAGCTGCGGCTGGGTGCGGGTTGTGTTCCAGATCTGAGCGAGGATCATCGGTCCTGACGGGTCGAGGACAAGAGACCCGAGTTGAGCCTTGTTTGCTGGAGGAATGGCAAGGTTCTTGAGGAAGCTGAGGGCTGCGTGGACTAGCTGAAGAGGGGGGGCGGTATTTTGGGTGGAAGGTTGAGACGGGCTTTGGGGAATTGAACGAACGAGGATGTCGATGAGAGGTCCGCTTGCGTCCACCAGCTTTGTGCTTGACTCATCGGAGCGGCTGAGGTTTCCGAGCGAGAGGCATGCTGCGGTCTGGAGATGGGAGAGGTTTGGCGGAAGCTTCAGCCAGTCCATCAGGGTTGCCACAGCTCGGCTGTCGAGAGGACAGGCAGTTGAAAATTCTGGGAGAGCCGAGATGTCTGCAAAGATGGTAAGGAAAGTGTCTCCGACCTGCTTGAGCTGGCTGGCGAAATCTGGGTCCAGCTCCGTGATGTCGAAGCGAGTGTAGAGTTGGTGAAAAGCACGCTGGAGCAGACAGAAACCCCCATCATTTAGAAACGCAGGCTGCAGAACCTGGAAGGTGAGATACGCAAGGGCCGGGGTGCATATCGCCATGAAGGTGTCCAGATCAGCATCATATCTCTCGCCAGTGGCCAGCGTGAGGAGACGGGTTGGCGTATGAGGACTGGCCATCTTCGGCTCGGAGTCTGGATATTTGAGTTAGCTGTGAACATACAACCAAAGCAGAACTGGGCTTGCCTTCATTGCAAAGCAGTTCAAGGATGGTCAGGAGCTGGCTGAGCATGAATTCACAGGCCGATAAGCGGTCCCCCGAGACGATGTCAACCAGCTTTGAGCTCAGGCCAGCGGCGGAAGCTTGTGCCTGGGCCGGTTCTGCAGCATGTTAGCATACAGTGTTAAAAATGAACCCGATTCTCTCACGGCAGTCAATGCAAAGATTGTGTGCTGCACCGATGGCGAAGCAAAGAAGATCATCCCGATCCAAGCTGCCGATGATGAGCTTGGTGAGCGCCCCAGCCTCCACTGCTCGGGCTCGGTTCTCATCTATCATCTCGTCAGCTCTCTGGGTAAGACTTCTGCCGCAGAAACCTGTTACATACCGCAGTCCGCACATCCATTCCCAACCAAGCGAAGAGCTTGCTTCACAAGGGGAATTTCAGAACCAGCTGCAGAGGCAGCTGAGAGGACGTGTTCCAGAAGGCCAGAGTCGCCGAGGGGGCGTCTCCAGGATGCTGGCGTTGGATTTGGACGTTAGCATCCTTTCTGGAAAGCATATCAGGACGCGGTACTAAACTCACGGTCCCTTGCGGCATCGGCCAGCCTCTCGACAATGGCGGCCAGGTTATCCGAAGAGTCCTGGGCAACAGCGATTTTCCGAATCTCCATCAAAATGGCAGTACGCTCGCCCGGAGCGCCATCCTGCCGTTTAAGGAGATCGACAACAGCGTTTGATCCAGAAGCCATTGGAACAATCGGGCTCTCAGGTCTCTGGATTAAATGTCGGAGGTGAGAATGGGTAAGGTAAGCCAAGAGATGTGATTCGTCGTCGAGGGTCTGGACAACCTTGACAGGAAGGTGGCTGGTGAATGGGGTGAAGAGAGCTCCTCGTTCAAGATCCTAACTATAAAAAAGCTGAAAGTGGTTTGTGTTTAAGAGGGGGGTGTCTTTCGCCGGCTTGTTGGGTTGATGTTGTTGCGAGGGGTAAGTTATACAGTGTGATGGAGTCCCGAAGTGGGGATTCTGCGCCCCCAACTTCACGGTCACGGCCGAGGAGACCTCACAGCGGTGTAAAACTTTCAGTTTCGACATTCGCACCCCATGTTGTAGCATATCCTCCTCCATACGTTGGGGTTCTTAGGTGGCAACCCATCAGAGCAATGACTAAGTCTAGGAAAAACTTAAAATCAAGCAACACAACCCAGCATAATCTAAAAAGGACGCAGTATTGTCTACATTATACATGGTACACAGCAGGCACACAAGCCTCGGCCCAACCCACCCCTCACGCATCCCCCTCGATCCACTTCTTCTCGACAGTCTTGCTGTAGCCGTTGGTGCCGGTAACGGGCAGCTCGCGCTTCTCGAGCTCCTCGACGATGATCTTCCAGCGGCCGACCATCTGCTCTTTGTCGATGGGGGTGACACGGCGGGGGAAGACGCGCACGTTGGACAGGCCATCAAAGACGCCCTGCATCTCCACCAGCTCGGCGAGCTTCTTGGCCTTGGGCGGCGTGACGAGCTGCCGGAGAAGCCCGTCGATGTTGGCGACGGCCGCCAGCTTGCCGTCGGGGATGCGGTGGCCAGTGAGCTGCTGGATGCGCTTGGCGATCTGGAGGGGATGTTAGCGGCTGTGATGTACGATGGTGTAGACAGGATTAACTTACGAAAAACTTGACCACGGGGCTCTTCAGCTCCGCCTTCCTCCACCCTTGCTTCCACGACTGAATATACTTCTGAGCCTCCTCCGGCGTAGGCAGCGGCGCGGGCTCTTCAGCCGCCTGCACCTGCACAATCTCCCCCCTCCACACCCTCCACCTTCTTCTCCCCCGCCCTCGGCAGCGTCACCGCCGACTTAAACAAATTCCACCCCTTCCGATACTCCTCCTCGCCCCCAACACGACCCTCCCATTCGGTGCCGCCACCACCTCAATCCGCATAAACTTCCCAATCCTATCCCCCGCCTGCGCGAACCTCATCAGCCTCGCCACAAGCTTCTTATTCTTCTCCCCTGGCGCGAACCGCTCCACCACCAGACTCTCCACCACCGCCCGCCGGGCCAACACCTCCAGCACCGCCGGGTCGGTGACCTTCTCAGAGGGGCCAAACGGCGCCGCGACGTCCTGCACGAAGGCGCGCGCGCCGCGCTCCGCGTCGCCCCAGTGTGCCGGGTTGTCCCACCAGCCGGCTAGGCCGCCTACTTCTTCGAGGCCGTCGGCTGTCTCGGCGGGCGTGTAGGCCGAGTCCGTGACGGAGGAGGCTTCCGGGGCCATGGAGGCGTTGCCGCGCGGGTAGACGAGTTTCGTGGTCGGGGGCGGTGCCCGGCGGCGGGAGGGGAGCGCGAGGTCTTGCAGGACGGCGGCATCGTCTGAGGGTAGTTGGGACTGGGTGGTGGTGGTGGTGGCGGATGGATGGGGTGGTGGAGAGGTAGCGGCGGGTTTGACGGCTGGTGGTCGATCTCGGGGCGGTAGCCGGGGAGGTTATTGCTGTCGCGGCGGGCGTCCGGAGAGGAGCAGACGGTGCTGAGCAGGGCACGAAGCCCGCCGGCGCCGGGGCGCGTAACCTCGGTACACGGCGCATTGTGAGTTGTGTGCTGGTGTGGACAGGTCAATTGGCGGTAGCCCGTCGAGATTGGATGTGATACGGCTCTGTCCGGTGCCGTCTGTCTGTCCTGTCCTGCCGCGACTCGACTGGCACCGCGAGTGAGCTCCAGCCAAAATTTCCATCCGCGACAGAGAGGTGAGTGGGTCCTTGCTGTGCCAGGGGTCGGCACAGGCGCCAGCCACAATTCGGCAAAAGCAGGACTCCCACAGCCACAGTCCCCATGAATGTGGCTTGAACCAGCTGACGGCTCCCGAGGAACGAACCAGAGCTTGGTTAAAAACTTTGGCTTGGCATTGGATGATCAGAGGTTGACGACCCACGACAGAGCTTCTTCTAGCGTATACGGCAAGGAAAAAGCTCGGAACTGAGCTCCCCCATCCGCCACCCACAACACCCTCCCGCCGTCGCTTGCCCGCCCACACCCACGAGGGCATCACTCCCGTGCAGCTCCAACCGAATTGAGACGGACCACCATATCCACCATCCAGAAACGATGCCATCACCCGCTGCCCCGCGCAGCGTCTCGGACGCAACGCGCTTCACGGCCACCACGCCGCACGCCAGCTCCAAGACCGCCACACCACCACCGCGCTTCTCCGCGCCCCGGTCCGCCCCATCACCCGCCGCATCTGCCGGCCCATCCGGTGCCCCCGGCGGTGGAAGGCCTGGCGGACCATCGCCACTGGCCGAGACCCCGGAGCAAAAGGTCGCCCGGTTGCGCGCCGCCCACCAGCGGGCCAAGGCGGCCAAGATTTCCAAGTTCGACAAGCTCGTCGACGCCAGCAGACGCGTACTGGATTCCGCGCACAAGGCGACCGTCGCCGGGCTGGTTGGGTTCACAGGTACGCGCCCACCAAACCCCGCCCACCATTCAATTTGCTATAAGCATCGACTAACACCCCCTTAGTCATTGCCGGCCTCGTAACGGCTTACACCGCAGTCGACATGATTATGTACAACAAAAAGCGCGGCGGCGAGTGGGTCGAAGCCCAAAAGAAGCTCGAGGCCGACAGTCTGGAAGCCGCCCGCCTAGCCTACATGACCAACAAAGCCACCCCCGAGCAGGCGGCGCTGGTCGAGGAGCAGCTCGCGCGCGAGCGCGAGGCAGGCGCGGCAAGCAAAACCTCCTTCTTCAACAAGATGCCCAGCGTGCTGGGCGCGCCGGAGGCCGCCGGCACATCCGCCACCACCGCACAAACAAAACCGAGCGTCACCGAAACCGTCTCCTGGCCCTCATCCAAAGAATCCACTTCCACCCCCACGGAACCACAACCCTCCACCGGCGGCCTCTGGTCCTGGCTAACCTCCAACCTTAAGCGCGAAGAAGAAGGCGGCTCCCCCACCACCGGCCCGTCCTCTTCCCCGCGCCTCGGATGGGAGTCCCTCAGCGAAGAGGACGACGGAGCCGGGGTGCGCGACAGCGACCTCGTGCGGGCGGTCGAGGAGAAGCAGGCTTATGTCAAGGCCAAGGCGGCGGAGGCGTTGGAGAGGAGAGGGAGAGGCAGAGGGGTGGGGGCCGTTGGATCGGGTGGGGGTTGTGGGCGGGGAGAAGGGGTGGCGAGGGAGGGGAAGGGGAGGTGGAGCAGAAGGAGGGGGAGAAGGGTAGGGAGGGCGATAAGAAGGGGAGGAGGGGAAGAAGACGAGCGGGTGGTTTTGGTAAGGGGACTACTCAAGTGCTTAGGGATGGTGATGTCGGGTGAGCAGGGAGGTGTGTGGTGACCACCAGGCTGTCCAGGGTTTTGTTGGGGCTATAAACGCCTTCCATTTCCCCGCTATAGGCCAACCGACGATATGACAAAAGTAGAAGTGGTGTCTGATATCCGTGGTCACAAGGGCGACACAATCAACTAGGGCCTGAACAAACAGAGAGAGAGGGGGAGAGAGAGAGCGAGAGAGTGAGACGACAGTCAACTGTATCATAGTGTAGAGGACACGGGCGTGGGGGGCGTGCATTACTCGGCGCGGTATCTTGTATGTATGTACATAGTCTAGACCTGGAAAACAAGCTTCCAGTTAGTTGCATTGTATTGGCATCCTCGTCCCAGGGGGAAAGTGGTATAAAAGGCGGATCGACGAGAAGGGGAGGTATACATATTTTTGCATTCAACTGAATATTTCTATTATGGAGTAGAACCCTGTTTGTTCGCTTGTCTTCCTCCCAGTTGACTCCATTTCCTGATAATACGTACTGCGTGATGATCATGACCAAAAAGATAAAAAGTTGTTCCAGAACCCCTCGCTACCAAAACTCCAAAGGAAAAAAAAACCCCCCTGTGGCCGGTTCCGCGCTGTGTAGTCAAAAAGAGTGTGCCTCCGGGAGAAATAACCATCTTCCATATCCGGACAAAATCGCTGCGCCTGACAATCCCAAATTACACCATCGACACTGCTCCCGTCCCCTCCACCACCCCCTCAAACACCCCTCCCCTCCCCGCCTTCACCGCCCTCTTCCTGGCGCTCTCAGGCACCGGCCCCGTTTCAATCGTCGACACGCGCTTACCACTGCTGGCGTCCTTCTAGGAAATAATAATATGATTGAAATGCCCCGGCACCTTGTCCCGGCACTTGTCGCAGTCAGCCCGGTATCCTATACTGAACGACCGCTTCACGCCGGGCTGCAGCGCTGTCCACGTGTTGAGGGTGTGCTTAGAGCGCGTGTGGCCCTTTTTGTTGGGGGAGGGTGTAGTTGGGCCTTCGATGTCCATTGCGTTGCTACTGGCGTGGGTTTCGGTGAGGGGTGTGCCTTCGCGTGCTGTGCGGCTGTCCATTGCTGATGCTGCGCGTGGAGGGAGGCCGGCGAGGAGGGGGTGCTCGTGTGTGAGGTGGCTGAGGTGTCCGCCGAGCTGGACTAGTGGGGGGCTCTCCTCGCCGCCGCACTCGCTGATGGGCGAGGGCAGCCGCCGGTTTTCTTGCACCATGCTCCAGTCTGCCATGACTTGTACGGGCTGTGGTGGTCTGCAGAGCTGCTGGGAGCCGAGATCCACCAGCCCGTTGTTGTGGAAGGCGGAGGCGTTCGGTTCCTCGGGTGTCGTAGCCAGAACATCGCCTGGAGTCATGCCGCTGCCCCAGCTGTTACCCCGGACCTGCGCGGCAAAGCTGCAGTGGATCGGTGTCGGTATGCGGCCGGTAACGCTGGGGACGCTGAGCTGGCCTTCGGTTGCCGTCTGGTCCTGCGCATAGGTCGGTTCTGATGTATCCATCATGTCCATGTCCATGATCGCTGGCTGATTCCCGTGGATCAATTCTGGTTCGTCCGCCCACATGCGTTGCTCTGGAATGGGCTCTACGGGCGTGACGATCTGGGCGGAGGCAGGCCTCGCGAAGGCTGAGAAGGCTGGCGGATCGATCCATCGTCTCGAGTGCGGAGATGTCCTTACTGGCAGAGAATGGAGGCGTTTCTGGGAGCATGTCAGCCATTGCATGCTGAGGCATTTTTTCAGACAGCGCAGGAACCTACATTTCTGTGTTCAGTGAAGCCGACCGGGCCTCCCGACATGCCAGCATCGTCCTCCTCTCGATGCCTCTTACGATGGTGTTCGTGAGGCTGATACTCGGAAAACATGATGTCTGGGAGGCTAGTCTCTGAGCGCTGAGGTGGAAAATGAGCTGCGCCGTGTCGCCGTCTCAGTCCCGCGGTATGTGTTGTGGTCGGATTATGGAGGAGGCGGGCTCCGAGATGGGATGAAAGTGCAGCAGTGCAGCAAGCGGCGCAGGCTTCCTGATATCGGTCCCAAAGGAAGAGAGAGTGCGGTGGGAAAAGGAAGCAAAGCAGCAAAGCAATGGACTGCTGATAAAATGCTGGCAAATGAATTTGGCGGTCAATCGCAGGCAGAAGCCGTCTCCCCAAAAGCAAAGTTGAAAGTTGAAAGCGACTCAAGGGTGAGTGAGTGCTAGGGTGGAAGGTGGGAGGCAGCACAGGTGGGGCCAGGCTGTGGAAAGTCTGGGGCTGGTTCGTCTGCCGGCGTCCTTTGTTAGGTCGGCTTTTGGGTGGGAGAGAGGGGTCCTGCCTGCCGCAGGCTGTGGTGGGTCAGAATGTCTGTGCTGACAGACCCTTGTTCTTGTTCCTCAGGATCATGAAAGACGTCGCTCTTTGCTCTTAACAGCTAAAATCCGAGAGCAGTAAGCCAACCAGTGCCAGTTGTGAGGACTAAAGAATGAACTGGAATAAATTAAACCAGAGATATGATGCCTTCTTCTGCAAGTGGTTCGGAAAAGCTGGCATGAAAGAAGCGTCAGAATCCCAAACAGAGCGCCAGCAACGGTTGGCTGTCGACGTCAGATGCAATAACCGAACAAGGGTGTCCGAAGTCGCGAGGCGCAGGATTCGGTTCGACTCCTTGAGGAATGCGGAACAGCTGTACGGCAAACAACTCGAATAAGAAAGAAAAAAAAAGAAGAAAAAAAACCAGAAAGACTCGAGCTCAATCATAAAAAACTTGTCTGACACCCATCCCATGGCTTGCGGCGTGGTGTCGCTGTTCAAGTTGCCTGGCCTCAAAAGGTTCGTGACAAACCTCAAGAGAAAGAGGAAAGAGTGGAGACCATTTTAGTATGCAATCGCCGTCGACCACAGCCTCGCCCTGGAGTGGAGAGAGCCGCCGGTTTCAGACTTGCTTCAGGACGCGTCTTCGCCGGCTTGCCCGAGCTTTTGACCAGTGGGAGCAGGTGAACTCTTAGCTCAACTCCCTCAGTCCTTCTCAAGATGCGAGAAAGCCCAACCGCACTCGAAAGCTAGCGCCGAGCAACTGGATGCAGTCACAGAGACGATGAGAGTAATCATCATACCTTAGGATTTTAGCGGCGGGAGAATTGGGACAAGACAAGAGCCTCTCAACTACCAGTGTGTCACAAGTGACATAATTCAAGAGAAGATCGTTGGCTTGGCTTGCTTGCTACTCCGCGTGGGGGCTGCTCCGGCTCCCGACACTTGGTGCTCCGGTTCGCTTGCGGCAGCTGCACGGAGCCGGGTGGGCGGAAGACGCCGAGCCACTGCCGAGACTGACTCGCATCGTGGAGGATCGACCATCCCGCTCCCGCCGCGGGATTCTTGCTCGTGGCTGGAGCGCTCATGGGCTGACTCTCAAAAGTCGACAGGCGGCTCCTAAAATAGACGAATACTAGGTATAGTAGATGGCCCGGCATCGTGTCGATCGGGTTCGGCTCCGAAGGTGGGCCGTAGGAGAGCGACACCACAACAGCACGGGAGCCCGCTGTCCACCAACCATGAGATGCGATAACAGCCAGAGCACATCGGCTCAGGAATGCATTGTATACCGTAGAAAATACTCGGGGCTACACTCCGTACAACCTCGCAGAACTCGGCGTCAAATCGGAATCTCCATGCAGCAGTGGTGTGGTGCAACCACCAGGCTGGAAGCGATGAGGCAAGGGGACAAGATCTGGGGATCTGGGGATGGTGTGTGTGGTGGCTATCCAATCACCAGCGCAGCTTTTCAAAGATCAGGGCGGTGGGCGCGGCAGAAAGCGCAGCCTGGCACACACAAATTTGACCCCTCCCCCCACACCGACGACCCTGGCAACCGAACGCGACCGTTGAGCAACAGCAACAGCGCCTTGAGCTGCATCGAGCTAGCAATTGCAGCAATTGGTCCGCGTTTGATCTCGACTGCTCCGTCCTCGGCCACTTGCAGAACCCGACATTGGAATCGGGCATCGAATGACCTGTTCCTTCCTCGTCCAAGGACTGGAAAGCGCTTTGTCTGTTCCCGTGCCTGTGCCTTCTTTTTCTCTCCTCCAGCTGGATGTTTCTTTTCCCGTCGGTCCTCCCCCTGTTGCCCGGACCGACCTCCCCTGTGAACCGGCTGGGTCTCTCTGACTCACTTAAACACCGTCCATCTCCCTCCGTCCTTGCTCAACCTCCATCTTTAAATATCTTCAGCTCGAAACCTCCTTGAAGTCGATATCATTCTTTGTGACTCCACACTTCTTCCACAATTCTGCCGAACCTGGCTACATCCTACCACCTCTGCAACCTGCGACGAGTTCTCCCTGCCAGTCGCCATCTCTCAACCAGCTCAACTGTCCTGCGGATATCATCCCAAGCTGTTCGAGCACGCGCTGTCTCTCCGTCCGGTTCTTTCCATCTCATCTCTTCGAGAAAAATTTTCACCATGCCCGGCCTTGAAATGGCGCCCCTCAGGGCCGACGATATGAGAGGTACGCTTTTGAACCTCACCTCCAACACCACACATCAAATTCGCCCTGACGACTTGCCATTCCCCTTGCACCTCGCTTCCTTTTGTCGTTGGCTTTCTTGCATTCATCACGCCTAATCATAATCATAATCATAATCATAATCATGGCGCTCGCTGACACTCCCTTGCTCAAAGTTCTGGGCCAGGACCCCCTCATCCCGCCCGCCCTACTCATCTCTGAGATCCCCATGACCGATGCCGCTCTTCAGGCGGTGGTCAAGGGGCGGCGGGACGCTGTGGGCGTCATTATGGGCCGCAACGACCGCCTGCTCGTCATTGTCGGGCCCTGCTCCATCCACGACCCGGCCACGGCCATAGAGTACGCCAACCGGCTCCGCGCCGTCTCGGACAAGCTCTCCGAGGATCTCGTCGTGGTCATGCGCGCCTACCTCGAGAAGCCGCGGACGACGGTCGGCTGGAAGGGCCTGATCAACGACCCCGACATCGACGAGACGTACCAGATCAACAAGGGTCTCCGTGTCTCGCGGAAGCTGTTTCGCGATCTTACCTCCACCGGCATGCCCATCGCCACCGAGATGCTCGACACCATCTCTCCCCAGTTCCTCGCCGACTTCATCTCGGTCGGCGCCATCGGCGCGCGCACCACCGAGTCGCAGCTGCACCGCGAGCTGGCTTCCGGTCTGTCCTTCCCCGTCGGCTTCAAAAACGGCACCGATGGCAACCTTGGCGTGGCGATTGACGCTATTGGCGCGGCCGCCTCCAAGCACCACTTCATGGGCGTCACCAAGCAGGGCCTCGCGGCCATCACTCGCACTAAGGGCAACGAGCACGGCTTCGTCATCCTGCGCGGCGGCACCAAGGGCCCCAACTACGACAAGGAGAGCATCAAGGCGGCCAAGGAGACGCTGGCCAAGAAGGGCCAGAAGATGGCCATCATGGTCGACTGCTCGCACGGTACGTCTTGCTATGCCCAGGATAGTCCCAGTGACTAACCCTCCTAGGCAACTCCAACAAGGACCACCGCAACCAGCCCAAGGTGGCCAAGGTCGTCGCCGACCAGCTCCGCGAGGGCGAGACGGCCATCATCGGCGTCATGATCGAGTCCAACATCAACGAGGGCAACCAGAAGGTGCCGGCAGAGGGCCCCGCGGGGCTCAAGAAGGGCGTCAGCATCACGGACGCCTGCATTGACTGGGAGTCGACGGTCGCGGTACTTGAGGACCTGGCCGCGGGTGTGCGCGAGCGGCGGAAGCTGACGGCGGGCAAGACCAACGGCTCGCTCAAGACGACGCCGCTGGAGGAGGAGTAGAAAGCCTCGGGCGACGCGGCGGTGCATCAGCGTGGTGGACACCATCATCACAGGGGAATCAAAGTGCATAAGCTCTGCCGGCTGATGTGCTGATCTGGATTGAGGGATACAAAAGTCCGGGCGGGAATAGAGGGCCCCGGCAGGCGGGTAAAAAGGTGGCTCGGTGGGAAAAGTACCTAGGCTCTGACATATCCTTTTGAGCAGTTTTTGGGTTGGCGCGGCCTCGCTAGAGGGTAATAGACGCACCTACGACGTACTTCTGAAATGCATGACTGTGTGTAATCTGTGTTGCTCAACCAAAGTCAGAGAAGGCTATGATAGACGCCAAAGTGAAACCCTCAACCCCTTTCCCAGTCCAATCTAACCAGGCCCCCTCGTAATACCCTCGTCATGCCCGTCCTCTAACGGATCATACACTCCTCCCCCCCTTGGACCACCCCCACTCCAAACCCCAAACCCCTCCTCCACCCTCCCCATGCTGCTGCTGCTGCTGCTGCTCCCTCCAACAAACCCAACCCTCCCCCTCCCAGCCCACCCCTGACGCATTACCCACACCACCGCCCGTCCCAAACCATCCTAATCGAGCAGATCGCTCGACAACAATCCTCCTCACAAAAGCCCACCCCAAAAGTCCCCCGTCCCCAGAATAAAGCCCCACACAATGAACCTGTCCTTGTGGCTGTCGCGCTGGAAACAGTCCGTCTTGATGTCCTTTGCCTCGGCCCCTTGCAGATCGGGAGGTTGTATTGGAGGCAAAAGGCACGGTTGCATTGTGTGCAGGAGGTGGAGGTGGAGCGGGTGAATATCCAATGCTTAGGGGTGATGTGCCGTGGTTGGGGGTTGAGTTGGGGTCGGCTGAGATTTTGCTGGTGGTGGTGGTGGTGGGGGGTGTCATGTTGGGGGCCCAGGGGATGATGGTGCTGTTTTGAAAACAGGTGCATTTGCAGAAGGAGGCGAGGGCTGTGGATGGGGGGTGTTAGTTGAAGTTGAGTAGGGAGAGATGGTGGCTAGGGTTGTTTGGAGGAGAGGGAGGGATGGGAAGACGTACATGCGCTGGCGAGGGTGGTCAGGACGGCGAGGAAGAGAAGTAAGAGGCGTATTCGCGCCATTGTTGCGGTGGGTGCTGTTCTGCTGGCCAGTGAGGTGTGGTCGCGTCGAGGACCAGCCGTCGCGGTGATGACACAAGCGTGGAGTTGCAAGTCAGACCCACAATCTCAGCCCCACAACTCCCACCTCAGCTAGGCGGCCACAAATCCCCCAGCTAGCCACACGCAAAAATCGCCACAGCCCAGCTCCTTCGGGACATTTGGTCAATTTGAAACGATACAGAGAAGATTAGCATGGCCCCTGCACTAAGGATGACACGCTACTCAAAGAGACGCTACCAATTTTTTCGCTGTGCTCGCTGGCCTTGGGTCGCGACATGGAGAAGGAATCTTGGGCTGGGAGATGGGCGGGCGGGTGGTGGCCGGTTCTTTTGTCGATGTGTTCGTTGCGGTTGCCTGGTATTTCTGTCTTCGTCATTGATATTGATACTCACTATTTACATCTTGGTCCTCGAGATTGTTGTTGATGCTCCTTAAAGACTTGCGCGTTGGCGGCTTTTGTTTTGCTTTAAAACCCTGATTTTTTTATAAAAAAAAAATTCTATTTCTTTGCTCTCAACACTTGTTCTGTCGCGTGGGGGTTGCCTGCCTGTCAAGTCAGTCGTAAGGTTACCGAGGCGTCATCGCTCTTATCCCCCCCCCCGATTCGAGACTGCAAGCGATGCCGTCCTCATCCTCATCCTCCGCCCCAATCCTTCAAATCGTCCCTTCGTTGCGGCTCAGCGGTGCTCATCCTTTTCTGCGGTGCAAGAGGTTCGACGGGTTTGCGAACGACCATCAACTGCACTGTTCAAGTTAGTCAGTAGGTTACTGTGATAGAAACACCGGCCAACGTGTTGGAACGCGGATGAGGGAGAAGGCTGGTTTGATGCCGCAGACCTGAAGCGTTGTTGCTAGTGTTTTTATCGGCGCCTCGAACAACGTCACAACATGGAAGCTGTACTTCCTTCGCAGCCAAGCCACTGCGACTCCAGATGGAGCGAGACAGGATACCAAACACGCTGTATTATTCGCAGACATGCAGACGCTACCTCATTCCCAAAAGAAGCCCGACATCACGATCCCCCAAGCCCCTTCCCCCAGAACATCAAGTCAACCCCGAAGCCGCAGCCGGCGGTTCCTTGCCGCGCGTCACAGGCTCCAGCGAAATCCCATCCTCCTCCTCCCTCACCACCGCCGCTGTCCTCTTCCGTACATCAATATCCCTCATCAAAATCGCCATAAACACACCCACAACAGCAAAAAAGAACGTAAGCAGGAACACCTTACGTATCCCTCTCAAATAGGCGATCGCCACGGCCAACACCTCATCCTCGTCGACAACGTCCCGGAAACCGGTCGCCCCCGCCTCCAAGACAAAACGCATCTTGGAAAGACCCATGCCCATTTCGCCGAGCGCGTGGACGAGCGACCGGTTGAAAACGTTGCCTGCCACAGAGAGCGCTATGGCCGTGCCGAGGCTGGAGACGAACGTGACGAAGGACACGGCGAGGGGGATTTCGGAGGGTTGGACAGCGGCTTGAGCGGCGAGAACGGGCTGGGGAACATTAGCAAGGAATCTCCACCGGGACTTTGGGTGCCATAGGCAAGGGGGGGCTGCTAGGCGGGAACGTACTATTGGCATCCCCAGGCCGCGCCCGAAGCCATTAAAGATCTGGAACGCAACCAATTTGGCAGTGGGGGTGTCCACGTCGAGATTGTAGTACAGCATGTTGGAGCCCGCGCCAATGGCGGCGGCAAGGATGGCGAATGGCGCGACACGCCCGACCAATTCCACTGTCTTCTTGTCAGTATACCTGTGTCTTGAGAATACATGAACGGGGGCCGTCGTTTCTTACCTACGCGACCCACGATGAGGAGGGTGATGATTTGGGCGAGGATGCTAGGCAAGACATAGATGCCGCTCTGTATAGGGCTTACGCCCCGGGTGGCCTGGAAATACAAAGGCAGGAAGAAAGAGGCGTAGAAGATGATTGTCAGGAGGCTGAGCTGCGTAAATGCAGCGCCGAACAGGGGTGACTTAAGGATGGTGGTCGGGATTAGCGCTTGGTTCTGCATTGTCCGATTCCAGAACAACCAGAGGATAAAAATCAACCCGGCGCCGACGAAGGAGATGATGATGATGTTAGAATCCCAAGGCATTTCCACGCCGCCGAATTGCACAGCGATCAAAAGTAGAGCTGCGGCACAAGAAAGAAGAATGAAGCCGGGAAGGTCGAGTTCCCAATGAAGTTTCCGGAAGAGCATCGACGGCGTGGGTTTTGACGCCTGGCCAGGGACCCGAATTGGCAACAAGAGACCGCAAGCGAACACACCGATGGGGATGTTGACAAGGAAGCACCACCGCCAATCCATGTATGATGTGAAAGCTCCCCCTACAACGGGACCAAGGGCGAGGCCAACCTGCCCAAGGCCCATGACGAACGCAGTGAGCGAAGGGCGCTTGTTCAAAGGCGCAGCGTAAGCGACAATGGTTAGTGCGCCGCTCGTGAGCCCAGCGGCGCCGATTCCTGCGATGGCACGGCCGCCTATGAGAACGGCTGACGACTGCGCTGTTCCGCAGACCAACGATCCAATCTCGAAGATGACGAGAAAGACGACGAACCAAAATCGGACGTTGAATAGCTGGTAGATCTTGCCTGCAAGCGGTTGGAAGACGGCGTTGGTCAGCTGGTAGATGCTCATGTACCAGCCGACATCCTGGATAAAGTGAAACTCGTCCGAGATGCGTGGAATCTGGAGGAAGTCAGTGGATGGTAGGGTTCTTCGAGGGTGATCCTTACAGCCGTCGCGATGATCGAGGTGTCGAGGAACATCAAGAAGACCGTGATGGAGAGGGCGACCACGAGAGCCACAAGCCTTCCGCCCGTCACAAAGTCGTCGTCGTTTGTGGCACTCGGGGTCCCGGCTTCGAGCGTATTGCCGTTGTCATTGTCTTGCACCTGTTCTTGAGGTTGGCCATTGCCAAAGGTGTTGCCGTCGTGATTCTCCTGGACTGGTGCCTCGGGCAGATTATTGGCGACGCTGTAGCTCGGGGGTGGTTCGAGGTGTGAGACGTGTGCGACTGTAGGTTGGGGCGACAGCTCTTGACTCTGCAAAGCTTTGCGGTCGGATTCAAGAGGATCAGAGGAAGTACTCGCTGGTGTCGCGCGGCTTGCTGAGGAACTGGCGGAACATGATGGCGTTCTCGGAGGATCCATTACGGAGATGGGGTGCTTAACATGCTACTTGTCGAGTTGTTGGGGAGATGGAAAAGTGATAAGGCTGAAGAAGGACGAAAAACAATCTGGATGTCGGTTGGCAAATCTCTGGCGTTGTGTTTCCGGAGGGCAGGCTTGTCGTGGTCTGCGCTTTCCTGGGGGTTAAGTTCCAACCCGGCCTGGGGGAAATCGACTCGTTCATTTGGACGAAGACGCGTCGCGCACCTTCCCTCTCTTTCCTTTTTTCTCTTCTTTCCATTCCTATTTCTTTCTTTCCCTGCTTCCTTTCCCTCGTTCCTTTCCCCGCTGTCCTTCTACTGACCTTGTTCTCTTATTTTATTGTATTTTGTTTTCTTTTTTATGCCCTTTCCTTCATTCTATCTTCATTTCTTCAATCCTTCACACCTTATTGGGACCATTTTTTTAAAATAAAAAAAAAAGAAAAAAAAAAGAAAAAAAAAGAAAAGACCAGGATCGGTTAAAACGACGGGCTTGGGGAGTCCGGGGTCCAGGAGCGCGAGAGAGTTTATGCCACGGCCGCGAGAATGACTGCCCACGTCCAAGGTTAGGCATGCTCGGTCCGTTGGGCGGGACAGGCGTGCTGCTCGGGCCGGGAGAATGATGGCCATGACCGCTGCCACCGCCGTTTGGCCCAGTCCCGGCCCGGTCACGGCTATGCAGCTGGCCTGGGCCTGCTGTGCTGGGCGGAGGTGTCAGCTAGCGAGGGCTAGGATGTTCCCGCTGCTGCCATGTCTTATGCCCGGAGCAAAGCAGAGGTGTGTCTGACGGGGTGGCGTATTACCTCGTAGGGCCTCCCCCCAGAGAGTATTCCGGTTTTTTCGATATGGGGGAGAACTTATGTTAGCTCAGTGAGTGGAGATGGTTCTGAAGGGGGGTTTGGTTGTCCGTCACTGTCTCTGGGTGGACGAAGGAAACGCTGAACCAGTTAAACAACCCTTCAATTCTTCACTTTTTTTACTTCTTCAATTCCCTTTTTACTTTAATTTGATTTTTTCTATACCTCAATGTAGGAATCTGGGTACCTAGCTAGAGAGTGATAACAAATAAGCCATGCCCCCTCGGGACTCGGGTCCACTCAGGGTCAGGATCCTCCAGTTGACGATTCATTGCTCATCAGCCTTGGAAAAAAAAAAAAAAAAAAGCCGCATGCGCATGCCATTGAATGGCCACATTTATGCCGCAGTCAAAGTAGTCAGCGCCATATCCTTCAGCTAAGGTAAAAGTGCTGTCTGAGACAGCACGCGGCATGGTCCCGAGCAATGATGTCGTTGGGGGCGATCACATGCCGAACAGTTAAGCTTTCTCGGCGCGGCTGTCACCACCCGAGCCCATGGCTAGCGCCTTGGCATTGGGAACCGCCGAAACATCCGAAACGCACCAGAGCCAATTTTGCACCGAGTTAGCCTGCAGAAGTAGTGGCGGAATTCGGAAGGCGCAGGTTTGTCCGATCCCCGGTCGCTCTTTCCCTGGATCATCCCATTGACAAATCCATGATTCGATGATTCGACGCGTTCTTTTCTGGAAATCTGGAAACCTGGTCAAAGAAGGGTCCAAGCTCGCGGCCCTGAAATTCCAGCCAAGACCCAGGGATGCAACATCCGCCTCCTCCCGCCAGACACCGTTGATGTCAGACAATCGAATCTCGACCACTCCTGTCGCTCTCTCACACAACAACACACACACACACACACACACACACGCATGCACGAACTCACACTCACACTCACACACTCAATCCCAGTTTTCTTTTCTCGTCACTAGTTCTCGAACCCTAACCCTCACGCCTCTCCCATCGGACCACTTCGATGGAGTCGGACACGAGCGGCGCAACCAGCGGCATGCCGGCGCCCTACGGCCGAGCATGCACAAACTGCGCCCGCGCAAAGTGCAGGTGCATCTACCGGATAGGGGGGTCTGACTGCGAAAGGTACGGGTCTGACTGCGAAAGGTACGGAGGGCCTGCAATGCCACCATCTCACCCGTCTTGGCCCCTCGGTTGCCACCAGATCTGGGCCTTGGCTGATCTCGGCCCGCGATGGCGCGTACCCACTCGGCAGCTTCAGGTTTGGGCCGGATGCGCCCGAGCTCCATGGCACCTATCCTGTCCGAGCCTGGCCATCGTCTGCCGAGTCTGCGGCGCCGGACCCGGCGTGATCTCGAACTCCGCCTTGGACCTCACCTTGCCGCGCCCCACTTCACTCTCTCTTAGACGTTCGAGAGAGCCTCTCTCTCGCTTACCCTCATTCGATCACACGGTCTCTCGAGTCTCGATACTGACACAGGGCAGATGCCACCGCCTGAAGAAAGAATGCGTCCCGTCCGTCTCGGTCCGGAAGCGCAACGGCAAGCGGGCCCACGTCTCGCGCGCTGCCCAGCTCGAGGCTAAGCTGGAGGATCTGGTCACCCTGCTCCGCCACCAGGCCGGTCCGACAGACAAGACCTCGTCTCCCACTGACACGGCGGGCCATGTGTCAACCAGTACCCCTGATATGAGCGCCCACTCGACCGCTCCTCAGACCGCCGAGAGTTCACCACGATCAGCCGCCCCTGTTATGCTTCCTCTCCAACAGCACGACCTTGGCCCTGGCAGGCTTCGTCCTCCACCAGTCGCCCGCGGCACTCTGATGGGAGCCGTGTTCGAGCCCCAGCTCGCGTCCCCGCTGGCGCACCAGGCCGAGCCGGCCAACAACCCCGGGATACCGCCTTGCATCTACCAGCCGAGCCCCATGGAGGCTGCAGAAAACCTCATGGTGTTTCGCAAGTACATGCTCATCTTCCTGCCCCTTGTTTACCTGCCGCCGACCATGACCTCCGAGAGGCTTCGGGAGGCATATCCGTTCCTCTGGTTCAACATCATGACCGTCACATGCAAGAACGTCGACAGGCGGCTCGTTATGAGCGAATCCGTCAAGAAGTTTGTCGCACAGAAGATGGTTGTCGATAACGACAAGAATCTTGATCTGCTGCTCGGGTTGCTTGTCCTCATGGGGTGGTAAGTCGCCTCGTCAAACCACGCAGTCTCCAGTCTCCTAACCCCGTGCCAGGGCACATTACCATCTAAAGAAGGACAAGCCTATGCTCTGTGTCATGGCTTCCCTCGCAAATTCCCTCGTCTTTGATCTCGGTCTCAACAAGATCCCCGCCGAGTCGTACATATCGGCCTGCTTGAAGACACCGGTTTACTCGACTCCACCAAAAGAAAGGACACTTGAAGTACGGAGAGCCGTGCTCGCATGTTTTCTCCTCACATCACAGTTCGTCAGGCAATACACCCCCCTTGTATCCACCGCTGACCGGAATCTAGAATATCCCACTTGATCAAGCGGCTGGATGCGCTCGCATGGACGTCGCACATGGACGAGTGTCTTCAAGTTCTTTCAGACCAACGAGAGTGGGAAGGCGATGACTTGCTGGTGGCACAAGTCAAAGTTCAGCTGATTGTCGAGAACCTCAACCGTGCTACATCCCAATCCCCAGACGGTATCCCCCCGCAATACGTCCTCTCCGCTCTCCGAGCCCAGCTACAAACCACAAAGTCCCAACTCCCACTCCACCTCCAACAAAACGGTATGCCACCCGCAACTTCTTCTCCCCATGTTTTTTCTGTCTCCTAATCCCCACCCCTCCCAACCCCTCTCCAGACACCATCCTCAGCCACATCTCCTACACGGAGCTCGCCCTCCAAGAAATCTCCATGGCACGCCCCAAAACCTCCGCCACCACCCTTCCCGCCTTCCCTACGGGCCTTGCCCCGGACATGCAGCGCTACGAAGCCATGGAGGGTTGCCTCGCCACCATCCACACCTGGTTCCACCGCCACTTCTCCATCCCGCCCTACGTCTACATCGGCATGACCTTCAGTTACTGGTGGAACATGTGCCACTGCCTTTTGACCCTCTCGCGGCTGTCTGTCGCTGAAGATCCGCAGTGGGATCGCCGCGCGATAAGGAGGAGGATTGATTTGTTGGGGATTTGTGATCAGTTGCAGGCGGGGTTTGAGGAGGTTGCGGCGCAGAGGAGGGGATGCGGGAGGGGTGACGGTGGAGGAGGATAGTTTTGGGAAGTTTGTGAGGATGGTGAGGACCATGAGGGGAATGGGCGCCGGAATTGGCCGCGGCGGCCGCTGCAGAGGGAGGAGGAGGGGGTAGTGGTGGTGGTGGGGGTGCCGTCGATTGCGACGGCGCATGCGGAGGCGTTTATTGGTGGGACGGTGGAGGAGGGTTGAATGTGCCGTTTTTTCAGCCTGAGGACTCGGAGACGTGGATTGCGGGGTTGTTTGATATGAATTGGGATGTTTAGGGGAGGGTTGGGAGGTTGGTGTTAGCTTGCCTTGACGGGCGGGTGGGATACTGCCTTGCTGCTTTTGGATATTTTTTTGGGAGGTGAGGTGGGGGGCATCACAACACTCCTCTCCGCTTGGGTTGGGTAGTTCGCTGCCGGCAGCGAATTTCGCCCCTCAATACGAGACTCGATATTACTTCACGGGACGAAAAGAAGGAGGCGAGGGAGAGAAGGCACATTTGCTTTCGTCAGCACTCCCGCCCTCCCTCTCGCGCTTCCACCACCACGATCAATCCCATAGCACGCGCCATCAGCATGCCGCCCGCCACTTCCCATACTCCCGTCAAACGACAGAGCCATGCCTTACTATTGACTTATGTCCATCGGGCATATCTGATGGATATGCAACCATCACCATCACCCGCCGCGGTCCTGATACTACCGTGCAGGCTCAGCTAGGAAGTGGGACGCTGTGAGAGGGCGGTGGTTGTAGTGGGAGGGTCCTGGTGGTGGTGGGGTGGAGGGGAAGATGACGAGGAGGGCGAGGAGGGTGCGAGAAGGAGGTGAGGAGGAGGTCGGGCTCACCTCGTGGCGAGTGTCGCCGCGTTTTACTCGCCGCTGCGGTCGCCTTTCCTCGATTTAGGTGGCCGTGCTGCTGCGGCCATTGGAGATGACCGATCAGTAAGGAATTGGATACTCCCTGGATGTACGCTGCGAGCAGGATGTGGAAGTGGACTAGACGCGGGATGGGTGTGCTGCGCAGGGCTGATGGAGACGGCCGGTCCAATTTGTACCCCGTATCACCGGGATGATACCCAGAGTCCGAGACGGGCCTCCATTGTACAACAATAGATATTTTACCATGATGCTGGAAGTTAATCACATAGATTTTGTATCCTTTGAGTTCTCGTTCTTTTCCCGTTCCCTTCTAGTCCCTATAATCTCCACCGTGTGCCATTTTGTTGACCGCTTCTCAGTAATGGTTCTCGGCCTTTGACGCTCTCCTCACTCTCCTGCTCAGGTGCCTTTTCCGACCAAACCGGGCTGGCACTCGATTAATTTAAATTGCCAGCCCAAAATGGGATAATTCCCGGTCTGTCCTCTGGGTTTTGCTTCTGCTTCGGGGCTCGTGGTTCAGCAAGTCGGACAGGAGGGAAGAGATTCAGGTGTTCGGCTTAGAACTTCAATATATAGCTTGATGAGGCGTGGTCAGACCATGAGACACCACCACCTGCCCGGTGATGGTACCGTGACATGGCGTCCACATGGATGGATGCAGGCGAGACCGAAAAGTCCATCTGCCGCCAGGACGCGCCAAGACAAGGCCTGGTCGCGTGGACCCCGCCAATGATCGCTGTGTGGATGCCCTGGGGATCTGCAATTTGCCGAGCCCCTTCCAGGTTCCAAGGCTGCTTCGAGGCTGCTTCTCGAGCTTGCATCCATGCTTCTTGATGCTTTCAGGTTCACTGTTTTGCTCCATCTTCGACCGTCGGCACACCAACGTGTCCTTGCTCTGCTATCTTGTTTCTCCCACCTCGGTTGTGCTGTGTTATATGCCACTTTTCCGTTCGTTGGATCATGCGTTTATTTTGAGTCTTGAATTTTGACGCGCTTGACCTTTCCCCGTGTCACGACAGACGCAGCATCCCGGCCAAGCAACAAACACATAACAGCAGTCGACGCTTTGGCCCATCAGCATTTAAAGATGGACGAGTCGCAGCCCAACAAGCCCAGCGGCATCCCGCGCCCGTCAAAGATCCCCGTCCAGTCCAGACTGCCCATCCCTCGCAGCTCGCTCCGACCATCCGCCTCCCGAGAGTCCCTAGGATCGAGCACGAACCCGCCCCTGCGCAACCCGAAGCTACGGACAGCCCCTTCTCGCGACCGGCTCGCACCGACACACACCACTGCCACCCCGACAACACCCACTCGAGCCCACCCGACTCCTTCTCTACGCGCTGCATCGTCACCGCAGACCCGCACTCCGGCCCACGTTCCGGCTAGCAACACACGCGCCGCGAGGCTAGGCCCGACATCTGCCGCCCAGCCCTCGAGACTGATAAGAGGAAGCCCTCAACCCTCCCAGGGGTTTCGCTCGAGTTCGGCGACCACCAATTCGCTCCGGCGCCAGTCCTCGCAACAATGGATCTCCGCCGCAGCAATGCCCGAGGAAGATGCAGGCGAGGAGCCCATGCCGTCGCCCTCTAAGCTGCGCCCCTCGCTTGCCGAGAGGACTATGGAGACTCTCTCCCGTCTGCCGTCCTCTCCGTCTGTTAAGGGCAGGAGCGCCGCCTCATTCTTTGACAATGGAAGGAAGCCGCCGTCTAGACCAGGAAGCAGAGCCTCTCGCCCGGGCTCGAGCCATCAGTCTGAGGGATCCGGGGCGCAGTCGAGGACCAGCAGACCGGGTTCTAGCGCGGGGTTGGATGAGTCTGTCTCCAGTTTGCGGCCCCAGCATGCCGCTTACAACCCACCGTTGTCTCCCATTGAGGGCACTCCTCTGCCTCTGCGCAACAGGCGCAGCATCAACTCGCTTCAGGCACCCTCGAAGAACACGCCAAGACCGGTTCGGGCATCCATGTACGGGGCACCATCAAACAATCTGCTCTCTGTTCCGCGCGCAAGGAGTCCGAGCCCGGACCGCCCTGCTGAACTGAGTGTTCCAAAGTCTGCGTCTAAGACACCAGGACCACGGCTCACCAAACGGCCCTCGGCCACGTTCAAGAAGCCGCCGATTCCCACTCGGACGAAGCCAGCTGCAGACACACCAAAAAAGGGCTCGCTGGCTTCGCGGGGCTCCTCCGTAGCGTCGCGCGAAGGAACTTACGCCTCCAGCCCGTCCGTAACGTCCGCCAGCACGGGCGCCACCTCCGACTCGGCCGAGCCGGGCCAGACGTACAAGAAGGCGTCCTCAGCCCTGCGCGAGCAAATCGCAAAGGCCAAGGCAGCCAAGCGGGCCGCCGCGAAGCAGGTATCCTCCTCCCACCCCGACGCTGCTTTGGGTGAAGGACCTCAGGTCCCCACAGACGGCGACTTCGACTTTGGCCTGGCAAACGACCCTTTTAACCAGCACCGCGACGACAAGGCCCAGGCTAAGGTTATCAAGAGCCGGCTGGAGACGGCGAGGACTAGCGGCCGGCTCAATATTGCTGCCTTGGGCCTGAGAGAGATACCCGGCGATGTGCTCAACATGTACAACCTTGATACTATTGGGTCCGGCGGTGCCTGGGCGGAGAGCGTTGATCTCACCCGGTTCGTGGCTGCTGATAACGAGCTGGAGATGATTAGCGACGCTGTGTTCCCGGATGTTGACCCCCAGGAGCTTGCCGAGCAGGATGACAGTCAGGGGAACATCTTTGCGGGGTTGGAGACGCTGGACCTGCATGGAAATATCTTGGTCGGCTTGCCCATGGGCTTGAGGCGGCTGTCATTTCTTACGTCACTCAATCTGGTGTGTATTGTTGAGTTCTGTGTGATTTCTGCGCTAACACTTTTAGTCTCTGAACCGGCTGTCAAACAGCTGCCTCGAGGTGGTGTGTCAAGCCACCTCGCTCAAAGACCTCAAACTCGGGGGCAATCTCTTGTACGGCGCGCTCGACCCATGCTTCTCCCAGCTGCAGAACCTCGAGATTCTGGACCTCCACGGCAATAACCTGTCGTCGCTGCCGGATGACTTTGGCAACCTCTCGCGGCTTCGGATCCTGAACCTCAGCGAGAACGGTTTCGAGGCGCTGCCTTTTGACATCCTCGCCCGCCTACCGCTGACGGAGCTGGTGGCGCGGAAGAACCAGCTGCGCGGTACCCTGATCCCAGACACCGTTGATAGCCTGCGGTCGCTCCAGACTCTCGATGTCTCGTCGAACCAGGTGGTCCATGTCTGCTCCCAAGGCCATTCCGTCGCGATGCCCGCGCTGAACCAGCTCTGCGTGTCCTTGAACCGGCTCCAGGCGCTGCCGGACACTACCAGCTGGATCAAACTCGCCACGCTCGCTGCCGACGAGAACTCCATCAATGCCATCCCTGACGGCTTCACAGGCCTCGAGCAGCTGCGAACCGCGGACTTCTCCAGCAACGACATCCGCATCATCCCGCCCGAAATCGGCCGCATGACAAACCTCACCAACCTCCGCCTCAGCGGCAACCCCCTGCGCGACAAGAAGTTCTCTTCCCTTAGCACCGACGAGATCAAAACCATCCTCGCGGGGCGTCTCGCTCCCCCGGAAGAACCCTCACCCTCGCAGCGCACCGCAAGCAGCACCCAAGACGGCTACTATACCAGCGCCGAAGGCCCCGCCCACTCCGACACGCACTCCGACCTCGACGACGACTTCGCCACGCCCCCACCTCCGCCCCAGCCTCACCCGCCCGCCCCGCTCCCAAACCCGACCCACCACCTGGCCCCTCAAATCAGGCGGCGTCCTCGACCGCTCCAACACCTCCTCCTCCTCCCTGCACCCCGTAACCTGCGCCCACCTCTCTGCCAACCCAGATATCAAAATCCGTGAAATCCACCTCCACCACAACCTATTCGCCGCCCTCCCCGAATCCTCGCGTTCTTTGCTCAGTCATTAACAATCCTCTCCCTGGCGCACAACCACCTCGTTGGAGAAACGTACCTTCCCAATCGATTTCTTTGCCCAGTTTAAAGGAACTGAACTTGTCGCATAACCATCTCACCTCCCTCGCACCGCTGGTGGAGGTTGGATGCGCCGGGGTTGGAGAAGTTGGACGTGAGTTTCAACCGCGTTTCCAGCTTGCCCCTGGGGGTGAGGGTGGGAGGAACGGGAGGGGGTAAAGACGCTGAAGGAGGCGTTTCCGAACCTGCTCGTGCTGCTGGTGGCGAGTAACCATCTTGTGGAGCTGGAGATGGAGGGGTGAGGGGTTGAGGGTGGTGGATGTGAGGATAATGATATTGTGAGGTTGGATTCAAGATTGGGGCTGCTTGGTTCTGGTGGGGAGAATGATGGGCATGGCGGGGATGGGGAGGGCAGGAGAGGGTTGATGGCGGAGTGACGCTGGAGTTGTTGGAGGTGACGGGGAATCGGTTTAGGGTGCCGAGGTGGAATGTGTTGGAACAGGGACGGAGGCGACGTTGAGGTGGTTGAGGGGAGGGTGCCCGTGGGTGAGATGAGGGAGGCGGGGTGGAGGGAGGAGGAGGGGGTGGGAAGGAGTGATTTGGTGTGAGAGGACTTGGGGAAAAGGGGGTGGATATCCTGGCTTCCTATCCCTTTTTTTCGGATTCTTTTTGGACTATTCTAGCGATCTGGCGCATCCATTAGTAGTTGATACCAGCAGCGTTTGGAGGTGTATGACTATTTGGGCATGACCGCTGCCCGGGAGCTTGTTGTTGCGTCTGGGAGTGTATTGATATCTTGATGTATCTGTAACCAAGGGGGGAAGCATAGACGGTTCCTGGAGGGATCACAAGTAGAGCTGGTTATAGAACAAAAGCAGGGGTTATGAAACAAGACGGGAGGTTTCTATCTACTCTTCAATCATTCCCAGGATTCTCAACTTCGGTATAATCTTCACCTAACCGTCGCTCCTCCATCACTTGTCGTTGGTGTTTGACAGCCCCTGGCCAGGGTTCAGTCATACAACCCTAACCCTCTCAACACTCAACCCCTGAGCCGCCTGACGCCACGACGCGCTGTGCGCACCCCTGCGACCACCCCTGGAGCTCTTGCAGCTCCCGAAAAGTGACCTGTCCTTGACATTGTCACCATCGCAACACCAGCGGCCTTTCACCGGCACACATCGAACTCTGTCAAGTACGTCTTGCGCGCATTCCAACCACCCACCGAAGTTCTGCCGCCTGCAGAATCAACTACCGAACGTCCAATTGACCACCCCAAGAACAGGAGAGAACCACTTCGTCGCATTGCACTCCCTTCACGAACCCACCATCATCATCGCAACCACCACCGCAACCGCAACCATGACGCGCGCCCAGCAGACCGTCTCCCTCGCGCTCCTCCTGAGCTCCGTACGCCCTCTCACCCTTTTCCTACCCTCCAAAAAACACACACTAACCAACCGCCGCGCGCAACAGCTCTACCTCTCCCTCTACCTCGAGCTCATTCCCCTCCCGGCCGTCATCCAACAAGACATCGTCCCCGTGGTATGTCGAGGCCCCATTCTCCCTATAAACGTCAGCCCCACCCCCATTTCTCTCCCTCCCCTCCATTCATCCATCACCTTTCCATCCAGCCGTCCATCCCCTTTCTTTCCTCCATTCAAGCCGCCCCCTTTCCCTCGCCACACCCTGCAAATTCAAGACGGTGAACCCAACCACATTCAAGACGATGACGACTGACGATTGGTGATGATTGACAGCTCCCTTTCTGGCTCCTCGTCTCCTTCGGCGCCTGGCTGCTGCTGCGTCTCGGCTGGGGCATGTTCACCTTCCGTGACACCCCGCGGCGTATGCCGAGCTGATGGAGGAGATTAAGCTGGCGAAGGCGGATTTGAGAGCGAAGGGGTTGATGTGGATTGATTCGTATTATGAGGGTTGGGGTTTGGGTTGCTGGGGGTGGGAATTGGGTGGGGAGGGGTTAAAGAGGTGGATTTTGGGAGAGGGATGGAACACTGGAGGGAAAAGTGTATAACAGGTTTGTTCGAGGGTTGTTTACGTTACGTTAATAAGCATGTTGTTTGGGTTGCTTGGGTGATGGGGAATAGGCGGCCTCGTCGTGCTCCTGAGACGGGATGTGGTATTGGGGATTGCAACTGGGTTGCATAAGTCAGGGGCAGAACAACAAAGCACACACAGCATAATGGTGTCTGGTAATAGGGGCCCTTCTTTCCTGAGAGCCACCCCTCTTTGACATCTCATTGTCGGCGCCCCGTCAAGGATGACTTAGCTCCAAGAATTGGAGGATATCTCGACAGTCAACTCCATCCGACTACATCGGCAGCAGACCCAATGCCGTCTCATACCTCGAAACAAGCAAATCAGGACCTCGACTCCCCAGCCAACAGACATACAATTGTCCTCACAGCATCCAGCGGTTCCGCCCCCCCCTGGATCAGCTCGTCAAACAGCTTCGGCAGTCCCGCAAGCCGCCCTCTCTCGTCGTGTTTATGCCCTGTCACGGAGTCAGCAACAGTCACACCCAGCCTGATAATGAAAGACACTCACATTTCCCTGGTACCCCAACCAACACTCCAATCTCACTCCTCGCCTCGCCCGTCCAGTCAAACCCAATCTTCCACCTTACCCTCAACCCCGACACTTCCCCTCCTGCCCACCCAACACCGGCACCTCCAAATCCATACTCGTCTTCCCCATAAACCGCAACAACTCCCCGCCACACCCCTCTTCGTCTTCATCCACTTCCTCATCCCCTCTCTCCGCCATCGCCACCATCTCCCCGCCCTCTCCTCTTACCCTTTTGTTCCTCCCACTCCTCAACCTCGCAACCAACCCCTCACCCCTTCTTGACCCCATCACCCACCTCCCTCTTCAAAACCCTCCAAACCCTCGCCCTCCCCACCGCCACACGCACCCACTCCCCATCGCCCAGCCCAGCACACTCACATTATTGCCCAACCCACTACTACCCCCAGCACCCCCGCCTTCCCATTCTCATTCCCACCTCCACCACCACCAACATCCCCACCCTCATTCCCAACCACACCCACTCGTGTTGTGTCACTGCCGTAACACACCCGGTTAACAAACCCCTCAACTCCCCTCCGTGCTCGGATCGAGTTTCGGCACAGAAAGTGCTGTGATAGCAGACGTGCGGGTGTTGACGGTCATGTAAATTTGGGCGGTGAAAAGGCCTTGGAGGGGGGCGGGGTGGAAGGCGGTTATTATGTGGTGGTGGAGGATTAATGGTTGGGTGGTTTGGTGTGTGGTTTGGGGGTGGTGATGGGAAGGGGGAGACATTGGAGGTGAAGGCTAGCGGGGTGAGGAGTTGGAGGTAAGGGAGGGCTTCGGCTGTGGAAAAGGGGAGGGGGTGGTGGGAGATAGGTGGGGAGGAGGGTGGTGTCGGTTTGCTCGAGTTTAGGGAGGGTGGAGGGTTGCCGAAGGGAGGAAGGCGATGGGGTTGAGGGCAGAGGCGAGCCAGGAGGAGACGGGGTCGGGTTTGGCTGGGGAAGTGGTGTCTGGTGGGAGAGCGTGGCGGCAAAGGACGGCAAGGACTTCGTGGGCGTTGGCGGGAGGGGAGGCAGCGCGCTGGAAGAGGCGGGCCTGGCGGATGCGCTCGTTCTCGGTGCTGGCGACGTCAAGGTCGTGTTCAAGCTGGCGAATGTTTTCAAGGAGCGAGTCGCGGAGCTTCTTCTTCTCGGTGTCAGGGTCGGCGGGTTTCAGACCACGCAGCTCGGCAGGCGTAGGCGCCAGATCAACGACGGCACCTTGAGCCCTCGCTGGGAGATCGAGCTCCGCTGGTGCACCCTTTTGCGGCAATTGTGTCGGGCGCAATGACGCTTTCTTAAGTGGCGAAGAACTCTTCAACTTCTCGCCCAACGCCCTGCTTCGCTTCGGCCGCCGCGACGGCGTGTTGTGGATGCCAGACGGGGGAGTGCTGACGACAGGGTCGGGATGCCGGGGGGTTGGCGGCAGCTCCGGCTCGGGAACGACAACTTCCGGTAGTACCCCAGGCGGTATTTGTGACCCCATGCGCTGTGATATCGCATTCAAGAGCTCCTCGTCGTGCTCTGGGGCTGGTGGTGGGAGCGGTCTCGGGACGGGCCTTGTCGGGGTCTGCCCAGGGCCAAGCCGCCGTGCGGGGGAGAAGCGCAGCACGCTATCGCCTTCTGACGCCGCGGGCGCACCACCATGTCGAGTGACGGATCGCAAATCCAGTTGATTCCTCATCGCGCGTGTCAGACCTCCGGTGCTATCGGGAGTGGCAGCGTGTGTGGGAGCATCGGGCGAGGATCGCAACACCCTGGGCTGGCGTTCCCGCTGTCGCAGAATGTCGGGGTTAAAGCGCTCGAGGCTGGACCGAGTGGGCGACGCAAACGATGGGCGTCCGGATACTGCGCTGGCCGAGGGTGTCGCATCGGGGGGTGTCATCGCCTCGGACTGTGCTTGAATGGGCATCGCAGTTCGCGGCGACGTCCTGCGCCTCTTGGATGCTGAGGTCTCCATTGCGGCGCAATTGTTGTGTAATTATTCTGGCATAATTGCATGCAGTTTCGTCGCGTAATACCGGTCAACGACGCGTCGAAATGGTTCTTGGGGTTGTTGTCTAGTTGGTGCTGGAGGTTGATGTTTGTTTGGGAACTGCTGGTGATAATGAGAGGACAGTGTGCCGGTCGGCCGGTTAACACTGTGGCACTCTGTCTAAGACGGATCACGTGCCTGGCAGCTTAGGGTCCGTCCGTGCCACCGATGACGTCCCGCGGCAAGCAGAGACAGGAATCCACTTTCCTGGACCCCTGGCCGGGCCCGAAAAATCATCACCGCGCTTGAGCGAATTGGCGAGCTCGTCCGATAACAGCCGACTTGTTCCTTATCCTACATAGTAGCCACTTGATCCTCTGCAATTGCAAGACCAACCCTCGTCTTCAACGTCAAATCTGCCTCGCAGGCACATCACCTACCACTCACACCCGCGGGCCGCATCCCCGCCGAAAAGCCTGAGGAGCCGCCCGTGACGGCACAGGAAACCCCGCCGACGCGCCCGAGCCGACCCCCGAGGCACAGGAGTCAAGCCCGCGCCCGCGGCCGAGGAGAAGGAGACCCCGCGGCAGCAGCAACACCCGCCGAAGAAGACACCGCCAAACCCAGCAAACCTGCCCGGCGCCCGCGCAAGCCCCGACAAACGGCCGGGCAAAAGGCCGAGAGCGTCGCCGCCAGCGGCAAGGCCAAGTCGGTCCCTCCTCCTCCTCCTCCTCCTCCTTCTTTCCACCAACACCACCATCACAAAGGAACCCGTCCCTAACCCCCGCCTCCACACAGACCCTCAACCCCAACCCCGACCCTCCGACGCAATCCACCCCACAGCGCGCATCCTCTTCGGCTCAAGCCTAGCCGGGCCCGCCGAGCGCGCTGAGCGCCTGGCCGCCATCCGCTCGCAGTCCCGGCTTGTCGCGGGGTGTTGGTGCCGCCCCGTCCCGAGGAGCCGGATAACTGCTGCATGAGCGGGTGCGTGAACTGCGTGTGGGACCGGTACCGGGATGAGATGGAGGAGTGGGTGGATGCGGAGAAGAGGGCGGCGGCGAGCTTGAGGGTGCAGCAGGTTGAGGAGGAAGAGGAGGAGGTTTGTTTGGGGATGTTGAGAGGGAGGCGGTGGTGGCGAGGGATGGGGATGGTGAGGGGTTGAGAGGGGGTGGTGGGGATGGATGATGATGGGGTGGTTCGGTGGGGAATTGGGAGGTGGAGGGCGGGAAGGAGGGGACGATTGTCAAGGATTTTGGGATGAGGAACTGTACAAGAACGTGCCCGTGGGGATTAGGGAGTTTATGAAGCAGGAGAAGAGGTTGAAGGAGAAGCATCTGCGGGAGGGGACGATGCGCGGGTAGATGCGGTTTGGGGTGTATTTTATCCTGGCTTGCTGGCGGTTTGATGATAGACTGGAGCATGGGCATGTGGTAATAGACACTCGGAGTGATAATAGAGGTGGGTGGTTGAATGTGGTATTGAACGCCTTCTATCTATCCCGTGCCCGACCCGCCCGCTCTACCGCTGCCAATCGCAGTCATTTGACATGCTCCGCCTCCGAAAACTCCATCTTAAATGCTCGCTGTTGCCGAAACAGACCCTCACGGCTTGCTTCTCGGGGTGGCCAGTACACCCATAAACGCGTATAGGCCATGCCTATCCCCATCTCGCCCTCCGTGTGCACCCTCCCGAGTCACACTGGCTACATATGTTTATCCCTTCATTCCGTCATAAATCGTTGCTTAGAGAGCGTTCTTGGCCAGAGCCTCGGCGGCGTTGCGGTCGTGCTCCTCAATGTCGATGGCCTCCCACGGGTAGCAGATCCACTCGTCCTTGACAGTCCGGGCGGCGATGTAGCGGCCGTCCATGATGTCCTCGGGAAGGGTGCCCTTCTTCTGCTTGTCCTTGTTCTGTTTGGTCTGTCAGCAAGTGTAAACAAACAAGAAAGGGAGAGATAGCCACGCACGTGCAGAACAAAGATGGCAAACTCAGTCTTGAGGTCGCTGCCGAGGCGCTGGCGCGCCTCCTCGACATCCTTCTGCAGCTCCTTGACGGCGTACTCGAGGGTGGTGCGGGTGTCGTCGACCTCATCGACAATCAGGACGCGCTTGCCGACCAGGTTCTCCATCTCGCCGAGCGCCGTCATGTCGAGCCACTGGGTGCGGGTGACCTTGTGGCCGGGCTCCTCGACGGCCTCGTCGGCCTTGGCGTTGGGCAGGCGCTCGTACAGCGACAGGCCGATGGCCTGGATGGGGATGTTGGGGCTGCCGGGCTGCTTGATAAAGGAACGCAGGATGCGCGCGGGGACGTAGCCGCCGCCGCCGATGGCGATCATGAGCTGCGGCGCGAACTCGGACAGGATCCGCGGGCCTGCCTCCTGGCACAGCTTGTGCACCTGTTTGTTGGGAGGGAGGTTAGCCGGGTGCCGGCATGGCGGGTAGCGGCCATTTCGGCCCAAGGGCGGCTCACATCGTTGTAGGTGACGTAGATTTTCTCGACCATTTTAGCGGTTTTTGGAGGGGCTCCTGTCTCACAAGCGGGCGGGAATGCGTCTTTAATGCACGGTACCGAGGTCAGTGACGGCTGAAAACGGTGGTGGACGCGACACGACTCACGGATACGACGGGACGATGAGACGGATTCGTGTGCGAGGAGGGAATTGGAGGGGAGGAATCGGCGGAATCGCAGGCGCTGAAGACTGAAAAAAGTTTCCCTCAAACCCAAGACCCCACCCCACCAGCCCAGGGGATTCGAGGGGTCCAAGGATTCGACCTGAGGCAAGAAAAAAATCAGGAACCCCGCAGTCATCGCTCCTGCGGTTCGTGCCACGCGCTTGCCTGCCGGGAATTAAAGTGCTGGGCCCACTTCCAAAGAGCTCCACAGTGTCAGCCCAACAGGACGGCTCTCGTCAACCGCAACACCCAGCCAGCACAATGGAAGAATGCATTCGAAGATGTCACCACAGGCGGATTGTTCTTTTAATCTGAAATTTCACGGTCTTACCGAGTACTAGTAAATGATGCACGGCAAATAATAACACTAGGGCCTTTGGACTTGGGTGGGGTTCCATTCAAGACTCGAAATGCTGATGGACAAGTGATAAATGTCTGGATGCGACAGACAGCAACATGTGTCGAGGCCAGGAGCCCGCGAGAGAACCTGGACGGTTCATCTTCTTTCCAAGGTATGGGAGATAGGTCAAACTTTTAGCCAACACTTTCGGTGATATCGCCACCTACGTAGCTTCGGGTCTGGTGATTATGGCAGCTTCTGCAAAAGCTTCGAGACGAGTCACGACAGCATGAACGGCCGTGTGGTCATCAGACTTCGCAGAGGGAAGTGGCATAGGGAAATGCTCAATTCAGGCATTTAAGCGAGCCGACACCAAAGAAAACAAACCCCCATCAACGTTCTCACCCGTTTCCCAGGAGGGAAGGCTCATGTTCGTGTACTCCGGTATCACCGGTACATCTCTGGGAAACTGTAAGTCAGCGAGCTTGAGCATACCGCCAACCCGTATTCTCTCTACATTGTAACCGCACCTGTCCCCTCCACCGCCTCTCAAACGGCTCCTTGTCTCACAAATTCACGCTCTTCGCTCTTTTTCCTTGTCTGATGATCAAGCAATGGCGGTCTCAAAACGGGGAATTACATCGTCACCTTCTGGCCACCGACCCAAACCTGACATGGCACTGCCACGACAAGCCCAAGATTTAGCTTTTAAGAACGAGACCCAAGGTTCAAGCCGCCTGCTGCTCAACACTGAAGTTCCCGCATGGTACAGCGACTCCCTCATCCTGACCGGCTACCGCCCAGTAACCTACTCCGTCAGGTTTTGCTTCTCGAGCCTGACCTACCTGCACAACGAGACGGTCAACATCTACTCCCACCTTGTTTCCGCTTTGATTTCAGTTATCCTCGCGGCGATGGCATCCCGTTACTTTAGCGCGACTTTCCCCACAGCTACACGCACCGACAGGCTCGTCTATGAGATCTACCTCGCCACTTCGGTGGCCTGCTTTGCCATCTCCTCACTCTATCACACTCTTCTCTGCCATTCCCGGTACTACCGTGACCTGTGGGTGCGCATCGATTATGTTGCAATCCTTTTCCAGATATTTGGATCCTTCATATCGGGCATCTACATTGGCTTTTACTGCGAGCCACATCTCCAGAAACTGTACTGGTCCATGGTGAGCATCGCCTATCCAAGCTTCCGGCATTCTTTGTCTTCTAACATGAGCTAGATCACGCTGCTCTCTGCTTTGACTGCCTTTGTCGTCATTAACCCGCGCCTGCAATCACGCCGGTATCGAGTCCTCCGAACCTGCAGCTTCATCGCCACCGGGCTTTCGGCCTTTGCCCCCATAATCCACGCGGCAACCATCTTTCCGTACGGCCAGCTTGACAAGCAGGCTGGTCTGCGGTATTACTACCTCGAGGGCGTTATGGTCATTTTTGGGCCGGGGTTTTACACCGTGAGTTACCCAATATCGATGTGCTGTCCAGAGACAGACTAACAAGGGCTTGCTTGTTTGAGCAGACTCGGTTTCCCGAGGCGTGGAGACCTGGGAGGTTTGATATGTGGGGTGCGTCCCATCAGATCTTTCATGTGCTGGTTGTGCTCTCGGCTATAGTGCATTTGTGTGGGATTCTAAGTGCGTTTCGGTGGAATTTTGAGAATCCTCGATGTCAAGTTCAGTGGTAGACCCGAAAGTCATTGCCAAGCAATGACTTGGATCAAGAGGAGAGCGCTGATGTTCTGCTAATTTTACTCAAGACCAAGTACTAAAGCGCAAGTCCATTACACCGCGGCGGCCTCTTCGTTTGTATTTTCCACGTCTCCCTTTCCGTATCGCTCCACCAAATTTCGAGTGTCTCCAAGTATTCTAACCAAGAGTTAGTGTGATGTCCAACAACAATTCAAGCGGAGCGTTAGGGGAAAACATACTGTTTCCGAAGACCCTTATCGGTTAAGAGCGCAGACACATGCGTGTTGAATTTTCTAGTCATTTCAGTTACATGCCCATACTCTAGACTGGCACCTCGACTCACAGCTTGTACAAGTCAATCCACCCATCGTAGTCCTCCTTTAGCTCCGACTTAACCATCTGGTTGCGGTAAGCAGTGACGTACCTCTCATCAAACCCATTGCACTCCGGCCTCCACTGTCCCAATTTATCTTCCCCAGGTCAAGTCAGCACAACCTCTCCCTAACCCCCCCGCAACCTCACACTCATTATGCGCCCAAAACAACACGCATCAAACATCACCTCTCTCTTCGTGACCCTTTAAACCCCTACATTTTCATCCCACAGATTCCCATGCACCAGCGCCGGTGTCACCTCCCTTCCGCCCGTCTCCAACGGCCTCAACAGCCGTGGCACAACCCGTGCAAATAACGATAAGAAAAGGCTGTCCGAGGATAAAACGGAATGGTCTGAATGGATGTGAATGGACGGTGCGGGGTTGCTCAGAACCTAATCAACACCAACAGCAACAAGCCAACCCCCCCAAGTAAACTTGATTCCTCATTTTCACGCAACTTCGTCTTAAACTACAGCCAAAATGGAAACCACCACAACGCCCTCCCACCCCACCGTCGCTCCCAGTAACCACGCGGCATACATGAAGTATGCAGTCGAGAAAGCAAAGCTCTCGCCTCCGAACACCAGCATGACTAAAAGTGAAGCCACGGTTACTGAGCTCAAGAATTGTCGGGACTGCTGAACTTGTAAAGGAGTTGAAGGGTGTCGAACTTGAAGATCTGAATGTCACTCAATGACCCCGCCTCCATTCATCCCATGCCAGAAGCCGCCCACCATTGAACCCCTCGCCGCTGTGTATAATGGTGGGGATTTGTTATCATTGACCCCTTTGCTGGCCGCAAAATTATTGCCATTGTCAGATCTCTTCCCGACTTCGCGGTCAGCAAAGGGGTCAATGATAACAAGATCCCCGCCGTTATACACAGCGGCAAGGAGTTCAATGGTGGGGTTAGAATTGAAGAGAAGAGTTTTGACGTAGGTCCTGGAAGTCTCGCTTGATGGCATCTTTCCGGCACACTCGCCGTAAGCAGTGTGGTGTTCGAGGTTTTAAAGCGTTGTCGGCCTTCCGTCTTGAGCGATAGCCATCATTGATGAGCAGGGGGATATGGAAGCAGAACTCGATGGTGCCCAACGCCGGGTCGTATTCTCTGTATAGTTTGATTTAAAATTAAGCCAGTGAGTCTCGACTGTTTGATGACTTGACAATCTATATCCTAGCAAATGAGCTCGTTCTTGGATATTATCGCCGCCATGAGCAAGTTGTCATAGAAGACCCAGCCTGTCATCCCGGAAAACCGGGGGAAGCACCATGACTGCCAACTGACGCCTAACCGTCGATACGCGTTGGATTGCGGAGTTCGAGGGGCAGAAGGGCAAGATCCAGGAATAGATGAGCGACGGTCAGGCGAGCAGTGCTTCAGTGAACTTGGCAGCAACTCTTTGTAGATCGACAGACCATGACCGTATCCCTTGAATCTCCTCTGAGAGGCGCGAAGTCTCTTCTATGCATGAGTTTGCAAACATCTTCAAATGCTCAGCAGCGCGGATCATCATCCCCAGGCTCTTGGCCTCGACCACATCTTGAATCCAGGTGAAAATGTTGCCTTTCAGAAACCTGTCGACGATTCTTAGGACTTGCTGGCCACCATCAGGCTTGCCCTCGCGAGGTAGTATGAAAAAGCAGCACTGGCGTATGCACAGAACTCGAATTTCTTGCTCGCCCTGCCGGGAATGACCTTTGCGTCTTTTTCTTCCGTCCTCGGCGGTTTCATCCCGTCCCCAACCAGGTACTCGAGATACACCCTCGCAATTTGGGTATGTGCTTCAGACGTTCTGATGGCAAACTCTGAAGTCAGGTCCTCATATAGCAGGAACTCTCTGGCGATTTCGTGGATCATCTAAACCTTCCCATTCCCAACCACGAGTTGCCCACAGAGTCTCCTGACAGTTCCCCCCCACCTGAGAAACCGATCCTTCAAATCAATCTCTAGCGCACGCTCAAGCTCCAACAGCGCCAGCGGTCTCGTGACGCACGTCGCCCAGGTGAGGATTGCCCTGACGAGCACCTCCCCCCCTCGTGGTAGCCTTGGGCACCTCATCCAAGACCCGGCGGACCTCTGCCTCGCTGTAGGCAGACGAGAGCTCTTCCAGAACGAGCCGGTTCCACAGGAACGACCCCTTAAATTTCTCAATGATGGTCTTTTTTAGCGTCAGACGGGTATCCCCGCAGCCGGTGAAGAAGCTTTGTCCCTTTTCCGTGGCGACGTGCTCGATATCACGGGCTGTTTTCTCTGTTGCGACGTGGCATCGGAAGGCTACATATGGGCCTGGGGCTTCGTCCTTCTGATCGGGTTGTGCGCTTGGCCGATCGCGGCTGTATTTCATAAAAAGAATCCATCGCCAACACGCCACCTGTTGCCAGCAATGACGGATCCCGGGACTAGGAATGAAAATGGGTTTCGATTGAGAAAGCACGGAAAAGGCACTACGGTACCCACGCTCAGAATAGCACTGTGTGGGTCTGGCTCAGGTTGAATTTGAAGCGTCCGTTTCATCCTCACTTCTTCCTGCTCTCCACTTCATCTCATCATCACAGCACACGAGCGACAGGTGACGGGTCTGATGGCTGCTTTTTCGCGCGCGAGGGATTGACGGAACAACTCGGGTCGAGCCTCTGGGCTGCTTCATGGAGCTCGGATGAGGGAGAGGTCAAGATGACCGCCGAGGACGAGGTGGCTGTGGCAGCGCCGGCCAACAGCCACACCACAGACTTCGCCCATGACAACGACACCAACCTGCTGACCCTTATTATCACCACCTCGCCGACGCCCTCGGCACCATCAACCGAGCTGCTGGCCCAAATCATCCTCTCCTTCCGCAAGCATTGCCCCGAACTCACACAGTGCCGCGTCATCTTGGTCCTCGACACTTTCGACCACATCAGCTCGACCGCCCGTCTCAAAAAGGGCCATGTTACGCCTGACGGCGCCAAAAAGTACGCCGAGTACAAGGAGAACGCAAAGCGCCTTGTTCTCCAGGAATACGCCTCCAGCCACCGCAGCTTGGTCGTCGAGCACGCCGGGGCCGAGTTCGGCTCCCTCGCCTACGCACAACAGACGAACACCGTGCCGCTCACACTCACCCGCACCAAGGACGGCCGCGTGCTGTTCATCGAGCCCGAGCAGCGCCTGGGCTTCGGCCTCGCCGTACGCTCCGCCCTCCGCCTGACCATGACCCCGTACGTCTGGATCCAGCAGCACGACTGGTCGCTGGTCGCGCCCATCCCGCTGCGCCCGCTCCTGGAGCTTATGCAGCAGCGGTCGCGACCGGAGTCGGACGGCCTGGACGACACCGACACCGTCTCGGTGCCCATCAAATACGTCTGCTTCCCGTCCATCCGGATGGTCGAGTACGCCCGCTCCGACCACGTTATGCAGTTCCCCGCGCTGCGCGCCCTGACATACCTGCACAAGCAGACCTTCGCGGCCCGGTCTGTCGGAGGGGACAGCACCACCACCACACACATCCCGCTGACGCCGCTGTTCTTCTGGCACGACAAGCCACACGTCGCCGAGACGGCGCACTATTTGGCCCAGGTGTTCCCGACGCGCGCCGTGATCCCGCGCGGCGCCTTCATCGAGGACACCATCGGCCACCGCGCCCGCACCGAGATGAAGGATGGCCTGTGGCGGAAGTGGGCGTGCTGGTTGTACTACCCCGACGAGGGGAAGAAGTTGTGCATGCGCCATCTTAAGGGAAGGACGTGGTGCGGGACGGACGGGGAGCTGGCGAAGAGGCTGGAGTATATGAGGTTAAATCGGGGGCGGAGGAGGTGGTTGAGCCTCTCGATGTATAAAGAACGGAAGAGAGTTAAGACCGTCGAATTTGATACCCTCGTACTCTAGATCTCCCTTGTTGCTATTGGCTTCCCCCACTCTGAGATAGGCTTGTCTGTCGGCACAAGCCAGATGACGCCTCCGTCCCAGCCATCGAGCTGGTCTTGGTTGGTGCCCTGCTCGGGGTCTGAGAGCTTGACACCTGCATCCTGGACCACCTTTGTGATCTCCTTCAATGTGTCGTCCGAGATGGGCTCGTCCCCGCTGATTTTGTCAGAATCTTCCCAACTGACCCGAACCAAAAACAGACAAACTTACTACATCAGACTCAAGTGCGGCCCAAACTCCTCCCTCCACTCGTTCAACCTAAGGTACCCTGTCAGCCAATGTCCAACTTCCTCACCTCACTCCGCGAACACCATCACCCCCTCCCAGACAACCAACAAAACCAAACGGAAAAAAGAAGCTCACCACCTCTCCGTCTCCCCCCCAAACCTCACCCTCTCACCACCTTCACCAACCCCACCCCTCCCAAACAACCCCGCCCCCTCGCAACCCCAGCAACCTCCCTTACCCTCAAACCCCACCCTTACAAAACACCTCCTGTAAAATACATCCTGACTCACCACCCTCTCAAAGCGCACCCGCACTCTTCCCCCTCCTTCCCCGCCTTCCCTATATCGCGAGCCCTACCATCACCTGCACCCTCCTTTATCTCCACACCAATCCCATCCCATTGAACATCGCCATCACTACCACCACCATTCCCACCATGGGCAATACATAATTCAAATGGAAGACGATCAACCACCCCTGCGGATCACTCCCATATACCCGCGGATCAATCCCCGACGTGAGCGTGATATGCGCAGGGAAGAAGTGCGGCGCGACAGGGCCGTGGCGGGAGGTGGTGGATGCCTGTGGGTGCTGCCGGATTCAATGGGGAAGTGGCTAGGCAGGGTGCAGGTTATTAGGTTGTTTAGGAGGGTAGAGGGGGAGGAAAGGGGAGGAGCCAAAGGGAGGAGCCGGGCATGGCGTCTTGGTTTGGGGTTTTTATTCTTAGGGGTGGGAAGCGCTATTTAGGAGGGACGGTGGGTGATTTGTGGTATTGGGCTGGCCGATTGGTGAATTGGGGTTGTTTGGGATGATTGACAGGCCGGTGATAGTCGTTGTGTGTTGGGTTTGGATTCTTCTGACTGGAGCCCGAAAAGCTGGAAAGACGTTGACGGTGTTTGTAAGGGTTAAAAGAGATGTCAGGGAGAAGGAAGTGACGTGGGCGATGCGGTGGAGACGTGCGGAGTCTTCCCCAAGCGAGGGAAAGGTGCGCTTCAGCCCGGTCTACGGTCTGATATAGATACCTGGGGTGTGTCCCGAGATATTAATGCACGCGAGTAGGCAAGTTAGCAAAAGTCTGCCATCACACCCGCCGTTTCGCCGGGCCGCATCCGGCCGCCCCTCCCAACCGACCTACCATACACCTTGCCATACATTTCGACGCGCATGAATGGATTAACGAGATTCCCACTGTCCCTATCTACTATCTAGCGAAACCACAGCCAAGGGAACGGGCTTGGCAGAATCAGCGGGGAAAGAAGACCCTGTTGAGCTTGACTCTAGTTTGACATTGTGAAAAGACATAGGAGGTGTAGAATAGGTGGGAGCTTCGGCGCCGGTGAAATACCACTACTCCTATTGTTTTTTTACTTATTCAATGAAGCGGGGCTGGACTTTCGTCCAACTTCTGGTTTAA